>CM065435.1:27992500-30492500 GCA_033030585.1 Hippophae rhamnoides | reverse complement strand
TTGGTTCTATAGTCCCTCAATAAGATGGATGATAAGAGCAAATTATTGCATTTTTGTTATGATTTAAATGTTGATATTTGTGTGAAAATTGTGTTTATTTGATTATTTAATCCACAAATGTCATTTCACGGGTATTTCATGTTTAAGTACAATTTCAGGTATAATCATAATTTTGGAGAAGTTTGAGACAAATTTCAATGATTGGGATTGAGTGACAATAAAAAGTAAACAAAGTTTCAAAATTTGGAAATCCCACTGCCAGCGAAAATCTTCCCGTGAGCACGGCGAAAATCTTCCCGAGAGCACGAATTTTGGCAGATGCAAATCTCGCCGCCGGCCAAATAATCTTGTCACCGGCGAGACACCTTTAGCCGCCAACCAAATTATCTAGCCATCGGTGAGAATAAAAGGAACAAAAATTTTAATTTTCCAGAAATCTCACCGCGGTGAGAATAATGTCACCACCGGCGAGTTTCGTCCGAAAACACATTTTTTATGTTGTTTTGTTCCAAAATTGCCCCCAAAACCCTAGATCTATATATACAATATGATGGAGAAAGATGCCATGGCAAACAGGAGGAGATCTGAGACATCTTTGGAGGAGAAAAGACAATTTTGGAGAGAAAGTTTGCAGAAGCTTGAAGGATTATCACCATTATTGCTACCAGTTGTTCATCTTCAAGAGTTTTTCATCTCTTCTCCTTAGCTTTCATTTTTTAGATTTTATTTAGATTTGTTATTCATGGATTCAATTGATATCATGTTTTTTCTTATTTCCATTATGAACTAATTCATTTTTGCTAAGGCTATGATGTAGTTGAATCGAGGAAATCTGATTTCTTTTGTTATTGTTATATGAGTTCATTGTTTTCAAGTTGAGTATTTATTTCCATGCTTAATGCTTTTAAATTTATAGCCAAGATTTAGATGATTTGTTGCATTATATTGAGACTGAGAGGAGATGTGTAATGAATGCTACTTGTGATAAATACCGTATGTTGAATGCGAGTGTGAGAACTAATGCATGATGTATGTGGTTATTCTAGAAATTCCATAAATCGTAATGTGCTTGTTTGTGATTAAATCTTCATAAAAATATAGTTGGCTTTCATAGATAAGTAATTCTAATATAACTTGAGAGAGAGTATTAGGTAAATTTGGGTTTTTCAACCATCACTTTTAGCTTTGATTCTCATATAACATGACTTGAAATCGGATTAAATTGAATTAGCGAAATCAAATGCCTTAGCATTTTTAATCATTTGTGAACAACATTCAATTGTTTTATTTGCATTTATTTTTAAGTTAATTTGCTTCTTAAACAATTTCAAAAATTGGGTTTTCAAGTAAAATTAGGATTAGTCAATTTCGATACTTAGTAATGACATTCCTTGTGGTTCGATATCCGTACTTTTGTACACTTTATTACTTGAACGATTCGTACACTTGCGAAAATACGCATCAATGGACACTTGAGAAAGTTAAACTTTTCCAGTGGCACTATGTACTCTATACCATAACAAAATAGGAATATCATTAGCATCTTATATATCCAATCAATTTTGTATTGATCATGACCAATACCAAGATTCTTTACCCACTCCTCAATGCCCTTCATTATTTCTTCTCACCTTATTCATTCTTCTTAGGAAAGGTCATAATGGAAACCAGATCCATACTATTATGGTCATTAATGAGAGGAAATCCTCAAGATTTTGGTAGCCATAAAAATCTCATTTACTACTCGTTTCTTGGTGTATATATCATCTTCAACCTAAACCTCTAGGCAAGAATCCTCTCTTTCCAACTCAGAAATAACTACCTTGGCCCTAAATTTTTGTTGCTAGCTACTACATCTCCCTTAGAAACTCATCATTTTATCTTCTAACATCTTGATAAAGATGGTTTCAGAGAGTTATAAGAAGAGAGAAAAGAAAGATGATGGAGTAGCTGATTGTTGTATAATTCTCTGATATCTTTTATTGAATTTACTGAGGCTATATATAGCCTTACACATATGAATTATAAGGAAAATATGCTAACTAACTCTGACATTTCTAACCAAATTTGGTGGTCCCCTACTCATACGTCCAGCCTACATTTTTCTACGCCTTGTGCCTATTTCTATGACCACATATGCCATATATGTTCGGCATTGTGCTCATGAGCATCCCAAGCTAATATTGCTCATATCATTTCTTCCCCATTTATGAATCCTTATCTGCAAGGATGAATTTAGGATATGATTTAGAAAAACGTCATTCATTTTCCCATATGGCTTCTTCTATTGGGGCTCCAATCCATTTGACCAAAATCTTATATTTGGGTTGATATTTGTTTTATGTATCACGTGGAGAGCCATGATGACTTTGGGTTGAGGCATGATAATATCGTGATCAGATATTGGAGGTAATTGAACGGAGCTTGGGGTAACTATTCCCACGTGCTTCCTTAACATACTAACATGAAATACATCATGTATGTGAGAGTCAAGGGGAAGATCCAATTTGTAAGCCACTAGAATAACTCGTGCAATGATTCTATAAGGCCCAAAGAAATGTGGGGAAAGCTTCATGGATAATTGAAAGGCTAAAAAGGTTTGTCGGTAGGGTTGGAGTTTCAAATAAACATAATCCCATTTGAGGAAAGATAGATCTCGTCTATGTTGATTGCCTTGACATTTCATTCAATTTTGAGCTTGTAGACGGTTATTGTGAAAATCATGTATGATGGTATCTTGATCACACAGGTATTCATCGACTACTTGGATGTTGGGGGTGCCTAGAACATAAGCCAATAGTATGGGGTTGAAATTCTATAAACTGCTTCAAATGGAGTCGTTTTGGTAGATGAGTGTGTTGAGGTGTTATAGCTAAACTCAGCAAAGCGTATCCACTCAACCCACTACCTTAGTTGTTCACCAACAAAGTAATATAAGTATTGCTCCAAAGTGTGATTGACCATTTCTTTCTGGCCATCCGTTTATGGTTGGTATTTGGAGCTCATACATAATTGGGTTCCTTGTAACTGGAACAAAGCTCATCAGAAGGAGCTAACGAAGACCTTATCTCGATCACATACTATGGATGTTGGAATTTTATGTAGGTACACCACATTGGCTACAAATGCCTTGACTACAATCAAGGTAGTAAAAAGGAGCTTTATGGAAATGAAATAGGCATACTTTGTCAACCAATCTACCACTACCATATTCACTATATTTCCCTTCAATGTTGGTAGCCCTTCAATGAAATCCATTGAGATTTTAGCCCATATTTTGGTAGGAATTGGTAAGGGTTATAGCAACCCTATTGGTTTCATAGAATCAATCTTGAATCATTGGCATACCTCACATAAATGCAAGAATTCCTTCACCTTTTGGCACATGTTGGACCAACAAAAATTCTATTTGATTCGAGAGAGGGTTTTATGGAACCCAAAGTACCCTCCAATTGGCAATGAATGGAAATCAACTAAATTTTTTTTGGAATTAAGGAAGATTGTGAGCTTAGATAAATTTTGTTTCTTATGAACCATACCCCATCACATTGGAATAGTTTAAGGACATCCAAATATGAAGTCTTGGCAATCAATTTCTCATAAAAAGGGTCTTATTGGACTTCCTTCTTGAGTATTAGCCACCAATCTACTTGGGGCTGAGAGATAGTTAGGAATTGGAACTTTACCACTCGTGACAAGGAGTATGCACCCTAATTTATGAACCTCTTTTGTACTCAATTTCATAGTTATAGCCAAGGATTTTAGGAAATCAATGTGCCTAAGCTGGTGTTGTTATGTGTTGCTCCAGTAGATACTTTAGGCTTTTTTGATATATGTGTACTATGAATGGTTTTCCCAGTAAGTATGGCCACCATATTTTGATGGCTTTAACAACATCAAGGATTTCCTTCTCATAGGTAGACAATGCTAAGGTTGATCACTTGAATGCAGCACTGAAATAAGCCACTAGTCTATTTTCTTGAGTGAGGATGGCCGTGAGGCCAATGCCACTAGCATCACATTCGATCATGAAAAGTTGTGTGAATTCTGGTAAATGTAGGATAGGAAGGGAGGTTAAAGCTTCTGTCAACTGTTGGAAGGCCATTATTATAGCCTCATTCCATTGGAACCCTTCCTTACTCAATCGACGGGTTAATGGTGATACTATTCCCCCAAAATGACAAATGAATTTTCTATAATATCCTTCCAATCCAAGGAACCCTCTGACTCCTTTTGTTTTGGTTAGTGTTGTCCATTCAATGACAACATGAATTTTTTCTAGATCAACTGAGACTCCCTATTTTGAAATAAGGTGGCCCAAGTATTCTACCTGTAATACAACAAAATGACACTTAGATTGTTTACCAAACAAACTATTATTCGTTAGTAATTGTAGGATAGTTTGTAAATGCATGATATGGTCCTCCCACGAATTAGAGTATACTAGGATATCATCAAAAAAAACCAAGATGAATTTCCTGAGGAAGGGTCGAAAGATATCATTCATGAGACTTTGGAAGATGGCTGGGGAATTGGTGAGACTAAATGGCATCACTAGGAACTCATAGTGGACTTCATATGTTATGAATGTTGTCTTAGGGTTTTCATCTTCATGAACTCTTAGTTGGTGGTACCCTGAATTGAGATCCAATTTGGAATTGGCTCCATGAAATTCATCCAACAATTCATCAATGATAGGTATAGGGTACTTGTCTTTGATAGTGATTGCATTAAGACCTCGATAGTCCACACAAAATCGCCAAGCTCTATCTGCCTTCTTAACTAACAAAACTGGTGATGAGAAAGGGGCTATTACTTAGCTTTATCAATTGGGATTGTAAGAACTCTTGCACCATTTTTTCTATCTCAGTTTTTTGATAGTAAGGGTAGTGATAGGGTCAAACATTCATTGGTCCAGAGCCAGGTTGCAAGGGAATTCTATGATCATGTACTCACATAGGTGGTAATTAGGTGGAAGATTCAAATACCTGAGGAAACTTAGCCAACAGTTTACCTATCTTAGGGGGGTATGTATTGGACTGCTCTTTGTGACTGTGAACCGATATTATCTAGAGGTACAACCAGTGCCTTGTAAACCATTGCATTCTTTACTGATTAGAGATGCAATTTTAGCTCTCCCCAACCCTTGGAATGTACGAGAGGTTCCTTATGTAGTGAAGCTTATGGTGAGCTTCTTGTAATCCATCTGGAAGGGCCCAAGGGTTTCAAGCCATTAAACTCTTAAGAACAATTGGCATGCTGCCACTGGAAGAACATAATAATCTACAACAACTGGATATCCTTGAATGGTAAGGGTGAGGTTACAGTATTGTCCAGCACACTCTATTTCCTCAAGGTTAGCCATCATTACCTCTAGTTTCTTACCCTTGATTATTGGCAGTCCAAACTGAGAAGTTAAGGCCTGATCAATGAAGTTATGTGTACTGCCCCCATCTATAACTACTAATACCTTCTTATTTCTCATTTTTATTATAATGCCTATAGTCTGTGGGTGTTCAGTGCCTTCTATGGCATAGAAGGAGATTTCAGGTATCACTTTATGATGTTCTTGTTCTAGTAGGGTTTCTTCACTATCATCTCTGTGATTTTGGGTCGATTCCTCCATCATAAACAATTGTGGTCATGCACAGCGATGGCCAGCAACAAATTTCTCATCATAGTAGTAACACAATCCTTTCTCCCTTCGTTCTTGTGCTTTTTGGTTGGTAAGTCATCGAAAAGCTATTAGTTGAGTTGGAATGGAACATTGTGTAGGTGGTGATCCTAACACACCAGCTATGGTGTTAGTTGGATACTTGGATTATATTGTAGGGAGCTGATAATGAGGGTTTGTGTTTATTTCTTCTTTAAGATATTTCTTTCCTCAATTAGCCTAGCTACGCCAATGGCATCAACCAATGTTCTAGGTTGCTTAATTTTAACATCAATATGAATATCGTCTCTTAATCCAACGATGAAGCAACCAATCAAAAATTCCTCAAATAGACCATCAACCCAATGAGAAAGTTTTTCAAAGGGTTCTTGATATACTGCTACACTGGTGGTGTGCTTATGGTGAAACAATGCCTTTGAAGGGTCCTCGTAGTCAATGGCTCTAAACCTCAATTGTGTAACCTAGGTAAAATCCTCCCAAGTGAGGGGTCCACGAAATTTGGTAAGCCACCGGTGCCATTGCAATGCAATTCCTTCCAGATGGAAGGAATCCAACTACACTTGCTGGTCGGGAGAAGTATTGGTGAATTCAAAATATTGGTCTCCTTTGTAAATCCACCTGGTGGGATCCTTACCAGAAAATTTAGGGAACGATAGTTTCAGGTAAGGGTGAGGGTTCTCGGGGTTTGATCGGGGAGTGTGAGGGTGTGGGCACACCGTTTCATCTCTGACAAAGGGATTAACCTCAGATAGGTTATAAGTTATGCACAATGCCTACAACTCAGTGAGCACAACTTGCATTGTGGCACCTACTTGGTCGAAGCCCATCTCGTGTCTTGCTAGAGTTTTCATGACATCATTGTGAAATTCAATATTTGCCTTGCCTCGGGTATCCATAGCTAGAACCAACTTTGATACCACTAATAAATATAGTTTCAAAAAGGTAGAAGATGAGAGAAAATAGAGATGATGGAGGAGCTGAATTTTTTATAATTCTCTGATATCTTTTATTGAATTTACTAAGGCTATATACAGTCTTACATGCACATGAATTACAAGGAAAATATGCTAACTAATTTTGAAATTTCTAACCGAATTTCTTGGTCTCCTACTCATGCGTCTAGCCTACATTGTTCTGCATTTTGTGCCCGCTTCTACGCCCACGTGCACCATATTTGCTCAACGTTGTGCTATGAGCAACCCGAGCTAATATTGCTCATATCACATCTCCCATTACTCTTCTCATATATTCTAGTTGTCTTATCATTGTAAGCCCAATACCATCATATTCATCCTATATGACATTTTCTATTGAAGGCGATAAGGGTGGTTGTTCAACTAGCTAACTAAACCACAATTATAGTTTGGTTTACTGGTTTCTTAACTACCATTGTGGTTCAATTTCCTTTGAGCAGATCTTCGATTAGAGACTCACTAAGGCTGATATGTTCATGTATGAGACGATCCACGGATGCCTTCCTAGAGTCAGACCACAGTCTCCTCGAATAACCAAGCTTAATTGGGTGTGTGAGGTTTTTATCGATACAAGAAGTGCAGATAAAGTTCATTGGTTTTTTTCTTTTTGGATGTAGAGGTGACAAACATTTTGGCCACTCCAATAATGTTTATGGGTACGATAGACAGATGGTTTTGGCACTTTAATTCTAGTGGATGGTACACAGATAAATCTACGTATCCCCTAACATGTGAGTTGGTAGGGCATCCGTTGGTTTGTACAAGCACCTTCAATAATATTGATCACTTGATATGGAAATCAGTATGGAAAATTAAGTCTTCCCGGAAGGTTCATCATTTTATCTGAAGATGCCTTCATAATGTCCTTGCAGTGAGACTGTGAGATATACTTTTCTTTAGTAGAATTTAATTACATAAATTATATATATATATATATATATATATATAGATTATTTTTAATTAGGATTTTTCTTCCAATTATAGTTAAAAATTGATATTTTTAAATTAATGTTTGGAGATAAAAAAAGTTTTTCGCTTAAAATTAATAACAATAACATTAATTGTTTAATCTAAGATTAATTTGATAATTTATGGGTTCAATTTAATTAATAGTTTTTGCTTATTTAAAAAAGGGGTGTAAGTTTTTCCACGTGTGACCGTTTCTTTATAAAGGAAGAAAGAAAGGCCTTTCGGCCATTAAAGGGGAAAAAAATGAAGAAAACAATTAGAAGCTCCTCGCGTGGTGAGTTATTCTAGCATTTTTCACCGATCTTCACTCATTCTCTAGTAGCATTTGAGGTACCAAATTAAACCTATTTTCAATCTCTCTTTTTTATTTATATTTTTTCCTTTTGAATACTCACTATTTTAAGAATATTTTAATTTGTTAGTTAATTATTTAAAAACTCGTTTCATGATATTAGTTTTTGATAGTTTTAATTCATCAATAAGTATGAATTGGATATTTTTATTATTATATTATCATTTTTTATGGTTTATTTTATATCTTAATTATTCTAGAAAAAAAATCTCAAATTTAAAAATTCTAGATTTTTCAATTTTTTAACAAATATGAGTAATAATTAAATAGTTTACGGCTAATGGGATTTTAAAGGAAATTATAGGAATTTATTTTATAACTTAGTTGTTAGTGTGAGTTTTGTTTAAAAATTATAAATTATCTAATTTTATAACTATAAAATTAATAAAAGATGATATTTTTGTGGAGCTTATTGAACGTTTTTGAGCAATAGAGCTCATTTCGTTACGTGAGTAGATACATTTTATTCAAATTTTATAAATACTTATTTTTTTAACTTATACATGCTCTTAATGTTTAATTTTATTCACTTAAGTTTTCGCATGTTTAGTATTTTCTTATTAGAAAATGCGTATTCTGTGACTAAAAAAATAGATAATTAATCCTTACATAAGTTCAAAAGTTTCTACTTAGATTTATGACATAATTATAAATTTTAATTAAAACATAAAAGTTTATATTTAACTTTTAACAACAATATTTTAAGATATTATTATCATGTCAATTTAGAAGCTTTTACTCATATTTATATCCTAATTTAAGTAGTAATTTTTTAGAATATTATGTATATTAGTAAATATTATTTTTAAACCACTAAACAAGCATCATCCTCTAAATTCAACATTAACATAATAAATAAATAATTAATTAATGGGTCTCTGAACACGTATGACCAACACACTTATGACTAGATTTTTCCTTGGTATGAGTTTGGTAAGGTTTTTCTTTTTTAAACCATTACATATATATTGTTAATAGTTATTTTGCATGCATATATATATATATATCCTACTTATATTTATTTTTTAAAATTACTAATAAAGTTTATGTGTATTTGTATCTATTTTATAATTTAACTAGTATAGATTAAATAAATATGTTCTACAATTATTATTTTTCTAAACTTGTTCACTCGTTGCGTATTTTTACTCATCCTATTTTTAACTTTTTTCCTCTTAAGCAACATTAGTTATTGACTGAACGCTTGAATATTATCTTAGAATGAGACTTAAATCAATTTATTGTTTTTACTTGTATGATTTTATCCTTTTTGGAATTACTAGGAGCAAATTCCAATTTCTTAGTAACCTAGTTGTGTATAAACTATTTTGTAATCACTTAATGACTGTATACTATATAATAGGTCATTATCACTTATTAGTCATTATTATCTTCCTTTTATGAGTGATTATATGAGTGGTGGTTTTTGTATGCTGTAAACAAATAGATATCATATTCTCTTCTTTTCCACAAGATTGTTAGTAGAAAAACAAAAGAAACTATGCCAATTCTTTTTTTAAATTTAAAATGTAATAAAATTTCCATAAACATTTTGTTTTTGTATAAGTGATGGTTTTTGTGTGCTGTAAACAAATAGTGAACTTGGGACGGGTCATAAGAAAAACATTTGATGGTAAAAATATAGAGCTTATCATTGGTGGTTCTCGAAGTCACTTTACTTGTTTCAAGTCAACACTTTAGTCATTTCGTTTTTAAAATGGATGCTTAGGTCAGTCTTTTAATAAAAATAAGACATGTTAGTCGCTTTTTGAACAAAATAGTATTAATTTATTATTAAAAATTTCTAACATAAAAAATAATATATATTTAATGGGAACAAAATTGTCATTTTAAATTATTTCTTTCTTTATACCTTTCCCTCATTTTATGATTTAATTTTGGAGTTATTTTTTCGAAAAGCTAAAAATATCAACTTTTTTTAACTATATTTTCTCCATTTTTTGATTGATTTTTCCACTCATTTTCATTCTCTTAATAGTTGAAAAAGAAAATGAACTTCAATATAACGACCACCTTACCAGTTTTTGCTCCAAATAGTTTGGAGTTGGTATGATGGTTGTTATATTGTACTTCATTTCTTTTTCAACTATGAAAATAATATAGAACATTGACAAAAAAATGTTCTAAATTTAAACCAAAAAAGGAAGAAAAACTTTAAAATTATAATATTAAATATAATTTGTTATGGAATCAAAAATATTTATTAAAAAAATAATATTATATCATTTAAAAAGTGACTAATATATCTTATTTTTACTAAGATAGCAACCTAAGTGTCTCTTGTGTATTCAAAGCATCTAAAGTGTCCACTTAACACAAACAAAGTGACTAATAAGATACTTAATCATTTTTTAGTGGTCTTGATAAGATGCCACAATTTCAATGACATCCCTAAAGTTTCGGTTTTCTTCACTAATTCCCTCAATTGTTTTTTAAATAGCTATAATATCCTCAACACTTGTTGAATCATCACAAATATTCTTCATTAGTAATGGAAGCTAGGATAGGCATTAGTGAATCAGTTCTTTAATGAAAAATATCAAAAATATCCTTAAGTTTTGCATTTTTTTCACCAATGCCCCTAACATTTCATAACATGTCTCTAATGACACTTAGGTTAGATGTTAATACCAATTAATAACGATGTTAACTTTTCCTTCTACATCCTTTTATAATTTTTTTAAAATTACTAAAATACCCTTTAAAAATTATTAATTATAATATATTTATTTATTTAATACTTTTGTTATAGTTAAAAATAAAAATCTATAATAAGTGAAGAAATATATAAAAATTAAAATTTTATTTAAATTAAAAAATTTCATAAAAAATATCTTATACTATTTATTTATATACTAAATCAGTAAAGCATATTATTTACTATCTCTATTAGTTTGTTTAAAATATATTTATTATTTTGATATATTATATAAATTTTTCTCTATTATGGCAAACCTTTAATGATTAGAAAGCTAATTAAAAAATTGATTAGATTAAGAAAAAAATTAAATTTTTTTTAACAATTACTTATGAAAAATTATAAATTTATTTTTAATTTTCTTAATATAATTAAAAGTTACTTCTCAGTCCTAAAATTAAAAAAAAAGAATTATCTCATTCAACAAATAAACTATATTTTTATAATAATTGGATAATTTTTTATAAAATGAAATATAGTTATTTTCATTATTTTTAAAATTTTATAAATTAATTTATTTTTTATTTTATTATTAATTTTAGTTTTAAAGATATATTTTTTATCATTACATTTGGAGCTAGATATGATTAATTTTAATTAAAATTGGTCTTTTAACTTTTTTAGAAAATAAAAAATTAATGGAAATCAAATAAGGTAATATCCTTAAAACATATCACAAAAGAGTATCCTTATTGAATGTGCTCCAATGAAAAAGGGTTTAACATTAAACGAATCTAAATGAGAATAGTTTTAATTGAACAAAATCCAATTAAATGGCGTTCAATGGCTCAATTTTTTTAATAGTAAAAATATATAAATTAGATACAAAAGATATTTTTTGTACAATTTTTATGGAGTTTTATTTTTGTTATTTTTCAACATGTGATCATTTCAAATAAGTAATAAAAAATTGATTTATTGTATGCATTTCAATAAATATCAAAACAATAAATATTTTTAAAACATTAACAGAAATAATAAATAATATGATTTTCTAATGTACGAAAGAAATTAATAATATAAGATTATTTTATTGTTATTTTTAATTTACATGTGTTTGTTCACTTATCATAGATTTTTATTTTTAACTATAATAATCATAATAAATAAATAAATATATTTTACTTTATAACTTTAAAAAGTATTTTACTAATTTAGAAAAAAAAATTAAAAAGTATAATAATCATAATAATCTCAGTGTAATTAGAGATGTTTTTTCAAACGTAAGGACATTCGTAAAGAAAAGGTAAACCTCAGGAGTATTCTTGATAATTTTTTCTTAAAATTATGTCACTAATGCTTACTAGAACATTCGTTATTAACTTCGGATATTTGTGAAGATTCAATAATTATTTACGATATTAGAGCTTATTTTTAAAAATTTGAGGCCATTAGTGAAGAAAACTAAAACCTCAGAGGTATCATTAAAAAAATTTCTTTATTTTTACGAATTAAGCACATTAGTCACATACATTAAAATTTGTGCCCTTTAATCACATTACTGTTTTATTTTTGAACACTTAAGTTATTTCTTGTTAATTGTTTTTGTTATAAAAACTTAAATTTGATCAAAGTGAACCTTATTAACAAAGACTAGTGGATGGTTGAAAATAAAAATATCTCAAAATATTGAAAAAAGAGAAATAAAGTAATTAAAATCATCAACATTGATTTAAAATAACTAAAATATCCACGAATGTAATATTAAGATGATGAAAGTGTGATAATTTAATAAAATGACTAATGTGTTCAATTATGAGAGTAATATAATTTCATGTGCATTTTCTTTGGTAAAACAAATGGTGTTTGTTGTAGTGTGTGATCACTTTGTATCCTTCTCACATACAAGAAGTTATTCATCGATGTTGGAGTGTGGTTAATGTGTCTTACTAATTTTTTAAAAGAGGGTTATATTTTGTATAAAAGTTAATTAATTATTATGAGTAATGTGATTGGTTGAAAATAGATACATCATTTTATCTCAGTATCATGCATAATTACTTGATAATTAAAATAATAGTAATTAATAAAAAAATATTTTTTTTTGAAAAAATTACATGAATAATACTATTAAAATTTATAGCAATAAAAGTTTGTCATAGCTCAACATTGATGAATTCTAACAATTAGAGTTCTACTTGAACGGCGTTAATTAGTTAGAGTTTATTGTAGAATGTTTGGGATATAATATTTTTATTATAAAAAATATACGAGTTAGACATAATAAATGTTATTTTTGTGGTTACTTTTGTTAAGAGGTGTTATAATAATATTTTCCCTATTCTCTTCTTTTGAAAGAGTAATTAGTTTATGTTTGCAATTTAATTTAGCCTCCAAGTTCAATGGTTGAAGAGACTAATTAAGATTATGGGATTTTACATATACATTGTGTTATTTATTTCTCTTGAAGTATACTATTCAAAAATCATATTATTTCAATTTGCCTCTAGTATTGTATCTTTTAAAAAGAACAAAAAAATACCAATCTTAAATTTCATTGGCCTCGAATACAATGTTGTAAGGATTATAAATGTTGACTATTTTCGTGAATAAAATATTTGCATATAAACTTATTTTTAAACTCGTTATCAAGTCTATTAAACAAATTCGAAGAAAACGTAAGAATTTCAAGTAGTCGTACTTCAGGTATATATGTTATAACTGTAACACATAGGATTGCACTAATGTATTTAATAGCACATATTCATAAATATGGAATTATTTTTATTGCTAAAATATTTATGCTAAAATATTAGATAAGATATACTCTAAATTATAGCTTAAATCTTAGCCTAAAAGATAACATAAAATATATTTTAAAAGAATTCTTTTGTGAATAAGAGTCTTCTTGATTAATGAGTCTACTTTAAAAGAACTCTTTTTTAAATAAGAGTCTTTTTAATTAGTGAGTATTATTAATCATATTTGTAATAGAAAAGATATTAATCAATTATATAAGAATCTTCTTAACTAATGAGTATTACTAATCATATTTGTAATATAAAATATATTTATCAATTACATAAGAATAAGGGTTTTAATTTTTCCTATAAATAAAACACATTGCTCATTGTTTCAATCAACCACACAAGAGTATTATTATCTTCTTCTTAATTTCTCTCTCTTGTTTTGCAAATAAAAGTTCATAATTCTTTAGACTTCTTTATTTAGTTAATCTATCAAATATTGGTGGTTATGTTTGATTGATTAATAAGCCTAATTAGTTAATCTATCAAATATTATCTTCTTCTTTATTTTTGTTTTTTAATTGTTAGATCAAATAATTATTTTTTTCATATCATAGTTATTTGATTTGATTATTAATCTTTAAAGAAACTATTTTTATTGAATTTGTGCTTGATCTTTTTACTTTAAGATTTACTAGTTGATTTGATTTAAGTGACATAAGTTTTGAATCATCTAGTTAAGATTATTCATTATTAAATACGTTCTAGAACACACACGGACACTTGTGTTTTTATGCTAACCATTTTATAGTTAATTCGGGAACGTATCTGATTGGTAGGAAGCTTAATGGAACGTTGATCTAGAAACTGTTCACGCTAATATTGAAAACTGTGAAAACATAGAGGGGCTCATAAGTAAGGTACATTGGAACAGTATCCTACGGAGGGTAACATAAGATTGAGTTTGCACTTGGACATTTGTTTTTTACAGTGAAAAATTAGGTGATTCGGTGGACCGGTGGTTTTACTATTAGGTTATAGTTGTGGTCTAAGTTGTTTCTACTTGAAATATTGTATGTTATTCTTTTATTTCTACACTTTATTCTTACATGTGATTACATGTCTAACTGTTTTGTTTAAGTTGTTAAATTATAAATTAATAAAAATTAAAAATAAACTATTCATTCTCTTTAAATTATTTAAGTTCATATTTTATAAATTTTTAAATATCATTATATACTCTAATAACAATAAATAATCTCTTCTAACACCTACTTTTATTATTCACGTTTAAACAAAATCACCTCAAGTTGTGTTAAAATCAAGATAGATGCTATTCTGGTATCAAACAAAGTGCTCAAGCATAGTAAACGACCATTTTGGCGTGATTATAAGTGTGAGAGTCCTGTCGAGTTACCATATTGCTCATTACATTAGAGCAGAGCTTCTTGTTTTATGGGAAGGTGTAAAAATGGCATTTGAGAAAAACTTTCATTTTGGGAAAGTGATTGTCAACTAGCTGTTGGAAAGATTAAAAGTGAGGGACATGACCTCTCACACACTGGTCTCATTAATTATAAAAGATATCAAGCACTATAGGGAAGATCTTCCCGAACATAAAGTTTTTTGATTTTTTTGATTGGCCTTATATATCATTAACCATATTTCTATTGTTCTTTTAAAAGAGAGAGGGAAAAAAAAAAACAAAGAAATAGAGAATCAGCTGGCAAATACCCTTTTCCAGCCAAATCCGCGTTAAAGCCAAGAGATCATACAAGTGGAACGAAAGACCAATAAAGTTAATTAGCACCAAATTAGTTATCTAGTTTAAATTCACAAAAATACACTAATTAAAAGGAAGTTTCTCTTTTCAGCCATCAATAATTAGATGAAGCTATTTACTTTGTTGAGCCTTTCAATTAATTTAAGGTCAAATTTTATAACATTTCATTTACTATTGTAGTTACTGCTATCTTTTTAATAAAAATTTAGTTTACTCGCTTTTTAAAAGTGTTACACAAGTTCAAAATGTTCAATTTTAGGTTTTTTAATCCTTTTTTTAAAAAAAAATTCAACTATATTTGAAAAATAAAACTTAATATAAATAATTACTAAAAAAATTTCTTAACAATTTTATTAAAAAAAATAGAAAAAAAATCAATATAAACAAATATTTTGACCATTTAAATCTATGGTGTCATCTTTTCAAAATTAATGGATTAAACTATTACGAAAAATACTATTACATCAAAGTACTTCATTTTGAAAAACTAATGAAACTCTTTGATTACTTACGGTTAATTTTATTAGGAGAAGGGAAAAGAGGGATATGAACATGCTAATAAAATTGGTGTGTCATTCATTAATCTTACATTACTATCACCAGTTATATTTTTATTTATTTATCAGGAATTAAATAGTTTTATTTTTTTAAAAAATAATTTCATTAATTTAAATTTTATTAACGTAGAATACAATATCATCATAACCAATGAATAATTTATGATAAAGTTGGGGTAAGATTATGACAACTATATAAAATTGATTATTTTCTTTCATCTCCCTTCTTTGTTTGAGTTGCATAAATATCATTGTAAGTATCCCTAAATCACTTGCCACCATTTGAGAATCGTCTTCTTTACATCATCTTGGAATTGCTCTCACACAAACCAAGAACTCTTCTAGTACAACTAGGAGCTGCTCTCACACAACCTATTGACTTGATGTCGATCTTTATGTTCAGTTCATTGACTCAGTGTTGTTGTGGCTTGTGGCGACTAATGAGATCACTTAGGGCTTAAAGGTCTAACCTCATTAAAGGTATTAAGGGAGGTGGTTTTTGAAATCATTTTTTAGCTTTTTATTTTGAGTAGAGATCTATTTCTCTCACGATTTTTCTTCAATTAGCAATCAACTTTCACATCTTCAAGAGTCTTTCTCTATGGATGGTTTTCCATTTGTGCGCTAAATTACAATATATGTTCCTTTTATACGTAAATCATTAGTGTTTTTTGAACTTGTTCTCAATCCATTTTTGTAGGTGATTTTGCCTCCTTTGGTCTTTTTTTTGGCTTGGATTTGTTATGATCTGTTTTGGTATGGATGATACATAGAGTACCATGAATAGCTTTGGCATTACGTTTGGATTTATTGTTTGTTATGTTACTGTTTAACTTATTAGTCTTGATGCTCTGAAGAAAAAGTTCCAGCAAGTTTGTCATGGTGTTCATGGTATTTCAAGTCTAAAAACACTCATTAGTAGAAAGGTGTAGGATCCAGGCAAGCTCTTATAGATAAAGGCTTGGAATTTGGTGATAGTTTCTTTAATTTTCAAGGTATAGTATTTTCTTAGAGATTTTTGTTTTTTTACTATGTTTCTTTGATATTGCTCTAATGTTATGTTATAGAAACTATTGGAATATTGGTACTTTGTTAGATATTTTTCTTTTCATAGTCTAATCTTGCTTGTCTTTTGTCTCATTTAACTTGCTTAGTTTAATTCTTTTCTTCTTGGGATGCATCAAACAGTGCTTTTTGTGATTTTTATTTGATGAGTATGGTCTGGTCCTTTTTATTCATTATTTGTGTCGACTTATTAAGCTTGAATGTTTTTTCTCGGGTTACTAAGCCAGATTGCTAAGAAAGGAATTTATTGTTGCTTACGAATTATGGATCATGCTAGCTGTTTTACTAATCATTTAGTTAGCTTTATTTCTTAGGTTATATGTTATGTATAATCAAGGATGAAAATATCAACGACATTGTTGCAAGAATGTCGTTATTTTGAATATCCTGATATTAAAACATGATAGCCATATCTTTTGGATAAACTGTCATTTAAATGTCTTTTTGGCTAAAATATCTTATATATTTTGAATATTGTGACTAAATTATCATTGAAATGTCGATAAAAATCGACAAAATATCAAAAATATTAATAAAATTTATTTTCATATTTTCGAGATTTATCTATTTATAATCAAATAGTCTATTTAATTATTTGAAATCTTTTAACTACTTAATCTACCATATTTTACAAAAAATAATATATATTTTATTATACAATATTTTAATTAATTGGTTAACTTATTGATTATTATAAATATTTTAAAATACATGTATTAAATAAAAAATTATTTTAAAATATAAGTAATTATTTTGATGTTTTATAAAATTTCATATTTTTGATAAAGTTTTTGTGGTTTTTTTTAAATTTTCATCAACAACAACATATTCGACATTTCATAAAAATTATATCTTAACATCTTGACCGATATCAACATTTCACTATGTGTATAATTGATGTTGAGATTATTAGGTTATATTTTATTTTTTTAATGTAATTTTGTAGGTGACTATTCAAGTTACAAAAAAAAAAATGCTAAATGATATGTAGCTCACTTAGATATGTGAAAGGTTTGGAGTTAAAGGATCAATTATGAGTGTATAAGTAATATAGTTATTTTAAAAAGTTAAAGTAGAAAACTTTATATTTGTATGTATGATAATTTTTAGTATGTTATTATTCATATTATTATTTTGGTATTATTTTTACTCATATTATTAAAATGTATTATTTTAGTCGCCTTTTTCCTATGTTATTACCCATTATGTTAAACAAAATACACTATTTCAAATAAAGAGGTAAGTTTGATATTTAAGATTATTTTCTAAAGATTCTCAAACTTAGGAACAATTGCACGAAGACCAATTGTTCTTTCGACTCAAATAGGTAACTTAAACTTAGATGAGAAGTGAAAAAATCAACTCATGAAATTTTTTTGTGAGCTCTACATCAATTCGGTCAAACAAACCTCACAACATGAATTAAGTAATTAATATAGCAAAATTACATGACAACATGCTTAATTTAACACACAATAAAAATAACTAGGAATAACAAATCACTTATGTGGGAACATATTCAGTAAATGATGATTGTATTTTCACAATATATGACAAATCTAAACATAACAAACCAATTACAGAGTCAAACACCTAGTATACAATTAGGGTAAGGAGATACAGACTCCTTAGAGACTCACAACAAACTAGCATTCATATAACATACATAAGTAATATTTATTAATTATGGACTAAATAGATTAATTCACCATAGCATAAGAAATAATTAAAAAGTTGTAGGCATACTATATAGAAAGGAAAGAAGGTATGCAACAATATATAATGAATATGCTTTCTCATTAGAGTTTACATCTAGTATGTTGGTTCATACAAGAAAGACACTCATATTAGACTAACACGTAATTTGATTATGCTTAACATCCAATAGATAAACACATAACTGATTATCACAGCAATAGTATTTATAATCATTAAACAGAAAGCATGCAATAAACAATAAAATCTTTCTAATTAGAGTATAACCTTCAATATGTAGAGACATACACCATTTGGACTATGATTGTACCAGCCATACATTTGAGGATGCATAACAACAGATGTAATGAAATAAACCTATATAGTAATTCTATCTATATGGCAACATCTTTGGGTTACTTAAGGCAACCACTCAGTAGAAAATAATCCACTAAAAATAAAAAATAGTTACAAGTTGATAGAAAAGTATAAACCCGAATACCTATATCTATTGAGACACCTACCCTAACTGCATATTACTAACCTCACTTGCTACCTCCACAACCAAGAGCTGACACAAGGCCCACAGTCACACAAGCTCCTCACATAAAAGAAAGTTGTACGAGGGAAACTACCAACCGACACACGACTCATATACAAGCCACTCACAAACACCATATTGAGTACTCACCAATCACAAGCACAATTTTTCTCACACAATCACGAATTACTAATATCGAGAAATACACAAGGTATTAGTGATCCGAAAATAGAAAGGCGAGATGTCAATTTGATAGAGATTCACTACATTTTTTTAGATAACAAATAAGAAGAAATTGGGGTATTTATAGAGCTCAAATTTACCACCTCGGTAAGGGTAGAGGTGAGAGTCGTGATAAGGTGCTAAAAAGTCACATTTTTTTGTTCCAAAAATTGTCGAGTACTTTTCATAAATACCTACACCCAAAACAAGTAAAAAACATAAGTGACTACATTGGTGAGGGAGTGCCAAATCTCCACTTAGTATGCACACTACAAAAACTAACCATATGGTGTATGTAAACATGCTTGCATACAAAGTATACCTAACTATGTTCATGTATGTAATACTTATCTATAGTAACCAACCTTACACAGAGGAGGACAAATACATTAATTAAGAATAAAACGAATACCATGTTTTGTACACAGAAAGTCAACACATAAAATGAGTACAACGAGACTTACATTTCCTATTGATGTTGATTTTTTTCAATACCAGATATAATTGTTCCCTATAGATCTAAGATATAGAGAAACTTGTTAAGACCTTAGACCACTAGGGATGGTTGCCTTTAACACTCCAATACTGATAAACAATTTTTGACCTATAGCTTGCAATGCTTTTAAGTATCAATTTTATATTTTACTATACGGATTTATTGTCTTGAAATAAATTTTTGTGTTGTATAGGATCAAGAGCTTTTGGAGGAATCTAGGACAAAAAAAAGAAAAAAGAGTTAACAATAAGGCAAAAAATGGTAACTCACATAAGTCAAAACGAATAAGAATCAGGCCACCATAAACCAAAAAGCACATCGAGCATCAAAATTTCATGTTGTAGCACCATAGCCATGGTTTTTTGTATAAGGTGCTAAAAGTTACCCAGTGTCCGTGTCCTTTTTCTGGAAAGATACCCCTTTCTTGAAAAGTTAAGTTTTTTCCTAAAATTTTCTTCTAAAACCTAAATTATAAATACCATCATAAATTATTCTTCAAGGGAGAGAAAATTTTGCCTTCTTTAGAGAGAAAAATAATGAGAGAACCTCCATTGTTAAGCTATTCCAAGGTCTTAAAGAAGGAGATAAATCAACTTCAAATGATTGGGTGTTACGTGATCAAAAGTGATAGTTTAATTGTTCTTTTTCATCTTTCTCTACATTTTGACTATGAATTGTATAATTGAATTGATTATGATTAATTTGATTATAATAAGTTAAAGTTTTGTGTGTGGGATATTAGTTTTTCCTCCATGAGTGGATGAATCTTTGAATTATTTTACTTTAATAAAATTGAATTATTTATTGTTCACAACTTTACTTACCTTAGGCCTATGAATTATAATTGGCCATATTAATTTCAGAATAAAGTGACTATTTGAACTAGACATTAAACACATCATCTATATTTAACTTGTACAATTATGAACAAGATTTACCTTAATGACATTGAACTTTTGTTAATTTATATGGTTAACTTATCACCTTGAGGATGGTTAATTTACTAATTAAAACCTGATCAAGAAATTAATTGATAAATTTATATTTTGTGATTCATCATGATTATTGGTGGTTCTTCTAATTAAAAAGAAAAAAAATCAATAATTTCAAATTTTGAAGTCTATTGTGAAAATCATTTAATTTGTTCTACTTATAACTGAATACCTAGTTAATCTCTCATACTTGTTCTAATAATGTAATTCTCTACGAAAATTTATTTACCTCATTTTTGTTTGCTTAAGCATTTAAAAATTTACATTTGTTCTTTTAACCAAAATTGTTAAACTATTTAAGATTGTTTATTTAATTCGTTAAGAGAATAAGTAAATGATTTAAAATCACTACAACTCCTTGAGAGTTCGACCCCAAGTACACATATAACTAGCTAAAAATTATTTCGTGCATTTGCTTGTAATTAAAATTTGTGCATCAAATGTTTAAGTTATTAATGAGATTTGTAAAATAAGGAGATAATATAAGTCTCGTTCTATGATAAATAGGAAAAATTATCTCATAAAAATACAAGTTAAGAGATGTAAGATATTTTATGTAAATGTGTATAGTAGTGAATATATATAGAGAGAGTTAAAGTAGATGATATACATATCCCTTATTCATATAGATAGATTTATTGTAGTATTGTGATTATCTCTTTCAAATATTTAGAGATTAATACTTGCAATTTATTACTTTGTAAAGATTAATCATACCTATTGGTATTTTAATGACTAAAATCACTTATTATTTACCATGCAATATGCATTAAATTATAACTAATATTTTCTTAAAAACAAAAAGAGAGAATTTTTCTTTTTTTGAACACACGTCCACCCAATATCAATATTCCCCTCGTTAGTGGAATACTCTTAACATGCTTGGAAAGAATTGGAATGTCACTATTACCTATTCAATGATTTTCGCTAGCCACTTGATTGAGAGCATGTATTATATTATTTAACTTCTATTTACTCCTTAGAAAAGAGAAAAAAAATTAAACTCCTTTGCACACATATACATTAACAAAGTTCTAACCCACATTATACAAAGACCATATAAACAAAGTTCAAACCTACGTTATACAAAGATCATATAATATTTCACCACGTATTAATTGATAATTTTTATTAGGGTTAGATTCAAGATGAATAATTTTAACTAATAGATTTAATTAATTCTAATCTAACTATGAATATTTGTTTCTATATTACTTGATTTTTTTTATTTTAAAAATTATTAATTAATTTTAAATTTTAAATTATAACAATATTTATACTATTTTAAAAATAATTATTTTTTACAAACATGTGTTAGCTCCTTATAGTTGTTTTTCGATCTATTTATATTATTAACAATTAAAAAAATCTCAAAAAATTTATTTTAATTAATAAATAATCTTATATATTAAAATTTTCACTTTTTATTTTACTAAAATTATAAATTAATATAGTTATTTTTTTAAAAAAAAAAGTGAATCTTTCAATTGAGAAAATATGTTGATATGATACAAAGAAAAATATAAATGTATTTTATTTAATTATTAACTTAAATCAATAATTTGCTATTGTAACATATAGCAACAATCATTTCATCCCACATGAATATTTTTAATTTTTCAATAAATTTACATCTTTATTCCTTTTTATTTGATTCAAATTTTAAACTAGTATAATTATTTTTTAAAAAAATTTAAATATTAAAATTACACTTTTAATGATATAAATGAAAATAAATATTAAAATAATAATATTGGCGTGAGTAGGTATAGACGTTCCTTTCAATCTCATAAGAGTTGTTGTACTTGCTTGATTTAATTCCATGTTCAAATATTTATAAAAGATTTCAATCACATACTGATATTCTTGCTTAATGACACAAGAAAAAGAAAGTACGAAGTTATGGTACAGTTGTAACCGTTAGAATCAAAATTAACGATTAAAATTTCTGAATTATTTATCAAACTTTAATAAGATGAGCAGTAAATTAAATAATTTTAATGTTTATAAATTTATGTATAAAATTTTTAAAATTTAAAGATGAATCACATAAATTTAATAAAAAAAATTAACTTTAAACTAAAATATATTATTGATTTGACATTCAACCCAAATATGTAACATGTTTAAGAAAATGGAACAGAAACCATTTTATTCTTACAAAAAATCTTAGACTTAAGCAAGAATTAAAGTTGTTGGCCATCTTTTAATATAATTCATAAATACTTACTACTGTGATGTTCTTATTAATTTTTCTTTCAAAAATATATGAAAGGAGTAATTAAAACCATATAATGAATCATGATACAATGATATAAAGCTCATTTCAACGTATTAAATATAAACAAAGGTTTGAGTCTTATTTATACATACTTGAGTTGTTTTGTATATTAAAAAACAAATAGGTAATTGAAACTTTTAAAGTCTAATAACATGAATATATGGTGAAAGAGTATTTCATTAAAGAAAATAATGAAAAAAAATTATATAATACAAACTTATACATTAATAATTGAAAACTCGAAATTTAAATTTTTAATATGCTCAAATAAATTTAATAACATTGAAATAAATTTAATACGCTCGTATCTATTGAAAGTATCCTTATTGTAATTTCTCGTTCCAATTATTATTTGATAAAAAAAATAATTTGGATTTAAATTTGTATGGTTTTATTTATTATAAATAAAATATATTAATTTTATATATATTTATATTTTTATATTTTTTTATTAAATAATATATCATAATTATTTTAAAAATTAAAAAAATGATTCTTTTTTAAAATAATAAACATTTACATAACATAAAATGCTTAATCCGAAAGAGTGTATAAATTTATATATATTTAACATATCTCAGTATTTACTAATAGTCATAAATATTGAAAGTTGTGCTGTATATGTATAAATATATATAATCTATGATTTATTTTAGATTAATTAATAATCATTTTATAAGATAAAAAGGTTAAATATAAGATTTAAAATGTCGATATCGATATAAATATTAAGACATAAATTTTATGAAAAATGTTAAATATATTTTCATCATCGATTAAAATTTTATAAATTTTTAAGAAAATTATGAAAACTCTTTCAAAATCATAGAGTTTGTTTATAAAACTTTATTAAATATCAAAACAATCAATTATTTATATTTTTAAAATAGTTTCTTATTTAATGCATATATTTATAAAAGTTATTATATTCAATTTGATCAATAAGTCAACTAACTAATTAGAATATTGCATAATAACTAGTTAAAATAGAAAATAATTATTTAGATTATAATTTTTATATTATTATAAATGGATACCCTGGAAGATATACAATATAATTTAAATTATGAAAAAAACAATATAAGTAAAACTTGTAAATTCAATGTAAAAATAAGGTATAAATAAAAAATATATGTATAAAAGAAATATAAAATATTTTCCTAAATAAATAATATTTTGAGTGAAGATAATAAAACTATAAAGAAATAAATTTAAAAGTAAATTACTTAGAAAAGAGAAAAATAAAAAATAAGATTTAATATGAAAAGATATCTTATCGATATTTTGTAAATTATTTTGTGACAATATCTATGATATTCACGATATTTTGACAAAAAAAATCATGATATTTTTCGACACTTTTTCAACAACAATATTTTGTCAATAATGTTACAATATTTTCGACATTTTCTTGATATTTTAAGTAAAATATATGAATATCACGTTTTGATATAAAAATGTTAAAAAAACGACAATATCATATCGTCAATATTTATGTTTAAATATATCTAATTGAAATTATAATATATTAGGCTTAATTTATTGCTGCGTTGTTATTTTAGGTATAAAATTTAATCATTTAAAAAATATCATAAATTTTGTGTTTTAATAGTGTAATTATCAACTTCCTTTGTCATTGAGTGAAAATAAAAATCTTACAAAATTACCTAACTAAATTGAATCAAAACCAGGTAATAGTGAATTTATTACTTTAAAATATAGGATTATTTTTGTCAAAATGTTTTTTTATCTGGTATATAAATATTTATAAATAATATAAATAAATATAAAATTAGATAATTTAATTATACAGAATATTGATCAATTATGAAAATATTATCAATATTAAAAGTGTAAAAATTTAGGTATATTTAATATTTAAATTATATACTACATTTTCTTATATAGTAGAGAATAATATATAGTGAATCCAGTACTCAAACACAAAATGGGATAACTTGAGTGGAGAAATTAACAATATGGATATAAAAGTTAATTTGTACGTTCTTAAATTGTATAACATCAACAAATAATGCATAAACAAATTTGAACATAATTAAACATATAAACAATTAATCTTTTTGCTACAACAACATGTAAGGAGAATCATGACTCATCAGAACGTTGCAACATGAAATTTTACACTTTGAGGAAGAAAAAAAAAACAGGTATTCATGAACTCCAATGCCCAAAAATCATCTTATTTTTATCCAAAACCTCAATTACAGACTTATCAAGTAATTTTATTTTACAATTACATCCTCTATGTAAATTTAAGAATTAATCCATTTATTAATTTCGTGGATTAACTTGTAATTCCAAATGTTGTCATGGACTGTTTTTTTAGCTTTCTTTATCGAAAATTCATGTATATATTTTTAACAGCTGTATAATCTATTTTTTTTAAAAGAAAAAAAAAATTCAAATTTGTTTCTTCACCTCATCCCGTATCAAGTTTCAACCAAATCGACGATGGACTCGAACAATTGCAGTACTGACTTGCCCAGCTTCAACAATTTCAAATCCCTCCTCCGATTTCGAGAGCCAGATTAAAAGACCGTAAACTTTTTCACTGTTATCAATTTCCTTTCAATCTCAATTCAATAATCAAGAATCCAAAGCAAATGGAGTTTGCAACAGATCATAAGGAGCCCAAAGCGCGTCCAATGGACACGGTCGATTTGCATCGAGTCGAGCCCATGGCTTTCCTTTTCCACTCCAATGCAAAAGACTCACCGGACCTGGATGTAGATCTCTGCAAAGTCCTCTGAAATTATCTCCTCCAAGCCCATGCTGATTCCATCTGTGATCCACCGAAGCTATATTTCCAGCAAAAACTAACAAAAATGGAGGCAATGAACCCAATTGGTAAATTCTCATTCTCTTCTGAAGTTCCATCCACTCTTCAATCTTGGTAGTATAATCCCCAGCTCTCCATCTATCCAGATCAATCACCATCACACCTGTGTTGAAGTAACACGGTTTACGATTGGCAAATGTGAGAGACAACGAAGGATTGGACCAAAACGTCGAGGTAAAATACGAAGAGAAGTTGGCGTTACAGTACTCTGGAGCTGCAAGTACCGAACTATCTTCGAGAGGGGTAGCTGCGAGCTTTGCAATGTCGTCGACGAGGATGAGATCTGAGTCGAGATAAACGACACGTCGTACACAGATGGGAAGAAGTTTGGCTAAGTAAGAACGAGCGTAGTTGAGTGGACAGTCTAAAGCAGAGCGAATTGAAGTGGAGATGAGGCCTGAAACAAAGGAGTCATCAAAAGGGTAGATTTGGAATTTCAAGTAAGGAAATGAGGTAGATATGGTTTCGCGTAGGACTGACGCGTTGGAGGAAGCAATGGAGGAGACGAAATGAAAGAGAATGTTTTGTGGACAAGATGAGTGTTGAAGAACTGAGAGTATAGCAGCCATGGAGCCTCTGATGTAGGCTGTGTCTAAGGTCATTGCTACGTGTACGGCTTGATCAGAGCATAACGTGTTGTGATTGTTATTTTTGTTATTGTTCTCCTCCGTCTGATCAGGTTCATCGTTGGTTATTGAAGGGCAATATTGGGCGTTGTAGAATTCTGGAGCTTCTCTGAATTGTTGTTGTTGTTTTGGGGGAATTGCATTCGATTTGGATGTGGATAGAAAAAGAAAGAAGAGGAGGAATAGAGACACTGGTTTAGACATATTGAGAGAGAGAGAGAGAAGCTATTGATCAGTTTGAGAGATTTATAGGAAAGGCTTTAAACTTTAGTAAGAGAACACGGTTTGGTCAGTTAAAAAAAAAAACAGTGAGTGTTAATTAGCTGTAAGGGTGGCTGGGAGAGAGAGAGAGAGAGAGAGAGAGAGAGAGTCAAATAAAGTTTGAAGTTGTTTACATTACATACTCTGCCTTTTGTATTCTTTCTTATTAGGAAGAGAGGTGACTTTGGTAGGCTTTTATAGGGATGCGTAGTCTTACATATCTCTTTTGATTTAAGGTATTATGTCTTCTTCCAAATTTTGTTAATTAGAAATTCTTCCTTAATCAGCAATATTTATTTTATTTTATACTGAGTATCTTTTTCAAAAAAATAAAAATAAAAAATTACTTTTTTTAATTTTATTAATATAAAGTATTATCAATCTTTAATAACATTATTGATATTTTTTTTAAAGATAAAATTGTACCATATTTAATTTCATTAGTTTATAAATATTATGTAATCTAGAATATTATGAGAATAATAAATATGTATCTGCGTTGATCATTCATTTCAATAGTCAATTGAATGAAGGGTTTTTATTTTTTATTTTTTATTTTTTAAATGTAAGTTGAATTTGAATAATTAATATAAATTTTAGAGTGGAAAATGCAATTAATATTAAACAAAAATATTCTGGGTGCTTTCAAGTTTTCCAAACCTGTTTTCTTAGAGATTACTTCGCTTTTGCCCCTTTTCATTATGAAGTTCAAATGTCTTTGTTTCTTGACCTGGGCATCACAAGTTTGTTCTCTACCCACTCTTGAGTTTTAACATCATTTTCTTCTTCTCCTCCTTTTTAAACAAATTGGATACAATTTTTTTTTTAATAAAACCAATATATAAATCACATATAATATTTTTAAAACAAAAAATAAAAAAAAAAATCACTAAATTATTGTATTTATTTTGTTAACATTATCAACTTATTTTTTTTAACGTAGAACTCGTAAAAAGTTATATGTTTATAGTTACATTTATGTCATATATCACTCTAAAATATAATACTTAATTACTTAAAAATGGTTTTAAATTGATATGTATTGTTATTAGAGGGAGAACAAATAAAATAACGTGGCAGTAGTATTTTTCTTATTTACGGGATGAAATAAAAAACAGTGTTAGAACTTTTTTCTTTTTTCTTTTTTTTCTAATAAAACAGTGTTAGTTGGACGTTATTCCACTTATTATTGGGTAAATAAGTCTAATCCCATTTCAAGTCTTGACTTCGGAATTCGTAACAGATAATGGTATTGTTTCATCTTAATTGAAATAAAAAATAAAATACTATTTCTATTTATAGCTCACAGATTGCAATGCAACAGCAATCTTATTTTGAAATTGATATATAACATTATTACATAGGGACAGGGTAGAAGTTTTTATTTGGATAATTTATTTCTATAAAAAGTATTATTTATTTTTTTAAGTTAAAAAATATATCATTTAATTTTTTTTTATTTTAAAAAGTGTTAAAAAAATATATTTAATAATTTAATTTTTTTTTATAAAAATACTGTTCATTATATAAAATTACATAATTATTTCCTTTAAAAAAATTATCCTTAAATTTTTTATTAATACTTTCTTAATTTAAAAAAACTAAATAACACACTTTTATATAAAGTAATAACTGTAACATTGGATTACCCATTTTATTTTTGATTATATAACTTGATTAATTATATACTGATACAAGTGATGACTTCTTAAACGTAGTAGTGTCTTCAATTACTAATTTTATTTTTCAAGGAAATCGCTGGGCAGTACTGAGTAGTATTGAAAATGATGAATCGATCACCGATTAACTGTTACCATATATATATATATAAGAAAACAAAATTATGTACGAAGCAGTTGCATAAATACATAAATATAGGGTGTGCCCTATAGTTTTAAGATTTAATGGTATAAATAATTTATTTTTAATATTAAGTTTTATTTTTAATCACGTTAAAAAATACATATTATTTTTTACGTATACGTAAAAAAAACATATATATATATTTTTTTTTTCGAAAAAATATACTTTGTTTTCCATTAATAAGTGGCTTGTCCAATACACAAATATGTCTATAAATGTTTACTACCCTGCATGTCCTAATTAAAAGAGTCTTGACATAGATTACCATTGCTGATTGTGATGCCTTCGTTGTCAAAAATTAAAACAACTTCATGTAACTTCTCTTTTTACATCTTTATTTTTATAGGGTAATTGATGCACAAAGTCTCGTAGCTTTTACTACTACTTCTCATTTTTTTTTAAAATCCTTTTCAATTTGTTGGCCTTTCTATATTATCACATATGTTAAAACTATATGTCACAATCTGAGAAAACTCTATTGCAGCATATCTGAGTTATAGAGTCATAACTTATAAATCAATGTTTTGAAAAATAAACTAACTTGTTTCCAAAGTTTGATGTTTTGTGCAAATTTAAAAATAAAAGTGCAAATAATTCTCTCAAATTATATAATTTAATGAACTCTTATAGTAGAATATTAATCGAGGTATTGGAATTAATCCTAAATTTTCTCTTAAAGAAATTTGTATTAAGAAATGTAATGATATTTGTATTTGTTATTACTTTTATGATATAATATTAATACGTTTTCTTAACGAAAATTTACTTTGATATTTGTATTTATAAATTTATAGTCTTATCAATATTTTATCGATACCAAACTTATTTATTTATATTTTTCAATATTTCTTTCTTCAAATAAAATCACTTTGCTTCTTAAGTCCACACTCTAGCTCAAATATCTCTTGAACTTTAAACTCAATTAATCAATCTTATTTACCGAAGGTATTAGGGTTCTCTAGCTACAATGTCCTTCAATTTCAACCATTTTAATTTGAATTTTATTTCGTATATACCTACTAAATATAAAACTCTCATATGTTTTAAGAATTCAATCAATTCATCTCTAAAAAATTAACTCATAGGACTGTTTTGTTTTTTAACTTTCAAACAATATACACGTCATTGTGTCAATTTTGAAAAACAACAAAGCTTCTAAAAGTTGTATCGTCATAGTCATGATTAAAATGAAATAAAAGGTGATTAATTAATTATATAAGATATCACTCCTCGAATTTCTATTACGCTTGACTAACTTTATATATTATAAATATAATTAATATCATAATTTTTTATTAAATATAATTATATAGGTTAATTGTTTTTAATACATGTCATTTAAAGTTGATGATAGATTTATAATATATATATATATATATTTTGTCATGGTAGGAGATAGTTGGTCTATTCCTGAATTAGTACAACACACAATAAACGTACTACTGTATTTTCTTTCAGATTTTAAATTTCGTTTGAAAGTTGTAGCTTGTACGTAACTAGTGGTAGAAAATTTATTTATTTTATCCAAAATGGCACAACCAATACTGAACATATATTCTTTTATGGAGGAAGTTTTATATGAGATAGTTTTATGGATGATATAAAGAATCATTTAATTTATTATTTAACTTGTTTGTATGTAATAGACCTATTTTTATTGAAAGAGAAATAATATTGCTTTCAAAATATATAGATGCATCACATATCAATGTAAAATATACATACATAAGTAGGCGTGTGTGTGTATATATATATATATATATACACACGAAGAGAGTGATTATTTTATAGATTGGTTTGAAAATCAATTTATGGGAATCACGAGTTCATTAAGATTTTGATTTTTTCAACTAAACTTACCATACTCATAAGCATTGATAAAAATAGTTTTGATATTTTCATCAACATATCCGTAAAATGAATATTTTATTGAAATAAGGTATTGAGTATTTCTTCCTAAATGTCTATAAATCTCCCAATATTTTCATGAAAATATTGTAAAAATATTGGAATTTCCTGATGCTTTTGTGAATTATGGAAATATCGGTAACCAAGTTATCAATATCGAACTTGGGTTAAAGTAGAGTTTTCTTCAAAATATCGAAAAACATTGGTTATGTCGATTTTGGGTCAAATTCATTTCTATTTTTCTAAATATTAATAAAATTATGAAAAAAATATATTTAATATACATTAACAAGAAATTTTGACCATAATTTAGATTATATAATTTTTATAATTATTTATAAAAATAGGTATGTATGACTTATTATTTTTAATATTTTTAAATTAATATTAAGATTATAACTTTTTTTCATCTGGTTATAATTATTTTTGGTGTGTTGAGAAAGAGAAAAAATAATACAATTAATTGAGAGAGAAATAAAAAACAGGAATTGTTCAATTTAACTTATCTCCCTCAAAGTATATGTAATTTGATCAAACTGGACATTAAATAAGTATATCTCTGTCCTATTTCATATATTAATGCATCAGTTATTTCTTCGGACAAAATAAAATAAAATAAATAAACTATTTTCTCCTTCTCCACAAATCTAAATGATATAATTTTCTTTTTTCATTTATTTTATTTTTCAAATATTTTTTCTTGATTGTTCACATAAAATACGAGAAATTAATTATCTGATTATATTAAATGGTATTTTAAAAAAAATAAAATATCATTGAGATAACACTTAAAAAATATAAATAAAAATAATTTTAAAAATATAATTGTGATATTATTAAGATAATGAATACTTAATTATATATAGAATATGATATTTAAGATGCTATATTTGAAATAATCATAAAACTACTTATTAACTAAACAACAAATATTCAGTTATATATATCAGACATTGGAAATTGTCGAATACCTTAACTTAATATAATAACTACTTTTCTATGAAAACAGAAAACCTCTCACATGCCCAAATGCTTATGGTTTCCCATATTCGTTTGAAGGACATTCAACTACTCATCAGTAACTCAAGTACGTTCCCTTTGTACTCATCTTACAAAGAACTAGCGTGGCCTGTGTATGGCTGTAACAAGTGGCATTTCATATGGATTACTTGACATTAATAATAGGTGTGGTGTCGACTAGTTTGTTGCATATTATATTTATGCTCGTATTAATTCCTCAATTACTTATTCAAAAATACTCAACATAAATACAGTATTTAAATTTTTTTTATCATTAATTAAGTTCATATGGATCATATTAATTATTCGCTTAACTATACTGTTTTCTCTAAATATTATCACTTTTAACACTTTGATTCATTGATAAAATTTTGTAACTTTTAGTCTACTAACTTTTTATATTTAACAATTTTAATCTAAATTTAAAAATAATTAACTAAATACGTTAAACTTTAAAAGTTAAGAAACTAAATAATATAAAAAATAAGTTTTTTAACTCGTTAATTCTAATTGTTTAGTGTAATTTAATTTAATTTTTCGGTTGCATTAAGTGTGTTAGATATGAAAAGTTAGTGTAAGAAAAGTTATGCAAATTTTGTTAAGGGACTAAATTAGTGTTAAAAGTAATAGAATTAGTTGACAAAAAATACAATAACTCTTAATTGTTTAAGGTTTAATGAATAAAAAATGTTAAAAATATATGTTTAGAATTAATCTCCTAACTCTATAAGGACATTTTAATATTTTCTTTTATTTTGTTTTGGTTCCTAGCATATAAGACTCTTGTAAAGCTCTTCCAAAGATACATAGATGATTTTTACCAAGATGAAGAACATGGTATAAGAGCTACCATTAAAACTGTAGCTACCATTATCTTCTTACACCTTTCAAACCCTAATCTCTATTAATACCCTCATCCAATCCTCTTGTAAAGGCTTGCAAGTGCACAAATCACTTTTAATATGCAACAAGTATTGGACACGCTAACCACAAGTATATGGGTCATACGAGTAATATAATGTACCGAAGTACGGATATCGATCCCATATGGAATTGTGTAACTTATAATTGAGTACTAATATAATTATTATGAATACTATTTGGACAATAGTAACTTATAATAATTGAAAAATAAATGATAACTAATTTTAAATCACAAAACTCAACAACTATAAAGATATACCAGAAAACAACATAGGAATCTTAATCCCCTAGTTTCCTAAGCATATGAATCACTAAAATTTTCCCCAAAATAATTACCAACCAATTACACGATCAATTAAATCTAACCTAGATATATTCATTTCTTAAATAAACTATACACCATATAATAATTAACCTAATTATACTTTCATATCAATTATATTTCTTACTACTCATTAAGATCATAAATTATAGACCACACATAAAAATCATACATCTCTACCTAGAAACTATGCATGCTATTTAGTCAAGATAAACAATTAACTTTAATTTATAGATCAATAGTTAGCCTAAGCATAAAAATTAGCTTAAATAATATAATTGAATTGAAATAACAATTGAGATAAAATATTAGATCATCATAAAAAATTGGTTTCATAAGACACCTAGATTAATAAATTAGCTAAACAATTATGTTCATAAAGTTCAAATTTTTCCTAAAGAAAGACATAAAAACTAATAAAGATTCTAGAAGAATAAGAGATACACTAAATCTCTTTATTTGTAGCACTAATCTTCTCTGGAATCTTTTACAAAGTTGTGTCTTCTTTAATCTCCTCTTGAAATTGTTCTCTTCTTGGCAGTTGCTAGGGTTTTTTATTCTTAATTGTGTGTATAATTTATGAAAGAATGATGTTTATTTAAAGGAAAAATGACCTAATAAAGACCATTAGGTTATCTCTTAAAATGAGTCAAGGGTTGAGGATTAAAGTTGATAATTAATGTTTGATTAAGAATAGGATTTTGTTTCCCAACACGAAAGCGCTAAAAAATATTATGCCTTGGCGCGATCTCCTTTGATCACCAATGAATGTCTAGCCACATATTGCGTGTCGTAGCTCCAAATAAAAAAAGCATGCCATGGCATGGTTCATGCCAGGGCACAGAAAAATGTCTGCTATAGTTTGGTGCTATTTTGTTTCCATTTTTGACTCATTTTCACTTCGTTTTCCTTCATTCCACCTATATTGAGATAATTAAACACAAATTACACTTTTTTTTATCATATTTTAATACATAACAAGGCAAATAAGTTTTTTAGAAGTGACTAAATAAATCTACTTTCATAGAGTTATCACATTCCCAAGCTTAAGTCTTTGCTTGTCATTAACCAAAGCCAAGTCTATCTAGGTAAAATGATATGAGCAATATATTCATAAGTACATATCTATTAATACATGCATGTTCATTGAAAATTATCCCCTCAAAAGTTGTGAAATTCTATGACACAGAGGTTCACCTATCCATCAATCAATGTTCCATTAATGCAAGGTTTTTGACGAATTTATTCATGTGCATTTTGCATTTGATGTTATCCAATGTACTCATGAAATCAATTTGTATGAGTATACCAATCAACTAAGTCCTAGAACAAGTTTCATAGGTTTATTTTCACACCCCTCTCCATTAATGTAAATAAGCACTTAGCTAAAGATCAATATGCCTAACATACTTGTAGTGTAAGGCTTAGGTGGGGTAGATAAATAGATATTTAAGCTTTTTCACATTTTAGCTCTCTTTTTTTCATCATTCAATATTTAACTACAATTGAGATTTCATTTTATATTCTTGTGCACCCTATCTTACCATTCTTTTCATTCTTTTATTCCACATCTCTTCTTCTCTTTCTTGCTTTCTTTTTTTCTTTTTTATTCTTCTTTTTAGCCTGACAACACCCTCAAACTAATATTTACCTTTATTTTTTCTTTTTATTTAGAGGGGTAATTTTTTTGTGAGTTTTTATTTTTGTGTGTTGATGTGAAGAATATGGTGCATTACATTTCACCTCACTCTATAGCATAGAACATGATTTCATTTTTCATACAAGCTAAATGTGTAATGGTAGATGTAATTCTTATTGGTTAGGTTAAAAATGTGGCTTAAAGATATGACTAGTTCTTAGTTAGGCTCAAAAGGGTGACTAAGAATATAAAAAGTGATTAGCTTGGAAGGCTCAATCGATCTAATTAAGGCCTAAATTATTTTTCAAGCCAAATACTATTTAGGATTTTGCTTCAACGGATGATCAAATAGATTCTAAAACTTGGTAGAGCTCATCAACTAGTATAACTCATCCCAAATTGTTTTCCCTATAAGAACACCAAAATCAATCAGGAGCATGTGGATAAAAATACAAATCAATTCAATAAAAACTAGGAAGCATATTGCATGATTAATGTAAGTATTTTAACGAGCATGTTACGTTCCTTATCCTTGTCATGAAAACCAATTATATTATTGGGTTCATATGTTTCATATCAAATATATATATGCATTTATTTTTCATGTTTTCAATAATTTATACCCAAATCATGATAAAAAAAACATCCTAAAAATGAAAAATATCTCAAAAAAATGAAAACACATACTAAACACTATAGTAGAGAACAAAGTTCCCTTCCACACTTAACTTGCAAATTTTCCCTAATGTGCACATATGAATATGGAAATGAGTTAAAGGAAAGAAAACTTTCTTAACCTTGGCACATCACATCTATCGCTAAAATTGCTCAATATTTTTTGTGATATTGCCTTCCATATTTATTCATATACAAAACACAAAACACATAAGTAAAATAATATTGGGTTGCTTCCCAACAAGTGCCATATTTAATGTCCTTGGCTAGATCATCATATCAACTTCTAAGGTGCATCCCCCAAGGTCATCACATTTTTTTTTCATTTGGTAGTGGATCTCCATGATATTGCTTTACTCTGTGCCCATTAACTATGAAGCATTCTTTTTTTTTTGTTCTTTAATTCAATGGCTCTATGGTTGTTTACCTTAGTGATGAGGAATGGACTTGACCATCTACTCTTGAGTTTACCTAGAAACAATTTGAGTCTTGAGTTGTACAGTAGTACCAGCTATATCTATTCAAAAGTATGATGGGCAATTTTCTTATCATGGCATCCTTTTGTTTTCTCTTTGTAAAGCTTGGCATTCTCATAAGCACTCCATTGTAACTCATCTATTTCATTTATTTGTAGAATCCTTTTCTCATCAGCTACATCCATGGACATGTTCAATTATTTCAATGCCCAATATGCTTTATGCTTCAATTCCACTAATAGGTGACATATGTTTCCATAGGCTAGCCTATATGGGGTGGTACCAATTGGTGTTTTAAACGTAGTTATGTACGCTCATAAAACATCATCTAACTTAGAGGCCCAGTTCTTTCTAGAATTATTTACTATCTTTTCCAAAATTCTTTTCAATTCTTTATTGGGAATTTTTGTTTGCCCACTTGTTTGGGGATGATATGATTAATCCCATACTCAGACAATAAAGAATTAAAAGCTCTATTGCAAAAGTGACTACCTCTATTACTAATGATAATCCTAGGAGTTTCAAACCTGGTGAAAATGTTTTTTTTTAGAAATTTTGTGACAACTTTGGCATCATATTTGTTGTTCACTATGGCTACTACCTACTTTGACATGCAATCCACACCTACTAGTATGTATTGGTTACCAAAACATGAAGGGAACAACCCTATAAAGTCAATTCCCCAAACAACAAACAATTTCAGTTTAAGTATATTATTTAGGAGCATATCATCTCCTTTTAAAATACTACCTATTCTTTAGCATGTATCATATGTCTTTACATAAATATAGGCATATATAAATAGTGTGGGACAAAAATAACAAGATTGAAGTACCTTAACTACTATTTTTGTGCTTCTAAAGTGGCCTCCATAGTTTGAGCTGTGGCAATGGTAAAGAATACTTCCAAATTCATCATAAGGGATACACCTTCTCAAAATACCATCACCACATTCTTTGTAGAGGTAAGGGTCATCCCAAAAATATTTTTTATGTCATGGAATAATTTCTACTTTTCTTTGCATATGAGGTTAGGTGGAATGATGTTGGCAATTAGGAAGTTTTCAATGTCTACATACCATGGGATGTCAATTTGAGCCACTGAAAGAAGTTGCTTATCTAGAAAAAATTTCCCAATAACCATATTATCATCCATATTTGCTTCCATCTCCTATCTAGATAGATGGTGTACCACATGGTTTTATGTCCCTCTTTTATCATGGATTTCATAATTAAATTCTTGTAGAAGGAGAACCTATCTGGTTAGTCTTGGTTTGTCATCCTTCTTTGTCATAAGATACTTTATTACAAAATGGTCTATGTAGATAATCATCTTGCTCCTAACCAAATAAGATTTGAATTTCCCAAAGACATATACAATGGCTAGGAGTTCCTTCTTTGTAGTGGCATAATTCATTTGAGAATCATTGAGTGTTTTACTTGCATAATATATGACATGAAACAGGTTGTCTCTTTGTTGCTCCAAGACAACCTTAATAGAAAAATTGATTGCATCACACATTAACTCAAAGGGCTTGCTCTAATATGGTGCTACTATAATTGGTATTGACATTAATTTATCTTTAAGTACTCAAAATGCCTCTAAACATTTATCATCAAATCTAAAAGGTGCATCTTTTTCCAATAGATTGCACAAAGGTTTGGATATTTTGGAAAAATCTTTAATAAATCTATGGTAAAATCCTGTGCGCCCAAGAAAACTCCTAACTCTTTTTATACTAGTAGGTGGTGGTAGCTTCTCAATCACTTCTATATTAGCTCTATTCACCTCAATACCCTTAACTGAGCCTTTATGGCCCAAGATAATACCCTCATATGCCATGAAGTGACACTTCTCCCAATTTAAAACCAAGTTGGTTTCTTCACATCTTTGTAGCACTAGGGAGATCTCTAAATGCTTATCAATGTGTTCTCAAAGACTGAAAAGTCACCCATAAAGATCTCTAAATTTTTCTCCATCATGTCTAAGAAGATAGCCATCATGCAGAACTGAAATGTTACAAGTACATCGCATACCCCAATTGGAATTCTTTGGAAATAAAAAGTTTTGTAAGGACATGTGATGGTAGTGTTTTCTTGGTCTTCAAGTGCCACAATGATCTGATTATAGCCAAAATATCCATCTGGAAGGAAAAATAAGGAATGCCTTGCTAATCCATTAAGCATTTGATCATGAACGTGAGAAGGAAATGGTCATTCCTTATAGCTTTATTCACTTTGTAAAAATCCATACAAACTCTCCATTTCGTGACAGTCCTTGTAGGTATTAACTCATTTGACTTATTTTCCATCATAGTGATTCCTTCTTTTTTTAATGCACATTGGACTGGACTTATCCATTCACGATTTGATTTTGGTTAAATGATGTCATATCCAACCAATTAACAATTTGTTTCTTCACCACCTATTTAATAATAGGCCTCAACTGGTGCTATGCGTCCTTGGTAGTCTTAGCTCTATCCTCTAACAAGATTTTGTGCATGCATATGAATGCCCTTATGCCTTTAATGTTGACAATAGACCAACTCATAGCTCTTTTGAATTTAATGAGTACCTTCAATAGTCTCTTTTTGCTCCACACTTGAATAGCAAAAATTATGACTGAAGTGTCTCATTCGCACCCAAAATGCATAATAGAGACAGTTGGTAAAGGTTTTGAGATCTAACTTAGGTGGATTCTCAATGGGTGATTTAAACCTATATCCTGTCTCAAGACAGACGTAGCCTCTAAATAGTTCACATAGTCAACAATATTAACTTGCATCACAGATTCCATAGTTCTATAATTAAATTAAGTTAAGTTGTTTCCTAATGAATTTATTTCATTGTTCATAGCATCATGTGTTACAGTCTCAAGTATGGATGGATCAATAGATTTAGTTAAATTATCATCATAAGTGTACGTGCCTAAGTGATTTTCATGGTGCTCATCAACATATGTGTTTACATAATTTACAACCACATATTATAAAGCATCACTAGGGAACATGTTATGAAGCACATAAATGTATAGCTCATTAGTAACATTTATATTAAAGAAATCATTAGTATTATCAGTTTTAGGAAATTTAACTCCTTTAAAAACATTAAATGTTACTTGTTCATCATGTGCTCTCATTGTAAGCTCATCTTTTTGTACATCAATGTGTGCTCTTTCGGTTGTTAAAAATGGTTGACCAAGTGTGATAGGAATGTCACGGTCCTCCTCCATGTCTAGTATAATGAAATTTTCCAGAATAATGAACTTATCCAATTTTACTAGAACATATTCTACCATAACCTAGGGTCACTTGATTGACTAATCTACCATTTGTAATGTTTCTAAAGTGGGTTTGGCTTCACCAACCCCCAATCTCTTAAAAATTGATAGTAGTATAAGGTTGATGCTTAAACCTAAGCCATATAGTGCCTTGCTAAAGTGTATATTTCCAATTGTATAAGGGATGTCAAAGCTACCAAGATCTTTCAGTTTTTGTGGTGGTTTTCTATCAAGGATGGCATTACAACCTTCATTCAAGGTTATTGTCTCATTATCTCCAAGCCTTTTTTTCTTAGACATGATGTCCTTCATGAATTTGGCATATGAAGGTATTTGTTCAAGTGCATCTGTAAATGACATGTTTATATGCAGCTTCTTGAAGACATCCATAAATTTTGAAAATTGATTTTCTAATTTTTTCTTTTGGAGTCTTTGAGGGAAGGGAATCATGGGTTTATAAATGTTGCTCTTCTTTGGTTGAATCACTTATCTTTTAATACTCTCTTTGTCCATATTTTCCTCATCATCATTTTTGGATTAACTTTTGGCATTACAACGCTCCTTACCTTAGCTTTTGGATTAACTTCTATATTGCTTGGAAGGTTAGCTTGAGGCTTTTGACTTATGGTTTAGGATTTTTTCTCCTTTTGGATTTCTAAATTTCAAATAAAATCCCATGAGTGGACTCTATGTGATTCACCTTTGTATTTACTAAATGGAAAAAGATTTCATCATTCCCATCTCACTAAGTGGCTTCTTCTTTTAGGTTTGTGGTTATTGAAAATCAGGTGGTGGTAAGTGTTGACGGTTGAATTGATTACCTCCTTCATTGTTGTTTTGTTCCATAAGAAATTTGGGTGGTTTCTCCATTATGGGTTGTATGTGTTTAAGTATGGGTTTCCTTGGTACTTTTTTTTTACATAGTATACTGCTTCAGAAGGGTTCCCACATGCCTCGGTAGAATGAGGTCCATTGCAATAATCACACACCACGAATGGACTTTGAACTATATTTACCCATACACTGCCACCATCTAGCTTCTTAGTTAAACCTAATAATATATCATTTGTTTGAGATTGTAGTGTTGCTATGATGTCTATATCTACTACTCCATCCATTCTCCTTGGGTTGAGCCTTTCCATAGTCCATTTCCAATTATTGGATGTCATCTTTTCAAGTAGTATAAATCTTTATCTTCAATTTTACTCATTAAAGCTCCTCTAGCTATAGCTTCAATTATGGTCCTTGGTTTCCCCATTAATCCATTATAGAATATTTTTACTTGCAACCAAGTAGGAAGACTATGGTGTGGGCATCTTCTTAAGAACTCTTTGTTGCATTCCCAAGCTTTATAAAGTGATTTCCCTTCAAGTTGATAAAAGATGTGATGTCATTTTTGAGCTCATATGTCTTTGTAGGTGGAAAGAATTCTGCTACGACTTTTTGAGCCAATTGATCCCATCTATGATTAACCTAGTAAGTAGTGACTATAACCAAGCCTTAGCATTGTCCTTCAATGAGAAAGGAAACAAGCAAAGGAAAATTGTATCATCTGATACACTATTCATCTTGAAGGTGTCATATTTCCAAGAATGAAGCTAAGTGAAGATTTGGGTCATCGTTAAGCTAACCCTCAAAACTAATTTGCATGTACTATTTGAATGATACCTAGTTTGAATTCAAAATTGTTAGCATTGATTCTTGATCTATTGATAGATGATTGGGATCCATCTACTTGTGGGACTTCAAAATCCCTTAAAGATTTAGGATCACAATAGCTCATTGATCCCTTTGTTCTGCCATAACTCTAAGTTGATCTTGTGCTAATCGTTCCCTTCTTAAATGAACTAAGGTGCTCTCTATTCTCAAATCAAAATAAACAAGATTTTTACTTGTCAACTTGGGCATACAACAAAAATACTAAAAAAAATCAAAAGGTCAATGCTAGTATAATAATAACCATTATTGATATCTATTACAAGTAATAAACTCCCCGACAATGGTGCCAAAAACTTAAACATAATAACCGCAAATATAAGGGTTATGCGAGTAATATAATGTACTTAAGTACGAATATCGATCTCATAGGGAGTTGTGTAACTTATAATTGAGTACCAATATAATTATTAAGGATACTATTTAGACAATAGTATATTATAAAAACTAAAAAATAAATGACAACTAATTTTAAATCACAAAACGCAATAACTATGAAGATATATGTGAAAACTACCTAAGAATCTTAATCCCCCAATTTTATAAACATGTGAATCACTAAATTCCCCCAAAATAATTTCCAACCAATTACATGGTCAATTGAATTTGACCTAGCATGCATTCCTCTCTCAAGTAAACTACACATCATATAATAATTAATCTAATTACACTCTCATGTGAGTTATATTTCTTACTACTCATTAACATCATCAATTATAGATCACAAATATAAGAATCATATATCCCTGCTTAAAAATATGCATGTTATTTAATTAAGATAAATAATTAAATAATTCTCTCAAATCTATTTAACTACCTCTATAGATCAATTTTGGTCTAAAAAATTAATAGCATAAAAATAGGCTTAAATAATATAATTGAATTGAAATAATAATTGGGGTAAAATATTAGATCATCAAATTTAGAAAATTGGGTCCATAAAAGCCCTAGATTAACAAATTAGTTAGGCATAAGTATGTTTATAAAGCTCAGATGTTTTATAAAGAAAGACATATAAACAAATAAAGAGTGCCAAAGAAAAAGAGATATACTCAATCTCTTGATTTGTAGCACTAATGTTTTGTTGAATCCTTCACAAAGTTGTGTCTTCTTTAATATCCTTTTGAACTTTTTCTCTTCTCTCTTCTTGGAAGCTGTTACGATTTTTGATTCCTAATTGTGTGTTTAATTTGTGAAAGAATGGTTTTTTTATAAAAAAAAACTAACCTAATATGGACCATTAAATAATCTCTTAAAATGATCCAAGGGTTGAGAATTAAAGCTAAGAATTAATGTTTGACTAGGAATAGGACTTTTTTTCCAGCATAAAAGCATGCCACGGTGCCTAAAACATGTGTGCCTTGGCATGGTCTCCTCTAATCACCAATGAATTCCTATCCATATATAGTGCATTGCAATTGCAATTGCAAAAAAAACGTGTCCCGATGTGGTTTGTGTCGTACCATGGAAAAATGCCCGCATCATGGTGCTGATTTTCCCCCTTTTAACTCACTTTTACTCTGTTTTCCTTCATTCCACCTACATTGACATAATTAAATATAAATTAAATTTTTTTATCATATTTTAATACATAAAAAGGAAAATAATTTGTTTAGAAGTGGCTAAATAACTCTACTTTTATAGAGTTATCAAGTATACTCACAATGTTGGTCTAAAGATTAACTATATGGTTTTAAATAATTTGTAAAATTTCTTAAAAATAAACATGAAAATAAAACTTGCACATTCTATCAAAATGTTTGCGCTATGAAAATACTAATCTTTTAACATATAATTAAAAATAATAAACGATAGGTTTGATTCAAATAAATCTAGGTAGATATACAATTAACAATTAATAGAGAATTTATGGGAATAATTAGCCAGTTAACTATGCTTTCTTAGAATTAATTAGGTTTATAAATATATAAATTAAGGTTATAGATTTTCCCTTTTATATATGAAAATATTGTATCAGATTCTTTATTAATCAAATTAATTAATATCTTTAGGTAGTGATCATTAATTAATAAATTAAATTATGTTTTATTTCTAAGGAATGAGAAAACTATTTAAATTAATGCTTTATATGGAGTCACTAATTTAAACTTTTATTTAAGGTGTCAAAATTAGATTTAGATGGTGTTTCTAAGACGTAACTCTTATATTTTAAATCTATTACGAAAATTATACCGTCAACATATTAATCAATAATAAATTTTGTAAAAATCTCGAATAAAGAAATAACCTGAATTTCTTTTATATAAATGTTCATCTAAATTAATCTTTACAAACATGGTGAGAAACCTAAATTTTCATAGTTAAAATTATCCAAACATGCTAAAATTTAATAAATGACCAATGGATTAAAAATAGCATTTAGAAAATACTAAAAGACTAATCTGTATATAAAATTAATAAATAGAAATAATATCCTCAATGCATCCTTGAATATACATATATCTTATATATTCTCCTTGATCTAAAAAATATTCAAAATGCATCCTTGAATTTACATATATCTTATATATTCTTCTTGATCTAAAAAATCTTCAAAAGATCTGCCTCTTATTATTATGAATTTAACCTATTTATAAAAACAATAAAAAATCTAAGAATAAGAATAAAAATAACTCTAACGGCTGAAATAAATTAATGTATATTACATTAAAACTATATATAAAACCTAGAGGAAAATGTTTAAATTATAGGTTGAGGCTGAAATCAAAAGACTTGGGATCGATTTAAAACAGGCGTGCCACGACCCAAACTTTCCATCATAGTAGCCCAAGATATTTATCACTTTGCCTAACTACAAATAGATAAGGTTGCACAGTGGTCCACTTAATCAACTTCATGACACAAAAAATGTAACATGCCTAGTGAATTATGCACAGAGGAGTGTGTCGTGGCATATTAAATCTTCGCCATGGCACAAAATGCTTTACTTGAATTCTTTCCTTGCACCCCTTACATATTGTTTGATTCTTTATGTAAGGCTTACATGCCATATTTCTTTAATCTCTTAAGCTACAAATTGAGTGCTTCAAGTTCTCTTCTTCATGTGTTGGTCAATTTATACATTTGTAGTTAAAAAATATGAAATACAACAGAAAATATATGTAATTCTGAACATATAAATTTACTTAAATAATGATATAAACATGTATATCAAGACCTATTTATTAAATTTAAGTGTAATAAAATCATAAAATATTAGTGCTTTTCAAGCACTCGTCAACCAACCAACACGACCTCTAAATGTCCATCTCCTAACCCTCCATCAGTCATCTTTTGTCAGCCACTTGCTACCCATCAACTATTTTTTTCCTTTAGCCATTCTTCGTCTATACATTACAATGTCCATAAGTTATAATATCACAGTAAAGAAGAATAATAATAAGATGCTCCTTGTATAAGCTATTGAGTTTGGGTAGGTGGTGTAGCTAGATTGTGAGTCTTTAATAGACACAACTTGTTTTTTTTCGAGAAACTAGAGGAAATGAATAGATAATCAACAAAATAATGATAAATTAAATTTTTTATAGAAGGCCAGGCATGTAATCATGTGTAAATAAAGTAATGCAAAAATATAAATCAACACACAAGAGTTTTAGGTGGAAACAACCTAGGCCACACCAATGACTTAAGAGGAAAACCATCGGTCCACCAATCCATCTAATTATTCAGTTTGAAAATAATGTTTAATTACAAGGGTAGGACTCAAACTACCCACCAAGATAATGCCTCCAAGTAATCAACTTATAAGTCTCAACTTTCTTTCATGGTCTCTATAAGCAAAGTTTTTGGATACAAGATAACGTTCTAATAACTTGAGTCATAAAAGAAATCAAATCCATTCAACCAGTACTTGAAATGTTAGCATAATAACACATGTGTAAATGTGTGTCCTAGAGTAGAATCAATAAAAAATAACCCTAGCTAGATGATTTAATAATATATTAGATAAATCAAAATCAACTTGTAACCCTAGAAAAATTAGTTTAAGTGCAATATCACAAATATTTTAGGCTTGTTAATCAATCAAACACAACCAAAAAATGTTTGATAAATGAACAAAATGAAAAAACCTACGCAAATAGTTTTTAAAAAAACAAAAGAGAGATAAAGATGAAGAGAATAGTTCTCTCATGTGGTTAATAAATTTGTGTGCTTTGGTTTGTTTTATTAGAATATTTTGAAGCACTAGGTCAAAGAAATATTACTATATTGTCTATAATATCATTTAAAAGAGTTTTAAAGAATGAGGATGATATAATAATAAATTAATTCAATTTGAGTTAGAAATAAGTTTTAAAATTTAAAACCTGGCCACTCAATCGATCTAACATAGGCTTGATCGATTAAACACATAGCTCGATCGATCAAAATCATTATCGATCGATCTAATACTATGATCAAAACATGCATGATCAATCCAATCAATTTTCAATCAATCTAGTGTAATTAATGATTAATTTTGACCAAGTTAGATAGATCTATGTAATTAATGAGTTGATCTAGTACTCGATCAATAAACCAATAATTACTCGATCTCTCTTGTCAATTAAAAATTTAATTTAGGACTTTGTAAACTGAGTAGATATTTTCTAGATGGATCTACATATCTCGATCGATCGAGTAGCCTAAATTCAGAATGTTCCTATTTGTCTAATATGAAATCTAATATGCATAAGAATATAGATATACCTATTATGTTCTTGTTGGAGCTCTATAATTTCTTTGGCTCGAAATAATCTTGAAAGACATATATAGAAACTAAAATTACATTTGTATGTTTTGTTCACAAATATCGTCAACACTCACACAAATCTTGCAATATCCCCCTTTGGTATATTCGTGTGATAAAATCTCTCTCATTACATATTGCTCAAACAACTAAACAACTTATCCCAAAAGACTCATTATTAAATAGTTGAGTATATAACAATAGAAAAATGAGGAATATTCATAAGAATAAGTCACCATTAGAAATGAAAAATATAACCTTCCCTATGTGTAATATTTTCAAAGTATATTTTTCAAAATTAAATTCTCAAAGTAATTCTTCCCCTAAAATAAATATCTCTAAAGTAATTCTCTAAATAATCCTCCCCCTAAAATAAATATCCCATTATAATAGATTTTCAAATGAAGTTTCAATTTTTTGATTTTTCTCCCCTTTTTATCATATTAATAAACCAATTTTTTTTTTTTTTTTGCATTTTCATTTAAAATTCATGTGAAATCTCATAGAAAATTCAAGAAAATAAGCAACATATAAATGGACACAAACTATTAGATGCATCAAATGCAGTGTATTGATTAATTTGATCTAGATACAACCCAAGAGAATATCAATTACACTTTAAAATATGAAAACAACATATTATATTGACTTTGAAACATAATAATAAAATAAGGAAAAACATCAAAATAAAATGAAAATAAATCATTGTCCTGAAGGAGGAAACTCGTAATATGAGTGGTTGTTTTTAATCAGAGAAAACATTGCTTCTTGACGTTCATTCATAGCATTCATTTGTTGTTCCAATGTTCCCATTTTATATGCATTTCATTTCCAAATAATTCTTGGCGAAAAGCTTTAGAAGTATGTATATTTTCCATTTCCTCATTTCCAGCAATATCATATACAACTCCTCCACGACTTGTACCAACATCGATAGATCTCTATCTCTTCGATATCTAGGCAGATATTCTTGAGATAGTTGGCTTTCCAATTTCACCTATCAAATGAACCAAATTTGAAATACTTATTGTAGACACACCCATAGCAAGAGTCATTAGGTGATGAGAAAACTATAAGAAATCTCAATCCTTGGGTTAACTATCTAAGATTGGTTTATTATTTCATCCTCAATTATTGTACCTCCATAGAACACTATTCCTTTTTTCTAATATAGTATAAAATTTTACAATGTAAGTATCCAATCTCATATAAGTTCTTGGATGACAGTAAATTTGCAGAGACCATTTTATTTAAAAATAGGTAGAAGGGAGTAAATTCACACATTATGTAGAGTTCTTTGGCATCACGAACAATATTGGGTGAACTAGAAATTTTGGTCAAGAATCCTCATTGGGAATGACGTACTGGTCCAGGTGAAAATTGGCATCCTCAAATATTGTTGATTCTCTAGGGCGAGATTTTCACAGTGTTATTTTGGATGAAAACCTTATAAATCATTGGCCTGGGATGAAGAATTTTTGGGTCAATGTTGGCATAAAATTCATTAAACATTTAGGGAAACATAATTTAGAGGGTGTAAAAGGTGATTGCAAATAAAGATCCATAATGGCTTGTGTGATTCCAATTTCATGAAATTCAATCCAAGTAATTCCATGTTCAAGTAAAATAGGACATTTAGTCAAAGTATTTTGATACATCAATTTAGGTTCATCATCCCACCATTGGGGTGAATGTTGAGTTGGAGCACTAAGGAAGTTCACATCTTCTAGCAACCATTTTAGAATTTGAGCATAAATCTCAAAAGACGAAAATACCCCTTGATTGAAAATTAACCAAATTGATGAAAATTTCCCAAGAAAATGCAAAACCAAATCAATGAAGCATTGTTGGGAAGATAATATATAATCAAACTTAGAAAAGGTGTTTGTTTGGTGATAAAATAAGAGAAAATAAGGAAATAGGTTATAGCGATTTCTACTCAAATTTGATATTTTTTTATATGCATTAATGCTAGAAAAGTGATTAGAAATCAATTCTAAGTGAAACAAGGACAAAAATGAATGATTTGGATAGATTTTTGAGTGAAAATCAGAAATAGTGCAGTGAGAAAGGTTTCATAGGGGTGAGGGAAAAAAGAGGAGTATATAAACAGAGCTTGCTCGATTGATCGAGATTAATTTTGATCTATCAAAATTCATACTTTGACCGATCCAGTTCATACTTGATTAATTGACATTAATAATTTTTGAAAAATGCAGAAACTCTACCCAAGTCTTATTTCTATTCAAACTTTTCACATAAACACTAAAAAATAAAAAATAAAACATTGAAACAAAGATTTAATAAAAATACCCTCTTTTTAAATCAAGGTAGTAGATTTATTCAAACATGAATAAATAATCAATTTTGAGATAAAAATCATTCTTTAACAAAATTGAATTATTCACAATATGCATAAGTATTTTGATAAATGACACATACATTCTTGAACACATATAGTGACATATTGACAATCGCTCAATGTGAGATAAATAACAGTATGTTAATTATTCCATTTTTGATTAGTTATGAAAGATTTAAACAAATAAATATCACCTATCATGTAAAAAATTTAGTTGAATTCATACTTGCATATAATAAAAAATTTCTTATTAAGAGATAATTTTATTAATTAATATTTATTTTGAATTTCCTTTTATTATTTATGATCATTATTTAAATGAGGGATTGGAAATTTATTTTTCTTTTTGCATAACCATTTGTGGCTCTTTCTTTTTGTGCATTTAATTTTTTTGGATATAGCTATTTCCTTTATCATATTATTTTTCTTTTGGAAAGAAATTATGCACGAGCTAATATATTTAGTATGATGACATTCACACTAGTTATGAGGTAGTTTTTTCCGCTCACTATAATATTTTTCACATATCACATTAGGCAGCACTCTCTAAACTAGATGTCTCTCTATGGTAGTATTTTATATAGTGAAAGAAATAGTTCAACCATAATTTTAACAGTCAAGGTTATCTCAAGTCTTAAAATCACACATAATTAATCCTAAAATTCAAGCATGACATACTTATATGTCCAATGAGTGTGTGGATGAGTTCTTGTTAAATATTGATCACCAAATGTTTGGAAGAATATAAATGCACTAAACAAGATACTTAATTGTACAATGAACAATTAATCAAAGTAAATCAAGTTATGTAAAATATTTATTTTCTTGATCCAAAATAATATTTGAGTTTATTTCAATATTAGGACAATTCTACTTCCCTTATTATTTTTGAATTTTTTTGTTTTATTAAATATCTAATTTTAAATAAACTAACACATAATTAAGAATCAAATAACTAAATAAATAATTAAAATAATCAAACTAACATGCTCATCTAGGATCAATCAAGCACACAATAAATTCCTAGGTGAATAAGAGATGGTCAATTAACCAAAAAAATGCAATCTTTCCTAACCTAAATTTTCTTAAATTTTGGTTTCATAATATCTTTGGGTTTGGATTCGATTGATTAAATTATTTTTGAATTGTTCTTGGATTTATCCTTGTTTTTTCCTTTATTTTTCTTTTTCATCATTAGTGTAGATGCAGTACACATGTATGGATGATACAAATTAATTCCAAACTATCAAGCATAAAAGGAATTATTAAAATATGGATATTTCATGAGAAATCTACAATAAGATCTAATATGACCTCTCCTAATACAAATATAACAAACAAACATAGATTTAACATGCTTTTCAATCACAGGTGCAACTATTCTTTGAGTATAATAAGTAATAACAAGATTAAGACTAGAAGGTCATACCAAATTAGTTCTTGATGCTAAAGGTGTATCATGTAAGGAAGACATGCCTGAAGGTTTTACAAATTTAGTTGATTTTGAAGAAATGGCATAGTGTGCTCATCTACATATCCTAGCCCTCTCTTATCTCCAATTGGCTTTCTATAATCAAGAATTGTGTTCAATCTTTCAGCACCAATGGTTAGCCTTTTTACGGCTTCTTTAGATTGTCCAAGCTGCTACATTATATTTTTCTTTTCCTATTTTAAATATGCAAGGCTTGAATTCAAAATATTAGCACGTTCAAACATATCAAGATTATCTTTTTTCTAGTATCGATGAATTACTTCATGGGATTTGAGTTTATTATTTAGTTTAGTTAATTCTACAAGAAAATTATCTTTATCTCTTTTGCATATTTCAAACTCTCTAAAAACTTCTTTTATACTAGTGACATTAAAAATTTTAAGTAAGAATTCAGAATCACTTTTCTCAATTTTTTGAATCAGTATCAAACTTATTGGAGTGTCTATTAGTTGTTGTAGTAAATGATAGAAAATTGGTGTTAATGTTTTCTGAATCAACTAGATTTTTGTTATCACTTTTATAATCATTAAGTGCTGTGTTGAAGGCTCTTCTAGTTTGGTTCTTCTAGTTTGGTTCTTCTTGTTTGTACAGTTAGATGCAAAGTGACCTAAACCTATATATTCAAAACATTGAGGTCCAATGGGTTTAGATTTCTTAGCATAAGAACTTATAGATTTGAGTTCTTTCATATTCTAATCCTTTTGATGACTTGTTTGTTATTTATCTTGAGGACTCATTTTATTAAAGATTATGTTTAGTCTTCTGGTCAAAAGTGCGATTTCTACATCTTTAATGTCACCTTTTTCAATCATAGTAGTTTTAGAAGCAACATTTTTTATATATAGGAAGACGAACACTCATCTTAAAAGTGAGAATTGAACCAACTAGCTCCTCAATTTTAATGGTATCCACATCTTTGCTTTTATCTATGGTAGTGACTTTTGCATGGAAATGATATAGTAAAGAACACATTATTTTTTTGACCCACTTTAATTCCTCAATTTTCTCACAAGATTAGCAAAAGAGTTAGCAATATCACTTAATTTTGCATAAAATTCAAAAAAAGGTTTCATCTTCTTTCACCCTAAGGTTTTCAAATTGACTACCAAGGATACAAAGTTTAGTTCATTTAACTTGTCTGGTTCCTTCATGGAAACTCTCTAAAATATCCCAAGAATGCTTAGCATTATTAACATGAGAAATACGACAAAACTCATCAGTAGACACAATACAAAAAATAGCATTAATACCTTTTTAATTCTAGTTACTACCAGATTTATCTTCAATGGTCCAATATTTTATAGGCTTAGGAGTTACTACATTATCTTTGATAAAGATAGGTGGTTCCTAGGGTTCCAGACACTTTCATCCATAAGGGAAATTAAACCCATAAAAGTAAGGTGCACAGGTTGTAGATGAAGCCTCTTATAAAAATGATCCATAATAAGGTCCTAGGCATATTAAGTGTTCTTATGACCTTCTCTAATATCAAATAAAAATTCTACATAGTTATGGATCTAATTAGCTAGAGGGATAAATGGATAATCAATGAGTAATGAAAAATTAAAATTTTTGTAGACAGTTAGGCATGTATATGTAAATAAAGTAATGTGGAAATTTAAATCAACACATAATATTTTTAGGTGGAAAAAACCTAGAACACACCAATGAATTAAGAAGAAAACTACCAGTCCACGAGACCACCTAACTATCTATTATAAAAATAATGTTCAATTATAAGGCTAGGACTCAAACTATCCATAAAGATAATGCCACCAAGTAATCTACTTACAAGCCTCCACTTTATTTCCTAGTCTCTAAAATTAAGGTGTTCTTATTCAAATCAATGTTTTGATAACTTGAGTCACACAAGAAATCAAACTCATTCAACCAGTACCTGAAATGTTAGCATAATAACATAAGTGAAAATATGTGTCCTGGAGCAGGTTCAATAATGGATAACCCTAACTAGACAATTTGAAAATTTATAAGATAAATAAAAATCAACTAGAAACCCTAGAATACTCGATTTAAGCACAATATCCCATATATTATAGGCTTGTTAATCAATTAAATACAATAAGAAAATCTTTGATAAATTAACTAAATGAAAAGGTAAATTGAATAGTTTTTGTAAAACAAGAGAGAGATAAAAATAAAGAGAATAATTCTCTTGTGTTGTTAATAAATTTGTGAGCTTTGGTTTATTTCAATAGAATATTTTGAAGCACTAGATCAAATCAATATTACTACTATGTCCATAAAATTAGATTGATAGATCATTAATTACTCAATTGATCTAGTTAATTAAAAAATTAATTTTAGACTTTCTAAACTTAGTAGATCAATTCTAGATTGATCTAGACATTTATCGATCAATCGAATATTCGAAATTCAGAATATTCCTATACTTCTAATATGAAATCTAATGTGTTTAAGAATAGAGATATACTTAATATGTGTTTGTTGGAGCTCGATTGTTTATTTGGCTTGAAATAATATTGAAGTATACTAAAATTACATTTGTATGTTTTGTTCATGAATATCGTTAACACTCATATAAATCTTACATTATTGACATAGGGCAAACATCATTGTCACTTTTACATCATCTTGATTTGTCTTCTACCAATTCCACTTTCATGGAATGTGTATTTTGTCCATTAAGAGTACATCATAGAACTTCTTTTCCTTTAAGTGTCAACAATGTTAGTCCTTGTATGTTTGATTTGGGACATTATGATATTTGGGGACCTATATCCCTAGTATTCTTGGTTTTAGATATTTTTTGATTTTTGTGGATGATCATTCCTAGATTACTTGGCTTTACCTTCTGAAAGATAGATCTTAATATCATTTTGTGCTTGACTATTTTTATTGTGAAATTAAGACTATATTTGGTGTACCATTCAAAATATTACAGTCTAATAATACTTTAGAATATTGCTCTACTACAATTTCTAAGTTTTGTTGATTATGTGGCATAATAAACCAAACCGCTTGTGTTGACCCCTCAATAAAATGAGATTGCTTAAATGAAAAATAGACATTTACTTGATATTTCTCATACTATTATATTTTGTATGAATGTTCCTTCTAGGTTTTGTTAGGATGATGTATTCACTGTGTGTTATCATTACCATCTTTAATTCAATTTTAATACTCCGTACACTATGTTAATACCACAAAAAGTTGGTTTTTATATCTCTCTAAGAGTTTTTGGATGTGTGTGTTTTTTCACTCCCAAAACAAGCTATCTCATCATGCACTCAAGTGTATCTCTCAAGGATACTCTAGAACTCAAAAAGTATATAAATAGTATGACACATTATTATTATCCATCTATGCATGTTGGATCATCTCTTAGAATGAATAAAAATTACAATTATATGATACTATGAAGCATGATTTTTTTGGTTCAAAAAAGCTAGAGAAAAATAATGCATTAAAATTTAGGACTCATTATCATCATCCTACCATGCATGTTGATGAATATGAAAAATAAATCTAAGTCCAAGAACATGCCTATGAAGCCTAAGGCAGTTAAATCTCAATCCAAAAATATAGATAAACCAAAATTCAAGGAAATGGATCTAGTAGCATAGACAATCAAACAATCTTGTTCTTTAAATATATCACTCATTTTGATTAATTATTGGATGAATCTTTCAAGAAAACATACCTTTGCAAAAGTAGGAACAAGTTGCATGTATTGATGAATGTTGACATGAACATCTTCACCCACTCATTGAACAAGCATTTCTTTTATGCATGAATTTTATGGTTATCCTTGAAAGATACTAGGACTTAAGTTAACCTTGATTGTAAAATTGTATTACTCCTATTCTTTGCATTTTGTAAAGTTTTCAATTAGGGAAGCACCTAGTTGTGAGAGGGTTGATGTGTGAAGCTATCATATTGAGCGAAGATGGATACCTCATAATTAGTGTGAAAGTTTTTATACTAGGTATATGACTCATGGATGAAGAAAAATAAACAAAACAATTATTAAATTAATAATAAATAATAATTTAAAAGAAAAATTCTTACAAGAAAAATATATATTATTGGTATACACCAAAAGAAAGAGCCAAAATATTAAATATTTATGCCTCATTTAAATTTTTTTCTCTATTAGTTGAAATTTTTTCTTAATGTAAAATGGAGGAATCAAGTATAATTTTGTAAGATGAGTGATACTCTTTTGATTGGATCTTTCTTTGTTGAGATAAATGAATAAATTAATATACTAATATGTTTCACCATGTATACTATCTTAAGTGAATGTCAATATTGATTAATTACATGAGCTTGTCTACTTGTATGAACTATTGAAGTATAATGGTTTTGGTTGTAGAATTGATAATCAAAATTTAACTAAAAGTAATTTTTGACTATTTGTATGGAGGTCTTGCTTAAATGAATTCATTGCAGATTTTTCTATTTAGTGTTTCTTTTCATATATCAAAAAGGAAGAGAGCCATTTAGCAATTCAAATTAGTGTTTCACATCCTATGCACACATGTTCACATTATGCATATAGAGGGAGAATGCATTTAGGGGGAATTCTTACTATATTCACATGTTTTGTTAATATTGAAGTTGGCTTCACTCAATTCATACACTACATGATCTTTTAATTACTCTTTTAATATTAATTGAACTAATAAACAATGATGCTTCCAAGACAAGTTGTATTGTATTGTATATGTAGTTTCAGTTACATACAAGCTTTTCAAGGTACATTGAAGTTGGGTTCATTGGATCATAGGATAGTTCTACTATGAAATTTATTCAATGTAACACTTTATATTCTTATGCGTGCCATGTAGTGAGAGAATGGTTTTTCTATACAAAAATATCAAAGGGGGAGTTTGTAAAGTATTATAAGCATTGGTGGATTTTGTGGACAAAATATTTATTTGTAAACTAGTTTAAAAGCTTGTTATCACATTATTCAAGTAAAGCCAAACAATCACCCAAATTATGAATAGTTGCACTTTAGGTATAATCTCTGTACTATCAAACTTAAAATTTTATTTATGCATTCACAAGCACATTCCACAATATTTATAATTATTTGTGTTGCTCAAATATTATTGCTAAATATAGGATAAAATATAGCTAAAATCCTAGACTTTTGGATACAGAATGAGAGCCGTGTTTTTCCTAGGAATCTTCCTAATTTGAAAAATTATATTCCGATATATATTATAGCTTATTGAGTCATCTTTGTAATACACTTTGATTCATCTCTATCAAATATCGAATGAGAAAGATATGGCATACCGGTGACAACATCTTAATGAGTATTACTAATCATATTTAGAATATGATTATATTTCCACAATGATCTAGGATTATGATTTTAATTATTCTTATAAATACAACCCATTTCTCATTGTTACAACACACAACACAACTTATAAGTACAAAAAAAACATGCTTTTATTTCCCACGAGTTTAATAGTTTTTACTAACTCTTTTTTATGGTCCCATAGCTTATTCTTTTGTAGGATTCCTTCATGCTTTGATTAATTCATCATAAGTATGGTTTGGATTTATTGAATTAACTATCAATTTTTGAAGAAGTTATTTGCATTGATCTTGATATACACCTTTTGTGCTAGGCTTTCTAGAGAGTTTCTTGGATTCATTTATTTATTGAATGTATTAGGTTAGGATTTATTTGTTATACAAATCTATCTAGAGCACACACATACACTTTTGTTTCTATGCTAACTATTTTGCATGTTATTCTATGAATGTGTCTAATTGGTGAGGATTCAATTTGAACATTAGTCATGATCCACTCATTTTAATCTTAGAGGTTGTGAAATTAGAGCAAGAATTCGTAAGTAAAATACATTGGGGGAATTATCTATGTGAGTGTAGTATAAGATAGAGTTTATATTTGAGCATTTAATTTTCATAGTTGATAGATTAGATGGTCTAATGGATCAGTGGTTTTTCTCTTAGATCATCGTTATGACCTAAGTTTTCACCTAAGATCCTTTTGTTGATTTTTAATTTTGAAACATTATTTTCATCAAAGGTGAAATTGTTACTGTATATATCAAGTCTACCAAACAAATTGGAGATATGTTCACTAAAATAGTGTCCAAATCAATTTTCTTATGTCTTTCTTCCAAGTTGGGAATGTAAAATATATATGTTCCAACTTAAGAGAAAGTATTAAAATATATGTTAAAAATTAGTCTCCTAACTCTAAAAGAATATTTTAGTCTTTTTTTTTATTTTGTTATTGGTTCCTAGCATATAAGACTCTTGTAAAACTCTTCACATTGTAAAACTCTTCTAAAGAAACATAGCTGATTTTTATCAATCAAGTTAAATAACATTAGTTTATCAAACTCATTTTATAATTGAGTTATTATAAACAAATTATAAATTAGTGGTGACAATCTGTGATATAATATTGGAACATGACACGATTTTGACATGACAGCATAACTAGTTTCATAAAAGTTTCAAACACAATGCAACATGACAACATAACATTATAGCATATGTTGATTCTTTTAACATACCTTTTACTATTATGGTATATTAAATTTTACTAATATTTTACTTTATTTTTTTATTTTTTTTAAGATGTAATCCTAACTTTCTAATTTTATCAAATTTAATCCAAAATAGATTAAATATGTTAAAATTGAAAAGTTATAGAATTAAATCATAATTAAAAAAAATCTTTTGAAAAAATTAATTATGACTAATATAGTAAGTAATTCAATCTAATTTTTAAATTTTTACTGAATTTATAATTAAAAAAGTTAAGGTATCAAATCTTAAAAAAACAAAAATTAACTAAACAAAATATTGATTTGAAAAAAAGTTAAGATCATAGATACTATTCCTCCTTATTATTATATTACATAGATAACCATATACTAAATTACATATCACACCACAAATGAAATTAATGTATATTTATTACTTAAAATAATATATTTTATTAAATAACTTACTTCTCGGTCTTCGACTTCCTCAGTCGTTAAGAATACCCTCGATAAATATAACAGGATGTTTCATTAAAGTGAAATCTATATGAATATATCGTTCACCTCTCTATTATAACATGATATTTTAAATTTGAAAACGAAAGTATTTAAATAAAATACGAATAATATATAATATTTAAATTTTATTTTCGAGGCATCTTAGTTTAATCGGTAGAAAACTATTTTGTCAAGGCAAAAGTTGCACGTTCGAGCCCATTAGTCCTGACGTATCTAATAAAAAAAATATACAATTCATCTCTCCATTTTTCTATATAAGTTGGTACAAATAGCAGAATTACATTTCCAATTTATTTTTTTTCATTTGAAATTTTGATTATTACTGTTGCCTCTGCTTCTTCGTATGGAACTCTAACTCGAAATGCTACTAAGAAAGAAAATTCTGGATGAGTTCTCTACCTTAATAAAAAAAAGAGATCGATCAAATTCTTACTTAAAATTGAACTTATTAATTTTTTTTATATTAAAACTCTATTCAGGATAAATATGACAACAATAAGTACAAATATGACATAATCATTAATGACTTCATAGATATAATATATTTATTAAATGGATCAGACAAAATCTATTAATACGATTTTTTTGAAGTTATGATTATTATTAAACCCTATTTTATTGTTTTATTGTTTTCATAGCCTACTTATTGATAAATTTAAAAATTATCAAAAATATTATTTTATCTTTAACATATTTATGCTATTGCCAATTAAAATTTATTAGGAGTTTTTTTCAAAAATTTCTAATATTTAGTAGTATTAATTAACTAATAATAATTATCACTACTTCAAAATTACTTATTTTAAAAAATAACAGAAAAAGGTCTTTAAATATAAATTTTCTTTAAGTTACTTTTACTATAAAAAAATTGATTTATTTTTTATACAAAGGTTTGAAAAAATAATTATTTAATTTGTAGAGCAAATATACAAAAAATAATTATTTTATTAGTAAATAGTTTATTAATTTTTTACTTTAATGAAAAATATATATACAAAATAACAATTATTTTATAAGCAATATGTATGATATTTTGTGATAGTGTCACATAATTTAAATATGAGTGATATTTTTTTAACAAATATCAAATATAAAAAACGACACATATTAAGTTGACACGATAGATAAAATTTAATTGAACTTAATAAGTATTTTTATGAATTATTTTTATTAAAGTAATATAGCTTAATTGATTATTTTTTAGATGATATTAAATAAATGGATATAATATAACATATGAGAAAAGTTATTAGTTAAATAGAATTATGGCTATTAAAATAATAATTCAAAATTAATAATATAAAATAAATATAAATAAAATTATTAAATAAAAATTATCAACCTTATTATTAAATATATAAAAAAAATAAGCTTTGGATAACCATGACAGATTCGTTTTTTTCTAAGATTTTTATATATAAAAGATTAATATATAATAAACTATTTTAGTTATACTGTATTTCGCCCAATTAATTACAGTGTCATAAATTGACAACACTCAATACGTGTGGGATCTTCGAGCAGAGTTTCAATTGGCATCTCAAGTTGCCAACTTTGATCATTTTATTCGTAGTCAGATTCAAAATTCAAAATGATAAGAAATATATTAATAATTAGTTTTCTTATAGTCATTTCGGAAGTATATTGATTTTTTTTATTGTTGTTAGGTGTTGGGCACTAAAATTACATGGTTATTTAATTTAAATAGTTTAATTTTATAATTATTGAATGTTTTATAATTTTTTAAAATTAACACTTTAATCCCGTAATTTTTGAACTAAACAGTTATAATTCTGTTATTTATAAAAAGTTAAATATCAATTTTTTTTATATTTTTAATGCAATAAAATTATTCATTTTAATAAATTATAGTACTAAAAATACATATTTTCATAATAATAAGACTAATAGTACCTACTTATAAATTACGAAATTAAAATATTAATTTTGAAAAACTTTATTACATCTCGTACATAACTTAATAATTATAGTAATAATACTTTTATTTTTTAATAATTCTAGGACCTCTAGTTACTTTTTAATTTGTAGTTTATAAGACAGAAGGTTTTTGTGAACTAAAATTAAATATAAAAGTAAAGTTTTAAATATTTTCATAAATATAATTTTTATTGGTTGATAAAAATTAATTAATGATAATTTTTTGTTTAATATAAATTAGAAAACTAAAAAATAGATAAATAAAATTGTAAAGGTTATATTTCTTATATAGTAAACGATGAGAAATTATAACTTTATTTGAAACATAATAGAATGAAGATATTTTTAGGAAACTTTGAAATAAAATAAAAAGTAATTTTTTTACAAAACTTTAATGTTCTCTTTGAAATATGAATAAAATAAATATATAAAAAAGATTGATACTTGTATAAAAATATAGTTGTCTCTTATCTCAATAGCTTAAACTTTTGATATAGTTGTTTTCTTAATACATTCTAACATTCTATCAAAGCTGGAGGTCTTGTGCTCAAGGCACAGTAACCCCATTCGTTGAATTGCACGTGTTTAGCTTGCATGGTGTATAGAGCCCATACTTGCTAATGAGTGATAAATGTATAAAAGTATAGTTGATATTTTTCCAATAGCTTAAGCTTTTGAGAGAATTGATTTTCCTATAACCTCTAACAAAGATAGGTTTCGAACATTAAGAAGTAGAAAACGAGTCACATATAATAAAAGAGATTTCAAGAGAATCAAATAATGATTCAAGAAGATAAAGAATAAGAAAAATAACTAATTGTGAGAAAGAGAGGAAAGTTGACTTGTACTTGTATTGAAATTTTATGAGTATAATGCTACACCTTACCTTTTATAGTGTGAGCTAGTATCCTAGCATTGTAACCATTATATACATGAATAGTGAAGATTTGAAATGTAACTAACTACATTGGCATATGAATAACAACCTAACATCTCATATGTCATAGCATGTAGCTCAACATGTCCTTACAAACTCATGGCTTCGGTAAAACCATGAGCTTGTGCCTAAGAAACGAAAAAAGAAGAAACTTGCAAAGGCTTAGTAAGATAGTCAAAGATTTGATCATTTGTATACACAATTTCCACCAAAAGAGTTCTATGCATAACTTGACCTCTGAGAAAGTGATGATCCATTTCAATATGTCTGGTAAATGCATGAAAGATAGGATTATGACAAAAAGTCTATGAACTAATGCTATCAGTAAACAAAACTAGTGCATGAGACAGAGAAATATGTAACTCAACAAGAAAGGACCTAAACTAAATTATCTCAGTAGACGCTAGGCCTTGGTTCTATATTAACTCTTTATGCTGTTGCGAGACATCACTTTCTACTTTACACTATGTCAATAAACCAAATTAGAGCCCAAGTAAATGTAATAGGCATTAGTGCTTCTTTTATCATCGAGACAACTAGAATAATTAGCATCATAACCGGTTAAGTCCAATATGTAAGACACATGAAAAGCAAGTCCAAAATATAGGGTGCCACTGATGTATCTCAACAATCTCTTAACAACAAAAATATGTAACTCAATTGAAGAAGTCATAAATTGATAGAGTTTATTCACTCCAAGAGCAATATCAGGCCTAGTAAGAGTAAAATATTGAAGTGAACAAACAACCTTCTACATTCAATTGGATCAGAAAGAACATGTCCATCAACTTTGCTAAGTAGTTGCCTAAAGTCATTGGTGTATTCACTGGTTTTGAGTCATTAAGACCAACCACAACTAGTAGTTTCTTCATGAACTTTAATAAAGAAAGATATATTCCAGATTCAACATATGTGACTTTAATTCCTAAAAAATAGTGACGGATACCTAAATCCTTAAGAGAAAAATTGATATGCAAATAAAAAATGACTTGATCAACACAAGCAGAATTAATGCTCATTACTAGAATGTCATGGAAAAAAAATTAAGACAATCACCATGTCCTTACTAGTATTTTGCAAAAATAAAAAGGTATCAACCTTTGAATTTATAAATCTTATTCCAAGCAAAAAAATGCACAACTTATGGTACTAAGCTCTTAGAGCTTACTTCATATCATATAAGGCTTTCTGAAGCTTGTAGACCATATAAGAACCACCTATTTCAAAACCGGGGGCTAAGACATGAAAACATTTTCAAGTAAATCACTATATAAGAAGGCATTGTTCACATCTACTTGTCTAACTTTCCATTCTCTAAAAAAGGCAAGAGTTAACATAACCCGTGTAGTTGTTGATTTAGCATCAAGGCTAAGGCAAGAGTTAACACAACCCATGTAGTTGTTGATTTAGTATTAAGGCTAAAGTCTCAAAATATTCCACAATAAATTCTTGTAATAACCCATGAGCCATTAGCCTGGGTTTATATTTACTTAGAAAATCATGGGCCATAAATTTGACCTTGAAACCCATTTGTAAGCGATTGGAGTTACCTCTTTAGGAAATGGAACAAGAGTCCAAGTATTAATTTTTTTAAGAGCATAAATTTATCTTTACATGGATTTCTTCCATTCATAAAGTTTTGGTGCTTGCTTGTAACCTCTACCTCTAGATTCATTAAGAATATAAGAGGAACTAGTTGAAAAGAACTTGGGTTTAACAATACCAAACTTTTATCTAGTGACCATGGAACAAAATTAACAACTCATTTCCATAGAAAACATTAGGCCCATTAGAGGCTATTGAGTAGTTATAAGGCATACTAGAAGTAGAGCGAGAATGAGGATTAATATCTGAAACAACAATTAGAACTAGAGAGACAAATTTATTAGAAATAATATGTGAGACAAACTCAAAAGGCACCACCTCAGTAGGCACAAGATAAGCATTAGGAAATGTAGCTAGACTGAAATGACAATAGAAGATTCAACATCGACTAGCACACTTGATAATGCCTTATCAAATGGAAAAACAATTTTTATTAAAAATAACTTGCCTACTCATAATAAAATTCCCAAAAGACTTGTCTAAACATAAGTAACCTCTTTTATGCATGGCATACCCACGAAAAACACACTCTATAGATTGAGTGTCAAATTTTTCATGATTATAACCCCTTATGCAAGGGAAGAATTGTCAACCAAACATCTTTAAATCATCATATGTAGGAGTTTTATTTTAAATCCCCTCAAAAGAAAAACCAAACAAAACTTTTATTGTCAAAAGGTTTATAAGATGTGTAGCAGTTTGAACTACATAAGTCCAATAAGAAATGGGCATGTGAGCAACAAGAAGAAAATCCATACATCGTTCAACAATATTTCGATGATGACACTCTACAACTCCATTATTTTTGGAGGTATGAGGGTAAGTGAGTTTGTGCAAGATACCCTTTTGTTGAAGCTGAGCCATAAATAGTTTAAATTCACCACCTCTATCTGTATGAATGGCTTTTATCTTAGCATCGAAATTCCTTTGAATCATATTCTTAAAGAGAAGTATAGCACACATGTATTGATCTTTAGATTTAAGAAGAAAAATCCAAGTAAATCTTGTATAACCATCTAGAATAGAGAAGAAGTATTTTTAAATTGTTCCCACACTCCTAGGTGCTATCCATTAATCTTATACAACAAATCAAAAGAACATGGTACTCTATTATAAGAAGAAAGAAAAGGAAATCTATGAGCTTTAGGTAATTGGAAATTTTTACAAAATGGATCAGTATCCTTATTTTTATGAGAAATATTAGAACTATTTATGCTTGGCTCGTGAAGAGCTATTTTAGCTGTTCCAAAGGATGGATGGCCTAATCTACTATACAATTTCTCTAAAGATACAAGAAACAACACTGAACAATCTCTATTTAAATTAGATGGTGAACAACTACATTGCACCCTTGTACAACCGTCGTTGACTATAATCTATGGCCTTAACTTCCTTGGATTATTGCAATCCATAATAGAGAAACCATAAGGATCAAATTCCAAAAACCCGTGATTATCCTTACCAAGCTTATTAATATAAATTAAATTGACAACAACCTCAAGGGTATATAATACATTCTTTAAATCAAGTCAACAATTATTTGAAACTTGAAGATAAATTCTATCAATACTAGAAATAGAGATTGTATCACCATTACTTAAAAGTAATGCCTTCAAAGAAAATGTAAGGAATGGAATCTGAGATATTTTTTGCATTAGAAGTGACATAATGGCTAGCACGAGTGTTAAAAACCAAAGAAGTATCATTAGAGAAGGTTTGAGAAGTCACTTACGACCAACCCTCGTACCTAGCAATCATGGTAGGTAGAGAAACAAACTTTCCAACAAAAATGTCCCTAAGAACAAAATAAGATTGAGCAATATGACCAATTTTCTCACATAATTGACATGTACGTGGGTTTATCGGATACATTATTCTTTGAAAAATTCTTATAGCTACTAGTAGGAGCATTCTTTACATTTTGTGCATGAGAAGATTTTGAATGCTTAAAAGTCCACTTTGATCTATTATCATTTCCCTTGTTATTAAAGAACTTTTGATTTACATCTTGAATATGAAACCTAGCAACATTTACTTATAATGAATTTGATTATTTTTGTATCTTCTTCTCATAGCCTTCAAGATAGCTATATGCACAACATTGATAGATGGAAACCTTTCCCTCATCTTGATGTTAAAGATAAAATTATTATATCTAGAACCAAGACCCCTCAAAAGATACAATTGTAAATCCCTTTTATTGATAGGATCACCAATAGAAGCAAGATTTCCAACAATAGTTTTAGCCTTAAGCATGCACTATGTAATAGTGAGTCCATCTTTGCTCAATGTTTGAAGTTGTGCCCTCAACTCCGTAGCTTTAGATTGAAATCTATTGAATAGGACTCCTCAAGAGCAACCCATTGTTTTTCAAGAGTTATTCCATTGCTAAGATAACCCAGTATGCTCATAGAAATAGATTCATAAATCCATCTTCTTACAATAGAATTTAGCCTATTCCAATTCAAGAAGGTAGGGTTTGATGTAAAAATTCATCATGAAACCTCAAAGGAACTACTAAAGATCCACCAATAAAACTTTCAAGCCCATAGGCAGTAACATGGATCAACAACTAATCTCTCCATATAGTGTAATTATGCTCCTCCAACTCCACTAGTAGACATATATGGGTGGTAGGAGAGGAAGAGCGGATTTTTGAGCATGTAATAACATCCCTATAAGTTTGATTTAATGTATTCTTGTTTTCCATTGTGAGCTTATGAGCTATAGGTTCTAATACCATCCAAGAGATCAAAGAATGATTCAAGAAGATGAAGAACAATAAAGATAACTAATTGTGAGAAAGAGGGGGAATTTGAATTGTATTGATATTAAAACTTTGAGAAAGAGAGGGAATTTGAATTGTATTGATATTGAACTTTATGAAAACAATTCTACTAAAAATTATGCCTACAACTTACATTTTATAGTGTAAATTGGTATATTAGCACTGTAACCACCGTACGCATGGATAGTGAAGATTACAAATGTAACTAACTATAATGGCATATGAATAAGAACCTAACAACCTATATCTCATAGCATGTAGCTCAAAAGAGATGCTTATACAAAAAATCTATAAAAAAAATAATTCAATTCAACTATTCTGAACCTTTGTTTATTAATTTTAAAGTTAGAATTGTGATTTACTAAATATTTAAGTATCCTTAAGTCTAATTTAGTAACTCAAAGAATTCCTACACTAATAGAGAGCTTTCACTTCCTCTTCTTATTGCTTAAGAATAAACCTCCAAAAGAAGAAGTCAAATTTAATTTCAATATGGAAATTCTCAATTCAAATCTAACCCCTGGCGTAATCATTAGAGATTGGACAAGTCAAGTTCAAGGTTTTAGGAGTAAATCACATTTTGAAAATTCAGTTGAAGAAGACAAAGTTAGTGCCCCATTATTTTCCTTACAATTCGCAAATGAAAGCAATTTACTTGGAAGGAGACAACAAGAACATCGTAAAAGTTCTAATGTATGAGGATTTTTTCTCTTGGTAGACACATTATTAAATTATTCGAGCAAGACCCCTTTGGAGCAAATTCAATATGATTTATGCTACTTAGGTACCTAGAGACTTAAATAATGTTGTTAACTTTGTGTCTATTTGAGCATTTCATAGTTTTGTGGAAGATTGCATTTTAATTTATGTTTTACCCCAATAATTTTATGCTATTATAATTATTGAATCTTAAGTTGTTAAATAAATGTATTTGTTTTTAAAAGAAAAAGAGGGATTAAAATAAATGTTTTTACAATGTTTGTTTGTTATTATTTTGTATAATCTTAAGTAATAGAAAAAATAAATAGAGATTATTAAAGAGCTCATCCACCTAGTGGCTACGAACCATCCCTGTCAGTTTATTAATTGTTAATCACATTATTTAGCATAATATTAATATTAGTTTAAAACAATTACAGTTAATATATAGCTTTAAAAAAGTAAAATAATTTTTTTTTATATGAACTTTATATTCAATGTGAGATGTGTAGTTAAACTATCTTTTATACATACTAGTGTGTTTTAGTTGATAAACACAGACTAAATAATCTATTTTTATGCAATTTTGTTAATTATTTTTGTCTGCAAATAAGCATATTAATTAATAACATATATAGAGATTATAAGAGAGAGACACTAAACGTAAAGGAAGAGAATTGAACCTGACAAATCTAATGACTTTGATAGAATAGAAGATGGTCTTTTTTTTCCACCGATTTATAAGGTGATGTCCTCGTACATTTAAATTTTTCCTAAGAAACAAAGTTAAATAAATAAATTGTCCATTCTTGCTGATGATATATGTAGATATAGTCAACAATATTATTGTAGGTAAGAGCTCTCGATAGTCAGACTTAGTATTCAATTTTGACACACCTTTAGTAACACACAATACGCACTTGTTAATTTTCTGTCATATCGATCGGCAGCTAATTACCCAGTCTGCGTTACATAAGGCCACATAGTAGCTCTTATAGGTATATATATACATCTCAATAATCCATGAAAATATATAAACCATACAAATGATTAACAAAGCAAAGCAAAGGTTATTTAGAATTGTAGTCGTTAATTTGACACAGATTGGTTAATAGTGTATGGATAGAAATATAGAATTGACAGTTTCAATTTAATGATTACCGACAGATTCAGCACTCAAGTTGCGTGCGTCATGAGGGTCGAGAAAAGTCAGCTATGAAATGAAAGAGAGGTGCTTCAGCAAGCTTGCACATGCATGATCATCTTCGATTCTATATATTAATTCTTTATTATATCTTAATATAATATTGTTGTTAATATTATATAAAATATAGTTTTATTAATAACAATTTTATATAATCATAATAACACTGAAATAATTAACTATAAAAATAAAATAATTAATTTACAACAATATCACCATTTATCGCCACCCTATTATATTCAATCATTAATATTTATTCATAATTATATCTAACTTTTTAAGTACAATATAAAACGTCGGTGCTGATCTTTAGTCCGTACTCTCGGTGATATACAGGCATGGGTTTCGAACATTTTCTTACGAATTGGGTCCTTCCTTTTGACTTTCGTGCATGCTAGGTTGATAAGTGACTATGCATGACAGCATGACTACTATTCGTTTTTGTTTTTATTTTAATTTAATTTACTTATATAATATAATCTTTCATAAATAAAACTTTATCTTTAACGTTAATTTAATTTACACGCAATACATGTTTTTTTATCATAACATAAAAAAACATATGTGCTCGGAGTTGCTATACTTAGTCTCACGAGAAATCAATTAAGCAATACTCACAACTCATATGACGAACTTCGTACGCATAAAACGTATAGTCAATGATCTAAATAACAAAGAGTAATTAGGTGGTTAATATTAAGAAAAAGAAAAACCGGCCAAGGGAGAGAAAATATCAATTCTCAGTAATCAATCAGTTGCAATCTAAATGTATTTACATAGCTAAATACAATAGAGCTAACCCCGTACAAACTACACACATGTAACATACTAATAACAACTAACTTGTCTAATACTCCCCCTCAAGCTTATGGATGTGGCAACACCATAAACTTGCACCTAAGATCTTCAAAACGTTGTCTATCCAATGGTTTGGTTAGCAAGTCAACTAGTTCTTCTTCTAGACAAAGAAGACAGCGCTTTGGATTCAGATTCTGTTGAAGATTGCCACTACTTTTTGTTTAGTAGAGGACCAAGATATTAAGTTGTCACCCAAGAACACACAATAATTTCCAACGCTTCGTCTATCATCATAAATGTATTTATATTGTACCTAAGATTTTCAAAACATTCTCTACCCAATGGTTTGGTTAGCAAGTTAGTTCTTCTTCTATTGGACACTATCCAACCACAACTTTCTTTTCTAAGAACTTGTTCTCTAATGAAATACATATCTATTTCTATATACTTAGTCATTTGATTTGAGCAATATATTTGGCACTTATGTTGTCACAATAAAAAATTGGGCGTTGTTCGAGAACCAAGCCAATCTCACTTAATAGCAACCTAATCCATGTTACTTTAGTTGACAAAAAAGCCAGCGCTTTGGATTCAGATTTTGCTGATGATCGCAACTACTTTTTGTTTAGTAGAGGACCAAGATACTAAGTTGTCACCCAAGAACACACAATAAGCTCCATCACTTCTTCTATCATCATAACAAGTGGCCCAATTTATATTCAAATAACCAATAACATCCAACACAATAGATTTCACAAAGTGCATACCATAATTCATACTCCCAAGAAAGTATCGAAGAGTTCTCTTCATTGCTTGGCATTATTTATTTGTTAGACTAGACATAAGTTGATATAACTTGTTTACAGAAAATGCCAATTTAGGTCTAGTGATGCAACAATATTGTAATGCTTCAATCAGACATTTATACAATGAGGCCTCTTCTAACTCAAGTGGAACAAAATCCTCTTTTGAAAAATCTCCCGCTGAGGCCATAGGTGTAGAGGCTAGTTTGGATGTACACGGGTTAACATGTCCCAAAAGAGTCTTGATATACTTCTTTTGAGAGATAAACATCCCACTAGAAGAACACCAATGCCATGATGTCTGCACTAAACTTTCACTAATGGTATTGATCTTCTTCTTAAGTTCTTATCTTGGAAGTCAATTATCATCACTAATTCCTCATATCACGCATCTTCCTATAATAAAAGTTCTGTCTAATCTAGAATACTTTTCTAATTTTGTTGAAATTTTCGTAGAGTAGACATGTGAAACCTATTATGAACTTTTGATAATTTCAGAGGTAACTCCAATTGCTACGCTACATGACCAATTATTTTCACAATTTAAAACAGTATGATGTAGTATGGTGCTAACGTTACTTTTATTCCAAAATGAATTTCTCCCTTTAGAGGTTGAACTTTGAAAAAAACATAATCACCTACTTCAAAATTCAATGGTCGACGTCCATGATCAACATAACTCTTCAATTTACTTTAAGATGCACAAAGTTTATCTTGTATGATGTGAATCCTTTCAATTGTTTCTTCTATAAATTAGTTCTCATCGTATTAAAACCTTGGCATTTTTCCCACTACATTGAAGTTCTACATGATCATCCATTTAAGGTTTCGTGAGGATCCATCCCAATACTAGCATGGTAGCTATTTTTGTAGGAAAATTCAACCAATGGTAGGTGTTTGCTCTAGTTTTTCTTAAATTTCATTACATAGGATCTAAACATGTTTTTTAACATTTGGATAATCCGCATCCATTTTAGAATGGCAAGTCATGTTATGCAACAACTCTGTACTTGAAGCTTCCTGTACATAATTCCTTAAACATAAGATAAACTTTGGATCTCAATGTAATAATATTGACTTTGGTATGCCATGCAATTGTATGATCTCCTGAATGTACAACTTACTCAAAGATACATCGAGTATCGAGTTTTAACTAGAATGAAATGAGTAGTTATTGTGAAATGGTCAACAAGTACCCAAATGGAATCATGACCTTGATAAGTGAAAGGTAACCCTTGAACAAAGCCTATGGTTATGTCATATCATTTCCATTCAAGTATTGGGAGTGTTTGAGGTAGTCCCATAGGTTTCTTATGCTCTACATTGACCAGTTGATATAACATGCAGTTAGCTATGAATTGTGCAACATCTTCCTTCATTCATCTACACCAGTAGGTCTTTTTTAGATCATGATACATTTTTGTGTTTCCAGGATGTACTGTAAATTTTGACATGTATGGTTCTCCCATACTCTTATGTCTTAAATAATCATTGGTAGGTACAACTATATTTCTTGTGGAAATGAAATGCTCAATCACTATAAGCCCATCCTTTTATCATCACTCCTTTAATCATCATACACCATACTTCACAAATTTCATGATTGTTACACTAGGTTACTTTGGCGTTCTCTAGCAATGTAAGACTCGTTTCGAGGTTGAACAATAATATTTATCTCCCATCATCATATAGATTCAACTTATAACCTTCTATAGTCCATGAATTGTTCAATATGTCTAACATCATTTGTGTAACAAAACCTGACTCATGACTCAAAGAATCGGTTACTATATTAGCCTTTCCATAATGAAATTGTAAAGAGAAGTCATAACCCTTGAAAGTTTTTTGTTACATATCTATTTAGTTAGAAGGGAGATGAATAGATAATTAACGAAAATATGACAAATTCAAATTTTTGTAGTCATCCAGACATGAAATTAGTGTAAATAAAATAAAACACGAGAAATTTTGGTGAAAACAACCTTGGACAAAACCATAACCAAAGAGGAAAACCATTGCTCCACCTGACTACCTAGCTATCTCCTATGAAAATAATGTTCGATTACCAAGCAAGGAATCAAATCACCTACCAAGGTGATGCCCTTAAGTAAACTACTTATAAGCCGTCACTTTCTTTCACGGTCCTCACAAGCAAAGTGTTCATATTTGGATCAACGTTTCAATAAACTTGATTTGAACCTGTTTAGCTGGAACCTAAAACATTAGCACAAAAATACAAGTGAAATATGTTTCCTAGAATGATTAAACAATTAAAATATTGTAGGTTTGTTAATAAATCAAACACAACCGAAAAATGTTTAAAAAATTAACTAATAAAAAAAATTCTCACAAAAAGATTATTTCAAAACAAATTTAGAGAGAAAGCTTAAAATACAAAAGTTGGTTCCAGTGTGGTTAAGAAAAATATAGAGCATTAGGTTCTTTATATTGGAAATATTAAAGCTCTAATGATAGTTAAATTCCAATAATAATATTGTTCATTAAACATTTAAAAGAGCTTTAAAAAGTAAGGATAATATGATGTTAAAAAAATTGGCTTAAAGTTTAAAACCTAGCTGCTCGATTGATCTAGGTCGAGCTCGATCGATTGACCTAAAAAGTTCCATCGATCTAAGCAATCCTCAATCAATCTAGGGTATTAACAAAATTAATTCTTAAATATGTATATCGATCTACTCAATTTTTGATCTATCTAGTGCTCAATCAAACATATATTAATACTTCAATCAATCTACCTTAATTGAAAATTAATTTAGGGACTTTATAATCAAGGTAGGTATATTTTTGATTGATCTACTTAGCTCGATCGATCTTGACATGTCTCGATCGATCTAGTGACCATTAATCAAAATGTTTCTATGTGTCTAATATGAAATATAACATGCATAAGAACATATATATATACCTAAGATGTGTTTGTTAGAACTCTCTAGTTTCTTTGGCTTGAAAAATGTTCTTGAAAGACTCACCAAGAAACTAAAATAACATTTAGATATTTTGATCATGAATATCACCAAAAATCATAAACCTTACTATCCTTAAGATATTATACTCACCTTTTTGTATCAAATTGAGACAATTTTAAGTAAAAAGATATTTGAGACTTTTGTGGTCCGAGAAGAATTGGAATTTGGCACCCTACAGGTTACATCTCGACATTTTCACTTTGAAGACCACCATTGCTAACTCTATGTCATGTGTTAGGTATTTTGGCTCATGAACCATGAGTTTCCATGATGCGTAGATGAGTATTTGACGATTTTCCCTTAGGATGCACCCACGATTTTGTAATGAAACATCAATAAAAGCAATGTAAAGTTCTATACTATTTGGAATAGTTTGAATTCATACAATTGTAAGTTGTATCTTTAGATCATAAAATGCATCCTCACAAGCTTTATCCTATATGAATTTTAACCCTTTTTGGGTAACCTTTGTCAATAGTGTAGCAATCTTTCCAACCAGTCTAAGAAAACTTCAAACTTTGGTCATATTTCTTAGTTGATTCCAATTTAATACTACTTTAATTTTTAAGCGATCCACTGCAATACATCTTCTAGATATGACATGGCTGAGGAATCAACTTCAGTAAGCCAGAAATCACACTTCTCAAAAGTTGCATACATTTATTACTCCTTTAATGTTTGCAAAGTGATCATGAGATGTTCTTCATGTTTTTCACGAGTCTTTGAATAAATAAATGTATCATTATAAACACAACGATAAATTGATCTAAGGTCAAAATAATCAATTCATTAGGCCTATAAAAGCAACAGGGGAATTTGTTTGACCAAATGACATAACATAAAATTCAAAATTCCATACCTTATACGAAAAGAAATGTTAGTTATATCTCACTCTCGATCCACATTTGGTGATATCCCAACCTTAGATTGATTATCAAGAAGAAACTTACGCCTCCAAGTTGATCAAATAATTCACTTAGAAAATACAATAACATTTAGATGTTTTGTTCATGAATATCACCAACACTCATAGACTTTACAATATCCCCCTTTGGCATACTTGTGTGACAAAACCTCTCTTTCACTACATAGCACTCATAAGAAAAATAATTTTACATAGTAAAGCTATCCTATGATCTGATGAAACCATATTCACATGAATCTGACAACTCATATGTACACCAAAAAACAAAAACATAAAAAGGCACACAACTTGCCCAAGAGACTTATTGTTTATTAGCTTAATATATATAATAACAGAAAAGTGAAGAAATATACAAAAGTGATGAGTAACAATAGATAGAACATTAAAGTATTAATCCCCCTCTAAGAATAAACTTAAACACTTAATGTGTTCTACCTCAATATGTAATCTCTCTGAGGGAAAATTCTCAATTAATAACTCTCCCTCTCAATTAACTCTCTTCTTTTATATATTTTTCAAAAATGAATAAACTCTCTCTATGTTCTACTACTCTCCTAAATAAATTAAAATAAAAAATTATAAACATGGATATATATATAATATTTTTTGAATTCAAGGTAATAGACTTGGCTAAACATGACTACAATAATACACACAAAAGATAAAATTAAAATTGTCCAAAGTTGGACTATTCATTGACAACATAAATATATATAGACAAGATATAAAACATACTAACACATATGAGTGGTATATCAACATTCACCAAAAGCAAAATATGTGTTGAACTACAATAGGATATCAATTTATTCATTTATAATAATTAGTTGTGAAATATTCAAAGAAAAGAGTATCACCTATCATGAAAAAATTATAGTTTAATTCATACTTGCAAATAATAAAATTTTACTTACTAAGACAAGACTTAATTAATGTTTTCTTTTGTATTCCCTTCTCATCATTTATTATAATTTTTGTCTAAGGGGTGGTTATTTTTTTTTTGTATAACCATTTTTAGCTCTTTCTTTTTATGCATGTAAATTTTTTGTATTTATCTATTTTCTTTATCACATTATTATTAATTTTTAAAGGAAATAAGTACGAGCCAATAAACCTAGTATGATGACTTTCACACAAGTTATGAGGTAGCCCTTTCCGCTCACTATAGTAGCTTCAAACATCATAGTAGATAGCCCTCTCACAATTAGGTGTCTTTCTATAGCAACATTTTATAAAGTGCAAGATATAGCTCAAACACAATTTTCCAGTCAAGATTATCTCAAGCCTTAAAATCTCACAATATCAATCATAAACTTTAAACATGACATACATATGTTTCCAATGAAAGTAATATGTAAAGTTCATGTTAATGTTAAAGAAAGTAATTACCCCTTAGTGTCAATTAAGCACTCAAACAAAAGTATTTAAGTAAACAATAAAAGATAGTTAGGTGACCAAAAAAACACAATCTTTCTTTAATTTTTTTTCTCTATATCTTTGTATTGTAAATCAACTCCCTTAGTTGTTATAGGCATTTTATTGGGCTTACCTTTAGATTTCACATTCATCATAAATGAAGATGAAACATGCATGATAGGGATGATCATAATTAGTCCTAAAATTATACATGTTGAAATTCACTTGCCTTCTTGAATGAACAACTTCATGCTTTCTAGTAGAATTTTTGAACATGTTACTATAATTTTCATTCATCCTATAATATGATTCAATATGCATAGATAGACGATGATAATAATTCCTATAGATAGAAGCATGAAAATAACTATTAAATTTATGAGCATTCATGAAAAATCTACACTTGGGTCAAATATGATATTTCCTACCATAGTGATATTATACAAGCACAAACTTAACAATTTTATCAACTAAAGGTGTAACATTATTAATAAATACAAGAGTAGAGTTAGAAGGCCTTACAAATGTAATTTTTGATGTTGAAGGAGTGGAGCTCTCATCCTTATAATTAATGTCATGTTTATAATGTGAAGAAGGGTTAGGAGATTTTACAAACTGGGTTGTTTTTGAATTATCATCCACATAGCCTAGCTCTTTCTTGTCTCAAAAGGGTTTTCCATAGTCAAGGAACTTGTTTATCCTTTCAAATCCAATGGACAATCTCTTCATAACTTCCTTTGATTCTCCAAGTTCCTGCACTAGTTTCTTGTTTTTTAGTTTAAGTTCTATAAGTCTTAAATTCAAAACAATAGCACGTTCAGACAACTCAAATTTTTATTTCTCTAAGATCGAGGAAATTATTTCATAGGATTTAATTTTACCATTTAATTTGGTTACTTCCATTAGTAACCTATGCATTTGTCTATTATTACTAACTAAATTAAGAAATAATTCATCAAGACTATTTGCATTAAATTTATTGAGTAGAAATTTAGCATCACTTACCTCATTGTCTAAATCAAGGTCAGACATATTGGAGTGTCCACCAATCATTGCAGTAAATTCCAAAAAGTTAGTGCCACCATTATTTGAATCACATGGGTTGTCATTTTCACTTTCTGAATCACTAAGTGTAGCATAGAAAGTTCTTTCAGTTCTTTTCTTTTTAGTAGCATACTTATCTACAAAGTGACCAATCCTATTGCATTTTTAGGTCTAGTGAGTTTAGATTTCTTACCTTCTAAACTCATGTTTGAGTTATCTTTGATTATGATCCATAACAAGGTCCTAAGCAAACACTAAGTGTATCTAGTGACCCTTCTTGATACCAATTGTAAGTTTTTAGTTATAGATCAAATCAGTTAGAAGGGTGAATAGATAATTAACTCATGTATGAAAATTTTTTTTTGTAAATAGGCACATATGTAATTAAGTATAAATAAAACAATGCAAAAAAAAATCCAATAACACATGAGATTTTTAGGGAAAAATAATCTAGGCCATGATAATGACCTAAGAAAAAAACCACCGATTCACCAGACTACCTATCTATAAACTATGAAAATAATGTCCAATTAACAAGCTAGGACTCAAACTACCCACCAAGGTAATGTCCCCAAGTAATCTATTTACAAGCTTCAAATTTCTTTCATAGCCTTCATAAGCAAGGTGTTTGGATCCGGATCAACGTTTCGATAAACTCGAATCATATGAGTTATCAAACCCGTTCAGCTAACACCTAAAACATTAGCAAAAAAAATGTGCAATGTGTGTCCAAGAGTGGATTAAATAATAAAAAATCCAAGCTAGATGATTTAATAGAATAGTAGATAAACCAAAATCACTAGCAATAATAGAATATATGTTTAAGTACCATAACTTAAATATTGTTGGCTTGTTAATCAATCAAACATAAGCATAAAATGTTTTATAAATTAACTAATAAAAAAAGCTAACAGAAAGAATTTTACAAAATAGGTTTTGATAGAAAGTTTAGAATACAAAAGTTGATTCAAGTGGTTAAGAAAAATATGGAGCATTAGGTTGTTTACATAAGAAAGATTGAAGCCCTAATTCTAGGTTAAAGTCCCATTGTAATTATGTCCATTAAACATTTGAAAGAGCTTTAAAAAGTAAGGATAATATGGTAATGAAAAAAATTTGGCTCAAGTAAAAATTATGCTAAAGTTGAAAACCTGGTCGCTCCATTGAACTAAAAGTTCAAACAATCTAATCAATCCTTGATTGATCTAGGGTATTAAAAAATAAATTCTCAAATAGGTAGATGGATCTACTCAATTTTTTATCGATCTAGTGCTCAATCGATCGAACCTTAATTCCTCGATCAATCTACCTTAATTGAAAATTAATACAGGGACTTTTTAATCAAGGTAGATCGATTTACTCACCTCGATCAAACTAGAAATGTCTTGATCGATCGAGTGACCTATATGAAAAATGTTTCCGTGTGTCTAATATGAAATCTAACATGCATAAAAATTGATATATACTTGAGATGTGTTTTTTGAATCTCGATAGTTTCTTTGTCTTGAAAAGTGTTCTTGAAAGACTCACTTAGAAACTAAAATTATATTTAGATGTTTTGTTCACAAATATTGCCAACACTCATAAAATTTACAATCCCAAAGATATTCTACCCACCTTTTTGTATCAAATTGAGATAATTTTGAGTAAAAATATATTTGAAACTTTTATGGTCTGAGTAGAATTGGAATTTGGCACCATAGAGGTAACATCTCTGCATACAAAGTCGGTAGTATCTATCCAGCCTAAGAGAACTTCAAACTTCGGTCACATTTCTTATTTAAGTCCAATCAATACTACTTTAATTTTGGAAGGATTCCCCACAATACCTCTTCTAGATATGACATGTTTGAGGAATTGACTTTGATAACCCAAAAGTCATAGTTCTCAAACTTTGCATATAATTGGTGCTCACTTGGTATTTGCAAAGTGATAAATTGATCTAAGTATGGTCAAAATACCCAATTCTTTAAGCCCATAAAATTATTAAGGACATTAGTTTGACCAAATGGCATAACACAAAATTCAAAATGTCTATACTATATACAGAAAGTAGTTTTATGTATATCTAACTCTCTTACCCATAGTTATTGATATCCTAACCTTAGATCGATTTTCAAGACGAAATTTATGCCTCCAAGTTGATCAGATAATTCATCGATCTGAGGTAATTGATAATTTTTCTTTATGATCAATCTATTCAACTGGTGATAATCAATGCATAGTCTGAAGCTTCCATCCTTCTTTTTGACAAAAAAGAATAAGTACGCCCCAACGCGACAAACTTCATCAAATGAATCCTTTTTCCAACAACTCATCCAACTATTTCCTTAAATCTTGTTTCTTCACAAATTCTATATGGTAAGGAATGATGGATATTAGTGAGTTCCAGGATACAACTCGATCATAAAATTGATCTCTTAAGTTAGAGGAAGTTAAGGTAATTCTTCTACAACTACATCCCAATACTCAATCACTATTGGTATCCATGTAAATAGTCTTCTACTATTTGTATCTTCTTTTAGAGAATTCAGAATAGCTATGCTTACCTGGTTTCATCTTTTACCTAAGTAGTACTTAAGGAAAAAATTGGAAAGGTTCACTCTCTTTCACCATGAATCTAAACTTCTATGCCTTTGAAGGTTTGGATAGTAATTTTATTCTCAAAGAAATTTACAATTGCTTGATATTTGGTTAGCCAATCCATTCTTAGGATGACAACGAAATAACTCATATCGAGTAAAACGAGATCAGCTAGAAATTGGTGACTATTAAATATAATTAAAAAGTTCTTACAAATATACAAGACATTAAAAGATATTCCAAGATGAGTGTTTAAAATAAGGGGGTTACAATTTCTCTATATGTAAGTTTCAACATTTGGGCCCAGGTTAAAGAAATGAAAGAATGGGTGGCACTAGTATAAAAAATAACTCATACCTAAGAATGGTATAATATAATTATAGATTTTAGGCTCCATTTTTCTACAATATATTACAAAGGATTGACCATACGATCCTTATTCTTGAGTGGTAACGTCCTTACCCTTTTTCCTTTCTATTGGTAGAAAGTTGACATTTAAAGGTCATTGTCATACTTGAAAGTTGTTGGAAAGTCTATCTAGGAGGTTTATATAACCTAGAGGATTGTTCTTAGAACAATCACTTGGATGTTAAAAATTTTGTTTGGAAGGGAACCAGTTTGTTGACTCTTAGATATATTAGTTGTGTATTGAGTGTGTAATAGATGTCTTTCAATAATTGAATATATTAGTTGTGTATTAGGTGTCTATCACCTAATAGTGTCCCTAGCTTTGTATATAAATATGTAGAATCTTTGAATGGAAGATAAGAAGAGTGAATTTTGAGCTTTACATGGTATAAGAGCATTTGGGTTACAAAATTGGGAAAAACAATTCCCATTCAAATTAGGGTCTGATTTTGGGTAAACACAAATTAGGATTTAGTGCATTTTTGGGTTCAAACTCGGAACACCCTTTTGGAGTGAAAATTTATTCTCACTACCGGCACAAGGAGGAAGGCCAGCCATCGACTGGCCAAACCCTGAAGTTCGGTCACCAGACGAGCCACAAGTGGGCCCCATGTGCCACCGCGACTTTCTACCATCTTACTATGCACCGTTGCATGATAGGGCATCCCTGCAGTAGTCTTCTTTGGTCGTTCTCGTGTTGCTCTCCGGCATTCCCCTGCATCATCTGTGGTGGTTTGGCACTCATCGCTTTGTGATTGTTCAGGTTTAGGTTCTTCCAATTTTGTGTTCTTATTCGCTGCGTGTTTGGTCGCTTCCCTTGTTACATTTTGTTTGTTTGTTTGTTCACTTCCTTGTCATTTGTAGGAGTTATAGCTGAAAATAAATCTAATGTTGTGATGGATATGGTGCATGTGATGTCTAAAATCATGGACCATAAGCTCAATGGCTCGAATTATTTGGCTTGGAGCAAGACCATTGGAATTTATTTGAGAAGTATTGACAAAGATACTCATTTGAATAATGATCCTCCTAATGAAGATTCAAAGCAGACATGGCTTAGAGAAGATGCCCGCTTATTTCTGTAGATTCGAAATTCTATTGAGAGCAATGTAATTGACTTCATCAATCATTGTGAATTCATTAAGGAATTGATGGATTATTTGGATTTCTTATATTCTGGTAAAGGAAAAATTTCTTGCATGTATGAGGTATGCAAAGCATTTTATCGTGTAGACAAACAAGATCAGTCCCTCACGAATTATTTTATGGAATTTAAAAGGACTTATGAGAAGCTCAATGGTTTGATACCTTTTAGCCCTGATGTGAAGGTTCAGCAAAGCCAACGGGAAAAAATGGTGGTCATGAGTTTTCTTGCAGGTCTTCCCTCTGCTTTTGAGACTACTAAGTCCCAGGTTCTTTCTGGTTCTGAGAACTCCTCTTTACAAGAGATGTTTAGTCATGTACTTCATACAGAAGGCACTCCACCTCCACCTACTCAATTAAAGGGTGCTTTGGTCAGCCAAAATAATAATTATGAGCCTGGACAGTCAACTTATATGAATAGAAACAAAGGAGGAAGCTCGCAAGGGTTTGAAACTTGACCACATGACTCAAGAGGTATTGTGTGTCACTATTGTCACAAACCAGGACATACAAAACATGACTGTAGAAACCTTCAGTACAAGCATCAGAAAGGTCACTCGGCCCATATTGCATCCACTTATGATACTTCTAAAAAATCGGTTCTTATCTATGTAGATGAATTTACCAAGTTCTCACTGTATTAAGAATCATTAAGGTCTTTATCACCTTATGTCACTGCTATTGTTGATTCAGGTAAATCAAATACGTGTCTTCTTTCCTCATCTTCCAAATGGGTTATTGATTCTGGTGCCATAGATAATATGATAGGTAATTCTAGTCTCTTTTCTACTCTTCAGTCACACACTTCCACCTCTACTGTTACCTTAGCCAATGGGTCACCATCTCATGTTCTTAGATCTTGCACAATTACTCCCACTCATTTGCTTCCTTTTTCGTCTGTCTTACATTTACCTAGCTTATCCTTTAATTTGATCTCTATAAGTCAGCTTACTCATAATCTTAACTGTTGCATCTCATTTTTTCCTAATCGTTGCTTATTTCAGGATCTTATAATGAAGAAGACTATTAGTAAAGGACATGAGTGTGGAGGCCTCTATATTCTTGACACACCAATACCAAAATCTATTACTTGCTCTAGTATAACCTCTCCCTTTAAGGTACATTATAGACTGGGTCATCCATCTCTTCCTTTACTTCAGAAACTTTGTCCTCAGTTTAGTAAGGTATCTTCATTAGATTGTGAGTCTTGTCAATTTGCAAAAAATCATCGTCTTACTTCAAATCCAAGAGTTAATCAATGTGCTAGTGTTCCTTTTAAATTAGTTCATTCTGATGTTTGGAGTCCTTGTCCTATTTTGTCTAAACTTAGATTTACGTATTTTGTTACTTTTGTGGATGATTATTCTCATGTAACTTGGTTATATTTAATGAAGAGTCATTCTGAATTGTTTTCTATTTTTTACGCATTTTGTGTTGAGATTAAAACTCAATTTAATGTTTCAATTCGTACTTTGTGAAGTGATAATACCAAAGAATATACATCAGCTTTGTTTCAATCTTATATGGTTCAAAATGGCATTCTTCATGAAACTTCGTGTGTTGATACTCCATCTCAAAATGGAGTGGCATAACGTAAGCAGACATCTTCTCGAAACTGTACGTGCCTTATTATTTCAAATGAATGTTTCTAAACCTTTTTGGGCCGATGCAGTTTCAACAACATGTTTTCTTATTAATCGCATGCCCTCATCTGTTCTTCATGGTGTGATTCCTTACAAAATCTTGTTTCCTAATAACTCACTATTTCTAGTTAACCCTAGGATATTTGGTAGCATTTGTTTTGTTTGGGATGTTCGTCCGCATGTTACTAAATTAGATCCCGTCTTTGAAGTGTATCTTCCTTGGTTATTCTCGTCTCCAAAAAAGTTATAAATGTTATTGTCCTAGTCTTAACAAATATCTTGTCTCAATTGATGTTAACTTCATGGACGACACACCCTATTTTTCCTCTTCTCCTCCTCCTGCACGTCAGAAGGAGGATGATGATTTGTTAGTCTATTCTATCACATCATTTGAACTTGTCTCTGATCCAAGTCCTATCAGGTTTTCTATTACTCAAGTCTACTCTAGACATAGACCTTCTGATTCATGTCCTGCACCTACTCCTTCGTCATCAGATCATGTCCTGAATGATGATCTTCCTATTACATTACGCAAAGGTAAACGTAAATGTACTTATCCTATTTCTTCTTTTGTTTCTTATAACTTCTTGTCATCTTCCTCTTGTTCTTTTATTGCCTCTCTTGATTCTATTTCTATCCCTAAAACTATTCATGAAGCCATATCTCATCATGGATGGCATCATGCAATGATATAAGAAATGAATGCTTTGGATGACAATGGTACTTGGTTGATTTACCTTCAGGGAAATGGGCTATCGGATGCAAATGGTAATGAGCATAAAATCATGGTAATTTTAGTGCTTTTTGAGCACTCATCAGTGTTCACAGTTAAGGTTAATCCAGATGGGTCAGTTACTCGATTAAAGGCCCGTCTTGTTGCTAAGGGATATGCTCAAACCTATGGAGTGGACTCTTCTGACACTTTCTCTCCTGTTTCTAAATTGACCTTTGTTTGGTTATTTATTTATACTGTAGCTACTCACCATTGGCCTTTGCATCAACTATATATCAAGAATGCTTTTCTTCATGGCGATCTTCAAGAGGAGGTGTTTATGGAGAAACCTCCTGGTTTTGTTGCATATAGGAAAGTTTGTCATCTCTGCAAATCTTTGTATGTTTTGAAACAGAGTCCTCGTGCTTGGTTTGAAAAGTTTAGTCAAGCTATAGAAATGTTTGGGATGATGAAAAGTAAGTCTGACCATTCTGTGTTCTACAAACAATCAGAAGCTAGTATCATTCTTTTAGTTGTGTATGTAGATGACATTGTTATTACTGGAAGTGATACTACGGGAATTTCATCTCTTAAGTATTTCCTACATACTCAGTTTCACACGAAGGATTTGGGGATGCTAATGTATTTCTTGGGTGTTGAAGTCACAAGGAGTAAAAAAGGTATCTTTCTATCTCAAAGAAAATATGTCCTGGACTTATTAACTAAGACAGAAAAATTAGGAGCAAAGCCTTGTAGTGCTCCAATGACTCTGAACATCCACTTTATAGGAGATGGGGAACTCTTTAAAGATTCTGAGAGATATCGAAGGATGGTTGGAAAGCTGAATTACCTTACCGTGACTCGTCCAGATATTGCATATTCGATCAGTGTTGTTAGCCAATTTACGTCATCCCCAACAGTTCATCATTGGCCAACGTTAGAGAAAATTGTTTTTTACTTGAAAGGAGCACCTGGATGTGGTATCTTGTATGCAAATCATGGACACACTCATATTGAATGTTTTTCAGATGCAGATTGGGCAGGTTCCAAAGTGGATAGAAGATCCACATCAGGCTATTGTATTTTTGTTGGAGGAAATTTTGTCTCATGGAAAAGCAAGAAGTAGAATGTTGTGTCACGATCGAGTACAAAGTCAGAATATATGACTATGGCACAATCTGTGTCTGAGATAATGTGGATATATCATCTCTTGGATGAAGTAGGTCTTAAAACTTCAGTACTAGTAAAATTATGGTGTGATAACCAAGATGCTCTTCATATTGCTCCTAATCCTGTGTTTCATGAGGGAACTAAACACATTAAAATTGATTTTCATTTTGTTCACGAGAAAATTCAGCAAGGTTTGATTTCTACAGGATATGTGAAGACTGGAGAACAACTAGGAGATATCTTCACGAAAGCTTTAAGTGGGGTTCGGGTTGATTATCTTTGTAACAAGTTGGGCATGATTAACATCTATGCTCCAACTTGATAGGGAGTGTTAGATATATTAGTTGTGTATCAGGTGTGTATTATGTGTCTATCACTAGTTTAATATATTAGATGTGTATTAGGTGTCTATCACCGAATAGTGTCCCTAGCTTTGTATATAAATATGTAGCATATTTGAATAGAAGATAAGAAGAGTGAATTCTGAGCTTTACACTGACCTTGTCTTCAAAAATTTCTTCGAGTATTTAATGTCCTATAACTAAAGCTAGACTACAATCCGCCTCTGTATTGACCGATGGTGAGTTAAGGATAGTTGTTGAGATGTCTTGATTGATTGTAGTTGTAGTAAGTGTATAGGTTATACTGAGAACTCCCAGATGAATTACTTTTGGATGATCCACTGTGTTGGTCAATACTTCCTCTTTGCCATAATTTATTTTTCTCTTTTCATGTATCCTTAATCTTTTGTGAATAAATGGTAGCCTTTAACTACTCTGCATTAACTTTTTCAACTCTATAAGCTACACCACCACTACAATATACATCGTACGTCTTAATGCATAAGTTGTACACTGATGTCATCTCGTAAATCCAACGAGAACTTTGCAACTTTGTTCTTGTCGTGCAACACCATATTTTCTATGAATCTTGTTAGTTAATTGAAGCTAGTCTTATATTGTGCAATAGTTATGCCCTCTTGTTTGAGATTCATAAATTGGGCCACTTTGTTAGCTTTTGTGGTCTTTTTGAAGAATCTCTCGTACAACTGATCGCCACACAAATTATGTATGCAATGAATACGCAAATATACTTATCATAACAAATAATATAATAATAAGTAAAGATCGTTCCCACGAAGATTATATTTTTAGAAACTAATTTATAAAAATAATAAAAATCAATTTATTTTGGTGTTTTTATATTTTAATAAAGTAAAATTAAAATAACTAAAAGTAAATAGCAATAATTAATATCGGATTTTGTAACAAAAGATATATGAGAAAATATCTAGGAATACTTAATCCCCCAATTTTCGAAGTATATGAATCGCTAAAATCCCCAAATATAATATCAATTAATTACATGATCAATTGAATCTAACCTAGCATGTATTCTTCTCTCAAGTAAACTACACACCATATAGGAATTAATTTAAGCACACTCTCATGCCAATTAAATTGCACACTACTTATTAAGTTCATCAATTATGGATCACATACATAAAATCATACATCTTTGCCTAGAAACTATGCATGTCTTTTAATCAAGACAAAAAATTAAATAATTCTCCCAAATATATTTAATTGTCTCTATAGATAAATTATTTTCCAAAAAATTAATAGCATAAAAATTAGATTAAATAATATAATTAAATTATAATTATAATTGAGAAAAAATATTAGATCATCACATGGTGAAAATTGAGTTCATATGATCCCTAGATTAATAAATTAAATACATATAATTGTGTTCATAAAGCTCATATTTTTCATAAATAAAGACATAAAAATTGATAAAGAAAAGAGTAGAAAAAGAAATACAATCAATATCTTATCTTGAATTATAGAATTAATTTCCTCTTGAATCTCCACCAAAATTGTGTCTTCTCTTCAATTTTTCTGTATTTTTATCTCTTTTTAGCTCTAAAAATTGACTCAAAATTATGCTAAAGGAGGCTAATTAGGATTTATGGAGTGATTAGAGGCTTAAATAAAGCTCAGATGCAAATCTGGACCATTCGATTAGCTTCAGATCAAGGGCTATGATCAAAACAAGCAAAACTGACAATTTTAGCCAATCATAGAGCAACACTTGGCATAAAAAATTCATTGGGTGAATCAAGGAGCAATGCGTGGTAGGGGAGACCGGTCAGAGTCAATGCTCGTCGAGTCAGAAACACGTGGCACAATGTAATTTGTAAGAACGGATGGTGTGGCACAAGGGTAGAACACACATAGCAATGGCGTGGTGACACATGGAATGATGCGTTGACCGATTTCCAAACTCAGATTGAATGCCATGTTGACACGTGGTGCATGTTTTTCCTCCTCACATGCAGTGCGACGTAATTCGCTCTCCGTACTTGCATGGCGTCCGTATGGCTTGCCCCGTCAACTCCTCTACTTACGTGACATGCCACGTGGTAGTTTTTGATTGGCCTTGTGTTAAAAATTCATAAAAATTCCAAAAAAATCCTAAAAAATATATTTTCACCCCTTTTTACTAAGAAGTTTATATTTTAAATTTTTTTGCCATAAAAATATTATTTATTAAATAAAACAAGTAAATATTAAGTAAAAAAGTACACTAATGACTCTATTTTCATAGAGTCGTCAACAACATCTCTGCAAAATCTTCCTATGTGATTGCCTTAAAGTTTCTTTCTTTGCTTACAAAGTCCCATAAGTAGTCGACTTCTCCACTCATGTTATAGCGGCTAAACCAACTCTAAATCATGTAAAAACGTTTAGAGTAGTCATTTTCTTCTTGATTTCTCAATTCCATCCTTCCAAGATATATTAGTTTGGGGGTACCATCACAAAGTAATGGTCTCATCTTTTAAAAATCCTTAAAGCTGGAAGCTTAACCTCTTTCCTTGGGTTCTCTACCCCAAGTAATTAGTCTACGTAGCAATTGTAATAAGTTACATTCACCACAATTTTCATTTACATCCTACACGAGTTGATTCCTAATGACCCTTCTTCTTAGATGCATGTTGAGATAAAATAGTTCAAAATATATTAAGATTATGAATAACTATTATTCCTAAGAGATCATAATCATGTTCTGATATCAAATTTTCACACCCAAAAAAATGAGTACGTGAGATAAAAGGAGACAATTTTAAATCATATTTTATAGAAATTTAAGAATTTATTTTAATAAAATTTATATTAAATTCAAGATATCCCAATTTGAATCACAAATTTAAAAAAAATGATTTAAATTATAGAAAACATCCAATACGTAACAATTTAAAATATTGAAAGACGAATTATTTTATATCATGTCTCAGGATTATCTCCATCAATACAAAATGAAATAAATAAAATAAGGTAAATATTTGATTTTCTTCTATTACTTCAAAGTTGAAATGCAATCTATAATTTGGAAGGAAAGGGAAACGTGGTGAGTTACAAATAACTCGGTATATATCTAAGAAGAAGGGTGATTAGGTATACCTACGGTAGATAGGTATATATTGTAGTTTTTTTTATGTAAAAACTGATAAGAAAAAAACACATACCTTCTCAATTTTTTGTAAAAACCTGACACAAAAACCTTTACATATCTACTGGGTTTTTTTTTTTCTAAAACTAAAAAGAAAAGAGTGATATACCTTGTTGCGTTTTTATAAAAAATCGAAAACATAAGGTAACTTTTAACCAACAAAATATTAATGTTATTTCTAATCTTGCACATATTATTGCTATTATCATATTACAAACAATACGTCTAATTACTATTAGGTTACAAATATAGATATTATAAATATGCAAAAATTAATTATGAAAATAAACCACCTATATATTAAAGTTAATTACGAAAATATGTAGCATTAATTATCAATATAAATATGCAATATCAAACGTATACAAGTGCTACACTCTTTTAGGATAAGTGTAGAATTCAACATTGTTCTATATAAGTCAAAAATATAAACAACTTAAGCTTAAGCATGTGAAAATAAATCTAAAAACGTGTATCACATAATTGCTACACAAGCTAATTAAACAATCATATCATGTTGAATATATAGTGCCCACTCCGATCTCATTTTGTCGATGTTCTCCAACATGTAATTATCACCTTCTCTTTTAAACTACACAACCAAGAAAACAAAACAAACATAATCATGTCCAATTAGCTAATAACAATATTACACTTACAATTAATTAAATTTAAAAGCTTAATTAGGCTTCATAATACTAATACAATTGTTTAATTAGCTTTACTTACCAAGTCAACTATATATAGAAGTATTAGGGTTGTCCAAATTACCTTCAAATTCATAAGCACAAATTATCCACATTGAACTTCATCATCTTAATGAGGACACTACATGTTGTAAACATGTACGCAGATAAACATGTATGCTCGAAAGCTATACAAACTACCTCTGTAGATAAACATGTATGGTATGCTACATTACAATTCATATAATAACATCATCGAAACAATTCATCAGAAAGGAACAAAATCACATATTTATCTCCTATATATATGAGAGCTTTATGGATGCAAACAATCAGAGAAACAGAAAACCCCGAATGAAACTTGGTTTTGTCGAAGTGCAAAGTGGAATTTCAATGGCTTGAACTGCAAGGTGGAACTAAAATGTATCATAAATTTTGTTTGTAGTAGTTTTTAAATCCAATATGGTTACTAATAATACACACACAACATGAGAGTTTGTTTATAGAAAATCACTGCATGAAAGAAGTATCCATAATAAGTGAAAAAAAAATATACTCATGAGTTTGTTTTGTCAGAGAAGAAAAATGTAACCTGAACTTAAATTCATAATGTTGAAAAATAGAAGAGTACTTATTATAGCTTTTAAGTTCAACCATGTAAAAGCTTAATTGATGTAACATTAAGAATTTACTTTATCAAACTAGGTTTTTTTTTTCCATTATCAACTTAGAATTTTAGTTGATCTAATTGCCTTAATTAGGTGCCAAACATACAAGGGAAGAAATCATTGTTTTCGGAATACCTGATCTATATGTTTTCTTTTTTCTTTTTTATAGTGGATTACTCGTCCACTGATTGTGCTATTTTACTCATCAATATGATACAATATTTCCTATATGATAGTAAAGCTATTATTCATGTCTTCTCTCTTCTCTAGTTACCTCTTTTCACATATCCCAAATTTGCTTTCCTCTCTTTTTTGCTCTTTACTCCATTCCTCTCACCTTTCTAGCTTCTAATTTATATATAAGTACAATAAGAAATAAAAACTCACATTTATCAAATAAAAGTTCATGTTTGTAAATAGAAAGCAATCATGAATACAACCTCAAAGAAACGACAATGACAATGCAAGTGTTTGAAAACCACCACACCACTTAATGGTGAGAGTCTTTCATATATATAATTGTTTTACAGATTGTACGATAATGTAATTACACATAATATTGATTACAAAGGATATGAAATAATTAGCTAGACAAGATCCTAAAATTAAGGGCCAAAAAGATGCATATATGGAAAACCCTTAGATCATGGTAGGGAATCCTCAACATTCCTTCGCAAGCTAAGCGTTAGATTGGAGTAGACGTGAAGCTTGGAGGGGAAAAATTGAAAAAGAGACCGAGGTACACTTTTGATGAAGATATCGACAATCTATAAGTGAAAGGGTACATATTGAGTGCATAGTTTATCGACAATAACAATTTCTCGAAGAAAATGGTAGTCTAACTTAACATGCTTGGTACGCTTGTGAGAGACAGGGTTAGAACTCAAAAAAATTGCACTTTTCTTGTCACAAAGAAGAAGAAGCTGTTGCGGAAGAGAAATTCTAAGGTCACGAAGAAGATGCATAAGCCAAAGAAGTTCAGTGGCAATTAGAGCAAGGGCACAATACTCAAACTCACAACTTGAACGAGAAACAATAGGTTGCTTTTTGGAACTCCAAGAAACCAAATTGTTTCCAAGGTAATTAGAATAGCCAGAAGTAGAGCGATGAGTTATAGGAAATCCTACCCAGTCAACATCAGAGTAAGAAAGTAAGCACTAGGAGCAACAGATGGACGAAAAATGAGACCAAAATGTAGTGTGCTCTTAATATAGCGAAGAATGCATTTGACAGTAAGAAAATGGTCTTCAGTCGGAGAGTGCAGAAATTGACTGACAGTGTAAGTAATATTAGGACACGTGATAGTCAAATATTGTAGAGCACCAACGAGAGAGCGATAAAGAGTGGGATTTGAAAACAAAGGACCATTAGAAGACAGGTACTGAGAGACAACTATAAGTGTGTGAACATGCTTACTATCAAGTAACTGAGCTCGTGTGAGAATGTCCCATGCATATTTGAGCTGACTAATAAATAGACTATCAATGGTGGATGTAGCTTCTAGACAAAGAAAGTACTGAGAGAACCAAAATCCTTAGTACCAAACTAAGAATTAAGCTTACGAGTAAAGTTGTCAAGAAGATAAAAGTTATTGCCTGTAATAATGATGCCATTAACATAAAGGAGAAAATAAATAATGTTAGATTGCTTATAAAAGACAAAAAGTGATGTGTCGGCACGACTGCAATAAAAACCAAGTTGAAGAAGAAAGGATCTGAATCGTTGAAACTAGGCACAAGGAGCCTGTTTGAGTCCATAAAGGGGGTTTCTTCAATTAACAAACATGATTGGGAAAATGATGGTCAATATACCCAAGAAGTTGTTCCATAAATACCGATTCACGAAGATGACCATTAAGAAACACATTCTTCACATCAAGTTGGCGGAGAGGCCATTTGTTTGTCACAACAAGAGAGAGTATAATACGAGCAATAGTAGCCTTGATAACCGATCTAAATATATCAGTGTAGTCGAGACAAAGTATCTGTGTATAGCCTTTGGCAACAAGGCAAGCTTTGAGGCATTCAATGGATCCATCGGGCAAATATTTTGTTCGAAACACCCATTTGGAGCCCACAATGTTGGTGTTAGCAGATCGAGGGACCAAAATCTAGGTACGATTATTTTGCAGGGCTTGAACTTCTTCATCTATAGTAGTAGGCCAAGCAGGATTCTTAGCAGCAGATTTGAATCATTTGGGCTCAGTGGAGACAAGAAGAGCATATAGAAGACCAAAGGAGTCCAAGAAAGCAAGATTTGTCAGGTGGCGAGGTTTGAAAATACCAACTTTGGTTTGTGTAAGTATGGGATGAGAAGCCATCGAAGTAGCCGTAATAGGAGAAGGAATATACGGCTCGGTGGTGAGCTCAAGAAAAGTAGAGGGCGGCAAAGATGGACCTATAAAGACTTAGACACTAGATTAGTACAAAGACCACACGAGTTATATCTGGATTATGTAATGTGTAGGGAAAGATGGAAGCATGTCTGTAGAGGGAATACTAGGTTCCAAAAAAATTGAAAATTGAAGGGATGATATGGGTTGAGCTTGGGAGGTATCGAGGAAGGGAAAGCGAGTCTCATCAAATTGAGCATGCCGAGTGAAATAGATTCTAAAGGTGGTGAGATCAAGACAATGAAACCTTTTGTAAGAGGGGTTGTAACCCATAAAAATATAAGGAATGCTACAAGGGGGAAATTTGGTAGGCATATAATCACGTAAACAAGGATAAACACGACAACCAAATGGATAAAAATTTTCATAATTGGGAGAAGAACCATATAAGAGTTCAAAGGGGGATTTACCTCCAAGAAGGGGTGTTGGCAAATAGTTGATAATGTAGGCTACAATGCTAAAGGTGTAAACCCAGAAGCGAGGAGAAGTGTGAGAGTGAAAAGGCAGGGCCAAACCGATTTCAATCACATGATGGTGTTTTCTTTTTATGCGACCGTTTTGGGCGGGAGTATATGGACAAGAGAGTTGATGATGAATGCCATAAGTACTAAGATGAGTTTTAAAGAAATTGCTAGTAAATTCTGCACCTCCATCACTTTGAATAAAATTCATACAAGTAGAATGCTGATTTTTCACAAATTTTTTAAATTGAATAAAGGTATCACAAAAGTCATATTTGAATTTTAATGGACAAAACCAAGTGAAACAAGAATAATCATCAATGAATAAAACATAGTAGACAAAACCTAAATTTGATTTTACAGGTGAAGGACCCCATATATCACAATAAATAATGTCTAAAATATTAGACGATCGACGATCATTACGAGAATAAGATAAACAATGATTTTTTACAAGCTGACATAACGTAGGAGATAGTAATAAAGAAGATAAAGATATCTTTTTTTTATTTAAAAAAAAGATAACATGATGGTTTATATGTCCAAGGCGAGCATACCATAAATCATACAAAGCATGATGGGATTTATTTTTAAGGTAGAAATAAAAGAAAAATGTCCATGTTCTAGCACATATAAGCCTCCATCTCGTTTATCGGGTTTATCAGTTTCTAGCCCCCTTCGGGTATGGTGATTCTGAATAGTGAAATCATTAGTAAAAATAATAGATAATGGAAAATCATTTGTTAATTTATTAATGGATAAAAGATTTTTTGTGAGGTGAGAGACAACCAAAACTTTTAATAGATAAAGATTTGAGAAAGGAGAATTTTACTGATGTGGATAATGGGTAGAGACGCATAATATTGAATACAAAGGAGGTGAAGTAATTAGCTATCTTAAAATTAATGATAAAAAAGATGCATATATGAAAAGAAGGAATCCTAACAGACAGATCGAGAACAGACTTAGGAAGAAATTCTCATTATCAACTACATATTGAGTTTAGGTACCCAACATATAAGAAATTAAAACATTGCATTCAGAAACCGGATTTCTTATAGCTATTATTGTTATCTCCTCCAGTTATTCTCATTTCTAAAATCCCTAATTCTCTTTCCTCCTCTCAATCCGTGTCCCACTCCTCTTCCCTAGTAGAGAGGAGCTAAAGCTTTAATCTTTCACACACACACGTCAACTTCGAAAACAATAGAACAACGAACACATGACGCGTGAAAGCTAAAAGGATAGAGCATAGAACCAACCCAAAAAGCACACTAAAATAGTAATCAACTCTTCTTTTTAGTGGTAATGCGTCGATAGAAAAACAAAGAGGGATGTGAAATACAGTTTTGTGATTGGGCCTCTTCTGTTTCTGGTTGTCTGACGAGGTGCGATGAGAATGAGGATGGTACGCGATGGAAGGAAAATGAGGGTCCGATGGGTTCAGATGAAGATGGGGTGGCGTGCGGTGGCCTAGTTCAGTGGTGGCGCGGTGACCTGATTGAACGGAGGATGAGAACGACAACCAAATGGCAACAGGAAGAGAATGGGGTAGGTCATGAATATGATTTGGATAGGAGAGAGGAAAGCGCGCGAGATATCAGATGTATATTCGAATTTCTTTTACATTTTTAATTTGCAAAAAGTTCCCATAAGTCATATATATATATCGAGTTATAATAAAAATATTTTTATACCTATTTAATTTTTTTTATAGATTTTGACTTGTATTTTAAATAAAAACATATTTTATTTTTATTTCCTTTGAATTAAAATATCTTTCGCAATTATAATCCATGTAATTGTGTGAGTTTAACTTTTTTATTTATGAATGAGTTATATAAACGCAGCCACGCTTTTTGGAAAAATTAATAATTTATTATATTTATTATAATTTTTTTATATTCTTTGTAAATTTATATGAAAAACTCTACTCTTATATATTATTTAAATTAAATTACATATATATCTATTTTAATTCCATCCTATTAATAACACCTTTTTATTTATTTATAACAAATGTCGATCTAGTTTTTTCTTCGATTTTACTAGCGATTATGCTCTCAATTTATTGAACATTATTTTAATATATTTTACAAATAATTATTTTATTAATGTACGAATAAGTATTTTATTTTTTAAAAAAGAATAAATATGTCGATATTAAATATTTAAGTATTAAAATTAATTAATGTTTTTATTTTCTATCTCTATATTGAATTTTTGAAGTAATTTTTATGAAAATTATGATTTAAAATATATTTTCTACTAATTTATTCAAAGTTTAAATAATACCTGTACTTTATATTTGATTTTTTTTCTGAATTGTATAGGAGATATTTAATGTTTATAAGCCTAATAGAGATGTTGCTATTTACTATGTATACTGTAACTCAACGAACTTAAGCTCATTTAGACGTATTAAATATTTGAGAATGAAGTCCCAATTACACGATACATGCATACAATATTAACTCATGCATTGCATTCTTCCAAAAACTAGTATATATAAAATGTTATACATTCTGAGGTATTATTATTTTATACATTTTAAGCTGTTTATTTTCATTTCATTCATTTTTGTTATAAGATATATATATATTGTTTTATTTGATATGATTATTATTCTTTTTTTTTCTTATAAAAAGCTTTTATTTTAAATTTTTATTTTGTTTGCAAACTTTTTTATTCACATATAATTCATTTGTTAGTTTTTCCAAAAAAATTCAAAGTAATAGTATATCTTGGCGGTCTTTAAAAAACCTATAACATATTCTACCTTATCATTTTTTATAAAAATTGACGATAAATTTTTTGTCAAGAAAAATAACTTTTGTACTAGTCACTCCTAGTGTATTTTTAGTAGATACATTGAGTTGCTTGGTGATCCCTTTGAGCCATAGATTCTTATTGACATTTTTTGTGCATGCTGTTATTCGGCTTCCATGATAGATAATACCACAATTGATTGTAAGTTACATCTCCAACTCACTATATTGTCAAATAAGGTAAAAATGTATCTAGATTGAGGCCTTTTCTTATCCTTATCAATTACATAGACAAAATTTGTATAATTCGACCATCTTAAAAATTCACTAGTCTTTAATATACGTTAAACCAACATCCAAAGTACCTTTAATGTATCTCAAAATTCACTTAGCTCATAAATTAGGATTGAATATATATCTACTAATTAAAACACTCACAATATATGTCAAATTAGGTCGTGTGCATACCATGATAAACATAACAGAACCAATAACACTGAAATATAGAACTCTGAACATATACTCAATTTCATCACTAGTGTTGGGATAGTCGTGCAAGTATAGGTTAAAATGTACACCCAAGGGAATTTGAATAGATATTGCATTAAGCATAGAAAATATTTTAATTCTAATTTTTTCAAATAAGATCTTTGTAAAACGCAAAGTGTACCATTTTTGATATTTCTACATACATCCATGCTTGTATCTTACGAGCATTCTTTAAGTCGTTCATTTAAATTTAGAGTTCAATTTAGTTTTAAGAGAATGCATTTCAATTATACTTTTACTAGATATTAAAATTTTATCAATATATAATACAAGGTAAACCAATTTAATGACACTATATACTTTGAAATACACACAATTATCATAATTGCATCTATTAAAACCAATATCAAGTATGAAGTTATCAAATTTCATGTACCATTGTCAATTGTATTGTTTCAAGCCATAAGATTTTCATTTATTTTTTCAATAAAACTTTTAGGTGTTTAATGAGTAGAACTCGCATCATGTTAGCAACACTAATCTTGTAGATGATTTGATTTTATATTTGTAAAACTCTCGCAAGTGTACGAATCATTTTATAGAAAATGACAAATATACTCTTAAGGTTGATCTAAGAAAGAATATATGTGGTTTTTAATTTATTATTCAAATTTTTTAAAATGAAATTAAATCATAAACATCTTCTCATGATATTTTGGTTTGTGTTTCCTATTCTAATAACATAAAAAATAAACATAGATATGGATTCAATAAACAATAATGTAAATTTTTATCATTCATAACAGTTGAGTATTTATAGATATAATAAGTAAGTTAATTATGCTTACTCATATTATTTAGATTATTAAAGATATAAATTAATATTTATTGATTTTCTCTTTTTTATATAATATCACTTTCGGTGAGGTTATATATTTTTTGTTAATTAAAAAAATCAATTAATACATATGTGTAGGGTCGATAATTAATTTGGTTAATTAAAATAATTCCTTTTTTTAAGAGATTGAAAATGAACTATTTAAATGCCACATTTGATGGGGTTAAACATTTTAAACTTTATTCAAGGTGTCCAAATTAAACCTAAGAATTTAATTATCTGAGTATAAACTTTCAAGTTATAAAACTATTACTGAAAATATGTTGTCAATACATTTTTGAATAATAATTCTTATAAAAACTTTTGAGATAGAGCTTTACTCTAACTATAGGGTGATTGAACTAACAACTAAATAGATGATTACTCTAAATGAGACTGGATAATTGATAAGAGCCAAATTATTGCATTTTTGTAATGATTTAAATGTTGATATTATTGTGAAAATTGTGTTTATTTGATTATTTAATCCACAAATGTCATTTCACGTGTATTTTGTGTTTAAAGTGCAATTTTAGGTAAAATCATTATTTTGGAGAAGTTTTGGACAAAGTACAATGATCGGGATTGAGTGAAAATAAAAAGAAAACAAAGTTTCAAAATTTAGAAATCTCGTCGCCGGCGAAAATCTTACGGCAAAAATCTTCCCGAGAGCACGGATTTTGGCAAAGTGATCTCACCGCCGGCCACATTCATCTCGCCGCCGGCCACATTCATCTTGCCACAGGCCAAAATCAGCGGAACCAAAATCGTAACTTTTCCAGAAATCTCACCTCGACGAGAATAATGTCGCCGCCAGCGAGTTTCGTCCGAAAACACATTTTTTATGTTGTTTTGTTCCAAAATTGCCCACAAAACCCTAGATCTATATATACAAAATGATGGAGAAAGAGGCCATGGCAGAGAGAGTAGATCTGAGTCATTTTTGGAGGAGAAAAGGTAATTTTGGAGATGAAGTTTGGAGAAGCTTGAAGGATCATCACCATTGTTGCTACCAAGTCTTCATCTTCAAGAGTTTTTCATCTCTTCTCCTTAGCTTTTATTTTCTGCATTTTATTCAGATTTTTTATTCATGGATTCAATTGAGAATATGTTTATTCTTATTTACATTATGAACTAATTTGTTTTTGCTAAGGCTATGATGTAGTTGAATCAAGAAAATCTGATTTCTTTTGTTATCGTTATATGAATTCATTGTTTTCAAGTTGAGTATTTATTTCCATGCTTAATGCTTTTAAATTTCTGATCAAGATTTAGATGATTTGTTGCATTATATAGAGACCGAGAGGAGATGTGTAATGAATGCTTCTTGTGATAAATACCGTATGTTGAATGCGAGTTTGACACCTAATGCATGATGTATGTGGTTATTCTAAAAATTCCATAAATCGTAATGTGCTTATTTGTGATTAAATCTTCATAGAAATATAGTTGGTTTTCATAGATAAGTAATTCTAATATAACTCGAGAGAGAGTATTAGATAAGTTTGGGTTTTTCAACCATTACTTCTAACTTTGATTCTCATATAACGTGATTTGAAATCGGATTGAATTGATTTAGCGAAATCAAATGCCTTAGCGTTTTTAATCATTTGTGAACAACATTAAATTTTGTTATTTGCGTTTAGCTTTAAGTTAATTTACTTCTTTAACAAATTCAAAAATTTGGTTTTCAAATAAAATTAGGATTAGTCAATTTCGATACTTAGTAACGCCATTCCTTGTGGGTTCGATATCCGTACTTTTGTACACTTTATTACTTGAACGATTCATACACTTGCAAAATTACGCATCAATAATTAAACCTTAAAATATAATTTTCAAATTTAAGTTTATAATGAAAAATAATATATTTTTCTCTAACATTCTTAATATAAAATCTTCAGTAAAAACAAAATTAGTTTATTTTATAGAAATGTTTTACCTATTTAATATTTCGTAAACATAACAACGTTATTATTATACCATATTTACAAACAGCCAATCATGTTAAATTTAATCATAGACAAATTAAATATAACATATAAGAATAAAACATAAAAATAACTATAAAGAATTTATTTTTAAATTTTACCTCAAAAGATTCTTTACAGAATTTTGACGCTAATTTCATTTTTGAAAAACCTCCAAACGAATTTTCATTTTCGTTTATTGAATTAAGAACTAGAAATCTATAGAAAACATAATTAGTTCTTCTCAAAAAAGAGAAAACTTTAAAACTAGAAACTAAAAAAACTAAGAAAGCTTTATATAGAGAGAGAAAGAGCTAAGAAAATTGTATGTTTTTACAATGGGGGAGAGGGTCCTTTTATAGGTGAGAAAAAGGCTAAAGAAAATGGGAAATATATCAAAAATTGGTTTTGGATGCGTTTGGACAAAGATGGCACGCGTGTGCGGGCACTGGTGCGGCATGGGCGCGCGCAGTGACAAGTGCTGACATGGCATTGGCACGCACAAGTACCGGTGCTAACACAACATGGGCACATCATGGGCGTGCGCTTTGACACATCATATGCACGGACGGAAGTGGCCTTGACACGGCATGGGCGCGCAAGATTTGGGTAGTTTTGTCCTTTTCTCTATTTTTGACTTTTTCTCATTTTTTTCAACATATTTGTGATTTATTGCATCTAATATTTTTTTTATAGTCTAAATTTTTTTGGAACGAAAATACTTGAAAGACAAGAAAAATACTTGTGATTCGGAAAAGATAAATTTATATAAAATATATGATAAATTCATACAAATATAAATCTATTTAATCAATTAAAGTACATTAAATCATGATAATTTTAATGCTTTTTAAGCACTCGTCATTGTTACATATAAATGTTTTCATCCAATTCACTATGTAAAAATGCAATTTTAATATCCATTTTCTCTAAGTGTATGTCATACTAAATAACCATGGATAACAATATCCTAATTGAACTAAATTTAACAAGTGAAAACATTTCATTATAATCAACACCCTTTTTTTTTTGGAAAAACCCTTAGGCAACTAATCTAGCTTTATACTTAATTGAGTTAACATTTTGAACATTTTATTTCTTCCTAAAGAAACCCATATAAAGATGCAGTTTTAACAACTATTTATTCTAAGTGCATGTCATACTAAACAACCATAGACAATAATATCCTAATTGAAGTGAATTTAACAAGTGAAAACACTTCAGTGTAATTAAGACCCTTCATTTGAGAAAACCCTTTGGAAAACACAATGAATATCTTATTTCTTCGAAAAGAAACCCATGTAAAAATGCAATTTTAATAACCACTTGTTCTAAGTGCATGACATACTAAACAACCATGGGCAACAATATCAAATTTAACAAGTGAAAATACTTCATTGTAATCAACACTCTTCTTTTGGAAAATCCTTGGACAACTAATCTAACATTATACTTATCTAAATTAATACTGTTAACATCTTATTTCTTCCTAAAGAGCCATCCACAACTAACTAGTTTAATATTTTCAAGTTTCTTTACTAGAATTCAAGTCTTATTTTTATTTAATGAACCCATTTCTTCACACATAGTATCATATCATTTACCAAAAATTAAAAACAATCCATGGCATCAACATAAGACTTAAGTTTAGAGTCAACAATATTCCAAGCAAAAGACAATGCATAAGTAACAAGGTTCAAGTTACTAAATATGAGGATAAGAAATATGTGTCTTCATTCCCAATTCGAGGCTAGTTTGTAGTTTTAAAAATCTTCAAGTTCATATAGAGACTCTTCAATAGTCTCAACATCTTCAAGTTCATAGCTCTACAAATTCCAAGTGGACCAATCACAAGGTCTAGGAAGGCACAACTCGAAAAGGCTTTAAATGGGCTCATTCAAGAGGTCATGCATAATCAAAGTGACCTAAAATGGGAGTGCAAGGATTGGAAAAATCCTAGGATGGAAATTAGGGAAAAATTGGAAAAATAAAACTAGGCACATTGTTGTGCCATTTGGACTTTTTTGGGCAGCTTCATTTTCAGCCCTTAGATGGAAACAAGGGTTAAGATGTAATATTTTATAGGGTTTCTTTTCTTCTCAGCTGCTCCATATTTTGCTCCAATTTTGGAGTGCCATTTGGATTGATTTTGGGCAGCTTTCTTTTCAACCCTTGGATGAAATCAAGGGTTAAGATGTAATATTTTATAGGATTCTTTTGTGGTCACCTGCCCCATTTTTTCTATGTTTTGGTCAATGTTTTCTACTAGCTTTTGTGCTTTTTGGCTATTTTTATTTTCATCCCTTGGATGAGATCAAGGGATATGATGTAGTAGAGCTTAGGGTTGGTTTGTATCCTATTAAGAGCAGTTGAGGTGCTGTAAAATACAAATTTGAATGAAGTTTGAATTTTTAGATCATTTGAGAGCTCATTCAAGGTCTTTGTTCCTTTTTAAGCAACTTATCAATGGATTGGCAACCTTTGTGGCGTTGTTTAGCATCCAAGCATTTATGGTGAGTAATATCCATATTTGTTAGGGTTTCATTTATGCTAGACTTATCAAGGAAATATCAACTCCTTGTGGTATCTTTTCTCCTCAGAAAAATGGTGAGTAATATCCATTGATTTGTGTAGAAACCCTTTGCTATGTAATCTGAAATTAGCTAGGTCCTACCCCTTGGTTCATATCATTTAAGTATCAGAGCTTTTGGTGCTAATTTTCATATTCCTATCCTTTATATTTGTTCATGTTCTTATGTTCTTGTTGTATTTTTGATACATAAAAAACGAAAAAAAATATCATTTTGTTGTGCTCTTGCTGAAATTTATTCTCTAGACCCTAAAAATATTGCTCTTTTTTGTTTCCAAGTTTTTTCTATATTTTCCTTTCAAATTCTATTGTTTCCAATGTTTTTTAGTAGTAACCTTGCATATCCTACTATTTCTAAAAGTATTCTGAATTTTTCTTGCAAATTCTGCTATTTCTGAATCTATTCTGCATTTTTCCTTGTTTATTCTGCAATATCTGATATATTCTGCAGTTTTTGGTTGTTTTCTAGTATTTCTGTGGTAGTTCCTGCAGAAATTTCATTTTCCCTTTTCCCTTTATGTTGTAATTTATATGCTATTTTACCTATCTTAAAAATTCTTTAAACTCATATTGAAAGTATTGTATTGATTTACTCTTGAGTTATTAGCATATTTGTTCCAAAAAGAAAAAAAAAACAGAAAAAAGAGTGGCCAGAATTAATTAAAAAAAAAGACAAAAAAATAGAGAGGCCAAATTGCATTTGCTAATTTCTAGTGAGTATTAGAACTCATAGTTTCAAGGATTTTACACTTTGATTATAAATCTTCCATTGTGTGCTTAGTTCCTTTGGGGAAATTATTGTTTTCTAATCGTGTTGATCTATTGCTTTTCCTTGTGCTTATTACTCTAAACACTTTGAGTTAGTTTCCTTTGTGCTTTAACAAGTGGGATATTGTGAACTATTTTTTTTGGGTGTTTGATAATTCTACAAATTGGTTGGAATTCCTGGATTTGGTTGCTTTGATTAGGAACTAAGAGGGTTTGAGTGATCAATCCGAGCGCTAAACACATGAGGTATTGTGTGAATTTACACTAGTTCTATTTTATTACACTAACCTCTTGTTGTGTAGAATTGCAAACGAAAATGTCAAATAGTAGTCCCGAAGGAAGACCGGATATGATGTTCATGATGAGGGCGCTGCAACAATCTTTTGAGAGGATGAACAACTTGGTGGTTGATATGAATGAAAGATTGGAAAGGCAAGAAAATCCTTAGCTGCTTTACAATGAGAAACACCTCCACCCAATGTTAGGAGGGTTAATAGGAAAGCTCATGTTGGGGATGATATAGAGGAAGAAGATTGGGAAGAAGAATTGGAGGAAGAAGGGGGAAGAATGCCTAGAGGAGGAAGGAATGGTAATAGAGGAGGAAGGAATGGTAGAGAAGGTATGTGTAGACCCCCACCTAGAGCTCAATATGGAGTTGATAGAGATCTAAGTAGTATAAAAATGAAGATACCACAATTCCAAGGAAAGAATGACCCATAGTTGTATTTGGAGTGGGAGAAGAAAGTGGAACATATTTTTGAATGCCACAACTACTCCATGTAGAAAAAAGTAAAACTTGTTGTAATTGATTTTTTTGACTATGCATTGAATTGGTGGGATCAATTGGTCATTAGTAGGAGGAGAAATCATGAAAGACCCATAGATAATTGGGAAGACATGAAGGCCATCATGAGAAATAGGTTTGTGCCTAGCTACTACTATAGAGAGTTACACCAACACCTACAAAGATTGGCTCAAGGATATAAATGTGTTGATGAGTACTTCAAGGAAATGGAAGTGGCTATGGTAAAAGCTAATGTCGAGGAAGATAGAGAGGCAACCATGGCTAGGTTTCTTAGTGGGTTGAATATGGACATTACCAACATTGTGTAACTTCATCATTATGTGGAGATGGATGACATGGTCCACATGGAAATCAAGGTGGAAAGGCAATTAAAGAAATAGAGTTTTTGATCCCAACCATTAAGGTCTAGTCCCATTACTCCAAAACCAAACCTTACTAGTCCTTGGAAGTCCAATGAGAAAAAAGATGAAATGGCTACATCCAAACCAAGATTTGAGCCTTACAAAGCCAAAGAGATGGGGGCTAGTAAGAACAAAGGTAAAATCGATACCCCAATTCGTAATTGTGACTTAAGGTGTTTTCGGTGTCTTAGTAATGGTTATATAGCCTCTCAATGTCCCAACAAGAAGGCAATTATCACCTTAGAAAGTGGTGAGGTTGGAACTGATAATGAAAGTGAAGAAGATGAGATGCCATTTGCAGGGGAAGCTAGTGAAGAGGAGATAGGACCCGTGGATGTGGAAGCACTTGTAATAAGGCGATCTTTGAGCACTCAAGTCAAGGAGGATGACCTTGAACTACAAAGAGATAACATCTTTCACACAAGATGTCATGTGAGTAACAAAGTGTGTAGTGTTATCATAGATGGGGGAAGTTGCACCAATGTGGCTAGTACTACCTTAGTTGAGAAATTAGGGTTACCTACATTTGAACACCCTAAGCCTTACAAGTTGCAATGGTTAAATGATAGTGGGGAAGTGAAGGTTAATAAGCAAGTATTAGTGAGATTCTCCATTGGAAAGTACAAGGATGAGGTGATGTGTGATGTGGTACCCATGCAAGCCCGACACATCTTGCTAGGTAGGCCTTGGCAATATGATAGGAGGGTTACACATGACGGATATAGAAACAAGTATTCATTTGTGAAGAATGGTAGAAACATCACACTTGTACTCCTTTCACCCAAGCAAGTCTTTGAAGATTAATTGAGGATGGTTAGGGAAAAAGAACAAAAAGAGAAGAATGAAAAAGAAAAAAAGAGTGAAAGAAAAAAAAAAGAGTGAAGAAAAAGGAGAGGAGAGTGGAAAATTAATAGAGAAAAAAAATGTAAATTTTTATGCTAAGGCAAGTGAGGTCAAGATGGTTTTTTATTCAAAACAGCCCATACTTGTACTTTTGTACAATGAGGCTAATTTTTCTATTAATTATCTTAACCAATCTTTTCCTAGTACCGTTATTTCTCTTTTGTAGGAATTTGAGGACGTGTTCCCTGAAGAGATTCCGAATGGGGTGCCACCAATTAAGGGGATTGAGCATGAAATTGACTTTATACCAAGGGATTTTCTTCCAAACTGACCTGCCTATAGGACCAACCCCGAAGAAATTAAAGAGATTCAAAGACAGGTTAAAAAGTACTTGATCAAAGGTCAAGTTAGGGAGAGCCTAAATCCATGTGCTATTCCCGTGTTACTCAATCCCAAGAAGGATGTATCAAGCAAGATGTGCATTGATTGTCGAGCCATCAAGAACATTATGGTAAAATATTGACATCTTATCCCTAGACTAGATGACATGTTAGATGAGTTGCATGGTTCTTGCATTTTTTCTAAATTTGATTTGAAAAGTGGATATCACCCAATTAGAATGAAAGTAGTTGATGAATGTAAAAATCCATTTAAGATAAAATATGGTTTATATGAGTGGTTAGTCATGCCATTTGGTTTAACTAATACTAAAAGTACTTTCACAAGATTAATGAACCATGTTTTGCATGCTTTTATTGGAAAATTTGTAGTTATCTATTTTTATCATATTCTCATTTATAGCAAAAATTTGGAAGACCATTTAAAAAATTTACAATATGTTCTTGAAGTGCTTAGGAGAGAGAAATTATTTCCTAAGCTAAAGAAGTTCACATTTTGCACCTATAAGCTTGTGTTTATGGGTTTCATTGTGAATGCATAAGGAGTTCAGGTTGATGAAGAAATGATTCGAGCTATCCAAGAATAGCATAACCCAACAAGTTTAAGTAATGTTCAAAGTTTTCAAGGACTTCCTTGCTTTTATCGGCGATTTGTGAAAGATTTTAGCATAGCAGCACCAATAACCAAAGTCATCAAAAATAATGTTAGGTTCAAATGGGGAGAAGAGCAAGAAATTTCATTCCAACTGCTTAAGGAAAATTGACTCGTGCTCCTTTATTGTCTTTACCGAACTTTGCAAAAACTTGTGAAAAAAGAGAAAGCAAGGCTCAACAATGAGAGGAGGATTGAACAATATATCAAACAAGCCAACAAAGGACGTCATAGGATGATCTTTGAGCCTAGAGATTGGGTGTGGGTGCACATGAGAAAAGAGCATTTTATAGAACAAAGAAAATCAAATTATCTATCATGGGGAGATGGTCCATTTCAAGCCATCGAAAGGATTAATGATGCCTACAAGCTAGACTTTCCTGGTGAGTATAATGTTAGTACCTCTTTTAATGTTTCCGATATTTCTCCTTTTAATTATAGATGTGATGATTCGAGGACGAATCCTTTTGAAGAGAGGGGGAATGATGAGAATCATCGAGCTCTACAAATTCCAAGTGGACTAATCACAAGGTCTAGGAAGGCACAACTCAAAAAGGCTTTAAATGGGCTCATTCAAGAGGTCATGCATAATCAAGGGGGCCTAAATTGGGAGTGCAAGGATTGGGACAATCCTAGGATGGAAATTAGGGCAAAATTGGCAAAATAAAACTAGGCACATTGTTATGCCATTTGGACTTTTTTGGGCACCTTCATTTTCAGCCCTTAGATGGAAACAAAGGTTAAGATGTAATATTTTATAGGGTTTCTTTTGTTCTCAACTGCTCCATATTTTGCTCCAATTTTGGAGTGTTATTTGGACTGATTTTGGGCAGCTTTCTTTCCAGCCCTTGGATGAAATCAAGGGTTAAGATGTAATATTTTATAGGATTCCTTTGTGGTCAATTGCCCCATTTTTTCCATGTTTTGATCAATGTTTTCTGCTACCTTTTGTGATTTTTAGCTGTTTTTATTTTTAACCCTTGGATGAGATCAAGGGCTATGATATAGTAGAGCTTAGGGTTGATTTGTATCCTATTAAGAGCAGCTTAGGTGCTATAAAATACAAATTTGAATGAAGTTTGAATTTTTAGATCATTTGAGAGCTCATTCAAGTTCTTTGTTCCTTTTTAAGCAACTTATTAAGGGATTGGAAACCTTTGTGGCGTTGTTTAGAATCCAAGCATTTGTGGTGAGTAATATCCATACTTGTTAGGGTTTCATTTATGCTAGACTTATCAAGGAAATAGCAGCTCTTTGTGGCATCTTTTCTCCTCAGAAAATGGTGAGTAATATCCATTGATTTGTGGAGAAACACTTTGCTATATAATTTGAAATTAGCTAAGTCCTAACCCCTTGGTTCATATCACTATATCTCATATACATGTGTATCCGATTGAGAGGTTGCACTCATCTTTGTCTCAATCTGATCATCATTTATAAGGCCATTTGTACCAATCATATCTTTATAAACTTGTTTTCCATTAAACACAATATCTTTACTAACAATGCATTTCTTAAGACTTCGACCAAAGTTTATACAATTTGACTCCTTTAGTGTATCCTAAGAGAACACATTTAAGGGACCTAGTTGCAATTTATCTTCTTTAATATGACAACATGCAACACAACCAAAAGTCTTGAAATCCCCATAATTAGCTATTTTTCTAGATTACATATGTTTAGGAGCCTTAAACTCTAATTCATAGGATGGACATCTACTAATAAGATGGGCAACTGTATTGACAACGTTATCCTAAAAAGCTTTAGGGAGATCAAAGTAAGAGTGATACACCTAACTCTTTCAAGGATGGTTCTATTTAGCCTTTCAACTAGACCATTTTATTGTGGAATTAGCTACAGTTCGTTGCTTAAGAATAACATGTTCTTTACAAAAAGAATCAAAAGGTTCATTATAAAATTCTAGGCCATTATTTGTCCTAAGCACTGGAATCCTTTTTCTAGATTGCTTTTCAACTTAGTTTTTTCTAGGTTTAAAAGTCTCAAAACTTTCATATTTAGACATAATAAAATACACTCATACTTTTCTACAACGATAATCAATAAAGTTAGAAAATACATAAAACCATTTAAGGATTGAGTAGAAGCTGGATCCCAAAACGTTAAATGAAAATAGCATAGGTTATGCTTAGATGTATGACTTTCTTTGCTAAATAACTCTAGTTTGTTTTCCTAACACATAATGTTCATAAAACCTTAAACAACCCAAATTGTTTCTCCTAAAGTAACCTTCTTAGACAAATACTCTAAACCTTTTTTACTTATATACTCTAACCTATTATACCACAACAAATCTAGATCTTTATTTTAAATAGAAGCTATAATACCTTTATCCTTATACTTTTTAACAAAATATATATCTCATTAACCTTCTTTGCCGTAAAAGTTACTAGTGCTCACTGATGACTTTCAGTATTATTTTTTCTATCTTAACAGAATAACGGAGGGAATCCAAGAATCCTAGTGATATGGGGTCTCTTCTAAGTTAGGGTACATGACTCACATCTTTTATATTTTTTCAGTCCCGTCATCTAAACAATATTTAACTTGCTTAATTCCTTTAACTTGGCACTTATATTCATTCCTTTAAAGGTTTTTATCTAGATTACACACTTTTGGGTCAATAAACTAATGAATGCTTAAAAAACACTAAAATTATCATAATTAATGTATTTTAATTGATTAAATAAATTTATATTTGTATGATTTTATTATATTTTTATATAAATTAATCTTTTTGGAATCACATATATTTTTATTGTTTTTTAAGAATTTTTTGTTCAAAAATAATTTAAAAACTCGAAGAAAAATACTCGAGGCAACACATAAAAAATATGTTGAGAAAAAATTGAGGAAAAGTAAAAAAATGGAAAAATGGAAAAAATCGCCTATTGACTACGTCCCCGGCCATGTATGTCACATTGAGTCTCGCACGTGCCAACGCCTATCTACCGCAAAATTTCGTGTGTGCCAACGCCTATCTACCGCAAAATTTCGTGTGTGCCAATGCCCATCCCATCGCAAATCTCGCCCCACACGTGTTCCAGCCTATCCAAATCCAATTTTTGAGATATTTTCCCATTTTTTAGCCTTTTCCTCATAAAAGGGCCTTATCCCCCAATCTCAAATAACACAATTTCTCAGCTCTTCTCTCTCTAGAAATATTTCTTTGTTTTTTTTTTTATTTTGAAGTTCTTTTTTTTAGAAGAAGAACTAGCTAAGCTTTTGTAAATTTATAGTTTTTGATTAAATAAACAGAAATGCAAATTCGTTTTGAGGTTTTCCAGAAACGGAATTAGCATCAAAGTTCTGTAAGAATTCTTTTGAGGTATAATTTTAAAATGGATTCTTTACATTTTTTTATATTTTTTTTATATGTTATATTTAATTTGTCTGTGATTAAATTTAACATGACTAGTTGTTTGTAAATATGATATAATAATAACGTTGTTATTCTCGTGAAATATTAAATAGGCAAAATATTTCTATAAAATAAATTGATTTTATTTTTTTGAAGATTTTATATTAAGTATGTTAGAGAGAAATATATTATTTTTTATTTCAAACTTAAATCTAATTAATGTTTAATTATCTGATCTGATTTAGAGTAGTGTCCTTTTATTTGTTTGTACAATCACCCAGTAGTTAGAGCGAAGTTCTTTTTCAAAAGAAATTATAAGAACTATTAATTGAAAATGTATTGACAATATATTTTCAGTAATGATTTTAAAACATGAAAGTTAGTACTCGGATAATTAAATTCTTAGGTTTAATTTGGACACATTGAATAAAGTTTAAAATATTTAACCCCACCAAAGGTGGCATTTAAATGGTTCATTTTCAATCTATTAGAAAAAAGAATTAATTTAATTAACCAAAATAATTATCCACCCCACCAACATGTATTAATCGATTTATTTAATTAATAAAGAATATCTAACCCTACCAAATGTGGTATTTATATATAAAAAGGGAGAATCAATAAATATTAATTTATATCTTTAATAACCTAAATAATATAAGCAAATATAATTTACTTAGTTATTATATCCATAAATAATTAACTTTTATGAATGATAAAAAATTTCATAATTATTTATTTAATCCATATATATGTATTTTATGTTATTAGATTGGGAAACACAAAAAATCGAAATATCATGATAGCATATTTAGGATTTAATTTAATTTTTAAAATTTTTAATAATAAATTAAAAACCAAATATATTTATTCATTACTTGGGAGCATACTTATCATTTTTCTATAAAATGATTTGTGCACGTACGAGAGTTTTACAAATATAAAACTAAAATATCTACAAAATCGATATTACTAGCTCGATACCGATTCTGTCTCATCAATCATCTTGCAAAATACCATTAGGTTTCTAAGAAACTTCAGTAATTAAAAGTTGAGGAAGAGACTCTTCAAAGAATCTTTTCCCTCTTAATTAAAACCCATTCACTCTTTGATATTTCAAAGATAATTTCTAACACCTCTAAAAACTCATATCCCTTGGAGCCTAGTTCATATCACTATTATTTCTAGCGCCCTTACCATCCAAACTCTTATCATTTGACATAGGGCAATCACATCCAAAGCATCCCTCTTTCTTACAATAATAGCACCTAACTGATTTTCTAATCCTAGACTTTGACCTACCCCTAAACATACCTCTATTCCATTTCCCTTTTATATTTGATCTACCCCTTTCACACAAAACATCATTAAAAGTGGATATTTCAGTGGTCTTAATTTCTAAATCTTCTAACCTCGAATTTGAAATGACCATAACAAGTAACAATTCATCTCTACCATACATTATGCCAAATTTAACTTTTTATATTTCTCAGGTAAAGAATTTCATAAAATAATAGCTTGTGTTTATGATACAGAAAAACTTGATAATCAAATTTTATAAAATTATACTAGCCTGTAAGTGCATAAATCACTTTGCAAAAAGAAATAAGTATATTTCCAAGGTCAATCTAAGGAGGACCATAGTTTTAAATAATTCAACGAAACTTTTAAAAATAAAAAATAAACCTAAACATTCTATAACAATGGTTTGGCTTTGAAGAGTTTAAAATAATAACATAAAATTAAAATATAAGGATAGAATTGATTCTACAAATATTAGATAGATAAATAATTAAAACTCAATGAGGAATTTAGAAGATATATTAGTTAGTTAATCATGCTTACTCAAAATTAATTATGTTATTAAATATTACAAATTCATATTATCGATTTTTTTATTTTGTATGAGAAAATCCTAATACGGAGATCATATTCTTTGTTCATAAAAATCAATTAATATACTAAGACGGAGATCACCAATTAATTTAAATTAAATTATGATTTATTTCTAAGGAAAAAAATCTAAATCATTGCTTTAGATGGAACACATAATTTAGAGTCTCATTCAAGGATCTAAATCAGATTTTAGATTGATGTATTTGAAACCTAATTTTCATATTTTAAATTTATTATAAAAAATATGTTCTCAATATATTCCTCAATAATAAATCTTGAAATAGAAAATAATTCTAAATTAGATCTAGATAATCAGATCTTAAAATCTAATTTTCAGAGTTTAAATCTATTACGAAAAATATATCGTTAATATATTTTTTTGTAATACTTTGTAGAAATCTTGAATGAAAAAATGAATTTAATTTATTTTATAAAAATATTTACGTAAATTAATCTTTCACAAATATGATAACATAACTAATATTCCATAAAAATATTCATCCACACATGCTAAGATTTTATGAGTAATCAGTAAGTTAAAAATAACATTTAAAATAATACATAAAATTCAATCTTTAAATAATAAAATAAAATTAAGAATTATACTTCAATTGTATCCTTTAGGATAAAGAACTTTAGTATCCATCTATAATATGAAAAACCTTTAAACAAGTCTTTCTATATAGTTTACTAAATCGAAACTACTACATAAAACTTAAAATTGCAACCAATTAAAATTCCTATGATGCTAAAAAAATTGAAACAACAAAAACTATTTGAAATATTAGATGTTCTCTGATTTTTAGTGTGTTCTAAACAGAGAAATAGGGCTGCTGTTATAGTCTAAGAAAATTAGAGAAAATGGGATCATGAGAAAGATATTAGCACGTGGTGTGACCCAAATTGTTCCACCACCGTGACCTGCATCACTTTTGCTACTCACGAAATCTATTAACGAGAAGGTCACACCACGGAAAACACTATATCATGCGATGGCCCACTTTGATATGCTTTTTTCACTTTTCATATTTGTTTCATCCCTTACAACTAATTAAATTTACATGTAAGCTTAGCATGTTTTATTCTTTTATTCTGCTAAGTTAAAGTGAATGTTTTTAGCCATGATTCTTCGAGTGTTTATCTTTTGAATCAATTTGAAGTAAAAAATACATAAAAAAACAACAAAACATACCTATGATTTCAAAAATAGATTTTATTAAATAATGATAAAATTATGCAAATTCAAATCTATTTATTTTATTTAAATGTAAATTGAAATCATCAATTATTGATCACATACATAAGAATCATACATCTTCACCTAGAACTATGCATGTTATTTAATCAAGACAAACAATTAAATAATTATCTCAAATATATTTAATTACTTCTATGGATAAATCGTTGGCCAAACAATTAATAATATAAAAATCAGATTAAATAATATAATTAAATTAAAATCATAATTGGGGTAAAATATTAGATCATCACATGGTGAAAATTGGCCTCATTAGATCTCTAGATTAATAAATTAACCAGACATAATTTTGTTCATAAAATTCATATTTTTCATAAAGAAAGACATAAAAATTGATAAAAAAAAGGAGTAGAATAAGAAATACAATCAATCCCTTGAATTATAGTACTAATCTCCTTTTGATAAAAATTGTATCTTATTTTGATTTTTTTTGTTTGTATTTTTCTCTCTTATTAGCTCCAAAAATTGATCAAAACATGCTATATTAGGGTTTATAAGGTGATTGGGGTTAAATATAACTCATGTAAAATCTAAACTGTCAGATTAGCTTTAGATTAAGGGCTAAGATCAAAACAAGAAAAATTAATAGTGTGAATGAATAGAAAATTGACACGTGGCACATATAATTTATAGGATGAATCAGAGCGCGACGCATGACAAGGGGAGATTAGTCTGGGTCAACGCTACTATGTTAACGCTAGTTCACACAACGTGATTTGTAGAAAATATGGTGTGACGCGCTGGTGGAAAGAAGTGACCAATAGCGTGACGATACATGGCATAATGGTTTAACTACGCTGTAAAATTGGAATGAACGCTATCTTGACAAATGGCGAGGTGTTACGTCACTCCTCATATGCAAAAATCTATGATTCCTCGTCTCGGTTGGCATGGCATTTGTGTGGTGTGCCAAGTAAGCTCTTATGCTTTCATGGAGACATGTGGAAATTTTTGATTGGTCTTGTGTTAAAAACTCCAAAAAAATCTATAATGATTTCAAAAAAATCACAAAAAATTCCATAAATTATATTTTCATCTATTTTCACTAAAAAGTTTATATTTTAACATTTGTAACCCCAAAAAATTATTAAATAAAATAAGTAAATATTAAGTAAAAAAGTGCACTAATGACTTTACTTTCAAGAGTCATCAACTTTCAGTGGTGATACCCACAAATATCTTACTAAATTCAAAAATTAACAAAAACTAAATAAAATAAATAAAAAATAAAAACTAAAACAAAAAATAACAATGTAAAAATTTTAAAACTTCTTATGCTTTAATCTCATTTAAATTCATAATCAAAATCTAAAGTATAAATTAAATTAACATCTTAAAGATCCATAGTTTATTGTTAAAAATAGTTAAAAATCATAAATTCATTCTATATAAAAATTCTATCAATATCTACTTATCCAATTTCAATATTGAGAATCCGAATTCACTTTGACTCTAATCCTTACAAATTATATTCTCAATCTTACGTGATCCTATAAGTTCAAGAACTTAATCATAGTTATATGTGAATAGAAGTTATATAAAGAAGAATCGCTTAAAATAATGTGTAATATTGATCCCATGAAAGGTATCAAATTATTTGATTTATAATGAAGTCAAACACAATTCTCATGCATTAATTAAAATCATCAAGGAAAGCAATGTCAAGTATATGCCTTAGAGAATGAATAAAAATGCAATGACTTCTAAGAGATTTATTCTTTATTTTTTGTAATAGCCATTCTCACTATTTTGAAATTCTTTTGGATCATAGAATTTAGTTTATACTATTGTTTATATACACACACAAATATACATTTTTACAAAGTGGAACCATGCACATATTATACATATTTATATGATTTTATGAGTGGTTAATTTGATTCTTTTTGTATTGAGTTTAGGGAACCCCATATATATCTTTTTTGTTTTTAGGAAGTCATACATGAAGGAAATAGGCATACATTTTAAATTTTACTCCAATCATTCAATTTAAGTAATAAAAATAAGTACATGACACTTTATTAAATGTAAAAATTACTAATATTCATTGCAAAACCTATAAAGATCATCTAATAATTTGAATAATAAGAAGAGTATTTAAAGGAGTAGAAAAAATATTATCACACAGAATGGAACCATAAAGGCACCAAATATTCTCATAAGGTGGTATCGACTATTTGATTCATAAAAATCAATTTTGAATTTATCTCGATATCAACATTCAATCACAAAACATAAATTATAAAAAAAATTAATTATTACATTATTTTGTGGCATGTTCAAAATATTAATCCAACCATGCAAAGACTCCATCATTTACTTAGATTCTAGTAAAAACATAATAATTTTACAAAACTTTTAAGAATAAACCTAACTATCCCTATACCAATAAATAAACTAAATAAATGTAAACACATGTTTAATAAAAATTTAAAATGTATACATTTATGTAACTTTTTTTTCACCCCAAACTTAGAATCTATATCATCCTAAATGTAACAAATGTAGATTAAAGAGAAAGATAAAGAAAATAGAAGTTACCCATTTTCTTTAACTCATTGTGATCATGCAAGTGATATGATGTGTCTATCATCTCAAATAATTTTATCATATAAATAGAATGCTATGTACTTCTCATGAACTACATCTTAACAAACAGTTAAGAATTTAATACTTCTAAATAAAATAAAAATGGTTAATATTAATATGAAATAAAATAAAATAAAGTACATTAAATTAAAAAGAAAGGAAAAATAACAATAACAATAAAGAAAAATAAAATAATAAATAAAGAAAAATGAAAGAAAAAGAGTTTAATAAGTTATCTCTCATTAAGGGCTTAATTTAATGTCTTAGCAAGATGTTACATCGAGAGATTACAATTTGTAGAATTTAATTCACTTAATGTTCCACTCGTCATTGAGTTTGTATCTATATATGCTTGAAAATGTACAGTCTCGGTATCAATACTATCATTGATAAACTCCCTTTTATGGACATTAACAACTATTTTAGTATAGGCATATCAATAAGTACAATATGTTCTTATCCAATTTCAATGTTTCTTGCATATCTACAATTACAAAATCTACATTATGATAAAATTATTTACCTATACTATTAAATCTTTTACAATGTCCTTTGGATATAATTAAGATATATTCACACTCTAATTGTATAAACATAGTTTTGGGGTTCAGTTCACCCATTACTAGCTACAACAATAATGAATAAGGAATTAAAATAACATTTAGACTACGTCTAACTTAATATTTACCTCTTTTTTATCATGAATAGTGATACTTATATTAAAACTTGTAGAATCTTTAGAAGTAGCTTCATAATTATTTATGTTTGGTGTGTGAAAAAATAAGTGTTTTAGAAAAAAAAAATAGAAAATTTATATGGGTCTAATTTGAAAGCATTTTTTGGGATTTTTAGTTTAAAACGAGAACAAAAATATAGCCCAGTGTTTCCAAAATGAGGAACCATTTACGTATATATTTTCCTTCACCCTAATTATATCTCGGAAGCCTCATGTCACAATGAAGACAAAAACCATGTTGCGGCCCATATAAAATTTTTAATAAATAAATAATATAATAATTATTATTAAATAAAAATTAAATGATAAAAAATCATAATAAAATAAAAATAAAAATAACAAAAAAAAATAACACAAATAAATAAAAATAAAATAAACAAATAAAACCAAAACTTTTAAAATACAATATACATACAAGCTAATGGTTAGATAATTGAAATTAAATAAAATGCTACAACAAGTTAGATAAACAATAAATATAATATACAATATATATAATACAAATAAATTATTATATAATAATACAAGTTTAAATAAATAACTACAATAAGTTAATAAAATATACCATACAAGAAATAAGTTACTACATAGATATATTAAATACAATAATTAACAAAAAGAAATTAAAATAATATAAAAAGAATTGGGTTAGTAAAATATAATTAAATAAAAAATTAAATTAAAATTATTATAAAAATACGAAAAGGGAAATTAAATTAAGAAATAATTAAATATCTAAAGCCAACTAAGATTTTTTATTATTTTTTCATATTAAATTTTTTTTGAATTGTTTTAAGATTTCTTTAGTTTTTTATAACTTTTTGAATTTCAAATTGTTTTGAATTTTTTATTTAAAAAAAATTAAACAACTTACAAATATTTATAAAATGATTTTTAATATTTTTAATAATAATAATTTAAAACATTATTCTTCTCCACTAATGGCATCAAAAACTTTATGTAAAAGAAATTGATAATCAAATTTTGTAAAATTTATAGTAGCTTGTAAGTGCAAAAATCACTTTGTAAAAAAAAAATAAGAATATTTTCAAGATGAGTTTATAGAGGGACTATGTAGTTTTAAATAATTCAACAAAATTCTTAAAATAAAATAAAAAATAAATATAAATACTCTATATGGTTTAGGTTTGAAAAGTCTAAATTAGTAATATAAAATTAAAATATAAGAAAAAAATTGAATAAACAAAATATTAGATAGACAAACAATTAACACTCAACGAAGAATTTATGGGATACATTAACTAGTTAATCATACTTGATCAACTTAATTAAAGATTATAAATTAATATTATTAATATTTTTTTTATGAAAATATCCTAAGGTGGGAATCATATTCTTTATTAATAAAAATCAATTAATATCCTAAGGAGGATATTGTGAATTAATTTAAACTAAACTGTGATTTATTTTGAAGGAAATAAAAAATTATCTAAATCATTGCATAAGACAGGATATATAGTTGAGATTCTCATTCAAAGTGTGTAAATCATATTTTAGATTAAAGTATCTGAAACCTAACTTTCATATTTCACATTTACTACGAAAATTATATTTTCAATATATTTTTTAATAATAAATTTTATAAAAGTCATGAAATAGAAAATAATTCTAAATTACATCTAGATAATCAAATCCTAAAATCTAATTTTTAGATTTTAAAGTTATTACGAAAAATATGTCATCAATATATTTTTATGTAATAAACTTTATAAAAATATTTAATGAAGAAATAAGCTTAATATATTTTATAAAAATATGTACCTAAATTAATCTTTCCTAAACATGATAACATAAGACAAAATTTCATAGTAATATTCAGCTAGACATGCTTAGATTTAATGAATTATCAGTAATTAGCGATCAAAATTATACATAAGATTAAATATTTAAAAAATAGAATATGATTGAAATTTATAACTTAATTGTATCTTTTACAATATATAAATTTTTAAATTAGAAAAACTTTGAATAGATTGATACAAACCAAATTAGCTCCACCACTGCGAGCCGTTACAGCCAACAAACCAAGCGCGCCAACCAACCATGGATGAACAACGAAGATCGACACAACTCGAGTACGAGGAACAGCTGGCTCCTTTTGTTAGAATGTCAGAAAATCTGTTAGCACACTAGTGCACGAGATTCACACAATTTTTTCGTGAATTCTCTCTAAATTGTTATGCTCTATAAAGCCACAAGAAATGAAATAAATTACAACAGATTTTACCTGAATTTCCCTTCTTCTTGATATCTTCTTCTTTTCGCGTTCTTCTCTGCCCTAATTTGTAACATAGATCTATCAATACTATTTCTTTAATTGAAACTTCTATATAAAAATTAAAATTATAGCCAACTAAAATTCCTAAACTATTAAAAAAATTGAAACTACAAAAACTATAAAAAGAAGATGTTTTCTAATTTTTGGTCTATTCTAAATAAAGAAATGAAACTGCTTTTATACCTAAAGAAAATGAGAGAAAAGGGAATCGTGAAAGAGATATTAGTGCGCATTGCAACCCAAATTGTTCCACCATTATGCCTGTGTCATTTTTGGTACATGTAAAGTCTATTCCTAAGAAGGTCACATTGCGACCAACACTGATTCATGTTGTAGCCCATGTTAAGCAACTTGTCTTATTTGTTTCACCATATACAACTGGTTGGATTTGCATGTAAGTTTTATATGTTTTATTATTTTATTCTTCTAAGTGTAAAATGAATGCTTTGAAGCGTAATTCTTGAAGTGTTTATCTGGTTGGATTTGCATGTAAGTTTTATATGTTTTATTATTTTATTCTTCTAAGTGTAAAATGAATGCTTTGAAGCATAATTCTTGAAGTGTTTATCTTATGGATCAATTTGAAGTAAAAAATACATGAAATACAATAAAACATATCCCTAATTCCAAAAACATAGATGTATTTAAATAATAATAAAATTATACCAAATCAAATCTATTTATTTCATTTAACTCGAAATAAATCACATCATATTTGTACTTTTCAAGCACTCGTTAACTTCATATTCTATTTTGTTGGACAATGGAGATAAGCTCACTAGTTAATCTTTTAAAATCATCAAGATTTTTAGGCTTATCTATCTTTGACGAATAAAAATTATGTTTGATGTAAATTTTATTAGATAAAGACCTTTTAAGACACAAGTGATCAAGTTCAGAAATTATTGAAACACCAGTGGTTTTCTTAAAGACTTTTCTTAGCACTTTTTTCGATGGATTCAAAAGTAGTGCAGCAAAAGCCTTCTATTCCATCTTTTATTCCATCATCTGTGACCTTATCAAGAAGGTCATTTGCTTCGAGGACACCATGTACATCCACTTGAGCCAAGAGGGATTTTATTTTATTTTTCTATAATATGTAGTCACCAAAGCTATTAAATGGGTCTATCAGCTGGTATTTGTAGTTAGATCCATGACTAAAATAAATAAAATAGGAAAGAAATCCTAATCTTTGAACTCTAGTGTGACTAGCACAGAAAACCTTTACAATGCCCAAGAAATTAATATTCTGGATCACCTTAGAGTTTTCAAGACCCGTGGAAGACGAAGAGACTCGAGGATTGTGTTTGAACCCTTTATGTGTGAAAGAAACTCAATAAAAGAAAGAAAAAAAAGACTTGATTTAATACCAGATTTGTTGGGAATCACTACTCAATCTCACAAAAATCAAGAATACGAGCTACTCCAAACTCCAAAATCATATTATGAACTTAAAACACATAAAACATATAATAAATGATAGAAATACATATATATGTTACATGGTTAAGATGTTAACACCCTAATCTATGAGAGGATGAGATGAAGAGATGAATAATTTGTTAAATTAGTCAAAGTTACTACAAGCTATAGGACTCTGTACAAACCAAGATACAGGGACTGATTAATAATCTAGGAATCCATTACAACATATCTTTGGATTCAAACACACTAATTCCTCGTGGAAGATGAGGTGTTACATAGAAGAAACCTTAAAAAAATAAGAAAACACATGATAAAAATGAGAAAACTAGAGTAAATAATGAACGACATAAACCTTAATGGAGAAAATGAGAGGTATATATAACCATTAGTCACAATTATCATAATCCTTTTTTTGTGGCCATCAAATAATGCGTGAAACATTGGGTTGTGTATCCAGCCCACGACTGGTGTATACATTGAGCTTCAATGTATTACAAACAAATTGGCCCAACGATACATATGTAAAATAATATAAAGTTACCATATTATCCCTCTCATGCTTAATGACCAAAATGTTCCTACATACTTAATACTCACTATGATTTAGGTGGCACAAAAATAACAATATATTTAACACATATTTAAAAATATGATGCACATATATTTATTTTTATAACGTCTAAAATATATGATTTTTAGGGGTTTAAAAGTAAAATTAGTAGAATAACCTTATTATATAAAAATTGGAGGGTTTTTATTTTGATTACTATTTTCCATCTATCAATTTGATATTGATTTAAACAACTTTGATTGAATTAATAAACGGTTCTTATATTTCTATATACTTATATTTTTATCATCTTATTATTTTTACGATTTGGTCCCTTTATTATTTAATTTTCATACTTTAATTTCTTGACTTTTTTTCCTTACATTTTAGTACCTTTAATTTTTAATTTTTACACTTTATTTCCTTTTTATATTTGAATTTTAATTTCATATTGGTCTCAAATTTTAGACATAATGTGTAAATTAAAAAAGAAAAATACCAAATCATACAAAATAAAAGTAAGGTATTAAAGTGTGAATATAAAAAAATAAATTAGCCAAATCAAAGTAAAAAAGAATTAAGGAACCAAACTGCAGAATATAGAAAAATATATGAATTATTTGTATACTTCATCCTACAAAAAATATAAAAAGTAAGGGGTCTAAAGTGTAATTGTTTTTAAAATAAAGAGAATAAATTATACAGAAAACAATTTACGGGGTTAAAGTATGAAAATTAAAAAATAAAAGGATCAAATCGTATGAGAAATTAATAAGAGAATTATTACACATAAATAAAAATATAAGGATTATTTATAAAATTCACGATAACTTTTAACAAAATAATAAAGTTATAATAATTTTGAGAAAATCAATTTGAAATTGAGATAATAAGAAGACTCTTTATTTTTAGGTTATCAGTCCTTAAGGTCATTTATTTTATATCATTATTTTTAGGTGATCAGTTCTTAAGTTTTTGCTTGGGATATCTAAATCACTAAACTTTTTAAATTGAGATACTTTAATCACATAACGTCGTAATTATATGCCTAAAGAGTCTATTTTCTACAATAAAAAAGGGACACTTGAACTACATAACTACAAAAAAATAGGCGTTTTAGTCACATAAATAAAATTATGTGATTAAAGTATCACAATTTAAAATTTCTATCTACCTATATATCTTATGCAAAAATTACGTGACCAAAATATTCAAACAATACATTTTTAGGAAATTATAGGGTAATTTTTACTTTATTTTTATGGTCATAGATCTTTGATAAAAATTAAGATAAGATTAACATTAAGTGAATATGTAAATGATATTAGATTTAATAACATGTCGTAATTATTTTATATATAAAGTTTTATTTTAAACTCCCTTTAAAAAAATATAATAGTTATAAATAAATATATATTTTTATTAATAAAATTAAAAATAAAATTAGTTAAATAACTATCATTTATGCGTGGAGGGCTATTATTATTTGAATAGATGTGAGTTACTTCACAATTTTTCACTCCCTAGTTCTTGTCTTTGCATGCTACTTGATTTTCAGATTGTTTTTTTATTTAGATGATATACTTCTTTGTTTGTAAGTCTACTTATCTTTGATGATTAATTCCATCAACCTCTTTACCGTTGTATTTAATCTTTAATTATTTTACTAATTTTCTCTCTTTATCAAGTATTACTCAAATTATTATTAAATAACTTTTTCACGTGTTTGAATTTTTTTACATGTGGGTTAAATTTACGGTACCGTTCTCTAAGGAGTACTACCAATATTAGTTTATGTGCTATTGCATTTAAGTATATGATTAAGAAATATAATAAAATTAATATAACAAACAAATTGAACTTTTGAGATTTTTAACAAAAGCCATTTTCCTTCTCTCATACGAACCCATCCAAATGACACAAAGATTTGACATATCTTTATTTATGTCCTTAAGATTTATAAAATATCAAAAATATCTTTAGATTTTAATGATGTTAATTTTATATCCATTATTATCTAGAATACTATTTCTTGACTTTGATACCAATTTTTACGGATCGATAAATTTTTTAATTGGGGTTTAATATTGATCTAGTTGATGATCTTTATCTATTTACTCAAAGCAATAATTTGTCTAAATGTTTTTTATATAAGTCTAATTTTCTTCTATATGCATTACAATTGTATAATATATTATGTTCTTCATTATGTTGGTTACTTAATTCTAATCCTGAATTTATTAATTATCTTTTAAAATTAAAAATTATTCTTTCATTTGTTAAATTTAATAGTTTTAATTTATGTACTAATGATTCGATGTTCATAGAGTATTATCTCTTAGTATACAAAGAGGTTTTTCTTGTGCACATACAATGTATTTATAATATTTAAAGAAGTAGTATCTAAACATTAAGTTGTTGAATTCTTCTTCCTTTATTCTTACATATTTTTGACTAAAACAGTCTTTTAATATCCTTGAAAAAGGATGGTTTATGATGATTGTGATAGCTTTAATATAATATGTATTGATATCTAATAAGGTATTAAATCTTTTAAAATTTTCAAGACAAGTTTCATAATCCTCATCTTTAAAATATTCATTTAAATGATAGAGATAAATAACCTTTATCAAATGTTTATAATAGAATTAGATTTTTATCTTTGATTTTATTTAGAATTATTAGTTATTTATTTCTAAAAATGGTTTTCATTTTCCAATTTTAGTAGTATTATATCTTGTTGTAAGCAAATATTTAAACATTCAAGATTCATATTAGCTTAAATTTATAATTATTATACTTGAATTTGATGGGTCCACCACGGTCTTCTCTTCTTTTCATCTTCTTTTGTTACACCTATTATGCCTCAACTTTGCTCAAACCTCAACGCCCTCCTAGCAATGGTGAGCCTTCTACATCCGTACATAAATGAAGTCCAATAGTTGACTTAATAGAGAAGAATAACAAAACTCCATTTTATTCATAAGATAATAATTATTACAACTTAAGGCTAACTAAGAACCTTGAAGGGGTGCTTAGCCGCTCATAATTACTAGGTATAACATTATTGGTTTTGAGATTTCTAGATAGAGGGTTTTCTATGTTAGAGTATTTCAGAGTAGAGAGCTCTGAATTTCTATGTAATCGTGTGTCCTTTGAAATGAGAATAAGGGTTTATAGCACAAGGAATCTCTGTTTATAAGGCTAAAATTATTATTTTACCCTTGCTTTAATAATTCTTCTACTTTTTTAGTTTAAAGGACAACCACTGTTTTTTTCCTTGACACATGCTGCTAATTGAGATGTGGGATCTACATCTTTATTTCCTTTGTCGTCTTCTATCGACAGTTTCTTTCTTTATTTTTCTTTGTCATTTTCTATCGACGGTTCTTTTGATGATGTTGATGATGATGCATCTTCATCTTCTCTATCTTTGATGCATAGAATGCATTTGTGATATTTGGTGGCTGTTTTGGCATAGAAGCATAATATCTTTCTTGTTTATTGACCAATTTTTAGGTTGTTGCAATTAAAATTGGTTTCGTATTTGGTAATTTTTTCACCATCTTCTTTTGATAGAGCCATGCTACTGTGGGAAATGATAATGAATTTACTAGTTGAATAATTTACTTTGATCTCAGTAGAATTGTCAATCTTTCTGAGTTCATAGTAAATTTGGCCTAGCATTGGACATCTTAGTACATAGAGTTCTTTTGTGTTGAATTTCTTTTCTGGAAGTACCATTGGTTTGGGAACTTCTCTGTTTGTGTTGGAAATCCCTATCGTGATGAATTTGTAGGGACTAATACTTTCTTTCTCATTCCAGTCCATTAATGAACTGAAAAATCTAAGATAAATAGGTTTATCACCTACTTTAATCTTCTTCTTTTTCTACCTCATTTTCCCAATTGAGCTTTATGGTTTCAAATTTTTTTGTGAACTATTAGGTTCTTCCTTTTTTTAGTGAAGATTCCTTATTTGAGCTCTTGGTCTCTAGAGGTTATTTTGAACAATTAAGTTCTTCATGTTTCTTTCCTATCTCCACAAAAGATTTCTCGAGATATAGCAGCTCGAGTTGTTCCTGTAGGATTTTTATCTATTTTTCCTTTATCTTGATTTTGATATCAAGATGTTCCATTCTTGAAAGCAAAAAAGTAGTTAGAGGTGCTAATTCTCTAATAAAAGCATCAGTTAAGCTATTTTTATGTCCTGGAAGATGTTCAACATCAAAATTGTAATGGTTGAACCATTATTGCCATCTAACTAGTCTTCCTGTTTATAATCACCTACAATATTATTTCTTAAGAAATAACCAAAATTCTTATAGTATGTTATAACAATAAATCTGGAGCTTATAACATATATTACAAATTTCTTAATAGCTTTTTTAACAGCTAAATATTATTTTTCATTACTATGGTAATTTAATTCAAAACCTTGGAAAGATCTTGATGTATATCTACAAAGATAATATTCATCTTTGTCATCTAATCTTGCTTTAAGAACTACTCCTCAATATTCTTGTGAAGCATCTGTTTCAATTATCATCTTAGTATCTAGTCTTGGATGGTATAAAGTTGGTAAATTTTTTACCTTTGCTTTTACTCTATCCATATATAGAGTATCTTCTTCGGTCCATTTCCATATATGATCTTTTTTCAATTTTGCTTGTAATGGTTTTCTCATTTCTGCAAGTTTCTTGATGTATGCTTCTGCACATGTTAAACATCCTAAAAATCTTTGTAATTGGTTTTTTTTCTTTTAATTCACTAAGATAACCTTCAATATTATTTAGTATATGGGGTTGTAGATTATTTTTTCCATCTTCGATTTCCAACCCTAAATATTTAATTTTTCGTTGAGCAAGTACTACTTTCTTTTCAGAAAGTACAATGCCTTCTTTTCTACATTGTTTTAGAATATTGATAATATCCAAATAATTTTTATTTAATTCATTACTGAAAACCAAAATATCATCTATGTAAACACAACAAATATCTTGAAAATGTTATCCATATATCTTTGAAAAATACATGGAGCTTGTTTTAATCCAAATGGTATAACTATCCATTGGAATTTTCCTTAGGGGAAACTAAATGCCGTTAGTTTTTAGGATTCTTCATATAATCATCCAAAATCCGCTTTTGCAATCAAAACTTGAGAAGTATATCTTTCCTTTTATTAATGATAGTAGTTATTCCTTGTTTGGAATGAAGTGTCCATCGTCAATGGTTTTTTATTTAGTGCTTTAAAGTTTATTAACATTCTCTTTTTTCCTCTTCTGTTCTCAGCTTCTTTTTCATAAGAATGTTGGACTAGAGTGGGGTGAATTACTTAGTATTATGACTTTTAATTAATTCCAAAAGTTCTTGAATTTGTTTTCCAAATTCAATCCTGTCTTCTGGAGTATAAATCATTGATTTTACTCTTATGATCTTGTTAAGATCTCTTAATTTTATGTTGACTATTGTTTTAGATTTATTTATTTTTGGATCCAAAATATTTTCTAAACTAACTGTTTTAATAGTTTTCTGATGCCTGTTATGACTTTGTCTTCTTTTATTTCATTGAGAAAAGAGTTTTGTCTATCTTCTATATTTAATGAAATATTTTCTAAATAAGGTTGTTACATAAAAGTTGGGTTTGAGATAGTTAAGGTTTTTCTTATTTTGGAGACATAAATGGTATCTTGTTCGAAGGTTGTGAGACTTATTTTGTTAAAATATTATGTGAACTATTGATATAAGTTTAGGAAATTATTTCCTATTAACAAACTAATTCATGGTTCCTGTTGATATATGGTAGGAATGTGAAATTTTCTCCTCCTATCATTATATCAACATCTTTTAATACCTTATTAAGTATTTTATAGTATTATTAGCAATTATTACAATTAAATATTTTGGCACTTGTTCCCAATTGTCTTCTGAAAATATATATTTACTGGCTACACACATAGTAGCTCTTGTATCTATATATGCATGTAAATGATAAGTGTTATAGCCTTTAAATTTTAGTCTTACTTTAATGTAAGTACTATTTGGATTTGTAATACTATATAAATCATTCATCTTTTGATGAAAAATTTCCACAATTTGAGTATTCATATTCTTAGTCAATTATTTTTTCTTCAGTTTCTTCCAATAGATAGATACTATAAGTATCATCTATATCAGATTCCTCAATTGGTTCTAATTCCATTTTGAAAGCTTCTTCTAAGATTTTTGCTTTTTGTGGAAATTTCTTTTTATGTTGAAGTCTTCTTGGACATTTGTTAGCATAATGTCCTTCTTCATTATAGATCCAACATCTGCATTTTTTCTTTCCTGAAGGACAATAATTCCTTTTTTCAGAAGGCTTATACTTCTTTCTTCTAAAATATATTTTCCTATAGTTTTCTCTATTAAATCTCTATTTATATTTTTGAAATTTTGTTTTCTGAATTTATATTTTTTATATTTATATTTTTCTTTCTAAGATTTTATTTTACATCTATATTTTCATGGTATTATAAAATCTTTTGTATCACAACAAATTTTATCATTTCCTCTTATCTGTTTATATTTTTTCTTGGCATTTAATAATGATCCAATTTTTATGACTTCTTTTTCTTCTTTCTAGAGTATCTAGTATAGTTTCTTTATTCCTAATTTTCTGTAAAAGTTTTATGTAGTGCTCTAGGTAATTTTTAGAAAAAACATTTCTTTATAAGTTGTTTGCATAGAGGGTGGTAATTTATGGTAATATATTTCATATTCACAAATAAAATAATCTATGTAACAAATGTTACAAATTTCCATATTTGTTAGATGCCATTTAGCTTCATTGATTTCATTTTCACTGGATTTAGTGATATTTCTTCATTTATCTTCTCCAATAAATTCTTAGTATATTTCATTTATTACTGTATCCAAGTATTCCCTTCCTGTGGAAGCATTTCCTTGCATTAACAAATGTTGTTGATTTGTTAAGTTTGAAAACTAAACTTTAACATTTCCTGTCATTCTATGTCCTATAAGTACCTTATAGATTGACGGGTTTGTTTTGGTAGTTTGAAAGGTTTGTATAATCACACTTATACCACTATCCCATTCATATAAGGATTTCTTCATATCTCTTATACAGTCTAAATGTAGAAGTTTAGACTTATAATTATCATAGAGTTTGAACACTGATGGAATAGTACCTTTAGTTCCCCAATGCAACCCTTCCTCCATTTTAGGTGGTTGTCTTCTTCTATCTGTGGTATCAGGTTGTTCTGTTCTTTACGTATTTCTTTCTCCCCTTTATGGGTCATATATACCTTCTTGGTATGAGACTGGTAAAGAAATTGGTTTCATACGAACTTTTAGGGTCATGTTTTTTTGGTTCAAAAGTAAGTTCACTAATTATTGTCATATCATCATCTTCTTTGTTAGTACAAAGTTTTTCATTATAATGTTCTTCTATTTCTTCATTGGTTAATATCAATAAAGTGACTAATGTTTCTATATCCCTATTTTCAGGGTCCATGAATTTTCTTTCTAATTCTTTTCTATATTCCATTAAATTGGAATTATCTCTTTGTTCTTAGATTGTTCTTCATTTTTTCTTTTCTCATTTTTAGGAATTAGAGAATCTGATCTCCTAGGTGGTTCTTCTTTTAGTCTTCTAAGGGATCATATTTATGACATTTTATTTCATTATTTCTATGTATGTTGTATACATCTTTTATTAATTCTAAAAATTTCGTGTGCATATCTTGTTATAGTTTATTATAACCACATTCCTTTATTTTCTTTAGTAATTCTTTTTGTATATATATTATTTATTGCAAATATTTTATGTTTGATTCTTGAACTAAATCCATTTTCTTTGTAAATAATTGTATAGTTTCAAATAATGTTGCTTGATTTTTTTGCTACGTCTACTAGGCTTCCATTTACTTCTCAATGCATATTTTTTATTTTATCTCTAAACATTAATTTTTCCCTAATATACAATCATGAAACTAATGCCTTCGTTATTTTGACTTCATTTTCCAGTTTCTAAACTTCTTCTTGGTTAGAAGTTTCTCCTTCATCTTCTATAAAAGTAAACCTTGGCATGCTATTATTTTTAACATTATTTTTTCTTCCAATTATCAAGGGTTTTTCTTTGATATCTAATTTCCATTATTTTAGTATTTCAAATTTTGTTAGTATTTTTGGTTTTATTATTTGTCCAAGTTCCTTAAAAGTTTTGTCTATTTTTATAAATTCATTTTGTCTGTATATTAGACTATTATGACTATTTGTTAAAGAATATGCTATTAGATAATATATTAAAAATGAATTATTTTTTTCTTTCGGTAATTCTCCTCTCTCAAATTCATAAGCTAGATTTAATACTTGATTTAGATTTTTATCATGTATATTAAAAGAAAATCTATGATATATATACTATAAATTTTAACTTTTGGTATCCTAAACTACCATGGATCATTCATAATAAGGTATCTTGCCTATTTATTATTCTATTATCTAATAATGTTATTTTTATTGGTGTATCTATTACTTCTCTATAATAAGCTTTTATTAATATTTTAATTATTCCTAAATGAATGTATCCAATTTTTTCTTTATCTTTATAAGAAATTTTTAATAGCTTGTTTAATATAGTTTTATTATTATTAATTAATGGTTTATTGTATATTTTTTTGCTTCTGTAATCTTCATACTCATTTCTTTATTACTTTTACCATAATAAATTATGTTTTTTCTATGGAATTTTTTTTTAATAAATCCTTCTTTAAGATTTAACTTTGTTTTTTGAATTTCTTCAATTTTTTTGTACTTATTATCATTGTTGTTAAAAACATATTGAGATATCTTCTATTTCTATGTCTATTATTTCTTGATTTATTTTTTCTTTTTTTATTTTAGAAATATTACTATTCACTTCTATTAGATTTAACTTTCGTTATGTTTCAAGAGTATTTTTGAATATTTTAAGAATTTAAGAGTATTTTTTAAGATTCCTTAAAGCTTGGGGATATTTTTGATATTAATCCCTTTGGAATATTACAAATTTCTGAAACAATTTATTATTTTTATTCTTTTATTATTAAAATATTTTTTTAATTAATTATTTTGATTAAAATTAGTCCATTAGATCAAAATATTTTAAGTTACATATATAATATGCGAAATTATAAGGATGCATCATAAATAAGAGAATGAAGTTATAATTTAACGTCTTGTACATCTGATTTAGATTTTTGATGGAATTTGTTAATTTTCTGTAAAAATATTTAATTAAAAGAATTTTAATAAGACAAGTAGTTAAATAAAACAAAACAAAAAAATAAAAAGTATTAAATTAAAAAATGGCAAATAAAATTAGTCACTAAATAAATGTTTTTCCGTAATAATTTATCACTATTATATATTAATGTATAACTTTTTTATATCATAATAATAAATTTAGCATTATTATATATCAAAATTTCTATTATGTTTCCTTAAATTTTTTAATAAAATAAGCTGCTTATTTTAATAAAAATTTTCTACTTAACAAAAATAAAAAAATTATAATTAAAATAACATTGAACTACATCTTTTAAAATTTATGTTAGAGATAAATAGAATTCAGAAAATTGGAGCCGGGTTTGGTATGGTCTACTCTAGAATTAAGAAAGGTTTGATCATTTATATATTAGATTTTACTTTTAACATAGTTATATATATTTTCGTATAATGTTTTAAAAAATATTTTTTATAAATTCAAAAGTTTATATTCTCTTAATAACATAAAAATATATATTTTTAAGAGCATTAAAAATAAAATCAATTAAATAACAAATTATATAAAAAATAATGGATTAAAAAATTCCTTTAAAACAAAATACTTAATTTTTTACCAGGACAAAAATACAATGAAGATATGTTTTAAATAAAATATAGGTACTTTCATTAAAATTTAAATAGTCTTAAAAGGAACAGAAATATCATCCCAACGAACAATAATACTGTGAACAATTTACCTAAAAGTAAATGTGAACAGGTTACAAAACCAAACATAAATTCCAATAGATCAAGACTTAAAATATAGGATTATTTGAAAAAATAAAATTAATCAATCATTATTGATCAAGAATAAAATCTACATCTAACACGGACAAATACGAAATAATAACCAAAGTATTGAATATGACAATAAGACTTTCTTGCCGTGGTATTCATAAGGCTTCATCAACCTTCCCATATCACCAAACATATATCAATACCAACAGTTAGAAAATCACATTTTCTATATTAAGAAATATATATTTGTATTCTTTAATTATATTAACTATTTAATATAATAAGCAAAAATTGTGTTGTCAAATTCTAATAAGTTCCTATATGGCTCAAATTACTAGGGTTAATTAAGTAGATATAGATTTTTTCTTAATTAGGAGATTGTGGAAAGTCTAATGGAACGATATATAAAGATATTTTTGGTTATGGTTTTTATTATATCAAATCATAAAAATAATTTTGTTCTCCCCTTTTGGAAGAGAGATCGATCCCATTGAGGAACTAAGGAAATTTGGATGAGGTAGATCACAAATCACTCCCTCATTTATGTTCATCCGTTCGTAATTGATTGTCATAATATTTTTGCAATAATAGGTCATCGTTCTCAATAGAGTTAGGTATCTTACTCAAATCAATAAATCCTTAATAATCTTACATGATATAGATCATAGAATGTTTTGGTATTTTGATAATTCTATGAAAGTAGAGTCATTAGTACACTTTTTTACTTATTATTTATTCATTTTATTCAATAAATAGTATTTTTGGGCCAAAAATATTAAAATATAATTTTTTAGTGAAAAGGAGAAAAAATATAATTTTTGTGATTTTTTGGATTTTTTATGAATTTTTAATGCAAGACTAATCAGAAGCTACCATGTGACATGCCACGCAAACAGAGGATCTGACTAGGCAAGCCATGCAGACTCCACGCAAATGGGGACAACTAATCATAGATCGCCACATGTGAGGAGAACAAACTGCATGCCACGTGTTAGAATGGTATTCAATCCAACTTCGGAGCATGGTCAAACAACAATGCCATGAGTTGCCATGCGATTGCTCCTCGCTTTCCACTCGTGCGCCACGCCATCCGTTACCACGAATCACATGTGCACTATGATTCGCCCATTGAATTCCATGTGCCACACATCACGTTATGATTAGTTTGCACTATTTATTTTGCTTTTTTTGTCTCAGCCCTTGATCTGAAGTTGATCTGACGATCCAGATTGCACTCGAGTTATATTTAAGCCTCTAATCACCCCATAAACCCTAAGGAGCTTCCATTAGCATAATTTTGGTCATATTTTAGAGCTAAAATGAGAGAAAAATATAGAAAAATTCAAAAGGAGATAAAATTTTGGTGAAAATTCAATAGGAGATTAACACTGGCATTCGAGAGATTGATTGTGTTTCTTATTCTAATTTTTTCATTATCAATTTTTATGTCTTTCTTTATGAAAAATTTGAGTTTTATGATAATTATGTGTAGTTAATTTATTAATCTAGGGATCTTATGAAACCAATTTTCACGATGTGGTGATTTAATATTTTACCCCAATTATAATTATAATTATAATTTAATTATATTATTTAATTTGATTTTTATACTATTAATTGTTTGGCCAACAATTTATCTATAAAGGAAATTAAATAGATTTGGGAGAATTATTTAATTATTTGTCTTGATTAAATAACATGCATAGTTTCTAGGCAGAGATGTATGATTCTTATGTATGTGATCCATAATTGATGAACTTAATGAGTAGTATATAATTTAATTGGCATGAGAGTGTGATTAAATTAATTATTATATAGTGTGTAGTTTACTTGAGAGAGAAATGCATGCTAGGTTAGATTCAATTGATCATGTAATTAATTGATAATTATATTGGTGAGATTTTAGCGATTAACATGTTTAGAAAATTGGGGGATTAAGTAGTTCTAGATATTTTCTCATATATATTCTTAGTTACGAAATTCGATTTAGTTAATTATTTATAGTTATTTTAATTTTGCTTTCTTAAAATATAAAAACACAAAAAAATTGATTTTTATTTTTTTTATTTTTAAAAATTAGTTTCTAATAAAATAATCTCCGTAGAAACGATATTTTCTTATCATTATATTACTTGTTGCGATATGTATACTTGCTTATTCATTGCACACAATTTGTGTGGCAATCATATTCTATTCTAAGATTTTTGCGTCTAGAATATATTTATGAATTTTAGTATAATTTAATTCTAACAAATGGTATCACAGCGGTTATCATTGCTAGATTATTAGGATTTGTGAATGTTCTGTTCGTATGGTATTTGAATATAATATTTATAATTTGTGTGAAATTCTTTGAATTTTAAAATTATAGGGCTTTTTAATTTCGTCAATTAATTTATTATTTTGTTTTCTTAAGATAAAATTGTCTAAGATCCAGAGCTTCAATCTTGTTTGATATATCATGGTTTTGATATTATTAATTCTTTTAAGTGATTTGGTTATCTACAAGGTAGAACATTTTATTCTTATTTAATAAAAAACCAAAGGTTTTTTTTAATGTGATTGTTTTATTAGTTTGCCCAATTAGTCTAATATTTTCAATTAAATTGATTAAAATAACATGTTGTCAAAGTAACTTCGATTGTGAAGATTAATTTAGCTAAAAAAATACATAGATGATTGTGTGGATTTATTTATATGAACTATGCTCAACCTAAAGGAAGATGCAGTTTGACCAAATAACAATGTTCATGCGATGAAAAATGTGTGATGATATAAAGAAATTTATTTATTCATTTGCATATGAAAAATAGTTAGTCCAAAGAAATGCTAATATTTAATAGAATTAATTATTAGTATTTGATCATTGTACTAAGAGTACCATTTATAATTAATTTCTCTATCCAAAGACTAAGAATTAGTGTTGTGCTAGATATCTTGACATGGATCTCCAATTTTAATTATTTGTTTATGTTTTAATTTATTTCTATGACATGATTGTTACACGTGAGTATGCTTATTTATTTTGTTCACTATACAATTTTGGTTGCTATCATTACGTATGTTTTTGCTTAAGTCAGCAACATCCCAATGCTAAATGGGACAAACTTCAAAATTTGAAAAGAACTATGGAGATTGTCCTCGATTGTATGGATTTTGATCTTGCATTTCAGTCAGATCAACTCACTACTACTCCTCAAAACCACAATGAGGTTAAAATTAAAAAGTGGGATTGATCTAACTGAATGTGCATGATGATCATGGGATGCTCTATTCCAGAAGCATTTTGGAGCTCTATTACTAAAACCAAGAGCGCCAAAAAGCTCCTTGAAAAAAATGTGTAATATTTTGCTAAGATCAAAAAGTCAAAGGCAAGTATCCTTTTGGCTAAACTTGTCATGATGAATTATAAAGGCAAGGGGAATATAAAGAAGAACATCATAGATATGTCTCATATCACATCAAAACTCAAGTTGCTTAAGTTGGAGTTGTTTAGGGACTTGTTCGTGCACTTGATTTTGATCTCTCTTCTTATAAACTTTGGGCAATTCAAAGTGAGTTGTAACACTTAGAAAGATAAATGACCCCTCAGTAGGCTTATATCTCACTATGTGCAAGAAGAAGAGAGGTAGTAGCAGGATAAGGTTGAAATTTCTCACTTGGTTTCAACCTCTCAGAGCAATAAAAAGAAAAGAGCTACGGTTGATGTAATAGGGGATAGTGTTGGTTTAATAGAGGATGAATCAATCAATTTCTATCAAGCCATGCATATTTTTAACTCTAAAAAGTGGATTGATGCCATGAAGGATGAGACGAATTCTATGAAATAAAATGTCATTTTAGATCTCATCGAGTTACACAAAGGTGCAACAACCATTAGTTATAGATGGATTTATAAAACAAGAGAGACTCAAAGGGAAATGTCAAGAGATATAGGGAACATCTAGTTGCCAAATGTTTTACTTATAAGGAAGGTATAGATTATAAAAAGACCTTTTGTCCATTGTCTTTTAAAGACTCTTTTAGAATTGTAATGGTACTACTAACTCATTTTGATCTAAAGTTGCATTAGATGGATATTAAGACTGCATTTCTTAATGGAGACATTAACAAGAAAATTTATATGGTACAACCAAAAACTTTGTATTGGGAGATCCAAAGTTTATGGTTTTCAACTTGAATATATCCATCTACGGTCTCAAACGTGCTTCCCGTCAATGGTATCATAAATTACATCAAGTCAACACCTTATACATTTTTGAGGTAATGTCATTGTTAACTGTGTATATCACAAGTTAAGTGGGAGTAAATATGTCAATGATATTATGATCGTTAATAGTGATATAGAATTATTGAATGAAACCAAGAAATTTTTGACGAAGAAATTTGAGATGAAAGATCTTGGTGACACCTCTTTTGTATTAGGTATTTAGATACTAAGAGATTATTCTTGAGTTATCCTTGGGTTGTCATAAGAGACATATATAGATAAGGTTCTAAGTATATTTAGCATGAAAGATATTAAATCAAGAGACATGTCTAAGGCTAAATGAGACAAGTTTAGTCCCAACTAGTACCCCAATAATGATCTTGAAAGGAAAGAGCTGCAAAAGATTCTTTATGCGTTAGTAATATGGAGTATAGTGTATGCTTAAGTTTTTATATCGGCATATCATTTATAGTGGGAGCTTTGGGAAAATATTCGAGTGATCTAGGTATATAACACTAGTAGGTAGTTGAATGTGTAATGCATTGTTTGAGGAGAATAAAAGACTTCATTCTTATTTATTGAAGATCACATAGTTTAGAGGTCAATGGGTTCTTTGACTCTAATTTTGTGGGATTCCAAGATTGTAGGCACTCCTTATCAGGCTATATATTTTTTTTATCTTTGATGAAAGAGCTATCTCATGGAAGTCTGCTAAGTGGACCCTTATAGCTTTTCCAACCATGGTCGTGGTGTTCATTGCTTGTTATAAGACATCCAAGCATGAGATATGGCTACAAAACTTTGACATTGGACAACATATGGTAGATGGGATTGAATAGCCATTAAAGATTTACTATGACAATCAATCAATGGTGCTTTACTCCAACAATATCAAAAGCTTGACGAAGTTGATATTTATCAACATCAAGTTTTTAGTTGTTAAGGATAGAGTTCAAGATAGGTCTTTCATGAGCGCAATACTCATATGGGTTTTATGTATGATAATACCTTGATTTAGTGGGAATTATTTTTATGTTTTTTTATATTTTACTTTAGACACTGGATTGTTTAGTCTTATGCAGAATAAAGTTGATGGTTTATGATTCTATTTCTAGGCTTACTTATGTTTTCTATGTGCAAAGTTTGCTTTGCATTAAGGACTTTAGATTGATCTCATTAAAGAATAAAGAAGGAAAAGTTGTAAATAGGCATGCATGAGATCACATTGCATGTAATTTCCATGCTACTCATCCATATTTTATCTATATCATTGTGTGTATTAGTATGGTGATCATTATGGTTTGATCATGATTATATGATGATAAAAGTTGTGGTGACTTGAGTACTAATATATGAGATGGACCAGAGTTTTTAAACATAAGTTTAAGGATAAATAACATACATATGTGTGCCTAGTGATATAATTGGTTTAGGAATAATATGTTGCCTAAGTGGGACATTGTTAGGAAATCACATTTTCTATACTAAATTAGGCAACATATCTTTTTCTTCTTTAATTATATTAGCTATCTAATTTAATGGGTTGAAATTAAGTAGTTGAATTTTGGTAAGCCCCTTATTTTACTCAAATTAATATGGGTTGATTGAATAGGTACCAATATTTCCTTAATTAGGGGATTATGAGAACTCTAATTGAGAAATATATAAAGACCTCTTTTGATTCTAGTCCCTAATATACCAAATCATAAAAAAACAATATCTCTTCTCCCCATATGGAAGAGAGACAATGGTCCAATTGAAAAACTAAGGAAATTTGGTTGAGGAAGATCACAAAACACCCCCTCATATGTGTTCATCCGTTCGTGATTGATTATCGAACTATTTCAGCAATAGTAGGATATCGATCCCAATCAATCCAGGTATCCCACTCGAATCAATAAATCCTTAAAAATATGGCATAATGTAGATTTTAGGATGTTTTGATATTCTATTATAGGATATTTGCACCTAGAATCTGTTTATAGCCTTTAGTATGATTTCACTCCAACACCAACAACAAATTGCTTAAAAACTAATGTTAGCGTAGAACTTCTTTGTTAGTATTTCATAAACACATTGCATGGTTATGCAATATCAACATTTTAACAATCTAAAATACTAATAAACATCAATTTTAGATAAAAAGAGGAAAAAATTAAAAAAAATAGACCCCCTCACTCACTTGTCCTTGACCACCAAGTGGGTAAGCGTGACAAATCTACTACCAGATAACAAAGAAGAGATATACATGTTTGAAGTTTAGAGAAAAAGAGATAAAATGATGAAGAAAGAGAAAAAGAGATTAGTGGCACTAATAGAAAGAGCGATATGGATAGAAAGTTCTAAAAAAACCTAATAAACATAAAGGGGGAGTGAACGGGTTATTTTAAAAACTTTAAAAATCCAAATCAATAAAGTTATAATCAATAGTAAATGTGTAATTAAATAAATGACACATGATTTAGGTGAAAACAACTTAGGTCAAATGGACCTAAGAAGAAAACCATTAGTCTACTAGGGCCATCTAACTTGTTCATTATGAAAAAATAATATTCAAGTGCGAGAGATCTTAGAATACTCTTACAATGATAATGACCTTGTGTATTTTACTTATGAGCCCTCAAGAACGAAAACCAGAATCGCCGATTCTTGCCAATACTTTGGTTTTAATATTTATAAAACTCTCGCAAGTGCACGAATCATTTCGTAGAAAATGATAAGTATACTCCCAAGGTCGATCTAAGGAAGGAATGTATGTGGTTTATAATTTATTATTCAAACTTTTAAAAACGAAATTAAATCCTAAACATCCTGTCACGATATTTTGGGGTTTTTGTGTTTTTAATCTAATTACAGAAAATTAAACATAGATTCAATAAACATTCATGCAAATTTTATCATTTATAATAGTGGAGTATTTATGGATATAATAACTAAGTTAATTATGTTTGCTCATATTATTTAGGTTATTAAAGATATGAATTGATATTTATTGATTCTCCCTTTTTGTATGAATACCACCTTTGGTGGGGTTAGATATTCTTTGTTAACTAAACAAATCAATTAACACCTATGGGTGGGGTTGATAACTAATTTGGTTAATTAAATTAATTCCTTTTTCTAAGAGATTGAAAATGAACCATTTAAATGCCACCTTTGGTGGGGTTAGACAGTTTAAACTTTATTCAAGGTGTCCAAATTAAACCTAAGAATTTAATTATCCGAGTACTAACTTTCAAGTTTTAAAACTACTACTGAAAACATGTTATCAATACATTTTCAGATAATAATTCTTATAAAAAATTTTGAAATAGAGCTTCACTCTAACTACCGGGCGATTGTACCAACAAATAAAAGAGCACTACTCTAAATCGAATAGGATAACTAAACCTTAAAATCTAATTTTGATTTAAGTTTGTAATGAAAAATAATATATTTCTCTCTAACATTCTGAATATAAAATCTTGAATAAAAACAAAATCAATTCAATTTAGAGATTTTAACCTATTTAATATTTAAAGCATAACAACGTTATTATTATATCATTTTTACAAACAGTACGCTTAAATTTAATCACGAACAAATTAAATATAACATGTAAGAATAAAGCATAAAAAATAACGCAAAAGAAAATAAAATCCTTACAGTACTTCGATGCCATTCCCGTTGCTAGAAAACCTCCAAACGGAATTTGCACTCCCATTTATTGAATCAAAAAGCTAATAAATTACAAAAACATAACTAGTTCTTCCCAAAAAGGGAAGAACTCTAAAACTAAGAGAAATTAGCTAAAACATAAGAAAAACTAGCTAAAACATAAGAAAAACTAAAAACTAAGAAATGGAGAGAAAGAAAGAAGAGAGAAGTGTGTTTTGAGGTGTGTTTTGAAGTGAAGGGAATGGGGGTATTTATAGGTGAGGATGGAGAGAAAAAAATGAGTAAAAAAATGTTAAATTAAAAAATGCAAAAATGTGTAATGGAAATGCTGAGGTCATTAATGACGTCAGCATGACGTCATGGGGGCGGCTGCACGTGAAAAATGGGGCGAAAAGGCGTTGAGGAGTGGGCCGTCACATGGCGCAAGACGTGAACAGCTGGCTCAGACCTGGGAGGCGCTGGGCAGCGGGGCGCAATTTCCGTCTCTTTGACATTTTTGACCTTTTCGACCCATTTTGTCCAATATTTCCATGTTTGTTGACCTTTTCCCACTTATTTATTAATATATTTGTGATGTATTGCTTCAAGTATTCCTCTTTGAGTCTTTAAATTGCGTTTTTAAGCCAAAATACCTGAAAAACAATAAAAATATCCATGATTCCGAAAAAGACAAATTTATATAAATATATGATAAAACATATAAATATATATATTTTTAATCAATTAATGTACATAAAATCATGGTTATTTTAGTGCTTTTTGAGCACTTATCAAGCCCTCACTCTCTTCTTCACAATATCTCTAAGGTAGATGAGAAAATATGGAACGATGTTCTAATCAACTCTCTTCAAGCTATCAAACCCATCCATAGAAAGGTTAGCACAAGTAACACTAGAGCTATATGTGATCTAGATGGACTAATTCAATGAAAAATCATTTCATATGCTCCAACTAGATAGGAAGATGTAAAAAAGAAGCATAGTGAAATCATAAAGCAAGAATGATTTTAAGCACAATTTTGAAATCAAAGATCCAATATTAATAACCATGCTTAGATATAAACTAGGATGATCATGTAAATATGCTAGATGAGATAATGAAATTAAACCTAAATAAAGAGGAGCAAAAGTGTTGAGAAAATAACTATAAAAACCATATGCTCTTAAAAATCTACTTTATAGTTGTGTGTGTAATTGAGAGAGATGAGTGATGTATTAATTGGAAACCTAAAGTGCAAAATGTTACTCATCTAATGTGGCACAATTTTATAGTGGCTACTAATTGGGATTAAAAATGAAATAGAGTAGATGAAGTATGTTAGTTCCCAATAGTGGAATTGATCATTCTATGAGATGGATTGATCCCTCTATGAGATGGATTGATCCTTCCCAAAAATAAGTTACACTGATTAGAAAAGGGATCAATCTATCTTAGGTATGGATTGATCTCTCTCTCCGTATCTCTTTTTAAAAGTTTTGTAGAATGAAATCATCGATTAAGGATTGAAATTAGATCAATCCTTTTGAAGAGGGATCGATCCCTTGTGTAAATTTTGTGTGTTCAATTTTATACAAAGAGGGGAGGATCGATTACGAATTGATCCATCTATTATGGGGATTGATCCCACTAAAAATGCTAATATCTTTACCATGAAATATCATAATTTATCCAATCAAGAGCCCATATTAAACACACTTAAATATGTATGTAATGGTACCTGAGTTTAAATCATTGGAGAAATGTATCCAAAATGCAATACATGTGATCTTGATACTTTTTTGAGAAGCCCTAAGACCTAGGAGATTACAATATGAAAGTTATATCCACAAAATTACCAAACACTTGTGAACCTCTCAAAATCCCCCTTTGGCATTTTGTTGAAGAAAACATCACTCTCTCACTATATTTTGGCTCAATAGATTAGTAAATACAACTTAATCCTAATTTCCATAGTGTAATTTGTGTAAAAACTGGAGTAGCTTGACTTGTAAGTATGTTCCACTTTTACACTGCTTCACATAAACCATAACAAAAAAATATGAACTTACTAAGCATTGGGGTGAACCAGTTAAGTAAATCATATAAGAAAGGGTAAAATATTAAATAATCAAGTGAATTTCATTACTACAATTTTTTGTCATAAGAAAAGCCAAGAAGAATAAAACAAATCAGTAGTTGGCATAAAACAAGAATAATAAATACTCCAAATATATTAAGAACACATAACCAAATGTATTACAAGTTTAGCTAAAATAGATAATCTAAAAGGAAATAAATAAAAAATACATGAATAATATAAACTAGGAAGGTGGTAGAGCATTGTAGAAGTTATTCATGAAGTCTTTCAAGTTGATTAAGAAAACGTGCAAATTTATGCGAAAGTTCATGCATTGGGTCGAGAGGTCATGGCATGTATGCCTCTCATCTCTATTCTTATTTTATTTTCAAAATTATTGTCTTTTATTCATGAATTCCATTTGAGAATTCAAGACATCCAACTATTTTCCAATATAGGCTATAAATTAGTATCATAAGGAGCATAACCATATGTCCCTTCATCATGTGGGGCATTATTAGGTAGATCATCCAAATTGGCATTGTCAGGTTCTTCAGTTGGAGGTTGATGCCAATCACATTTAGATAAGCTAGTTAAGGAGAAGATATTGGATTTTAATAGGGAAGACCTGTTAATGGGTCCAAGACCTTCAAGTTTGGGATCATTTGGAGCCAAAGGAATTCCAACTTCACAAAGTAGTAGGGAAACTAAGCAACTATATGGAAAAGTAATATTTTCTGATGGTGTCAAGATTAAGCAATGATGTAGTCATAGATTATATTCATAGGTTTACAGATTTACCAGTACCAATACAATACATAAGTTTGGTCCTAATGGCACAAAATTCAACCATGTGTTTTCGAGGTATGATGTTTACATTGATGATCAAATTTAGGGCTCTATATAAGGGTTTTAAACTAATGATTGAATTCTCCTAAGTAAACGACTTCACTGTTCTGAAACAAGAGGTATTATGTGAGTTCTGGGTCTGTTAGGTTTCCATTTGGTCAAAACTATAATGTTTTGAAATGTTTGGTGTCAAATTTTGAAATTTTAAAAAATATTGGATATTTTACTAAGTTTTTGGATAGGTTTTGTAGATCAATAGATGAGGTAAGGAAAATAGGTGTTGGATGGAAGAAGCAATACATAAAATGCGATATTATGCTTTTTGTAAAAAAATAGATCAAACTATTTTGTGATATTTTTAGGTTGGAAGTTTTTTTGATGATATTTGATCCTAGGATCTTAAAATAGACTTTAATTCGAGTTGAATGGTACCAAAATCATGAGTTCTGGTGAATATTTGAGAAATTTGGGTGATTTTAGAAAGGGAAAATACGAATGGGGCATGAGATATATCAGATTGGGTCTAAGAGAATATATAACTAGAGTATGGGGATCGATCTATCTTGAACACAGATCGATCTCGGTTCTTAATGGATCGATCCCTGTAACAATATTTACAACATTAACGGTACATAACATGAAAATAAATATCATAAACTCCCCTTAAATAAGATGATGCCTTTAAATAACATGAAATATCATATCTCATAATCCATAGAAGAACAATAAGGTCGAATTTCCCAAAACAAATTATTGGATGCAAGCAACCAATTTTTACACATTAATCATGCAAAGTATATAGTGACATATCGAAAATCACACATAAGTGAGCAAATATTAATTTAATATTATTTAAATATGAATAAACAATTCATCCAAGATATCTCAAGAATTAAACATATAAATTAACATACTCGAAATAGGGAGAACATAGTTTCATCACTATACTTAAATAGTTTCAATGGCAACAGAAGGATTATATATATACTTGCCTTTTCTTTTGTGCAAAAATCTCTTTTTAAGATTGGTTTGCATTAACTTGTATAATGTATAAGGATTACATAAGAAATCTACCTAAATTGATGACATTCACACTATCTATGACATAGTCCTTTACTTTTACTACAATAGATGCACACATCATAGTAGGTAGCCATCTCAAAACTTGGTACATTTATAAGGCACTTCAAAGTCTAAGTATTTGATTCATAATGTTCCACAGTAGAGAGAGATTAATTTTTGGTACAGAAGGGACAATCATCAAATTTCATATAGGACATATGCAAGTATCTTAAGTGTGTATAGATGTGATGAAGTAAATATCCATTGTTACATGTCACTACACAATTATATATGTCAAAGAAAATTGGGTTTAAAATTGAGACCTTGCTTGAAAGAGAGTAAGAGGATACTATGTGTTTTCAAGGTCAAAAGATTTAGAGTTCATCTCTTCCCTTTTTTATTTTTTATTTTTTAAACAAATTTGGAATTCAGTTTGAGGGAGAGATTCCCAAGACAAGTCTAAGAAACTCAAATATTTGAGTGTCCATAGCTTTAGTGAATATGTCAGCTAATTGTCTCTCAGTAGGTACAAACTCAAGTGTCACTACTTTCTCTTCACCTAAGTCTTGAATAATGTAATGCCTAATGTCAATGTGCTTAGTTCTAGAATGTTGAATTGGGTTCTTAGATAATCATATAGCACTAGAATTATCACAATATAAAGACATTATATCTTATGGGTGATCATAGTTCTTGAGCATGTTTTTCATCCAAAGCATTTGTCTATAAGAGCTTCTTGGAGCAATGTATTCTATCTAAACAATAAAAAGTGACATTGAATTCTATTTTTTACTATGACAGGATAATAAGTTGTTTGTAGTATACAAGCAACAACCTAATGTACACTTCCTATCATCCTAGTTGAGTGTCTAGTTGGCATCTGTATAATTGCATACTTTACAAGTAGTGTCAGTAGTAAAACTTAGACAATCATTACTTGTTCTTGATACATATTTGATGATTCTCTTTACATTTTCTAGGTGTGATCAACACTTTTACCTTGATAGCAGGAACACTGATAACTTGTATAATTTGACATAATTTATCACTTTTTAACTTTAAACTTTACTATAATTTTATTTATATTTATTGATTTTAGACATCATTATTATTATTTAAATTTTATTACAGATTCAAAAATAATGAAGATCTAAAATTTTATAAACATATCATCTAAGAACTTTCAAATTTAAATTAAGATTGATTTAAATAAAATTCAAATTAAGATATTTTTAAAAAGTAGAAACGCAGGAAATAGGGAGATACAGAAGATCGGCCAGGAAAAAAAAAAGGAACGCAGGGGATAAAACATGTAGAAGAGATGAAAACATAGAGTGGATTGTAATCGAAAAATGTGAAAGTAAATTCTTTTTACGAGTCAATTTTCTTTCAATTTCTCTCAGAAAATTATGGTGAATTCATTAATGTTTAATTTAATTTTTAGTACGAACTAATTTATCTTTATTGTAGGAAAAAGATGTAATTTAATTTCAAACTATACTTGATTTTCTATGTTAATTTGAATTATTTCTCTTCATGTTTGTCTTATTTATTCTGAATTTAATGCTTTTTATTAACTGGTCATTAATTAATTTATTTTAGTCTTGTGATTTACTATCGAAAGAGGGAATTACATGATAGTCTGGAATATTTCGGCATAGATAAATATAGAGATCCAAAGATTTGTATGAACCTGTGTAGTTTTAAAAATCATTAGTCTTAATGATTTCTTGTTTTACTAAATAACATATTTTTGTGTAAATTAATGAATAATATTATTTCTAATTGACTATCGAAAAAAGTTTTTGGATATTTTTAGAGATTGCTAACAAATAGAGGGAATTAAATTAAATTAACTAAATGAGTAAAGCATAGGGATAGATTAGGTGAAATTGATTTCCTAGAAATTTTCTTCCAATTAATTTGATCTTTGAATAATATCTTTATTTTCTTTTGCGCATCTTTCTATAAATTAATTTTATTTTAAATTTTAATTACAATAACCTGAGTGAATTTTCTAGATAAAATTGAGATTAGCATAATTTTGGTATTTGTCAAAAGTAAGTTACCAAACCCTGAGGACGATACTCTATTTATCATTTTATTATAAAACTATGATATTGTACACTTGCAGTTTTGCATAAATGAAACACAGACAAACACTTTTACCTTAGTTTCCTTTGTAATTTTTGTGCTTATACCTAAAGCATTGCTAGTCTCAAGGCCAAACCTTTTAATAAGGTTACAAACATACTTGGTTTGTGAGATAAATATGTTATCATGAGTTTGTTTGATTTTCCAACCAAAAAAAAAGTCAGTACACTTACCATGGACACTTCAAATTCATTTGTCATAACATGCACAAAATCTTTCACTAGTGATAGTTAGAAGTCTCTCATTTAGGAAATAAAAATTGCATCATTACTCCTAATTAATAGTCTTATCAACTCCCACTCGAAAAATTCATTGTTCCAGAGGTAGTTGGAAGTCTCTCGTACCAAGTTTGAGGAACATGTTTGAAATCATAAAGTTCTTTAATGAATTTGTAAACATGGTTTGTAAATTTGGGATCCAAAAAACCTTTTGATTCTTCTACGTATACCTCCTCATTTAAAAATCTATTTAAAAATGCAAACTTAACATTCATTTAATATAAATTGAATGTCATAAGACAAGCAATGACAAGTAAAATCCTAATTCATTGTAACCTAGCTATAGGTGCAAATGTTTTATCAAAATCAACTCTTTCTACTTATGTGTAGCCTTGAGCTATCAATCTGACCTTATTTCTAATAAAAATTTCATGTTGATGCACAAAAACTAGATATTTAAATTTTGTAAAATTTATAATATGCTTGCAAGTGCATGAATCACTTGCAAAAAATGATAAGTATACTCTTAAGTTTGGTCAAAGAGAAACTACGTGGTTTTAACAAATCTCTTAAAAAAATATGAAAAATGAATCGAAATATTTTTTCATGATATTTAGGTTTTAAAAATTCTAAACTAATAACATAAAATTAAAGAATAGGAATAGAATTGATTCAAAAAAATCTAGGCAAATAGATAATCAACGCTCAATGGAGAATTTATGGAAATTATTAGCTAGTTGACCATGCTTGATTAAAATTAATTAGGTTATTAAAGATATAAATTATGGTTATTGATTTTTCCTTTTTCGTATAAAAATATCTTTAGGCGGGGTTCAAATTCTTTGTTAATAAAATCAGCTAATATCCTTAGGCACAGATCACCAACTTATTAGATTAAATTATGATTTATTTCTAAGGAAATAACAAACCATCTAGATCACTGCTTTAGCGGAACACATAATTTAGACTCTTATTCAAGGTGTTAAAATTAGATTCTAAAACCTAGCTTTAGATTTTAAATCTACTATGAAAAATATGTCTTCAATATATTTTTCTATAATAAACTTTTTAGAGATCTTGAATAAAGAAATAAACTTAATTTATTTTATAAAAATATTATCCTAAATTAATCTTTTCCAAACATGGCAACATAAATCATATCCATAATAACATTCAACCAAACATGCTAAGATTTTAAGGAATGATCAGTAAATAAAAAATAACGTTAAAAGAGATACATAAAGATTGAATCTGTATTAATCGAATGCAATTAAAATATATACCTCAATCTTTAGTGTAAGATAATTTTTGTAATGATTTGTAATATGAAAAACCTCCAAACAAATTTTCCTATATTGTTTATTGAATCACTAGGACAATAAACTTCTACAGCTGCCCTTATAAATTTCTCTCGAATTTATTTTCTATAACTATCTAATTGTATTCTATATGACTCTGTCTTTCTAAGATAAAAATGAGCTATACTTGTAGTTAAGGCTTGCGAGAAAAAAAATTGTTAAGGAAAAGCCAACACATTCCGCAACCAACATTTATCCATGCCATTGCATGCAATATATAATGGCTCACCTAGTAGAAAGGATTGCATCAAGGAAAAGCATTTCTTTACCACAAATCAGCATGAACTAAATGAAATTGATATAAAAAAGCATTGAGTGTGAGGTGCCTATTGTGTTTCATGTCTCAACCTGCCTTTCTTATTTCAATTTCTTTTTTTTACCCCCTTTAAAACTGATTGGATCACATATAAGTTGAAGTTTTATGTATTTTATAGAAAAATTACTTCCTTTATTTCTTAATACCAGATACATTTATATATATAATTTTTATGCCTAATATACTATTGGAAGTCACTAGTATACAGTTGTAAATTACCCTGAAAATCAGGAAACTAACATCCTGAAATCAGGGGCTGGTTCCACCTTGAAAATCAGGAAACTAACCATACTCCTAGGTTGATTTCCTACACTCCCCCTCAAGCTAGGCGATATATGTTTTCCAAACCAAGTGCTACATTTAACTTTGTGAAATTAGGTCGAAACAAAGATTTGGTTAATATATCTGCTACTTGTTATCTAGATGGAACATAGTTGAGGGAGATCATCTTGCCTTCAATTTTCTCACTAATGAAGTGTCTATCAATTTCCACATGTTTAGTTCGATCATGGTGGACTGGATTTTTGGAAGTTACAATTGCTGATTGGTTTTCACGCATGATTCTAATAGATTCTAAATGTTTAACATTAAGTTTACTAAGCATTCATTTTAGCCAAATTCCTTCACAGATGCCCAAAGCCAATGCATGGAACTCAGCCTCAAAACTGCTACATACTACCACTACCTGCCTTTTTCTATGCCATGTCACCAAATTTCCCCAAATAAATGAGGAATATCCAGATGTGGATTTTCGGTCACTAGAAGTTCTAGCCCAATCAGCGTGAGTATAAATTTCCAATGTCCTATTAATTGTTTTCTTGAACATGAGCCCCTTTCTAGGATCCTTCTTCAAGTATCTTAGAATAAGGTTTATTGCCTCCAAGTGATCTACTAATGGGTTTCCAAGAAGCTGACTAACAACACTAATTGAAAAACTTATAACTGGACGTGTATGAGTCAAATAAATTAACTTACCTACCAAACTTTGATATTTCTCCTTGTTAGTTTCCAATTCATCAATTGGGTGTTAGGGTCCATGGGTGTTTCAACAGGCTTACACCCACTCATGCCAGTCTCACGCAAGAGATCTAGAACATATTTGCATTGAGAAACTGAGATTTCTTTGGTACTACGTGACACCTCCATCCCTAAGAAATATTTAAAATATTCTAAGTTTTTAATCTCGAATTCCTTGGATAATAGCATCTTAAGCCTCTTCATTTCTCCTACATGATTTCCTATAAGAAATATATCATCAATATATACAATCAAAGCTGTGATTATTCCATCTGTGAAGTGTTTGACAAATAGAGTGTGGTCTACATGTGTCTAAGAGTATCCATCCTGTTTGAGGACCTTAGTGAATTTGTTGAACCATGCTCTAGGTGACTGTTTAAGTCCATATAGTGCCTTTCTCAACTTGCATACCTTTCCTTGTGTATCTTTAGTCTCAAAGCTAGGAGACAAATCCATGTAAACTTCCTCGATCAAATCTCCATTTAAGAATGTGTTCTTGACATTGAGTTGAAGTAATGGCCAATCCTCATTAACTTCAATAGACAACAAGACATGAACTATATTAAGTTTTGCTACAGGAGCAAAATTATCTTGATAATCAATTCCATATGATTGGGTGAACCCTTTAGCCACCAGTCAAGATTTATATCTGTCGATATTTCCATCTACCTTCTGTTTAACTGAGAATATCCATTTATAGCTCATTGTCTTCTTTCCATGTGGTAGCTCTGTTAAAATCCATGTACCATTATTTTTAAGTGTAGCATATTCTTCCAAGGTTGCCTTGTGCCATTCAGGAACTTTTAGAGCCTCATTGACAGAATTAGGAATCTTGATGGTGTCTAGGGATGTCAAAAATACTTGAAATTTTGGGGACAAATTTGCGTAAGAAATTTAACTTCAAAGAGGATGTTGAATGCATGATCGAGCACCTTTTATTTGCACAATAGGAAGATCAAACTCAGGGTCAAAACCTAGTGTTGGACCAGATTCTGCTTCATCTTGTAATCTTTGAGATTGAGTTTGGCGCAGGAGAGATTCTTGGCTTTGTTGATTTTGTGTGGGAAAATCAAAGTTTCTCTTTCTTCCATAGAATTTTATGGCATCATTATGAAGGAGAATATGTCTAGGATAGACATTTGGAGATTGATCAAGTTTGCTGTTTAAAGCAGAATCTGGAATGGGAACCAGGTTGGAAGAGGACAAGGTAGTGAAAGATAACTGAGATGGTAAATTCGGTTCAATGAGTGATGACCAATCCCAATTCTGCAATTCATTAGAGTGATTCTCCCTCTAAATTGCAAAATTAGAATAAAATGGCATTTATTCAAAGAAAGTAACGTCCATGGAATTGTAAAACTTATGGGTGATGGGAGAGAAACATTTGTACCCTTTTTATTGGCTGAGTAGCCAAGAAAGATGAATTTAAGGGCATGAGGATCAAGTTTACCACGATATTATGAATGAATATGGACAAAAATAGTACAACCAAAAATATTGAAAGGAATTTGTGAAATTTGAGAACTCGAGAAGGCATTTGATTGATCAAGTGTGTTGTAGTAAGAATGGCTTCACCTCAAATTTTTTTAGGAACATTGGTTTGAAAGAGAAAAGTTTGGGCAATCTCAAGTATATGATGGTTTTTACGTTCAGCTACACCATTTTGTTGTGGTGTGTCAACACAAGAGCTTTGTTGGACAATACCATATGATTTGAGATATCCACTAAGATCATAATTAAAGAAATCCCTAGTATTATCAGTTTTTAGGATTTGAATATGGGTATTAAACTGAGTTTGGATCATGACATGAAAAAAAGTGGAAATATGTACTTGGTTTCAGATTTTTCTTTCATAATAAATGCCAACACAATCTAGTATGATCATCAACTAACAATAAAAACCATCGAGCACCAATAATACTGGGAATGCGACATGGTCCACAAATTTCACCGTGAATGAGAGAAAAAAGGGTGACTTGTTTTGTGCGTGCATGGTCAAAAAGTATTTCGAGTATGTTTTGCCAACTGATAAACTTCACAACGAAATAAATTTGATGAATAAGGATGGAAACAAACATTTCAAGTACAGAAAATTTGGATGACCAAGGTGAAAGTGCCCCAACATGATTTCCCTTTCTTTATCAGTATGTCTATTAGACTTAAGATTATGACTCAATTGACATTGATGAATAAAAAAATGGATTAAAGGAGTGTTGATGTCAAGAACATAGAGGCCCACACGAAAATCAGCACTTCCAATCATCTTTCCTGAGCTCAGGTCCTGAAAAAACACAAGATTTAGCCAAGAATTTAGTTTCATAGTTAAGGTTATGATTAAGTCTACTAACTGATATGAGATTGTAGTCAAAATAATGCACAAATAACACATATTTGAGGGTGAGGTTGTTCGAGAGACAAATGATTCCTGTTCTAGCCACTGTGGTACAAGTACCATTGGCGACACATACTGTTTGAAGTTTGTTACAAGGTGAGTAGGTTGTAAAAAGTGATTGATCACTTGTGATGTGATTGGAAGCACCTAAGTCTACTATCCAAGATGAAGGGGAATTTGCCTACATGCATTGCTAAATTACTAGAGTGATGAGTGGGATTGATGTTTGCTTTTTGTATAAGTTATTGGAGGAGATCCAACTGATCCTTAGTGAATGGGACATGATTATCAAATTGAGATATTTCAGTAATTGCAGCATTTCCCTTTGCTTCCCAGTCTCGATTTGTTTTCCAATTAACATGATTTCCATGTAATTTCCAACAGATCTCCTTAAAGTGCCTAGGCTTTTGACAATAGTCACACCATATGTGACCTTTCCTTATTTGATTTGTGTTGGTATGTTGAGTATTGCTTCATGCAACATATGCACTAGAATTTGGTGAATTGCCTTTGATTGCTACAAATGTTAGGACTTCAGGCATCGTGGATGGATATGATTGTCGTAGCGTGACACATTTTTGGTTCTCCTCTATATGAACATCAAAGAATGCCTTTCGCAAACTTGGTAATGGTTTTGTTCCAAGAATTCTATCCCTTAATTCATCAAGGGATTTATCGAGTCCTATCCAGAATTTAAAGACATGCTTAGTCTCTACAATTTTCCTAAAATATGCACGATCTTTTAGACATTTCCATTCATTTATCTTAAATAAGTCTAGTTGTTGCCAATGAAGAGTAAGAGTTATGAAATAAATAGTCACAGAGTTTTCAACTTGGTGAAGGTCCTGGTGAGAACTCTCCACATAGAAGAGCTCAGAAGTGTTCTCACTACTGGAGAACATTTCTCATGCAGCTTCCCATATTTCTTTGCTGTGGTGCACATTAATAAATTTTCTCCTATTTCAGTTGTCATAGAACTGATTAACCAGGACGTAACCAGATTGTTTTCTACTTTCCAGATTCTAAAATCAGCAATATTGGATCAGGTTTTGGGTTGTTTCCAGTGAGATATTCATCCTTGCTTCGTCCTCTTATGAACATCATCATTGATTGAGACCATTGAAGATAGTTTTTTCCATTAAGTTTATGTATGGTGATAGGGATGAGATTATTATCTATGTTGCTTGATGTTAATCGAGTAGCAATGTGAATATTAAAAAAAAGGATTAGATGTAGAGGAATGCTCTTCCATGGGAGATGTTATTTAGAAATAAAAGAGTCAAATAAGAGTAGTTGTTTCTCTACCTAGAGCTCTGATTTCTCTACCTAGAGCTCTGATACCATGATGTTTTATGTATTTTACAGAAAAATTCTTCCTTTATTTCTTAATACCAGATACATTTATATATACAATTGTTATGCCTAATATACTACTAGAAGTCACTAGTATACAAATGTAAATCACCTTGAAAATCAGGAAACTAACATCTTGAAATAAAGGGTTGGTTCCACCCAGAAAATCAGGAAACTAACCTTCTGAAATCAGGGGCTGGTTCTACCCTAAAAATCAGGAAACTACCCATACTCTTAGGTTGATTTCCTACATAAGCCTTACATGTATCATATTTTTAAAATTTTCTAAGTTGTAAATAAGTTCTTTCAAGCTTAAAGCTTCAAGTTTATCACTTTATCAAATTAATGCTAAAAATACTTGAAAAACATTAGAAAAATTAGGAATATAAATCACAAAGTATTAATTATTTTGAAAGCACTCATTACATGTCATTAGATATATTTTTAAACACCCATTTAGTTCCTATAACATTTTTTTAAGCTTAGGTACTAACATCGACATATGGTTTCTTTCAAATTGAACTAACTCATCATGCATGTCATTTATCCAAAATTCATTCATAAGGGCTTCATTCACATTTGTTTTGTTTCAAACTGAGAAATATAGCATAAATGATTTACCTCACTTATTTCTCTTCATCTTCTCACCATGATTTCCTTAGGATCTCCAATTATGTTCTTAATAGGATTCTTTTTTTGAGGTGCTGGTTGGATTTTTCAAGGTGAGGTTGGTGCTTCTTCCTACTTTTTCTTCCATTTCCTCAAACTCCTTTTCTTTTGTTTCAATTATGTCACTAGTCATTATAAATTGAAAAGCTATTATATTTGTTTCTTTATCAACTTTTACACCTATGATCTACTTACCTGCATCATCTATAACAAAAATTATGGATTTAATTATAGTATTAGTTCAACAATTAAAGGCTTTGAAGGTTTTATTGTTTAGGGAATAACCAAGAAATATACATTCTTCACTTCTTTAATCAAACTTACCCAATTGTTCCCAATCCCTAATTATATAGCATTTACTTTCGAAAGCATGCATGAATTTTACATTGGGTTTCTTACCTCTCCATATCTCATAGGAAGTTTGGTTTGTACCTAGGAAAAGATATTCATGATTTATAATGTGACATGCAATACTTATAGCTTTAGTCCAAAACCTTTTGGAGACTCATTTGGCATGTTGCATCACTTTCATTATCTTTTGGAGTATCCTATTTTACCTTTCAATTTCTCCATTTTATTGATGTGTGATAGGAGTAGTGAATTCATAGAAGATACCACGCTCTTTGTATAAGTTACTGTACTTGGAATTTTCAAACTCTATACAATGGTCTGATCTTAGTCTCTTGATGGTCACTATTTTGTTACCTATTTTAGCTTGCACTCTTGTACAATAAGAGGTGAAGAAATCAATGACTTATCTTTAAGAAAATCTACCCAGGTGTAGCAAAAAAGTCATCTACTGTAATTACAATATATTTCTTACCTATAATACTTTTCATTCTCATAGGACCCATAAGGTAAATATATATGAATTCAAGTAATCAACTAGTTTTGATACTCTTGATCTTCTTATGAGCGATCTATGTTTGTTTTCCATATTGAAATGGTTAACATACATGTGTTTCAACTTCTGTGAGAGTAGGTAGACCACGTACAGTCTTGGTTTTACTTAATCTAATAAGATCTTTAAAGTTCATGTGACCAAGCTTTTCATGCCACATAGTAGTTGAATCATTGTTAGCTAAGTTATATGTTACCGTGGATGATATGTGAATGCAACAAAAAATGTTATGCGATCTAATTCCCCTAATCATACATTTACCCTTTTGTTATGTTACAATGTAGTAATTATTAGTAAATTTTACTTTGAAGTCATTGTAATAGATTTGACTTATACTAATCAAGTTTTCCTTAAGTCCTTTCACATATAAAACTTCATAAAGTTAGGGATACGCTCTATTTGAATGGAGCATTTCCCAACAATTCTAGATGTTTTACCATCACCAAAGGTAATATTATCTTCATTTTATTCTTCAAAAGTTTTAAACAAGGAATAATTCACAGTAATATTTTTAGAGCATCCACTATCAAGATACTATGTAGTATTTGATTTAGCTTTAAATGATATATGGGCCACAAAAGTAGTGTGCTCAGACTTCTTAACCCATCCTCTTTTAACTTTGGAAATAATAAGTGGAGTAGGTTTAGAAGTTTGGGCTATTAGTTTCTTAGGTTACTCTTTTTGTGTTTTCTTATAGTAAAACATGTTAGCTTGAAATTTTTGAGGTGTCCTAGAAACATTTTCAATTATGATGGAATCATGGGTATAAAAAAAATCTACACCTAGTTTTAATATGTCATTTCCTACCACAATGGTGACAAATGGGAACAAACAAATTCTTTTCAAAGTGATAGGATGCTAAATTTATCTTCCCTATTAGCATAACAAGGAGTTTCAAAAATTTAATTTTGGATAATGAAGATGTTGGCTGTTCATCTATGTATCTAAGACCTATCTTATCTCTATGTGGTTTTCCATAGTCTAGGAATTTTTTAAATTTTTCAACACTTATGTTCAAGTTCCTCACCGTTTCTTTAGCAACACTAAGTTCTTGTTTGGTTCTTGCAAAAATGAGATTCAAAGCATTAATATGTTTATACAATATTTTTTGTCTTTCTCTAGGCTAGAGGAATTTTTTTATGAACTTTAATGATATCACTTAGATTAGTTACTTAAATAAGTAGTTTATTTCTCACTTTCTTAGCACCTAGACAATCCACGAATACTTCATGAAAATTTGATACATTAAACTTAGATAGTAAGAAAGAAGATTTTACTCCCTCATTTTCTTCATTCGAGCTAGAGTTAGAGTCATTGTGGTGCACTTTGGTAGTTGTAGTGAAAGAAATATAGTAGGTGCCAGCATCCTCTATATTATTAGCAATATCCTACTCACTTTCTGTGTCATTGCTAGAACATTCTATAGAAATATGACCAAAACCATTACGAGTAAAGCATTGAGGACTAATGGGTTTAGGTTTTTTACCATAAAAGCTAGTAGATTTGAGTTCTATTGACTTTTGGTCCTTGAAGCGACTAGATTTTTCCTTGTTAGATTGGTTGTCCTTTTGACCCTTTTTTCTAAGGAACTTCTTAAATTTTCATGCTATAAAGACTAGTGAATCATCATTCAATTCTCATCACTTTTAGAGATGTCTTTTTTGAATATTTTGAATGGAAAACCCTTGTTTTTCTTGGGTGGATCAAGAGAAAGCTCATAGGTTTGTATTAACCTAAAAAGTTCATTAGTATTTATTTTTTCCAAATTCTTGCTTTCCTATATTTTTGGAACTTTTATTTTGTAGTCTCCTATTAATGAGCTTAGAAGTTTGCGTACAAGTATAGGTTGTGGTATTTTCTCACTAAGGTTAGAGTAAGCATTAGTAATATCACAAAAGTGAGTAAAGAATTGACCAAAAGTTTCAGTGTTACTCATTTTAAGGGAATCTAATTATGATGATAGTAGTCTCAATTTTCTTTGCTTCACTTGGGAAGTACCTTCATGAGCAAGTGTAAGTGCATTCCATGCACTATTAGTAGTTTCACAGTTGAAGATGCGAAGGAACTCATCTATCAACGCTATAGCAAAGATTAAGCTTAGAGCTTTTTTGCCCCACTAAGGGTGCATTCTTTAGCAATCCAATCTTTTCTTGGTGTTATGGTTGCTACACCATCTTTTGTTACCGAATGTGGTTCGCAACCATCAATAATAGTGCCCCAAAATATTTCATCTTGTCTGAGAAAGGATTTCATGCAAGCCTTCCAATAAAGTTAATTTTACCCATTAAAGAGTGGGGGGTCTAAAATAATCCTACTGATAACTGTATTTTATATAGTTATTTTCATCAATTTTAGTAATGATAATTGCTATGTTCTTTTAATATTTAGTTAATTTTTGTTAAATAAATTAATATTTTCCTTTTATGCATTAAAAATACATTTTTAATAAAATTAAATAATTTGTATCGAAAATGTACTTAATTTCATATTTTTTTGTCCACAAATATAATTTCATATAATATAGTTTTTTAATTACAATTTATAAAAATCGAAAATATAATTTAAATTAAATTTGGGCTTAATTATAATTATTAAAAGTTTAAAAATTTAATTTAAAATTAGTAAAGGGCTTAACTATAATTTAAGAAAGTCCAAAATGTAATTTGGATTAAATTTGTGGGTCAAAATACAATTAATGAAAGTTTAATTTTCGCGTAGGAGAGATGAAGTCCACGCGCAAGATCACACTTCCCCAACATGGACCGTCCGGATCAAAGACGAATTGCTCAGACTACAGCGTGAATCACACCCGACCAAAGCGAAGTGGCTCGTAACTCGTGTTTTCACGGCGTCCTGCTCCGATCGGGGCCCACCGCCGCGCAGTGCCGTGCATGGTCAACCCACATGTCCGACGCACGCCTTCCAAAGCGGTATTGTTCTCAGGCGGCCGAACCACGTGCAATCCGTCCTTCCAAATAATTAAAGTCTTCCCCACGTGTCCCAATTTCCTCGAACGAATCATGCGCAGACGCGTGGCACATATCGATGAATGCAAAAGCGCCAGTAATCTCGCCCTCGTTTCGCCCATTTCCTCACGTTTCGCGTGTCTCGATTCTGCGGCGACAAGTTCTACGTGCGCCCATTCCCTTCAACGAACGAGATGTTGCCACGTGTCCCACTATTTGTTTCGCCGAATCGTACCGACAGTGCGGGTACACAATGAATAAAAAAATGCAAAAACGGTTCCCTTGTCTCACGTGAATTAAAAATAAGTTTTTGATTTTCACGTGACCGCGGATTTTAAGGGAATGTCTCGGGTTTTATTTTTCTATACAAATTTTAACGCTGCTTTATGATATTTTAATATTTTTGATGTATTTTTTTTAGCCATAAATAGTGATATTATGACAGAGTTAAGGAGTTTTTTTAGTTTAGAATTTTTGTGGTGTTCTGCTTTTGGATCACAGTAACACGTATAAGCCATTTTTTGGCTTTTGTCAGGTTTCTACGGTAGCCAAATTTTTCGTATGTGATGTTTTAATTTTCCTTTCGTTTTTCTAATTTTTTCTCGCATATGTTGTAATTTTTATTTTTATTTAATGAAGTAATTTAATTTTTCTAGGGTTCCATTTGATCTAAATTTATGAAGCTTTGATTTTAACTATTTTTGATAGATTTATAAAACGTTCGATTTGTTTGTTCTATTTTGTGCTTAATTCTTTTTGATTATTTACTTAATTTTATCAAAACGATTTCAGGGTATAAAAATAAACTTGAGAAAGGCATTTTTCAGGTATATTGCTCAGAATAGAATGACATGTACGATGCATGATAGAATCTACCCTAATTGTAATGTGACCATTTGAGAACTTAGAACTTAATTTAATCTTATTAAATTTAATTTCATGTAGATATAGTGAATTAATTTAACGAGGTGTGTTTATACGGAGCTCGGAAGAGATGTATGAATAAAAATAGAAGTTTTCGATTGACAAAGTAAATGTACTAAAAAAATATAAATCTAAAGAAAATAATATGATTAGAGTGGATTAATTTGGTGAAAAATTGCAATCTTAGATTTCTTTTATTTTATTTTTAAACATTTTCTTAATTATCGATTGTTTTGGATAAAATCAGAGAGATACAATTTTAGTACTCAACAAACTATAGTAACAAATCCTCGTGTGAACGATACTCTACTTACAAATCTTTATTACTTGTGACCGTGTATACTTGCACGATTTTCTATGTGTTGCAAGACTTTAATTCGCTGGAAGAACGATTGCACGTGGTTCACCACGTTTGCATAACAAAGACCTCGCGTACGCGGCGCTCAGACACGCGGGTCCCACCGCACACCGGCTCAGCGGCAGGGCCCCACCGAGCACCGAGCCGCGCGTGAAAACACAGTACATCCGAGCCACTCGCTTTGGTCGGGCGTGATTCACACGCGCGAATCCAACCGCGTTTTGATCTGACGGTCCCACGTTAGGCGAGCGGATTCTCACAAGGCGGACTTCATCTCTCCTCGCGAAAAATTAAACTTCCATTAATTGTATTTTGACCCACAAATTTAATCCAAATTACATTTTGAACTTTCTTAAATTACGCTAAGTTTCTTGCTAATTTTAAATTAAATTTTTAAACTTTAAATTATTATAATTAAGCCCAAATTTAATTTAAATTATATTTTCGATTTTTATAAATTTTAATTAAGAAACTATATTTTCTGAAATAAAATTTGTGGATAGAAATATGAAATTAAGTACATTTTCGATACAAATTATTTAATTTTATTAAAAATGTATTTTTAGCACATAAAAGGAAAATATTGATTTATTTAACAAAAATTAACTAAATATTAAAAGAACATAGCAATTATCATTACTAAAATTGATGAAAATAACTATATAAAATACAGTTATCACCTACATTCATTCATTTGGTCCATAAGTAAGAGTATGTGTCCCTAAGAATCAAAATCACTAAGTGTGTCTAGTATAGGCTCTGATACTAATTGAATATTCTAAAACAAACCTAATAACTTTATACGGGATGAATAGGTTATTTTAAAAACTTTAAAAATCCAAATCAATAAACTAATCCCAACAGTTAGATAAGCAATCCCATATCAATAGTAAATGTAGAATTAAATAAATGACATATGATCTAGGTGAAAACAACCTAGGTTAAGAGGACCTAAGGGGAAAACCATCAGTTTATTGGGACTACCTAACATATCCACTATGAAAAACAATTTTAAAGAGATCTTAGACTACCCTTACAATGATAACGCCCATATGTACTTTACTTACAAGCTATCACTTTCTTCTTCATAATATCTCCAAGGTAGGTGAACAAATATGGATTTATGTTATGATTAACTCTTCTTAAGTTATCAAATCCGACCATAGAATAACTTGGAAGGTTAGCACAAGTAACATAAGTGTTATACATGTTCTAGATGGACTGATGTAATGAAAATTCCTATCACATGCTCCATCCAGATAAGTCAATGCAAACAAGAAGTATAGTGAAATCCTAGAACAAGAATGATTTTAAGCACTATTTCAAAATCAAAGATCCACAATTAATAAATAGTTTAGATTTAAACTAGTATGATCATGTAAATATGCTAGATGAGATTATGTAATTAAGCCTATATAAAGAGGAGCAAAAGTGTAGAGAAACTAACTATAAAAACCCAAAGTATGAAATGTCACTCATTTTATGTGGCATACTTTTGGAGGTAATTGGATGTTGTCCAGAATTAGAAAATGAATCAAAAAAGAAAAAAAAATGTCAGTTTTCAATTGCGAGATCGATCCCTTTAAGAGATGCCTTGATCCATAAAAAATATTGTGCCAAAAAGACGAGGGATTGATCCCTCTTTCTATATCTCCTTTTTAAAGTTATATAGAATGAACATGATTGGTTAAAAGATTGAAATTAGATAAATTGTTCCATAAGGGATCAATCCATCTATAAGGGGGATCCATTCCTTGTGTGAAAATGGTGTGTTCACTTTTATGGATATATTACGGATCGATCCATAGTAGGATTGATCCATCTATTATGGGGATCGATCCCTCAAACTAAAAAATATAATATCTTTATCATGGAATATAATAATTGATCCAATCATGATCCTATATGAAATGAACTTAAATATATTTATAATGGGGCTTGAATGTAAGTCATTGAAGTACTATAACCAAGATGAGATACATGTGATCTTGATATTTGTTGTAAGAAGTCCTAAGAGTTAAGAGATTACAATATGAAAGTTGTATCCATGAAATCACCACACACTCATGATATTTAGTGAAAATCTGTGACTCTTAGTGAAGGGTTGTGACTGTTGATAAGGGTATTGACTCTTGGTGAAGGGATGCGATACTTAATGAAGGGTCTTGGCTCTTGAAGGGATGTGATTCTTGGTGAAATTTCATGAGTATTGGTGAATGGTCCTAACTCTTGGTGGAAGGTCATAGCTCTTGGTGGAAGGTCATGACTCTTGGTGAAAGGTCATGACTATTGGGGGAAAATTTCAAATCTTGTCAAAGGTTGCAAATCTTGATGAAAGTTGTGACTCTTGTTGAAAATTATGGCCCTTATTAAAGGGTTGTGACTTTTGGTAAAAGAATTTATATGAAAGTGAATTCCAATGCCTTGAAAATAATATAGAGAAAGGATATGAATTTCCTAATGTGGATGGATTACTAAAGAAAGTATTCAAGTTAATATGGCAGGTGAGCTATGTTGTGGGATCCTAGTAAAAGCAAGCTTACTTATACATATGCTCTACCAAAGGAATTAGTATGTTTATACTAGCTTTATCTAACATAAAATCCATATGATTGGGAATCATGTTTGTAATTATTTCTCTATGCTTCAAGTTAATATCCCCTGTAAGGTGATGAACCAATACATGTGCTAAAGATACAATTATGTATGATTGAACTTGACAGAACCCTAATGATGAAAAAGCCTTGCAAGTGACAAAATTATTGATATATCAAGTGGATATGATGGAAGCCAACCTCAAATAGATCACCAATGGTGGAAACTCAACCCAACACTTGAAATGAAACATCAAGATCTTAGTTTCAATGAGCCAAAGTACATCATATGTTTGTGATTGCACAATAATTAACATACAAATGTTGATACACTTAAAAATATGCAAGTATATATGATTAGATTGTACAATTTATAAATAATCTAAGAACAAAGGTTATCGAACCCATGAGGATTGTTACAATAACTATCACTATTTATTAGCCTGTTAGTAAATTAATTAAAGGGGTTTTGAAAATTTTTTTTAATAAAAAAAACATAAAACAATAACTATAATACATAAGCACACATATTAAAAGAAACATTTGATTATGGGACTATCATCACTACTAGCCTATAATCTAACCAATTATATCATGAATCAGTATTAGAATTATCTTTGAGCTCTTAACTTTAGCATGGAAAATCTATGCAACTAAGATAAGACTTCATATGCACATTTTCTTACCTTGTAATTGATTAAAGATCCGCTTGTTAATTAACCTAAATCATGAACAACTTAGACACTTTGCTACATTTAATTATTTTATTACATTAATTTCTAAAAAAGAAGATGACTAAACTATGCAAGATTACAATTCTTAGTAACCTTTAACAAATGTATCAACCCTATTTGTCACACTATCAAAAAGCAACAAGAACCACTTTGAATAAGAATATTAGAGATTGCATACTAATAATATAGTAACATCTTAAAATAGCATTAAGCATGCATATGCAATAAATAAGTTGATCACTTTTATTCATACATGCATAGTCATGATATTTAAACAAAGAGTCAAATACATCAAAAATCAAGGATTGAATCTAAAAATTCATCATAATATTTAATTAATTAAAATCATAGTCTAGGGCTTGAAAATTTTCCACAATCACATAAATAAATTAGCTAGGCATGAATTCTGAAAGAATCATAATTAAAATAATAGAAAACTAAAATGAAGAAGAAGAAAAAGAAAAGAAGCTAAGGACTAATGTCTATGGTTGATTCCTAACTCTCAATTGACTTTTTTTATTCTTATCATGCCTCTTGTCTTCATTTTCTCTGTAGACCTTCATATTTTTTTGTAAATTTCTGACTACTTTTGTGGTTAACCATGGCTACATATTTATAGTAAAAGAGTTACAATTTATTTAGGATTAGGGTTGTAGAAACTTAAAATAATTAAAATGCTACTCAAACAAATTTGGAACATATTGGATAGTGATATGCTTAAAACCATGCGTTTGAATGCAAATTCAAATGCACAGGTAGCAATGCACGTCATCTTATACCACTACATGACCTTCTTTCTAGTTCTGTGAAATTAATACCGAGAGTGTTGTACCATGGGGTACATATATGTTGCTATTTGCCCTTAATTTTTCCAATTTAATGTTTTGACCTCTTCTTGATGTTTTTGGTATAAATGTATACATTTAGTTCATCAATTATATGACAATTATACCACTAATTGTGAAGATTTGTTTGGTCCTTTGTCATTTGTATCTTTTGTCCAAAAAACCTAAAATACATTAAAATATACCCTGTGATTTTGAAAATTAATTTATAAAATAATTAGGTTAAAATACAATACTAAGACTTAATTATTTTAATTAATTTTGATAAATCACAATATATGCGTTCTTTTTGGTGTGTATCATTACACCAACCAGCTTCTGGCTAGTCCTTAGCAAGATAAGTGATCCAAAGAGGTTCTCAAAGAGAAAATAACTATTCTATACTAACCTAAACTAAATCATTTTAGTAAATTGACACGATTGTATTTGGCATATGTAATAGGCTTTAAACCCCTAGGATGTCCTAATGGATGAGTTATAATCTCATGAGGGTTTTTAGTGATGATACCCACAAACATCACAACTAAACTAAATTAAAATGACTTAAATAAATAAAAATAAGAAAATACACAAGGACAGTAAATATTGAATCAATTATACATTTTTCTCAAAGATTTCCTATAACATTCAACATATAAATCATGTAAACTTCACTCTTCATCAAAGATTAATTCAAATATTAATTTCACTCGTAGAACAAAATTCTTGGTCTCTAGATTATGCAAATATGATTTGTGTGAGAATTGTAATCACAAAATTCTCTCCTTTTTTTGCTACTTCATTTTTTTTTTCTCTTCTTCTCAATTTTTCTTCTTTTCATAATTGAGGAGATATGAAATTGCATTACTAACCATTCCTCATTTTTACATGTGAAATTTATTTTCTAAAACCCCAACCTGTTATTTTTAATATTTATTTCTGAGTTGTAATCAATTCTTACTGAATTTTCCATCCATTCTTCATAGAGAGTTTATATCAAACATGTGTTTATTTTAAGTCATCTTAGAAAGTAGAAGGGTAGGATAATCTGTATCTTTGGCTCATAAAAGGATAGGTTATAGAATCTTAAAGAAATATTTTTTTTATAATTCATATAAGCTCAAAAATGATACTAGTGAAAACGATACAAGTGGTAGACTTTAAAAGGTTAAAACTATCCAAAAATTGCCTAAATCATCTCTAAAATATTGAGTATCCTATACTTTTTCCTTCAGTTCTTTTCCAAGAAAATTCTAGAGTTTTTTGAGACCTCAAATATATCTATGAAAAATTCACACACAATGTCGTCTTAAGTATTTTGATTACTCAATCATAAGAGTTTCAAACTAAGTTCAATTCTCATTCAAATCATTCTTTTAATTGAAGTAAAACATATAATCTTCTAGATATTAAATTATCACAATCATATTCATATCCTTAGCATATAAATTAACTCAAAACACTCAAATAAAACAATTAAAAACTAAAAATATATGAAAATAAAAACTTTAAAAAATTGTGTTCAAAATTTTGTTTGAGCTTTTAATAGAAATATCAAAGGGACTTTTTACACCGCAACCTAAAATCTATATTATCCTCGATGTTCCAATACATCTAAAGAGAAGAGGAAAATATAAAAATTACCTTCCTTGTAGTGGTGAATAGTGGCTATACGAGCATTACTTTGACATTCTCGGTCTATTATATATATATATATATATCAATTTTACCATGTATTTGAGAATTTAAATGTGTCTCAAAAATAATGACATCACCAACAAAGTTATAAATTTAAAAGGTTAGACTAAATATCATAATAAAATTTCAAAAAAAAATAATATAAAAACCAAGTTGAAAAACAAAACAAAAAAAATTTAGTCTCAGCCAAAAGTGAAAGAGATCCTAGTGCCACGTTGGACACAAACTTATGCTACAACACGATTTGAAAATTTTCTTTTTTTAGAAATTAAAAAAACAATAAATATAAACAAAATAAACAAAAATATATTTGATAATAATGCATTGTTTACCCTAGGTAATATCCACACTCTGACCAAATGATACCAGAACAAAACTAAAAATAAACAAACTAAGAAACAAAGTAAAGAAAAATAAAAAAGAAAGAAAACTCAATGGCTTGCCTCTCATTTAACGATTAGTTTAATGTAGTCAGCATGATGTAATATGCTCTTGAAATTTAAATAAGAAATTAGTAGAATAAAACAAAAACAAATTTAAAAAGTAAAATAAAAACAATTTTTTTAAATAAAGAAGTTACTGAAATTATAAAAAAAGTTAAAATTAAAATAATAATTGGTGTTAAAATTGTCAAATTAATCGCCAACAACGACGCCAAAAATTTGATTAAATTGTATAAGTGACAAATAACTTAAGAACAAATGTTATCGAAACCACAAGAATTAGTGCAATAATTACCACTATTTATTAGCTTGTTAGTAAATTTGTAAAGGAGATTTGAAAAATTGTTTTTTACAAAAAATAAAACATAAAATAATAACTATAATACGCGAGTACAAAGATTAAGAGAAACATGTTGTTATGAGATTATCCTCACCATTAGCCTATAATCCAACCAATTATATTATGAATCAATATTAAAACTATAATTGAATTCTTAACTTTAGCTTGAAAAATCTATGCAACTAAGACAAGACTACATAATACACTTTTTCTTACTTTGTAATTGATTAAAGACCTAATTATTAATCAACCTAAATCATGAAGAACCTAGACACTTTTCTAGATTTAATTGATTCATTGTGTTATGTTCTAAAAAGAAGATGACTAAACTAAGCAAAATTACATTTCTTAGAAACCTTTAACAAAGGTATCAACTGTAATTGTCATATTATCACAAAGAAACAAGATACCACTTTGAATAAGAATATTAGCATTTTATTACTAATGATATACTAATATCTTAAACTAGCACTAAACATACACATGCAATAACTTAGTTGATCACTTTAATTCATACATGCATAATCATGACATTTAAATAGAATCAAACACATAAAAAATCAAGGATTGAATCTAAAAATTCATCATAGTATTTTATAATTAAAGTCATAGTCTAGGTTCTGAAAATTGCTCACAATCTCATAAATAAATTAGCTAGGTATGTATTACAAAAGGATCATAACTAAAATAATAAAAAAATTAAGAATAAAAAGAAGAATAAGAAGAAGAAAAGCTAAGGACCAATGTCCATGGTTGATTCCTATCTTATACCTTCTATGGCTACTTTTGTTGTTAACTCTAGCTACATATTTATAGTAAAAGAGTTACAATGTAGTTAAGATTAGGATTGTAGAGGTTTAAAAAATTAAAATGCTAATATAACAAATTTGGAATAGTTTGGATAGAGACGAGCTTGAATCAAGCATTTGAATGCAAATCCAACTGCATGACTATGGGCATTTCGAATCTTACTGTGCCCTCACTTTGTTTTCAGTTTTGTGAAATTCATCCCAAGAGTGTTGTTTTGCGATGCACATATAATTATACTGTAGCACACCCTTAATTTTTTAATTTTAATATTTTGACCCCTTCTTGATGTATCATGTATAAAAAATTACATTTAGATCCTTCATTGTTTGACAATTATACCCCGGATTGTATCTAAAATTACCTAAAATATATCAAAACATAACTCCAGATTCTGATAACACAATTTATAAAGTACTCGGGTCAAAATGTAATATTAAAACCTAATTCTCCTAATTAATTCATATAAATTAAAAGATATGTGTGTTTTTTAGGACGCATTTGGTGTCCTAAAGGAAGATGTGCTTGGTACATATAATGGAATTATAAGAATAAGTTATCTAGATTTCAATGAACTTACAAAATAATTATATGTAGGATACTTTAGTTACCTGGGTATTCTTGACAAGTTCACTTATGTAAGTATCGAAGATGGTGTCGTCTCCTATGTAACTTGGCTGGCTCCTAGAGCACTAATGAAAAACTAGGATATAAGACACAAGGCCAATCCACGTGTCAACAAATAAAAGAACACTATAAATGAAGAGGGCTTTATGTGTGTTACATAACTAGTTAATCAAATAAGGTCCCCGGTTCAAAGATTTGCCTACAATGTCACCTTCTTTAATTTTAATGTGTTTTCACTAAGTAAAGGTTCGAGTTCAAAATATTCCTTTATTTATGCATATTTTTTTGCAACTTACTCTAGATAAAAAATTTCAAAACTACTTTCAAAATTGTATTTCAATTTGAAAATGGGAGGGGATTGTTGGAACATTTTCAAAAAGAAACGGTTATAGGATTTGGATGAAAAATTGCAAGGTTTAGTTACTGTCTTTTGGTAAAAGATAGATTAAAGAGTTATAACTTTTGAAAGTTAAATTGTATGATTTATGTTGAAAGGTTGTAAATGTTTATGTACATTTACTTTGGTTTTAAAGAGACATGACTTTTGTAGAAGTCACATTTTATCAAAGAGTTATAACCTAAGTTAAATAGGTGCATAGGATTCTATTAATAAGCCATTCACGTAGACCATTTAGAGAAGAAAAAGATGAAGTTGGAGAGATTACCAATTTTTCTCTTAATCCCTTTTCTCTCACCATGAATTCTATTCAAACAAAATTTATGATTGCAATACTGCAGATTTAAAACATTAATTATCTTAAGTTTTTTTCAAAGTCAAAGGTGTTCTTTGGTTGTCTTTATGAATGCACAATACAGACAATAAGAGGTTTCATTGTATCCTAGAAGCATATTTGTTGAGCCATAGTGCATAATTGAATTGGTGGGGGAAAATAGAAACTTAAAGTAGTGTCTTGAAGCCTACTTCAATTGTCTCATTATTTAATATGATTTTTCAAAATCATTATTGAAGACTTTGAAGACTTGACTAGAAGACCATGGTGGTCAACAATCAGCAACAAATTTCAGAATCTTTCTCAACAAAAACTAGGTACAAAGAATGTATATGTAGAAGTGTAGGAAAAATTGAATAGAATAACACCTAAAAAACAAATTGAAATGATCTAAACTTCATGATGGTTTTTAAAATAAAAGTTTCAATATAGATTGAATTTTTACCGGTGTAGTCAAAATCCGTTACAACAAATAGTTTAAGACAAACATTATAATTATGATGTAATTAACTTAATTATAAAGTATAAATGAACATACATGAATTTAAGTCTTTTATGTCTTTATTGGTATTTTCTATGCAAAATGTAGAGTCAGTTTATTTTACCAAGTATTGTGTCTTCTTCTATGTAAGATCAGTTACTCATTATTTAGTGTTACACACACTTAGTTAAAACACTTTGTATGTTAGCACATTTACACATACCATGGGGAGTTGGGAATATGTAGTATGCATGCTATATTGTGTTTTGTGGTTTTTTGTGGTATTTTTGAAAAATTAGTTTGTTAATTTTTGAAACAAAAAATGACTTTTGTGCTACTTTCCGAGCAACTGGCCAATATAGTTAACAAGTGTTGTAACGACTAGTACACTTGGTGGTGTAGGATATCACCCTTGCCAATATGGTTTGCGAGACTTACTAACATGGTTGGTGAGATGGCCATTAAGGTACCCGATAGCTAAGAGTTTTATATAAATACCCTTTAATTTGAAAAATAATTTTCTTAATTAGAAGTGAGGGAGTATAGTTGGTTTTCAAATTTCAATTTTTAGATGGAAAATTTCTTTTCCTAACTCTAAATCATTAATACATAGTGCATTTTTTGGTATTAGTGATTCATACTTGTTTTGCAAAAACATTTTTTGAAGTTATGTGCACGAATTTTTCATACCTTTGGATTTCACTATATTGACTATTGGTGACTTACCACATCACGTGGTGGTGGGGTTTTGGACTAGAGCTAGATTCATTATGGATCACATTGAGGCACTATAAATTCATTCAGGGTAGGTGTGCCAATTGTTAGAGATATCTGCATCACTACAACAAAAATCAACTTTAGGTATAGTTTTTAACCATACCGAAAAGTCTTTAGGTACGGTTACCACTAAATAAGTAGCCATACTATATATTACTATGTATTTAGGTATAAGTTTTAGATACGATTGTTAATCATACCTGAAGTCAAGTAGTAACCATACCCATAGATATGTTATTGTAGCCATTAAGATTTTGGTACAGTTGTCTAACAAAACTTAAAGACTTTTAGACACAATTGTAGAAATTTATTATTATCTTATGGTATTGGTGACAGTCGTACCTATTGCTATTTGGGTACAATTTTGAACCATACCTGTAGTTATTTTGGTACATTTTTTAATTGTACCCATAACTATTTGGGTACGGTTATCTTTAGAGATATATTATTTTTTGATATGGCTATTAACTGAACCCATATAATTTTTTTATTGAAACCTTTTCTTTTTCCCTAATATTTTTCCCTACTTATAACTATCTCATCCAAAACTTTAAACAAATCATTTACATAAAATAATTTAATAACACAAAATAAAATAAATGATGTAATGAAGTTAACATCTTAAGCTCTCGTTACAATATTTTGTTGCAAAATTATTTGGATTAAGTTATTGGTTAAAAATATACAATTAATCATTAACACAATAATCTAGATCATTAGATTAACCTAAAGTATTTATCTCTATCAAATATATTAGTGAGTGATGAAAAGATAGTTGATCTTATGTCACCATTCTATCAAACAGGAATTGATAAACCTTTTTTCCACAAATATTAAAATCTTCCTTTACATAGGTTTTCTTTCCTCCATACTATAAAAATAAAAAGAATGTAATTACAATATTAAAAAATAAAATAAAAAATATACTTATTAATTAATATGTCCATAATGAGTGGAATTTTAAAGATAAGGTGAATAAAAAACTTACTAATTATTGACTATTCTTTGTACAATTGTAAACAATATCTTGCATATATCTTATCACATGGAAATCACATTCAATATCAATATCTTGAATAGGTGCCTATCCAAATAAATAAGATGATAAAATATAAAGTAATAACTAAAGTTTATTTAGTTTCAGATCTAATTAGTTAAAGAGGTGAATGGATAATTAAAAGAAATATGACACATTAATTTTTTTAAGGATAGTCAGACATGCAATCATGTGTAAATAAAATAACGCAAAAAAATAAAATAACACAAGATATTTAGGTGGAAATAACTTAGGTTACAATAATGATCTGAGAGAAAAACCATAGGTCCACCACACCAACAAACTATCCCCTATGAAAATATGTTCGATAACAAGCTACCCACCAAGGTCATGCTCTCTAGTAACCTACTTAAAAACCTCCACTTCCTTTCAAAGTCTCCACAAGCAAGGTATTTGGATCTAGACCAATGTTCCTATAAACTTGAGTGACACAAGTTATCAAACCCATTCAGCTAGCACTAAAAATTTATTACAATAACATAAGTTCAAAGTGTGTTCTAATGTGGATTAAACAATGAAAAACACTAACTAGATGATTTAATAGAATAATAAATAAATCAAAATCACTTGCAATACTAGAATAGATGTTTAAGCATAATAACTTAAATATTGTGGGCTTTTTAATTAATCAAATATGACCACAAAATCTTTGATAAATTAACTAATAAAAAAGCCTACCGAAGCATTTTTTGCAAAATAAATTCAAAGAGAAAGCTTAGAATGCAATAGTTGATTCAAGTGTAGTTAAATTAAATATGGAGGATTAGGTTCTTTATATAGAAAATATTGAAGCCCTAATTCTAGGTTCAAGTCCAATTATAACTCTATCCATTAAATAATTCATAGAGTAATAATATAAAACGGACAAATAGTAATTGAAATACTTGGCAAGAGTAAAAATTATGTTCAAGTTTAAAAATTGGCCTATTGATCGATTTAAGTCAAACTCCATCTATCGAGCCAACAAGGTAGATCAATCTAACCAATCCTCAATTGATCTAGGGTAATAAAAAAAATTCTAAAGTAGGTAGATTGATCTACTCTATTTGTGATGTTTCTAGTGGTTGATAGATCGAATACTAATACCATGATCAATCTACCACAATTAAAAGTTAATTTAGGGACTTTTAAATCAGGCTAGATTGATTCTTGATCGATCTACTCACCTAGATCAACTTGGACATGTCTTGATCGATTGAATGATCTATTAAAAATGTTTCTATGTATCTAATATAAAATCTAACATATATAAGAACAAATATATACAGGAGATGTGTTGGTTAGAGCTCAATCGTTTCTTTGGCTTGAAAAATATTATTGAAATACTTACCTACAAATTAAAATTACATTTGGATATGTTGTTCATGGATATCACCAACACTATTAAACCTTAAAAGCTTCCCCTCTCGTAAGTTCATATGACAAAACCTCTCTCTCAATAAATACCACTCATTGGAAAAAAAATATTTCACATAGTAAAACTATCCTATGATCTGATAAAGCCATCTTCGTTTGAATCTTCATAGCTCATTTTTACACTGAAAGTCAAAAACATAAATAACCAAATAACTTGTCCTGAAAGACTCATTATTGATTAGTAAAAAAAAAGAATATTCATAAGAGTGAGTAACCAACAGATAGAAATTAAAAACACAACTACGTTATGCGTAATACCTCCAAAATAAATTTCAAAGTAATTCTCGCCCTAGAATAGTTCTTCACTTTTTTAGATTTTTCAATTAAAATTACGATTTTTCTCCCATTTTTTGTTGTACAAATAAACAACCCAAGAACAAGGTAAAACAATTTCAATTTAGTAGAAGGAGTAGATTCAACTAAGCATGAATACAACATTACACACAAATAAGAAAATTAATTTTCCTTTAAGGTATGACTATTCATTAACAAGATAAACATATGTAAGCAAGACAGACTACCATAGTAGCATATATAGTGACATATCCATAGTCACCAAAAGTTAGATGAATATTGGAACTACACTAATATGTCAATTAGTCTATTAATGATTAGTTAGGAAAGCTTTAAACTTGCATGTGTTATCATTAGTAAACCAAATCCCAAAGTTTTTGGTTCCAAAGACATACATGATGATTCTTTTGACATGTGTAAAATGTGATTCTTTAGGATTTGATTGATAACAGGCATAAACATCAACATTAACACAAATATCATGTCTACTTGTTGTGAGATACAATAAGCTACCTATCATGCTTCTATATAGCATTTGATCAATGCTCTTACCTGATCCATCTATTGAAATCTTGGCACTTGCACTTATGGGGGTTCTCAAATGCTTACTTTTCTCAAGTCCAAATTTCTTAATTAAATTACATGGTTTGAGAAATAAAGCTACCTTCATTTTGCTACTTGATTTGAAAACCAAGAAAATATGTGAGTTCACCCATCATGGATATTTCAAATTCATTAGTCATTATGTTCACAAAATCTATGACGAGAACATTAGATGTTGACCTAAAAACTATGTTATCGATGTGTATTTGAGCTTTGAATATATCCTCTTTGGTCCTTTTAATAAAAGAGCCTTCTTAATTCCTCCTCAAACATTCCCTTTTCCAAGAGATAAATTGTAAATCTCTCATATCAAGCTCTATGAGCTTGTTTCAAACCATAAAGGACCTTATTTGAGTTTATAAACATTCTTGAAAAATTTATGGTCAACAAAACCTTTTTGGTTGTTCAACATATACTTTTTCACTAAGTAAACATTTAGAAAAGAAAACTTTACATCCCTTTGACCTTGTTTAAATTTCATAAATCATGCAATGGTAAGTAAAATCCTAATTGATTCTAACCTTGCTACATGAGAAAATGTTTCATCACAATCAACTCCTTCAACTTGTCTATATCCTTATGCAACTAGTCTAGCCTTATTTCTAATGAAATCATCTTCATTAGATTTATTTTTAAATACCCATTTAGTTCCTATGATATTTTTTATCTTTAGGTCTAGGTACTAAAATCTAAACATCTTTCCTAGTGAATTGAGCTAACTTATCCTACAAGGCATTTATCTAGAATTCATCTTTTAATGTTTCATTACTTTTTTTTTGTTATATTTGAGAAACATAATAGATATGTGTTACTTTAGTTAACTATCTTCTTCTAGTTACCACACTTAAAATTGGATCACCAATGGTGTTTCCAGTTAGGTGGTTTTTGGTAGTATGTGTTGCTTCTGAGTTTGAGTATTGGGTATGATGACCTCATCATCCAAGGTTGACTCTTCATCTAGCTTATTATCTTCCTTTTTAATGTCAGGCATTTCATTATTATGTCCCTCAATTGGAAAGCTTGTGCTTATAGGTTAATCTTTACCATTAGTCACTAGAGTACTAATACATGCATCATCTACAACAACATTGATATACCCCATAACAGTGTTAGTTCACAAGTGGAATACTCTAAAAGTACAACTTGTTAATGAGTAACCTAGGAAGATACCTTCATCACTTCTAGAATCAAATTTTCCTAGATTGTCACGATCTATAAGAATGTAACATTTACTTCCAAACACATGCTAGTCTCTTAGCAAGAATGTTGAAAAATTAAAAATAAAAACCAAAATAAAACTATCCTAAATCATTTTAGTAGATTGAAATGGTTGTATTTAGTGTATGCAACGAGCCTTTAAACCCCTAGTTGCCCTATTAGAAAAGTCTAAGTCTCATGAGGGACTTCCGATATGATACCCACAAACATCAAAATTAAAAGCAAATAACAAAAATGCATAAACACCACATAAAAAAATAAAATTTAAAACAAAGTAGAAAAGCTAACAAAATAAAAATAATAACAAAACTTCTCATGATTTTTAATCTTTTCTAAAATTACAATTAAAATTCATAATATGAGTTATTTTAATATTCTAAATATTCTTAGTTTATTATAACTATTAGATGAAAATCACTTTCATATTCAAATAAAAAATGAATCAATATCAATATATGTGTAAGGAGTCCGAATTCACTTCGACTCTAACCTCACAAGACATATTGTCAATAACATTGATCCTATTGGTTTAAGCACCCCTTCAAATGTATACACGAATAGATTTTATGTATAGAAATGAACTAATAGCTTCACATATGTTTAAAGAAGAAAAAGCTCCAAGTAGTGCATAATATTGATCCCATGAAAGTATCAAATGAAAGGATTTTATAAATAAATCACATTATTTTCATACATCAATCAAGTTTATCAAATAAAAATATCAAGTAATATGCCTTTAGGAGAGCAAGAAAATAAAATGAATTCTTGGGAAATTATTTCCTATATTTTTCTTTTGTATTTAACCAACTCTCTTAACGTTGAAGGACATTGGGTCATAGTATTTAATTTATACTATTCATTTTTCTCTCATTTTTATTTTATTTTTATTTTTATGTACTTTTATTTTTTAGAGATAAAACACATGTATAGACTATACATATTTTATATGATAAAGTGAGTTGCTAATTTATGCCTTTTTCTCTTTCATTTGTTTAGGAAATCCATATATGTCTCTTTTTTAGAAGTCATACATGAATGAAAAGAAGTGGTATCTACTTTCAATTTCTACATAAGTCATTTAATTTAGGCAATAAAAATAAATATATGATACTTTATTAGATGTAAATCTTGATATTCAATGCAAAAGACCTATAGAGATCATCTAGCAATTTAGAATTTATAAAAATAATATTAAAAAGTATACATGTGAATATATATAAAAATTTCATTTAAGAATAATTATTTTATGTAACTTTTTCTACACACAACCTAAAACTTACATTGCCTTCAATATAACAATTGCATATTAAAGAAGAAGAATAATGGGTAGAAAAATCACCCATTTAATGATCCTATTTAAGAGTTGATATAGAATTGTAGGTGTATCCATTAATATAAATATTACACAAATAGAAAATTATGTACTTCTCACAAATTTCAACAAATGATTGTAAAATTTAACAATTCAAAATAATGTTCACATGAAAGGAAATAAAAAATAATTAACATAAAATAAAAAAATATAATACCCAAAAATAATAAAAACTACAATTCTCAACACAAAATAAAATAAAGCAAAATAAAATTAAAACATAAATTTCATATCTGAATTTAGAGCTCCTCAATTTTGTCATCCGGACCTTGCACAAGTATTTGTTGTAAACTTTGTTAAGGTACTTGATCAGACATGAATTGTGTGTAATAAATACTCAAGTATATGTATTGCAACAAGTAATAATGATAAGAAAATATCATTTCCATGAACATTATTTTATTATAAAGTAATTTTTAAACTAAAACAAATAAAAATCAATTTTTTTTGTTTTTACATTTTTTGGAAGCAAAAACTAAAATAACTAAAAATAAATAGGAATAATTAAATAAAAAATTTGGAAACTAAGAAGATATATGAGAAAATATCTAAGAATACTTAATCCCCCAATTTTCTAAACATGTAAAACACTAAAATCTCCCAATATAATTATCAATTAATTACATGATGAATCAAATCTAACCTAGCATGTATTTCTCTATCAAGTAAACTATACATCATATAGTAATTAACCTAATTACACTTTCATGACAATTAAATTGCATACTACTTATTAAGTTTATCAATTATGGACCACATACATAAGATTCGTATATCTCAACTTAGAAACTATGCATGTTATTTAATCAAGACAAAGAATTAAGTGATTTTCTCAAATCTATTTAAATGTCTCTATAGATAAATTATTGGCCAAATAATTAATAGCATAAAAATTAGATGAAATAATATGAGTAAATTAAAATCATAATTGGGGTTAAATATTAGATCATCACATGGTGAAAATTAGGTTCATAAGACCCCTAGATTAATAAATTAACTAAACATAAATTTGTTCATAAAGCTCATATTTTTTATAAAGAAAGACAAAAAATGATAAAGAAATGAGAAGAAGAAGAAATAAAATCAATGTCTTGAATTGTAGTACCAATCTACTCTTGAATCTCCACCAAAATTGTATCTCCTTTTAAATTTTTCTATATTTTTCTCTCTTCTTAGCTACAAAAATTGAAAAGAATTATGTTAATTATGACTCCTTAGGATTTATGAGGCAATTAAGGGGTTAAATAAAGCTCATGTGGAATCTGGACCATCAAATTAGCTTTAGATGAACGATTGAGATCAATAAAATAAAAATTAACAATGATGGTGAAAAGAAAGAAGACACGTGGCACAAAATATTTATTGGGTGATTCAGAGCACGAAGTATGGTAAGGTAGACTATTTTGTGTTAACAAAAGCTAATTCAGCACCATGTGGGGCAATGTGGAAGGAGTGGTGAATGAGGTAATGATGCTTGATAAGTGTGTTGACCAAGCGATTAACTCAGAATGAACATTGTGTTGACACATAGAATAACACTGTATCATTGAGAACATATAGCATTGCATGATTTTCTATCTTTGCTTGTATGGAATCCATATGAATTGCTTCGGCAATTTTTCTACTTATGTGGCATCCATCTGGTAGCTTCTAATTAGTCTTGAGTTAAAAATTCATAAAAACCCATAAAATACCAAAAATTTCCAAAACTTAAACTTTCAACCCTTTGCTCTAAAGGCTTCATATTTTAAAAATTTTAACCCCAAATATACTACTTATTAAATAAAAAATAAAATATTAAGTAGAAAAGTGTGCTAATGAGTCTACTTTCATATAGTCATTAGTACAAAAGTGAGATCACAATGTTGATACTCGAATATTACTAAGTGGTTGTATCCAACCTGAGATGACTCAATTGTAACTGGTTCATTTCATATGTCAACCTATTATGTTCCACTTAATCATGATTATATTATTTAGGAATGTAGTTTGTTCGGCGAGATAGGCATCCTGGTAATCTTTCCTATAGCTCATCCTTTCATTAAGATTATGAAGTTGTTCTTTCATAGACAACCTTGATAGAGGAATGACTCATCAAAATATGTCATGTTCGATAATTCACTAGGTTGTAAAATACTTTCACCTTTTGAGTAAGGTACCCTTGTCTTCTTACTTAAATTAGTGATTAATTGGGGGAAACAAAAACTCAAATGGTGATTTTTTGCAGATAACTTTATCTTGTTGTAAATTATATTCCCTACATTCATAGACATCTTGTATACAATTGTATAAAGTAAAATATTCCTTTCTATATCAACAATATTGTAATTTCTAGTAGGCATCAATCTTGAACATACAAAGTATTTACAAATTCGAGCAATTTTATCCAAATATTTTTCTTCAAATCCCTTATGCTTACCTCCAACATATATCCATTCAGTACCCTAAATAGTTAAGGTTTTAATTACCATAGCATAATCAACCTTATTTTAAAAATCCTCATACTCACCTTCTCCAATATTCACAAAAAGTAGTGAGCATTTCTATCATTTGGCTCGAATGGGACGATTATATCCCATACTTCAACTACATTATCAACTCGTGAACATTTCCATAAAATTCCCAAACAACAGATTCAATAGCAACTTCTCACTCTTTTACAAACATTTTCCATCCTAGAACTGCTATAAGATTCATAATTCCTTTGGGTCTAGAATTAATCCTCCTCTCATGTATGAAACATTTGTTCATTTCTACTGCTATTTCAAAGCATACTTTGCCTTCAAAACTAAAAAATATAGTCCTATCTTAATCTTTAGAAGTGTAAAACTCATTTCCTTTCCAACACTTTTTGGTGCCATTTTCTAACCTTAGATAATATCTAAAACTTAGAGGTTCACAATAAATCCAAATAACAACACACATTATACCAAATTTTTCCTCTCTTTATCCCAATTAGGGTTTTTGGAACTCTTTCAAAATCACAAATACTTCACAAATTTTAGAAAATTTATTTTAAACACTTAAATTCCAAAATTTATGAATACTTACTTTGTATTGTTGTGGATTGAAGTACAATGAAGAAAATTCCTCTTGAAGATGAAGATTTTTTGATATTGTTTGAAATTTTTGAAAATTCCTTTGTGGAATGAGAAAGGAATTGATAGGAAATTGATTTTTGTGAAGGATTTTGAGAAGTTATTAAGGAAAGGTGGGAATTTTGATGGTATTTGGAGTGTTTTCTTAGAGAGCAAGTTAGGGTTTATGAGAAAATTTGAGAAAATAAGTGAAAAGTAAGAGAAAAATCGCACAGGTGAGGTTTTGTGTCTATAATTTCTACGCAGGTCGTGGCGTAAGAATACACATGCCACAATACCAAATTTTTAAACTCATTTCAAATTTTGATCAGAACCTCCATGTTGTGGTACAGGTAAAAGCATTTCGTCGTGTGAACATTTAATCTTCAGACCATTCTAAAATTAGAAAATCTTATGCAATAGCACAAAACAAAGCATGCTACGGTACGCAGCAAAGTGTTCTTCTCACTTGTTTTAATGTTTACTCCCCATTATATATATATATATATATATATTAAAAAAAATAAACACAAATAATAACCCCAAAAAATAAAATAATCATACAAAGTATATAATAGTAAAATGATAAATAAAATTAATTAAAAATAATAAAATAAAATCATGGGTTGCCTTCCATCCATAACTAATTGTTATCATCTTTGGTGAGACGTTTCTTAAGGGTTCTCATCTTTTTTTAAACCCAATATCCCCTTATTATTGAGTTTTTTTTCTTGACCTTCTCATTATTCCTTTCCTTACTTTTACAAGTTCTTAGTTAACTATTCCACCTATAGTTCCATCTTCTTAATGTAAATCTCTACAGAGTCCAAGCTTTGATTAAATCATGCTTGGTTACCTCTGCTAACTTGTATGAATGAATTCAAGTTGTTCTCTAAATTTGATTTGTTGCTAGGATTCATGGGTATTTTTTGGTGGAATTGATGGCTTGATAGGTTTAAGCATTGGGAAAATGGAGGGTTGTTTTGCCTCCGAGAGAAATTGGGATGATTCCTCCACCCAAGATTGTAAGTATTAGCATTGTGTCCATACCTTGGTGGAGGTTGCTATCCCTTTAATACATTGACCTGCTTGAGTCCATAATTAGCTTCTCCTTGGTTGGGACAACACCATGTCCTAGATTATTGCACACACCATATTGTTCTTTATTTTTGATGGCATGTTTTATAAGAAGCACAACTTACTTTGTTAGTTGAGCAAGCTACATTTGAGCTTCAATACAAGAGTCTATTTCATGGACTCTAGCTCTCATTACTTGGGAGCTATTTTGTTGGGAATTGTTAGTCTCTAAGGTAGTTTTTTCAAGGATGAACTGACAATGTTATGTTAATCCATCATAGAAAAACAATTCTGCAATTACAGAGAATAACTATGATAGAGGCACTGAGTGAGAAAGATTTTGAACCTATCCCATGATTTATGAAAAGGTTCTCCATCCATTTGAGCGAAAGTTTCTATCTTAGCTCCCAGCTCTGATATCTTTATAAACATCCTTCGAGGTTACTAGGGAACCTATATGAAGTGACATTAGCCATGCCTTGGCCCTTTCTTTTAGGGTGTAGGGGAAACACCCCATTCTAAGTTTATCATTGGTGAGTACACCTAGGGAAAAAGTTTGGATTATTGAGTAAAAGACCCCAATCAAAGATAGTGAGTCTTCACTAGATAGTCCATGGAAAGAATGTAACATGCAAAATTGATTATTTTACAATTCATTGTTCCAAGCAGCCTTATCTAGTTGGATTGAGGCCATTGTTGTGCCAATTACTAGCCTTACAAACCCATTCATTATGGTTTCCCTTTATGGTGGATTTTCCCTAAAAGTCATGTAAAGGATCAAGGTTAGGCTCACAAATTTATTCAACAAAAGGTTGTGGGACTTCAAAGTATAGCCTTCTTAATAGTATACTAGGTGTATTTATGTTATTACTACATGGTGTGAAAGGGTACCTTAAAGACCTCCTACCTCGCATAAACCTATAAAAGTAGAATTTAAAATAAAAGGATAAAATAAATATATAAATATATTATATGTTTGTACATAGAAGTACTATACATGTAGAAATTAAAAACAATAAATGGTACAATAATACACATGTCAGAAAAACAAAATAAATAAAATTAAGTTAGTACACAAAAATATTAACATGAAATAATTAAAAGAAATAAAGATGCATGTAAAAGAAAGTAAATAAATAAATGAAAATAAAAAAATTGAAATTTAAAAGAAAAACACTTGGAAAAATAATTAAATCAAATCAAATCAAATTTAAAAATTAATTTTTTTATACAAAGAAGAGAAGATTTTAAATTTAAAATATCTAAAATTAATCAATAACCTAGATATTCTAAGATTTCAAATAAAAATCATGATATTTATAACATAAAAGGTTTTTAAGATTGTAATAATAAAAATTTAAAAATACTATTCCTCCCAAGGGACCAAAAGCTTGATACTTGCAAAAGTTATCTTAGTTTTCACTAATATTGTTGGTTTTTACCTTGCAATTATACCAAAAACATGATATGCCAAAATTAGGCTTACAAATTTCATATGATTTATAAAATAGCTTGTGAGTTCATAAACCACTTCTAAAAAATGATAAGTATATTTTCAAGATCGATCCAAAGAGAAATCATCTAGTTTTTAAATTATTTAGTAAATTCTTGAAAAAATAAAACCTAAAACATCCTGTCACGATTTTTTTGTTTGAGATCTAAACTAATGACATAAAAATAAAGATAGATTCAATAAACATATAAGCAATTAAAAAATTATCATCCATTAGAGAATTTATAATATATATTAGGAAGTTAATTATGCTTGCTCAATATTAAGTTATTAAAAATATGAACTACTAAGACTTGATTATCCATTTTTTTTAAGAAAATATCCTAAGATAGGGATCATTTTTGTTATTAATAATAAACCAATTAACATAAAAAAGGTGGGGACTACCAATTGATTAAGTATTAAATTCCACTTCCTTTCTAAGAGATTAACAAAAAAAAATTAATTTGTCCTCTTAGGTGGGGTCGAACAACTTAAACTCTCATCAAGGTGTCTAAGTTAGGTTTATAATTGTCTAAGTTAGGTTTATAATTTAAGCATCAAAAAACTAACTTTCAGAATTTAAAACTATTATGAAGGATATGTGGTCAATATATCTTTAAATAATAATTCTTATAAAAAATTTTGAAATAAAGTTTTCTAAATCAGAGCCAGAATATTTCATCTAACATCTAAGAGTTGACTCTAAATTATATTTACATAATTAAATCTTAAATCTCTTTTTTATTATGAAAAATACTTCATTAATATATATTTTCTTTTACAAATTTTGTTTTAATCTAGATGAAGAAATAAAATTTAAATAATGTTATAAAAATGTTTAATCAACATTAATATTTCACAAGTGTAACAACATTACTAATATCTCATTTTATTTATAGCCCAATATACATATTTTAATAAATAATCAATAAATTAAACACAACGTTTAGAAAAAAACATATAAATATAATTTGAAAATAATACATTCAAATATATCTCCATATAAATTAATATTGTTAATGTTCTAGAAAATCTCCAAATAGAATTTTCATACTTTTTATTGAATTGAAACTAAGCCTATTACATAAACCAAAATTTGTTCAACTCTTAATTGAGATAAGAACATAAAACTACTAAAAGAAAAGCTAAAAAGCTTAGAAAGAGATTAGCAGGATTAGAAGAAATAAATTATGATAGATACAATGTAAATGGGGTCTTATTTATAGGTGCATAAAAGGAGAAAAATAAGGATCAAAAGTATGGAGCCATGGCATACACAAGCTATTACACGATAGTGACTCGATCTAATTAACTCAGACCTGACACACAATATTTTCACATTATGGCCCATATAGAATCTAGGATGCTTTATATTCAGTCTATTAGTATTTCACCGCAACACATAAAATAACTAAACCATATCATGCACTTTTCTAATCAACTGTAAACCCATATTTTCTTATATCATTTTTTTTAACATACGTAATACTTTACATATGTTATCTTTTAATTTTTAATGTTGTAATGGAGTACTTTAAATATAATTATTCAAGTGTTCATCAATTTTATCTAAAATATTTTCTTTCTTTTTCTTTTTTGAAGTTAAACTTTTGGAAAATAAAAAAATATACCCGTGATTATGAAAAGCTAGATTTGTTAAAAATGATATTAAAACTAAGAATATACAAATCTATTTAATTATTAAACATGCTTAAAGTGATGATATATTGAGTTCTTTTAAGCATTCATCACATATATGTGCGGAACATATCTAGAAGACCATCCCTTTGCTGTCTTCATTTTGGTTTCTCAGGTTATAGCTACTATGGGTCATCTTAGCATGTTGAATCCGATGTATTGTGCACCGTCGTTACTATGTGGAAAGGGAAAATCCTTTTTTCTAAAAAATCATCTGGTTTTGTGTATGAGTTTTACGCGACTAGTTTTCCAAGAATTTCAAATCAAAAAGGTTCTCAAGTGCCTTATGTGGGTTTTGAAATTTTTTTTTTCAGTAAAAATTCAATTTTTAACAACAAACATTTGGAAAGTATATGGTATTAGGAAAAAATAATTTACCAAACAAAGATCTTATGATATTAATAATTTAACTATAATAAAGTAGAAAAAGAAACACAGTTTTGTAACTTGTGAAAAAATAGTTGAAACCTTTAGTCTTCCAGGCCTTGTCTCCCAATGTGCAAGAATGAGATGGGTGGGAATCCTTTCCAACTCCAAGTTGATCAAAACTTGCTTTTAGGTCTCCAACTAGAACCACTTGTTGTATGTAGTCTACAATTTAAGAAAAATAATTTTCTATCAAGCGTATCTTCCTAAATCACTCTAGCTTGGTGTTGAATTTTATCTCACAAAATTATCTCAACTTAGTAAAATTATCTAATTTTCTATGCATTTGCATCCTTATAAGGGGAGGGATATAGTGTATCAAATGCTCTTCATTTGATATAGTTTGATTTGGATTAAGATCCCTAAATTATTTCCAACTTTTTAAAAATCCCACACATAATCAAATTATGTTCTATAATGATATCATCATTCCCATCATTTTTGCCTTATCCACGCCACACATAGGAGTCCTACTCCTAATGTGTGTTATGATTTAAATCCAAATTAAATTTCTTCAATAAGTAATCCAAAATCAAATCCAATTTGATAATGACTAAAATGTATTTTTTGTCCCACAAGTATTTAAATTTACCATTTTAATATTTTTAACTATATCAAAGAAATATTTCTTTAATTAATGAATTGGATTAATTCAACTATGAAAATTATCATTGTACCTATATATATGTATTTTCCTTTTATGACCATCATAAATTGTCCCAAAATATAAATATGTATTTTGATCATATGTAATAATTCATTTATCTTGGTAGCAACATCGTCCATTCATTTTTATAGAGTAGACTCCAAGAAAGATAGAACTATGAATTCGAGCGTAAATAAAGTACTGATACATTAATTAGTTCCTTACCTAATTATTAATCTTTATTGATCTCAGAGTTACTGCACTATAAATCTAAGACTAAAAGCTCTCAAACAACATAGGTGATATTTATCCAACATAATGTATAAGAGTAATCCATTCACATAACCCTTAGGTGTAGCTAAATCCTCTAGAGTAAGTTCTTAATATGACTGAGGTCATTAATTTTGGAACATTAAACAATGGAATTTCTATCTAACATATGTGAATAGACAAATTTAATTCCATATTTTGTGACATAACTACCTAGCTTATCATAAACAGTAAGATACCAAGATAAATGGTATCTTAGCCCAACTCTTCGAGCATCACTACGCAAGTCAAAAATTAAGATCTTCCCCACATATGATCATAAAGTGATATAAAGATATAACTCTGAATAAACTGGTCTTACCGGTGTTTCTAATATGTCTATTCCAATCCTATATAATCAATTATTATACAAAGTATCCTAACTAGTTTTCTCCACATCGATCACCATGAATAATTGTCACTCCATTTCAAATGGATATTGCCCATAATAGTGACTTAATTAAAGATCTCATTATGTGAACTTTAATTAATGATACAGATAATTTGATTATTTCACTTAAAACCAATCCTTTTACATATATGCTGCTCAATTGAGTTTTAAAGAGACATGGAGAATTAGTGATAGTTATGATTTGTTTCAAGGATAAAATAGCACATATAAATAAATGAAATGTTGATTTTATTTATTCTAATTTCAACATAAATTTGAATACAAACACATTTAGCATTTATAGCTATATCCTAACAATTTCCCACTAGCCTTTAAGCATAGAAGACATGTCTTTTAACCCTATCCCTTCTTCGTAAACCTCAAAAATCTCGATAGATAGTGCCTTGGTGAATGGGTCAACAAGGTTGTTCTCAAAAGCTATCTTCTTAACTGATACATCTCTTTGATGTACAATCTCTCGGATCAAATGATACTTTCATTCTATATGCTTTTGATTTGTGGCTTCTTGGTTCTTTTGAGTTAGTCACTACTCCACAATTATCACAATACAATGTTAATAAGTGGTCCATATTTAGAATAACTTCCTTATTTTTCTACTTCACAAGTGGAAACATATTTGGCCTCCATTGTGGAATCATCTATATATCCTTGCTTCATGGTCCATACTATGGCTTCTACATCAAGTGTAAGCATTGACTCAAATATAGCCCACCAAGAATCCTTCTCTACATGAAACTTATAATTTGTGTATGATATAGGGATCAAATCTTCACCAACATAGACTGATATATAATTCCCCATTCCTCTAAGATATTAAGGATGCACTTGATTGTAACCTAATGATCCAATTATGGGTTCGATTGATTTTGACCAACTATGTAAACAAGATAACAGCTGTTATGCCTAGTATAGAATATGGTGTAATAAAACCTCCAAATGGTGATGCATACGAAACCTATCTCTTATCCTCTATCTATTGAGGTTTCTTTGGAAATTGCTCCTTTGATAAGGTAATCTAATGTCTAGTAGGTAAGGTATCTTTCTTGAAATTTTGCATCTAGAATCTAAAAATCACCTTATCTGTACACGATGCTTGCGACAGTGCTAAGACCTTGCCATAAGATTAGGAATTATTTGTATGCCTAACACATAGATAGCTTCACCTATATCCTTTATCTAGAACTACTTAGCTAGACATTGCTTTACATTTGACAATAAATCTACATTATTTCCAATAAGTAGAATGTCATCCACGTAAAGCACCAAGAAAACTACTTTGCCATCCTTGATGAGTTTGTGAACACAATGTTCATCAAGGTTTATCTCAAAACCATATGTGTTCATAGTTTCATCGATCTACATGTTCCATGATCTTGACGCTTCCTTAAGTCCATAAATGGGCATCTTAAGCTTGCAAACCTTTGCTTTTGGCCTTCGACTATGAACCCTTTTTGTTAGACCATATAGATGTTCTCCTTCAAATAGCAATTCAAGAATTCCATCTTGATGTCCATTTTCCAAAACTTGTAATCGAGAGATGGTGCTATTGAGAATAATATCTTAATGGATTTAAGCATTGCTACTAGCAACAAGTTTTCCTTATAGTTAACCCCCTTATTTTGGGTAAAACCCTGTGCCATAAGTCTAGCTTTGAAAGTATCCACTCCTTTTTCTCTTGTAAAGTCATTTGCACACAATAGGTCTAACCACAATTTTCTAGAAGCTCTCAGATAGAGTTGGAATACATTAATTCAATCTAAAGGCTCATAGATATAATCAATTCATATTTTTCAATATCCTTCTTTACCTATTTTTAAGGTAATAGTTCATCTATATGACTATCAAACATGACAACTTGTGCCTTATTGCCTGCCATTTTATGGTCAGGTAATTAGCACCCATTATGGTGAAGCTGCAGAAAATTTTGACTATGGATCATGATTTATTGGTTGATTGAGTATCGATAGGTGGTGGTTGTTTGATCCTATAAAACTCATTTTCCTTGAGAAATACCTTGCTATGAGGTTTATTGTTGTTAATATAATCTTGTTCAAAAAATATAATATTCGTTGACATATAAGCCTTATTCTCTTGATTATTATAATGCAAGTCTTCTTTTGATTCTTTCCATCTTTCCGATCTTCTATTTAGGCACTTATACTGGACATCCCTATATATGGATGTGGTGCAAACTAGGTTTATATGTCCCATCAATAGTTCCACTAGAGTCTTTAGGACAAACTTGGAAGGAACAACATTTAGTATGTATGCTACTATTTGTAGGGAATATCCCCAAAGCAATATGGGCAAGGATGTATAAATCATCATTGACTTGGCCATCTCAAGCAAGGTTCTATTTCTCTTTTATGCAACACAATTATGTTGTGGTGTACCAGGTGCTGTGAGCTGCTAGACTATCATGTACTCTAGAAAATGGTCTTTGAACTTTGTGTCAAGGTATTTATTTCCATGATCCAATCATAATGCCTTTAATGACATACTTAATTACTTTTCAATTTCAACGCAAAATTCCTAGAACTTTCCAAAAGTTTTCGACTTTAACAACGTTAGGTAGATATATCGATATATCGAGTAGTCATCTATGAATGTGCGAAGTACTTATAACCACCTCTAGTTTGAACACTCATATGTGTACTAGTTTAAGTGGTGGTGTGGCTTTTTGGCCATTCACTAAAAAGAATTATTTGGTAATCTTACGTTTAAGTAAGTGTTATTTTCTACACATTTTAAAATATTAATTCCATTACATTTATATATTTTCTATTATTATAATATGCCAAAATTATTAATTTATATATTTTTATGTATTTATTGAGAAATATTAGTTTTTTTTATGTTTTAGGATTTTTCTTGGATTATTATGAAATATTTATTAATTTTAATTGATAGATGGACTTACTCAGACAAGCCTATGGACTAACTTAGACCATCCTATATCAAATTCTTGTACCATTCACTACCAATTCATTTGCTTGACACTTGGAACATCCTTAACATCATTCAGCATGATCAACGTCATTCTCGCATCTCATCATGATTTTTGCATGTATCACTAATCCTAATATTCTTATTTGAAGTGATATATTATGGATACTAACTAAATACCTACGTTAACTATCATCTTTGTAGATCTTATTGTAATAAATGAACTGAATCTAATAGGCATACCTCTAGATTATTTAGAATTTAAGTTATTTAACCATCGTATCATTAATTAACTACACGATAAGAAAATGTATGAAGTGTTAAGTGGACCTAGACTTATAATGCTAAATTTGAGAATTCAAGATGAATTTTAAATAATAAAATTGATTTAGAATCTAAGACATAATTTACACTCATTACATGGTTAATAAAATTTTAAGTTATTGGTGAAGGCAGTCCCATAATGACATATATCTCATAATTCTTATGCAATCTATTTTATTATTTTATGTTATTTTCTTTAAAAACAATGGAAAACCCTTTGCTACTTTTAATTAATTTACTAACTAAATAGTAAATAGGAGTATACATTGTAATCAATCAAGGTAGGTATGATTTAGGGTGAGCAACGTATCAAAACCACTTATTTTTCAATAATCTGAATCCAATCTAACCCAAATTTGATTTGAAAATTTTCAATCAGAATCTAATCTAATGATGTAATCATTCCGAACCAATCTAAATCTGAACAGATCAAATTTTTTTAATTGGATAAAGTCGAATTGTTATTAAAATATATTTATAAATTATTATCATATATAAATATGATATACATAGTATTTAAATTTTAAATTGATGAATCTCTACCAAAATTTATTATTTATAATTACAAATAAGAAAATCAAAATAATAATAAGTATGCTTAGACAATTGTTAAATAATTATACAGATTTAACATTTATATTTATTTTTTAAACTAAATAGTAATTTAATGTAATCCAAATTTTAATATAGCATAATATAAAATAAAATATGTATTTATTTATAATTTTCATAATAAATTTGGTTTGTATCAAATTAGAACATATTATAAAATCTATCGATTCAATCCGATTGAGTTATTTGTTGTAATTTAAAAAAAAATTAAAGAGATATCAAATCTAAATTAAAAATTATGTATATATGAAAAGATATTACATATACTACTGTTACTATTGATATGTTAATTTATGTTAAACTAATAATTGATAAATACGTGGATAAAAAAAATTTATATTTTATGTAATAAATATTTCATATTCCTAACCGCTTTTATTTACATATTTATTAAGTATCAACAATATATCCAACAATACATAGAAAAAAATATAAGAGAATTGAACTTTTATATATATATATATATATATGTTTGTGTTTCTCAATTAACAATAAATAAATCTCCCGTAAGACAATTGGAGTTGTCTAATATGATTTTTATTTTTTAATCTTTATATACGTGTCACTGTCTAAGAGCTAATACCTAAAAGATGGGGAAAAAATTAATACCTAAAAAGATAACAGTTAGCTCCTCTCATCGTAACCAGGGGTGTCCATGGTCCGGTTCGGTCCGGTTTTTCCTAAAAAAAATCTAACCGGACCGAACCGTTTATATTATTAGAACCGGACCGGACCAAACCATTTGAAACGGTTTTAAAAAATAAAAACCGGACCAGACCGTTTGACTTATAAAACCGTTTGGTCCGGTTTAAATCCCGGTTTGGTTCGATTTTTTTATAATTTAATGAAGAATAATATGAATTTTTTAATATATTATTAAACCGGTCCGGTCCGGTTTGAACGGTTTAAAATTAATACAAACCGGACCGGACCGTTTGATTAGTAAAACCGTTCGGTTTGGTCTGGTCCGGTCCGGTTTTATGGTTTGGTCCGGTCCAATCCGATTTTTGAACACACCTTCGTATGTATAGTTTCGTGTTTTCAACTATTTTCTAAAATAGGGAAAACATTTTATAGGTGTTTCAAATTTTTTGGTTTTTCATTCACATAATTTTTTAAAATTATAACTTAAAAAGCCAAATATATTAAATTATTTTTAAAATTAACTTTTTTTATTTTAAATATAAAAAATAGTTTTTAAATAACATGTTCAAACAAGTCCTCGCTATTTGGTTCCAGAACAGGAGGGGCGCTAGATGGAAGACCAAACAACTTCAGAAAGACTATGCTTGATCGGTAAGAGTTATAATAACGGAAAGATCGTCAAATTTTTATTTTATTTCTGTTTAAAAAGTTTCACAACAATTTGTTATCTGTTATCATTGAAAAGAATAAAAATTATTTTTTTTTAAATATGAATATTAAATAAGATTTTTTTTATATAATAATAAGTAAAATTATGAATGAAATATAAATAATGAATATGTGACCAAGAAAAGAAGATATATCTTGATCGGGAATTTGTTTTCCCTAATTATGTCGACGTTAGAAGGACGTTTCTTTTTCATTAGTCATATATTTAGAGTATATTATTGATGAAGAGTTTTTATTTTTAAAAATATAAATATTAGGAGTGATGTTAAAATCGTATATTAATTTTGATAAATTATTGTATCGTATTAGATAAATTAAATTGAATTATATTAAATTATATTATAGTTACTATTTACAGTATTTAATGACAAATTATATAATATAATCAGATAAAATTGATTATAAATATTTGAATAACATAATTTTATTTTAAATATTTTTATTACATTTTACAATAAAATATTTAATTAAAGATAAAAGAAAAAATCGAACAAACTGAGTTAAATATCTAGTATGTTTTAGACTCAGATCTCTTAATCGTACTAAATTTTACATAACTGTGTAAACATAAATTAATCAATCCAAATGCGGAATAAACAAACTAAACGGATCAAAAACAAGAAAAGCAAGGATCTTACCTCCAACTATTGAAATTGTTCTTAAAGTTCTAAATTGATCAAAATTGATTTACTCTCTCTGTAAAGGACTTCTAAGCCCTTAACAGCACTCAAATAGATGGTATATTGTACTGGAATTCTAAGCCCTTAACAGCACTCAAATAGATGGTATATTGCACTGGAATTATATGTTGAGCTTAGGGACCATAACACTCATTCTATAGTCGTACTTTCCATCAAAGCATTGGCATTGTTACTAGCTTTCAGCCATAATTGATGAGTTATGGTTCTTCAATGGAAAAAACTTTTGGACTACACTTGAATGATTCATTAAAAAAATGGATTGAAAATTAAAAATTGGATAACGGATGGATCAGTTACATCCTCACACTTGATCCAAACGTTCAACCTAATCTCATCGATTATCTTTCTTAAGAAATAAACACATGAATTATGGCAATAGGTTCTCTGAGAGAGAGTATTATCTTCCACGTATTACAATGTATTTGGTTTCTCAAGTATTACATTTATGTGGTAACAAAACTTAATGAATAAATCCTATATTTATTATTGGTCCTATACAAAATATATTTTCTCAAATAAATTAAGGTGTACTTGAATATGAGAAAATATCATAACATATAAGAGTTTCAATAACAAACTGTATATATACATTTACAAAATGGAACCAATTCCCATTTTCTCTACATTATTCTTAAATTTTAGTGTTGGCATGCCTTTAGTCAAAGGATCATCAATCATCAACTCAGTGCTAACATGCTCCATGACCACTTTCTTTTCCTTAATACGTTCTATTATGGCCAAGTATTTGATGTCGATGTGCTTACTATGACTACCACTCTTGTTGTTCTTAGCTATAAACACAGCAATTGAGTTGTCACAGTATAATCTCAATGGCCTAGAAATAGAATCAGCTACTCTAAGCCCATAAATGAAATTCTTTAACCATACACCATATGATGTGGCCTCAAAACATAACACGAACTTGGCCTTCATAGTGGAAGTAGCAGTCAAGGACTACTTCGCACTCCTCCAAGACACGGCTCCACTGACAAGCATGAAAATGTAACCAGATGTTGATTTGTGTGAAATAACATAGCGAGTGAAGTTCTCATTGGAGTAACTGATTACTTCCAGATCATCGGTTCATCTATACATTAGCATATAGACCTTGGTTCCTTGAAGGTACCTCATCACTTTCTTAGCAGCTCTACAGTGGTTCAAACCTGGATTACTCTGATATCATCCCAATATTCAACTAGCAAATGCAATGCCAGACCTTATGCAAACCTGAGCATACATCAAGCTTTTGACAACAGAAGCATATGGAATGTTCTTCATTTGTTCTCTTTCAAAATCATTCCTTGTGCATTGATCCAAATTGAACTTATCGCCTTTCACAATGGGAGCAACACTTGGTGAACAATCTTTCATTCAAAATCTCTTTAAAACTTTATTAATATCGATTTCATGAGATAAATCCAAGAAGCCTCAAAGTCTGTATCTATAGATCTTAATGCCAATGACATAAGATGCCTCACCCATATCCTTCATATTGAAATATTTAGAGAGGAATTGTTTTACCTATTATAGCAAACCCTTATCATTGGTTGCAAGAAAAATGTCATCCACGTATAAAATCAAAAAATATATCTTACTCCCACTAACCTTATGGTATATACATTGATCCATAGGGTTTTCAACAAATCCAAATGAAGAAATTACTCCATGGAATTTATAATACCATTGACTAGATGCTTGTTTTAGTTCGTATATGGATTTATTAAGTTTACAAACCAAATGCTCACCATTACTAGAAAGAAATCCTTCAGATTGTTTCATATAAACCTTTTCTTCTAGATCTCTGTTGAGAAAAAATGTTTTCACATCCATTTGTTGCATCTCAAGGTCAAAACAGGCTACTAATGCCAATATAATGCACAAGGAATTTTTCTTAGATATAGGAGAGAAAGTCTCTCTATAATCAATTCCTTATTTTTGAGTGAATCTCTTAACAACTAATATGGCCTTGTATCTCTCAATGTTTCCCAATAAGTCTTTCTTTATCTTAAAGACTCATTTACATACAATGGCTTTTGCACCAGTAGGTAAACTCAACTAGATTCCAAACTCCATTACTTTTCATGGAACTCATCTCATCCTTCATAGCATTGTATTTGGTCATTGAATATGGTTTACATCTTCTTGATAGTGAGTTACAACATGATTTTTGTCTCAGGTTCACCGGCACAATAGTTAGGGTTGGAGATATGTCCATACAATGGCTAGATTCTAGATGGTGTTCTTTGAAGGTTGAAAGCTTTATTGAGCTATGCATCTAAATGGTGATATATAATAGTCTTCATATCGTTTGTGGTGCTAATTTTTACGTAGTTTATCTTCTAGATTCAATGGGATGAACATGCGCCATTTCATAGGCCAAATAGGGTTTCTCCTTTGGAGATAGAGCCTTTTTTTACTTCAACTTCTACTTCTCTGATTCATGCTCAACCGGTAGCTAAGACCAAAAGGGCACGAGCTGTTGACCTCCCTACCTCTGGTATGTGGAATAACTTTAGCTAGTTCTCTTCGATGGACTTGTAGCCCATTGTGACATGTCTTACCTTTTTGCATCAATCAAACTACATAAATCTCTTCTAATTCAATTACTTCGTGTTTTTGGTATCATGGATCAACTCAACCTATAGATTTAACCCAATATAAGAACGCTGCTGAATTTCATAGCTCTAATAGCCAGGTTACCTAGCCTAGCAAGTACTACGATACAATGGTATGTTCAGAAGGCATATGGCCTTCCTCTCCTCCTGTAAATGTATCCCTAAATATTTTTAAGGACTCAGGAGAGAATAACAAAACTCTTTCTACACGTTGTATTCCAAGTGATTTTACTCCAGTTCTATCTAGGCCAACAAATGGTGTTATAAATGACCTGGTCGAGAGAGGCATGAAATCTGAGGCATTGGAAGGTTGTAGGTTGTTTGGAATTAATTTAACAAGCAATTTTTCTACTTCTCATCCTTCGGAGAAAATAGAGCAAATGTGCATAGATAATATGTGTTCTAGAGATAAAGAATGTGCTCAATCTTTTACTTATGAAACTTATAGGATTGGAACTATGAATGTTTTCAAGATCTGTATGGAATAGAAGAAAGTTATATCTGAAGCAATGACAAATGAGGTGCAATACAAGCAAGGTTTAATGTATTCAGCAAGAACTCGCACAAAGGTATATAACACCAAGTTTTTTGTGTATTTTACCACCACTTAAATCTGTTCTTATTTCTGATAATTGTGCATTAGTAATTTATGTTCATAAGATATGAATGCAAAGGGTTGCTATTGGTCGTGTTGTTGATCTTAACATGTTTAAAGGCTATGAAGATCTCATTGATGAGTTGGATAATATGTTTGAAATCAAGGGAAAGCTTCATCCACCTAATAATTGGGCTATTATATTCACTCATGATGAAGATGATATGATGTTGGTAGGTGATGATCCATGGACGTAAGTAACTTTTGATATAAATATTTTTGCTGCTTTTTTTAAATATTATATAAATAACTCTTAATAAATGGTGTTATTTTTGTATATAAGTTTTAAAGATATTATTTTTTCTATTGCTAATGAAAACTTAAATCTGTATTTTGTTTTGTTTGCTTTCCCATTTTACGGAAGCTCTCCCTCATACTCAAATGAATAATAATCACAAACTATGTACATATTTTTTGCAAATTTTCTCTCAACTTTAATTTTAATGTTTTCACAACATACACGTTTTAGTTTTATTTTATTTATGATCTGGTTGTAGACCAATAAGTTCAATTCTATTTGTGTTTTCACTAATAGCTTGTGAGTTGTAAATTAATGTGTAAGTTACAATATCAATAATAAATATAATATTATTCAATTGACTCTCTTCATTTGACTCTCTGTTATCTCTCTAAGGGATTTTATCAAATTTATATATATTTAAATTATAAATCACTTTAACAGACAATAGAGCGATGATATATTTGATCAAATCAATAATACCTTTATTTTATGAATCTTGGTTCTTAATTTGTATTTATAATAATGAAAATCTCTTAAGCTGATATGGGTTAAGTTTAAAAATTAAGATATTAGAGATATTTATGAACTTTTAATATCATATTTTTCAAACTTAGTTGACTTGAATTTAAGTGTTGAATTTATCTAACTTATTAGATTTTTAAAACATTTTTCTAGTAAATATTTTTAAAAATAGATAACTTATTATGAAATAATATTTATTTCTTTCAAAATATCAATTTTTTTTCTTTTTCTAGAAAAAATGATGAATAGAACTTGTTAGGCATGTTCATTGATTTATTTTTATTTGAGTAAATTAATAAATATTTGATTAAATTTAGGTAATTTTTTATATAAATATTTGATTAAATTTAAGTAATTTTATATAAATTTAATATTTAAAATTAAGTTGTAATATATTTATTATTAAATTTTTATGAGTGGTATATATCTAATAACATAAAAGCCCTTAATAATAGTGTATTTGTAATATTTATAAAAAAAATGATAAAAAACTATTTATAAAAGTAATATATTTATAACACAAATAATAATTTAAATAAACTATTATAGGATAACGTACCTTAAAATTAAGATAATGACAAAGGTAATGGCAAAATAATAATAATAATAATAATAATAATAATAATGATAAGGGACATATGTCGGACCAATCAAAGAAGTTGCTTAAATAAATAAATAATGACTAGGGATATATTCCCAATGACTCTTTCTCTGAGTTGGACCAATCACATCGTTGATATCGCTACACTCATTCCTTAAAAGATCTTAACTCCATCATAAAGTTAGAATCCAACATTGCCTGAGATTGAGATTCGCACCTTCCCCTGTTTCTTGTTATCACAACGTAATTCCATAACATGACTACTTCTATCTAGACATGCTCTCTCGCTCGTTTTCTATTCCAATCTCATCAGAATCCAAGGTGTTTATATATTTATATTTATCTTTTATCAAATAAAGTATTCATTTACAATTATCGTTCAAGTTTTACTTCATTATCAGATTGAATGTTCGTCTTTTTTTCTTCTCCTCTGTGTTTATGTCGACGCATGTCTTAAGTTATACAATGAATCCTAGAAGTATCACATTCTTTATCGTTTTGAATCTCATTGCCATCGTAATAATTGGGATTTATATTCAAATAATGGGGTTTTTCAATTTTGTTCAAGTTTGGCCCAAATTATTATTTTTTAGATTGGATTATTATATTTTCTTGGCTAGACAATAAAAAGGGTGAAATATGAGGTTGGTTTTGGCATGATTTGTTTTTAGGCTAAAATATATTTTTGTCAACTTGTAGACTCAACCAATTGAGTTAGATGGTGATTGTGTTAGCACAAGATTATTTTTCAAGAGTGAGTTACTAACCAATGAAACAAAATCAGAAGAACAGGGTTTTGATGTAACGATGTGTTCTAGTGGAAGATATTATCGCTGCTATGATGGTCTGTAAACTTATGTACCTATTCTCTTTTTTAGGCTATGTTACTTGATTCTTTATTTTTCGGTGTTCAAGCGCCATGAAATGTATGAGGTTGGTTATATAAAAGTTTGTAATTTAAATGAAAGTAAAATCATATGTAACTATGTTTTGACTCTTGTTAACTTAAGTTTTAAGCCCATATTCCAAGTATAAAATATTTTAAGTTCAAATTTTGTATGAACTTTGTTGTTATTTTTAATTAATTTATATCGACTAAAATGATAATGAACCCTACATTTTGATACTTCTTTTCTCAAGTAGTTTCATTAACAAATTTTTAGCTCTAAATATTTAATGTATTTTGTTATTTGTGAGCTTGAGTTATTGACTATTGACCAATAGATCTCTGAGTTTGAGTTATGGATTCGCTACTAGTTATGGATCCACCACTGGTTATACAACTACTGTATTTTAATTGTTGTACAACTGAAAAAAGTGAGCATATGTGAAAAAATTTGTGTTTTAAATAGATTTATTTTTAGTTCAATTTGTACAATTGTGTGTTTTTTGTTTTAGTATGGACTAGTTTGAATGGATAACTTCTTTTTATTCTTGGAAATGCGATTGCATATGCCTTTACGTTGTTGTGTGAAATGTGATTTATTTCCATTGTTGTATATATATAAGAACTTTTGAGAACTAAATATTAGATGACTTGTTCTTATTTTGGCAGCTAATTTCAAGAGAAAATGTCCTTGACTTGTTCAACAAAGGAGATGGAAGATCTAAAACATCGTCCTTTAACTCCATTAAGATTTATAAGGGGTTTGCTATGTTTATTAGTATTTCTATCAACAGCTTTCACATTCTTGGTATGTTTTGCACCAATATCTGTGATGTTGAGATGTTTGAGCATACATTATAGCAGAAAAATAACATCCTACATTTTTGCTCTTTGGCTTTCTTTGTGGCCTTTTCTATTTGAAAAGATAAATGGAACTAAAGTTATCTTCTATGGAGATACTATTCCAACTAAGGAACGTGTTCTACTTATGGCCAATCACAGAACAGAGGTTGATTGGATGTACTTGTGGGATCTTGCTATAAGGAAAGGCTCTCTTGGTTACATCAAGTATTTACTTAAAAGCAGTTTGATGAAATTGCCTATTTTTGGTTGGGGATTTCATGTTTTGGAGTTCATTCCATTGTGGAGGAATTGGGAAGTTGATGAACCAAATCTTCGTAGAATGCTTTCTACGTTTACTGACCCTGATTATCCCTTGTGGCTGGTGTTATTTCCTGAAGGAACTGATTTCACGTACAAATCTTCTGTTCCATTTTATCATTGTTATTATAATTGATTAATTGAGGTTGATTAAATGACTATGTTTTTATGTGTTTGTTGATGTTTAAACTTGTGCAGTGAAGAAAAATGCAAAAGATGTAAGCAATATGCTGCAGAAGTTGGACTTCCAGTATTGTCAAATGTGCTTCTTCCAAAAACAAGAGGTTTCTGTGCTTGCTTGGAAGTTTTAAGGAATTCCTTGGATGCAGGTTATTTTATACAATATGCTTGCTTTATTTGTTTTTTGGCTATGATTTTAAGTAATCATGACATCCCTAGTTTACTATTTTCATTAACAATGTATGATACTGAAATTTTTTTTCCATGTGTTTGGTAATACATATGAATTAAATTTAGTATTTGTTAAAGATCAACCCCAGCTAATTACAAAGCCCAAGGATAATAAAAGTCTAATCTATATTATCTACCCAATACAATGAAAGCTTCTCAAATGTTAAAAAATATATTTTTTTAAGAGAAAATCCTAAAAGGAAGTAGAAAAAAGAAGTGTGTGGAATGTGGTAATAATGTGTGGTTATAATTATTTCTTAATTTTATATTTGTGTGGTTATAATTATTTCTTAATTTTATATTTGTGTAGTTAGAATTATTTTATAATTTATATTTGTGTAATATAGATTACATGGTGATGATTATAAATAACCTTCCTTGTATTTGGGTTAAACATCCCTTAAAAAAAATCTTTATATTCTTAGTTTTAGTGTGAGTTGTGAGCTTACATTTTGAGTGTTTATATTTCTCTTCAAATTGTGAGTATTTTTTGAAAAGTGTTATGGTATTTTTATTGTAGGTATAATACAAGTAATTTGTTTATTTGTTTGGATCCAATATTAGTAAGTTTAGAGTTGTGTACTCTAAATTTTACTTAACAATTGGTATCAGAGCGGGACGATCAGGGATCGTTCTTGGTAGAACTATCTTGAGTCGTGTGGAGTTTGGTACTTTGCAAGTTTATTAGTCAAGCTTGTTTGATATAGTCAAAGTCTTGCTGACACGGTGGGTGAACTTCAAGTAGTTGTAGGAATCAAGAAGCTCAACAACAAAAACCATAACACGTGGGCAACATGTATGGAGTCTTACCTACAAGGCCAAGATTTGTGGGAGATTGTCGGTGGTGGCAAAGTTACACAACCAGTAGTGGAAAATGCAAACGGCATCTTACAGAAGTGCAAAATTAAAATAGGCAAAACGATGTTTGCTTTAAAGACCACAGTTAAAGAAGAAATGTTAGAGCATATTCGGGATGTCAAAACACCGAAGGAAGCATAGGACACTTTTTTTACACTTCTTTCAAAGAAGAATGATACAAGATTGCACCTTCTCAATAACAAGCTACTATCGATGGCATAACGCGACATGATGATTGCCCAGTACTTTCACAAGGTGAAGTCGTTATGCCGCGAAATTTCAAAGTTAGATCTGAAAGCTCCTATTGGGAAAACCAGGATAAAGAGAATAATTATCCATGGTTTAAGACCTGAATATCGAAGGTTCTTCACTGCTATACAAGGATGGATGACACAACCATCTCTTGTTGGGTTTGAGAATTTGTTGACCGATCTTAAACCATGGCTAAGCAAATGGGAGAAGTCTCGCTGAAGGGTGAGGAAGAAGTTCTCTACACCAGCAAAAGAAGAGGAAATTTCGAGCGATACAATGGTAGTGGATCCAAAAAGGATGGCGACAAAGGAAAATTTTCTCAAGGAAAGGGAAGCTTTCATCCAAGGGGAGTTTGGAAGAATCATGGTAATAGTGGAAAATTTGATGACAACTGTGGGAAGATGGGACATATGGCGAAAGATTTTTGGACCAAGAAAAATCTTTTTGAAGTAATACTGGTACTTCCATTTCTAAAGAGAATAGCGAAGAAGGTTAGGATGTCAAAGCATTATTTGCTACAAAGGAAGAAGTCATGGTAACAACACTAGAGCAGATTGATTACAAGAATGATTGGATCATAGATTCAGGTTACTTAAATCATATGACGGATAATAAACAGAAGTTGCAAAGCCTGCCTGAATATAAGAGAGATCGTGTAGTGGTGACAGCCGACAACTCAAGGTTACCGATAACTCACATCGGTAAGACGATAGTTACGCCTCGATATAATTCTAATCAGGTACCACTTCAAGATATTTTCCATATCCCAGGAATGAGGAAAAACTTGCTATATGTGGCTCAGTTGACATCATCATGCCACTATGTCTTGTTCCCCGAGACATGAAGGTGTATCTTGATCTCAAAATTTCAAAAACACTAACAATGTAGGTGCGATGATTGGAATCAGTTTACGTTATGTCAACAGAATTTGCATATATAGACAGGACAAGAAAAAATGAGACAACAAATCTATGGAACATACGGTTAAGTCAAGTTAGTTATTCCAAGCTAAGTGTGATGGTAAAGAAGTCGATGCTTAAAGGGCTCCTCAACTAGACGTGCAAACGGTCATAGTCTGTGTAGGATGCCAGTATGGTTAAGCTTACCGATTGTCATATGAGGAATCAAAATTCAAAGCAAAAAAATCATTAGAGTTAGTTCACTCTAATGTATTCGGACCGGTTAAACAACCATCAAATGGTAGTATGCGATACATGGTGACATTCATTGATGACTTCTCAAGGTATTTGTGGGTTTTCTTTATGAAAGAAAAATCTAACATATTCTCAAAATTTAAAGAGTTTAAGAGTTAATTGATGGAAAATTATGAAAGAATATCCATTACTTGCGCACAGAAAACGGTAGAGAATATAGCTCAAGCGATTTCTCTCAATACTTAAGGAATGTCGAATAAGTCATCAGTACACTTTTGGAAATTTGTCGAAGTATGCTACATGAAAAGAATGTACTTGGAAGGTTTTTGGCTGAAGCAATGAGTACTGTAGCCTTTGTGATCAACAGACTTTCTCAACCGAGGTTAAGCTTTGTTTCACCCTTTGAGAAACTATGGAACATGAAACCTATAGTTAGCTACTTTCGAGCATTTGGTTGTGTATGTTATGTATTTATTCGTGATCATTTATGGAGCAAGTTTGATATATCTTTGTGGGATATGACAGTTAAAGAAAAGGGTAAAAATGTTACGATCCAATGAGTAGAAGATGCTACACTTCATGAGATGTGGTATTCAATGAAGCATCTTCTTGCTAATCCTCAAAAAAGGAGGCATTGCCAGACTTGAGAGAATTTGGAGACAAGCTGCAACAAAAAATGGAAGAGCATACTGTTCAACTACAACCAAGTTCAGATGAATAAGGAGATCCAAATGGTGATGATGTCGAACAAAGAGTAATTCAAGATCCTTGGCTAATTGGCATATATCAACAACCAAATGAAGAAAGTGGGCCTAGTGAAATGAAAGAATCAACTCCACAATCTCAACTCCAAAGGTCAACAAGAACACGAAGGCCAAATCCCAAATACGCTAATGCAGCCATAGTTGAAGAAGAAACTATAGTAGAACTTGAGATGTTCAAAGAAGCATCGCAAAGTTCTGAGTGGATGATAGCTATGAAAGAAGATATCGATGCAATTCAGCAAAATAAAACTTGTGATCTGGTGCGAAAGGCAAGAGACGTGAAACCCATATCTTGTAAGTGGGTTTACAAGATAAAGCATCGTCTAGATGGGTCAATTGAGAGGTACAAGGCACAATTGGTAGCCTGTGGTTTCTCTTAATAGTACAGACTAGACTATGATGAAACGTTCAGTTCAATGGCAAAACTTACAACTGTACGAGTCTTACTTGCACTTGCAGCCAACAAAGATTGGAATTTGTGGCAGATGGATGTAAATAATTTTTTCTTCATGGAGAGCTGGATCGGAAGATACACATTATCCAATCAATGGGTTTCCAAAGCCAAAATCATCCTAAATATGTGTGTAAGCTGTAGAAAGCACTTTACAGATTGAAACAAGCACCGCGGGCATGGTATGGTAAGATTGTTAAATTTTTAACACAGTAGTTAATTCAATAACACCTGTAGATTCTAGCTTATTTATCAAAGCCAATGAAGGAAAGATGGTTATCGTGCTAGTGTATGTAGATTTAATCATAACTGGTTATGATGAGGTAGAAATTCTTCGGAAAAAGGAGAATTTATCAGTCCGTTTCCATATGAAAGAACTTGGATAGCTTAAGCATTTCCTTGGTCTAGAGGTTGATTGCACACAAGAAGGAATATTTCTTGTCAGCAAAAAATTTCCAAAGATTTGTTAAAGAGGTTCTAAATGCTTGAATGTAAACCGATTTTGAAACCGATGGAACCAAAAGTCATTTAGTGTGATGAATTGATACATGCAAAATCCAAAGAAGCCTTATTTGGAAGTAGTTCGACGAATATTGAGATATATGAATAAGACAATTGACTATGGTATTTTGTATAAGAAAGATGGAGACCAAAAGTTAATTGGTTACTGTGATGCTAACTATACATGATATCATGACATCAGTAGATCAACAACTGGGTATGTGTTTAAACTTGGTTCTAGAACAATTTTTTGGTTTAGCAAGAAACAACCGACTGCATCATTATCAACCACTGAAGCTGAGTATCGAGCAGCGACAATGGTAGCTCAAGAGAGTACATGGTTGATACATCTTTTACATCAACCAATAAATTATGCAATTCCGTTATATTGTGACAATCAATCGGTAATTCGTTTAGTAGACAATCTAGTATTTCATGCAAGAACTAAGCATGTTGAAGTGCACTATCATTTTATCAGAGAAAAGGTTTTGCAAGAAGAAATTGAGATAAGGCAAATCAAGACAAATGATCAAGTTACGGACTTGTTCACAAAAAGCTTAAGCATTGGCAAGTTTGAAATGTTTCACTATCTGCTCGGCACAGTAAAAATAATGATAGCTAGTGTTGAGGGGAGAGTGTTAAAGATCAACCCTAGCCCAGTACAAAGCCCAAGGAAAATAAAAGTCTCATCCATTTTATCTAAGCCCAATAAAATGAAATCTTCTCAAATGTTGAAGAAAGTTTTCTTTAAGAGAAAATCCTAGAAGGATGTAGAAAGGAGAAGTGTGTAGAATGTGGTAATAATGTGTAGTTATAATCATTTCTTAATTTTATACTTGTGTGGTGTACATTACATGGTGAGAACTATAAATAGCTTCCCTTGCATTTGAGTTAAGCATCTTTTCAAAAAGAAATTAAGTCTTTGTATTCTTAATTTGAGTGTGAGTTGTGAATTTTATTTTTAAGTGTTTATATTTCTCTTCAAATTGTGAGTGATCTTTAAAAAATGTTATAATGTTTTTTATTGTGGGTATAATATAAATAATTTGTTTACTTGTTTGGATCCAATATATCCCATTATTCATATATTGTTAGATGTTTTATCAAAATACATATTTTCTTTTTAAAATGTAATCTATGGATGGGATTATTTTGTGGGATCTGATCATCCAAAAATAACTAATAAAGCATTTTACAGCATATGCAAGTTATAATCTAGTTTCCATTTTCAAGAAATCATGTGTATTAAGGAAAATTTAGAATTACTTCTCTGTTAGGTTGAAATCACTTCTAAATGGATGAAAAACTTTAGGGTTAGTTTGTTTCTGCTAATAAGATTATGAAAATGTGCTTCTAATAGCAAAAAAAGAAACATTTTATGACAAACAAGAAAACACTTTCAATGCTCAAAAATATTATTGTGCTTCTTGATAGAAGCACAATATATGTTTCTTCATGAAACTGCTTGTGTCTAAAACCACATTTAACACGATAGGATTGAGTGGGAGTATCTGAATATGATTATGGTGAAAATGGGTTTTGGAAGAAGGATTATGCAGTTTATAATGAACTGTGTTCTCTCGGTATCATTCTCTGTAAAAGTTAATGGTGTGGTGTCTAGGAGTTTTAGGCCTAAGAGAGGCATAAGGCAAAGTGATCTTTTGTCGCCTTACCTTTTTATACTTTGTGTTGAAGGTCTATTAGCATTGTTAAAGGAAGGTTTGGAGAGAGGTTGTTTCAAAGGTGTCTTTGTGGCTAGGAATGGGCCAAAAGCTTCTCATTTGTTTTTTGCAGATGATTGTTTAAAGTTTGTTGAGACAGATGTGATTCGTGTAAGAATTTGAAGGAATGCTTGGAATCTTATGAGCTTTCTTCTAACCAAAAGGACAATATCAAGAAATCTATTATCTCCTTCAACCCAAATACCAATCTTGGTACAAAGGAAGAGATATTTCAAATATTTGGTATTTCTTCTTTTCAATTCCATGAACGATACCTTGGACTTCCAAATATGATGTAAAGAAGTAAAAAGAGGACATTTGTTGCTATTAAAGAGCGTATTTGTGCAAGATTGAATACTTAGAAAGAAATATGTTTGTTACAAGAAGGTAAAGAGTTGTTAATCAGGTATGTTTTGTAGGCTATGCCAATGTATGTTATGAGTTGTTTTCATTTGCCTCGAGGTTCATCGAATGAGATTAAAAGCCTTTTGAGTTGGTTTTGGTTGGGTGATGATGTGGAAAAGGGTTCATTGCATTGGGTGGCTTGGGAGACTTTGTGTATGCCTAAGAATGTTGGTGGGATGGGTTTTAGGAACCTAGGTACTTTTAATAAGGCAATGCTTGCTAAGCATTGGTGGAGATTGCTCCAGTTTCCTGATTCTCTGGCTCCCAAAATTATTAAGGCTAAGTACTATCTGCATTGTGATGTTTTTCATGCAAAAAATATGATCTTATTCTTCTTATCTTTGGAAGAGCATGGGAATGTGTTTTGATGTATTTGAAAAGGGGATCTCTTGGATGATTGGAAATTGTGTTTCTCTACGCGTCTACAAGGATAGATGTGTTCCTCTACGCGTCTACAAGGATAGATGTGTTCCTCTTCCTCAAGATTTGAAGGTAAGATCTCATGTTGTTTTACCTGAGGATAGTAGTGTTCCTGATCTAATAAATGATGCTGGCTTGTGGGATGAAAGGATTATTAGAGAGATTTTTCGTTCTCATGAATCTAATGTCATTCTAGGTATTCCTTTATGTGGTTTAGATAAATCAGATGTTCGCGTATGGAATCAATCTGGTGATGGTATGTTCTCAGTGAAATCTTCTTTTATCCTTGCAAAAGACATGCGTGGACAGCGTCTAAGCATGAAAGGGGTACTGAGGCGAGCAATACTAATGGTATGCGATGGTGTAAGCACACTTGGAAGTTAAAGCTACCTGATAAAATGAAGAACTTGGTGTGGAGGGCTTACAAGGGTATTTTACGTACTGCCTTTAATCTGTTGAAGAGGAAAGTAGGGAATATTATAGGATGCAGTTTTTATCATTGTTGGGGTGTGTGGCATAATAGGAATGAAATGGTGCATGCCAAGCCTGTTAAGAAAGACGTGGAGTTGGTTACTTGAGTTCAAGTTTTAATAGAAGAATTTTGGAGAGTTCGTGATAAGGGGTGGGAGTGTAGAAGAGGTACTAGACCTGTGCGAAGATATCAAAGGTGGGCTGCTTCTGAGGTTGGCACTATCAAGTTCAATGTGGATGCTGCAGTTCAAATGGAGGAGACGAAGATTTTCTCTGGTATATTAGCGATAGATTTTTTGGGACGTGTTTTGGCTGTCCAAACTGTTTTGCAAGATGCCTATGCTTGTTCTAATTTAGCGGAGTTTTTTGCTGTGCTAGACGGCTTTCGGCTGGGAAGAGATTTTGGCTATAACATGGTAATTCTAGAATCTGATTTCTTAAAAGTAGATATGTCCTGCTTTTTCTGCTTATGGGAATTTTCGTATTGAGGCAGGTTAGAACGTTGTTTTTAAACCAAGGGAATGTAATGATGCTGCACATGAGGTAGCTGCATATGGGATGGGGACTGGTATTAGAAATGTTTGGAGGGATTATTGTCCATCTTGGCTTATGGCGCATGTAGGTTGTGCTGATATATGAATATATTTCATTTTTCCATTAAAAGAAACAAAAAACCACTATTAACATCAACACAAGCAAACCGACTCATAATGTGCTTCTTTCTGGAAGCACTAATTTTGCTTTCTGAGTCCTGAAAGCTCTTATGACAAGGGCTTTCTTGTTTGATCATGAAGCACTTTTTTACCATTAGAAGTGCTTTTGCAGAATCTCAGCAGCAAAAACAAACATTTCCTTAGTTTTTAACATTCTTTACTAAAAGTGCTTCAAAAAGTTTAGTACTTTTATTGTTTTTTAAAAAAAATAATCACACTTTTTAATATTTTTGAGAAGGGAAATATTTAACACCTAAAATAATTATTAAATATCACTTTATTTTTACATGGGTTTAAGATTGAAAGATAAATGATTATAATCAATCATATTTGAATTACTCTTGAATATGTGATTAATATTATTTGATTTTTTTCCTGATTTTAAAAGTTATTAATTAATTTTAAATTTTAAATTATGATAACATTTATACCATTAATTTATATTATTCTATGATTAAGATAATTTGTTAGATTATTTAGTTTCCAACGTTGGTATTTGGAATGCTCCTTTTTTTTTTATATTGAACACTTAAATGATTCTATTGAATGTGATTAATAACTTTTGAGTAAACCATATCCTTCAATACTACTTTGAAAATAAAGATATCCAAACAAACCGTGTCTTTAATTGTGATTAGCATATATATGCATGTCTTTGCCTATATATTTGAAATGGCTCCTTCAATTTGCTGTCACTAAAATGTTAAATTGAATAAATGCAGTTTATGATATTACCATTGCATACAAGAATCTATGCCCTAAATTTTCAGACAATGTGTTTGGAGTTGATCCTTCGGAAGTTCATATTCATGTTAGGCGTATTCCTGTTAAAGAAATACCAGCTTCAAATAGAGAAGCTTCAACTTGGTTAATTTATACATTCAAGCTCAAAGACAAGTTGCTCTCAGATTTCAAATCTCAAGGCCATTTTCCTAACCAGGAAGCTGATCAACAACAACTTTCTACAGTAAAGTGCTTAGCAAATTTTATATTGGTAATATCTTTGACTACCATACTTGTTTATCTGACCTTTTGGTCATCTGTAAGTTTTAAAATGTACATAGTTTTATCATGTGCATATCTTGCTTCAGCTACTTATCTTAATTTTCGACCAATGCCAGTTATAAATTTGAGTTAGAGATTATGTTTTTGTTTTCAAGAAATCAGAAATTAGTAATTACAAAGTCATCATTTTTTTTTGGTTGGTTTTCGGAATGTTGTTTTACTTTTACTATTTAGCGAGTAGGTTGTAACATTATTAATGCTTTTACTCTTTAAAGAGAAGTTAGTATACTTGTTTTAGTAGAAAGTAGTTTTGGATGTATATTTTTTTCTTAAAATAATTGTTACTCAAAACAAATTCTAATATTTTCTATCTCAAACACTTAAATACCTTTATTAAAATCACTGTTAATTAAATTATTTATCTTGAAATCACTTCTAATATAATAACATTCAAATGGGTATTCAAATAAATTCATTAATGACATGCACATTCAATTAGTATTTTTCTTTAATGTATGTGTCATTCTACCTAACAAACTCCCTAAACTATCTCCAATTCATTTATACCCATTTTCTAAAATCAATGTCTCATTAAAATTATTTATATAAAGAAAGTATTTATTTAACTCTAGGTACCTTAACTTTCAAAAAGAGATTTACCTGGGTTCCATAACTATTAAAGGTACAATATTAGAATAAGAATAAAATTGTCTTTTGAATTAGAATAAAGCAAAAAACCATAACATAACGCCCTTGTGGTTAAGGCTGTATATGGGTTACCCCAAGTTGCAACCTAGTCTTATTTTTTTATGTAAATTTAAATTTAAATTTTTTTTTAAATTTATGATTTGTTGAGGATTTATTACAAATGATATATAAATTGATTATAGGAGTAAATAAAATAAATAAAAACAAGTTTCTGAACTATTACATTTCATTCTTCAACTATTATTTTGCAAAAAAAAAAATTATTACTTTTAGAGTATATCCCAATTAATCAAATTAATTACATTTATAATTAACTATTAATTATTTGTGTTTTTTACAAAGTTATTGCATTAATTTTACATGTTATTGATAAAAAATATTATACTCTAATAACAATAAATAATTTTTATTAAGATATAATATTTTACCTCATAATTTTGTTCAACATCTGCCGCTACTCTACGTTCCTTCACCCAAAATCTTCGTATCTTTTGTGAAAATTTATTGGCTTAATTGTACTTTTAAAGAGTCATGCTAGTTGGTAGGCACCATCTCCTAATATAACTCCCGTAATTTGATTATTTTTTATTTTATTTTATTTTAATTTTTTGGATATCGAGGTTTACAGAAATATTAATTAATAGACTATTTTTCTTCCGAAATATAATTGTTTGTTCTACGGTACTCACAGCAGTATGTTACGCTGTTGTAGACTTGTTGTGCTTTTAATTTTTATCACTCATTTAAAGGTTTTTTTATCAAATAGGTACATTTATTTTTTTAATAATATTTTTATATTATTTAAACTTATGATTTGAATGACACAATTTTAATATTAAAACACTAAACGAATCACATTAATTATGTAATTATACGGTAAACAGATAAATAGATACACATGTTATAAAAATAACTATTAAATTCAATAAAGGATGAATTTGACATATAGGTTTCTGTCATAATAAATTGTATTAATGATTTAAATAATTGTATTTAAAATATTCTGTACAATCAAATATAATTTAAATTTAAATCTTTTATCTCTAAATTTGTAACTAAAAATATTGTTTCTTTCCCAAATAATTTATTTTAGTCTTTTTAAAACCATTCTTATGTCTTCATTAAATTGTATCAATAAATTACATTATTTTATTTAAAATATTACATCTATATCCAAACAACTTGAATATAAACACGACAAAACAATAAAAATAATATTAATTAAAACTTACAATCATAAAAATGACATTTTGTGTCACTCTTTTATACTTTTATTATAAAAAAAATTAAATTCATCAATTATATTAAATATTGTTTAAATTAAATTATAGTTATTTAAACTCTTTCGATATTAAATTAAAATTAACATTATTAGATATAAGATTTATATATATTATTTTATGTAATTTTTATATAAACTTTTCTACTCATAAATAATTAAGGCCTTTAAAAATTGGCTTGCATTGTGTCAACTGTCGAGTAAAATTTAGAATACACAACTCTAAATTTACTAATATTAGATCTAAACAAGTAAACAAACTACTTGTATTATACTCACTATAACACATTTCAAAGGCAACTCACAAATTGAAGAGAAATACAAACACTCAAAAAGAAATATCTTAACTCACGCTCAAACTAAGAATACAAAGACTTATTTGTTTTTAATGGAATGATTAAACCAAATGCAAGGTAGGCTATTTATAGTCCTCACCATGCAATCTACACCACACAAATATAAAACTAAGAAATAATCCTAACCACACAATCTTATCTACACACTTCTCTTTTCTACAACCTTCAACCACTTCATTTATTTCTACAACCTTCAACAACTTCATTTATTTCTACATCCTTCAACCATTTCATTTATTTCTACATCCTTCAACCATTTCATTTATTTCTCTACATCCTTCAACTAAATCATTTATTTCTCTACCTCTTCAACCACTTCATTTATTTCTTTATATCTTTAATTATTATGTTGGTGTTGATTTTCAACATCAACCAAAATCTTTTTGGGGTTTAGGTTTCACAACACTCGAGAATATGAATTTAGCTCTACTTGCTAAAATGAGGTGGTACTTGATTACGGATTCAGTTACCTTTTGGACTTCTCTTCTTAAAGCAAAGTATTGTAGGAGTATATCGTATTTGCAGCTAAATATTAAATCTGGAGATTCTTATGTTTGGAAAGGTTTGTGTTCTGCTCGAACCCTTTTACAAAAGGGTATGTGTTAGAAACTTGGTGATGGTAATGGAGTTAATATTTGGTGCGACCCTTGGATATCATGGACGCCAAATTTCAAAATTAATTGAGAAGTATGAACTCCAAAAAGGCTAATTAAAAGATTGTAATTCAAATCCGCAGTTGAAACATCAACCAGGTCACTAAAGTTTTTGTACATGTCCAAAACCATTATGGCGATGTGTTGGGAAATTACGCAAATTCTCGATAAGCCAGATTTATGAGAAAGCAAGAATAGAAAAATAACACACAAAATTTGATAACGGAGTTCGGCCAATCTTGCTTACGTCCTGGGACCTACTGAGATCTTTTTGAAAGGGAGAAATTACCTGAGGTGTTTACAACACTACATGACTCACTTGATTACACCCCGAAAATTACTCTCAATTTTCTCTCACAAAAGCTTTTCTCTCTAAGCTTTTCTCTCAATTGGAATGAACACTTTGGATGGTTAATTCATTACAATTACACATCTATTTATAGGAAAATTTACTCCTTGAATTACTCCTTAAATTAATGGTTCCTTGAATTGCTCCTAGAATTAAGCTCCATGTTTTACTCCTTGTTTTGTTCCATGTTTTGCTCCATGTTTTACTCCTTGTTTTGTTCCATGTTTTGCTCCTTAATTTGCTCCTTAAATTAAGGATCTTTATAACAATAATCTCTAACAATCTCCCACTTGAAGACTGATTTCAATCTGTCTTCACACCTCGATCAATCGTGAGTTTTCTAATCTTTGTTACTTCTAGCGGACCAAGCCGAAGTTGAGCACAACTTCGGTTTGTCAATAATCACCACCTTTGTTAACATATCAGCTTGATTTTTGCTTCCTTGAATCTTCTCGGTATTAACACATCATCTTCTAATAGAGATCGATGAAGTGATAACGAAGTCCAATATGTTTGGTTAGAATGAAATCTTTGAATTCTTCGCCAAGTGTATTGCACTTTGACTATCACTATGCAAAACATTCTTCTCTTGTTTGAATCCCAACTCGATTAACAAACCTTGAAGCCATATCATCTCTTTACTAGCTTGATTCTTGCTACATACTCACTCTGTAGTGGATAGAGTGACAATTTTACGTATTTGTGACATCCAACTAACGGTTGTAGTTGTGATAAATATATAACCCGGTGGGTGCTAGCGGTGATCAACTTCACCTCCAAAGTCTGCGTCTACGTATCCTTGTACTTTTAACTCTCCTTTACTAAAGTACAAACACTTTTACTGTGGTGCCTCGCAGATACCTCAAAATCCACTCGATCGCTTTGATGAGTTTTCCCTGGATTTGACATAACCGCTAACAAGCTCACTGCGTGGCCAATGTACGGTCTTGTACAAACCATTGCGTACATCAAACTTCCAATGGCCGAGGCATAAGGAACCTTAGCCATGAATTCTCTCTCTTCCTCATGCACGGGGGTGATCCTTGGATAGGCGAAAATGACTAGCCAAGGGTGTGCGCAATCGGCTTGGCATCGCTCATGTTGAATCTATGCAAAACACGATTGATGTACTGCACTGAGATAACTACTGAGGATCCTTTCTTCTTATTTCTTGTGATTTGCATTCCAAGAATCTTTTTCTTTGGACCAATCTTTCATGTCAAACTCCTTTGACAATTGATGCTTCAATCTTCGATATCATCCATATCCGAACTGCTACTAACATATCATCAACGTAAAGTAGTAAAATGATATAAGCTGGACCTATATCTCTTGAAGTAGCAACAATGGTCGACATTGCACTTCGGAAACCTTCCTTGTGCGTAGAAGCTATCAAACTTTACGTACCATTGTCTCGGGGGCTTGTTTCGGGCCATGCCATACAAACTCTTCTTAAGTACGCACACGCGTATTCTTCTTCCCTCTTCTACGAGAAACCTTACATTTGGTACATGTATATCTCTTCATCTAAATCTCAATGAAGGAATGCGGTCTTCACATCCAAGCATTCAAGATGAAGATCTTCGATGGCTACAATGCTCAATCTTGATCGATGGTATTAAGCTTCCATGAAGAACAAAATGTCGGTGTAGTCAACTCGGCCATACATTGAAACCACTTTGACAACTAGGCGGGCTTTGTATCTCTTGGAACCATCGTACTCGCTTTTTCACCCGGTACACCCATTTGTTGGAAAGTGCCTTCTTTCCCACGTAGGTAACTCAGTAGTTCCGTATACGGTTGGAGATGAGAGATTTCATTTTCTTCTTTCATAGCAAGCTCCCACTTGTTGGAATCTCGAGTTTAATGACAAGCTTCATCATGGCGTTCAAGCTCCCGATCGATCGACGAACATATAGTTCATGTATCTCTGTTAGGCACACGAGGTTGAGAAGACATACCGATACGGGAGGCTGGAGTAAGAGGTTGTGGTGTGTTGGAATCTTGTGTCTTGCTTTGTCCAACAAGTTCCTCTGTTGAGGACTTATTATAATTGGTTCTGTTGCGGAAGTATCTGGGACATCATCTGTCTGCAAATACCGACTCATTCTCGCTTCCGAGGCATTGGCGTCTATTTTATGCATGTCCTTATACATCACCCTTTCGTTGAAAATCACATCTCTGCTACGGATAACTTTCTTCTTTTCGTCATCCCAAATGCGGTAGCCAAACTCAAATCCTCACCATAGCTTGATGAATGTGCATTTCTTAGATTTGGGATCGAAGCTTATTCCTACCTTGATCAGTGTATGCACAAATCTTTACTGGCCGAAAACTTTTAGATGTGATAGTTTCACCTCTTTTCGCTCCATACCTCATCCGGTATTCTATGCTCCAATGGAACGGATGGGCCTCGGTTGATCAAGTAAGGCTGGCATTGTGTTAGCTTACGCTTGAAATTTTCTTCGGTAGACATTGTATACGGATGCTTCGGCTCTTTCTGTCAACGTTCGGTTCATACGGCCTACACCGTTGTGTTGACGCGTGCTGATACAGTTCTTTCCATTCGATCCCGTGCTTTCATGTAAAAATTTTTGAATCAGTGTCTTCGTATTCACCATTATCGGTTCGACCTTTTTTGATCTTTAAACCCGTCTCATTTTCCACCATAGCTTTCCATCTTGAAAGCCTCGAATACTCAGGACTTATGCTTTGAAAAGTAAACCCATACCTTAGAGCGATCATCAATGAAAGTCACGCAGTAGTGTTTCCCACCGATAGATGAGACGGTCGTTGGTCCCCAGAACATCGAATTGAATAAGCTCTAGTCTTTCCTTCTTTGGGATTAACGACTTGTCGAAAGTTGACTCTCTTGCTTTCCAAGTATGCAATCTTCGCACATGTCTATCTCTAGTAGACTATAGACACGGAAGTTTTCCACTTTAGTGCGTAATCTTCATCCAGCCTTACCGCTTTCATATGGCCTAGTCTACGGGTGCCTGATTTGGTGTTTCATTGCTTGCTACAAGCGTAATTGAACAACATGCCTTTCTTTGTCATGTAAAGAGTGCCACTTTTCTTGCCTCGGCAAGTATCATTACACCACTTTGAAATCTTCCAATCATCGCTTGTGGAAGATCGTAGTGTAAGCCTTAAGCCATGGCCCCATTTGAGATTAAGTTCCATACGAGATCGGGAATATGCACGACATCCCGGTTCCCAAACAGGTCCGTTCAACTTAATCTTCACTACCTTTCCAATAATAGCACATGGTTGATCATCGCCCAAGATATACCTTTCAAGGTTTCCGTGGACAATATTTCTCGAAGAATTCTTTTATGAAGTAGCATGGAACGATGCTCCAGAGTCTAACACCCAAGATTCTTCCTTTCTCTCCAAAAGCGTATCAATGCATCATCTCTCACCGAGGTGGAAGTAACATTGCCTTTCTGCCTTCACTTGTTTGTCCTTGATTGCATTCTTGCACTTGATTTTTGTAGTCTTAGGTTCTTCCACAATTCCAACACTCGATAGTCTTGGTATGGGAATTATTAGGATTCCTAGATTTGGACCTCACATTGTCTTTTGATCTACCTCGGTGAGTCAGTTCCTACCACGATCCATTTCCTTTGGTTGAATTTCTTCCTCTTGACTCTGTCTGGCCCAGAAGAGGTTGACGATTCACGCGTATCTCTACGTCGGATCTCTTCACCGAGAACCAAATCACGAACATCGTCAAATTTCAACTTATTGCTTCAGATGAGCTACTTTCCACGGTAGACGGTAGCATTCCAACCTTCGGTAAAGAAGATAAAAGTATTAATGCTCGTACTTCTTCATCGAATTCAATTTCCCCGAACTTCAGTAGGTTGTAGTGTTGTTGAGTTCGAGATGTTGAGCTGATGCGCGCTTCGTTCATCCGCAAATTGAACAAACGCCTGCATCAAGTTCACTTTGTTTGAGGTGATACTTCGTACATATTGGAGAGAGGCCGTAAGACCGAGTGGTCTTTCCTTTGCTATGTTGAAAGGCAACATTACGGGATAGCGTCGAGTCGAATAACTCAGGGGCTTGTCTGTCAGAAGATTCCAATCTTCTTCCTTCATGCTTCCCGGTTTCTTCCCGAGAGAGGTTGATATAGATTTCTTTGATCTGAGATAATCCTCTGTCTGCATTTTCCAAAACCAATCGTGCCATCAAATTTCTCGAGTTTCCACCCTTATTCATCTCCGTTGCTCGCGCTAAAATCCGACTTCCTTTGGATCGTTTCGACTATTTACGTAAATCACCGTGTATTAGAACACCTCGAGTCAACGAACAAATATCGTCGACAAAATTTCACTATTCACGTAATTCACTATTTACGTAAATAGTAATCTTGAGAAAATTGAGAAATCACCATCAATAGCTCGATGCAGGTTGTTGGGAAATTACGCAAATTCTCGATAAGCAGTTATGAGAAAGCAAGAATAGAAAAATAACACACAAAAATTTGATAACGGAGTTCGGCCAATCTTGCCTTACGTCTGGGACCTGCTGCAGATCTTTTACTAAAAGGGGAGAAATTACCTGAGAGTGTTTACAACACTCACTGACCCTGTTGATTACACCCAAGAAAATTACTCTCAATTTTCTCTCACAAAATCTTTTCTCTCTAAGTTTTTCTCTCAATTGGAATGAACACTTTGGATGGTTAATTCATTACAATTACACATCTATTTATAGGAAAATTCACTCCTTGAATTACTCCTTAAATTAATGGTTCCTTGAATTGCTCCTAGAATTAAGCTCCATGTTTTACTCCTTGTTTTGTTCCATGTTTTGCTCCATGTTTTACTCCTTTTTTTGTTCCATGTTTTGCTCCTTAATTTGCTCCTTAAATTAAGGATCTTTATAACAATAATCTCTAACACGATGGCCATCTCCTTGAAAGTTCTCTTTGAAGGTGATGGATGGTTCAAAGCTAGTATTGGAAGCATTTCAGTTTATACAAGAGGTAATATCAATTTTACGTAACTTCAATTTTTGTATGGCATAATAGATTTATAGGGAGTCAAATACAACAGCATACAAGCTAGCTGATTGGGCTATGTTATATAAGCGGGGTGGTTTTGTTAGTATTTATAAAATTAATTTTGTAATTGGACTTTGTGAAATACTTTTAGATTTTAATATTATATTATCTCTTTAGAAAAAAAATCATAATAATTAAATTTTTATTATCAAAATTCATAAAAAATAATAATAAACATAAAAATAACAAATAAAAGATTAAGGCACCCATCATCATCATGCCTCCTTGATTACGTGTTAGAAATAAGGGGGAAGTTTTGAAAACATTGAGCTAGAAAAACAACCCGTAAGTTTGCTCCCTCAACTTACCTCATGTTATTTTTTTACATCTCTTTAGATATGTTAATAAGGATTTACCTTGGGACTTAAGGTTGGGCCTCAAACGGATACCTAATTTTATGGAGAGATGAGAAGACAAGCAATTATTGGTTTATTACATGCATGTGTTATCGTTCTTCCGACCAGTCAAATTGAGTGTGTATTGGATAAATATTATTTTATTTTTTATATTATTAAAAATAAATCTTTTTTTAACCATTCAAAAAAAACTTAGTTTGTTAGAGTGGGTCTCTCTCTACTCACGTTTCTTTTAACATCTTTTTTCTAACTTTCCTTTACAATATAGCCTCAATTTTCATCAATAAATAAAGGCAATGGCTTTAGTAACTTACACAATAACAAAAAAATAACTCTTTATCTTCACAGTACTCCCATTTTCTCTCTAAATAGTTTTTTAATTCTTTCGTTCCGAGCAACATAATTTCAATAGAAGTGTAACATTTCAATCTTTTACAATGCAGTAGAATTCAAAAAAATGGTCAAATTTTGGGAAATTTTATATTGTAGACGAAGGGGTTGATAATTACTTGCATAATTTGGACAGAGTTGTGAAACGTTTTAAAACAAGTGACCTAATCAACGATTTAATCCAATCAGTAACTTTGATAATTTCATTTAAACGAGTGACCTAATCAACGATTTAATCCAAGAAATAACTTTGATAATTTCGTTTCTTCTTTTATTGCTTGTGTAACAACACTGCATCTCATCACCTTCCCTTAATTTGTTTATTTCTATCTCATTTGATCCATCGGTTTCAATCTCTTTTATCACTCTTATTCCTACAAGTAATAAATCTCTTTCTTTAATTTGAAAGTAATATTTATATAGGGTGTAATTTAATACATATTTTCTCAATCATCATAAAATTTTATAGATTAATTCAATAAATATTGAGTCCTTAGATAAACATGACTATTAAATATAATCTCAATAAAAAAATAAATGATCAATAATTATCTTTTTATTATTCTCAATAGATAATTATGGAGAAATAATCGTGATATTATAATAAATCAATCAACATAAGTGAGAGATACCTATTAAGTTACTTTTATCCTCTATATATTCATAATTATACAATTCACACATAAGTAAGATATCATAAGACATAAACACTTTTTCCCATTTATTATAGTATGAGACCTAGATATCATCTACATTTTACAATAACATTACTGACTTATGCATCAAAGGGTTAAATATTACCATCTCGATGGTTCAAGATCTTAACAAGTTTCTCTATATCGTAGATCCATGAATAGCAATCATATCTAATATTGATAAAAAAATCGGCATTAACGTTATCTAATCTAACATTATATGATATCCATTACAATCTTATAAAATACATTTTTATTTATATTATATATAAAATTTTATTATGCTTAAAATAATATCGGAAAAAAAATACTATTATATTTTAAAATAATAATATATATTGTACTTAATTTATATTTTATTTTAAAATTTTAGAAAACAGTTAAGGTAAGTAGAGTACCTTAAACAAATAGAATTTTATAATATTGAGGTTTCTATTTTACTAATAGCTATCTTACCCCTTTTTTAGAACTTAAAAGATTTTTTTTCCAAAATTAAGATGAATTTAATTAACAATATTTATTATCTTTATTTTCAATATGGATGTTTTAAATAACTATTAATTTTTCTTATTATTTATTTTTATCATTATACACTACTACAAAATGTAGTATTTAAGTCGGTTCGGTGAAAAACCAACGCTACATGTAACGTCGATTGACGCGTAAAATTAACGCTACGTCCTATGTGTAGCGTCGGTTCTACATGTCAACCAACGCTATCCACGTAATTATTTTTTTTATTATATACAATTTTTTTTATCAATTATTATTTTATTTGAATCGTTTAAAATTGAATTTGGATATATATATATATATAGTATAATTTTTTTATTTTTTTAGTTAACTGGTTTTTAAAATTATATAATTTAGAAAATTTTGTGTATTTTTTTGGTACATACATAAATTTTGTACATATTTTTCATACATAGTTATCGAATTTAGATAGCATGAAAAATACAATACAAGACATTTTTCAAAAAAAAATATAAAAGGCCTATAGTTAATTAAAATCTTAAAAAATAATTAACCAAAAAAATAAAAAAAAATTGTATTATTTAATTTCAATTTTAAAAAATTTTAAAATAAAAAAAAATTAATACACGTGGATAACACCGGTTAACATGTTGAACTAAGACTACACACATGGATAGCATTGGTTCTACGTGTCAACTGACGCTATCCACGTGTATTTTTTCATTTCTTTTCTCTCTTCTCCATGAGAACATCATTTTTAATTTGTAGCACTCAAAAAAACTCAAAACTGAGTTTCATCTCCTCCATTCTTTCGCATTTCCTAGCCATTTCCAACAACCATTTGCAACTCTATTTAGTGGGTTTTCTTCTCTCCAAATTATATTCTAGAATCCATATTTTTTGAGCAAAATACTCAAAAAATTTATACCCATTTTCTTACTTACAAAACACCACTTTTTTCATTTTCTTCATTTTGTCACTTCATTTACTCTTGTATATTTCTATTAATCCTACACACTTATTATTCAATTTGCCTTATTTTTTGTATAAATTTTTTATTTATGTATGTTTTGTATTATTCATGTCATTATTTGTTTGGTAGATTTTTTATGAAATAAATATCTAGATATTGTGAGTTTGAAGGACTAGAATATTTACCGTACGTGGATAACTTTATTTACATATAAATAATTATATTTTATTAAGTAAAAGTAATACAATTTTAAAATGATTAAAATGATAGATTTTTGTATTATGTATGTTTTGGTATATATTCTAATAATTGGAGGATTCATATATAATAATACCTTAAATATATTGATTGGATACATATTTAATATGCTTAATGTCATTAATAGAAAATGGACAAATCTTGGATGTCAAAGTGTAGAATTGAGGAGGACTACATTTCTAGAGTTAAAAGTTTCATGGAATTTGCTTGCAGAAATAGTAATAATGAAATTAGTATGATTTGATGTCCATGTGTTAAATGTAAAAAATGAGTGATTTCATGAAGTTGACGAGGTTAAGTATCACCTTCTCCGTAATGGTATTCTTTTGAGTTATAAATGTTGGTATTATCATGGAGAAAATATTGATAATACTCATGGGGAAGAGATAAATAAGAATATGAGTGGATTACATACATCTTATCATAATGTAGAGACAGAAAATATGTTTCATGGTGTTGAAGATGAACTATATGAGGATGATGAAACCTTTAAAAAAATTCTAGAAGATGCCAAAAAACCATTGTATCCAAAATGCAAGAAATACACTAAAATGTCGGGATTGGTTCATTTGTACAATGTGAAGGAAAAACATGGTGTTTCTGACAAGGAATTCACAGAATTACTAAATCTAATAATAGATATGTTTCCTGAGGGTATTGAATTCTCATCTTCAATGTATAAAGTGAAGAAATCTCTTAGTCGATTTGGCATGGAATATCATAAGATTCATGCTTGTCCAAATGATTGCATTTTTTATATAAAAGAATATGGGATATTAGATGATTGTTTGATGTGTAAAGAATCGATATGGAAGCATGCTACAAATGAGACAACACTTAAGAAAGGCGTGCTCGCAAAGGTTCTTTGGTACATTCCTCTCCTTCCTCGCTTTCAAAGGCTGTTCAAAAGTAAAGAGACATCAAAGATGTTGACTTGACATTCAGATAATCGATCTGACGATGGGGTGCTACATTATCCTTGTGATTCTCCAAATTAGAAAGTAGTAGATGATTTATCCCCTAAATTTGCATCTGATCTGTGCAATCTTCGTGATAAGTGCTCAAAAAACACTAAAATTACCATGATTTTATGCACATTAATTGATTAAAAATATATATATTTATATGTTTTATCATATATTTATATAAATTTGTCTTTTACGGAATCACGGGTATTTTTATTGTTTTACAGGTATTTTCGCTTAAAAACGTCACTTAAAGACTCAAAAAGGAATACTGGAAGCAATACATCACAAATATATTAATAAATAAATGGGAAAAAGTCAACAAATATGGAAAAATTGGACAAAATGGGTCGAAAAGGTCAAAAATGTCAAAAAGGAGAAAAACGCGCCGGGCCACAAGAAGATGGCCCACGTTCGCGCGCGGTGCGCGCTTTCCTCCAGATCCGCGCGCGGCGAGCTATCATCGTTCACGCGCGCGGTTGCCTTCTACGCGCGCTTGCCGCGCCCTGCCCTCGCGCGCCGATGCCATTTCGCCCCATTTTTCCCGTGCAACCACCCCATGACGTCATGCTGACGTCATCAATGACCTCACCATTTGCACTATGCGTTTTCACCATTTTTTAACATTTTTTCACCCACTTTTTCTCTCCATCCTCACCTATAAATACCCCCCTTCTCTTCACTTCATACCACACCTCAAAACACACTTCTCTCTTCTTTCTTTCTCTCCATTTCTTCGTTTTTAGTTTTTCTTATGTTTTAGCTAGTTTTGCTTAGTTTTAGAGTTCTTCCCTTTTTGGGAAGAACTAGTAATGTTTTTGTAATTTATTAGCTTTTTGATTCAATAAATGGGAGTGCAAATTCCGTTTGGAGGTTTTCCAGCTACGGGAATAGCATCGAAGTACTGTAAGGATTTTATTTTCTTTACAGTTATTTTTTATGCTTATTTCTTACATGTTATATTTAATTTGTAGACAAATTAAATATAATTGTGCTAGCTGTTTGTAAAAATGATATAATAATAACGTTGTTATGCTTGCGAAATATTAAATAGGTAAAAATCTCTAAAATGAATTGATTTTATTTTTATTCAAGATTTTATATTAAGAATGTTAGAGAGAAATATATTATTTTTCATTACAAACTTAAATCTGAAAATTAGATTTTAAGGTTTAGTTATCCTATTCGATTTAGAGTAGTGCTCTTTTATTTGTTGGTACAATCGCCTTGGTAGTTAGAGTGAAGCTCTATTTCAAAAGTTTTTATAAGAATTATTATCTGAAAATGTATTGACAACATGTTTTCTGTAGTAGTTTTAAAACTTGAAAGTTAGTACTCGGATAATTAAATTCTTAGGTTTAATTTGGACACCTTGAATAAAGTTTAAATCTAACCTCACCAAAGGTGGCATTTAAATGGTTCATTTTCAATCTCTTAGAAAAAGGAATTAATTTAATTAACCAAATTAGTTATCAACCCCACCCATAGGTGTTAATTGATTTGTTTAGTTAACAAAGAATATCTAACCCCACCAAAGGTGGTATTCATACAAAAAAGGGAGAATCAATAAAATATCAATTCATATCTTTAATAACCTAAATAATACGAGCAAGCATAATTAACTTAGTTATTATATCCATAAATACTCCACTATTATAAATGATAAAATTTGCATAAATATTTATTGAATCTATGTTTATTTTTATGTTATTAGATTAAAAACACAAAACCCCAAAATATCGTGACAGGATGTTTAGGATTTAATTTCGTTTTTAAAAGTTTGAATAATAAATTAAAAACCACATACATTCCTTCCTTAGATCGACCTTGGGAGTATACTTATCATTTTCTACGAAATGATTCGTGCACTTGCGAGATTTTTATAAATATAAAACCAAAGTATTGGTAGGATCGACGATGCTGGTTTTCGCTCATCATCTTCGTCTTGCCATTTTTGCTGATGGAATTAATCCACATAGTTCCCTTAGTAGTAGATATAGCTATTGGCCAGTAATTAGGGTAACATACAACCTTCATCCCTGGTTATGTATGAAAAAAATTAATGATGTTAACATTATTGATCTCAGGACCGAAACAACCCGGTGTTGATATTGATGTATTTTGCAGCCTCTGATATATGATTTAAAGACGTTGTGGAATGATGGTGTAAATGTTTACGATGCACATAAAAAAGAACACTTTAACTTGAAGATGGTCCTTTTATGGACAATTAATGATTTCCTACCTATGGGAACTTATCAGGACATGTAACAAAAGGTTATGAAAGATGCCCTATATGTAGTGATGGCACTTCTGTAACTTATCTTATTCACGGATGAAAGATATCTTAGAGAAAACATAGAAGATTTTTTCCATCTGAACACAAGTTTAGATACCAAAATAAACTGTTTGATAATGAAGAAGATTATGATCATGCACCTCGACCTTTACGAGGTGTTGAGATATTACGGCAATTGAATGATATGACATTCAAAAGATATGGAAAGATGAAAAAAGAATACTCATTAAGGTAGGGAAATGAAAGAAGTCAACTAATAAAAGGGGTGAAAATGAAAATGTTACTGAATTAGTAAACCATGGTTGTTGGAATAAAAATCAATATTTTGGGAATTACCTTACTCGAAAGACCTACACATTCATCACATCTTAGATGTCATGCACATAGAGAAAAATTTATGTGAAAGCTTGATTGGTACATTACTTAATATACCTGGAAAAATGAAGGATGAAATTAAAGCAAGACTAGATTTAAAGAAACTAAGCATACGACCTAAAGTGGCACCAAGGGTGAAAAATGATAAGAATCGAACATACTTGCCACCAAAATCATATACAATGTCAACAAAAGAGAAGGATGTGTTTTATAAATTTTTGACGTGTGTGAAAGTTCCTGATGGTTAGTCATCCAACTTAAGAAAGATGATTGTCATATCTTAATGCAACATTTATTATCAGTTTCTATTAGATCAATTCTTCCAAAACATGTTCGATTATCAATAATTCGTCTTTGTTCATTTTTCAATACAATATGCAAGAAATCTATATCAATTGGCAAGTTAAACTCTTTATAGAAAGATGTTGTAGAGACTTTGTGTCTAATTGAAAAATATTCTCCTCCTTCTTTCTTCGATATAATGATTCACTTGTGTGTTCATTTAGTTCGAGAGGTTTAGTTGTGTGATCCTACTTACTTAAGATAGATGTATCCTTTTGAGAGATTTATGCAAGTCCTTAAAGGATATGTAAATAATAGAAATCGACCTGAAGGATACATGGTGGAACGTTACATTGCTGAAGAGGCCATTGAGTTTTGTTCTGAATACTTTAGTGGTTACACTAAAATTGGGAATCATATGCATAAGTTGTTCTTAGAACATCACATGATCCAAGTAGGTAATCCTATGCTTGGTGGAAGTAAGAAATTGTTTATTGATCGCACTCAATGGGAAAAATCACACTGGATCATTTTGGTAAATAATAATGAGGCACAACCGTGCATAGAGTAAATGATGTTTAACCTTTCCATTTATGCAAAAATTATTTTTTATTTAACTATTAATGATGATATCTACTTGATATATCTTTAATAACATTATAGGATTCATTTAAACTTATTGAAGATCGATCCTCATTATAAAAAAAGGAGGAGAAAATGATTGTATGATGAACATAAGCGAGAGCTTATTAATTGGTTTTACAACCATACAAGTGTCACATACAAGAATTCATTAGAACTTCTATGCAATGTTTTAAAACTTTTCTTTAAACACATTTCATGTTTTTGTATACATAGATTCAAGATGAACTCAACAAACCCAATCATAAAATAACATAAAGTTGAGAATGGCTTGCACATGGTCCAAAATTCGATGTCAAATCATTTTATAGTTTCAAAATTAATGGATCAAGGTTTACGACTCAAGCTAGGGACAAAGTCTGAGTAAATCATAATAGTGGTGTGAAGATGGTTGCACAAACTATGCAATTTTTCAGTTCAAAATATGGAAATCCTGTACTTTCTGATAGAAAATATTATGGTATAATTCAAGGGATTTGAGAATTGAATTATGAGGTCTTCCATGAAATAGTTTTCTTGTGTGATTAGGTCAAAGATGTTATCAATGTTGGATATAAAATAGATGATTTTGGATTTACCCTTGTAAATTTATCCAAGATAAGTCACATTGATGATCCTTTCACGTTAGCATTTCATGCAAAACAAGTATTTTATATGAGCAATCAAATTGACATAAGATGGTTTGTTGTGTTAACGCCTCCACAAAAGAGTTTTACCATTATGATGCTTTAGAAGATGATAACCCTATGCTTGATACATTAACCAATATTAGTAATTTCTCAAACAAATTGCCTAATGAATGTGATAATCTAGTTGTTGACGATGATTCTTCATCATGGGCTTGAAGTGATTGTGAAGGAATATATGTATACAATCAACAACCTAATTAAACATAACATATGTTTTATATTGTTGTAACAACTCTTGGATGTTTATATATATGTATGTTTCTAAAATTGTCAATTAATTTATATTTCTTCATTATTTGTAGATATTTCATGGATCCTCATGTAATAGAGCTTGTAGATCCAAATGATCCATTGGGGCATTTGAAAAGAAAGGATTGGGAAAATATACATGATGCTCCACTTAACCCAGATGATAGAGTACCCGTTCTATTTGACACTACTGGTAATCTAATAGGGGAAAATGGTCAATAATTGAAATCCTCTATTGGTAGACTTGTGAAGTCCATTATACCAATCAATATAAATGATTGGACTCAGGTTAACGAAGATGAAAATGTCAAATTATGGATAACTATTTGTGTAAGTCTCTTATATTTTATAATCAATTACATATATTATATCTTCTTTGTATTATATCTAATCTTTTTAGTGTGTTTTTATAGAATCATTACAAATTCGATGACACTTGGAAGAGCAAGTGTTATAAGATTGAAAATAAGGCATGTAAGAAATACAAGACTTCTAGATTGGCAAGAAATTATGTGTTTTCATATTTGGAACCACTTGATGAAGTATAGCTCTACAAAATCCCTGAGGGACACCCATGTATTACATCTCAAGTTTGGAAAGACTTCGTAGATTATAGACATACAGATGAATTTCAAATTATTAAGGAAGAATATCAGAATATACAAATGCATAACATTTTTACTAACCGTACTGGGAGGTATTCAAATCCTGAAGTTAGATATATAATGGTATTATTTAATTTGTGTTAATTTATAAATATTTTTATATTTATTTTCCTCAAATTTAAGTTGATGTCATGATTAATAAATTTATTTAATTTATGTAGGAAGCTGAATTGGGTAGATCGGTTACCCAATCTGAATTGTACATAGAAATAAAGACCCCCAAAACGAAGAAGTCAAGACCAATGACTAAGCAAGGAGAAGAACAACTAAATAAATTGGTTAGTAATTTTGGTTGACACGAAGTTCATATGATTTTTAATAATTGATGTAATAATGTATGATATGTTTGTTTGTTTTATTATTTGTAGAGAGCTGTTCAAGAACAAATATCCAGGGGTGAAATAATCGAAGAGCTTGGGAGAGATGTTATATATCATGCATTTGAAATACCAAGCTAAGTAAGAAATTAGAGTTACACTTGACTTCATATTTAGAGCTCATTATATACATTAAAAATACCAACTTTATTCCAGATAGCTTCATATTTATAGACAAAAGATTAATAAAGTGCTAATATGATTTCGAAGGGATAAGGTTATTATTATATCACTTGAGTGTCGATGTGGTAATCTCTTCTAATAATCTTTTAACATAAATAAATTATTGTTTGTGAATTCATGATATTACATTCTTATTTTGAATTTAATTACATATATTTCTTTGGTTGGAACAAATGGGGCTATGATATGCATATTTTTTATGATTTATAAGAAGAATGGACAGAACACTTTGTTCAAATTATAACATCAAGAGAAGAATATGATGATCTTGAATAACATATGACAACACCATGGTAATATTTATAATGCTTTAATTTCTCCATTCATATGTCTCTAAAGTTTAGACTGCTTCTTTGATGGATGTTTATGTGAAGAGTATAGAGAGATAAGAAAAAAGAATGATTTAATGTTTTATTGGTGTGTTTAGAATGTACATAGAGAACCCTATTTATAGGATTGTAACAAGTGTAGTACAAGTGTAGTACAAGTGAAATAGTGGAAGTGTAGTACAAATGTAGTACAAGTGAAATAGTGGAAGTGTAGTACAAGTGTAGTATAAGTGAAATAGTGGAAGTGTAGTACAAGTGAAATAATACAAGTATAGTACAAGTGAAGTAAATTACAATATCAAATATAACTTAACATCCCCCCTCAAACTCAAGGAGGAAGAGAAACAATCAACTTGAGTTTGGAAACTAATTCTTGAAATCTACCTGGTAGATGAGATTTGGTGTGAAGATGTCAATTTGTTTGATTTGTGGAGGATATTGATTTGAGACAAACAGTGTCTTGAAGAACATGTTGACGAACAAAATGACAATCAATCTCGATATGTTTTGTTCGTTCATGAAATATATTATTGTGAGCAATCTGAATAGCACTCTGATTGTCACAATATAGGATAGTTGTAGTTGATTGGAGAACACCCGTATACGCTAGGCAACCAACGAAGCCAAAGAAGTTCTTGAGTGGTGTCAGCAAGAGCACGATATTCATCTTCAGTGTTGGATCGAGAAGTGAGAGATTGTTTCTTGCTTCGCCTAGATATAAGAGAGTTTCCAAGAAAGAAACAATATCTAGTGGTAGAGCGACGATCAGTTGGTCACCGCCCCTAATCGGCGTGAAGTGGCGGCGCAGTTAAGAAGATTAGACTTGTTGGAGAAATGGAGACCGTGAAACATAAAGGTTTTGATGTAAGAATGCGAAGAACCGCATATAATGGGTAGACCGTGGAGCGAGACATATGAATTGACTAACGGATTTAGACAAAGATAGGCAATGTCGGGACGAGTGACTATGAGATAAACAAGGTCGCTTACTAGTTAATACGTATAACGTGGCATCGAAGAAGAATAGTACCGTATGTAATGGAGTAAGTTTGACATTGGTTTCTAGAGGTGTTGATGCGGTTTTACAATCGAAGTGCAGCGATTAAGAATATCGGAAGAGTACTTTGCTTGAGAGAGATAATATCCTTGAGAATCGGATGAGATTTCTAGGCCCAAGAAGTAGGAGCGACGAGTGTCTTTCATTTCAAATTGATGACTCGAAACCTGCCGAGATCAGTAATTCCATTAGAGTCATTCTCGGTTATGATCATATCATCTACATAAAGGAGTATAAGTGTTACACGGTGGGAGTCTTCCGAATAAAGAGACCGAGTCATAAGAAGCTGGAAGTGAAACCAAAGTCGGTAAGTGTAGAGCTGAATTTGGCAAACCAAGCTCGAGGAGCTTGTTTGAGGCCATTAGAGAGCGAAGTCTGCGTACTTGATGAGGTGAATGAGTGTATCCGGGAGGAGGTTTCATATAAACTTCCTCGGTTATGTCTCCATTGAGAAAAGCATTTTTGACATCCATTTGAAACATGTTCCAATTTTGGCAAAGAACAACAAAGAATGATGATCAAGCAGAAGTGAGAACGCTGAGTGTGCAAAAGTTTCTTCATAGTGATTCCATATTCTGTGTAAAACCCTTTGCAACCAGACTGCAGGCTTTATATCGTTCCATAGACCCATTCGAATGAGTTTTGATTTTGAAGATCCACTTACAACCAATCAAAGATTTATTAGATGGAAGATCAACAAGATCCCGTGTATGTGCTTTTGTTAATGCACGTAATTCATCCGTCATAGCTTGCCAATAAGGAGTTAGAACTAGCTTCTGCATAGTTTTTGGGGGTTCATGATGAGACAAAATAGGTAGAAACATTGGTAATCACGAAGATGAAAAGGAAGACTACTTACGAGTGAATCCACGGTTGATGACTCTGGACGATTAGGTAGTTGGTCTTCGTAAGATGTTGTTATGGTAGGATCGGCGGAGGCGAGCACACATCGGGAGAAGCGTAGTAGACGATGGTGAGGGTAATGGAGCAATGTCAGGAGGAAATAAATCAATAGTTGGGTCATTAAAAAATGAGAGTGAGGTAGGAGATGAGACATGAAATGAAGAAATAGAGGAAAACATTTTATGTTCCCAAAAGATGACATGACAAGAGATGCGCACTCGTTTAGAGATAGGGTCCCAACAATGATAGCCTTTGTGTTCTATTCCATACCCTAAGAAACAACAAAGATGAGAACGAGGTTCTAATTTATTGTGTTCATGAGGGTGAAGAAGAACAAAATAGGCACAACCAAACACTTTGAGTAGTTCATAAGATGGAGTAAGTATAGTAGATGCTCATGGGGATTGATTGTGAATAATAGGCATGGGAACACGATTGATGGTATAAACGGCTGTAAGAGCCGCTTCACCCCAAAAGCTGCTCGGACAAGAACTAGAAATGAGGAGAGTACTCAGTATTAAGAATATGTTTTGTGTTTTCGCTCGCTCTTCCATTTTGTTGAGATGTGCCAGACAAGAATATTGAGAAAGAGTCCCGTTTTGTCGAAGAAAATTTAAAAAATTTGTTTCTTTATATTCCATAGCATTATATTCTAAGCACTTTGATATTTTGAGAAAATTGGGTTTTAACCATTTGGGCAAAATCATAATAAATTTTGGGTAATTCGGATCTATGTTTCATGAGAAAAATCCATGTGAATCTTGAATAATCATCAATAAAAATGACAAAATAAACACATCCCCCATAGTAGGATGTGGGGATGGACCCCAAAACATCGAATGAATTAAGTCAAAAGGAGAGGAAGTAGAATCACTTTATTAAAACATAAAGCGTTGTTTTCCAATTGACAAGGCAAACAATTTACATTATCGAAATAGAAACGGATCCTAATTTACCTAAGATGCTAAGGGACGAAGAAGTCCTATAGACGTATGGCACAGACGAGCATGCCATAGGTTGATAGGAGTGAGTAGAAAGAACGGAAGTGTGAGGAGAATTGGGTAGATGAAGGTTGATAAGTTCAAATAATCGTCCAACCTTTACGACCTATCCCGAGATCTGTCTCTGTGGATCCCTTGTACTGACAACCAGAAGAGGAAAAAGTAATAGTAAGACCAAGTTCACATAATTGACCAACAGAGATAAGATTTAGAGTAAGGTTGGGAATATGAAAGGTGTCGAGAAAGTGATATAGAAGATGTGGAAACTTGTCCTACAAAGATTAACATCATGTGAACCATTGGCGGTTGAATTAAAGGTTTGGAGATGGAAGATGTGTGGGAGGGAGAGTAAGATGTGAGTATCATGAGTCATATGGTTACAACAAGCAGAATCAAAATACCATAAAGATTTACACGATGTGAGAGACAAGTGCGATGGGAGAAGCATTACTAGATTGTGAGAAACATGTTTAAGACCTTCAAGTTCTTGAGTAGAGAAAGTAAATTTGTCATGATTATCCTCGAAGTAGCGGTGATAGATGAGTTACTATTTTTACTTGAAGCATTTGAGAGAGGGATTCCGAGAGGAATGCGAGAGGGATTCCGAGAGGAATGCGGGAGGATTCCGAAAGCAATCTCTTAAAGTGTCTGACCATAACGCTTCAGACAATATATACGTACCCGAATGGGACATGTAAGAAAGCTCGCTGATTGGGGTTGTGACAGGTAGGTGCAGCCTTGATGTTTGAAGTCCTCTTTAGACCTCCTTAGGGGCGATAAAGGGGGTGGAAAGAACGAGAATACGTATGATGAACTTTGAAAACCCCTATCCGAGTTTCTTCGGAGCGAAGCTCGATCCACAAGCAGATCTAAGGATGGAAAGGACTCCGATGGAGTAAGGAAGCCCGAACAGGTTCAAATCGATCATGGAGAGCCATGAGAAAAATAACAAGACGTTTGTGATTACGGGAAGTTGCAAACAACTCGGCATCAACCTTGTTCGGCCAAGTTGGTTGAGAAAGAGCGAGCTGATCCCAAATAGTATGCATTTCAGAGAGAAATTGGTTAATGGTTTGATCAGCCCTTTGGCGTTTGGTATGAAGAGTTGTTAAAAGTTGATATTGGTTGGCTAAATCTGTTGTAGTAAAGCGAGCCTCAAGAAATTCCCAAACTTCTTTGACAGTGTCAAAACGCCCAAATTCACCATGAATGGAGGGTAAAGTGGTGTTACGAAACCAGGTAATAATTTGATGATGTTTACTCTCCCAATCTTCAAGGTGATTAGCAAATAAGGAGTTGTTTTCAGTGGTTTCTTGGATGGGTATAGAGATATAACCAGTTATGAAATGCCATAGCTTGCGTCCTTTCAAGAAAATTTTCATTGCTTGTGCCCAGGCTAGGTAGTTAGTATCATCAAGGGTGGTAGAGATTGGTTTTAGGATATCATTTCGGTCCATTTTAACGAAATAATGGAGGAGATATAAAGCAAATATATAGAGACAATATAAAGGAGATATCCTTAAAAATGAAAGAGGAGTTGAAACAAGCCCGGGCAGGGTTGAGGTGAGTCGGGTTGAGGAGAGCCGAGTTGAGGCCGAGTTGGAGTGAGCCGAGTGGAGGTGGCCGGGTTGCCGAGTGAGCCGAGTTTGAGGTGAGCCGGGTTTCAAGTAGAAAGGAGTGAGGTGGCCGGGTTTGGAACGAGAAGCCGAGGTTGGTGAGTCGGGTTGAGGTGAGCCGGGTTTGGAGCGAGGAAGAGAGGCGAGAATTTTGATAGAAATTTTGTAGGTATACGAGAAGGCTTTGATACCATGTGAAGAGTATAGAGATAAGAAAAAGAATGATTGTGTTGTATTGGTGTGTTTAGAATGTATAGACCCTATTTATAGGATTGTAACAAGTGTAGTACAAGTGTAGTACAAGTGAAATAGTGGAAGTGTAGTACAAATGTAGTACAAGTGAAATAGTGGAAGTGTAGTACAAGTGAAATAGTAGAAGTGTAGTACAAGTGAAATAATACAAGTATAGTACAAGTGAAATAAATTACAATATCAAATATAACTTAACAGTTTATATGCTCATGTATGTAAGAAAATGAATTGTTATATGGATCAGTTGCTTTTTGCCTAGTTTTCTTGTCAATATGTTGGTGATTATAATCCAACCAAACTTGCTCTCCTTGAAATAAAGTAAAAATATGAAAAAATCTATCACACTTTGACGACATCATTCTATTTGTAATTTAAGTTAAATATATATATGTATTATATATACATTATTTTTTTTTGTAATAAATTTAATTATCAAGTAATTAATTATATTTAATTTTTTAATTTTTTATATTATTATTTAAACTTTATTAAACAGATTTTGGTTTTTTTATGCTATGTGTGATCGAATACTGGTTATTAGTAGAGTAGAAAATAAGTACAATGTGTAAAAAAATCAATATATATTTTAAAGTCGATTCACGCGTTGAACCGACTTTAAACGCAAATAAATTGATTTAAATTTAATTTTTAACTGATTTTAATGGTCTTTTTGTACCAGTGATATCATAAGTTTTAAATGTTTTACAGAATTAAACAAAAATAAAGTATTAAAATAATTCATGTGAAAAGTATATATCTTTCACTGGTAGTATAAAAAGTAAAAAAAAAAAAAAGGCAAACTGATAATAGAGTTATGTCACGTAAGTGTACCCAAGTATTTTAGTTAATTAAATTATGGTTGCAACTTGTAAGTTGGTGCTCACCATTTTCCTCCTCCCTCTCTCGTAGATTGTTAAGGCAAGATTTTTGCACTGTGCTTCCTCTTTTTTCTAATTCGGATAATAATTATTTATGTGGTTGTTGATTAGAACTTTGAAGGTTGCAGCAAAGATTTTGGAAGAGGAATATATCCTTTTCGAAATCATTATTTATATATTAATGTTTTGATTTTGTGACCTGAATTTTGATAACAATTTAATTTATTTTTTTATTTTTAACATTTTAAATTTATTTAATTGTTTTTATTAACTCATAACAACCTCATCAATCTACCAATAATAAATAATAACTATTCAATAGACTATTAATAAAAGTTGAGAATCAAAGTAAACAATAAATAATAACAAGACACAAGGTTTAAGTAACTCGATCCTTAACAATGAATGACTTAATCTACTGGAAATAAAACAATATATATATATATTTACTATAAAAATCAGAGTATAAGATCACAAGAATTGGATTACTGAGAAGCCCTAACACAATCCAATTCAAGCACGTAGAGAAAAACCATTGAAAAACATAGGGATGAGGAGAAGAAAAGAAAACGCCTCAATGGCACAAAAATAGAAAAAAATGAAAGATCTATAGTGAAAAACCCTAAAAAGGTGTATATATACATAAAACATGAATCGACTATTCTGCCCTTGAGTCTTTAGATATCAACAACATTTTAACCCATAGATCCACTCATTAAATGGGCTCAACAATTTATTAGAACAAATTATTTGATACACAATTAAAAACAACACAAATAAATAATGTATCAAGTTAAATAACAAAGATTAATATATCATATATGTTACAATAACAAATGTCTATGTTCCCTAAATCTCCTAATTGCTTCAATATCTTTAGTGGCATACTAAATTAACAATTCTTCACCTTGACACTATGAATCAATGGATATATATCTCATGAATCCTTGCCAACTTAATGCTTATAAATGAGAGTCTTTGATCAAATTCAAATAATGTTTAAATTTAGACATTGGTAGTGGTTTTGTTAGCCTATCAAAAGGATTGTTCTTTATGGATACTTTATCTACATAAATGAGGCCTTATGCAATAATGTCCCTAATTAAAAAAACATTTTTACATCTACATGCTTGGATTGGAAATGAAACATAGGATGTTTAAATAAATTAATTGCATATTGATTATCACATAATACAATGCTTATAACATCATACAAAATTATTCCAAGTTTCCTACGAAGCCTCTTAACAACAGGCATCATTTGACACTTACGTGCAAGAAATGAACTTAGCCTTTATGGTTGACAATGTCACAATAGATTGCAAATTGGATTTTCATGATTTAATATTATCAACGATTGTAAAAATATATCTAGATAGTGACTTTTTTTGTCCTTGTCTCCTATAAAATCATATTCAAATTATTCTTGAGTAATAGGGGTATTGATTGAGTTACATTTAAACAACAAACCAATACTTGTAATCCTTTTAATGTATCTTAGGATCCATTTGATTTCTAACTAGTGATAATTTTCAGGATTAGTCATAAACATGTTTATCACACTCAAAATATATGTTATATCAAGTTTATTATATACCATATCATAATATCCTATAGCATTAAAATGTGGAACTCTTTTCATATATTCATTTTCAGTTTCAAGACATTGAGTGCAAGATAATCTAATATGAGAACTAATGAATACTTAAAAAATACTAATATTTCTTGATTTTATTGTACTACTGTTATCCATCGATTATGCCTTTCGGCCTAATCTTATGCCCTAACTCACCCTCCGTGAACGAACCTTGCAGAGGAACCCTTAGGTTTTTTGGGCATTGGATTATCACCAATGTTTGTATTACTCAAACTGACATTCTCGCTTCCGCTTCGTTCACCGCTGCTCGCACGCATATAAATAAAAAATATTAGTTTACTTTGTATTCAGTTTTCATATTACAATATTTCAACAACCATCTTTAGTTTTTAGGTTAACAGTTTCACCACCTTGTATAAATATAGAGAGAAAATCATCTAATTATAAAGATGATACAAGGATTTAAAGAAAGTAGTGACAGTTCATTCAAAGATTTAGAATAATTTTTATCAAGAATGATTAATTTTATTGTTATATCTTATATTTCTCTTTGTAATCTAATGTTTTCATCAAACTCCTTAAATTTTGTTAATCTAATTACAATTGGTTAATTCTATATAAAGCATTTTCATAGTTTTGTTCCTAATTATTGGAAAATACATTTTTGTAATTTGAATAAATATGAGTTTTATTTATTAAATTTTTAATTATAAATCAATGATAGATTAAATCTTGATTTATGATTAAAGAAAATATTTTAAAATTAAGCATTAGAAAAAGCGTCTGTGTTTAATTATGCATAAGTAAATAAGAGTTTCATTTGATTTCATTTATTAATTTCAATCCCTACTAAGGAAATTATTCATTAAATAAGATTAAATTTGATGGTTAAAAAAATAACTTTAATTATAAATCAATGATAAATCAAATTTTGATTTATAATTAAAAGAATATATTTAATTTAGATTTATCAATTAATTAATTTCAAGCATGACAAAAAAAATTATTAATTAATTGAGACCTTTGATTTATATATTTTCCTCAAGTTTATAAATTAATTAATTTCAAGTCCAACCAAAATAGTCATTAATTAATTGAGAATTATGTGAGCTAGTCATGAACGTGAAAGTTCACTTATTTGAAATAAAAAGAAACATCAATAAATATAACTCATTATTTGTATCTTTTAATTCTCTATGAATGATTATACTCGCTAAAAGCTAATATAAATCCATCATCTTAGGTTCAACTATCATTAATTTTATTGCTTTAATTTATCTACTTTTTTAGATATAATTTAATTTAGACTTTATGATTTTGTTCATTAATCAATAAATTATTAGAATTTTTAGGAGTTGTTTGTTTTCTTAACTATATAAAAAAATATTAACTTTTTTAAAATCACTACAATTTATTGAGAAACGATATCATGAGTATACTTATCGCTTATTACAACTTATTCGTGCACTTGCAAGCTTATATAAATATAAAATTTGACTATCAAGATTTTAAAAAAATAAATAACTAAGAACAAATAAATAAGAAAAAAGAAGTAAAAATAAATAAAAATAAAATTATTTTTATATTTTTTATTTGTTTTACAAACCATAGATATTCATAAATTACGAAAATCCTAGTTTTAAATATTGAAAATCTTTTCAAAACTTTTTCTAAATATAACTATTAAGAAACAAATAGTTTATTAAAACTATTAACTAAGTTTAAGTTTTAAAATATTAACTCCATGTTTACTATTACAAGCAATAAGCATATTATCAACTTATAATAATAAATATATTTGAATTGAAACATTATTGAACTTAAGTAAACACGATTATCATAATAACATTTTTCAAATCTAATTTTGATCATAAAAGAGTCAAATATTTTATAACATTGTCGAGGAGTTTGTTTAGGGCTATGAAAAGATTTTTTTAATAGACATACAAGATTTTCATTTCCTTTTTTAATAAAACCTTCAGGTTAATTTACATATATTTTCTCATCAAAGTCACCATATGTAAGAAAGTTATTTTAACATACATTTGTTCAAGTAAAATATCAAATTAAACTACAACATAAAATGGAATACTTATAAAAGTGAACTTAACATAGGTTAGAAAATTTCTTTAAAATCGATGCCTTTCTTTTGAGGAAATCATTATCCCACTAATCTAGTTTTATATCTAATAGATTCAACACCCTTTATACCATTCTTCCTTTTAAAGATCCATCTAGATCTTAACACCTTATGATATTTAGTTCTTTTATTTAGTGAATTTAATTCCTTATGTATAGCATCAATCCATTTAAAAGAATCAAGAGAAAAAAAATAGGTGAAGATGGTAGAGATTCAAGGTACTTTTTGGGTAAAAGAGAGTTCTTATGATCTTGTCTCTGGCTAATTTAGTAATCATTTAGTTCAATACAATTTCCATGAGAATTTAAATCATCTTCGGTTGTTCCTTCATCATCATTAACATTTATCTTATCAGGGTTTATATCAATGGATTGTAGGGTTGTAGGTGCCTCCATCTGAACCCCAATATCAAGGATCTGAGGAGAAGGGTTTGCACCAGCCTCTACCTCAATCTCATTACCCTTAGAAGAATTTAAAGTAACCACATTATGCAAATATTTTTAAAACACAAATTCAATGTAGACAACATTCTTACTTATTATATTTTTCTAAAGAGAAGGTAACCAAAGTTTGTATCCTTTTATACTTAAGTGATAACTAACGAAAAAAATACCTTAGTGATCTATTATGCTACTTTCCTTGGCAAATTTAACTATAAGCTACACAACCAAAAGTTCTTAGAACACTATAATCAACATATAAACTAGATCAAGACTCTTCAAAAGTTTTAAAGTTTATGGTAGTGAAAGGACATCTATTTATGAGGTAGGTAGTAGTGCTAACAACCTCTACCCAAAACCTTTTGGGAAAATCTAACTAGGACAACATACATCTAACCTTTTCTAGCAAGGTTATATTCATTCTCTAAGCTAGACTATTATGTTGAAAAGTTTCTATAACTATCCTATGTCTCTCAACACCTTGATTCTTACAATAATTGTTAATGAGTTTATTACAAAACTTTAGACTATTATTAGTTCTAAATACCCTAACTTGTCTACATTTTTTATTCTCAACAAGAACTTTTTATTGTTTAAAGGTGTCAAATGTTTCAACTTTATATTTTAAAGAGAAGGTTTGAACTCTCCTATTAAAGTCATCTGTTAAAGAGAGAAAATACTTATTACCACCTAAGGATTTAACAGGAGTAGGACTTCACAAGTCAAAGTGAATGTAATCTAATGCATGCAAGGTAGTATGACTTCTCTTAGAGAACTTAACTCTAGTTTGTTTACCAAAAATGAATTGTTCACAAAATTAAAGATCTCTAAGAATCTCGGTACCTAAGATACCCTTTTTCACTTAGATGTCCTAACTTATTGTGCCACAACATTGTACTATCTAAGAAAATAAAGACCATTGGCTCTAACAGCCTTAAACACAACTAATGAATCCTCAACTACTATCATCACTTCATTGTTTATGCTGATTAGAAATTATGAAGCATCTAATGAATCTCATGAAATTAAATTTCCAATTTGTTCATAAATAAAGCTTACATCATTTAGATTTCTAATTGTCTCACCTAATAGAGATAGTCTAACAGAGTGTATACCCTTAACTTTGCACTAATGGTCATCGCCTAAGAAAACTCTACCACCATCAAAATCCTTAAGACCACTAGGCAAATGAATAGAATAATTATTTAATTATTTGTATTGATTAAATAATATGCATAGTTTCTAGGTAGAGATGCATGATTCTTATGTATGTGATCTATAATTGACGAACTTATGAATAGTATTTTATTTAATTGACATAAGAGTGTGATTAAGTTAATTACTATATGATATGTAGTTTACTTGAGAAAGAAATACATGCTACGTTAGATTCAATTGATCATGTAATTAATTAGCAATTATATTTAGAAGATTTTAGTGATTCATACGCTTAGAAAATTGGGAATTAAATATTTTTAAATATTTTTAAATATTTTCTCATATATCTTCTTAACTATTAATTATGAGTTAATTAATTAATATTATTTATTTTTTTATTCTTTTATTCACAGTGGTGGGTGACTTTGACCTTTCATTTTTGAACATTCCTCTCATGCCTACCAAATTCAGAATGGTATAAAAAGGCTAAATCTTAAGCGTTCTACCATTTCTCCTGAACTTGATAGAAACATGGGGAGGATCATCCGAGAATGAAATGTCCAAATTGCCTACAAGTGTAAAAAGAGCATCTTTCCACCCCTGTTGGTGCTCAAAAGGTTCTCAATCAAAATCCAATTATCATAGGATTTGAAGTGATACCAACTACTACTACTACCTCCCTGTAAATGCGAACATTAATATCATGTGAACTCCTCAACGATGAACTCCCTCCCGTGCTCCTTTTAGAGCACCTGACAAACTAAAAGTATCCCATAACAGTTAGGCAAAGAATGACTCGAAGCTACACAAACATATGCTAACAGCGTCCACACAATGAGCGGGAAAGGGAAGTCACAACCTAGAAAACAGATGGTCTAAAGACAAATGTAATTCTACTAGGAAAATGATCACACTCCAAATTGTGCTCGATTACTGACACATTACTATAATGGACTCAAGTAACTAAAAAATATCCCAAAGAACCAATCCATCTTCCAAGAGCAACACCAATTCACAGAGAAGAAAATTGAATCATCCTAGTCGAGACCATGCTAGTACAAAGGGATGCCAAGTGGATTGACATCTAAATCACCATCATTCAAGCAATCAATAAAAGTCAAACAAACTCCTGAATGAACCTTATGACATAATTGAAAGAAGCACAATGTCAAGAAGAAACAGGGCCATTTCCCAGCATGACATGCACCCGGATACCATCCACCTGCACGATCCTACCAAACCACTGCTAGACCCAGAAGGGTCTTAAATTTCATCACCAACTGGCTCACTACTAGACAAAACCTGCTTGGGTGGATGGAAGCCAGATATAGAGATGCAAGCTACATTACCACCAGACAAGGACCTCCCAACCGAACAACTACCAACTAGGCTCTTGCTAGACAAGGCACTGCTACCCATAATGTTATCACCCTAAACCTCGCTTACCATGCCCTCGCACACCATCCACTCAGCCATCAAACTGCACCAATCTACGTCCACCTCAACATGTAGCCATAGTAACCAAATCTGACCATAAACGCCCGTCACTCCATCCTTCATCACTACCTACACAAGAAAGTATGGGTACAAGTGTTGTGAAATGAAAGGCATTTGTATGATAGGAAAATAACTAACCCACGTTTTCTACAATATGATGAAAAAAATTAATGAAAGCAAAAGGTTGGGAAAAAGAAACTTACCAAGAACCTTGAAGATGTTGAGCGTCTCTCTTCCATCGCTTATCTCTCTACAAGATGAACTCTCAAATGTGAAGAACGAAAGAATGAGAGGTTGAGCATATATATATAAAGGGTAGGGCACAATTTCAATCCTATGCTCAAAACTCTATGTGAGGGTCACAAATTGTTGGATGAGTCCATGGGTTCCAAGCGCAAAATTTAAAATTTCAATGTACCTCTAAAAGAAAAGGAAGGTTGACATTCCAAGGCCAAATTGACTTCGACTTTGACACAACTCCCTAATTGGGAGTCCAATTCAAAATCAAAAAATATCGCCAACAATAGAAAGCCATAGTGTACGTTTTGAATGGTCAGGTATAGCACAAAATCCTTTACCCAGATAGATAAAACACACGAAGACGAACCTAGTGCTGCCAATATGGTTAAAAGGGTAATTAACCCTAATGTTGACGAAGCTACAATGAACCTCCTCGACCATTCATCCAAGTCCAAGAGACCTATGGGATAATGTGTATAAATTAATGCATATCATATGGCGAGAGATGTATGGTACCAGTGAGCAAAATGTCTCATAGGACATCCAAATAAGCAATAAGTCATCAAATGAGCATATCTATTGGATAATTTCTATAAGAGATAAATAACCAGTAAATATCTCTTGATTGTTCGAAAGAGATAATTACAAAAAGATAATCATGATGCTACAGAAATTTTATTTAAATGAGTAAGAGATACACATCAAATTAATTTTAATCCTTATATATAGTTATCATTGTACACTTTCACACAAGATCTCATATCTGATATCAAATCTCATATATCATATTATATCAGAGAACAACATCCGAAAACATTTTCTTTCCTTCATAACAAAGACCTTGAGCACTTTTATCTCTCTACAAATCCCACACTCACTTAAGCATTGAAGAGTCTTTAGAAAGACACCACATAGGTGCCCCAATAATTCTCTATTGCAGGTTCCACAAGAAAAATCCTATTTGATGTTGACAAAAATCAAAATCCACTAGTATTGTCCATCTCGAATTATTATCATAGTCTTCAACCTCCAAGTCAATTTTCAAACCATTTCATAGATCATCTAGTTGTTCATAAAAGTATTTGAACTTTCTTTCATTGAGCATAAAAGATAAGATAAACTAACAAAATCACCACCAAGTTTTTATGGATTGTCGAAATACACTACTTAACTTTTTGGGTATGACATATATACTACCAACCTTCTCACAAGTGTTACAAAAGTAGCCTCCTCGTTATTTAGATAACGAGAATTAACTTTTTTTGTCACGTTAACCCTATGTGACCAATTTAATTGGTAGATTTAAACAAATGATTAAATTTTATGATAGTTTTGTTTATCACATGGAGTTTATTTAAAAAAATATGATAGCTTTCGTTACCTAAATAATAAAGATGGTACTTTTTAGCACTTATGAGAATGTTGATGGTATATTTATCACATCCAAAAAATAAGTAGAGATTTCAACAAACCATAATAATTTAGGCATAGTTTTTTCAGTTTACCTTTAAAAAATACAACTATGTCTTATGCAATCTTTTTTTTTTTTAAAGTGTAAAAATTACTAAACTAACTCAATTAAAACAATAATCTCAAATATTATAGTTTATTAAATATCCACACGAAGCAATGTTACCATGCAAGAAGTCTAAAGTTCCAATATTTGGCCAAATATGCTAAAATTAGAGTACATTAGATTTGGAATGATGCAAGAACTCCTAAACAGTTAGTTGTCTTTTTCGAATAGAAGGCAATGGGGAACCAACATAGTTTTGCTGATAGATATGGTACTGCAATAGAAGGGTATATAGAAGAGAGAAAATTGTTACTCAAGTAGAGTGCATGCAATGCAAAAGTTTATGGTGATGCATCTATTTAATCCTTAGCATTTAGTAGGTTCTTCAGTGCCTTTGGCCTTCCAAATCATGTAGTGGAAGTTAGAGGACAGATTTATTTGGGAAAGAAAGGATGGAGATGAGATGAGAAAATCAAAAATTGTAAAGAAGGGTAAATTGGGTACAAAACCATCAAATACTGCTCCAACTGACTAAGGGGAATATGAGGAGCAGACACGTTCATCCAATTGTCTTTTGTGGTTGATGTCTATAAGTGCTAGTGCTAGTGTTAGCGTTGGTTGGGGATTACTATTCATATTGTTTCTTCTGTTGTACCAGGAGTATTTGGAACTTGTCCTCAAATGTTCTCTAACAGCTAAAATTGGCTGCTAGCTTTCTTATCAACTATATAATGTGTGCAATGTTTTAAATTTTTTTGGAGTCCTTTTGTAGCTCCTAAAGGTTTCTTGCTTGGTGTCCTCTTGTATGTCTCTCTCTTGCCTTTCACAGTTTCTAGAGAATTTCTTATGACCGAGAAAAATTGTCACGGGACCTGTACCACAACCTCAACGACTAAAAGATGTGCTTGACAAAACTATATTATAGCTCTAGAATATTGATACTGGAAAGACAATGACAGCACATGTAACAACTAAGATAATAACGCCATAACACATTATTATATAGCATGTTTGCGAATCTTGGCAATTTAATCCTTTTCTTCAATCCAAAATCACATATAACTTTAGCCAACAATTATGTGAAAGTAAAAAATAAATAACAGAAAACATTAGTACCTGCTTTTTTATGCTCTAAAGTGGAACAATATAGGAGAGATGTGTAGAAAAGAGTCTTTGCCATGTAATCTGACATGTGCTCGGCCAAAAATGGATACTCAATTCCGGCAATCAATCCTTTCCTCAAGATTATGTGAGGAGGCTCCAAGTAACGCATGCCAATTAAAGACATGGTACGATCAAAGTGATAAACTTCTGGTACATGCTGTGGGCACCAACGACCATGCTCTTTCAATGCCACTGACTCAAAATATGCTCTTTCCTTTGTCATTGGCCATGATTCACCTATACAGCGTATGTACGGCAATGCCTAACGGAATTAAGGGAGGAAAATGAACAGGTCAGAACAAGTAAAAGGCATTAGTGTATATATATGTGTGTATATATATATATATATATATATATATATATATATAAAGTACCCTTCCCTTTGAACTTCGAATAGGAGAGTAACACTCCAAAGTATCAAGCAGATGAAGATAGAGTACATAAACATAAAGAGGGAAATTTTTCATTAACGCCTTCGAGGTTTGTCATTATATCATAAAACTCCTTAAAATTTTAAATTAAAATCAGTCTTAGCTTGAAATTTTTCACAAACATCCATCTAACTTAGACGAGTTAAAGATTTGTTAATTATTTTGAAATATATTTAAAAATGATAGAACACTGTTAAATCCACACCCTAAGAACAGCCAAAAGGTAAGATTACTAATAATACCATCCTAAAAAATTAAAAATAGAATCAAATCCAATAGCCAAATCAAATAAGGATTAAGATTATAAAATATAAATATAAAGTAAATCAACCGTTACCTGCATGATGACGAAAGAATAAACGGATCCGACGACAATATAGACGAAACTTTAATCTAAAAGTCAACATGAATCCTACCAATTTTGAATTCTCAATTATTATTGATATATAATCAAATTCTTCAAAATCTTCCTTTGATCTCTTAGATAATGGATTAAATGAATAGTTAAGATTGACCTAGTAAACTTATATATAGGTCAAATCTCTAATAGTCTCATTCATTCTAAAGTCTATTCAATCAAATTGAGAGATTTTTTCTAAAAAATATCTTGCATACTTCTTGTCTTTATAAATCTTTTAATAAGTGAATCAAAATCCTTCTTTTTTCCATTTATTTTTTGGAATTCTTTTTTATTCTTGCGTAACACTAATAACACATTGAGTACATTTGTTTTAATCCACACTTATGGGACCTTATCTAGTTAGGCTAAGAAATTGTCTTAAAAGTGTTCGCCCATAGGTATAATTTTTCAGTGCCATAAGTTTGATGATCTCTCTCATTGGCATTCTAGGCATAGCAATAAACATTATTGTCATAGTATAAAACACAGGGACAAATCTCGCAAAAAGCCCAAGGTGGAGAGTAGATATACAAATGGATCCACCTATAGGAATGAACATTGAGATGGAGATTAGGTAAGAGAGTGACTGTCACATAAAGGATCGGATAAGGAGGAGTTGAGTTGAGCCAACCGCATAAGCCACTGACAGCCACCTAGAGGAGTTGAGTAGTTGGCCAGCCACGCCGACCAAGGGTTCAGGCCATCCAGTGGCTCAATCCAACTACCCATTGAGAGATATGGTCGGGGACTTCCAATTGACATGCATTCTTGCCAACCGTTTCTATCTAACTAAGCAGACCCATTGGATCAATTTTTTGGCCAACAATTCCTTATTTGAAGGAGGCAATTTCGATGGTTCCACAATCCTGATGTTCCTTTCTGGCTCTCCTAACAGTGCTTCTGACACTTTCTTTGGAGCTCCCAGCTTTGCTACCATTCTCATTGGCATTCCGATGGAAGAGTTTTAACCAAGTCTGGGCTATGAAGTTGATTCTTTTGTCTCAATTTTAACAGTCTATTGCCATTGGATTGAGAAACATGTTTAAGATTTCTAATGATATAGGAATTCTCTTCCCAAATGGTAACTTGGCTCCCAACAACTCTTCTCCTAGTGGGATCACCATCTTTGTTGATCAATTCTTTATAGGACATAGACTTCTATTCATTCTTATGATGTAGGAATTCTTGTATAGAGTGAGGGTATCTCCTCTACAATTTCCATCTAATCTTTATACATTTTCTTTGAAGATATGTCTTTATGGCAAACAAATACTCCAAAGAATCTGTCTTGCAATGCCTTCCAGTTCATTTCTTAGTACTTGACAGGCAGTTGAGTGAGTCAGGTAGGTGGCAATCAAGTGTTAGGGAGAAATAGAGCTTGTCAAGCGACAACTCGTTAGGCTGATGTGAATGTTGCAAGCGTGGTGCCTGGCATTGCTCACCAACTGAGAGTCCTCCACGTTCTCCATCTTTTATTCCTATTTTTCTCCTAATTAAGTCTAAGCCAAAAGAAGTTCAAACATATGATCTTGAGGAAGAATCCAAGAGGCTTATAGTTACTATTGGGAGTTTGTATAATAAGGCTCTTGATTGCATTCATCCCTTGGACACCACTGTGAGACATGCTAAACATGAGAAGGACAAAGTCTTGGACTTTCTAGATTAAGCTTAAGAGGAGAAGTAGAGATTAGATAAAACCATTAAGAAGATGGATTTCATATAAGAAACTATCGAAAAGGCTATTGAGACTGTGGAGACACTAAAGAGAAAGATGAAGGAGAGCTTGTCTCGGGAGCTGTCTCGCAATGAGAATCTTGAAGCTATGAATAAGAGAATGGTATCTCTATTTGAATTTTTCGGTGAGAATTTTGTCAATGAGTACCTTGACTCTCATGATTTTACAGGTGACACTGATGTGGCTTGGACCCACGGGTTTGAGTCTACCAAAAGAATTGTTAAAAAGTTTACCCCAAACTCATCCTCTCACTTCGTCACTTTTCAGACTTCTTAAGAGTTGTAGCTGAGCACAATGAGTATAATGATGGTTCTGATGTCAAGGAAAGTAAGGTTCTTGTTGAGGTGGCACTTCAAATTCTTGTAGTAATTGAGAGTATTGCAAAGCCTCAGCCTTAACTGACTTAGGAAACTCAGGATATGGATCCCATTGCTGTTATGATCCACGATTATGTGCACATTAGTCTTAGTAATCTAAAGTGTGAAAACTAATGCATTGTAATGAAGATGCAATACTCGTCTAGCTTCCATCTCATAAAAGACCAAGTCTTCTTCCACCATCTTAGGCTTTTTTCCTATTCCTTCGATAAGTTCAATTCTAAGCACCATTTTCTCTACATGTATCCCCTAAGCATACAATTTTATAACTTTATTTAAATATCTTCCAGTTGGTTTCTCATAGATTATGCGGACCTCATTGTTGCTGATGACCCTACTTTTTTTAGTTTGGTCTTTAGGTTTCAATATTCCTTTGTGGATCCAATACTCAATTTGCAATAGTCCTTGGTGTTGTGCCCATGATCATGATGACATTTGCAAAACTTATTCTGATTTTCTCTAGTAAAGGGACCTTTAACTTTTTGTGTTCTCTAAACAACTATGTGATTTGGACCTACATCAGCACTTGTTCCCAAGTTGTGTTTAAGGGAGCAAATTTCTTAAACTCTATCTCGGGACAAGAATTTTTAATTCTTCTTAATGGCTGGCCATCCTTCAACTTTGATATTTGATATAGACTTCTTAATGGCATGGTGATTAGCCATGTCTTCCACAATTATTGTTCCTATCACCATTCTAGTCATTTCCCTATATGTCAATACAGGGAGCATTTTTGTGTTGAATTCAACAAACACTACAACACAATTCAACAATCACTGCATCGACGCCAAACATTTCTTCCAATATACATGGTGCCTACCAAGCATGTTGTAAACCATGCAATTCAATCATGGTGGTTGGTGAAATAGTAATTGATATTTGTCTATATAAACAATGTAAATATCCGATACAAATTAAGAAAATATACTGATAAAACATTTATTTTCTCTTCTGATTATTTCTTCAAATATTGATTTCTTCAAATATTGATTTCTTCATGGTATCAGAGCCAAGTCGTTGCTTTATACAAATTTAAAACTCTTGTTCTCTAAAACAGAGATTTCTTTCTCTAAAAATCCTTACTCTCCTGAAAAAAAAATCTCAAACACCCGTACAAATATTAATTACAAACAACATTTTTGAAGCAATATTTGTCCCACCTAATTTTACCAGATTACTCTAAACACAATTCTGAACATTTTGGTAAAATTAGAGTAGAAGAAAACCTCCACACGCGCCGCCTGAAGTTGGGGTCCATTGTACACGCGCTCCACGCGCCGTCACGCGCCGTCTGGAGGTTGAAGATGATGACGTGTCATCCGGCTCAGCTCGGTTTGGCTGACTCGTCTCGGATGGCTCGGCTCGGTCCGACCAGAAGGCGTAGCCGGCCCGTAGCTCGGTTCGGCTCAGGTCACCTTGGTTTTTCACAGTTTTCCTATTTTTGGACGGTTCGGTCCATTTTAAAGGTCTGAACCCGTTTTTTTTTTTTTCCGGTTCTGGATTTCTAAAACCGTTTTGGTTCATTTTTTCAAGTTTTTAATCCAATTTTGAACCGATTTACTGGTTTTTTATCCGGTTTAGTATAAATATATATATATATATATATATAACAGAAAAAAAATTTAGTTCTAAAATTATTACACCATTTTCTAGTTTGTTTTCCATAATATCACGACAGAGGGTATAATTTCATTACCTATGGAGCAATCAACTCCAACTGTTGTACAATCGGTTCAGTCTGAAAGTGTGTTTAATGCTGGAATTGTTCTTACTGATACTAATTATGATGTTTGGTCTCAAATAATGGAAATGCATATTGCAGATATAGAAAAACTCTCTTATATTCATGACAAAAATTTGCAACCAGAAAAAACATCAAACAATTATAATAAGTGGTATGCAGAAAATCAAAAAGTGAAGAGATGGATCCTTATGTCAATGAGTACAAAAATCATGAAGCGATATTTACGCATACCTACTGCTCTTGAAATTTGGGGTGCTTTGGCAAAAGCATTCTATGATGGAAGTGACGAATTATAGGTATTTGTCTTAAACCAAAAGGCATTTACTTCCAGACAAAATGGAAAATCACTATGAGAGTATTATGGAGAGTTGACTGAAATTTTCCAAGAGCTAGACCATCGTAATAAGGTGGTTATGAAAGACCCTAATGATCTAATATCATATCAAGAGTCTGTTGAAAGACTAAGGATACATATTTTTCTTGCTGGATTAGATGATGAATTTGAGCAGGTTCGTGGAGAAATTTTGCGAAAAGAAACTATACCAGATTTAGAAGGTTGTTATTCCTTGATTCGACGGGAGGTAGTACGTCGAATCTCATTGAAGGAAAAATCTGGAGACGTTGACGCTTCCGCCATGATTTCTAAAAATCGTTCTTTTTCCAATCAGCAAGAACGAAGGGTGACTGATAAATCATCATTTAAATGTACCCATTGTCATCAAAAGGGTCATACTAAAGAACGATGTTTTGAACTTGTGGGATATCCTGACTGGTGGGATCACAACCGTGACTCTCGGAAGAAAAACCCACGACAAATGTCTACTGCCACCATTGCTGAAACAACAAAAGATCAGGTTGCAAACTCCTCAGCAAATATTGGTAAGATACTTAAAGTTTTTTCTCCTGTTTTTAATAATACATGGATAATTGATTCAGGTGCAACTGATCATATGACGTTGACGCTTCCGCCATGATTTCTAAAAATCTTTCTTTTTCCAATCAGCAAGAACGAAGGGTGACTGATAAATCATCATTTAAATGTACCCATTGTCATCAAAAGGGTCATACTAAAGAACGATGTTTTGAACTTGTGGGATATCCTGACTGGTGGGATCACAACCGTGACTCTCGGAAGAAAAACCCACGACAAATGTCTACTGCCACCATTGCTGAAACAACAAAAGATCAGGTTGCAAACTCCTCAGCAAATATTGGTAAGATACTTAAAGTTTTTTCTCCTGTTTTTAATAATACATGGATAATTGATTCAGGTGCAACTGATCATATGACATTCGATTCTAGACAAATCTCAAAACCATCATCACACAAAACTGTTTGCACTGCCAATGGTAACACAACCCCAGTCATTGGGGAAAGATCTTTGTCTCTCACTAGTACTTTGAATTTAGACTCAGTACTAGTTGTTCCCTCTTTAGAGTATAACCTTATATCTATTTCTCAAATAACCACTGCTTTATCTTGTTTTGTTATTTTTTGGCCTGACTTTTGTGTGTTCAAGGACATTCAAACAAAGCAAACGATTGGTCGTGGTGTTAGGCAAGGAAACCTGTATTATTTGGACTTGGATTCAACAAATCATGCATTGGTAGCAACTGGATCTAACAAGGATGAATCAAATATATGGCTATGGCATAGGAGATTGGGTCATGCTTCTTTTAGATATTTAAAGAAATTATTTCCAAGTTTATTTTTGAGCTTCGATCTTTCTACTTTAAAATGTGATGTCTGTGAACTAGCAAAAAGTCATTGTTCCTCATTTCCTGTAACTTTAAATAAAAGTCCATTTCTGTTTATGGTTATACATTCTGATGTATGAGGTCCTTCCAAAGTCTCTACTTTGGAAGGATCACGTTGGTTTGTTACATTTATTGATGATTTTAGTAGAATGACTTGGGTCTGTTTAATGAAATCTAAAAGTGAGGTAAATGTATTATTTAGAAAATTTCATAAAATGGTTCGTACTCAATATAAAACACAGATTCAAGTTCTACGAAGTGACAATGGAGGAGAATATAAAAGTTCTGAACTTCAAGAATATCTTAAAACAGAAGGGATTATTCATCAAACTACTTGTGTTGATACACCTCAACAAAACGGAGTTGCAGAAAGAAAAAATTGACACTTGTTGGAAGTTGTCCGTGCCTCATTGATCGAAGCTAATATGTCATTATCTTATTGGGGAGAAGCAATAACTTCTGCTGCATATTTGATCAATCGGGTACCTTCCAGTCCCATTAACTTCCAAACACCACTACAAGCCATTACTGAAGCAATTGTTGCACCAAGTGTTCCCAATTTACCTCCTCATGTCTTTGGTTGTGTGGCATTTGTACACCTACATAAAAAACAACGTAGCAAGTTGGATCCATGAGCAATACGTTGTGTTTTATGGGATATGCCATACAACAAAAAGGGTATCGGTGTTATCATCCTCCTACAAAACAAATGATTACCACCATGGATGTTATTTTTCATGAAGATACAATGTATTTCTCATCTACACCGAATTTCAAGGGAGTACAACCATCTTTGAAATTAGGACCACTTACATATAAATTGTTTCCTTATGAAGAAAATCAAATTATATGTGAGGAAAATATAAATAACTTGAATTCAGATGGTAATAAATCTCAATATAGAAAAGACTCAAGGGAAATGGAATCAAGTCCTCATCAACTTCAAGATCATCAAGCAAGTTCCTTACTACCACAAAGTGAGTACGAGTTTCCTTCTCCACAAATTGCTGATATACCTAACCAATCGTTTGTTGAGAATGTTCCAACTATTGAACCAGCCAGAAAAATACTTCAATCACGTCCTAACAGAGGTATTCCTAAAGACATGTATGAACCTGAGATTTCTAGTAAAGTCAAATATCCCATGAGTAACTATATGTCTAAACATCGTTTGTCAAAATCAAATGTATCATTTGTGAATCAATTATCTGATGTATCTATTCCTAACAGTGTGCAGGAAGCTTTAGTTGACCCCAAATGGAAAGATGCTATGAATGAAGAACTAAGATTCTTAGAAATAAATAGAACTTGGGAACTTGTCGATCGTCCACCAACAAAGAAAATTGTTGGATGTCGATGGATTTTTTCAGTAAAGTATCAAGCAGATGGTATAATTGAACGCTATAAAGCAAGATTGGTGGCAAAAGGATACACTCAGACATATGGGATCGACTATACAGAAACATTTGCGCCTATAGCCAAAATTAACACTGTTCGAGTCTTGGTATCTCTAGCTACAAATTTAGATTGGCCATTATATCAGTTTGATGTAAAAAATGCCTTTCTACATGGAGATTTAATTGAAGAAGTCTACATGGATTTACCACCAGGAATCAAGAAATTCAAAATCCATGATGAAAAGGTGTGTAAATTAAAAAAATCACTGTATGGATTGAAACAATCCCCAAGAGCATGGTTTGGTAGGTTCACAAAATCAATGAAGGCATTTGGCTACAAACAATGCAATTCAGACCATACTTTATTTTTGAAAAAAGGATATGGTAAGATCATTGCACTTATTGTATATGTTGATGATATGATAGTAACAGGAAATGATCTTGAAGAAAGGAAAGTTCTCCAAAGTTATTTGTCCAAGGAATTTGAAATGAAAGACCTTGGTTCCTTAAAATATTTTCTTGGGATTGAGGTTTCTCGATCAAAAGAAGGAATCTTCTTATCTCAAAGAAAGTATGCCTTAGATTTATTAAAAGAAACTGGTATGTCGGCATGTCAACCAGCTAATACACTAGTAGAGGAAGGATTAAAGTTATGTATCAAGGTTGATCAAGTTCCAACAAATAAAGAAAGATACCAAAGGCTTGTTGGAAGGTTGATGTATTTGGCACACACAAGACCAGATCTTGCCTATGCTTTAAGTATTGTCAGCCAATTTATGCATAATCCTGGAGAACAACATATGAATGCAGTTATTCGTATTTTGAGGTATTTAAAGTCTGCTCCTGGAAAAGGAGTATTGTTTACTAAAAACTCAGAATTCCAAAGAATAGAAGTATATACTGATGCTGATTGGGCTGGATCAATAAATGATAGGCGATCTACATCAGGTTACTTCACTTTTGTAGGGGGAAACCTTGTAACATGGAGAAGTAAGAAACAACATGTTGTTGCCCGTTCAAGCGCAGAGGCTGAATACAGAGGTATGGCACTTGGGCTTTGTGAGGCCTTGTGGTTACAATCTCTCTTGAAAGATTTGGGATATCCTTCTAAAGAATCAATTAAGTTATTTTGTGACAATAAAGCAGCATGTGATATTGCTCATAATCCAGTTCAACACGATCGTACAAAACATGTTGAAGTTGATCGATTCTTTATTAAGGAAAAGTTAGAAGAAAATTCATTGGAATTGCCAAAAATTAAGTCAGAAGATCAATTGGCTGACATCCTCACTAAAGCAGTCTCATATCGAATATTCACAGAAGTTTCAGTCAAGTTGGGCATGAAAGACATCTATGCACCAACTTGAGGGGGAGTGTTGAATTCAACAAACACTGCAACACAATTCAACAATCACTGCACCGACGCCAAACATTTCTTCCAATATACACGGCGCCTACCAAGCATGCTGTAAACCATGCAATTCAATCATGGTGGTTGGTGAAATAGTAATTGATATTTGTCTATATAAACAATGTAAATATCCGATACAAATTAAGAAAATATACTGAGAAAACATTTATTTTCTCTTCTGATTATTTCTTCAAATATTGATTTCTTCATTTTGTACACTTGTTTTAAAGAGGCCATATATGAATGGCTTGCACGAAGGCATTAACTACCAAGGAATTGAGCAATCTTCGACCTAGATATTCTAATTACTAAACCAATCAAATAAATCCTTGAGGGATTCATTTTTCTTTTTGAGCTAATCTCATCAAGTGAGAAAATTAGATAGCCTTCTCTTGGCCAAAATATAAGTAAGGAACTACTTTGCAAATTCTAGAAAGCTTCCAATAGTCTCGGATATCAAATTTTGGCACTAGATTCAAGCCTTTCCTACCAAATTCATAGGAAAAGCTTGATAGCTAATAGCATCATAGTGAGTACATTAGTTCACCTAGTCTTTGAATGACTCGAGGTGATATAAAAGGTCAATAAACCCATCATAAGTGTCGATAGTTGGTTACTTGAACTTCCTTCCCAAGGGAATAGACATGACTTTCGTGGTGAACAATTCTTGGTTAGACTTAATTTATTGCAAGTAATGCATCTCGTCGTTGAGTTTTATCTCCATTTTCTGGATTGAAGTTCTATGTCTTCCATAGGAGGAGTGACCAGCTAACAATCACCTACTATTGGTATTTGTTGTTATAGCTAGAGTCTGCAATGTCTTCAGTGATACTAGCTTGTCCCGAATGAGCATGGTGTCTGGCCTCAACGTGTTCCCTCAAGTCTTGGTGAGTCGTATGCGAATGTTCCCAACCAAGGCATTTTTTATCATTATGGACAACAACTTTTAGTAGTATTGGTGTCAAGGTAATATCATTGACACATTATTTCCCCTTGATGTATTGGGAGCTCTAGGCCTCTATTATCGTTGGAGTTATGGCTATGGTTAAGAGCTAGATGCTAGTCTTTATACACAGCCTCACTTAAAGTATGTGGTGCTAGTAGACGCCTCTGGTTGCTTATAAGGTTATGTCTACAGCTACATCAGTGTCTCCAACATCCTCTTTAGATGCCCAAATTTTCTTCCATGGTTGGTTTTTAGGCTTTCATTTCTTCCTAACCCTCCTAGCCTTCTTGGTCTTCTTAGGAGGTGAAGGTTCACTCTCTTGAGACCTATTTTTCTTGAGCTCTAATGGAGGGAAGAAAATTCTTCATAACCATATTGTGAAATCATCTTGGAATTTTAATGGATCAAACATGATATATAAGAGAAAAGGTGATGGATATGAATGAACATGACAAAGAACACAATGAATGTTCTTGGTTTATTCATCGTTCTAGTTGGATATAACAACAAGGTTCTTTTATATAAACGGTGCTAAATTTAGAATCTGATTTATGCGCTCATTGTGTTCACCACTAAGCTTGCTGATCTAGATCTTAAAATATATGAGCAAATGATTAGGAGAAACTAACACAATTAAGAACACACAAGTATACATGGTTATGTACAAGTAATAAGTAATTTAAGAACAAGTGTTGTCATACTTATAAGAAGTTATAACAACTTCTACTATTACTTACTAGTTCTTTAGTTTGTTAATTAAAATTAGTAAATGAGAGTTTTGAAAATTTAATGTTCAAGTACAAATTTGATTTTACATTATCATCCTTAGGATAATGCTCTAATATAATTTACTTACGAGCACCTTCTCTATTTTCATAGTCTCCTAGATTAGGACTTTTCATTGTTTAAAGGTGTCAAAGGTTTCATCTTTAGATTTTAAAGAAAAGGTTCAGACTTTCCTATTGAAGTCATCTACTAAAGAGAGAAAGTATTTATTACCATCTAAGGATTGAATAAAGGCAGGACCTCACAAGTCAGAATGAATGTAATCTAATGCATGCAAGATAATGTGGCTTCTCTTAGAGAACTTAACTCTAATTTGTTTACCAAAAATGAAATGTTCACAAAATTAAAGATCTCTAAGAGTCTCAGGACCTAAGATACCATTTTTGGCTAACACAATTAACCCCTTTTTCACTTAGATGTCTTAACCTATTATGTCCCAATATTACACTATCTAAGGAATGAACCATATTAACTACACAATTACTACTTAAAGTTGTGCCTTTAAGACAGTAAAGACCATTGACTCTAATAGCCTTAAACATAACTAATGAATCCTCAAAATCTTGAAGCATCTAGTGAACCTCGTGAAATTAAATTTCTTCTTTGTTCAAGAATAAACCTTACATCATTTAAACTTCTAGTTGTCCCATTTAATAGAGATAGTCTTACAAGATGTATACCCTTAACTTTTCACTCATGGTCATCACCTAAGAAAACTCTATCACCATCAAACTCCTTAAGATCACTAGACAAATACCTAAAGGGTTACATATGAAAGAAACATTATGTTTCTAAAACTCACTTAGTTTCTAACCTTTTAGAACTCATTTAAAACTTCAAAGCTCTCATAACCCTCAAAAACCAAATTAGAAACACTATTACTACTAGAATCATGCATGCTTACCAAATCTTTTACCCTTCTTAAGTGGACATTCATTTCTAGGGTCAAAAGTAACATGTAACATTATTATTTGATTTAGACTTAGATCTACCCTTGGACTTTTCCTTTGTCCGTCTATTTTTTTTTTTTTGTCCTACATTCCTCTAACCATCAAGCTACTACTAATGATACTCTTTTCCAAGACTTAAATTTCTAAATCTTTAGATCTAAGACTTGAGATAACAATATCAAAATTTAATGTATCCATGCCATAAATAATACCATATTTCACATCTTTATATTTATCACACAAAGAGTTTGATAAAATAATAGCTTGAGTCTCATCCTCAATTGTATGATCTATATCATCTAAGTTAGAGGTCATTCTTTTGAAATCATTAAGATTTTCTTCAAGATCTTTAGATGAGTCCATTGTAAAAGAGTAAAAATGATGTATCAAATAAATTTCACGAGATAAAGATTTCTATAAATATAAAAAGTCAAGTTTAGAGAATATCTTCTCACGAGTAGTATCTGTTGAAACTTCTTTGAGAATTTTATGAGAGAGGTTCAACAATATACATGCAAATGCCATTTTCTCAACTTTTTTTAATCACCCTTATTGGCTTTTTCAAGTTAATCATTTGGATCTATGGCACCATGTATCTCTTGTTGAACAAAGAGGGCTTTCACTTTTAGTTTTCACAAAACATAGTCACATATGTTATTAAACATATTTATCTTATATTGAATGGACATGAAAAGATAATATATATATAAAGATAACAACATTTAGAGAGAAGAAAAATGATAACAAGAGAAGAAAACTTCCTAAGAACGACGAAAAACCACGTATCAAAATCTCAGTAAGATTTAAGAAACCATAGTTTTTGAATCACTAGAAAAATCAACTCAAAGGATATAACTGTGGATATTTTAAGAGTTCAAACAACTTCGATGAACATACGAAGGTAAAAAAAAATCATACTCTAATACTATTTTTGTTGGAACTTAACCCTACGGCAACCTCACAAATTCACCAATAATAACTTTTCAACAAACCATTGAACGTAATAAAGGCCAAGAATCAAAGTAAACAATAAATAAGAACAATAACAAAATGCTTAGGTAGTTCGACCCTAGCATTACTTGGTTTAATCCACTACTAATGAAACAATATATATCAACAATAAAAACTAGAATACAAGATCACAATAACTTGGTTACAGAGAAACCATAACACAATCTAGTTCAAATATTCATAGAAAACGAGAAGAATAAGAGAAAACCTCTTAGTAGCACAAAAAAGAAAAAAAATGAAAGAGCTACAATGAAAAACTCTAAAATGTGAAATGATTATTATATCCTTGAGTCTTTAGTAATCAACAAAATTTCACGATGATATGAAAATAACAAGTAAATAAATCATATATGCTACAATAACAAATACTCATATTTCTTAAATCTCTTAAATAGTTACATATTAAATTAACACTTTTATTTTTAAATTATGTATTATTGGTATATAATTTTTTTTATCTTATTAACGTAGAGAATTTTTAGAACAGGAATGCTACCTATATTTGCTCTTTTTTATAACACCCTATCTCATTGTTTGACACGTTGAAGTGTCTTTTTCATTTTCCCAAATCCACCCACAGAATTATAAGAATTTGAATATGAAAAATGTTTAAAAAGTCCATATTAATTTTATTTTATTGTTTTATTATTTTATAATATTATCAATAATTAGTTTTATAAAAATAATAATTTAAGTTTTAATAATAGCTCGTCACAAAGAAAATGTTAAATGAGTATTAATTTACATTTACCTCTACATGAGAAATTTTTTCTTAATATATAAATAATTTTTAAAAAATTATTTGATTATATGTCATATTACAATTAACATGTATATAAATTTATGTATTTTTAATATCTTTTATAAATTATACATAAAATTATGGATGATTTTAGGAAAAAAGATTTCTCTACTTATTATTGAAGGAATTTTATTTAGGAATACAAAGATATATAAAATTGTAAATATTTATATTAATTTTAATTATGATATAACATATAATTAAATAATTTTTAAAATAAAAAGACTATTTATAAAAAAATTCTCGTAAATTTTAATTAATATGAATGTAAATTTATGTTTATGGAGTATATTTTTTTCGATAAGATATTGTTAAAATTTAAATTGTTTTTGATAATAATAATTTATTAAAGATAATTTTATTTAACGATAATTACATTAAAATACAATTAATAATATAAATAAAAATGAATTTTCATACAATTTTATTGCCATAATATTACTGTCCTAATCTAAACTATTAGTAGTACAATTGTAATCTGTCATCATTATTAATTAATATTAAAATATAATTAATAATAGAAATAAAATTAAGATTTTATATATTTTATTATATGAATAATAAAATTATTTATAATAATATCTATATATTTTCATAAACTGACATTATGGTTATGCTGCTTTGGGAATATGTAAAAATATAAAAATAAAAGACACTTACACCGTTACACGTGCACACAACGAAAATAGAGAGTAGATGGAGAATAGAAAAGGACGAATAATCTAGCATTCCTCTTTTTATATTAACATTATTTTTCAATAGTTATTTCGAAGGTTTGGAGTGTGTTGGTAGAATAAAAAAATACGAGAATTATAATAAAAATAATATAATTAAATATAAAAATTATGTTATTATTACTGTGTTTTATTTGATTACTTAAATTAAAAAATAAATCCTTTTGATTTACACGAAAATGAAACATTATATATTATCTTATTAATATGTTAAAGGGAAAATTGAATAATGTTATTTATTTATTTTTCTTTCATATTAAATATATTATTAAAAATTATTATTTTTTAAATAATTATTACTTTAAAATATTATTTAATCTTAAAAAAATTTAAAAGAAGAAAAAATATTTTTAACAATTCTTTTTTTTCTTCGTATGATTTGAAAATAACAATCAAGTATTAATATATGATAATAATGTCTTATTGTTGATCCACCGTATCAACGTTGATTAGAATTTAATTAAAATTAAAAAAAAAATTGGTCATTAGTTTTAAGTTTAGTTTTTAAGATTTTAGGTTTATGATTTAATATTTAAGATTTTAAGATTGTAATTTTTTAAGGTTTAGGATTTATGATTTATAGTTTAATATTTTAACGTTTTAGATTTTAAATTTTAAGTTTTATGATTTAAAATTTATGGTTTAGAATTTAAAATTTGAGAATAAAATTTTGTATGTAATGGATATGAGAATAAAATAAAGATTTTTCTTAATATAACATAACATAACAAAACAAAACATAGGAATATATGAAAAAAAAATTTATTCCAATCTCTTTCCTATTAACTCAACGTACTCTAATTTATACATCAAATTACGTTGATAGGAAATAAAATTGTTTGTCACTAATTTTTTTTAATAAAATAGTAAACAACTTTATTAATGCTAAAAACATGTAATAAGAATTTGCTCGAAAAAGTTTTGTATGTATCAACTCCATACATATAATTGATAATTACATTAAAATGAGTCAATTATATAAATAAATACATCCATGTGTAATAATAAAAGGAGATGTTTTTAAAATCTTATCCATGAACTAGTTACATAAAAAAGTTAATTCATTATTTAGATACTTCAAAACATTAAATTAAAAACTAAAATTAGTTATTAATATGACATCTAACAAATTTGTAACTTTCAATATTCTATCTATAGTGATTAATCATAACAATTGCTACATAATATATAATTTCAAAAAATATAAAAAACATGATACTCAATCCTTGTCATTTCTAAAAAAAAACTTACAATCTTTACTAAAGTTGCTTCTTATAACCCATAATTTCTTGAAGAGATATCAAAAAACCTTCAAATAAAATATCTATAGCTAGATAAAACTTTGTAGATTCAAAAATCACGTTACAAAAAACACATATTAATATATGATCTAACATTCAAAGACCAAATTATTTATAAATAATGGTATAAAAGAATGGTACGGAATAGAGACCTTGTAGGAGAAGAAACTCTATCTCCATCCAAGAAAGCTCAGATGGAAGAGAAGGCAAAAAAACAATAGAAAGAAAATTGGGAAGGAACAATAAGAAATAGGAGAACTAGATGAGAAAAGAAAAAAAAATCCTAACTTCCCCATGGGGACAGCCAGTAAATTAATATTTGAGCAAGCCTCAAAAGTTTTATTGATATTTACCCAATAAACAAACACCACCCAAAGTTGTAAACCTACTAATATTGCGTGAAATGTTTTTAGGAAATGTTAAGGAGATAAATTAACACTCATATTAATTATGATACCATGTGATAAAATAATTATTTTTGTAAGTAATAAAGTTACATTGGAACGGAGAGAAGAAGAAATGTAAAATTTATTTTCTTTTTTGAGTTTAATAAAAATTATAATATTTTGTGTAATATTTTATAACCTTTTAAAACATGTAATCACAAAAATAAATTTTTTTTTTAATTTATGGTTCATATATTTTACTAAACAAAATCCACGTAAGCTTCACATTGAATCTAACAAATTAAATTCATTTAATATTATTATGATAATATTTTTATTATCTGATCAATTAAACTCATTTAATATTATTATTATGTTATTTTTATTATTATAAATTTTATACATGTTATTTAATATAATTTCAAAAAAAATTATAATTAAATATATATGAAATTTAGAATACAAATAATATATATAATTTACATTGTTTGTTTTAATAACGTAGAATAATCAATGTATTAAATGTAATTTTATTTAAAATATTAAATAATAAAATACTTTTTTATTTAATTATAAAAAATTATAATTAAATAATTTAATTTTATTACTCATGGACTTATAGAATTCTACATTGTATGATCGCGTAAAATTAATATTGATAGTTGGAAAATTATATATTTTTGGTGGCTAATTTATTGTTGATGATGACTATTAAGCTCACATATAAGTTAATAGTAATCAAGACACAAAATAAAATTAATAGAATGGAGAGTATAAAATATATATTGGAATGGAGAGTATAAAATATATATAATTTTATTAAGCTCACATATATATAAAATTTTATATATGATCCACATAAGTTTTTATCTCTTAGGATTTACAGGGGCACGCCATAATTATGTTGAAGTGTAATTATTACTATCCTCCTGTGAAAACAGTGGAGCTACTAAAAGCTTCTCTCTAGGACCTAGTAAAAGATACGTTAATCTCATTACTGGAGTCCTTGAATGAGGACAACAATTTCAGCAATGGAGTAAAATTTTCTCCGTTCCTTGAGAATCAATTTTGCCAAATCAAGAGCGCGGCGCTCGCATCCTGCTCGCTTACTAGCATCACTGATTGACTCGAAATCTTCAACATGCGCTACACCAACAATTCTCCTGTCAAATTGAGAAGTTTCCAATATTAGTACAGAGGAATCTGACAACAATAAAAGTTCAAAAATTTCTCCAACCAAATCTAAATATGAAACCCATAAAAAAGCTGGTTTCTTTCTGCTGCCAATCATCATTCCACCTTAAGCTACACACAGAGACATGATACGTTCTTAAAGATAGTAACTGATCACCAAATTATGTTCCATTATAGATTTAAGATACAGAAAATGCAGCTGAGAAATTATGATAACTGCTCAATATGCTTAGTGCCAAAATGAAAGACACAGATGTATAATCCTTGAACTAAAAACGGGAAACATGTCACTCAATACACAATCATCATCATCATCATCATCAAGACATCAAGTATATGATTTATTTATTTGACTAAAATATAAATAGATCAATTTGCAATAAAAACATAGCTTTGAAGTAGAAAACGTCTTGTTTCGATTTTATTTTCCAGTTTAGCTGTGAATTGTTTCCAGCTCCACAACAAGATAAATAGCTACCAGATAGGAATCTTTTATTTTTTATGTAAAATAAAACTCTGCTATAATTTGTTTGAAAAAGTAAATGTTTTTAAAAACGAATATTCAAAGCTTCCTCAGAACAAAATAGTACAAGCAGGAAAAATTAAAAACATAGTGTGCAGAGAACACTGGAAGAGAGAACTTGCCCACACTTTCTTTTCTATTTGTACGCACCTTATCATTTTGGCAGCACCAAAACCAAGGGTGTCATGCAACAAACCTTCAATAAATTTCTTTTGTGCAATATGCTGAACCTCAGGATTGTTATAAATTGAAGGAAGATATGCATCTCCAGGACCATCCTTGTGTTCATTCCATAGGCCAATAAATTTCTCTTGGAAATTATTCCAAGTGTCTTCAATTGTCCTCAAAATCCAATCCTTGTATTTCTGCATCAGGTCGACTCTCAACAATAGATAAAGAGTGCGTGAATTAGTAAAATAATAATATTTGCAAGGAATGCCATAATTTGTTTCCACAAAGAACTAAACTAAAATGATCATTTTAATTTTTTTTTTAAAAAGAAAAAAGAACATATTACTGAGAGATTTAGTATAAAAAATCTTAAAAAAATTGAGAGAATACAATTTAATTTAGCCAAAGGAGCATATTAGTCGCTTAGCCTTCAACTTGAACACTTTAATTTAATAACTTTAAAAAAAAGTGCACTTTAATCTTGAAAATGGTGCATAATTTTAGATTTTTAGGATTAAAGTGCATCTTTTTTCATAGTTATGGGACTAAATCTAAATTATTCCGGTTGAAAGTAATTAGACTTAGTGTTCCTTTTGTAAAAATTATGGGACCTCCCATCCCCCTCACTCAAAAAAATTTAGTTGTTAATTCCGAGAGCCTCAGACATACTTTTCGATCATTTCCACCATCAGCATGTCCATCTTGTGCAAAGTACGCCAAAATCAGATTTCCAAGAAATGCTCCAACATCAAAACCCATTGGTCCATAAAATGCAAACTCGGGATCGATAACTTGAGTTGATTCTTTAGTAACCATCACTGAACCAGTGTGGAGATCACCATGAATCAGGGCTTGTGCTCTCTCACAAAACCTAGGGTGCAGGAAGCTCTCATAGGTGAGCCAACTAAAAAAGAACTATATAACTATATCACTTCTGACTATAAAAAAGAAAACAAAAGGAAATATTACTTGGATTTTAATTCAGCAACTTCAACCTTCAAAGCATCATCATTCCGAACAGCCTCAGCATCATGATCAAGAAAGGGGGAAGTACAGCGGTTATATTGAGACACTTGGTAGGGGTCAGAAAAAACAACCTGCTCGGTGAGTCTGCACAATTCCACGTTCCCGCAGAATTCAGCAACTGCAAAAAGTACGATGGATGTCAGTAATATCCTAAAAATACTAATCCATCTAAAGCTGATAAAGGACACACAGATGGAGAGACATAGAAACACACTTAATATAGCAATAGCGTAATGCCTAAAAATAATAATTTAAAACATTACATACATTAATATCAATTTATTATGAGCAATAATATTTCCACGATTACTTTTATTAATGTCACAACAAAGTGTATATTTTGGTGCTACCATTATTGGATAAAGATATCATTTACTAAAAACAATTGTGACAATAATAGTTTGAGTCGTGGTAATATTGCCATCATTTATTATTTGAAACACTGATTATATTATAAAAATCAATGAAGCATAACTAAAAGTGGAGCAAGTTGATAAATTCAAAATAAGTATACCAAAAAATTTTCTCTGAGGGTGAGGTTCAACTATCAAACTTGGTATTTGTTTAGCTCTTTTCCTTGAAATCTACAAGAGTACAAGGACATTGGTATGATGTCCTTCAGAAATTCAGGTGTTTAAGTCAATATAGGATTTGTAGAGGAATAGAAGAGTTCAAAATCTCGCTTTAAGATAAAAGGAAAGAAAATGTTTATAGCTGTTTTTCTCATATATGATATGAGATCTGAGATTCGATGTTTTATGTGAAGTGTACAATGGTGAATATATATACGGATTATAATTAATCTGATGTGTATTCTTGACCCATTTTGAGACATTTTGTAGCATCATGATTATTTTTCCAAAATTATCTCTTTCGAACAATAGGGAGATATTTATCGGTCATTTCTCTCTTATAAATATTATCCAACAAGGCATTATGCAGACTGTGACCACTCATCGCTTACCATCTAACATACATTAATTTACACCTAACATCAACCCCCTAGCCTTCTCGATCTGGACGAATGAACGAGGAGATCTATCTATTACTTCGTCAACATTAGTGGAAATATATTATAGGTTTATGCAGAAGTAATTATTAAATAAACGAAATAGATAGAAAGGAGAACCAAAAAATCAAAAAAAGACATTCTAATTCTAATTCATTATAACACTGAAAGATTACATATGTATTTATAAGAGACTAGGAATAATAATATTATAATCCTAATCCTAACAAAACTCTAAATAAGACTCTTAAATTAATAAAAAAACATAATGTAGGAAATCAACCTAGGAGTATGGTCAGTTTCCTGATATCCAGGGTGAAACCAACCCCTGATTTTAAGAGAAATAGCTCAGTATTTCATGGGTGGAATCAACTCCGTTTTTAGGATATTAGTTTCCGATTTTCGTGATGATTTACACTGTATACTAATAACTTTCAGCAGATATTAGGCATAAAAATGTATATATAAAGGATCTAATATTAAGAAAGAGAGATGAGAAGTAATTTTTCAGTAAAATAAAACAAATTTTCATGGTATCGTGAGCCTTAGTCTACAACCGATGCTCTTAGCCTCTTGCTCAACTAGTTCGTAAGTTCACCTAGTATGATGTTAAATACTCAAGCAAGGAATGCACCTTTTTCCAACTCAAGTTTCACTTTGGGGAGAGCTATGAAAATCGAAAGTTTAAAATGTACTTAGTACACCTGGGAAGATGACATGGATGAAGAGGTTCCGTAAAACAAGTAACAGAATCAATTCACATGGGAAATTCAGCAAATTTTCTGGGCTTGATCCATTCTTGATCCCGCTTCCTAAACATAATCCTTTTGTGGTCATTTTTAACACTAATGTTTCTGCTTCTCCTTTGACAAGACAAATTCCAGAGAGCTATTTCGCCCGCATCTTTTCGGGCCTACTCAAACCATCAAGATAAAACTCACCCTTCAAATTCAAGTGCATTTTTCGGTAATCCTATCCCATTCACTAAGGAACAGGTTAGAACTTCTCCAACAACTTATACAAAAGGCAAATATCAACACCACATTTAGTAGTTAGAGGAATAACTCCACACATATTTCCAAGAATTCAACAAAGCATGTCAAAATTTCCTCCTCATCTTGGATAAAGAGACTCAGTGCCTCCAATCACATGACAAATGATCAATCACTTTTCACAACCTATTCACCTTGTAACAAACTTCAAACACGTGTGTGTCGCCAATGGTACTCGCACCACAAAGAGTTGGAACAGTGGACCATTTGCCTCTCAAACAACCTCATTCTCAACTGTGTTATTTCAGGCTCGTATTTTGCCACAATCTCATCGCTTAAAGTAAATTAAATCATGACCTTAACTCGTGAAACTAAATTTGCTAAATCTTGTGTTTTTCGTGACTCGAGCTCTGGGAAAATGCGCGGCCTCTACGTTCTTGATATCAACACTCCTTCAAACCATTCTGTTAGTCATCAATGTCAATCGAGTCATAATCTTAAGTCTCATAGTCCATACTAATAAGGAAAGTGAAATCATGACGTGGCATTTTCGCCTTCATCATCCAAATTTTTCGTATTTGAAACGCTTGTTTCCATCCTTATTCATCAATAAAAATCCCAATTTATTTCATTGTGAAGTTTGTCACTTGGCAAAACATACTCAAACACTTTTCACCACGCACGCACAAACCAAGTCACTCCTTTTTCCCTCATTCACGGTGACATTTGGGGACCATTCACGTCGCTCCTGACATCGGTGCTCGATGGTTCTTACTTAAGTTGATAATCATACTCGACATATGTTGGACATTTCTTATGAAAGACAAATCAAAACCAAGCACATATTTCCACTTTTTCACGCCATGATCCAAACTCGCTTCAATGCCAATATTCAAATCCTAAACCGATAATGCTAGGATTTCTTTAATTCGATCTTAAATGGATATCTCAAATCACATGGTATTGTCCAACAAAGCCTCCCGCTTGACACACCACAACAAAACGGTGTAGCCGAACGCAAAACCCGCCATATACTTCGAGGTTTCCCGAACTTTACTTTTTCAAACCAATGTTCCTAAAAATTTTGGGTGAAGCCATTCTTATCGCAACACACTTGATCAACCGAATGCCTTCTCGAGTTCTCAACTTTCATTCACCTTTACAAGTGCTTCGAGTCAATATTCTACCTCACAACTCAGGTCACCAATTCCTTTCAAGGTTTTTGGTTGCACCGCTTTTTGTCCATATTCATTCACAATATCGTGGCAAACTTGACGCCTGCTGCCAATAAATGCATCTTTGTTGGTTACTCACCCAATCAAAAAGGCTACAAATGTTTCTCTCCCATCACTCGTAAGTTTTACCATTCCACGGACGTTACTTTCTTCGAAGAAACTCCATTCTATTCTAATTCGTAATTCAAGGGAGAATCACACTAATGAATTGCGTAATCGGGATCGGTCATCACTCATCGAACCGAATTTATCATCTCATTTACCCTCCACAACCTTGTCCTCTTCCAACCCGATACCCATTCCGCATTCTCCTTCAAAAACCAAACCCGATCAATCTCCTTTGTTTATCCTAGACATCTTCTCCTTCCTAACGATGCCACAAAAGTTTATGAAAAGAAAGAGAAATCCCGACTTGCCCACACGAAATCAAGAAAGCCAAGAAACTCTCCCGAACTGCATCGAATCAAAGATTACAAGATGAAACAGAATCTAGTCCAAAACTTGGTTCAATTCTCGAGTTAGATCTTCCTATCGCACAAAGAAAAGGCTGCTTCGATCACGCACTCAACATCCTCTTCAAAGTTACATTTCTTACGCAAATTTGTCCCCAAAATTTCTGTGCATTCTCAGGACATCCTCAGACAACATCAAGATTCCTAATTCCGCCAACGAAGCCTAAAAGTTCCCGAATGGCACAAGGCAACCTTAGAAGAATATAATGCACTTGAAAAGAATGGTACATGGATGTTAACAGAGCTACCACTTGGAAAGAAGACAATAGGTCGTAAATGGATATTCTCTCAGAAACAAAAGGCAGATGGAAATATCGATAGATATAAAGCTCGACTAAGGGCTACAAAGGGTTCACCCAATCATATGGAATTGATTATCAAGAGACTTTGCTCCCCGTAGCAAAACTTAACATGGGGCTTCGTGTCTTGCCTATCGCAGCTTAACGAGGATTGGCCACTACTTCAACTCGATGTCAAGAACGCATTCTTAAATGGAGATTCGATCGAAGAAAGTTTACATGACGTGTCTCCCGGCTTGAGACTAAAGATACACAAGGAAAGGTACGTGCAAGTTGAGAAAGGCACTATACGGACTTTAAACAATACCTGAAAGTAGCATGGTTCGAAAATTCACCAAGATCCTCAAACAGGATGGATACTCTCGCACACACGTACCACACTTTATTTGTCAAACATTTCGTTGCATGGGAGAATCACAACTTTGATCAGATATGTTGATGATATAGTTCTTACAGGAAATCACGTAGGAGAAATAAAGAGACTTAAGATGCTATTATCCAAGGAATTCGAGATTAAAGACTGGGATATTTGAAATATTTCTTAGGGACGGATGGCACGTAGTACTTAAAGGAATCTCGCTCAACGCAAATATGTTCAGTATCTCTCAAGTGAGATCATCAGGGTGTAAACCTCGTTGAAACACCCATGGACCCTAACACTAAACTAATGCCTCGAATCGATGAATTGGCAATCGACAAAGGCAATATCAACATTTGGTAGGTAAGTTAATTTATTTGACCCATACACGTCCGGATATAAGTTTTTCTACCACTGTTGTCATAGCCGCTTTCTTGGCAACCCATCAATTGATCACTGGAAAGAATCGTATTCTAAGATACTTCAAGGAAGGATCCTCGGAAAGCGGCTCACGTTCAAGAAAACAATTAATAGTAGATTGGAAATTTATACTACGCCGATTGGTCACGGATCTCCTGATGGACCGAAAATCCACATCCGGATATTGCCATTTATTTGGGGGAAATTGGTGACATGGCGTAGCAAAAAGCAAGCAATGGTAAAGACGTAAGTAGCTGCGAGGCCGAGTTCCGTGCATTGGCTTTGGGCATCCGTGGAAGGAATTTGGCTAAAACGATCATATACGAACTCAAGGTCAACATTCGTAATCTATTAGAATCATGTGTGACAACCAGTCACAATTACAATTGCCAAAAATCCACCACCACCATGATCGAACTAAACACGTGGAAATTGACAGACACTTCATCGTGAGAAAAATCACAAGGCAAGATAATCTCCCTCAACTATGTTCCATCAAGGCAACAAGAGCAGTATATCTTAACCAAAGCTTTTGTTTCCGACCTAATTTCACAGCTAAATGTAAAGACTTGGTTTGGAAAACATATATTGCCTAGCTTAGAGGGGAGTGTAGGAAATCAACCTCAGAGTACGGTCGGTTTTCCTCGATATCCAGGTGAAACCAACCCCGATTTTAAGAGAGAGCTTCGTATTTCATGTAACCAACCCCCGTTTTTAGGATATTAGTTTCGATTTTCGTGATGATTTACCTATATACTAATAACTTCAAATAAAGATATTAGATAAAAATGTATATATAAAGGGATCTAATATTAAGAAAGAGAGATGAGAAGTAATTTTTCTGTAAAATAAAAACAGCTTCACATAACAATAATTATCTAATATTTTAATTATAATAATATTAAGTATCTAATATTTCAATTATTCTCCTCTATCATAGATAAGTTCAACTTGAACAGTGACAGAACAATAAAATATAAATAAACAAAACCAAAATGGATCCGCCTAGTTGAATCTAGAAGTTGCTTTAAGAATTATTACCAAAGAGTAACCAACCAAAAATAACTAATAATAATAATACATACCACTTTGTTGAAGATGTTAACTTTGATTCAATTTATATGTAATACAAAGTTTCTAAAAGTATAGAGTAACACAAAAAAATTCCTACGAACCAGAAAGTAACAAAAGATGTAGTGCCATAAGCTAAATAACAACAAAACTGATAAGTGATGGCATAGACTAATAAAGCAATGCAAAACTACATTGAAAAGGGATTCCCGAAAACTGAGACAATCAACAGCGAATGTGATTGAAAAGTAGCAGTGACGATAGCAAGGACACTTAACAAACAAAGGTCGGTGTAAATAGCTATCGATATAGGTAGAAGGAAGACACATTCTAACTCTCCCCTCAAGTTGGAGCATAAATATAAAACATGTCTGATGCCATCACTTGTCTTGTATGATAAAATAAGGTGTACTAAAATATCAAATAAAAACTCAATTGTAGTTAAAAAAATACATGATAAATGACAAGAAAACTAAGGTGTGAAAAGAGCCTAATGTCTTCATTTATCGCCCCCCACCTAAAACTTACATTACAAGCATGTAAAGTCTTTATTAATCTTTAGCTAAGTACATATTTATATTAGTGAAGATAGATGAAAAAAATAAACTTACGAGACTTGTTCTAAGATTGAATTGATTAGCATGCTCATACAGGCTGATTTAATGAGTACAGTGGATGATATCATATACAACACACACGAATCAATTCACCAAAAACCTTAAATATCCTTGTATTAATTGAACATTGATTGATAAATATATAAACCTCTTTGTCATAGAATTGCACAACTTTTCAAGGAGATAGTTTCGCTAAATACGCATGTAATAATAGAGATATATATTTATGAATGTGCTACTCATATCATGCTAGCTAGACAAATTTGGCTTTACTTGAGGAAAAGAAAAAAATAGGGTTATTTGGTCACTTTTAAACTTTTTTGTCTTGCTTTATACTAAAATATCAATAAAAATACTTAATGTATGTTTAATTATGTCATTATAGATGGAACGAGCTAAAAATTAATTATTTTGGATATATTGAGAAAATATTAATTTTTTAGATTTATTGGAAATTTTCTAAGATTTTTATGATTTTCTTTACTTCGCATGTAAATCTACTTAGAAATATAGGTGAATGTACTTAGCAGAGGTGGTTGCACTTAGAAAGTAGATATACTTAAAAATATATGTGGTTGTACTTAATAGAAGTAGGTGCACTTCACAGGTGAATATACTAAAAAATATCTATAGATGTAATTTAGTACAAAAGGGTGTACTTAGTAGGTTCGCAAATATATATATATATATAGCACACCAATTCTAGTAAAAAATACATCGTGGCACTATTCACTCATAATCTAAGAAGCTAACATGTGGCACTAGGGTTATATATATATGTTTATCCCAACATGAGAAAAGTTTACAGCATGCGATCCTTTTTTTTCTATCCTTTTACACATATTATTCTCAATACAACTCTAAAACAAATCATTTTCTTCAATAAAAATATAAAACAACACCCCATAAAATATGAACAATATCAGAAAACACAGAATTAAGAGAAAAATACCGCAACGGCAAAGAATAGAGAGGAATTCAAAAGGATATACAATTTGGTGAAAATTCAATAAAAGACTGGTGCTATAATTTAAGAAATTGATTGCATTTATTATTATTCTCCTTTCTTTATCAATTTTCATGTTTCTTTATGAACAATATAAGATTTATGAACTTAATTATGTTTAACCTAGAGATCTTATGAATTAAATTTTCTACGTGTGATGATTTAATATTTTGACCTCAATTATTATTTCAATTTAATTATTTATTTAATCTGATTTTTATGTTATTAATTGTTTGGTTAACAATTGATCTATATAAGCAATTAGTTAGATTTAAAATAATTATTTAATTGTTTGTATTGATTAAATAATATGCATAGTTTCTAGATAAAGATGTATGATTCTTATGTATGTGATCCATAATTGATTAACTTACGAATAATATTTTATTTAATTGACATAAGAGTGTGATTAAATTAATTACTATATGATATATAGTTTACTTGAGAGTGAAATACATCCTACGTTAGATTCAATTGATCATGTAATTAATTGATAATTATATTTAGAAGATTTTAGTAATTCATACTCTTAGAAAATTGGGAATTAAATTTTTTTAAGATATTTTCTCATATATCTTCTTAACTATTAATTATGAGTTAATTAATTAATGTTATTTACTTTTTTATTCTTTTAATTTTTTCACAAATCACAATAAATTGATCTTTATTTTTTTAGTTTTAAAATTATTTTTAATAACACAATCTCCAAGAAAAAAAAATTTATCATTATATTACTTGTTTCGATACGTATACTTGGTACCCATTGCACACAATTTGTGTCTATCAATAACACTAGTGATAGATTTGTAATACTTGTAAGGAATTTGATGATAGATTTGTAACACTTATAAGGGTTGGTATCACGTCAAACCCTATGGCAACCGAATTTTTGTTAAGAACCTTTCAAACACCTACAAAGGGTGAAAGGATGCTTTATTTACAGTGGTGGGTGACTTTGACCTTTCATTTTTGAACATTCCTCCCATGCCTACCAAGTTCAGGAAGGAATAAAAAAGCTAAATCTTAAGCATTCTACCATTTCTCCTGAACTTGATAGATACATGGGAGGAACATCCGAGAATGAAATCTCAAAATTGCCTACAATTGTAAAAAGAGCATCTTTCCACCCCTGTTGGTGCTCAAAAGGTTCTCAATCAAAATCCAATTATCATAGGATTTGAAGCGATACCAACTACTACTACTACTTCCCGGTAAATGCGAACATTAGTATCATGTGAACTCTTCAACGATGAACTCCCTCCCGTGCTCCTTCTAGAGCACCTGACAAACTAATAGTATCTCATAACAATTAGGCAAAGATTGACTTGAAGCTGCACAAACATATGCCAACAGCGTCCACACAATGAGCGGGAAAGGGAAGTCACAACCTAGAAAACATATGGTCCAAAGACAAATGTAATTCTACTAGGAAAATGATCACACTCCAAATTGTGCTCGATTACTGACACATCACTATAATTGACTCAAGTAACGAAAAAATATCCCAAGGAACCAATCCATCATTCACGAGCAACACCAATTCATAGAGAAGAAAATGGAATTATCCTAGTCAAGACCATGCTAGTACAAAGGGATGCCAAGTGGATTGACATCTAAATCGCCATCACTCAAATAGTCAATAAAGGTCAAGCAAACGCCTGAACGAACCTTATGACATAATTGAAAGAAGCACAATGTCAAGAAGAAACAGGGCCATTGCCCAGCACGACATGCACCCGAATACCATCCACCTGCACGTGCCTACCAAACCACTGCTAGACCAAGAAGGGTCTTAAAGATCGTCGCCAACCGGCTCACTACTAAACAAAACCTGCTTGGGTGGATGGAAGCCAGATAGAGAGATGCAAGCTACACCACCACCAGACAAGGACCTGCCAACCAAACAACTACCAACCAAGCTCTTGCTAGACAAGGCCCTGCCCACATTGTTATCACCCTAACCTCGCTTACCATGCCCTTGCACACCCTCTACTCAGCCATCAAACTACACCAATCTACGTCCACCTCAACATGTAGCCATAGTAATCAAATCCGACCATAAACGTCCGTCACTCCATCCTTCATCACTACCTACACAGGAAAGTATGGGTACAAGTGTTGTCGAATGAAAGGCATTTGTATGATAGGAAAATAACTAACCCAAATTTTCTACAATATGATATAAAAAATTAATGAAAGCAAAAGGTTGGGAAAAAGAACCTTGAAGATGTTGAGCGTCTCTCTTCCATTGCTTATCTCTCTACAAGATGAACTCTTAAATGTAAAGAACGAAAGAATGTGAGGTTGAGCATGTATATATAAAGGGAAGGGCACAATTTCAATCGTATGCTCAAAACTCTATGTTAGGGTCACAAATTGTTGGATGAGTCCACGGGTTCCAAGCCCAAAATTTAAAATTTCAATGTACCTCCAAAAGAAAGGGAAGGTTGACATTCCAAGGCCAATTTGACTTCGATTATGACACAACTCCCTAATTGGGAGTCCAATTGGAAATCCGAAAATATCGCCAACAATAGAAAGCCATTGTGTACATTTTGAATGGTCGGGTATAGCACAAAATCCTTCGCCCAAATAGATAAAACACACAAAAACGAACATAGTGCTACCAATATGGCTGAAAGGGTAATTAACCCAATTGTTGACAAAGCTACAACGAACCTCCTCGCCCATTCGTCCAAGTACAAGAGACCTACGAGATAATGTGTATAAATTAATGCATATCATATGGCAACAAATGTATGGTACCAATGAGCAAAATGTCTCATAGGACATCCCAATAGGCAATAAGTCATCAAATGAGCATATCTATTAGATAATCTCTATAAGAGATAAATAACCAGTAAATATCCCTTGATTGTTCGAAAGAGATAATTACAAAAAGAGAATTATGATGCGACAAAAATTTTATTTAAATAAGGGATACACATCAAATTAATTTTATCCCTATATATAGTTATCATTGTACACTTTCACACAAGATCTCATATCTGATATCAAATCTCATATATCATATTATATCTGAGAATAACAGCGGAAAACATTTTCTTTCCTTCAATAACAGAGACCTTTAGCTCTTTTATCTCTCTACAAATCCCACACTTACTTAAGCATTGAAGAGTCTTTGGAAAGACACCACATAGATGCCCCAATAATTCTCTATTACAGGTTCCATAAGAACCATCCTATTTGATGTTGACAAAAATCAACATCCACTAGTATTGTCCATCTCAGATTATTATCCTAGTCTTCAACCTCCAAGTCAATTTTCAAACCATTTCATAGATCATCTAGTTGTTCATAAAAGAATTTGAACTTTCTTTCATTGATCATAAAAGATAAGATAAACTAACAAAATTACCACCAAGTTTTTATGGATTGTCGAAATATACTACTTAACTTTAAGGTAGGACATATATACTACCAACCTTCTCACAAGTGTTACAAAAGTAGCCTTCTCGTCATTTAGATAACAAAAATTAACCTTTTTTGTCACGTTAACCCTATGTGACCAATTTAATTGGTAGATATAAACAAATGATTAAATTATATAATAGTTTTGTTTATCACATGGAGTTTATCTAACAAAATATGTTAGCTTTCGTTACCTAAATAATAAAGATGGTACTTTTTTAGCACTTATGAGGATGGTGATGGTATATTTATCACATCCAAAAATTAAGTAAAAATTTCAACAAACCATAATAATTTAGGCATAGTTTTGTCAGTTTACCTTTAAAAAATACAATTATGTCTTATGCAGACTTTTTTTTGGAAAAAGTGTAAAAATTACTAAACTACCCAATTAAAACAATAATCTCAAATATTATAGTTTATTAAATATCCACACGAAGCAATGTTACGATGCAAGAAGTCTAAAGTTCCAATATTTGGCCAAATATGCTAAAATTAGAATACATTAGATTTGGAATGATGCAAGAACTCCTAAACAATTAGTTGTCTTTTTCGAATAGAAGGCAATGGGTAACCAACATAGTTTTGTTGATAGATATGGTACTGCAATAGAAGGGTATATAGAAGAGAGAAAATTGTTACTCAAGTAGAGTGCATGCAATGCAAAAGCTTATGGTGATGCATCTATTTAATCCTTAGCATTTAGTAGGTTCTTCAGTGCCTTTGGCCTTCCAAATCATGTAGTGGAAGTTAGAGGGCAGGTTTATTTGGGAAAGAAAGGATGGAGATGAGATGAGAAAATCAAAAAATTGTTAAGAAGGGTAAATTGGGTACAAAACCATCAAATACTACTCCAACTAACTAAGGGGAATATGAGGAGCAGACACGTTCATCCAATTGTCTTTTGTGGTTGATGTCTATAAGTGCTAGTGCTAGTGTTGGTTGGGGATTACTATTCATATTGTTTCTTCTGTTGTACCAGGAGTATTCGGAACTTGTCCTCAAATGTTCTCTAACAGCTAAAATTGGCTGCTAGCTTTCTTATGAACTATATAATGTGTGCAGTGTTTTAAATTTTTTTGGAGTCCTTTTGTAGCTCCTTAAGGTTTCTTGCTTGGTGTCCTCTTGTATGTCTCTCTCTTTCCTTTCACAGTTTCTAGAGAATTTCTTATGACCGAGAAAAATTGTCACGGGACCTGTACCACAACTTCAACGACTAAAAGATGTGCTTGACAAAACTATATTATAGCTCTAGAATATTGATAATCGAAAGACAATGACAGCACATGTAACAACTAAGATAATAACGCCATAACACATTATTATATAGCATGTTTGCGAATCTTGGCAATTTAATCCTTTTCTTCAATCCAAAATCACATATAACTTTAGCCAACAATTATGTGAAAGTAAAAAATAAATAACAGAAAACATTAGTACCTGCTTTTTTATGCTCTAAAGTGGAACAATATAGGAGAGATGTGTAGAAAAGAGTCTTTGCCATGTAATCTGACATGTGCTCGGCCAAAAATGGATACTCAATTCCGGCAATCAATCCTTTCCTCAAGATTATGTGAGGAGGCTCCAAGTAACGCATGCCAATTAAAGACATGGTACGATCAAAGTGATAAACTTCTGGTAAATGCTGTGGGCACCAACGACCATGCTCTTTCAATGCCGCTGCCTCAAAATAAGCTCTTTCCTTTGTCATTGGCCATGATTCACCTATACAGCGTATGTACGGCAAAGCCTAACGGAATTAAGGGGGGGAAATGGACAGGTCAGAACAAGTAAAAGGCATTAGTGTATATATATGTGTGTGTATATATTTGTGTGTGTGTTTATATATATATACATACAAAGTACCCTTCCCTTTGAACTTCGAATAGGAGAGTAACACTCCAAAGTATCAAGCAGATGAAAATAGAGTACATAAACATAAAGAGGGAAATTTTTCATTAACGCCTTCGAGGTTTGTCATTATATCACAAAACTCCTTAAAATTTGAAATTAAAATCATTGACGTAGCTTGAACTTTTTCACAAACACCCATCTAACGTAGACGAGTTAAAGATTTGTTAATTATTTTGAAATATATTTAAAAATGATAGAACACTATTAAATCCACACCCTAAGAACAGCCAAAAGGTAAGATTACTAATAATACCATCCTAAGAAATTAAAAATAGAATCAAATCCAATCGCCAAATCAAATAAGGATTAAGATTATAAAATATAAATATAAAGCAAATCAACCGTTACCTGCTTGATGACGAGAGAACCGACGGATCCAACGACAATGTAGACGAAATTAAGGTTACCATCGCCAACCTCCTTAACGATCAAATCGTCGAGCTTGTTACCGAGTTTAGAATAGAGAACAGGGACGGCTTTCAGGTAATCCACCAACGACTTCTCATCGAGTCGCCTGAACTCTGAATAAGACATCTCTTCTAGCTTCTATCGGTTACAACGATGGCGACTGGGGGTTTAGAGGTGTGAGGCTTGAGAGTGATGACTAAGCCAAACTAATGGAACAATGAACTGGAACTCGGAATCAGATACTAAAGGCGAGCAACTTTGTGAAGAAAGTGGTCCCAAGACACTTTGAACCTACGTGGATAAGATACTATGAACCTAGACCTAATTAGTCCCGTTCTCTTGGACAGTCGCATGACTAATGCTTTTACTTTGGTATATACAAATACATTTCATTGGCTCTCTTACGGTAAATAGTCTTCATTTACATTTTTATCAAAGAAATAAGTTTTTGAATCTCATTGATCAAATTGATATGAATCTTAAAATAGGTTAGCAAACAATAAGAAACTAAAATATATGGTATTTACTTTTATATTTAAGTTAGTTATTAAAAGATTTACTAAAGTAAGTAAAAGAATATTTTAGAATGGTATACCTTAATGTTAAATACTAGAATTTATTTATAAATTTAATTTAATGATAATATCGTAATATCGTATTAAATAATTAATATATTATTTTAATATTAATTAATATATTTATGATTTTTGTTATAGAAATATATTAAATCATAAATATTTATTTTAATTTTAAAATAAAAGATAATTATTATAAATAATTTTCTTTTTGAATTCAAACATTAGCTTATTATGTATTGATTTTCGTAGGCCATCTTTGGTAACCAAAGTATTTTAGTTACTTTACCTAATGGCAAAGTTGTGTCTAGGTTTAGGACGCCTTGTCTAAAACATACAATTACTATTCCAATTTTCTTTGCACAATAATGATCTTGAAGTTCCGAGTTTTCTAACCACTATTTTTGTGTCTTAATCGAACTTTTGATTAGAAGTTTGTGATTGATCAAACTTTGACATAAAAGTCAACATGAATCTTAAGAATTTTAAATTCTCAACTATTATTGATATATAATTAAATTCTTCAAAATCTTCCTCAATTTGATCTCTTAGATCATGGGTTAAATGAATGGTTAAGATTGAGTTTGTAAACTTATATATAGATCGAGTCTCTAGTAATCTCATTCATCCCCAAGTCTATTCAATCAAATTAGGAGAGACTTTTTGTAGAAAATATCTTGCATACTTCTTGTCTTTATAAATCTTTTGATAAGTGAATCAAAATCCTTCTTTTTTCCATTTATTTTTTGGAATTCTTTTTTATTCTTAAGTAACACTAATAACACATTGAATACATTTGTTTTAATCCACACTTATAGGACCTCGTTTGGTTTGGCCAGGAAATTGTTTTAAAAGTGTTCGCCCACAAGTATAATTTTTCACTACCATAAGTTTGATGATCTCTCTCATTGGCATTCTAGGCATAACAACAAACACTATTGTCATAGTATTAAACACATGAACAAATCTCCCAAGAAGTCTAAGATGGAGAGTAGATATACAAATGGATCCAGCCATAGGAATGACCATTGAGATAGAGACTAGGTAAGAGAGTGATTGTCACATAGAGGATCGGATAAAGAGGAGCTGAGTTGAGCCAACCATATAAGAGAAAACCTCTTAGCAACACAAAAAAGAAAAAAATGAAAGAGTTACAATGAAAAATTCTAAAATGTGAAATGACTATTCTATCTTTGAGTATGTTGTAATCAACAAAATTTCAACCCATGTATTCATTCACGATGATATGAAAATAACAAGTAAATATATCATATATGCTACAATAACAAATACTCATGTTTCCTAAATCTCTTAAACGTTTTAATACCAATAGTTACATACTAAATTAACACTTTTTTTTTAAATTCTATATTTTTGGTATTTAAATTTTTTTCATTTTATAGAGAATTTTTTGTTCTTTTTTTAACACCCTATCATTGAAGTGTCTTTTTCATTTTCCCAAATCCACCACAGAATTATAAGAATTTGAAAAATGTGTAAAAAATCCATATTAATTTTATTTTATTGTTTTTATTATTTTATAAAATTATCAATAATAAATTATTTTTATAAAAATAATAATTTAAGTTTTAATAATAGCTTATCAGAAAGAAAATGTTAAATGAGTATTAATTTATATTGACGTCTAGCACATGAGAAATATTTTTTTAATATATAAATAATTTCTTTTTAAATTATTTGATTATATATCTGATAACTGTATTTTATATTGTTATTTTCATCAATTTTAGTAATGATAATTGCTATGTTCTTTTAATATTTAGTTAATTTTTGTTAAATAAATTAATATTTTCATTTTATGTATTAAAAATACATTTTTAATAAAATTAAATAATTTGTATCGAAAATGTACTTAATTTCATATTTTTGTCCACAAATATAATTTCAAAAAATATAGTTCTTAATTACAATTTATAAAAATCGAAAGTATAATTTAAATTAAATTTGGGCTTAATTATCAAAGGGCTTAACTGTAATTTAAGAAAGTTCAAAATATAATTTGAATTAAATTTGTGGGTCAAAATACAATTAATTGAAGTTTAATTAAAAAAATAATAAAAGAAAAAAGAAAAAAGAAAAAAGAAAAAAGAAAAAAGAAAAAAGAAAAAAGAAAAAAGAAAAAGAAAAAGAAAAAAGAAAAAGAAAAAAGAAAAATAAAAAGAAAGAAAGAAAAAAAGAAAAAAGAAAAAAAGAAAAAAAGAAAAAAAAATATGGTTATTGTTTCTTAATTTATTTTTCAATTTTCTCGTAAGTTGAGATTTTGTTTGACACACAAATCTTAACTTATAAAAAGAAAAACAAATTGAGAAGTCAAGCTGAAGACTATAAATCAAGCGCTTCTTGGGAGGCAACCCATGTGTTTTTTTTTTTGCATGTATTACTTTTTATATTTTGTTATGTTATTTTTTTTCGTAGGTGCAAAGTGGAGGTAATGAAGCAATTTTGGCTTAACCTATCAAACAAACCAGGAAGTTTCTTTAATCCCATCTCATATGTTCTTTAACTTTCACACATTGAGGACAATGTGTATATTAAGTTTGGGGGTGGTAGATATATTGAACTTAATTGAAATACTTTCTGGATGTTCTTGCTCGTGAATTTTTTTTTGTTTGTTTGGTTGATTGAAGATATTTTGCTATGAATAGTGATTTATTTTTGTTTCTTCGATTTAAATGATGCATATCTCCTTGAAAAATTTGAATATTGTCTAAGCGATGAATAATTTTTACGTATGTTGCATTTTTACAAGGATAAATATTTATGAGCACTAGTCTTGATTTTTGAGTTGCTATGATAATTTAGAGAAGATTTATGTGAGTATGGAATTCGATTGATATTTTTGGTGTCACAATTCTTAGAATTTATTTGATTTTCTCTCGAGGCGAAATTATAGATAACATTTAACTAAGAAAATGATTTAGGCCATCTTTGGATCGTTTGAGCCTTTCTATCTACCTTCACATGCATTATACATAGTATACCCTTTTGAGCCTCAAAGTTTATATATATATATTTTTATCTCATCTCAAAAACCTTCTAAAATATATATATATATATGTGTGTGTGTGTGTGTGTGTTCAGATATATCTGTGTTCATTATCCCACTAACATGTGACAACTGTTAGTAAATATTTAAAGTTATATCGAAAAAAAGGGATACTAAAAAAATGAAAAAAAAAGAGAAAAAGAAAAGAAAAAAAAAGTTTTTTTTTTCGGAATTTAGTTTTGGAGATTATTTTGTGTTCGGTTTTGGACTGCAAAACACGCATAAGCCATTTTTTGGCTTTTGTTGTGTTCTACGTGTACCAAATATTTTGTATATGTGATGTTTTAATTTTCCTTCTTGTTCATCTTATTTTTCTGTATCTGTTGTAATTTGTATTTTAATTTAATGAAGTAATTTAATTTTTCTAGGGTTGCATTTGATCTAAATTTATGAAGCTTTTATTTTAATTATTTTGATAGATTTATAAGACGTTCGATTTGTTCATTCTATTTTGTGCTTAATGTTTTTTGATTATTTACGAATTTTATCAAAACGATTTGTGGCATAAAAATAAACTTGAGAAATGCATTTTTGTGTATATTGCTCGTAAATAGAATGACATGTATGATGAAGGATAGGAATATACCCTAATTGTATGTGTGGCCATTTGAAAACTTAGAACTTAATGAATCTTATTAAATTTAATTCCCATAGAGATATAGTGAATTAATTTAACGAGGTGTGTTTATATGGAGTTCGGAAGAGATGTATGAATAAAAAAGAAGTTTTCGGTTGACAAATTAAATGTACAAAAAAATATAAATCAAAAGAAAATAATATGATTAGAGTGGAATAATTTGGTGAAAAATTACAATCCTAGATTTTTTTTATCTTATTTTTAAACCTTTTTGCCTAACTTGTTACAATTAACGATTATTTTGGATAAAATCAAAGAGGTACATTTTAGTATTCAACAAACTATAGTAACAAATTCTCGTGGAAACGATACTCTACTTACAAATCTTTATTAATTGTGACCGTGTATGATTGCACGATTTTATGTTCTGCAAAACAGACAACAATGTCATATTACAATTAACATGCATATAAATTTATGATCTTTAATATCTTTTATAAATTATACATAAAATTATGGAGGATTTTAGGGGAAAAAATTTCTCTACATATTATTGAAGGAATTTTATTTAGGAATACCAAGATATACAAAATTGTACATATTTATATTAATTTTAATTATCATATAACACATAATTAAATAATTTTTAAAATAAAAAGATTATTTATGAAAAAAGTATCTCTTAGTACATTTTAATTAATGTAAATTTATGTTCATTTAGTATATTTTTTATAAGATATTGTTAAAATTTAAATTATTATTGATAATAATAATTTATTAAAGATAATTTTATTTAATGATAATGAAATTAAAATAAAATTAATAATATAAATGAAAGTGAATTTTCATACAATTTTATTACCATAATATTATTGTCCTAATCTAAACTATTAGTAGTATAATAGTAATCGAGTAATGTCATCATTATTAATTAATATTAAAATATAATTAAAAATAAAAATAAAATTAACATTTTATATATTTTATTATATGAATAATAAAATTATTTATAATAATATCTATATGTTTTCATAAACTGACATTATGGTTATGCTGTTCGTTTTGGGAATATGTAAAAAAATAAAAATAAAAGACACTTACACCGTTACACGTGCACACAACGAAAATAGAGAGTAGATGGAGAATAGAAAAGGACGAATACTCTAGCATTCCTCTTTTTATATTAATATTATTTTTCAATAGTTATTTCGAAGGTTGGATTGTGTTGGTAGAATAAAAAATAATATAATTAAATATAAAAATTATGTTATTATTATGGTGTTTGATTTGATTACTTAAATTAAAAAATAAATTTATATTACAGTTTTTAATTTACATATTAATGAAAATGTAACATTATATGTTACTTAATAAGTATGTTTAGTGAAAATTGAATAACGTTATTTAATGTTTTTTTTCTATCATAAAAAATATATTATTAAAAATTATTAATTTAAGATATTATTTAATCTTAAAAAGATTTAAAAGAAGAAAAAATAATTTTAAAAATTCTTTTTTTTTCTTTTTATGATTTAAAAATAACAATCAAGTATTAATATAATGTCTTATTTTTGATCCACATTATCAACATTGAATATAACTTAATTAAAATTAAAAAAAAAGTTTTAAGTTTTGAGTTTTTAGTTTAAAATTTTAGGGTTTAGATTTTAAGTTTTAAAATTTTGAGTTTATGATTTAATATTTAAGATTGAAGGCTTTAAATTTTTAAATTTTTAAAGTTTACCTTTTAAGATTTTATTATTTATTAATTAAGATTTTAACGTTTTAGATTTTGGGTTTTAAGTTTTATGATTTAAAGTTTATAGTTTAGATTTTAAAATTTGAGAATAAACTTTTTGTATAGAATGGATACGAAATTAAAATAACAATTTCATTAATGAATGGTTTAATAATAATTCTATCTGTATCTATAATATAACAAAACATACTAAACGATCTATAACATAACAAAACATACGAATATATGAAAACAATGCAGTAAAATTTTCTCCGTTCCTTGAGAATCAACTTTGCCAAATCAAGAGCGCAGCGCTCCCTTTCTGCTCGCTTACTAGCATCACTGATTGACTCGAAATCTTCAACATGCGCTACACCAACAATTCTCCTGTCAAATTGAGAAGTTTCCAATATTAGTACAGAGGAATCTGACAACAATAAAAGTTCAAAAAATTCTCCAACCAAATCTAAATATGAAACCCATAAAAAAGCTGGTTTCTTTCTGCTGCCAATCATCATTCCACCTTAAGCTACACACAGAGACATGATACGTTCTTAAAGATAGTAACTGATCACCAAATTATGTTCCATTATAGATTTAAGATACAGAAAATGCAGCTGAGAAATTATGATAACTGCTCAATATGCTTAGTGCCAAAATGAAAGACACAAAGGTATATTCCTTGAACTAAAAATAGGAAACATGTCACTCAATATACAGTTATCATCATCATCATCATCATCAAGACATCAAGTATATGATTTATTTATTTGGCTAAAATATAAATAGAGCAATTTGCAATAAAAACATAGCTTTGAAGTAGAAAACGTCTTGTTTTGATTTTATTTTCCAGTTTAGCTGTGAATTGTTTCGAGTTCCACAACAAGATAAATAGCATCCAGATAGAAATCTGTTATTTTTTATGTAAAATAAAACTCTGCTATAATTTGTTTGAAAAGTAAATGTTTTTAAAAACAAATATTCAAAGCTTCCTCAGAACAAAACAGTACAAGCAGGGAAAATTAAAAAACCTAGTTTGCAGAGAACACTGGAAGGGAGAACTTGTCCACACTTTCTTTTCTATTTGTACGCACCTTATCATGTTGGCAGCACCAAAACCAAGGGTGTCATGCAACAAACCTTCAATAAATTTCTTTTGTGCAATATGCTGAACCTCAGGATTGTTATAAATTGAAGGAAGATATGCATCTCCAGGACCATCCTTGTGTTCATTCCATAGGCCAATAAATTTCTCTTGGAAATTATTCCAAGTGTCTTCAATTGTCCTCAAAATCCAATCCTTGTATTTCTGCATCAGGTTGACTCTCAACAATATATAAAGAGTGCGTGAATTTAGTAAAATACTAATATTTGCAAGGAATTCCATAATTTGTTTTCCATAAAAAACTAAACTAAAATGATCGTTTTAATTAAAAAAGAAGCATATTACTTAGAGAATTAGTATAGAAAATCTTAAAAAAATTGAGAGAAGGTGTTAAGAAAAATTGATGATCGTAAAAAAATAAATTCTACAAACTCAGAAAAATTTCTCAAATAAAACAGAACAAAAATAACATCAAAGATTTTTAGCGTGAAAAATCATACAAAATGAAAGCAATAATCACGAACCTGTAGTTTACTTAAAACTTCCATTATAATAAAATGAGATTATAAACTTCACATTTAGGTGAAGCTCTTACAAAAATACAATAACTATGTATATTCAATTTGTGGGTAAAATTTCACAAATTTACTCTCAATTTTCCTTCTCTGAAAACTCTCTATGCTCTCTATAATTTCTTTCTCTCAACTTGTTATGCTTCAAGATTGAGGGAAAGGCTCTATTTATAAAGCCAAAGCCAAAGCTCCATTCCTTTCACCATTCTAGCCAAATTTTGCGTAAACAAACAACCCATTTTTTGACTCTTTTTTTTTTCTCTTTTCACCCTATTCTCAACCTTCATTGTTGAATGCTTTTTACTTTATTTGTTACTGGCCCACATGAGATGGACCAACAAATCTCCCCTTGCACCTTATGTGGGATAGGGCTCCTCCACACCTGCAATCTCTTTATAGATAACAAGCCTTTCTCTAGTCAGGGTCTTTGTCATTTTATTTACCCTATTATCATTGATGTGGATCTTCTCAATTTGCATTAGTTTATGTTCCAACACATCACAAATCCAATGATACCTTACATCGATATGTTTGGACCTTGAGTGGAAGGTTGGGTTCTTGTTAAGGTGAATTGCGCTCTGACTGTCGTAATAAAGAAAATAATTTTCTTTGTTTTGATGCAATTCTTGTAGGAACTTTTTCATCCACAGGATCTCCTTACAACCTTCAGTGATTGCATTGTACTCTACTTCTGTGGTACTTAAGGAAATACACTTTTGTAATCGCGATTTTCATGAAACAGCTTCCCCTCTAAATGTTATTAGGTACCTAGGTATAGACTTTCTCGTATCCACATCGCCGGCTATATCTGAATTTTTATATCCTTCTAGTACAAGTTTATTATTACCAAAAAATAAACAATGATTGGGAGTTCCTCTAAGATACCTAAGTATCCATTTGACAGTTGCCCAATGTTCCTTTCCAAGATTTGATAGGAATCGGCTCACAATGCTAACAATATGTGCAATGTTTGGTCTGGTGCATACTATAGTGTACATTAGACTGCCAACCGTCGATGCATAAGGCACCTTGCTCATCTCTAATCTATCATCCTCACTTGAGGGACATTGACTCATATTAAGCTTGAAGTGGCTTGCAAGTGGACAATTAACAGGTTTAGCTTTGCTTATGTTGAATCTTTCAAGAACTTTTTCAACATATCATTTTTGGGAAAGCTAGATCCTTTGCTTTTTCCTGTTGTGGGTAATTGTCATGCCAAGAATCTTCTTGGTGAGTCCTAAATCCTCCATTACAAAGGACTTGCTCAACTCCTTCTTCAACTTGTTAATCTTGTTAATAATTTGACCTATAATTAACATGTCATCAACATAAAGCAAAGAATAATAAAATCACCATCAGAGAAGTTCTTGATGAAGACGCAATGATCAGCCATCGTTCTGTTGTATTCATTTTTCTCCATGAATGAGTCAAACTTTTTGTACCACTGCCTTGGTGCTTGCTTCAGACCATATAAGCTCTTTTTTAGTCTGCATACCAACTTTTCTTTGCTTTTGACTTGGAAACCTTTGGGCTGCTCCATATAAATTTCCTCATCAAGATCACTATGTAAAAATGCGGTCTTTACGTCAAGTTGTTCAACCTTAAATTAAGGCTAGCTGCCAAACCAAGAACAACATGAATTGAAGACATTTTAACTACTGGTGAGAATATTTCATCGAAGTTAACACCTTTCTTTTGCCCAAATCCTTTCACAACCAATCTTGCTTTGTAACGTGGTTGCGAGCTGATGCTTATTTTCGCAAGTGTACGAATCGTTCAAGTAATAAAGTGTACAAAAGTACAGATATCGAACCCACAAGGAATGGCGTTACTAAGTACCGAAATTGACTAACCCTAATTTTATTTGAAAACCGAATTGTTGAAATTGTTTTAAAAGAAAATTAACATAAAACTAAACGCAAATAACAAAATTTAATGTTGTTCACAAATGATTAAAAACGCTAAGGCATTTGATTTCGCTAAATCAATTCAATCCGATTTCAAGTTATGTTATATGAAAATCAAAGTTAAAAGTGATGGTTGAAAAACCCAAACTTATCTAATCCTCTTTCTCAAGTTATATTAGAATTACTTATCTATGAAAACCGACTATATTTCTATGAAGATTTAATCACAAATAAACACATTACGATTTATGGAATTTGCGTAATAACCACATACATCATGCATTAGGTGTCATACTCTCATTCATCATACGATATTCATCACAATAATCATTCATTTCACATCTCTTCTCGGTCTCAATATAATGCAACAAATCATCTAAATCTTGATCAGAAATTTAAAAGCATTAAGCATGGAAATAAATACTCGACTTGAAAACAATGAATTCATATAACCATAACAAAAGAAATCAGATTTCCTTGATCTAACTACATCATAGCCTTAGCAAAAACGAATTAGTTCATAACGAAAATAAGAACAAACATATTCTCAATTGAATCCATGAACAAACAATCTGAATAAAATGCAGAAAATAAAAGCTAAGGAGAAGAGATGAAAAACTCTTGAAGAGGAAGACTTGGTAGCAACAATGGTGATGATCCTTCAAGCTTCTCCAACCTTTTTCTCCAAAATTTCCTTTTCTCCTACAAAAATAAATCAATTCTTCTCTCTCTGCCGTGGCCTCCTTCTCCATCATAATGTATATATAGGTCTAGGGTTTTGGAGGGCAATTTTGGAACAAAACAGCATAAAAAAATGTTTTCGAACGAAACTCGCCTGTGGCGAAGTTATTCTCGCCGCAACGAGATTTCTGGAAAACTTACAATTTCGGTTCTGCTAAATATCGTCGGCGGCGGGATTATTGTGGCCGGCGGCGAGATGTATTTGGCCGGCGGCAAGATTTCTTTGGCCAGCGGCGAGATTGTTTTGCCAAAATCCGTGCTCTCGGGAAGATTTTCAACATTTTCTCCGTAAGGTTTTCGCCGGCGGCGAGAATATTCTCGCCGGCGGCGAAATTCCAAATTTTGAAATTTTGTTTTCTTTTTCTTTGATTCAATCCCGATCATTGTACTTTGTCCCTAACTTCTCCAAAATCATGATTTTACCTGAAATTGCACTTTAAACACGAAATACTCGTGAAATGACATTTGTGGATTAAATAATCAAATAAACACAATTTTCACACAAATATCAACATTTAAATCATAACAAAAATGCAATAATTTAGCTCTTATCACGAGCTACCTTCTTTGCTTTTGATTCTGTACACCCACATGTTCTTGAGATCTTTCCTTCCTTATGGTAGTTTTATCAAGTCAAATGTGTGGTTCTTGTGCAAAGATTTCATTTCTTCCTTCATAGCTTTTAACCACTCAATCTTATGCATCAATCAGTGATAACTTCGCCATAACTCTCAAGTTCTCCCCCTTCAGTGAGTATCACATACTCGTTAGGAGAATATATACAACTTGGTTGTCGTACTCGGGTGGATCTCCTTGTTTGTACTTCTGGTTGGACCTTTTTAGAAACTTGTTCTGGTTCTAAACTGCTAGCTGGTGGATTAACATCATCAGTATCTAGTGTAACTCCCATGTCATCAAGATTTGTTGGTGGAGGGACTAGTTCCAAATTAACTGGAATTTCATCTAACTGTGGTTTCTCAGATTTCTCAAAATCCTTGATTGTTTGATCTTCAAGAAACACCACATCTCTGCTTCTGACAATCCTTTTGCTAATAAGATCCCAAAATCTGTAGTCGAATTCTTCATGGGCATATTCCATAAAGATGCACTGCTTTGCTTTTCCATCCAACTTGGACCGCTCATCCTTTAGGATGTGAACAAATGCTCTACAGCCGAATACTTTCAAGTGTTTGTAAGAAACATCTTTCCATATCCAAACTCTTTCCAGTACGCCATAGTTCAGTGGAAATGATAGAGATAGATTGATTAAGTCGATTGCTATCCTCATTGCCTCCCCCAATAGGAGTTTGGGAGTTTTCATTTGAGAGCATACAACTGACTCTTTCATAGATGGTTCTGTTCATCCTCTCCACAACACCATCGTGTTGAGGTGTCTTTGGTACTGATTTTTCCAGCCTGATGCCGAAACTTTTGTAGTACTCCTCAAATGGTCCATGATACTCACCACCATTGTCTGCACGTACACACTTTAAATGTCTACCATTTTCTCTCTCCACTTTTACATGAAATTGCTTGAAAACTTCATGCACTTGATCTTTAGGTTTCAAAGCAAAAGTCCACACTTTTCTAGAATGATCATCAATAAAAGTCATAAAAGTCACAAAATAATGATCACCTCCTAATAACTTTCAACTCATTATACAGACATCTGTATATATTAAATCTAGAATATTTTCCTTCTAGATGGTGCGAGACTATGAAATGAAACTATATGTTGTTTTCCTATAATACAGTTAACACAAATTTGCAAGGGTGTACCTTTCATTCTCGGCAAGAGCTCATTCTTGGAAAGAATTCGGAGACTTTTTTTCACTCATGTGGCCGAGTCGCTTATGCCATAGCTCAATGGGAACTTCTTTCCTAAGTGTATTTACTTTTCCTCTACACAGTTTGGCTTCTGTGAGGTAAAATGATGTATCTATCTTGCCTTTAGCTACTACCAAATTTGCTTTGGTGAGCTTCCACTTTCCTTCACCAAAATAATTATTGTATCCATCATCATCAAGCATACCGGTAGAGATCAAATTGAGGCAGATATCAGAAACATGCCTTACATCTTTCAAAAGTAATATGCATCCAAGATTAGTCTCTAGATAAATATTGCTAATGCCCACGATTTTCCATACATCGTCATTTCCCATCCTCACACGTCCAAAATCACCTTGAGTGTAGCTTGAGAAGAATGTCCATCGTGAGGTGACATGATAAAAGGCACCTGAGTCAACTAACCAAGTAGTGTCTTGCATGCAAGATTGACATAATCAACATCTCGAACAATGACAACTTCTTTAGTGACAATTGTAGTGTCATTTATTCGGGTTTCTGCTTCCTAATTTTTGGATTGTTTCGCCCTTAAATTTCAACATTCTCGAATGAAGTGTCTGGGCTTGCCATAATGGTGACACTTCTTGTCATGCCTTGATTTAGACTTCGACCGTCCTCTTTGTTGACTTTGGTTACGTGGATTTCTACTTTTACTCCTTCCTTGCCATTCTTGCTTGCTTGGTTTCTCCATGACAAGCGCTTCAGTGTTAAGAGTATATCCTTCATCTTTTCATTGAGGCTCTTCATTTAGCATTTTGTCTTTTACCATATCTATAGTTAGTTTTCCGTCAGGAGTTGAGTTGCTAAATGATATAACTAGAGTATCTCAACTTTTTGGTAGAGAGCTCGACATCAAGAATGCTTGTAGGTCATCATCTCCGGTCATCTTCATAGAGTTGAGTTGATATACAATGCCTTGGAACTCCCTCATATGTTCTGATACACTATTTTCATCCTTATATTTCAAATTGACTAATCGTCGTATCATATTAGCTTTATTTTGTGCGGTTGTCCTCGTATACATTTTTTTCCAACTCTTGCCAAATAATGTAAGCATCGTGTTCATTAGCAAAATTTTGAAAAATGCTCTTGTCAATCCATTGTCTGATTTGAGCAACACATTTTTGGTTTAGCACGACCCAATCAATGTTTACACTAGTTATTTTTGGTGTCTTGTAGTCAATTTTCTCATCCATCGAAGTTGTAGACATTACTTTCTCCTTCGAATTATAATTGGCTTCTATAGATCTTTAATGTATAAAAGATCCTTTATCTTCGTCTTTTAAATTGCATAATTAAATGCGATCAAATTTATTATATTACCTGTGCTCACCCCCATTTGAATCATCAATTAACAAGTTTCAACGAGCTTGGTACTTTTTTGATGATAAATAGTACTTTGTGAATAGTATGTGTCGACAAAACAGTAATTGTCGACAAAATAGTACCCTATGTATGAATACTATCTACCGATATAACAATACCGGATATGTGAATAATGTATGTGTGAACAGTACTCCCGCTAAAACCAATTTGTTGAGAAAAATTGATAGTTGTAAAGAAATAAATTCTACAAACCCAAGATAATTTTCTAAACCAAAATAGAACAAAAATAACACCAAAGGTTTTTAGCGTAGAAAACCTTACAAAATGAAAGTAACAACCACGGGGCCCGTAGGTCACTTAAAAATTCCACTATAATAAAATGGGATTAAAAACTTCACAAAAATATAATAACTATGTATCTTCAATTTGTGAGTAAAATTTCACAAATTGGCTCCCAATTTTTCTTCTCAGAAAACTCTTTCTGCTCTCTATAATTTCTTTCTCTCAACTTGTTATGTTTCAAGATTGAGGCAAAGGCTCTATTTATAAAGCCAAAGCTCTATTCTTTCACCATTCTAGACAAATTTTGTGTAGACAAACAACCCATTTTTTGACCTTTTTTTTCCTCTTTTCACTGCATTCTCAACCTTTATTGTTGAATGCTTTTTATTTTATTTTTTGCTAGCCCATATGAGATGGACCAATAGAAGGGACCAATGGTCCTATAACTTTAGACAAAGGAGCATAGTAGTCACTTAGCCTTCAACTTGAACAATTTAATTTAATAACTTTAAAAAAGCATGCCCTTTAATCTTAAAAATGGTGCATAATTTTGGATTTTTAAGACTAAATTGCATCTTTTTTTCATATTTTAAGACTAAAATGTATCGTTTTTCATAGTTATTGAATAAAGATTTCATTTATGAAAAATAATTATCATAATAATAATTTAATATCACTATCATTTATTATTTAAAAACATTGATTATATTATAAAATTCAATGAAACAAAACAAAACGTGGAGCAAGTTGATAAATTCAGCATAAGTATACCAAATTTTTTCAACAAGGGTGAGGTTCAACTACTAAACTTGGTATTTGTTTATCTTTTTTTCTGAAACCTATAAAAGAGGATTACAAGGACATTGGTATAGTGTCCTTGCAAAGACATTCCACTGTTTAAATAAATATAGGATTTGTAGAGAGATAAAAGAGTTTAAGGTCTTGCTCTAAGATGAAAGAAAAGAAAATGTTTGTGGTTGTTTTTCTCATATATGATATGAGATCTCAGATTCAATGTTAGATTTAAGATGTTTTGTGAAGTGTACAATGGTGCATATATATAAGGATTAGAATTAATCTAAAGTGCATTCTTAACCCATTTTGAGACTATTTGTAGCATTTTGATTATTTCGAACAATTAAAGAGGTATTTACCGATCATTTCTCTCTTATAAAGATTATTTAACATAAATGCTCATATGATAATTGAATGCCTATTCCAATAAGGCGTTACGCAGACTGTGACCACTCATCGCTTACCATCTAGCATACATTATTTTAAACCTAAGATCAACTCCTAGTCTCCTAGATCTAAACGAATGAGCGTGGAGATCTATCTATTACTTCGTCAACATTAGTAGAAATATAAAATATAAAATAGGTTTTTGAGGAAGTAAATATTAAAGAAACGAAATAGATAGAAAGGAGAATCATAAAATCAAAGAAAGACATTTTTAATTCTAATTCATTATGATAATGAAAAATTACATATATATTTACAGGAGATTAGGAGTAATAATATTAAAATCATAATCCTAATAAAACTCTAAATAAGACTCTTAAACTAATAAGAAAACAAAACAATAATTATCTAATCTTCTAATTATAATAATATTAAGTATATAATATTTCAATTATCCCCCTTAAGTTGAACATAAATAAGTTCAGCTTGAACAATTATAAAGAACAATAAAATAGAAAAAAACAAAATCAAAATCAAAATGGATCCGCTAGTTGAATCTCAAAATTGTTTACAGAATTATTACCAAAGAGTGTAAAAGTAGTCAACGATCAACCAAAAATAATTGATAATAATAAGATATACCACTTTGTTGAGGATGTTAACTTTAATTGAAGTCACGGGGGCTATATGTAATACAAAGTTTCTAAAAGTATAGAGTAACATAGAAAAATCCCTATGAACCAGAAAGTTATAAAAGATGTAGTGCCATAAGCTAAATAACAACAAACCCATATAGAAAAAGGAAAGTGATGCAATAGGCTGATAAAGCAATGCAAAACTACACTGAAAAGGGATTTTCGAAAACTAAGATAGCCAGCGACGAATGCGATTGAAAAGTAGCAGTGACAATAGTAAGGACACCTAACAAACAAAGGTTGGTGTAAATAGCTATCGTCATTGGTAGAAGGAAGACACACTCTAACTCTCCCCCTCAAGTTGGAGCATAAATATAAAACATGTCTAACTTGAATATTCTCATAAACAAAATCTTCTGGTAACAAAAAACTTTATTATAGGATATTAACAGTAGAATTCAAATTTCATCAAGTTTAGAATGATAGCCTTATTAGGCAAATAGAAACATATAAATAAACAATCTTTAATCAACTAAATAGTAACATTGTACATTTAGGCTCTTTTCACACCTTAGTTTTCTTTTTATTCATCATGCACTTTTTAACTACAATTGATCTTTTACTTACTATTTTAGTGCACCCTTTTATATCATTCTTTTCATATTCTATTATTTCACATATTTTTTTTTGTAACTTCACACACCCCAAACTTATTTTTAATTATATTTTCTTTTCCTTAGAGGGACAATTGTGTTGTGAGTTTTGCTTCTTTTTTTTATAGGGTGCATTACATTTCACCTTAATATATAGCATAACAAATGATTGCATTTTTTCCCTTTTCATACAAGCTAAAGGTGAAAGAATAAATGTAATACTTATTAGTTAGGCATAAAATGTAGCTTAAAGATATGAATGGTTCTTTGTTAGGCTCAAATGGGTGACTACGGATATTAACAATTGTTAGCTTAAAAGACTCAATTAATCCAAAATAAGGCCTAAATCATTTTGATTGCTAAATACTATTTAGGATTTTGTCTCAAGGGATGATCAAATAGATTCTAAAACCTGGTAGATCTCATCAACTTGCATAACTCACTGCAAATTTTCTCTCTCTCAATAAGCACATCAAAATCAATCATGAACATGTGTATAAATATTTAAATCAATCCAATCAAAACTAACAAGCATATCACATGATTAATGTAAGTATCTTAACAAGTATGTTACATTCCTTATCCTAGTCATGACAACCAATTTTTATCATTGAGTTCATATGTTTCACATCAAGCATGCATGCATTTAGTTTCCATATATTTATCAATTTCTACCCAAACAAAAAAACAAATTCCCTAAAAATTGAAAATACATAAGAAATACTGAAGTAGAGAATGAAGTTCCCTCCCCCAAACTTAAATTTCACATCGTCCCCAATGTGCACATATAAATATGAAAAAGTAAAAGAAAACAAAACTCCCTTACCTTTGGTACACCACATCTTTCGTAGAAATACTCAATCTTGTTGCACCATTTCTCTGCACATTTATTCACCTATAAAACAAAAAAAATACAAATATAAGTAAAATAATGTTGGGTTATCTCCTAACCAGTGTCACATTTAACGTCCTTGACTAGATGATCATATCAAGTCCTAAGGCATATCCCTTTGTGTCCATTTACTTTTGAGTTTGCTTGGAAAAAATTCGATTCTTGCTTTGTTCATTAATACTTTATGTTCTAGTTTGTAAACACGGTGCTCAATTCTCTTCTCATGCCATATTTTTGTTTTCTTTTTAAACTTTTTGGCATTCTTATAAGCATTCCATCATAACTCATCAAATTTATGTATTTCCAACATCTTTTTCACCTCTTTATTGGACTATTTCACTTTCCTACATGATTAGGGATGGGAAAGTAAAAGTGTGTGGTCTAAACTTGGTGTCTCTTCAATTGGTGGTTTGAGCTTAGATCATATCTCAAAAATATTCATAATCACATTTGATACACACATGAGAGACGTGTCTTCCAAAAAGTTCACATATCCACAATATCAACCTTCGATTCCATACTTTCAAAGTTAAAAACAAGTTGAGTTATTTTATAGTGAGTTTATGTTTTTGTTTATAGCATCATGTGTTAAAGTCTTAAGTGTGGGTGTGCAACAGATTATTTTAAGTTGTCTCCCAGTCAGTAACATTTATCCTTAAGCATTCATTAGCATTATCAATATCAGAGGGTTTAAATGCTTTAAAAACTTTAATTCTCACTCATTCATCTTGCACTCTTATTGTAAGTTTACATTTTTGTACATCAATGAGTGCTCTTCAGGTTTCTAAGAATGGACGACCAAGTATGATAGGAATGTCACGATCCTCCTCCATGTCTAACATAATGAAGTTTACTGGAAATATGAATTTGTCTACTTTTACTAGCACATCTTCTAACATACCTCGAGGTCTCTTAAATGATCTATATGCCATTTGTAATGTTACTGAAATGGGTTTGGCTTTACCAACCCCTAATCTCTAGAATACCAATAATGACATAAGGTTAATGCTAGAACCCAAGTCACATAGTGTTTTCTCAAAATGAATGTTCCTAATAGTTTAAGGGGTGTCGAAACTACCTAGATCTTTCAATTTTTGTGGTAGTTTTCTATCTAGGATGGCACTAGAACCTTCAGTTAAGGTTATTATTTTATAATCTCCAAGCCTTATTTTCTTTGATAGTATATGTTTCATGAATTTAGCATAAGACGACATTTGTTCAAGTGCCTCTACAAATGATATGTTTATATGCAGCTTCTTGAAGACATCAAGAAATTTTTAAAATTGGGTATCTAACCTTTGCCTTTTATAGTCTTTGAGGAAAAGGAATAGTAGGTTTGTAAAGGTTGTTTTTCTGTGGCTGAATTATTTCCTTTTCAGTGCTCTCTTTATCCACTAGTTCCTCATCATCCTTGTTAATTTCCTGTTTCTCCTCATCTTTTTATGTCTTATGTTCCTATTCTAAAATTTTACCACTCCTAAAGGCTATGACATTGCACTAGTCTTTACCTTCTCTTCGTGGGTTTACAGGTGTCACTTGGAAGATTACCTTGAGGCCTTTGACTTATAGTCTGAGCAAGTTGTCCCATTTGGTTCTCCAAATTTTGAATTGAAGCCTCTTGAGTTGACACTTTTGCATTAAATGATTGGATGAAGTCTTTCAGCATCCCTATTAAGGCATTTTTATTATCCCCAGTAGGTGGCTTCTTTTCTTGGGCTTCTAATTGATGTGACTTTTGAAAACCAGGTGGTGTAAATGATTGACAGTTGAATTGATTACTACCTTGATTGTTGTTATTCCAAGTTAAATTTGGATGTTGTCTCCATCCTAGGTTATATGTTTTTGAGTATATATTATTGTTTCCATTCACATTACCCACATAGCATACAAATTTAGGATTATTTGGACAATTATCAAATAAATCAGATTCTCCACAAACACACATGACACTCCTAAATCTTGGACCTAATTTATACTCATTGGCGAGTTTTGAACATTTAAAAGATTTATCAAAGATGACACTTGAGTTGTAAGTGCCGTGATATCATTTACCTCATGCATTCCAACTATTTTTCTTGTGATTGTCATTCTATCCATTGGCCATTGATAGTTGCTGCTAGCCATTTTCTCAAGTAAATCATAAGATTTGGCTAGCAAAGCTCCATTAGCAAATGCATCAATAATAGTTCTTATTTGAGCATTGAGACCATTGTAAAAAATCTCCATTTGAATCCAAGAAGGAATACCATGATGAGGATACTTCCTTAGCAATTGCATGAATCTTTCCCATGCTTTATATAAAGATTCTCCTTTGTATTATTGGTAGGAGGTAATGTCATTCCTAAGCTTGGCATTCTTTGTTGGTGGGAAGTATTTCATCAAGAATTTCTCTACCAAATCATTCCAAGTTGTAATGGAACCAGGTGGCAAAGAGTTCAACCAAGCTCGAGCATGATCTCATAAAGAGTAAGGAAACAATCTAAGCCTAAATGCCTTCTCGGTCATACCACTAAACTTAAATGAATCTATAACTTTAACAAACAATCTGAGATGAAGATAAGGATCCTTTGTTAATAATTTGCTGAATTTTCTAACTATTTGTAGCATTTGAAACATCACTGGCTTTAACTCAAACTAATTAACTTGAAGATTTATCCTTGTAATACTTGGATTCAGCCTTTTCAACATAGGTATTACAGATTCATTCATAGCTTTATCGATAATCCCTCAATTTTCTAAATATGTGAATAACTAAAATCTCCAAATATAATTATCAATTAATTACATGATCAATTGAATCTAACTTAGCATGTATTCCTCTCTAAGTAAATTGCACACCATATAGTAATTAATTTAATCACACTCTCATGCCAATTAAATTGTATACTACTCATTAAGTTCATCAATTATGGATCACATACATAAGAATTATACATCTCTGCCTAAAAACTATGCATGTTATTTAATCAAGACAAATAATTAAATAATTCTCTCAAATCTATTTAATTTCCTTTATAGATAAATTTTTGGCCAAACAATTAATAGTATAAAAATCAGATTAAATAATATAATTGGGATAAAATATTAGATCATCACATGGTCAAAATTGAGTTCATAAGATCCCTAGATTAATAAATTAACTAGACATAATTTTATCCATAAAACTCATATTTTTCATAAAGAAAGACATAAAAATTGATAAAGAAAAGAGTAGAAGAAGAAATACAATCAATCTCTTGAATTGTAGTACTAATTTTCTCTTGAATCTTCACCAAATTGTATCTCCTTCTGAATTTTTTTTGTATTTTCCTCTCTTTTTAGCTCCAAAAATTGATCAAACTTTTGCTAATAGCGACTCCTTAGGGTTTATGGAGTGATTAAGGGATTAAATATAGCTCAAGTGCAATATGGACTATCAAATTAGCTTCAAATCAAGGTGTGAGATCAAAACAAGCAAAACTAACAACTCTAGCAATTCATAGTACAACACATGGCACACATAATTTACTGGATGAATTAGAGTGCGACGCATGGTAGGGGAGATCGGTCCAAGTAAACACTTGTTAAGGCAGTACCATGCGATGCAACGTGATTCACAGTAATGGATGTCATGGCTAGGGGTGTGCAAAAAATCCGATCATCTGATCCGATCTGTTGATTTTTCATTTGATCTGATCCAATCCGATGGTCGGATCGAATGGAGATTTTACCATCCGTTAAGTGCGAATCAGATGGCGGATTTTACTACGATTCATCCTATTTGATCTGACCGAAATTAATTATATATATATTTATTAAATTAAATATATATATATATAATTAATATATATTTATTTAATTTTTTAATGTTTTTTTAAGTCAAATAATTTTATATTTATGATTTATGTAAAAATTTAAAAAATTTATTTAAAACTACAAAAAATAGAGTTAATTAAATTTATTGGTCGGATTAATCGGATTGATCGGATGTCATCCGAATAGTTTACGGATCGGATTGAGCGGATGTGAGAGGTGATCGGATCGGTTGCGGATTAGGATGTTTCAATCTGAGCGGATAGTCTAATCGGATCGGATGACAGTAAAATCAACAGTTTCGATCTGATGAACAACCCTAGTCATGGCGCACAGGTAGAAAAATTGGATGAGTAGATTGGCAAGATGTGGCATAAAGGTTTGACCATGCTTAAACTTGAAATGAATGTCGTGCCAACACGTGACATGTGGTTCGTCGCTCCTCACATGCGGCGATCTACGATTCGTTGTCCCTACTTGCATGATGTCCCAATGGCTTGCCTAGTCAGCTCCTCTGCTTGCATGGCAGGCCACGTGGTAGCTTTTGATTGGTTATGAGTTAGAAATTCCAAAAAAATCTAAAAAAATTCAAAAATTATAATTTCACCCTTTTTCACTAAAAAGTTTATATTTTAATATTTTTAGCTCCAAAATTACTATTTATTGAATAAAACAAGAAATATTAAGTAAAAAAGTGTGCTATTGACTCTACTTTTATAGAGTCATCAATTATATATTTGTATAATCAATCGAATACACGGTGAATCTATTTTAAATTTTAAGTCTCCCAATTTAAATTCAATTCACCTGATTAGCTTTAAAAGTGAATTTTGGCACAGTAACATGCAAAATATAGGTTGAATTGGACTTTTGGAAATTTCAAAGTCCAACCCTATGTTAAGAATAATTGTTCATAAGTTGGTGTGATAGCAATGGAAGAAATTTAGGTTCTAAAGTTGTTTTTATTAATCATGATGTCAGTTCATATTGGCAGATACCATGAGTTAGCAAAATACATCAGTCAATGTGTAGATTTTGCTATGTGTATGATAAAGATGCTACCACTAATCTTTCAATCGAGTTCTCCTTTGGAGCACATGTATTGGGTACATAGTCACCAAAATCTGGACCAAGAACAAACGTGAGAAAAATTTTACAACTTCAAAAGGTTGCAACTTTCTAAAATTGGAGTGATGATAAGGCTGAATACACCACAATTGTTGATACTAATTATGAACCAATATGGATAAAAAAAATCTTCTAACTAAACTAGTTGTTAAATTTAAAAATCATTGGTAATGTTAGGTGACAACTAACCTACTACTCACATAATGAACAACATAGTGATATCTTACTACCTTATGATGTTAAAGCCATTTTATCAAAAATGCCTTGAATGATTAAATATAAGTAAGCCAAACCTACACTTTTTTTATAAGTTGATAGGTCTAGTGTAGATACTAAAATTTAAAAAATTGACCGGTCAGATTGGTTAGAAATTTTTATAATATATATACATATTAATTAATATATTTTAAATTTTTATTTTTTAACCTAAACAAGTTTTTATGGTCAATTTCAATGAATGGAGTTTTTTATTCTCAAACTCATTTCCATGCAAAGTTAACAATTTTTTTTCATTTTTTTCATTAGGGGAGGAAGAGATATACAATCTTGCTCACTAGGTATGCATAAGGTTTCTTCCCATATTGTTTGTAAATTCTAACCATTTTGGCAATCTGAATTATTGTGCTTTACTCTATTAATTTTAAGTACGGTGCACATATAAAGAAGTTTTAATAAAATTTATTTTTTTTACAAAATTAAACACTTTCAAATAGTAACAATAGAAAAGATATATCGTGCTCGGATTTCTTCTTGGTTCTGGGTTCTACTTTATGAAATAATTTTTTATAAAAATAATTACAAGTCTAAAACTATTAAGGATCGCTCTCAAAACAAGTTTGTAAGTCAGCTTAAAGGTATTTGTTTTAGAGTTATAAGTCTTCTAAGGTTTTGATTTTTCTAAAACCATGAATAAAAGGTCATCTTGTAAAATAGGCCAATAACCAGCCAAATCAACCGTGGTCACTTCTAACTTATCCTACAATAGACTTTTGGAAAATATTTCACTACATTGCTATTTAATAAATAAAACTAAGGATAATGATATTATCATAATAACTTTTAGATTTAATTACATGACACACCACTTTCATACATGAAGTTTCACTCTTAAATCCTTTAGGAGAAAATATATGTTTTTTTTCTAGAAAACATTAGTTGTTTTATACGGAAAGAAAAACAATATATGTTTTTTTCCTCATGTGTTTTTTATGGAAATATTTTTGTGTGGAAAACATATGTTGTATTACGTTAAAAGAAAAACAAAATATTTTTTTCCTAAGGAGGATACAAATAAAATCATGTTATTGAATATGTGCACTAGAGGGTAATTTTTGTTATTGTCACAAAAAATGTATGAAATTTTCATTTTACTCTTAATATTAATTACACCTTAGTGCCACTACTATTGGATAAAGTTGTCATTAATAAAATGTTTTTGTGACAATAAGAAATTATATTGTGACAATATTGCTACCCTAAAACTAACCATAAGACTCTTAAATTGTCATAAAATTGATATAACTTTATAATTTCTTTATGTTTATTTCTATACAAACTTGAGCTTAGTTTCTTTGTTTTCATTTTCTTATTTATTAGTTTTATAAATATTATAAAAAAATACTTAATCATTCAAGATCCTTAATTGATTTAGAATTATGATTATCATACATGAATTTAATGGATTACCATGGTCTTTCCTTCCTTTGTTCGTCTTCTTTTATTAACCTAATATACCTCAACTTATTCTAGCCTTAATACCCTTCTAGTGATGATGAACGTCTTGCATCTGTATATAATATGATATCGAATATAGACTTACTAGAGAATAGAAAAAGAGTGATTGCACTCCATTTTACTATAATATTAATGATTATTACAATTCTTAAAGCTAATTAAGAACTTTGAAGAGATTTTTAGCCGCTCATAATTTCTAGATACATAGTTGATGGATGAATAATTTCTTAGAGTAGAGAAGTAGCTATTTTTGAAGCTATGTGTCCAATAATAGAAATAAGAGTTCCTTTTATAGGATAAGGAATCCCTATTTACAATAGTGGGAGATCACTCTTCACACTACTTTAATAATTCTCCTATAACTTTCTACTTTTGGTGTTTGAATTTAAGCTTTACATTTCTTTGGTATGAACTGCATACCAAAGATGTGGGTGCTACATCTTTATTCTTCTTTTTCATTTTCTACTGACAATCCTTTTAATGACGTAGCTAATGATGCATCTTTATCTTCTCGATCTCTAATATAGTAAATGTACTTGTGATTCTTAGTTATTTTCTTGGTATAAAAATAAGACATCTTTCTTGTTTCTTGATAAATTTCAAATTATTGTTATTAAAATTTATTTCAAACTTAATGAATTTCTCACCATCTTTCTTAGTGATGACCATATTGCTATGAGAAGTGATTATAACTTTACTAGTAAAATATTTTACCTTGATTTAAGAAAAGTTATTAATATTTCTGAGTTCATGATAAATTTTACTTATCATCTGTTCTCTTAGAATACATTATTCTTTATGTTGAATTCATTTTTTAAAAGTGTCTTCGTTTTTTAAACTTCTCTATTAGTATTGAAAATCTCTTGTTTGATAAAATGATGGAAACTAAATCAACTATATTTGTTCTAGTCCATGAGTGAACTAAAAAATTTGAGGAAGACACGCTTATCTCCTACGCAAATTTTCTTTTTGAAGTTTTTGATAGCCTTTTTAAAGTTTTCAGGAAAATAATTTAACTTATTTAAATTAATTCTAAGATATAGGTTCTCAATTAAACCTACACGGAAAGCTTTATAAACAAAAAAAAAACTAGATTAATTATTTCAAGAATATTAAATTTAATGCATGCATGGAATTATTTTTCTATGGCATAAAATTACATATCTTCGATATGTTCATGAGTAGATTTTATGGCTAAGTTATTGAGACTCAACTATTATGGTCTTCTTAAATTCTTAAATTGGTCTTTTCGTCTTCAATGACCAATGTGTTCCTAGGGAATGTTTCCCTGAATAGTACTAGTAGTCTTATTATCTTTCCTGTTTATGTGATAAACATTTCTCTGAATAGTATTGGTGGTCATACTATCTTTCCTAAGGTCTTTAACAAGATTGGTGGTTCTACAATCTTTCTTGGCTCTCATTATTTGCTAATTCCTTCCCATCACTTTTAATTTCATGTTCCTTCTCATCTTTGTTAGTTTTCGGTCTCTCCTTATCCTTTTTAGTCTCATGGTTCTCCTCATCCATTTGAGTCTCATGTTTGTCCTCTAGAGTTTCATCACTTCTTAAGGCTATGGCATTGAAATGCTCTTTATATTCTCTTCTTGGGTTTATAATTATGTCAATTGTAATATTACATTGAGGCCTTTGACTTATGGCCTAGGCAATTTGCTCCATTTGGTTCTTTAAATTTTGAATGGAAGCCTCTTGAGTGGACACTTTTGTATTTACTAACCGGATGAAGTTTTTCATCATCCTCATTAAAGCATTTATATTATTCTCAGTAGGTGGCTTCTTCTCTTGGGCTTATGAATATTGAAAACTAGGTGATGAAAATGATTGATGGTTGAATTGATTACCACCTTGATTATTGTTATTCCAAGAGAAATTTTGATGTTATCTCCATGCTGGGTTATATGTGTTCGAGTATGGATTATTGTTTTGGTTTACATGACCCATATAGAATGACGATTCAGGATTATTTAGACAATTATTAAACAAATGAGCTTCCACACAAAATACACAAGACACCTCTGAATCTTAGACCTAGTTTATACTTGTTAGTGAGTTTTAAGCTTTCAAAAGATTCACCAAAGATGACACTTAAGCTGTAAGTGTCGTGATATCATTTACCTCATGCATTCCGGCTACTCTTCTTGTAGTTGTCCTTTTGTCCATTGGCCATCAATAATTATTGCTAGCCATTTTTTCAAGTAAATAATAAGCTTGATTATATGATTTAGCTAGAAAAGCTCTATTAGCGGATGCATTAACAATGATTCTTGTTTGAGCATTAAGACCATTGTAGAAAGTCTCCATTTCAATCTAATGAGAAATACCATGGTGAGGACATTTCTTGAGCAATTCTTTGAATCGTTCCCATGCTTCATATAAATATTTTCCTTTATATTATTAGTAGAAGATAATGTCATTCCTAAGCTTTGCATTCTTTGCTGGTGGAAAATATTTCATCAAGACTTTCTCTGCCAAAATCATTCCAAGTTGTAATGGAATCAGGTGGCAAAGAGTTTAGCCATGCTCGATCACATTGTCACAAAGAGTAAGGGAAAATGCCTCCTTTATTACCCGCGTAAATTTAAATGAATCTACAACTTTAATAAACAATGTGAGATGTAAATGAGGATCCTCTGTTAATAATCCACTGAATTTTTTATAATATTTGAAACATCGCTCGCTTTAATTCAAACTGATCAACTTGAATGTTTAGCTTTGTAATACTTGGATTCAGCCCTTCCAACATAGGTAATGCATATTCATTCATAGCTCAATCCCTTTCATCCACTAAATGTATGTATTTGTTAAAATTAAGGTCATTATTGTTTATTTATAATGGATTATCTATATCTTGCACTTGGATGACAACTTAATATTTTCTTATTGATTTCAGAGTATGCTCAATTTTAGTATCTAAAAGCAAAATTTCTCCTTTACGGACTCTCCTCGTGCAATAAACATAATTATATTTCTAATATCACTAAAAGATATGTCTAAATTAAAAATAAATAAAAATTAAAAATAAATAACTAAATAAATAAATTAAAATTATGAAAAATAAATAAAGAAAACAAATAAAGAGAAATAACTAAAATAAATATAGAAATAAAAGTAAATATCTAAATAAAATAAATAAAAATAAAAAATAAATTGAGAAAAGTAACTAAAATATAATAAAATAAAAAATTAATTTCTAATATTTATAGTCCCTCACAATGTCGCCAAAAAATTGATTGGATACGAATTGTGTGCAATAAATGCACAAGTATACGTATCGCAACAAGTAATATAATGATAAGAAAATATCGTTCTCACAGAGATTATTTTATTAAAAACTAATTTTTAAAACAAAAATATATAGGAATATATGAGAAAATATATAGGAATACTTATTCCTACAATTTTTAAAACATGTACATTGCTAAAATTCTCCCAATATAACTATCAATGAATTACATGATCAATTGAATTTAACCTAGCATGTATTCATCTCTCAAGTAAACTACACACCATATAGTAATTAAACAAATCATACTCTCATGTCAATTAATTTACATACTATTCATTAAGTTTATCAATTATGGATTACATACATAAGAATCATACATCTCTACTAAAAAAATATACATGTTATTTAATCAAGATAAGCAATTAAATAATTATCTCTAATCATCACACGGTGAAAATTAGGTTTATAAGATCCCTAGATTAATAAATAAGATAGATATAATTTTATTTATAAAGCTCATGTTTTTCATAAAAAAAGACAAAAATTGATAAAGAAAGGACAAGAAGAAGTAATACAACCAATCTCCTCTTGAATCTCCATAAATTTTTTATCTCTTTTTGAATTGTTTTATATGTTTTTTCTTCTTTGCTTCGAAAATTGATAAAAAATATGTTAACTTTGGCTCATTAGTGTTTATGGGGTTAAATTATGCTCATGTGGAATCTGGACTGTTAGATCAGTTTCAGATCAAGGGCTGAGGTGAAAAAAAGGAAAAATTAACAATGCTAACCAATAGAAACACACCATGTGACATAGAGAAAGGTGGAACCAATTATCACGCGATTCGTGGCACGAGTGACTGGTCTTGATCAACGTATGCTGACTTAGTACCACATGGGAATCTGTGATTCACAATTATGACTTGTATGGTGCACAGATGGAAAGAATGGATGAATCAGGTGATGACGTGTGACGAGTGCATTGAGTAAGCGATGAAAATTAGAATGAACGCTATGTTGACACGTGGCATGGCATTTCTTTACACGATACACACGACGTTGCACAATTAGACCTCTCCACTTATATGTCATTTATGTGGCATACCTAGTGAGCTTCTCTGCTTGTCGGTGTCCACACGGTAGCTTTTGATTCATTATGTATTAAAAATTCATAAAAAATAAAAACAATTCCTAAAAATTTTCAAAAACTATAAATTCACCAATTTTTACTAGAAAGTTCATATTTTAATAATTTTAATCCCACTACTTATTATATAAAATGAATGAATATTAAGTAGAAAAATGTATTAATGAATTTATTTTTATAGAGTCATCATTCATACTTGATGATGTTGACTAGAATTTAGACCAAAATAAAGATTAAAAAGGACAAAAAGTTGGGACAAAATTTTATCATAAAATAATAATTAAGGATAAACTTTATATTTTTCCTTGAAAAGTTGGTGGGAATTTATAAATGTCATCATAAAAAGTTTGTCCTTTAAAAATAAAAAAATGGTGGGAAATCAGTATCAAATTAAATGTACACAAAGAGGCTAAGAGAAGAGAAAATGAGAAAAATTGAGATGAGAAATATACAAATGATATTGATTGGAAAGGAAAGATCTATATATTTTTTATTTTTAAGAGAAATTAGATTTTACCTTTGCAATTAACATTTTAAAAAAATTTGAACTTAATTATTCTATTTAAAAGTTAATAGATTAAAATTAAAAATGACTAAAATTCCCTAATTAAAGAATTATAGAAACATATATACCATAATATCAGCCCACCATATGTTCAATCCCTTATTTTTTTCCCTCTCTTTCCACGATGAAACCCATTTCCAACCCAGCCCTCTCAATCTTCAACAAAGGCTTCTCATTCACAAACACTTACAGGAATTTGCATGAAACTATCTACCAGCCACTAAGAGCAAGGACTAGCTACCACAAATAACAGTGGCAGATTACTACTATCAATAGAGATTGTCAACCACCAGTAGTAAGGACTATCAACTACTAACAGGGAACGCATACGACCTTGATTTGTGCTATCAATTGATTTCCTTTTACCTCTTGACCTTTTCAAACATGAAAAGAATAGTTTAGTATGGATTATATACTTATCATTCTCTTCTTATTTATTTTTGTGTTATAGGTTCTCATATTTTGACAAAGCACATAGATTGGGGTTGGTTTTGGTTATGGGATCTTGTATACTCAAGGCCTTGGTTGTGTTTGTTTTAGACGTGTGACCATTGACCAGTGCAATATCTTCCTTATTTATTTTATTTATTGGAATATTTCTACCATGTTTACTTGCATCAATTATCAAGTATTATTACACATGCCTAATTAGATGTGCGTATTTAAACTTTGAGTTATGTTTACTTGCATCAATTATCAAGTATTATTACATATGCCTATTTAGATGTGCACATTTAAACTTTGAGTTTACTAGCTGTTAGGATGATCCAATTTTAGAGAGAAGTCAGAAAATTGAATGAATGGTGTGGATCTAATATGAAATCGATATATATATATATATATATATCTATATATATATAGATATAGATATATATATAAGACATTATATGTACATATGTCAATCATATAGAGGGTACATATTACAGTGTATTAAGGGTCACATAGGTAAAAATATAATCAAATTTAGGGGGTATATGTCACTTTGATGGCTCAGGCTACAGGTCAACCTTTTAATACTAAAAGTTACTATGCATAAGTAAGAACACCCTATGATTATCATTGTACGAACCAACATAAATTAGGTTTTATAGAGCAATACATCTGATGGCTCAAGCTATGTCACAGGTCAAGCTTTAGGTTAAGCTATATGTTCAAACATTAAGTCCCCTTACTTTTCAACTTGATTCTTCAATTGACTAGAAAATTTGAAATATTTTGACATTCTTTTTAGTTAATTGGAGATAGAAGATTTGAATCTCTATATAAAGAGAAACCATTATTAGTTTCATTATTTTCAGGATATCGAACAAAAATTTGAACAAAAAATGCTCTATATTTTCAGATCATGCCATATTGCTTTTTAGCCTGGGTGGTAAGAAAAATAGCTCGCCACGTAATATTTTTGCTCAAGTATTTAGGGATTAATCCTTATGGCTAAGAGTTTTCTGATTTCTTTTCAGGTTAGTTCTTAAATTCACTTATCCTTTTTTACTTTGAAATCTTATCCTTATGTAAGTTCTATAATCTTTTATCTTACTATTTTGTTTTCTTTCTCTAATATTTTTGTGGAGACCATAAATAAAGAGGTATTATCATAGGATACTAATAAGGTACTTTTTCCTTCATGCTCTTTGTGATGATTTTCTTACGAAAGTCCTCAAGACCTGGGCTACTTAGGACAAGAAGAGAGTTACGAATTAGGGTCCTCAACTGAAGCGAGCACCTTAAGTGAGGAAGAAATGTCTAAGCATTTCATGAGATCAAAATTATGCACTATTTTTTTTGCCTTTCTTCTTTTATAAGTATGCGAACTTATTAGTTCATTTCTAAACATAAACTCTATTCGTATACACCTTAGTACGAGTTGTTGAACCCATAGGATTCAATGTTTTGAGAGTATTCGTTTGTAAAGATAGAGTCGAAGCGAATTTAAATTTTTGACTTTGAAATTGAGTAAATTTAAATTGAATTATTTTTGAAATGAAGTATGAAAATAATTTTCAACTAATTATTATTATAAACTATAACTATTTAAAAAGTTTAAAATAACTTATGCTTTAGATTTTAATTATGATCTTAAATGAGATTAAAAAGCATGAGACATTTTTATGTTTTGTTTTCTTGTTTTATTTTATTTTATTTTAAAGTTAATTTTTGATTTTATTTAGTTTTTATTTTGTTATAATTTTAGTTTTTGATTTGTTTATTTTTATTATTTCTTTTTAATTTTTACATTTAGTTCAATATTTATAGGTATTATTATTGAAAAACCCTCACAAGACTCAAACTTGTCCATTAGGAAAACCAAGGGGTTTAAAGGCTTGTTGCGTATGTTAAATATAATCATGTCAATCCATAGAAGTGATTTAGGATAGTTTAGTTTTTATTTTATTTTTTACCGCTTCTCTTGCTAAGAGACTATCAAGAAGCTGGTTGGGGGTTGTGATGAGTGCTTAAAAAATATTAAAATTATCATGATTTAATTTATTTTAATTGATTAAATAGATTATATATTTGTATGATTTTATCATATTTTATATAAATTTGTCTTTTCAGAATCATGGGTATTTTTATTGTTTTTTAGGTATTTTCATTTAAAAATAATTTAAAGACTCATTAAAAAATACTGGAGGCAATACATTACAAATATGTTCAGAAAAAAATGAGAAAATTCAAAAAAATGGAAACATTGGACAAAATAGGTTAAAACGGTCAAAAATACCCCAATTCGTGCCTAGTCGTGCACTTCCACCGAGTCCCGCGCACCCTAGTGAAAATCTGCGTGCATTTGCGCCCATGTCATGCCGAGAGCTAGTGCCCATCTATTGAGCCCAACGCATGCCAGAGCCCGTCCCACCACAAATCTCGCCCATCCGCTCGTGCTAGCGCCCCCACACGCTGGCCAGCCTATCAAAATGTGTCTAAGACCAACTTTTGAGATATTTTCCCACTTTTTTAGCCTGTTCCTTATCTATAAAAGAATTCTCTCTCCCATTGTAAAAATCATCCCTCATTTCCCTAAAAATATCTTCTTTTTCTCTCTCTAGAAAACTTTCTTAGTTTTTTTAGCTTTAAAGTTTTTTTCTTTTTGAGAAGTTCTAGTTATGCTTTTGTAAATTTATATTTTTGATTAAATAAATAAAATGAAAATTTGTTTGGAGGTTTTCCAAAAATGGAAAAAAATTTTGTAAGGATTTTTTTGAGGTATAATTTTAAAATGAATTCGTTACAGTTATTTTTATGTTTTATTCTTATATGTTATGTTTAATTTGTCTATGATTAAATTTAACATAGATGGTTGTATGTAAATATGATATAATAATAACGTTGTTATGCTTGCGAAATATTAAATAGGTAAAATATTTCTATAAATTAAATTGATTTTATTTTTATCCAAGATTTTATATTGAGGATGTTATAGAAAAATATATTATTTTTATTACAATCTTAAATCTGAAAATTAGATTTTAAGGTTTAATTATCCGGTCTGATTTAGAGTAGTGCTCTTTTATTTATTTGTACAATCATTCGGTAGTTAGAGTGAAACTATTTTTCAAAAGGTTTTAGAAGAACTATTATTCGAAAATGTATTGGTAACATATTTTTTAATAATGATTTTAAAACTTGAAAGTTAGTACTTGAATAATTAAATTCTTAGGTTTAATTTGGACACTTTAAATAAAGTTTAAACTGTCTAACCCCACCAAAGATGACATTTAAACGGTTCATTTTAAATCCCTTAGAAAAAAAGGAATTAATTTAATTAACGAAATTAATTATCGACCTCACTCATAGGTGTTAATTGATTTATTTACTTACGAGAGTCTTACAAATATAAAACTAAAGTATCTGCAAAATTGGTATTGTTAACTCGATGTTGATTTTGTCTCATCATTGACACACAGTAACCAACCTTACATAGAAGAAGATAAAAATACTAAGTAAAATAACAAATACTGTGTTTTCTACACGGAAAGTCAACACATAGACACAAGTACAAAAGTACTTATATCTATAAATGGAACAAAATTGTTACCTATAATTTCATTATCTCTATATATATTATTTACATTACTTCTTAATTCTGTATATTCTTTATGTATATTTTGTTATAATTTCTTATAATAATCACATTCCTTTTTTTCTTTAAGAAGTTCTTTTTGTGTTTCATTTATGTCTTTGAAGGACTTGATGTTTGCAGTATCTATATCTTCTGCTAAAATTGTTATTTGGTTTCTTGATATGATTATTAGGATTTCATTTTTATCTAATTATATATTTTGTAATTTTTTTAACACTATTTGGAAAAAGTAATATTATTCTCTTCTTAATATTACTTCATGGACTAGTTCCTTTATTTCTTTAATTTCTTATTTTAGTTATGTTACATCTCTCTCTTTTTTAAAGGTTTATTCTTGAGGGTTTATATACTTAAACCTTGATGCATTACTTTTTTCTTCTTGGTATCTAAGGTTTTTTTTAACATCTAAGTTTAAGTTCAATTATTCATGAAACGTAACATCTTAATATTTTTAATTTTATTATTTGTCAAATTTCTTAAAAAATTATTTTTTGATAAATTTTTTCTTCTTCTATATATTGAACTATTGTTGGTGTTTATTAATGAATGTCCTACAATGTAGTATTGAAAATTAATGAATTCTTCTTTCATTAAATCTTTAAGTTCAAACTTATAAGTTAAACTTAAAATTGGTTTAAATTTTTATCATTAATATTAATGGAAAACCTAAAGTATGCTATGAATTTTAATTTTTGATATCCTAAATTTTCATGAATCATTCATAATAAAATATCTTTTTTATTTTTTTTCTAATTATTATTTTTTGTGAAATATCTTGTATTTTTAGTTCTATTATTATTTTTATTTATATCATTTTAAAAATAATATAAAAAATAGTCTATTTATAAGACTTGTAATTTTTTGTCTTTATTTTGCAAGTGCACACAAAAGATTGATATGGGATATGTAATTACGCAAAAATTAACGGTGTATCCAATAACTAGAAAGCATACCCATTATAGTTCTGATTAGGGGTATCCATAAACCGGTCCGGACCGGACCAAACCGTAAAACCGGACCGAACCGGACCAAACTGAACGGTTTTGCTAATCAAACGGTCCGGTCCGATTTGTATTAATTTTAAACCGTTCGAACCGGACCAGACCGGTTTAATAATATATTAAAAATTTCACATTATTTTTCATTAAATTATAAAAAAATCGAACCAAACTGGACCGAATATTTATAAGTCAAACGGTCCGGTCCGGTTAATTTTTTTTAGGAAAAATCGGACCAGACCGGACCATGAACACCCCTAGTTCTGACAGTGTATCCAATAACCGGAAAGTTGATTGTAGTTTGGGTCTATATAAATGGGTTTCCGATTTATTTTTTTTAAATTTGCTTCAAAATTATTAATTTAAATATTTAAGGCATGTACATTAGTATATGTATATATCACTAATATAATATGATTGGTTGTTTTAATGATACCATAATTCTATTTTAAATATTTTTTTATTTTTAAATAATATATTAGTAATATTCAAATTCAATAAAATTTACCAACTTGATCTAATTTTTTATTTACATGGTATGTGCATTTAATGAAGAGAATTTATAAGATTTGTACTATTTTCTCTATTGAAAGATTAACATTTTCTCTATCCATCATTTTTAAGTTATTCAATAAGTGCTTTAATTTTTGACTCATTTTACATTATTTTCAACCTTTCTTATTTCTCTATCGCCTAGGAACTCACAAAATTTACTTAAAACTATATACTATTTACTGATGTTCATTCAAATTTTACAGAGTTTTTATTTTAATGAATAAAATATGCAATTTTTAAATTTTGTATTAAAAAATTATAAGCAAAAAAATATGCAATAAGTAGGAAACAACTGTTGCATTTTATTTGAAAAAATAATTAAATTGAACCAGTAAAAAAATAGTTTGTATGCATAACTCAATATATAATCATATATTGAGGAGAAGAAAATGTTTTCACACCACAACATAAATATTTTGTCTGTCACAGCACATAAGTCTCTATTTGATTACGCTGGGTTATATTTTTGTTCGTACCACGGCTCGTGATGAATTTTTACACTAAAAATATCAAAAAATGTGTTTTAAATCAAACCCACACAAATTTTATCTTTTTCTTCTACAAACCCTATTTTTTCACGCCCAAACACAAAATATTTTGAAACTACTTCCAAAGATTCTTGAAGTTTTAATATCAATATTACCATTGGTGATAAAATGAGATAAATGCTAAGTTAGACCTAGTGCAAGCCTTAGTTTAATGTCTTATTAATTATACTTGTAGTTAGAAGTAGGTGAGCTGAAACCCAAAACTATGTCCTTTTTTTATGTCCCTACAATTAGAGGATAAATCTCAAATTTATCGAAAGGGCATGGTAAAGATTTTAATGATACATGTAGATAATTTTATCATATATGTATATTTTGTAATTACAAATGTGTAAGAAACTCTGAAATTGAACAAGAAGCACAATGCACTTCTTGATAGGCCATTCTTAGCCTATACCAAAATAGTTGTTAATATCCATAAAAGGAGTTTATTAATGATATTCATGGGAGAGACTCTACATTTTCAAGTACATATTGATGCAAACTTAATGGCTAGAGCGATATTGAATGAATTAAATTCTATAAATTATAATCCCTCCTAAAAGCGTATTGTTAAGATGTTAAACTAAGCCTTGAATGTGAAGTAACCCGTTAAACTTTTTTATTTCATTTTTATTTGTTAATTATAGTTATTTTTATTTTTATTATTTTTACTTTTTTTTAACTTAATGTTATTTTATTTTTATTTTCTATTAATGTGAACAATGTTTATTTTATTTAAAAATGTTAAATTTATCACTATTTGATCAAATGTGATTTATAAGAAGTACACATTATTCAATCTATGTGATATAACCAAGTTAGATGATGAATGCATTATGGCTTACCACACTAATCAATCACATTGAGCTAAGGTAAATGGATAATTTTTATTTTCTTTTTATTCTTTATCTTTAATTTACATTTGATACATTGAGAATAATGTAGATTCTAGGCTGAGGTGGAAGAAAAGTTAAACATGAATTTAGGTATTTTTAAATTTTGTATTAAACATGTATTTACTTTTATTTAGTTTATTTTATTTATTTAGTTGCTTAGGGATATTTAGGTTCATTTTTAAATTTTTTTGTAAAATTATCATTTCTTTAGTTGATTTAAAGTAAATGATTGTATATATTGCACTTTTTGATTAATATCTTAAACATGTTGTGGAGTATTATGAATATTAGTTTTTTTGTTCATAGTTTGTTTTTCATGCTTGATTGCTAAGATTGAGATAAACCAAAAATTGGTATTTGTAAATGAAATAGTAAAGACTACATTGTGAGAATATTTTGAGTCTATAAGCGTTTTATTTTGAGTGATAATAGTTGTTTTACTCCATTAAATATTTTTCTTATTAATTCAAATTGTTAAATGATCTCTATAGGTTTTATATTGAATGTTAGGATTTTCAATAACTTATAAAAATCATTTACTTATTTTTATTACTTAAATTGAATGATTTGAGTAATATTTAAAACGTATACCTATTTAATTCATGTTTGACTTAAAAAAAGATATATATATATATAGAATTCCTTAAAACCAGCACAAAACAACCAAAAATTAACCACTCATCAAATACACATATTTACATGGTTCCACAATATAAAAAAGAGAATAATAAATAGTATATCTAAATGTTATAACCTTTACGTCCTTCAAGTGGTGGTTATTTAAAAATAATAAGAATAAATCCTCTTCAAGTTAATGCATTTTCATTCATCTTAAGGTATTTGCTTGAAATATTTGCTTGATGATTTAAATTGATATATGAGAATAGTAATGTGATTTCTTCATATATCCTATCATTTGATTTCTTTTATAAGATCAATGTTATGCACTTTTTCATGAGCCTTTCTTGTTTAATCATATGCAAACCTATTTGCTCATTTCTTTACATAACTTATATTTGTATAAATCTTTGTTGAGTGCTTGAACCTATATGATAAGTGTGATATTGAGAATATGACTTGTAAGGATTAGAGTCAAAGTAAATTCGGATCCCTAACACTAAAATTGGGTGAGTTAATATTGATATATTTTTTAATAGAATATGAATTTTTGATGAGTACTGATTTAAATAATAAACTGTGAACTTTGGAATATTGATTTAACTTGCATTTGAAATTTTGATCATTAATTGAAAAGAGGCTAAAGCATGAGAAATTTTGTTCATTTTAATTCTAATTTTGTTCTTTGTAGTTTTTTTTATTTCTTTTTATTTTGTCATTTGATTTATTTTTAGTTTTAATTTCACTTGGTAGGATGCTTGTGGGTATCATCACTGAAAATCTTCATGAGACTTAAACTCGTCCACTAGGACAACTTAGGGATTTAAAAGCTTATTGCATATATAAAATGCAACCATGTCAATCTACGGAAATGATTTAGGTTAGTTTAATATAGTTTACTTACTTTTGTTTTTAATCAAGAAGTTAATTGGGGGTTGTGAAGAACGCTTGCAAAGCCCTAATATTTTGTGATTTTATTGTACTTAAATGTGAATAAATAAATTTGATTATTCATGCTTTTATCATTATTTATATAAATTTATATGTTTGAAATTATAGGTGTTTTCAGCTTCACATAAAGAATAATACCTAAAGCATTCAATTTGCATCCTAAGAGCTTAGAAGAATAAGATATGTAAGCCTTACATAAAGAATCAACTAGTATAAAAAAGGTGCAAGGCAATAATTTAAGTTAAGCATATTGTGCCATAAGCAGGATTATAGTGTACTCCATTGCTTTTCTCTCTATATAGATTCACCAAGCACATTGTTCATTTGGTACCGCTGTGTGGAATTAGTGTGCCATGGTATGACCTATTCGTGATTATATTGGCAAAGCTCTACGTATCTTGGGCCATGATAGTGAAAATACTAGGTTGCCTTATGTGTTCCATTATTTCACCCAAAACCCCTTAATTTCATCCAGCACTATAAATTAAACAGCATGCCTCTAGGTTAAGAATGTAGTCTTATTATGTATAATTTTACTTTCTCAATTGTCTATAGTTCTTGTATTATTTCTTAGTTTAGGCATAGTTTATATACAATTTAGATTAGGCAATAACATATAAGAGGTAACAACATGAAGATTTTGTAGACCAAGTGATACATAAAGATTGTTAGAAATTTGGGAATACTGTGAAGATCAAGATCATAACTATGAAATAGGGCACATTCGTCTATGTAATTTTAGGTATTAAAATCTAATATGTATTCTTATTTCTTTTTAATAAACATTTTTATACAAATTGAATTTGTTATAATTAATTTACTGACTATTTATTAATTTTGAACATGTTTGATTAATTATGATAATGAGAATTTAGTTTTGTTACTATGTTCATATAGATTATTCAGGCAAATATTTTTAATGATTATTAAATATAAATTATTTTCTATTTCAAGATTTTTACAAAGTTTATTAATTAGACATATTTTTATAATAGATTTGAAATATGAAAATTAAGTTTCACATATATAATCTAGATCTAATTTAGATATCTTGAATAATAGTCTAAATTAGTAACCTTGTCGAATGTATCGAATTAGATGATTTGTTAATTCCTTAAACATTAGGCATAATTTAATCAAATTAATTGATCATTTGACCGAAGGCATTACGCGGTTTGATTAATAACGAATAATGATTCAACCAAAGTCAGTATTTATACTAAAAGGGAATAATTAATAATCTAGATTTATACTTAATTAACCTGAATAATTCTAAGAAGCATAATCAACTAGTTAAATTTTTCATTAACTCTCTATTTATTGTTAAATTCTCATTTTCTTAAAAAAATTGAGTCTGATTTATCTTTTATCATTTTAATTATTTTGTCATTAGTTTAATCTTTTCAAAAACTAAAATATTGTGACAAAATGTTTAAGTTTAAGTTTAATTTTTACATTTGTTTTTAAGATTTTTTTTGAATTATTTAAAAACACATAATTCCTCTTTAAATTGACATTGAGAGTATAATTATAACTTATTATACATGATTTGTCAATTGCGAGTTTTTTATAAAATACAAAATTTGTACACTATTAAACATCATTTTGAAATCGACGATTGCACTTAAACTCTAAAAACATGTCATATGTGAGGGAATTACTCATATCACTGCTTACATTTTCTTCATGAATGCTATTAATGTTTACAATAAATTATCAAAAAATATTCTCCATAAATAATAGTGCCAACTTTTTTATCCATGGTTTATCACATCGTTTTAACATATTTTATTAAGTCATTGAAATACTCTTTAAAAATAATAACAAAGTAAAAATAATATATTTATTTAATTACTATGTTACGGTTAAAAAATAAAAATTCACACTAAATAAAGAAATAGACGTATATAAGATTATTTAAATCGGAGAATAATACTAAAAAAGCAATCTTAAATTCTTGATTTATTTCACCACTCTTATTACTTTCTCTCTCACCATTAATTTTTTAAAAAAATATTTTTAAAATTTTTAGTTTATTGTTGATATTTATTGGTTGGATAATTAATTAACTAATTTTTAAATTAAAAATATATATTTAAAAAAATACTATTGCAGTGTATAAAAAATTAAAAATTTACTTTTTGGTATAATTAACCTAATTAAAAAAAATTATTTATCGCATTCAAGAAATAAGATGTATGTGCATAATAATAATAATAATAATAATGTAATTTATTATAAATGAGTTAATTATATTATAGTCCAAAGCAATAATCATAAACGTAAATTTCTTAAAATTTATCCCCAATTTATTTTATATTTTTTAAATTAGTTTAATTTATTAATTTTATAATTAATTCTACTATAAATATTAAATTGAAAGTATTATTATATTCTTATCATTAGATAGTAGATTATATATATTTTATTTAATTAAAATTAAACCTTGAATCAATTATAAAAAAAAATGTAATAATTTTACCATATGTAAATTTATTTAATTTACATGCTTTATAATATTTGAATAAAATAAAGTTTTACCTTTTATTTTTTATTTTATTAATTAAATATTATATATTATTAATATTTTTACATAAAATCAAATATATAATGTGATTTAAAGATATTATAAAAATGCTACTAACTTACTGTTATTTTTAACTTCTGTTAAAATCAAAAGTCCTATTTAAGATTTTTGATAAGTTAGGAACATATACGAAGAAAATGCGAATTTGGTATTTTCCATATTGAGCTCCAAACTCGATTAATTAAAGTAACATATACACTAAAAAAACAAATAATAAAGAGAAAGATATATAATAAATTAATAATTAAATTGACTAATTAAGCTCTTCCAGGAGATTTTGGATCATGATGATTGTTTGCTCCTGTTCCAGGATAGTCTGTGCTTTCTATGTCCATCCTCCTCTCACTGAATGTTCCTTCTCCCATCTCAAAGAGCTCTTCTACAATATTAATATTCCTCATATCCATTCCACTACTCTGCATATTATTATATAAATAATATATAATCCACTTTAATTATAATATTATTTTCAAAGAAAGATTTTAATTAATGGTTTTATCTTTTTCTTTTTTTCTTTCTAATTTTAATGTATAGAGAGAGACCTGATCATAGAAGGAATCTTGTGCTGATGAGGAATCTTTGTTATTTGACCTGAGGCTTCCTGTAAGTCAAACAGCAAGCAGTAGTAGTACTAAACATATTAACGATGTTAATTAAGGCACACAAATACACATTAATATTAAAAATTAACATATCATACCATATATCACCTAAAATTACCACGTATTTAAATAATATTAAAAATTAAAAAATTATTTATTTTAAAAAAAGCTTTTACCATATCATACACATTAATTAATATAAGTATAAATTTATGACTAATATTTAATATTTCTCCTAAATAAACATATACATGACTAATTAATCTTAGTAAATGAAAAATGAAAAAAAAAATGGGATTTTTTGTGCGATATGTGTTTTTTCATAATCTTAAGATTGGGGTCAGGTCTATTTTTCAAATCTAAAAGAAATAAATCATATTTTATTTTATTTTAAAAGGATTAAAATACTTTCTCACTTTTTTTTAACCATTTAAAAAAAAAACTTAATTAGTAATATGTTACTTCTTAACAAAGGATAAGGACTTTACGAAACGACGACCCTTTACATGGAAATTCATATTTAGCAGAGTTCTTATTAATAAAAATAAAAAAAGAGAAATCAATACAAAGTTAAAGCAAAAATAAAACTGATCGATACCATGAGAAGAGAAGAAGGAAAATAAATAAAAAATTATATGTACTTACTGGTAGTGGAAATAGCAGTGGAAGATAGAAGAAAGGAGAAAACAAGAAAGATGAACATAATTAAGTTAAGAAGGGTCTTCATTTCTGCCATGTTGTTGTAACAGAGGAAGAACTTTGATGGATACTCTCTGGAATTGGTGTGGTTGGTGTGATGGCAATAGAAAACATGTGGTGAGAGGTTATGTTCTTATATAGTAACATAATTGAATGATTGATATTTTAATTTGCAAAGGCTCATCATAGTGGATTAAATAAAGTCAACTTTCAATTTTTTTATTTTTTATTTATTTATTTCTTTACTAATAACTTCCTAACTTCATTTTATGCAAGGGCAATTCACACTTGCCTAACTTTATTATCTCCATAATTATTGTATTATTTTCATTATATTTATCTTTATTTATTTCCTAATTAAATTTTTTGAGACAAATTGGGCAGATACCAACTTGAATGAATTGCCCATGTTTTAAATTTGTAACTTTTTCAGGAATTCTTTTTATTAAAGAAGAAAAAAAAGTATATTCGATAATAAAAATCATTAATTTAAACTCATCAATAATTAAAATTGATAAATTAAAACTAAAACTTTCATGATCACATGTTTTATAGACATTTTTGATTGATATGGATGATATATTGATTATTTTTTAAAAATAAAAAATAAAATCTTTTTTTTATAATTTTTAATCCAACGAATCTAGATGAAGTTAAATTAATTACAAAATACAAACTTAATAGACATAAATATGACATAAATCATCTTAGATGAAATAAAAATTATCCAAAGTAAAATTTAAGTAAAAAACACACATATGTGTTTTTATTTAAAAAAAATGAAAAAAACTTACAAAAATAAATAAAATAAATCTAGCAAATAGGGACTGTTATAGACAAAAATCTCTTCCACAAAACAAATTCAATCCTTGAAGATTTAGAGAAAAGAAGGCAAGAAAATTATCAGTTTTTTACCTTATATTAATTGATTCCACTTACTAATTTCTCATTTCTTTTAATATTGTTTTAAAATAATTACAATACGCATCTAATCAGAATTAAATTTAAACGAAAAATATTATTCGTATTAAATTCGGTTACATTTTTCTTGAGTTTTTGAATTGGTTAAAAATAGGTGGTCTCGTTGATTTATATTTGAATTCCAATTACTAATAATTAAATTTTATTGTTTGAAGTATTACGCACAATAATTTAATTTTTTAAATAACAATATGTATCCGCATACTCATATAATAAATAATTTAAATAAATAATATTAATAAATTATAATGTTATTTAGATGAAAATATTTAAAAGTTTAGATGTTAATAAATATAAAAATTTAATTAAATAAATAATTTTTAAAATTAAAAAAATATTTAATTATAACTAAAAATACGCTTTCTCAAAAAGTTGAGATTTTCTGTAAAAATATTTATCTGAATTATTTATATAGAAAAAGGTCACACAAGGTCGCACATTTAATCAAGGCAGTCCCATTACTAGGCAAAAGCTAATCAGGGCAACAAATTTATTTTTAAAAAGACTACGATATTAAGTTATTAAATAAAATATCTAATTGTTATTTTTATTAGTGTTTTCTCTAAAACATCAATTTTCTTTATTTAATATAAGAAAATAATTTTTAATTTAAAGTTAAGATGCGTTATAGATGTTAGTTTTGTATTAAGTATCTATCATTAGTTAATATATTAATTGTGCATTAGGTGTCTTAGTTGTGTATTAGTTGTATGTCATCTAAAAGTATCCATAACTTTGTATATAAATATATAGTATCTTTAAATGAAAATTATAAGAATGAATTCTAAGTTTCACATGGTATCAGAGCATTTGGGTTACAAAATTCGGAATTTTTTTTTTCGTTCAAATTAGGAGCTGATTTTGTGTAAACACAAATTAGGATTTAGTGCATTTTTGGGTTCCAACTCGGAACACCCTTTTGGAGTACACATTTTTTCTCATCGTCGACACAGGGAGGAAGCCCAGCCGCAGACCGACCAAACCCCGAAGTTCGGTCATTAGACGAGCCGCAAGTGAGCCACACGCGCCACCATGACTTCTCTGCCAACTTTCCACGCGTCTCACCGCCGGCACATAGAGGAAGACCAGCCGCTGACTGGCCAAACCCCGAAGTCTGGTCACCAGACGAGCCACGAGTGAGCCATACGCGCCACCGCGGCTTTCTGTCATCTTTCCACGCGCCGGCACGTGATAGCGCGTTCGTGCAACATTCTTCTCCGGTCGACCTAGTGTTGCTCTTCGGCGTTCTCCTACATCATCTGTGGTGGTTTGGCACTCATCGCTTGTGATTGTTCAGGTTTGGGTTCTTCCAATTTTGTGTTCTTGTTCGCTGTGTGTTTGGTCACTGCTGTTGTTGGATTTTGTTTGTTCGTTTGTTCACTGCCTTGTCGTTTGTAGGAGTTATGGCTGAAAAAAAATCTAATGTTGTGACGGATATGGTGTCTGTGATATCTAAAATCACGGACCATAAGCTCAATGACTCGAATTATTTGGCTTGGAGCAAGACCATTCGAATTTATTTGAGAAGTATCGACAAAGATACTCATTTAACTAATGATCCTCCTAAAGATGATTCAAAGCAGACATGGCTTAGAGAAGATGCCCGCTTATTTCTGCAGATTCGGAATTCTATTGAGAGCAATGTAATTGACTTGATCAATCATTGTGAATTCGTTAAGGAATTGATGGATTATTTGGATTTCTTATATTCTGGTAAAGGAAATCTTTCTCGCATGTATGAGGTATGCAAAGCATTTTACCGTGCAGACAAACAAGATCAATCACTCACGAATTATTTTATGGAATTTAAAAGGACTTATGAGGAGCTCAATAGTTTGATGCCTTTTAGCCCTGATGTAAAGGTTCAGCAAAGCCAACCGGAACAAATGGTGGTCATGAGTTTTCTTGCCGGTCTTCCCTCTGTTTTTGAGACTACTAAGTCCCAGGTTCTTTCTTGTTTTGAGATATCTTCTTTACAAGAGATGTTTAGTCGAGTACTTCGTACAGAAGGCACTTCGCCTCCACCTACTCAATTAAATGGTGCTTTGGTCAGCCGAAGTAATAATTATGAACATGGACGATCAAATTATATGAACAAAAACAAAGGAGGAGGCTCGCACGGGTTTGAAACTCGACCACAGGATCTAAAAGGTATTGTATGTCACTATTGTCACAAACCATGACATACGAAACATGACTGTAGAAAGCTTCAGTACAAGCATCAGAAAGGTTACTTGGCTCATATTGCATCCACTTCTGATACTTTTGAAAAATCGGTTCATATCTCTGCAGATGAATTTACCAAGTTCTCACAATATCAAGAATCATTAAGGTCTTTATCACCTTCTATCACTGCTATTGTTGATTCAGGTAAATCAAATGCGTGTCTTCTTTCCTCATCTTTCAAATGGATTATTGATTCTGGTTCCACAGATCATATGACAGGTAATTCTAGTCTCTTTTCTACTCTTCAGTCACACACTTCCACCTCAACTGTTACCTTAGTCGATGGGTTACCATCTTGTGTTCTTGGGTCTGGCACAATTACTCCCACTCATTTGCTTCCTTTGTCGTCTGTCTTATATTTACCTAGCTTATCCTTTAATTTGATCTCTGTAAGTTAGCTTACTAACAATCTTAACTGTTGCATCTCATTTTTTTCCAAATCGTTGCTTATTTCAGGATCTTATGACGAAGAAGACTATTGGTAAAGGACATGAGTCTGGAGGCCTCTATATTCTTGACACACCAATATCGAAATCTGTTGCTTGCTCTAGTGTAACCTCTCCCTTCGAGGCACATTGTAGACTGGGTCATCCATCTCTTCCTTTACTTCAGAAACTTTGTCCTCAATTTAGTAAGGTGTCTTCATTAGATTGTGAGTCTTGTCAATTTGCAAAACATCATCGTCTTAGTTCAAATCCAAGAGTTAATAAACGTGCTAGTGTTCCTTTTGAATTAGTTCATTCTGATGTTTGGGGTCCTTGTCCTATTTTGTCTAAACTTGGATTTAAGTATTTTGTTACTTTTGTGGATGATTATTCTCGTGTAACTTGGTTATATTTAATGAAGAGTCGTTCTGAATTGTTTTCTATTTTTTGCGCATTTTTTGTTGAGATTAAAACTCAATTTAATGTTTCAATTCGTACTTTGCAAAGTGATAATGCCAAAGAATATACATCAGCTTTCTTTCAATCCTATATGGTTCAAAATGGCATGCTTCATGAAACTTCGTGTGTTGATACTCCTTCTCAAATGGAGTGGCCGAACGTAAGAATATACATCTTCTTGAAACTGCATGTGCCTTATTATTTCAAATGAATGTTTTTGAACCTTTTTGGGCAGATGCAGTTTCAACATCATGTTTTCTTATTAATTGCATACCCTCATCTGTTCTTCATGGTGAGATTCCTTACAAAAATTTTGTTTCCTAATAAGTCACTATTCCCGGTTGACCCTAGGATATTTGGTAGCACTTGTTTTGTTTGGGATGTTCGTCTGCATATTACTAAATTAGATCCCAAGTCTTTGAAGTGTATCTTCCTTGGTTATTCTCGTCTCCAGAAAGGTTATAGATGTTATTGTCCTAGTCTTAACAAATATCTTGTCTCAATTGATGTTACCTTTATGGAAGACACACCCTATTTTTCGTCTTCTTCTCCTCCTACACGTCAGGTGGAGGATGATGATTTGTTAGTCTATTCTATCACATCATTTGAACCTGTCTCTGATCCAGTTCCTATTAGGCCTCCTATAACTCAAGTCTACTCCAGACATAGACCTTCAGATTCATGTCCTGCACCTACTCCTTCGTCATCAGATCCAGTCCAGAATGATGATCTTCCTATTGCATTACGCAAAGGTAAACGTCAATGTACTTATCCTATTTCTTCTTTTGCTTCGTATAACTGCTTGTCATCTTCCTCTTGCTCTTTTATTGCCTCTCTTGATTCTATTTCTATCCCTAAAATAGTTCACGAAGCCATATCTCATCTTGGTTGGCATCATGCAATGATCAAGGAAATGAATGCGTTGGATGACAATGGTACTTAGGACTTGGTTGATTTACTTCGGGGAAACGGGTTATCAGATGCAAATGGGTGTTCACCGTTAAGGTTAATCTCGATGGGTCAATTGCTCGATTAAAGGCACGTCTTGTTGCTAAGGGATATGCTCAAACCTATGGAGTGAACTATTCTAACACTTTCTCTCCTGTTGCTAAATTGACCTATGTTTGGTTGTTTATTTCTATGGAAGCTACTCACCATTGGCCTTTGCATCAACTAGATATCAATAATTCTTTTCTTCATGGTGATCTTCAAGAGGAGGTGTTTATGGAGCAACCTCCTGGTTTTGTTGCTCAAGGGGAGTCTAGGCAAGTTTGTCGTCTCCGTAAATCTTTGTATGGTTTGAAACAAAGTCCTTGTGCTTGGTTTGGAAAATTTAGTCAAGCTATAGAAACATTTGGTATGATGAAAAGCAAGTCTGATCATTCTGTGTTCTACAAACAATCAAAAGCTGGTATTATTCTTTTAGTTGTGTATGTAGATGACATTGTTATTACTCGAAGTGATACTACGGGAATTTCATCTCTTAAGTCTTTCCTACATACTCAGTTTCACATGAAGGATTTGGGGATGCTAAAGTATTTCTTGGGTGTTGAAGTCATAAGGAGTAAAAAATGTATCTTTCTATCTCAGAGAAAATATGTCCTGGACTTATTAATTGAGATAGGAAAATTAGGAGCAAAACCTTGTAGTGCTCCAATGACTTTGAACATCCACCTTATAGGAGATGGGGAACTCTTTAAAGATTCTGAGAGATATCTAAGGGTGGTTGGAAAACTGAATTACCTTATCGTGACTCGTCCAGATATTGCATATTCGGTCAGTGTTGTTAGCCAATTTATGTCATCCCCAACAGTTCATCATTGGGCAGCGTTAGAGCAAATTTTGTGTTACTTGAAAGGAGCACCTAGACGTGGTATCTTGTATGCAAATCATGGACACACTCATATTGAATGTTTTTCAGATGCAGATTGGATAGGTTCCAAAGTGGATAGAAGATCAACATCAGGCTATTGTATTTTCATTGGAGGAAATTTGGTCTCATGGAAAAACAAGAAGCAGAATGTTGTGTCACGATCGAGTGCAGAGTTAGAATATAGGGCTATGGCACAATCTGTGTCTGAGATAATATGGATATATCAGTTCTTGGATGAAGTAGGTCTTAAAACTTCAGTACCATCGAAATTGTGGTGTGATAACCAAGCTGCTCTTCATATTGCTTCTAATCCTATGTTTCATGAGCGAACTAAACACATTGAAATTGATTGTCATTTTATTCGTGAGAAAATTCAGCAAGGTTTGATTTCTACAGGATATATGAAGATTGGAGAAAAACTAGGAGATATCTTCACGAAAGCTTTAAGTGGGGTTTGGGTTGATTATCTTTGTAACAAATTGGGCATAATTAATATATATGCTCTAACTTGAGGGAAAGTGTTAGAGATGTTAGGTGTGTATTAGGTGTCTATCACTAATTGAATTTATTAATTGTGTATTAGATATTTTAGTTGTGTATTAGGTGTATATAACCTAAAAATATCCTTAACTTTGTATATAAATATGTAATGTCTTTGAACGAAAATTATAAAAGTGAATTCTAAATTTCACAATATGCATTAATCCAATTATTATAATATAATATATTCTTTTTAATAAATGTTTCACAGTTACTTCATTATATCATACCCTCAACAATATAGCATTTAATATCTATTTTATTAAGAAAGATAACAAATAAAATAATTATTATTAAATATAAAATTGCAGCGATTCTTGAATTTAGTTTTTCCTACTTTTGTTTAATTAAAAGTAGTTAACAAAATATATAACGTGTTTCGCTATATACTGAATAATAAATACAAATACAAATAATCTCACAAACAAATGTGGCTTAACAATGAGTTTTTTTTAATCTCAAAAGGATATCTTTCATATACACTAAGGATTTATTTCTCTCTCAAGCTCTTAAACTTGACTTTCTGACTTCTTTCTCAATTTCAATATTGATTCTTCTACGAGAGATGATTATAAAAGATAGATTAATAACCTTTTATAATATAACATTTACTATATTTAAATAAAAAATGGGAGAGACAAAAAAACGCTCCTTCTTTTTCTCTTTCATCAAGCTCCCTATTTCTCCTTTCCTATGCTCTTCATTTATTTTGTCATTTTCTTTATTATTTCATTTCTCTAATCCGATAATCTCTTCTCTCCTCTCCTCAATAATAACAGGGATGACCTTCTATCTCCCTTTTCTGACTTATGTATAGGGTTTCACCATGCCTATTGTTTTTCAGCATAACTCAAACTTCTCTTGAGGTAAAGATTTGGTCATCATATCTGAGTTGTTGTCTTCTGCATGGATATTCTCAAGTTATAGCTGCTTGGATTCCAAAATATCATGTATTTAATGATATCGCACGTCAATATGATTTGACTTCAAGTGACAACTTGGATTCTTGCTCAAGTGGATAACACCTTGACTATCACAATATAAAACATACTTTTGTTGATGTCCCGATTTTTGTAGGAATATTTTCATCCAAAGCATTTCATTACACACTTCAATAGCTACAATAAACTCTACTTCTATAATTGATAAAATGGTACACTTTTGTAACTTTGATTGCTACGTGACAACTCCCCTTAAAAAGTAATTAGGTATCCATAAGTAGATTTTTTGAAATCAATATCTCCATTCATGTTTGCATTTGTGTAACCAATCAATTCAGATTACAACTTCCAAAGCATAGACTCATTTTGGAAGTATCCCTAGGATATCTTAGAATCTACTTCATTATATTCCAATGTTCCTTGCTTGGATTTGACAAGTATTGCTAACACTACTATCTAAATATATTATATATGATCTTGCACATAACATAGCATAGATTAGACTACCAATAGTTGAGGAATATGGAACCATATCCATTTCTTCTCTTTCTTTCTTACATGTAGGACTACTTTGAGCTTAGTATGAAATGGAGTAGCAAATGGATTTTATTTTTCCATGTTAAATCGTGCCAATAATTTCTTGATTTACATCTTCTTGTGATAACCATAGGTTCCCTTTCTTCCTATCACAGAAGATTGTCATACCGAGAATCTATTTTACGGATCTCAAGTCTTTCTTGGAAAAAAACTTACTAAGTGTTTTCTTTAGCTTGACAATCTTGTCAATATTGGACCATACAACCAAAATATCATCTATATAAAGAATAAGTATGATAAATTCACCATCACTGAATCTTTTTATAGATACACAATAGTCATATGTTGTCCTTCCATATCCATGCTCAATCATGAAGGAGCCAAAAAAATCGTACCATTATCATGGCGCTTACTTTAGTCCATATAGACTTTTCTTCAACTGAATACCAAATGTTTTTTGCCTTTGAATTTTAACCCTTTTGGATATTCCATGTAGATCTATTCTCCTAGATCACCATGAAGAAAATGAGTTTTCACATCTAGTTGTTCAACTTCTAAATTCAAAATTACAACCAAAGCAAGTGTTAACCTGATGGATGACATCTTCACCATCGGTGAGAAAATTTTGTCAAAGTTAATTCCCTATTTCTAACTAAACCCTTTTACCACTAACCTTTCCTTGTATCTAAGTCATAAGCTATTTTCTTCAGTCATCAATTTGTACACCCATTCTTTTAGTGCCTTTTTACCTTTTGGTAGTACTACCAAGTCATACGTGTAGTTCTCATGTAAGGATTTCATTTCCTCTTACATGGCTTTCAATCACTTCCCCTTGTGCTTATTTGTTAAAGCTTCTTTATAGCACTATAGTTCTTCTCTACCAGTGAGTAACATAAACTTAGTTAGAGAGCATGTCTTATGGGGTTTGGGTTCCCTAGTTGATCTTCTTAGTTAAGGTCTAACAAATGGTTCCTAAAGAGCTAGTGCTTCTTCCTCTTCATCATCAGCTTAGTCATCAACAATACCATTACTTCTAAAATCTTCAGTAATATCATCAACTAAATCATCACCAAATGGAGGAGTATTTACTGCAACTCCAACACCTTCTATTGAATATCTCTCATTACCTTGCTCTATAGAAGGAAGAACTAGACCCAAGTTGATTGGATCTTCTTTTAGGTGATCAATCTTCTCACCTCTTTGAATATCTTTAATATTTTGATCTTTAAAGAATACATCTCTACTTTTGACAATCATTATTTTGATAGGATACCATAGCTTGTACCCGAATTCTTCATAATCATATTCTAAGAAGATACATTCCTTTGACTTATAGTCAAGCTTCGATCTTTCATCTTTTGGAATATGAACAAATGATCTACAACTAAACACCTTTAGATGGTTTTAGGATACATCTTTACCTTCCTAATTCTTGTTTGGAACATCACCAATTAATGTAGTTGAGAGAGAGATATTGATCATGTCAACCCCAATTAAGAGAGCTTCGTACCATAAACTCTTGGATAGCTTAGCATGATATAACATTACTGAAGGATGTGTGTTTTAAAAGTTATTCTTTTTGATAAATATTTATGTATTGTTCATGATTTTGAATATTATGTATTCTTGTTCCTTGAGATTAACATGTTATATTTTGGAAGTGTTCAAGAAGATGCACTTGGACTTCAACCATAGAACTCTTAGAATGCGAAACATGTAATCCTAAATATGTTCACAATTGTGGTAATTAAGGAGGAACATTATTTACTATGAAAGCTTGTCATTTCGATTAAAAATACATTGTATTTCTATAAGTGTTGATAAGGGATTATCATTTAATGACATGAGTATATAAAATGTGTATTTTACATATTGAACATGACCTAACTAGATGGAACATTATATGGATTGTGTTTTGTGTCATTAATGTTTCCATTATGTTTTTAGAATCTTAGATATGAGATGTGTAGGTTTTTCACATGAGAAATATATAATGTGATTGCTATTTAAATATTATCTTATGATATGAATGAAATAGTAGTTCGTTGTGTACAACCTGTGTGGAAGAAATCTATATGTTAATATTATCATTGTCTCTCAATTTTGAGTTATGATATTATTGGGCCCCTTGGTAAAGTGAAATTATATCACATGCAGTATACCTAATGTAGTTATAATTATAATTCACTTGAGAGACCAAGAAAACGAATATAATGCAAAAGTAACACGATCCTATTTTGTATATTATTCATAATATCATGGAAAACTATAATGTAATGATAGAACCTCTTATAATCAATAATATAAAGTTTTATATTATTGCCAAGATGATGTAGATCCTCTATACGGCCACACCAACTAAAAAGAAACAATGAGTATTTTACATTTCATAATGATGTATAAGATAAAATACATGAGATGAAATGCTAAAATAAAATGTCATAATATGACATGCTTAGATGTTAAATATATTTGTGAAGTTATGCAAATATTATTTGGTATAATGTTTGAATACATTATAAGAATAATAGAGACATTTTATAATAGAATAATATGAATAATATTATTTGTTCATAAATTAATTTATTAAACCAATCACATGTTGAGATTAAAGAGAGCATGTGATGACTAAACAAGGCTATTAGAATTTGTGTAATTGATTCAAACCTTACATAAAGAGTTTCCCTAACTCTTGCCTATTTAAGGAGGCATAATTAAGGAAAATTAGATCCAATTTTATGCCTCTAACCCTAGCCGAAATTTTCCCCATTGTGCAGCCACGTTTTTCCTTTCCTAGGCCAAAACTTGTAAAGGCTTGCTCAAGGCCAAAACCTAGGTGGTTCAACCCTAGGCCGAAAGTCTCTTCTCTCATCTCTTCTTGCTAGATAGTTAGATCTAACTCTTGAACTCTACATACATCTATCTAAGAGGTGTGGTAGTTCCTTTTTTAGGTTCAAGGTGAACCAAGAGGTGCTCCCAAAAGAGAGGTGGTTTCCAAGAGATCTAGAAGGGAAATCGACTTCTCTCTACTCAAAATATTTGCCAATCTCTTTAGGTAAAGATAATCTTGTTCATCTCTAGCAATAAGGTAAATGATATTTGTTTATTTTATTTAGTGCACATTAGGTGTTTGTTTAAATGCTTAAGAGAAAATATTTCTTGCAATTATCATACAAATGAAGTCCTTTGTGTATTGAGCCAAGTGGTGATAGGAAAATTTTAAATTCTCAACATATAGGCATACACATGAAATCCCAACAGTGGTATCAGAGCTATGGCTTTATTTTGTGACAATTATACTATTTAATTTATACTTGATTAAGTTCTTAAGTGTTTGGTTAACTATCTCTCACGTTCATGGTTTATAAATCTGTCATTTTGAGTCCTTAGGGCATTTGGTCACTTTAGTAATTTTTGAATCACGATTGTTGTGGATCTAAAAATTCCTACATTATTTTATGATGTGTAGATGAAGATTATAAAATAAAATAGGGAATTTAGGCCATTTTATTAAGGTAAGCCAAAAATGGAAAAACAGGTACAACGTTGGAAATTGTTGTACATGTCGAGTTTTATGTTTTGCTGAGATTCAAAATAGCATAACATGAGTTTAGATGAATGGATTTTTGTGATCCACCTATCATTGGAAATATAATTAAGTCTAGTTTTTGAAAAAATATATTTTGCAATAGAAAATATTACGGATTTTGTGTGAAAATTAAAATTACAAAAGTACTACTATCAGGTCGAACTAGCAATTCGAATGTAATTTTCTCGAAAAATGTTGAATATTTTCTTAATTTATTTATATATACAGAAAGGTGTTAAAGTCTAGTTTTCATAAATATATGGCTTGAATTTGTATTCGGAACACACACTCTTGGGCATAGAAAACAATGACTGGTGCGCAACAGACCAAAACTGGACAACGAGCTAATTTTTGGTCTCACTACAATAAAAATTATTTTTTTTGCAAAAGGGATTGTTTTTGTAAAATCTATTGTAAAAGGATCTCATACAAATATGTTAAAAGTGATAAGTATTTAAGATTAGTTTTACCTATGTGAATGCTAATTTTAATTAGGCATAATGACAATTAAGAAATAATTTTATGTTTTCTAAAAGTTTCATATAAGTTTCAAAAATTTGAAATGGGGTATATGAATATTAGAAATAGAAATCATTTTTGGGATTTAAAATGATTTAGATGGATTGAGAACTTGAGAAATATAGGCTTAACTAAATAAGATTTAATAGTGTGGCAAGATTGCATATGTGTACTAATTTTGCTATACAGGAGGATTGTGGGTTAGTATGGCTCAAGATTATCAATGCCTTGTGTGTTGTAATGAATGATGTGTATTAATGTTTGTAATGCGGCCTAAGGTGCCACTGAAAATTAATTAGAATAATTAAATTATAGCAAAGATGTTAGGTTGCCATTCATGTATTAATTCATGGCTTGCATGCTACATAGGATTTAGGATTGGGTGATTCTAAATGTAATTTTTATTTTATTTTAGCATAGTTTTGAAGATAGAATGAGAATTGGGTGGGTGCTTGTAGCTTATAATTGTATCTTTCATGAAGGTGATTGATAAAGCTACAAGAATGCAAGTAGGAGCCATACAATCCACAAAGCTTAAGAATATATGAGATAATTTTAATGGTTAGGATAAGGTATTATTGTATGAATACATGACCTACCAAAATTACCAAAATTATCAGAGTCATCATATATTTGCTATGTCCATGAAAAATTTAAGAGTATCTTTTCTTCTCATTTTATCCACTTTAAGCTAGTACCTAGTAATAAGTATGAGTGTGATATGAATTACTAGGAATTATGAAACTTGCATGAATTCGTTGTTAAGCCATAAGTGAGTGGGAGTTGTGTGTGGAACATCTTCTTACGTATTCATTATATGGGAATGACTTATTCATACTTTTTGACCAATAAAATGAGTTTTCTTATACAAATCACCAAGATCTAGGCTTGGGTTTTGGGAAAGAGATTTTTATTAAGAAATTGGATTATTCTTTCTTAATAAAAATGACAATAGTCATAAAGTTAAGTTTTACTTAAAGGTTATGATTGGTAAATGATACCTACCTGAACAAATATTTTAGATGAGTCTATTTATTTGTAAGGGTCTTGTGTGACCAACAAAATGGACAAACTTTAATTTTTGTTAGTACAAATTTTAAATACATGAACACTGACATATCCTTAAATGAATTTTGTAGTTATGTCTACACTTCCTAAATTTCTGTGTTCTATGGTCGAGAAACACCCCCTTGCTAATGATGGGTCAAACTATTCTGATTGGATCCTCAAATTGAACATCGTGTTGCGCTTAGAGGATCTCTCACACATTCTGGATGGCAGTTTCCCAGAAGAGAAAGAGAAAGGTAAGCCAACTGATATAGAAAAAGAAGAACAAAAGAAATGGAAAGATTAGTATTGAGTTGTGTAGACACTGATCTTGGCCAGTATTGGCGATCAATTGCAAAGAAAGTTCCTTAATACTCCAGCCAAGGAAATTTTGGCACAATTGGAAAAGATGTTCACTAATAGTGCTTGCAAGGAGCGCTATAAGACCACCATCGCACTCACAAGGTGCAAGATGATGGTGAGTGAATATGTCTCAATGCACTTTCTCAAAGTACAAGGTTATATGGAGAAATTGGATAAATTGGAGAAATTGAATTCTTCAATACCTGAGGACATTACTGAGGATATCATTCTTGGGTCTCTTCCATATTCCTACAAGGATTTTATCATGCATTATCACATGTGTGAAAAGAAGATGACATTGAATGAGCTCCACAATGCACTTAAGACTGTTGAGGTTAACATGGGAAAGAAAAAGGAGAAATTTGTCCTTGTTATCATACCAAATAGTAAGAATATTTCCAAGAATTAAGGCAAGGAAAAGAGCAAGACAAGTAAGGCACATTCCTCACTCAAAGGCGAGAGTGGAGGGGCTCATGCGAGCACCTCCAACGGAAGCAAGAAAGGAAATGTTCCTAACTCCAATACGGAGTGCTTCTATTTCCACGAGAAGGGACATTTGAAAATGAATTGCCCTAAGTATAAGCGTGACTTGGATGAAGGCAAGGTTGAACGTAAATGCCCTAAAGGTATACCTGTTATTAAACTAAATTTAAATTTAGCCACAACTATCCAAGATTGGGTAATGGATACCAGATCATATGCTCACTTAGTCTCTAATATGAAGGCACTAAGGGATAAAAGACCTTTCTCGAAAGTAGAAGTTATGTTGAAAGTTGGAAATGGTGCAAGTGTCCCCACGGTCGTTGTTGGCACCATTAATCTTCACTTATATGGTGGTTTATGTTTAATTTTAAAGGATGTTTATCATGTTCCTTCTGTATTTTGAAACATTATTTCTATATCATGCTTGGATGTATAAGGCTTTTGTTTTGTAATAGATAACTCATATATGGTTATTAAGAAGGATGGTCTATTTTATGCAAATGTTGTCATTTCAAATGGATTATATTTTATTGATTTAGATGAGGATAAACATGTATTGAATATCAGTAACAAAAGACTTAAGATGTATTATACGAATGAGACACTCTTGTGGCAATATTGCCTTGGTCACATAAACGAGAAACACATAAAGAAATTGTAGCAAGCAAATATTCTAGATTCGTTTGATGGTAAAGCAATTGAAACATATGAATCTTGTTTAACTAGAAAGATGACCAAATCACCATTCAAGAAGAAAGGTGAAAGAGTGTGTGTCTTATTGGAATTGATACATTTCGATATATGTGGTCTAATGAGTACGAGTGCAAGAGATGGTTATAGGTACTTCATTACCTTTATAGATGATTATAGTCGATATGAATATGTGTATCTTATAAAGAATAAGAGTGATTATTTTGAGAAATTCTATGAATACAAGAATGAAGTAGAGAACCAACTTGACAAGAGAATTAAGGCTCTACGAACTGATCGTGGAAGAGAATACTTGAGCAATGAGTTTAACACATACTTGAAAGAATGTGGCATCATACCATAACTCACTCCACCCCGGACACCACAATGGAATGGTGTTTCCGAGAGGAGAAATTGAACCTTGCTTGATATGGTTCATTCAATGATGTGTCAAATGAATCTGCCTTTATATTTTTGGGGTCATGTACTCCAAATTATGGCTCACACACTAAACATTGTTCCATCAAAATCCATTGAGAAAACTTCACATGAGTTATGGATGGGCAAACCATCCAACATATCTTTTCTCAAAGTTTGGGGTTGTGAGGCATACGTCAAGCATATGATGTCAACAAAAGTTGAACCCAAAGCGGATAAGTGCTTCTTCATTGGATACCTAAGAGAAACAAAAGGGTATAGTATTCTTAGAGAAGAAGTTTCTCGAAAGAATCAAAAGCAGTGGAAGTAGGATGACACTTGAGGAAAATCAAGAGAACCTACTAGCAAGTGATCATGAGATGAATGATGACATTCAAGATGATCGTGAAATACCACATGAAGTTCCTTATTAGTGGGAGTACAAGCAGTCAAACTTTACAAATAATTGTTGAAGAGACTCAGAATTCTCCACCTAGTGTTCGTCTAACTCGAATTGAAAATGAATATATTTCGTAAGAAATTGTGAAAGAAGTTTAGGAAGCTCAAGTTGAGTCACAAGAACAAAGACAACTTATAAGGTCAACAAGGGAAAGGAGAATACCCAAATTTTACATAGGTCTTCATGAGGTCTTGGTAATGGATACCGACGACCCCTTGACCTACGAAGAAGCAATGGAAAGAAAGGACTCTAAAGCATGGCAGGAAGCCATGGGATCCGAAATACAATCCATGTATGACAACCAAGTATGGAACTTGGTAGATCTTCCTGAAGGATCGAAAGCTATTCGAAACAAATGGGTTTTCAAGAAGAAGATGGACATGAATGGTAGCATGAAAACCTACAAGGAAAGACTTATAACAAAAGGTTTTAGTCAAATCCAAAGGATTGACTATGATGAAACATTTTCACCAGTTGCTATGTTTAAATCTATTTAGATTATGCTAGCTATTTTCGCATTTCATGATTATGAAATATGGCAATTGGATGTCAAAAAAACTTTTCTAAATGGGAAGCTAGATGAGGATGTATACATGGTATAACCTCAAGGTTTTAAAGATCTAAAAAATAGCGGCAAAGTGTGCAAGCTTTAGAGAGCCATTTATGGCTTGAAGCAAACATCAAGGAGTTGGAACAAGTGCTTTGATGAAGAGGTTAAAACCCTTGGATTCATTCAAAGTAAGGAAGAACCTTGTGTATACAAGAAGGTCAGTGGAAGCCACATTATGTTCTTAGTCTTATATGTCGATGACATATTGCCGATAGGTAATAAAAAATCTTTGATGAAGCAAACATAGAAATCATTGAAAGTGATCTTTTCAATGAAAGACATAGGAGAGGCTCAATATGTCTTAGGGATTAAGATATATAGAGATAGGTCTTGTAGGCTTATTGGTCTAAGTTAGAATGTGTATATTGAAAAAATCTTAGAAAGGTTCCATATGGAAAAGTCCAAGAAAGGAAATGTACCAATGAGTGTGTCTGTGAAACTTAGCAAGTTGTAGTGTGCCACAACACACAAAGACATTGAATACATGAAGAATGTTCCCTATACTTAAACCATAGGTTCCATCATATATGCTATGAATAGCACGAGACCCAATGTCGCGTATGCTCTGAGTATGACAAGTCGTCATCAAGCTTTACTTGGTCCTAATCATTGGACTACAATCAAGAATATTCTTAGGTACCTGAAAAGGACCAAGAACAAGTTTATTGTCTATGGTGGTCAGAGATAGCTCATTGTAAAGGGCTACACTGATGCTAGTTTTATGACAGACCCGGACTATAGAAGATCTCAGTCTGGGTATATCTTTCTTCTGAATGGTGGAGTTGTGAGCTGGCGTAGTTGGAAGCAATCAACTACGGCTTACTCAACCATCGTAGTAGAAGTCATGGCGGCTATAGAGGCAAGAAAAGAGGGAGTCTAAATATAGAAGTTCCTTGAGGAATTGGGCGTCATTTCATCCAATGAAGGTCCCTTGGAGCTATTTTGTGATAATAGTGCATCTATTTAGCAAATTAAGGAGCCAAAGCCACATCACGAGACAAAGTATATGGACAAAAAGTACTTTGTAACTCATGACTTCATCGAAGAAGGAAAAATTTCATTGTTATGGGTTGACACCAACAACAACACAGTTGATCCCTTCACTAAGCCCTTTTCACAAGCCAAAAGCAAAATTCATTTCAAGTCCATAGGTCTACAAGACCATGAGGAGTGGCTTGAAGACTAAAAGAAATCTAGTTTTAGAGTTTATACATTTTTTATGTATATGAGAAACTTTAAAAACAAGTGCGAGACTGAAGGATGTGTGTTTTAAAAGTTATTCTTTTTTATAAAGATTTATGTATTGTTCATGATTTTGAATATTATGTATTCTTATTCCTTTAGATTAACATGTTATATTTTGGAAGTGTTCAAAAAGATGCACTCGGTCTTGAATCATAGAACTCTTAAAATGAGAAACATGTAATCCTAAATATGTTCACAATTGTGGTAATTAAGGAGGAACATTAATTACCGTGAAATATTGTCATGTCAATTAAAAGTACATTGTAGTTCTATAAATGTTGATAAGGGATTATCATTTAATGATATGAGTATATAAAATGTGTATTTTATATATTGAACATAACCTAACTAGATAGAACATTATATGGAGTGTGTTTTCATCATTAATGTTTCCATTGTGTCTTTACAATCTTAGATATGAGATGTGTAGGTTTTTCACATGAGAAATATATAATGTGATTGCTATTCAAATACTATCTTATGATATGAATGAAATAGTAGTTCATTGTGTACAACCTGTGTGGAAGAAATCTATATGTTAATAATATCATTGTCTCTCAATTTTGAGTTATGATATTATTGGGCCCCTTGGTAAAGTGGAATTATATCACATGTAATATAGCTGATGTAGTTATAATTATAATTCACTTGAGAGACCAAGAAAACAAATATAATGCAAAAGTGACACGATCCTATTTTGTATATTATTCATAATATCATGTGACAAGGATAGACACAAAATTAGTGGATCGAGTAAATAATGACTATGTCATTTGGAAAACTATAATGTAATGATAGAACCTCTTATAGTCAATAATATAAAGTTTTATATTATTACCAAGATGATATAGATCCTCTATATGGTCACACCAACTGAAGAGAAACAACAAGTATTTTACATTTCATAATGATGTATAAGATAAAATACATAAGATGAAATGCTAAAATAAAATACCATAATATGACTTCCTTAGATCATAAATAAATTTGTGAAGTTATGAAAATATTATTTGGTATAATGTTTGAATGCATTATAAGAATAATAGAGACATTGTATAATAGAATAATATGAATAATATTATTTTTTCATAAATTAATTTATTAAACCAATCACAAGTTGAGATTAAAAAGTGCATGAGATGGCTAAACAAGGCTAGTGGAATTTGTGTAATTGATTCAAACCTTACACAAAGAAGTGCCCTAACCCTTGCCTATTTAAGGTGGAAGAATTAAGGAAAATTAGATCCAATTTTCTGGCTCTAACCCTAGCCAAAATTTTCCCCATTGTGCAGCCACGTTTTTCCTTCTCCTAGGCCAAAACTTGGAAAGGTCTGCTCAAGGCCAAAACCTAGGTGGTTCAACCCTAGGCCGAAAGTCTCTTCTCTGATCTCTTTTTGCTAGGTGGTTAGATCTAAGTCTTGAACTATACATCCATCTATCTAAGAGGTATGGTAGTTCGTTGTTTAGGTTCAAGGTGAACCAAGAGGTGCTCCCGAAAGAGAGGTGGTTTCCAAGATATCTAGAAGGGAAATCGACTTCCCTTTACTCAAGAGATTTGACAATCTCTTTAGGTAAATATAATCTTCTTTATTTCTAGCAATAAGGTAGATGCGATTTGTTTATTTTATTTAGTGCACATTAGGTGTTTGTTGAAATGCTTAAGAGAAAATCTTGTTTGCAATTGTCATACAAATAAGGTCCTTTGTGTATTGAGCGAAGTTGTGGTAGGAAAATTTTAAATTCTCACCATATAGGCATACACATTAAATCCTAACAATACTTACCCATTCAACAATATTTTTGTTCATTCTCTCAGTTATGCCATTACATTGAGTAGTCTTTAAAACCAATCTTTCATACATGATTCCATTTCTTACACAATAATGCCTAAAAGTTTCCATGTATTCTCCCTCATTATCTGTGCGGATACACTTCAAAGATCTACCAGTGTCTGTTCAACATTGGCATGAAATTACTTGAATACATCAAATACTTGATCTTTAGTCTTGAGTGTATAAGCTCAAAATTACCTAGAATGATCATCAATAAAGGTAATAAAGTACTTTGCTTCTCCAAGAGTACTAGTATTCATCAGACTACAAATATCAGAATACACAACCTCTAAAATATTGAGCTTTATTTGAGGTTTCTGTAATAAAATGAAGCTCGATGTTACTTTCCAGCCAAGTAATGCATATATGGTTTAAGAGACATACATTTATCTTTCACTTTTGTTAATTCCTTTGTTTTAGCTAGAATTTGAAGTCTCTTCTCATTCATATGTCCAACCTTTTGTGCAATAACTCAATTGAGGAATCTTTTTTGAGAGCATTCATGCACCCATTACATACTTTGCATTGGTTATATAAAGAGTATTTTCCTTTTTTCCTCGGAATACTATTAGAGAACTTTTAATAAGATTTAACTTACCACCACCAAATACACTAGTATAACCATTATCATCGAGTAGTCTGGTGGATATCAAATTCAGACAGATGTTTGGAACATGTCTTACATCCTTGATAGCTAAGTAACATCCTGTGTTAGTTTGAACAAAAATATATCATATTCCCATGATCTTGGACATTTTATCATTTCCTATCCTAATGTTACCAAAATCTCCATGGTATTGGATGTAAAGAATTTCCGTCTATGAGGTCACATGATACGATGCACCAAAAATAATGATCTAAAATGTATCTTGTAATGAAAATTAGCATTATCATCATTACAAATAACAATCACCTCATTTCTATTAGATACTGTAGCACGGATGCCTTTTGCTTCACCAATTCCTTGCTTTCTTTTGAGTTGTATGCATTCTCTTTCATATGGCCATGTTTGCCATAATGATAGCATTCTATATCTCTCATCATCCTCGACCTATCTCTGAACATATCTCTTGAATTTCCTCTTAACTTGTTCGTATTGTGGAATCTTCTATTAATGCTTCTTCGACAATATTTAGGAACAAGTGCCTCAGACTCAATTGATGTTCCTTGCTTATTCCTTCTTGCTTTTTCATTGAACATGTTATCTTTTACTATATCTAATATAAAAACACCTTGAATAGCTAAGTTGCTTAATGATTCCACCAATGGTAGTCACTTAAATGTATAGAAACACTTTGATTATATTTGTACTTTAATTTAACTAACTTTCCAATAATATAAACTATATTTCAAGTAATATTTCTCTCATACATAGACTCGAACTTTGTCTATAATGAGTAGGCAACAGTTTCTTGTGCTACATGATGAAAGATGCTTTGTTCAATCTATTGTCGAATTTGTCCGACAATTTTTCTCTTCATCGAGCTCCAATCGGCATTGAATTTGCCTTTTGGCTTTGCTTCTTCATGATGCGTATTTTCGCAAGTGTACGAATCGTTCAAGTAATAAAGTGTACAAAAGTACGGATATCGAACCCACAAGGAATGATGTTACTAAGTACCGAAATTGACTAACCCTAATTTTATTTGAAAACCAAATTGTTGAAATTGTTTTAAAAGCAAATTAACATAAAACTAAACGCAAATAACAAAATTTAATATTGTTCACAAATGATTAAAAACGCCAAGGCATTTGATTTCGCTAAATCAATTCAATCCGATTTCAAGTTATGTTATATGAGAATCAAAGTTAAAAGTGATGGTTGAAAAACCCAAACTTATCTAATACTCTTTCTCAAGTTATATTAGAATTACTTATCTATGAAAACCGATTATATTTCTATGAAGATTTAATCACAAATAAGCACATTACGATTTATGGAATTTCTGGAATAACCACATACATCATGCATTAGGTGTCAAACTCGCATTCAACATATGGTATTTATCACAAGAAGCGTTCATTACACATCTCCTCTCGATCTCAATATAATGCAACAAATCATTTAAATCTTGATCAGAAATTTAAAAGCATTAAGCATGGAAATAAATACTCAACTTGAAAACAATGAATTCATATAACGATAACACAAGAAATCAGATTTTCATGATCTAACTACATCATAGCCTTAGCAAAAACGAATTAGTTCATAACGGAAATAAGAACAACCATTATTTCAATTGAATCCATGAACAAACAATCTGAATAAAATGCAGAAAATAAAAGCTAAGGAGAAGAGATGAAAAACTCTTGAAGAGGAAGACTTGGTAGCAACAATGGTGATGATTCTTCAAGCTTTTCCAACCTTTCTCTCCAAAATTTCCTTTTCTCTTGCAAAAATAACGCAATTCTGCTCTCTTTGCCGTGGCCTCCTTCTCCATCATAATGTATATATAGGTCTAGGGTTTTGGAGGGCAATTTTGGAACAAAACAGCATAAAAAAATGTTTTCGAACGAAACTCGCCGGCAGCAAAGTTATTCTCGCCGCGGCGAGATTTCTGGAAAACTTACGATTTGAGTTCGCTAAATCTTGCTGGCGGATTATTATGGCCAATGAGATGCACTGTGGAGATGTATGTGGTTGGCGGCGAGATGTACTTGGCCGGTGGCGAGATTTCTTTACCAAAATCCGTGCTCTTGGGAAGATTTTCAACATTTTCTCCGTAAGGTTTTCGCCGGCGGCGAGAATATTCTCGCCGGCGACGAAATTCCAAATTTTGAAATTTTGTTTTTTTTTTCTTTGATTCAATCCCGATCATTGTACTTTGTCCCTAACTTCTCCAAAATCATGATTTTACCTAAAATTGTACTTTAAACACGAAATACCCGTGAAATGACATTTGTGGATTAAATAATCAAATAAACACAATTTTCACACAAATATCAACATTTAAATCATAAAAAAAATGTAATAATTTAGTTCTTATCACTTCATTTAGAATCAATTTATATAAATCTTTGCAATAAATAATGTCTTTCATTCTTAGCTTCCAGATTGAATAATTTTATGTCGAAAATTTAATAAGTTGACGGTGTCTTCCTCATTTTGAAAGTAGAAAATATTATTATAATTAATATTCTGCAGACGTAACTATGATATCATTGTTGAAAAATATAACAAATAAAATTATAATAGCTCCCATCGTGTGTAATTAAAATGAATTAAAAAAATATAAATATACTCTACCGGCTAATAAATGAAAATATAAAATAATATCACAAATAAATATGACTTAACACTGTATTGGATTTTTATACGAAAAAGGATATCTATCTTACTTATAATGATAATTTCTTTCTCTCTCATTCTCCTAAGCTTAACTTTTATGTTGATTATTCTCTAAGAGGTGATCATAAAAAGTAAAGTAACCACATTTTATAATATAACATTTATTATTATTATTATTATTATTATTATTATTATTATTATTATTATTATTATTATTATTATTATTAGAGTAAAAATTGGAGAGAGAAAAACTCTTTATTTTTCTCTTTCATTAAACTATTCATATTTCTTCTCTCCTACACCCATCTTTTATTCTAACATTATCTTTTATTCTAACATTTCTCTAATCTCATATTCGTTCAAATTCTCTTCGCTCCAATAAGAGGGATGACCTTTTCATATTTAACGAGACAAAAGATTGAAACTCTTATAATTAAAAACAGGGAAATCAAATTCCTCACTTTACTCACAAGGGTCATATATACTGATTATTTATGTTGTGTGCTGCTTCACAAGCTGTCATAAGTTGATTTGGCAAATAGTTTTTCTTCACATGAGTCGGTAGATTGTAGAAACAAGTAAATTAAGTTGTCAACTACATAGTTAGATGAGAAATTAATCAATTAATTAATTAATGAAAATTACAACCTTTAATTAAAAAAAAAACAGTCCTTTATTAATTCTGTCGTTTTCTATAAACATTCGTGTGCATTCTGTTTAGAAATAATTATATCACTAGCTAGTTTGGTTTTTACTTCTTTGTTTGTACTAGCAAAATAATTGCTTATTCTCGGTGTTTGATTATTTGCTTTACATAATTAATATTTATTATCCAAAATAACTAATTTATTGCAATAAATAAATTAAAATAATTATATAACTTAATTATTTGACTGCGTCAAATCAATTGTCTATGCTATGTATATGTTTTTTTTATAATTTTAATTTTTATTATCGGGACGTGGGTTATACATAATTATTAAAATATGCAACGGATTTTACTCAGATAAATGTTGTTATGTATACAATATATTTTTATATAAAAATATGTTTAAAAATTGGTATAAAATATGAATATATTAAAAATATTTAAATATGAATATCATTTTTTTAATTTTAAAAAATATGTTATTATATATATATATATTTATTTATTTGTGTTTTAATAAAAATATTAAGATATTATTTTATTTTTTCATGAGAATATAAAATATTAATAATGGATTTAATATAAATAGATTATAATTGAAAATAAAATCTTGATAATACTAAATTTAATTCAATTTTAACGTACATCATTAAAAAACATACGTATGGTTTCGGTTTTTAACCGTGATCGTGGCCTATGACCACGGTTATAAAAACCGAGGCTTGAGTGAGAGAGACCATAGATTGTTACCTATGACCTCGGTTATTGAAAAACCGAGGCCATAGAACATGTTTATGACCTTGGTCTTTCAATAATCGAGGTCATATGGTATGTCTATGGCCTCAGTTTTTTAATAATTGAGATCATAGGGTATGCATAAATAAAAAAAATACAATTAGTAATTACAATATTAAAAATCAATATAAATTATAATATTAAAAATTATATTATATTAAAATTAAAAGTATAATTACATTCGAGAGTTTATTATATACTAAAACATAAAAAAACTACTATTACAAACTGACTTTTTACTATTAATTATAAGCATTTACAAACTGACTTTTTGCTATAAAATATTGCTATAAAATATGAATATCATTTTTTTAATTTTAAAAACTATGTTATTATATATATATATATATATATTTGTGTTTTAATAAAAATATTAAGATATTATTTTATTTTTTCATGATAATATAAAATATTAATAATAGATTTAATATAAATAGATCATAATTGAAAATAAAATCCTAATAATACTAAATTTAATTCAATTTTAGCGTGCACTACTAAAAAACATACATATGGTCTCGGTTATAAAAACTGAGACTTAAGTTAGAGAGATCATAGATTATTACCTATGACCTTGGTCTTTCAATAACCAAGGTCATATGGTATGTCTATGGTCTCGATTTTTCAATAATCGAGACCATAAGGTATGCATAAATAAAAAAATACAATTAGTAATTACAATTTTAAAAATCAATATAAATTATAATAAATTTATTAATTACAATATTAAAAATTATATTATATTAAAATTAAAAGTATAATTACATTTGAGAGTTTATTATACACTAAAACATAAAAAAACTTACTATTACTATTAATTACAAGCATTTATAAGTGTACTTCAAATCAACCAGTTGTACCAGTACCAACACAAGTAGTGCCAGTGTACCAATACCAGCACTAGTAACGCCAGTGTACCAACACCAGCGTAACGTACCAACACCAACTCACAACACCAAGACTAACACAACACCAAAGACCAAGACAAATAAGAAGAAGCACTAACACCAACAACAACACCAAGGCCAAAGACTAACACCAGCACAACACCAATACCAACGCAGTGCACCAACACTAGCCTCAACACTAGAGCCAGCGCCAGCAAAAGTGTAGCAGCACCAGCACTAGCGCACAATGCTATCGCCAACGCAACACACTAGCACCAGTGCAATGCAGCATACTAGCCCCAGCACTAGCACCAACCCTAGTGTCGCACAGCAGCAATAATAACACCATTAGTAACAACAGTAGCAGTAGGACCAACACAACGCACCAAAACCAAGTGGAAATTATGTAATTGGATATGCCTACAAATTATGATAGGTTACACCTGAAATTTAGCACAAAAATGATCATAGTTTGTTATCATAATTTGTTTTAAACATAAACAATTTCAATTCCAAGCCCCAAAAAAACCAACATTTTTATCATATTTTTACTCAAAAACTGTCACAATTTTGGCCAAAAATTTATCCCAACTTTAGCATGAAAATCATAACAGTTTCAACAAATAAAGTATCACAGTTTTAGCAAGAAAATATCACAATTTGGAATAGGAAAATTGTCAAGAAAACTATCACAGTTTGAAAGTAATTTAAAGCTTAACTTCTTGCCTTAATAGCCAAATAAAAAACACTATTTCTTTGTGTGATGTAGATAAAAAATTCTCCACCAGTTAATACCTGTATCAGCATAAGTTCCAGGCACTAGGCACCATGGACCAACAAGACCAAGACCAAAGACTAATGCAACGTACCAATACCAAGTACCAATGCCAACAGCATCAAGTACCAACGCAAGACACCAACACCAAAGACTAACAAGACAACACCAATACCAACATAGAGCACTAGTACCAATGTAACACAGTGCACCAGCACCAGCGCTACGCACCAGCCCCAGCCCCAACACTAGCGCAGCAACACCAGAGTGAAACTACATTTAGGAGATAAGTTGGCTAAATAATAGTTTGTGTATTATTAAGCTGCATATGGAGATGCATATGTTTCTCCATGACACAGATGTTTGTTTCCAGAAAAAATAGTGCTGAGACATCATAGCAGTATCTGTTGATGGTTATGAGATTACATAAAATATCGGAATGCATGAATTTTGGAAGAAGTTATAGTAGGAAATAATATATAGTGGTAACAAGGAAATTTTACAGGGACTCACTTATTTATGCTTAGTTGTGACACCAAATTGAATTTTAGGTTGAATGGTCTGAATTAGGGTTTTTATGAAACAAAGAAGATGAGACAGGGCTCATTTGTTGCAAATAGTTTACCACCAATTGGATCTTCATTTGTTGTTGTCACTAGCTCGCTCATGGTTTTTCCCACGAGCTCTTCAAATTCAGCTTTTACATAAAAAAGATGATATTTTCCAATATATAGTAAGAATCTATAAATATAAAAAAATCAAAACAATTAAAAAAATAACAAAACATTCTTATAATATTTTTTTTGCCATGGCTTAGTGTTAAGCTCAATAATGTAGAGGAGAAACTGAGCCAAACAGATCAAGCTGATCAATTATCCATGTTACCAGAAATTCGATTCAAGACCTCTCATTTATCTCCAGATGATCTCATATAGGACCGTCAATAGATGCAACAACATAATCTAGAACTTAAACAAATAATGAAAAGGACAATACATAGCTAAAAGTGACGTCTAAGTGCGTTAGAATTCTTAAACATGCCAACATTTTCATCCAGATGCATGTCAACATTTTCAAACTTCTGACTTAACAATCTTTAAGAATTAAGAATGGATATATGCATCAATCGTGCATCCCAAAAGAAACCCTAGCACCCAAAAGAAATTCAAATACCTTCAGTTCAGATAGGCAATGAAGTAGGCAAAGAGAATAGACTGGGCTTTAAAGGCAAGGAATTAGCGAGTTTTCTCCTATAAATTAATTTAAACCAAAACATTATGGCCTAAAACTCCTCTCGCTCTTTTCTCCTAATTTTATCCCATAAACCTAATGAAATTGTATGATCCTTAACACGATGATTGATCTCTGTTTCCATACTATACCTTCAAACTCTCCTGAACCTCTATTCTTTACGACTTCTCTGGAAACACCTCGCAACAGATTCGAAGGAGAGCGCGCAGGAGCTTCTTTGGGGTTAGTAGCTCGAGAATCTCCATTGCATTTTTGGATGTCAATAATACTTTGTTTTTGACGGCGACACACGTAGAGCGGTAGAGAGGGTGAACAACGGCTAGAGTTGGGTCACAAAAAGAAATGGTACGCGCTGGCTTGGGAAGAGAGAAAAGAAAAGAAAGAAATTAATATTTGTTAGCATTGGGGAGGGAGCTGGGAAAAAGAAAAGAAAAGGAGATAGATGGAGGGTGGGAAAAAGAAAAGAAAAGAGAGTGAGGAAAAAACAAAAGAGGAAAAAAAATTAAAAGAAAAAAAATAAAAAAATTGATATATGGTGTAAAGGGTAAATGTTATGTTTATAGCTTCGGTTTTAAAAAAATCGAGGATAAATTTTGGAGACTAAAGATATGTATTGTAGTAGTGGTGGTTTGTTTAATAAATTGATAAATAAAACTCATTTTGTTCATTTTAAATGAAAAGTTTGAACTACAAATACTATCTTTTAATCTTAAAATTCACATTTAACATTTTTTTCTTTAATATGTGTTTCATAATTAGTAGTTTTACTACTAAATATTTAGATTTAATTATATTAATTTTTTTGTTATTTATTTATATTAGTCAATAAACAAAAAATTTAATATTTTAATAAACTATAAAAATTATAATTTAAATATAATTGATATTATTTTTCTTATATATATATATATATAATATTTTATTAATCGAGTATTTTTGTATAATTTTAAAAATTATTTTAAAAGTAAAATTATTTTTCATTAATTTTATATGTATAGGTAGAATATAAGTATATAATACCTAAAATTGCTAAGTTTCGATCATACCCGATTCATAATATATGTATGTGATATTTAAGTATAAATATTATTTATGAAAAAAGAAAGAAAGTTTGATTAAAATCATCCATATAAATATTATTTAGTAGTATTTTTTTAATATAATTACACATTTTTTAGCAACTAATTTAAGTATTATTTTTTAGATTAAACGATATTTTAATGTGATTTAAATTTTTGACTTGAAACGGAAGGAGTGATAAGTCTTACCGATAGACTACTAAACAAATCATAATTTTGGACGGATTAAATGCATGAATTGATGAATTAAATTGATGAATTAAATTGATGAATATATAGTAGTATTAATTATTAAACAATAATTATTATTGGTTTCGAAATTTTTATTTTAAAAAATAAAAATGAAAGTATTCAAATATTATTTTTTATGTTTCTTTTATATATAATTTTTATCGTTGTTAAAATTTTGTGAAAAAGTTTGCATGAATATTTAATTAGTTTGTTAGTTAACGAAGAATAAATATACAATAATAATTATTTTATTAACTGTATGTATTATAATATGTGAAAATGATATACAATCTAAATATGATATGAACATGAGTGATTTGACATGATATTATCAAGACTTGCAATTTAATTTAATAAATTAGTAAGGACAATACACACGAATTTATTTAATTAATATTTTTATTATTATTTAAAAAATTATTTTAATCAAATATAATAAGCATTATTATAAACATTTTTGTGTGTAAAATTATGTAAATTAGTTGCTATTTCTCATATGACATTAGGAATGAGTATGAGAACTAGTGACGGCTATATTAATAACTATAACTAAGTTTTCTCCAATTTCATATCAATTTAGATTATGAATGAGATTATTATAATTTTCTCTTTTAAGGGCACTTAATAAATGCCTTATAAATAAAAAGATGGTGTTTTAGTAGGTTCGTAATCATAGTAGTATTGCGATTATAATTTTGGTACCTTTTAACCTATATTTTTGAGGTGTTATTTTAGTAGTATCTCATTTAAAAAATATATTAATTTGATGCAATTTATCATTTAATTGAAAATTTTTCACATTTATTATAATATATGTATGATATTTAAAAAACATTTGTATAATCAATCAATTAAATGATATTTAAAGGATATTTTCAGATAATCAACCAAAAATATTCTTTGAATATCGTACGTGTACTACTTCACATAAAAAATCCTCAATTAAATAACAAATTATACCAAATTGATAATTTTTTTAAAAAATATCACTAAAATATTGCATCAAAATATAAATAAAAAATGCTAAAAATAAGATTATGGTAATACTATAAATATTAATTTTCATTTTACTCATAAGCCTTATATGTAGGCACCGCAAAAAAGTTAGACATAAAAGAGCAATTATATTGCCCTCAATTTATATTCTAATTGTGTGTAGTAGTTTTTTAAATGTTTAATCATATTTTTGTTTTTAATATTTATTTAAAAATATATTTAATTTAAAAAACTTATAAGATGATACTTATTTTATAATAAATTTAAAATATTAATATTAACTTATATATTTTAATTATTTAACATATGTTTGTAATTACAATACATATATAAATGTAAGAATAAATAAAATTAAATATAATTCTTGAAAGTGTTGTTTTTTTCCATATAATTATATACATATATATAAAAGAATATATTAGGTTTCGGTTAACCATTATTTTGGCATTATAATTGTTTGGATGTATAGATTGTCAAGTGACAGCCCGAACCAGACGATAGCCCGAGTACAGTGACAACCCGAGCTCGAGGGATAGGTATACCCTATATTGTTTATATAAAGTCATTCGCTTGATCGAGCCTTAGGTGGTTAACCTCGATCTATAAGTATACTTTTACTTTATGCCCTTTTTGACTTATTCTAATGTGTCCATCCTATGTAATCGACACATGTACATGTAACGCCTTACAAATATATAGTTATCCCAAGAAATACACACATTCCATCATTTGTTCTAGCTTATCTCTATGTTCTTTCTCCAAAATTCAGACAAATAACAACATTTTGGTGCCCACCATAGGGCTTAGATTTTGAGATCGACCTTTAGTTTTTGACCTTGTATTTTACAGGATTCACCCCTAGCTTTAAGAGAAACTTGGGAGATCAAACGTACTCCAAACCTAAGCTACACTTAAAACTCACAATCATATGTTCTATAACACCATGGTAGGAATCCCTACTGAAGGAAAATTGAGGTTAGCTAACAAAGGAGCAGCGGTGGCACAAGGTAACACTTCACCAATGCATAACGAAACTAGAATAGAGGCTAGCATTCATCAAGAGTTAGCTCACCAACTTCTCCAGTTAAGGAGAGAGCTCGAGGAGACAAGAAAAGAAAATATGTCACTGTGATCGCAGTAAGAAGGAGGGGCATTTGATGATCGAACCATCTACTAAATTGATAGAAACAGACTAGAGTGCGTCTTACTAGAACCTACCCAGGCTAAGAAGGAGATCGAAAGGAACCTTCTTTCTAGAATGGCAAGACTTAGCGATGAGCAATGGATTCAAGAAATAAAAAATTGGGAGACTCAGTTTCAAGCATTGGAAAAGGCCAATAAAAAACAAGACTAGGCTTTGAAGGAAGCCAATGAGAGGTAGGAGAAAGGCAAGGCACCATATGATGTAGATAAGGACCGTGAGCAATTATGTGTGTCCTCATTTGCTGACTAGATAGAAAATGATGAGCCATCAGCCAAGTTTAATGCCCTTAAATGCCTCGATTATTTTGGAACCAAAGACCCTATGACATATGTACAACACTTCAAGAAAACCATGGCCCTTATAAGCCTAGCTCAGGGAAAGAGATATTCCATGATATGTAAGTTTTTCGATACCACCATCTATGAAGGCACACATAAATGGTTCAACAACTTGGCATCTCGCTCCATCACCTCTTTCTCACAATTTTCCAAACTATTCATCATAAATTATACCTACAACAAGCTTATGAGAAAAGAATCACATCACCACTTCTCAATCTTTCAAGAAATGGGTGAGTCCATAGAGGGATACATGAAACAATTTAGGGAGGAGAAGCTGAAAATCTATTATTGTCCTAACTTTATTTCTATAGAAGCTTTCATGTGAGGTCTCTTAAAGAACTCTAAATTGTTAGTAGAACTTACCAAAACAATTTCCCATACTTTGGAGGAAGCATACAGAGAGGCTAGGAAGTTTGTCAATCTTGAGAGAGATTTAAGTCTAGTTAAAGGCTATCAAACTAATATAGAGATGGTACCAGATAAAGAGAAGAAGAGGATAAGCCTAGATAGTATACATCAAAGCAACGAAGAATAAGGGACCTTAGGAGATGTCACTATCTTCTTTTAGAGGGCATACTCTGAGAGTGGATCTGGCCCAAGCTGTACTAAAAATAGAGGATGAATCTAATGTAAGGTGGCCCTTGAAGATGAAATCCTCGCTTAGAGATACATCTAAATGGTATGCTTTCCATAAAGACGTGGGCCATGAAACAAGAGTATGTAGACACCTCAAAAATGAGATAGAGGATTTTTTAGCAAGGGGATATATGAAGAACCTCATCGCAGGCAACGAGGAATGAGGAAATAGTCAAAATAGGCAAGAGGCACCAAAACCAATGAACCCATTGAGCAGTGGAAGAGAGTACCATAATGAGCCCAACATCATAACTATACATACCATACACGAAGGGCCTGGGATCAATGGGGTCTCAAATAACTCCCACAAAAGGTTTGTAAGAGAGCTACATAATGCGCATCATGTATATGCCTTGGGTAAGGCAAGAACTGCCATAGAGATCATTTTCAGCGAAAAGGATGAGACCTCATCCCTTTACAAAGATCCTTTAGTCATTACCTTGAGGATAGGATTTTGTGATGTCTTTCGGATAATGATTCATAAAAGAAGCTCGGTGGATATCCTTTTTCTAACCACTACCAAGACTTTAGAAGTGAAGGAATTTGATATTGTTAAGGCAAAACTCCCTCTAGTAGGGTTCAATAGCAATACTACATATGCAATAGGAACAGTAGTGTTGTCGGTCATGGAAAAAGGAATGATAGTAATGACCAAATTCATAATCATCGATCTTCCGGCACACTACAATGTAATATTAGGTAGGCCATGGATACACAAAATAAGGGCAATCCCATCCACCTTTCATCAGGTAATGAAATTAGCAATCATAGAAGGGCCTCCCTTAAAAGAGGCCATGGGGCAAAGGATTGGCATAGTCCATCAATCTGAATAAGGTAAAAGACTTTCCAATAAGAGATCAGGGTAGGAGCCACCCTTTGAAGATGGAAGAGGATTTGATGATAGAGGTAGATGAGCATCTCTCCTAGTTCCTAAAGAAAAATTTAGATATCTTTGCATGGACCTCGACAGACATGCCTGGGATTGTCCCAAAAGTGATAAAACACTAACTAAATGTCAATCTAGATTCTAGACCTATTCAAAAAAGAAAAAGGAAATTCCCAAGGGAAAAGAATGAGGTGATCAAGCATCAAGTTACCGCCCTTAGAGAGGCTGGAGTTTTAAGGGAGATTAGCTATCCCTCATAGTTTTCAAATGTGGTAATGTTAAAGAAGGCATGCAGGTCATCTCATATATGTGTGGCCTTCACAGATCTACATGAGGCATGTCCCAAAGATTGCTTCCTTCTCCTTAGTATTGATCAACTGGTAGACTTATCTACCGGGTTTGGGCTAATGAGTTTCATGGATGCATATTTTGGTTACCACCAAATTAGAATACACCCTGAAGAAGAGGAGAAAGTGTCTTTCATTATGGAGGAAGGGAACTTTTATTATACCAGGATGCCAATTGAATTGAAAAACGTGGGTGCCACATATCAACATCTCGTCAATAAATTTTTTGTAGATCAATTGGGGAGAAAATTGGAGGCATATGTGGATGATATGGTAGTAAAGTCAACTAAACCCTTGAACCACATTAGAGACCTAGATGAGGTATTTTGATATTCTAAAGGTATTGTATAAGACTTAACCCCAAGAAGTGTATCTTTTGTATTTTTGTAGGAAAATTCCTAGGATATCTTGTATTTTCTAGAAGGATTGAGGCCAACCTAGACAAGATACAAGCTTTGGTGAACATCAAACCACCTACCAACCTTAAGGGAATCCAATAGTTGAATGGAAGAATAATGGTGCTAAACAGATTTATCTCTAAATGCATGGAAAAGTGTATACTATTCTTCAAAATGATGAGAAAAAAATACAACATTCTTTTGGAATGAGGAATTTGAAAGATCCTTTGAGGAAATCAAAAGATACTTGAGCAATCCACCTGTCTTGGTCGCCCCCTCCCAAGCGAGATTCTTTATTTGTATTTGGCTGTGACACCTCAAATATGCAGCGTCATGCTTTTATCCAAACGAGAAGATCAAGCACTCTATTTACTATGTCAGTAAAATCTTGATAGATGCTCAAAGTAGATATCTAACCATGGAAAAGTTGGTCTTCGCTCTCAAAGTTAGTGCACAAAAACTCAAACATTACATTGGCTCACACATAATTATGGTACTCAACTCTCAACCATTTAAAAGTGTTTTGATGAGGACAAAAGTGGTAGGAAGGTTGGAATAGATCGCCAATGATATGGAAGAATATGATATTAAATACATGGCTAGAACAACCATAAAAGGGCAAGCTGCGGCTAAGTTTGTGGCAGATTTTAGTGAAACACAGTAGGTCATCAACAATGAAAGGGAGCAAGAGTTGTGTATGGTTGATTAAAAAGTTAAAGTTGGCTAGCAAGTGTTTGTAGATGGAGCACATAACTTCAATGGTATTGGACTGAGGGTGGTCATAGTAGATCATGATAACAACTATTTTGAGTATGCGGTATGACTTGATTACTAGGAAACTAACAATGTCGCCAAATATAAAGCAGTCATATTTAGGGCCATGACCTCAAAGGAACTAGGGGCAGATAAAATCACCTTGCACAATGACTCCAAATTAGTAGTTAACTAGTTCTTGGGAATATTCAAAGATAGGGATGAAAAAAGGAAGGGGTATTTGGAGAGGTTAAAAAGGAATGTTCCAAATTCTCCAAGTTTGAGATTAAGAAAATAGCCCAAAATGAGAATGGCCACGCTGGCTTTCGTATGGGAAACCAATCTCGATAGATTAATGTCAATTACAATATTGACATAGGTTAGTTTGGAAGAAGCTGAAAGAATAGTGGGCTATGTGGATGCCCCTACCTACTCATGGTTCACTCTAATCTTTAAGCCCTTAGAAGGGAAGGACCCATCCGTATATCCTAACCTTGCAAAAGAAATCAAGGTAAAGGTGGGATGTTACATGATCATGGCAAGAAAGTTGTATAGAATGACCACGCTTAGACCCAAACTCTTATGCATAGCCAAGGAGGGAAGTGAAAGATTAATGTTTGAAGCACATGAGGGTGAATGTGGTTCTCATTCAGGTGGAAGAAGGCTATCTCAACAAATCATGAGGTAGGGTTACTATTGGCCCACCATATTGACAGATTGTACAAAATACACTCAGGCGTGTGATAAGTGCCAAAGGTTTGCCCCATTGTCACACTCGCCTTCTAACACCACGACGAGGGTGATAAGTCTTTAGCCCTTCTACAAGTGTGGGCTTGACATCGTAGGGCCTTTACCACTAGCTAAGAGTCAAAAGAAGTTTTTGTTAGTTGCCATAGATTACTTTTCCAAATGGGTAGAGGCAGAAGCTCTAGGAAGGATACGAGAGGAAGAGGTCATTAAATTTATCTGGAAGTCCATAATATGCTGATTCATTCTGCACAAGGAGATTGTTACAGATAGTAGGTGGAAATTTATAGGACGCAACATCAGGGAATTTGTTGCTAAATATAACATTAAAATATGCCAATCAACACCTTATTATCCATAAGCCAATGGACAAGCAAAATCTTCCAACAAAGTAATCATAAACATATTAAAGAAAATGTTAGTGAATGTAAAAGGAAAATGGGTGGAGGAGCTTCCTGGGGCATTATGGTCTATCAAGACTAGCCCCCACGAAAGCACCAACGAGACCCTCTTCTCCTTGGTATATGGTACTAAAGTAGTAATACCAACTAAGGTGGAAGTACCTACTATCAAGTCAACCCTAACAGAAAAACAGAATGAGGAAAACAGGGTCATCGAAATGAAACTCATTAAGGAAAAATGAAATGATGATTTGAGAAGGATAATTGAGCAAAAGAGAAAGATGTCAGGCTATTACAACAAGGCTATTTGTTTCAAAGTATTTGCTCTGGGTGATTGGGTCCTCAAGCGAGTCTTCCCTAATAAGAAGGAATGAATGACCAAAAAAATGGGTGAAAATTGGAAAGGACCTTATCAAATAGTTAAGACAACCCTAAGAGGAGCCTACTTATTGAGAAGCATTGATGGGACTGAGGATATCACAAGTTAGAATGCTAGGCACTTGAAAACATACCACTTCTAATGTACATTAATTTACTAATTTCAAATACTATGGTTGTATACATACCTATGAAGTGACCATCTTCAACAAATGGTTCTATCATAGAGGTGTCCTAATATTATAGGGAATATGCTGATCACCTTGGTTAAGAACCTGGTAGACCTCCCTAGCACTTGCATATATCATGATTTGACCACTTCGGTCAGGAACCAGGTTTTCACTCTGATAATGAAAGTAGAGCTCAACACCTCAGTTAAGAACCATGTAGAGTTCCCTCTCTTACTATTATATGTCATGGATTGATCACCTCGGTTAAGAACCAGGTAAAGTACCCTAGCACTTGTAAGCATTTTACTAGGTTGCGCTATGATAATGAAAAGAGAGTTGAGAACCTCGATTAATAAATAGGTAGAGCTTCTTCTTCTACTATTAAATACCACATGATGATCACATCGATTAAGAACTAGGTAGACCACTCTGGCAATTATAAACATCATGAGTTGATAATCTTGGTTAGGAACTAGGTTTGCACTCTGATAACGAAAAGAGAGTTGATCACCTCAGTCAAGAACCAAATAAAGCTCTCTTTCTTACTAATATATATCATGAGTTTATTACTTTAGTAGAAAGCTAGAGGGATCGCCTAGTCCTTGAAAAGTTTACCCTCACCACAGTCGTGGACGAGGCATAAAGAAATGTATATATAAAAAATGGTCAAGCATTTCCACTACACCCTATCAAGGATATTTTATTATTTGAAATTACAACTTTGAAGAATACATGTATTCATGGTGCTATCCCTTAGGTAAGGCTCGGCCTCTCAAACATTAAAAATTCCAAAAATGTTTAGATACACAATTGATGTCCGAATCGTCAGTCTCTTCCACTAGAGGTAATAACTCACCCTTAATCTTGATAATTTTCTTATGGATATCCGCCATTGCTTCAGAGGGGATCGATCCCAATGGAAGAATATAATGTTCAAGACTTTCTGTAGTTTCTATCACCTTGAGAAAGACCCCTTTCAGATCGCTTCGTATAGAAGCTCACCCAATGCGAATCTTTGTCCACAAGGGCAGCCATTTTAGTCATGGACCTCCTTTCTCGGTTTAAAGCCTGGGATAAGTGTTCCCTACAAGAGACAAGCTCGCACTTGGCCTCTTTGTGAAGCTTCAGCCTTTTTTCAAGATTTTCCTTAAAATTAGACCTGGTCTCTTATGGAACACTTAGCTTCTCCTTGACCCTAAATGCTTCATTTTATTATCAATATCCATAAGGTTCAAGAAAAAATGATGGAAAAAGAACTGAAAAATATTTCAAAAAAACTATGAATCCAACAAATTCCTTAACCCCTTTTTATAGGGGATGATGTTAGAAATATTATGCACATATGTCCCTAAATGAGAGGATAGGTCAACATCATAAAAAACAGTATAAAGGATATAAATGCACTATCAACCAATCAACATAGTATTCAAGAAAAATCTAATTTTCATTAATAAATTGAAAAAAGAAGAGTACATGGCACAACCCACAACCATATAAACAAAATTCTTATCGAGCTCACAAAAAAGAGAGACTATAAATCAATAACCCTTGGCCTCACTCGAGTCACAATCTTCTTCCTCGTCCCTATCTTGGGATTGAATGGGCTCACATTGAGGAGTGATTGGGATCTTTAGAATATGATAATAATACCCACATAGGTCTCTTTTCTTGGCTTCCTTTTTCAAAGATTCTATTTCCAGTCTGTATCCAATCTCTACACTCAAGGTGAGTTGCTCAGCCATAGCACTAAGCTCGCTCTTGGAATTTTCCTTAGCCTCCTCGAATTTGGGTACTTGGAGATCAAGCTAGGCTGCTCTGCGATTAATAGCCTCAAAGGCAACGTCATACTTTCTGTTGTGCTTTTCGAGTTCATCCACGCGTCGGGTGAAGTCATTAAGCTCAGACACATCCTTTATCAATTTTTATGACTTATCTATAACCTTATCTCTTTCTCTAGAGCAAGCTCACGCTTTAAGACCTCCATACCACGAGTTTTGTTCAACACAGAGAGTAGTTATGCCTAAAAAAATTAGATGATGTGAAGTCAAACATTACATATACAAGTTTACAACAAATGAGAACATGCATAAACAAAAAAAGAGAGAGTATACTTGGTACATCAAGTGTTCAACCATTGCCCCTGAATTCTCACCCTTACATATGGCATTGAGTTGCTTCTCGAGAGCCATAAAGGGGAGCGATTCACGTAATGGTTGAGCTTCTTTGGTGCCATACTCCAACACAAAGCCACACCCCATCCATATCTATTTTTTAGGTTTTTAACTACATTTTTCCCTTTTTGAGAATCCCTTATAGATGGGGCAATGTCTGGAGGACCTAAGAAGGGGGGGAGGTGAAATTTGTCACCCCAAAGAGGTTGGCGAGGGCTCAAAAACATTCAACGGCTCAGGCTTGAGTGTGGGCTCTTCCATTGTTACTTTCTTTTTCTTTATTGAAGAGAAGCGCCCCTCCTTGCTTCTCTTCCTCATTTTGGAGGACTCTTCCTCTTTCGTAGGAGGTGTAGCTTTTGTAGAGCTAGCCCCTTGAGAAGGAACCTCACCCTTAAGATGATCCAAAAGAATGTAGGTATCAAAATTCATGTTATCTATAAAAACAAAGGGAGGTGTTAATACAAAGAAGTCCCATAAAAAAAAGATAAGCTTGAGGATTAGTTTACCATTATAGTAACCACTTCGAAGCTACCACTATAATCTTTGGGAAGGGTCTTACGCTTAGAAGGATCTCAAGGCTTACGAATGATCCAAAGAGAGGGCTCCAATGAATCGTATCTCATCAACCCACATGTGACAAAATGTAGGGTGTTCAAAAAATCCCTTTAGAAGGTCTTCTTAGAGATAGTTTTGGATATCATCCAGGTATTGCTTTGCATCCAATGACAAGGTCGTGATTAAAGAGCTCGTATTCCTTATCATGACCTTAGTATCATTTCAGGTTCTCCTAATCAGTCTGGTGTCATTGGTTAGAGATTCCCACCGACCTGATATATAGAAGAAGTATTCCTTCCAATTCTTCTCATTCTTAGGTAGGGCCATATTTATACCTTTGTCCTATTTCACAGACATATACACCCTCCTCAAGTCTGTTGGGTTATGTTTCAGGACTTAGGCTTCAAAAAACTCAGGCATCTCTAAATCCATGCTGAGCTCATGGCATATCGTCGTGAGGAAAAGCAAGTACCTCTGACCGTTAGGTAACAACTGACCTGGTGCAAGATGAGTCCTTGCTAGAAACCTCCTAATAAGAGTGTACAAGGGGAACCTAACCCCTAAGAATAAAGCCTTCTCGTGAAAGATCGTCCACTGAGTTAGAGAAGGGTCATTATCATAGGCATAGGCTATGGGAATCCTTATGTCGACCAAGGAGATGATGTTATATGTTTTCCTCAATCTCTCCTAGTCCAATGGGGACAAACCATCAGTACCCTACGTTCCTATCATCTTTCCTCAATGTCCTAACCATCGATATTTGCATCTGAGGAACATTTAGCATAATACTGGAAACTGTCTGAGAAGGGGCAGAGGTAGAAGATTGGGACTGAGATTTCCCTCCTTCACTCAAAGAACTTATCTCATCAGAGAACCTCGCATCATCACTAACAGTGGGATATTGGGGGCTTTCTCAAGAGCCCGAGCCTGAGGTCTCTTCTCTACGCATAATGGCTACAAAATATCATAAAATATAAAGGATGTGGTAAGACATAGGAAAAAGAAAGCAGAAAAGTGTTAAACTCAGAATGCGAGCTTAAAAGCTATATTCCTAGCTAATTTCTTACCATCAATCTAAACTTTTCTATAGCTCAAAATGAGGCAACAAAGAATTTTTTTCTCTTACTTTTTTGTCTGAGGTGTAGGAAATGATTAAAAAGTCTTGACCCAGGCTCCCCTTTATACAGAGACTCCTAATTTTCTCTCTCCAATCAACTAACAAGCATTTATTAGGGGATCTTAATGATTTAGATCTGTTGCTCGACTTTTACTCTTCCACTTTAGCATAGAGCTCGAGCTGAAAGAGTAGGGGAACTTGATGTTTGGATGTATAGATTACCAAGTGATAGCCCAAGCCAAATGATAGCTTAAGACATAAGATAGCCCGAGCCAAGAGATTGTTCGAGCATAGTGATAGCTCGAGCTCGAGGGACACTCATACCCTATATTGCGTATGTGGGGTCGTCCTCTTGACCGAGCCTTTGATGGTCGAATCTATCTATAAGTGTACTTTTACTTTTATACGCTTTCTAACATATTATTATGTGTCCATCCTATGTAATCGATACTTGTATATGTAAAGCTCTATAAATACATAGGTACCCTAAGAAATCCACACAGTCCATTGTTTGCTCTAGCTTCCTTCTAAGTTCTCTCTCTAAAATTCAGACAAATCCCAACAATAATAACTATCCTTGCCCCACACTTAATTGGTTACAGTTGATTTTGGAGAAAAATCTTTAGATTTTTATAGATAATCACATTTTCAATTATCTACGGTTAAAATATTTGTCCATATAAGACATAATCTCAATATGAAAATGATTATTTTAACACAAATATAATCCTTTCATAAATTATTGAAAGATACGTTCATTAAATAAGTATAAATCTCTTGAATTTCAATCCTTAATGTGATTAAAATAATTATTTAATGGTAATATTAAAAGGTTAATACAAAATAAAAATAACAAAATAATAATAACATATTTTAAAGATGTTTTGGCATTATTGTTATACAAGAAAAACCAATAAAAACTTAAAAAAAGAAAAAGACAATGAAACATTTGTGCTTTTAATATAAGAAAAAGTTAATCCGCCGTGAACATGGTAGATAAGGCATGATTAAATTTAATAAGTGTTCTTAAAAGTTTTTTTTATTAAAAATAATATATATTAGTTGATTATTTTTTAATTAATATAAGATAAAATATTATCTTGATATTAAAATGATTAATTTAATACAAATATATTAAATCAATTGACCTTAATACGTGTTTATTAAATGAATAAGTATGAATAAAATAAATTATGACTCTTAATTTGATTAAAATAATTATTTAAGTAAAATAATATAAATTCAATAAAAATAAAGTTTTCATTATAACCATTTATAAGTATATGTATTTAAAAAATATTTTTATTATTTATTGATGTATATAAAATAGTAATATAATCATTCTAATAAAACTATTAATATAATTATTTTAAAAAAATACATATATTTTAAAAACACTTTAATATTCTTTTAGTTAAAAAAACAGTCGAACATTATAGCTTTTCCTCCGTTTCTCAAAAAACATTATAGCTTTAAATGTATAAAGTATTAGCCACACTTCAAATTACAAGTTTGATATAACGAAAGATCAAGTACCGATGGAGATAACAATAAGATTTAATTGCATGCATGCAACAAATTTCTATATATAAAATTTTATTTTTAATATTAAAATAAAAAATAAAAATAATATTTTAAAAATTTTTAATTACAAAAATAACATCTTTATATCTACCTCATATATTTTTACTATTAAAAAAAATTCTAGTACATAATTTTATTTTTAATATCGTCTAATTGGATACCGTTTAAATTAAACTACGGTCATTTAAACTTGTTTATTATTGAACGATATTCAATTTAAACATGTTCAATATTATTAAGGTATTCTTTTCATTGTTATAAGTTTTAAGGGTATTAGTTTTCATAAATTTTCAAAAACTTTCTTATAACATAAATAAATATATAAAAACGAACATATTTTTTTAACTTTGTACAAATTGAATAAATTTTTTATTAAAGGGGTTAAAAGTGAATACAATGTTAAATAACTTAGTTATTTATGTACAAGTGAAAAACAAAAAGGCAAAATTCTTAAGGTACTTTAATTTCTACTAAATAATCACTTAGTCACGTAGTTATAAAGTTTTGACATATTAAGTCCTATAATTGTTTAAAATGAATACTTTATTTTTTTAATTTATGTGTTTGATATTACTAATCATGTTATTAAAATAAATACTTTTAATCCATCAAAAGTATTAAAATTGAGTATTCATAGTAACTAATTTTTATAAATAACGAATCTATAGTAATCAAACTCAAAAGTTATAGGACTAAAGTATTCATTAATTTATATGTAATAGTGAGATTAATGTGATATTTTTTTAAAATTATAGGTCACTATTCAATATAATAATTACAAGATTAAAATACTTAAATTAAATAATTAGGAAACTTACCGAATATAAACATCGTTGTAAAATATTGTTAAATAAATCACTCAAACATGTTTTAATGTTATTCACAGCTCTCTCATTAAAGTATGAGCAAATAATATTAGAACTTTTATTTTCTAAAGAATTGTTTTTGCTTAATTTGAGTCCAATCTTTCTATTGTGTCCTAGCATGTAAAACCAGTTATCATTCTACACGTAGACAGGAGTGATCAAAAAAGTAGATAAAATAAATCATTTAAATTACTTATCTGATAAAATTTAAGTGGTGACACATACAATAAAATACACAATATAGAATAAATGAATAAGATCTTTTCGTTTTAATAGATTTAAACTAAAATAAAAAAAAGTATGACAAAAAAATGGGTAGTGAATTTCTAATTTTGAAAAATAAAAAAGGTAATGAGTGCTAGTGTTTAAAATTTTTTAGACCGATAATAACGGAGAAATTCCAATTTTCAATGAGAAATTTAAATTTTCCCCTGTTGGGATCATCAAGGAAGGAACGTGCCTTTCTAGGTTGAGATTGTTGATGAGTCTAGCATAGATAAGGAATTGGAAGGCAACGAAGATGGCAAGTTTGAACATGAAGAAAGTGGTTGATCAGTGGTGGATTATCATTGTAATTTGCTAACTTTGTTTCGCGTAATCTATTAGTTAGAGTTAATTACCGAGATTGTTAAAACTAAAAAATGTAATTAGTTACTGATATTATTACGAGCATAAGAGCTGATAGCATGTCTGCAAGTACAATATAACTATAGTGTTTGTTTAGTTTATGTTCATTAGGCTTATAAAAGAAAAAATTTACACTCAGTCCAAGATAGAAAATAAAATTGAATACAAAGCATTATCTCTCTCTAGTCCATTTTCTCAGCTTTATCAGCATTTTCTTTCTCTGTGTCTACATGATCTTTGAGAGTTCTTGCTTTTTTGCATAAGCTTTCTCTCTACTCATCATTCTTGATATGATATAAGTTCAAGTAAGCTTTAATTCATAAATAGTTAAGAGCGATGGAATATATATGCAAGAATCTTGGCAACCAAAACAACTTGCAACTTAGAAGCCCAAATCAAGTTGATCGAGTTGTATTTTCTTTTTTAGTAACAATCAAACTAGATCATATGAATTTTGTGATATAAAAGCATCAAATTTTAAACATTAATCAAAGTTTGCAATTGGATTAATATGTTTTGCAAGAACCACCCAGTTAGTTCTTGAGTGATGGAAGATTAAATTTCAATTTTGATTTCTAGAAAAGAAAGAATGCTGACTTATGACATGCATGATTGAAGATATCTTGAAGTTAATTTCTGAGTTTGATACCTCAAGAGAGTCTTGGTGAAGTTAGAAAAGAGTTTTGCTTCAAAGTCAATTGAAAAGTAACTTGCATAATCTCAAGAAAGAAAGTATGAGAGTAAATGAGTATGTTTTGAAAATTAAAATGCTTATAGACGAGATAAAATTAAATGGGTGTCCAATTAGTGATGAAGAAAGATTGATGTATAGGATTGAATGAGAATTTTGATAGTATTTTTGCAATTGTGATGAAAAAATGTTGAATGAAAAGGTTGAAATTGATAATATTAAAAGCTTTGTTTCTTAACCATGAAAGTAGAATTGAAAGTATGAGAGTTATGCATAATTCCATACCATCTGTCAATATAGGTGTTAAAACTTAGGGAATGAATCAAATTGGTGTGCCATTAACGAACTTAAGACCATCATTTTTAGCGAATACTTCTTTTCTTTCAAATTCTAATATGAATAATGTGCACTCGATGATGAATCAAATGAATAACATGAGCTTTGAAAAATAAAAAACAAGCCTAATGTTCAACCTCAAAATTCTAGAATATGAAAATCTCAGCTTTATCTAACACAAGAAGGAGGAAGAAATGGGGGTCAAAGTGTTGGAAGGTTTAATAATAACAATAGGCATCGATACCAATTGTGTGAAAAACTAGGCCATTTAGTGTCAAGGTGTTGGTATCGTTTTGATACTAGTTATCATCCACCAAACCAAAATCAACAAGCATAGGGTGCAACAATTCCTCAAAAATAAATGGTTATCAATCAATCTCAGGGAAAGCAACAAGGCAATCTTCTCTGTAAGAATAGAGTTGTAACATTAGTTCTTTACCTTCTTTTGGATTTTCTAGTGATCAATTGATAGAAAATGTTAACCAAACTATTCAAGATCAATGTGTACAAGATCATGTGACTTCAGACCCTCATTATTTGGCTCTTGTTCACCTTATACTAGACACGAGTAGTTGATGATTAGAAATGGTAAGCTTTTATAGATTTCTGATATTGGTTCCAGTCAGTTTATTTTAAAAACAATTCACTCTAAATCTTTTTTTTTATGAATAACATCTTATATTTGATTGGCATTACAAATGATCTTTTAAGTATGTCCAAGTTTTCTAGTGACAATTTTATATACTTTGAGTTTCACCCCTTTTAATTATGTTATGGATCAACAAACAAAGGAAGTTTTTCTTTAAGGCAAGCTTACTAATGGGTTGTATGCCTTTGATTTGCAACTACAATAATAATTTTTAGAGTCCAAGTCGTCCAATATCAGTAACACTTCCTCTTTACCTCTATCTGTAAATCAAATGTCTTTTATTCCTATTAAATCTGTCTTAATTGCTTTAGTTTTCATAAAAGATTTACACATTTGATACTATATATTAGGTCATGCCTCTTTACCTATTGTTAGACATGCAATTTCTCTATCTCATGTACCTTTTACTAATAATAATGTCAGTTTGGTTTATGGAACTTGTCAAATGAGTAAAAGTCATTCTTTGCCTTTTAATATTTTGTCTTCTTATGCTACTTATCCTCTTGAAATTGTACACTCTAACTTATGGAATTCACCTTTATTTTAATGGTCATGATTATTACATAAATTTTATTAATTATTTTTCTAAGTTCACATGGGTATATTTTCTTAAAACCAAAGTAGTAACTCATCAAGAATTTATTGAGATTAAAACTCAAGATGATTACAAACTGGTTTCAAGATTAAAACTCTTCAATTTGACTGGGGTAGGGAATTTCAAAGGTTGTTGTCTGTACTTGCTGCAATTCTCTTGAAATATTATTATGAAGCTTTATATTCCAGCTCTTACACCATCAATAGACTTCCCATTATTACTCTTAGTCACAAGACTTCTTTAGAAGTTATATTCAATCTTAAACCTAATTACCAATTTTTGAAGTTTTTGGGTGTCTCTATTACCCTTGTTTAAGAGCTTATAATTCAAAAAAATTAGAACCTAAATCTCTTCCTTGCACATTTATGGTATATAGTCCAAGACATAAAGGGTATAAGTGTCTTTCTTCTTTGGGTAGACTATAGGGATGTGGTCATTGATTGTCAAGAAATTACAATGAGGATTATCATTACTTTGGCTCTTAACAATAGATGGTGTTTGCATCAACTTGATATTAATAATGTTTTTTATAATGGATCATTGATTGAGGAAGTCTTTATGTCACAACCAGCTGGTTTTAAAGACACTAATTATCCTCACTATGTATACAAAATATAAAAGGCAATATATGGTCTCAAGAAAGGTCCAAGAGCTTGGTTTGATATTCTTAAATCTGCTCTTTTGGAAGTGTAGTTTAGTCAATCAAATATCTTAAGCATCTCAGTTACTTCATTGGTATTGAAGTTCATTATTTTTCTTATGGAGACAATTTACTTAATCAATCCAAGTACATTAGAGAATTACTTGTTAAGGTCAAAAATGAATTCCTCAAAGCCTATGTATACTCTTATGGCTTTAGATAAATCCTTATTTGCTTTTGTGGGTGATTATTATGACAATCCTTCATTTTATAGAAGTATTTTGGGTACTTTCCAATGCACATCTTTAACAAAGCTAGATATATCTTTTGCTGTAAATAAGGTGTGTCATTTTATGGAAAAACTTTGATTCCTCACTAGATAGTTATCAAATGTATATTACATTATTTGCGTGGAACAATGTATCATGGTGTGGTTTTTAAGCCCTCTAATTAATTGCTCTTATGCATATTAGGCTTATTGCATTAATGATAGAAGGTTTATCAATGGTATTGTTTTATACTATAGTGTTAGTCCTATTTTTTGGTGCTTAAAGAAAAAAGCTATTTTGTCTCGATGAAGCACATAATTGAGTATCATGCTCTAGCTAATGCCACTTTTGAGTTTGCTTAGGTACATGCTCTTTTAAAAGAACTTTAGTTTCCATTATCTATTTCTCCTATCCTATGGTTTGATAATCTCAACATGATTTCTAATCCAATGCTCCATACTCGTACAAATCATGTGATACTAGATATACATTTTGTTTGTGAAAAGATAATGATTAGTCTTATTACAGTGCATCATATACCATCTGTTGAGAAAATAGCTGATATTCTTACTAAACCATTATCTCATAGTCAATTTTTTTTCTTTGTGGCAAGCTCAGTGTTATGATTTTACCATTGAGCTTGAGGGGAGATGTTGATGATTCTAGTGCAGATGAAGAATTGGAAGGAAATAAAGATGGCAAGTGTGTACATGGAGATAGTGGCAGATCAATGGTTGATTATTGTTGTCTCTTTTAGAGAACATAAAATCATGCAAGTACACACAGTCACAAGTAATAATATGACAAGTAAAATATTGTTCCCACAGAGATTTGTTACTAGTGTTCGTTAATTACTAAAAAAAATTCAACCTGATTTTATCCAAACAGTCGATAGTTTGATGCAGTTTGATTAACTAATTTTTATAACAATTTATAAGAAAATTCTAGGATTGCAGTTTCACCAAATTAATCCACTTGAATCATATTATTTTCTCTTGATTTATGTTCTCGTATTTTAAGTTGTTAACCAAGAACTCCTAATTTATCCATATATCTCTTCCGAGCTCCATATAGACACATCTCGCTAAAATAATTCACTATATTCCTATGAGAATTAAATTCAACTAGATTTATTAAGTTCTAAGTTCTCAAATAGTTACACGTACAATAAAGGTATATTCATATCCCTTATATATGTATATGTTATTTTATCACGAGCAACACACAAAAATACATTTCCCAAGTTTATTTAAGTGTCACAGATTAATTAATTAATCTTCTAATAATTAAAAGCATTAAGCACAGATAAAATAAACAACTTAAAACCGTTCCATAAATCATTCAAAAATAATTAATTCAAGTTTCATAATTTAAGCTACACTACAACCCTAGAACAAATAAATTAGTTCATAGTAGAAATTAAAATTACAATACAACAATAATCAGACATTTCAGAGAAATAAAATTTAAAAGAAAAAGATTAGGAGAAACTCTTTCACCATTTCTCAATGAAAAATAAATTTTTTTCCTTCTCTTCTCCTTCGCTGTCTTCTTTCTCTATATTTCCTAAGAAAATAACAACCTAAACAGTTAAATAAAAGTTTCTGCGTGTTGTAGAACATGCAGAGAAGAAGCTAAAAAAATGAAAACGAACTGGAAAAATGAAAAAAACTGAAAAACAAAAACAAAAAAAATCCCTTAATGTCTTTCCTCGCATCTCCAAATATATCACCCCTAAATAATTATTTTATTTTTTTTTAATAAAAATATATGTAGTGGGGGACATAATATATGGAGAATAATAAAAGCCAAACACACGTGGACAGGAAGAGTGCACCATTTCCTGTGTTTTGATTTCAAAAAATGTATGCCATGTGTCACCATGTGATTGGCTAGAAGATTAAGGAAACACGTGGCAGCTTCATATTTAGTGGAACGCGACGGCGCACGCTACTTCGATGAACCGCGTCGCACAGGATATAAGCGCACTGCTCGGTGCGAGACAGCTTAATTCCACTCGCGTACGAATCTGGACCGTTCAAAGTTGATCCAATGGTGAGCGATGAGATGCGCCTCAGGAGAACATTCTGTGCAGCCGACACGAGGGTCCCACTCTACGCACCGTGTAGCATGCATCTAGAAAAACTGAGTCCAATCTCTATTGTCGCATCTGGATTCGACGCGCCTGATCCTGACCGTTGATTGGATGATCGAATGGTGGGTGGTACGCATTGTTAATGGCGTGAGTAGCCTCCTTCTCCTACGTAGAAAATTCAACTTTCCTTAATTGCATTTTGACCCTCAAATTTAATTCAAATTAACTTCTAATCTTTTGATATTTGCAATTTCACCCACTTATAATTCAAATTATATTTTCAGCTTTTATTAATTAAAATTAAGTCTTTTTTATTCAAATTCATTAATTTTCTTAAAAATATATTTATTAAAAAAACTAATAGTAAATATTAATTTAATTAATTAAAAATTAACTAAAAATGTAAAGAACATAGCAATTATAATTAATAAAATAGACAAAAATAATTGTATAAAATACAGTTATCACACCCCCAGACTTAAGATTTTGGTAGTCCTCGAGCAAAAGGAAAGAAATAAAACAAGGATACATGCATTTAAAATAGTGATTTTCAAGACATTTACAATTGGTCATACAAATAACATAACTCAAAGAAATATAAGAATTTTATCTAAGCATTGAAATCAATTTAAAAGTATGTTACATTTTCACAATGAATTTTCTTGTGTGTGTGAAGTCTTTTCATATTTCATCACATGAAATCCGGATGAGTTTATGCAAATATGAACGCAATTAATTTTTAATGAAATCACAAATCTCATAAGTTTGTTTTTCATTTCTCTCTCCACTAATGTAGACAAACACAACTAAAAATCAATAGGACTTTATTAAGCTTGTAATGTATGGCTTAGGCAAAAGTAGGATAAAAGATAATATGTGGCTCAAATCTTTATTAAACACATAATTTTAGGATTGAAACAAGATACCTTCTAACTTTTCAATGAATACATCCCAATTTGGGCTTTAACATCACATGCACTAATCGTTTTTTTTCTTTCAGATATATCTTTAGAAATTTACTAACATTGGTCACATGTTAGTGAGATAAGAAAAATCAATATATCTATTCATATATATATATATTTACTAGGATTTTGAAAGGAGATAAAAATATATATATAAACTTTGAAGCTCAAAAGGGGTATATTATGGATAAAACATGTGAAGGTAGATAGAACGGCTCAAACGATCCAAAGATGGCCTAAATCTTTTTCTTAATTAAGTGTTATCTAGAATTTCGTCTCGAGAGAAAATCAAACAAATTCTAAAAACCGTGACACCAAAAATATCAATCGAATTGAATACTCACATCAACCTTCTCTAAATTAGCATAACAACTCAAACATTAAGACTAGTGCTCATAAATATATATTCTTGTAAAAATGAAACATACACAAAAATTATACACAACTTAGATAATATTCAAATTTTTTAAAGAGCTATGCATAAGTTAGACTAAGGAAATAAAAATAAATCACCATTAAAAGCAAAATATATTCTAATGTTTCGATCAACCAAACAAACAAAGCTACACAAGAAACAATATCAAGCAATATTTGAAATAAGTTTAATCTCTACACCCCCAAACTTAGTATGCACATTGTCCCCTATGTGTGAAAATTAAAGAACAAAGGAGATGTGTTAAAAGAAACTTCCCTGAATGGTGAGTGGGCTTGTGAGATTGAAATCCAAAAATCACTTTACCTCTTCCGATTTGCACCTATCAAAACAAAATAACAAAATGAAGAAATATGTAGCTAATACATGGTTCTAAAATAAATAAATAAATAAATAAAAACTAAAACACATGGGCTGCCTCCTAAGAAGCGCTTGATTTAGAGTCATCAGCTTGACTTCCTTTTTCTTTGCTTCAGGTTGGGTCAGATAAGAAAGTGGTGGACTTTTGACGATCAATGTCACCTCCCCAATAATGTTTGAGTCTTTGCAAGTTCACTTGGAAATTATTTTGTGATTCTTCACCTTTAATCTCAATAGCTCTATATGGGTGTACTTTGGTAATAATGAAAGGCCCTGACCACTTAGATTTCAGTTTTCTTGAGAGGAACTTCAAACGAGAGTTGAAGAGCAATACTTTCTGTCCTGGTTCAAAGTGTCGATGCAAGATTTTGTTGTCATGCCATCTCTTCGTCTTTTCCTTATAAATCTTAGCATTTTCATATACTTGTAGACGAATCTCATCCATCTGATTAAGTTGTAGAAGACGCTTTTCACCTGCGGCTCCCAAGTCAAAATTCAAATTCTTGATTGCCCAATAGGCATGGTGCTCTAATTCAACTGGGAGATGACAAGCTTTCCCAAACACTAAACGATATGGGGACATTTTGATGGGTGTCTTATATGCTGTCTGGTATGCCCAAAGTGCATCCTCCAACCTCTTAGACCAATCCTTCCTAGAAGGATTTACTGTCTTTTCCAGAATCCTCTTCACCTCTCTGTTTGATATCTCAACTTGTCCACTTGTTTGAGGATGGTAAGCAGTGGCGATCTTGTGAGTGACCCCATATTTGGCGAGGAGGGCTTCAAAATATTTGTTGCGAAAATGAGTTCCCCCATCACTGATGATTGCCCTTGGGCTGCCAAAACGAGTAAAAATGTTTTTCTTCAGAAAATTCAGCACCACTTTGGAATCATTGGTAGGCATGGGAATTTCTTCTACCCACTTAGAAACATAATCCACAGCAACAAGAATGTAGAGGTTGTTTTAGGAAGAGATAAAAGGTCCCATGAAATCAATTCCCCAAACGTCAAATATTTCCACCTTAAGAATGTTGTTTAGAGGCATCTCGTGTTTCTTAGAAATGTTACCAATTCTTTGGCAACTATCACAGTGTGAGACAAAGAAATGTGCATCTTTAAATAGATTTGGATAGTAAAAACCAGATTGAAGAACCTTAGCCACTCTTCTTTCTCCTCCAAAATGGCCTCCATAGGCTGAAGAATGACAATGTCTAAGTATGTTTTCAATCTCTTCCTTTGGAACACACCTCCTGATAATTTGATCTGCACAATGCTTAAACAAGAAAGGCCCATCCTATAAATAGTACTTAACATCGTGTAAGAATCTCTTCTTCTGTTGGAAAGATAATTCAGGTGGGAGCACATTACTTACGATATAATTAACATAGTCTGCATACCATGGCACACTTCTATGATCAAAGGAAAATAGTTGCTCATCTGGAAAAGTCTCACCAATGATAGTCTTGTCCAAAACACCATCATTATTCTCCAATCTAGATAGATGATCAGCCACTTGATTTTTCGTTCCCTTCTTATCCTTGATCTCCAAATCAAATTCTTGTAGTAGGAGTATCCATCTAATCAATCTCAGTTTTGCATCTTTCTTAGCCATAAGATATTTTATGGCAAAATGATCAGTATAAACTATCACCTTAGTACCAATTAGATAGGATCGGAACTTTTCAAAAGCATATACAACAACAAGTAATTCTTTTTCTGTGGTAGCATAATTCAGTTGAGCATCGGTCAAAGTTTTGTTGGCATAGTATATGGCATGGAAAAATCTCTCTTTTCGTTGTCCTAAAACAGCTCCTACTGCAAAGTCACTAGCATCACACATGAGCTCAAAAGGTAGATTCCAATCTGGTGCAATAATGATGGGAATAATGATCAACTTTCCTTTCAAAGCCCTGAAATCTTTTAAACAATCTTTGTCAAACATGAATTTCGTATCTTTCTCTAAAAGGTTGCAAAAAGGCTTAGATATCTTGGAAAAATCCTTGATGAATCGCTTGTAGAATCCTGCATGACCAAGAAAACTTAGAATTCCTTTCATAGATGTTGGAGGTAGTAGTTTCTCAATGGTTTCAATCTTTTCCCTATCTACTTCCATTCCTTTCGAAGAAATTAGATGGCTGAGAACAACACCTTATTCTACCATAAAATGGCACTTTTCCCAATTTAACACCAAGTTTGTATCTTCACATATTTTTAGGACCAAAGAAAGGTTGTGCATGCACATATCAAATGAATCTCCAAACATTGAGAAGTCATCCATAAATATCTCAATAAAATTTTCCACCATGTTTGAAAAGATAGCCATCATACACCTTTGAAAAGTAGCTGGGGCATTGCAAAGTCCAAACGACATTCTTTGAAAAGCAAAAGTTCCATATGGACAAGTGAAAGTGGTATTTTCTTGATCCTCAGGAGCGATAGCAATTTGGTTGTATCCAGAATATCCATCCAAGAAATAATAGAAAGAATGTCCTACCAATCTATCTAGCATTTGATCAATAAATGGAAGAGGAAAATGATCCTTTCGAGTGGCCTTATTGAGCTTTCGATAATCCATGCATACTTGCCAACCCGTCACTTTTCTTGTGGGAATAAGCTCGTTGTTTCTATTAACCTCCACTGTAATTCGTCCTTTTCTTCGGCACACAATGAATTGGGCTAACCCAAGAGCTATCTGAAATAGGATAGATAATACCTGCATCTAACCACTTAATGATCTCGTCTTTCACTACCTCCTTCATGATTGGATTCAAACGAAATTGATGCTCAATAGTAGGCTTGTAATCTTCCTCAAACAAGATCTTGTGCATGCATAATGAAGGGATAATCCTTTTAATATCAGCTATAGACCACCCTAATGTTAGCTTGTAATTTCTCAACACTCTTAACAACTTCTTTTCTTGATCTTCATCTAGAGACAATGAGATAATCACAGGTAGAGTAGACATTTCACCCAAATAAGCATACCTTAGATGGTTAGGCAATGGATTAAGCTCTAATAATGGTTGTCGTTCCACAGATGGCTTCAGATGAGTAGATTTAGGCAGTGTTACAACTTGTGATGCATCTACTTTAGTTTGAGGACTAAAGAGTTGTGGAGATGCTTCAAGTAACTTAAGATATTCAAGAGATTCAAGGTTATCAATAACATTGTCATTCACAAGTGCAACTTCCAAAGCATCAGTAGTCAAGTTTTCCCTGAAGTTGCTTTCAACTAACCCATTCACCATGTCAACTCTAAAGCAATCATCATATTCTCTTGGAAATTTCATAGCTTTAAAGACATTGAAAGTTACCTCTTGGTCTTGAACTCTCATGGTGAGCTCCCCTTTTTGAACATCAATCAAAGTCCTTCCTGTTGCTAAAAATGGTCTCCCAAGAATAATAGGGATCTCTTTGTCTTCCTCCATTTCAAGAATTATGAAATCTGTAGGAAAGATAAACTTGTCTACCTTTACAAGCACATCCTCTATAATGCCTCTTGGGTGTTTTAAAGACCTATCTACAAGTTGAAGAGTTATAGTGGTCAGTTGTGCTTCTCCTAATCCAAGTCTCTGATAGATGGAAAGTGGCATTAAATTAATGCTGGAACCCAGATCGCATAAAGCTCTGCAAAAGAAGTTCTCACCAATAGTATAAGGAATGGTGAAACTTCCTGGATCTTTAAGCTTAGGTGGTAGCTTCTTCTGAAGGATGGCACTACATTCCTCTGTGAGAGAAAGTGTCTTAAAATCACCTAACCTTCTCTTTTTAGACAAGATGTCTTTCATAAATTTCACGTAGCTAGGCATTTTCTCCAAGGCATTAGCAAAAGGAATGTTAATATGAAGTTTTTTAAATACTTCAAGAAACTTGGAGAACTGCTTATCAAGATTTTGCTTATGGAAGCGCCAAGGAAATGGAATTGGTGGATTATAAGGCTTGAGACTATCTAAAACTGGTTTTATTATGGGATTTTATGTTGCTTCATTCTCTTCAACCCTCTCTTGTTTTTCTGGGTCAATAACTTCAACAATATGAGTTGGTAGAGAAATGGGCTTTTGTATTTCTTCCAACTCTTTTCCACTTCCCAGTGTAACTACCTTACAATGCTCTTTTCTGTCCCTCTTTGGGTTGGTTTCAGTATCACAAGGTAAAGCTCCTTGAGGGCGATTGTTGATAGTAGTAGCTAGTTGACCCAATTGAACTTCGAGATTTCTAATAGATGCTACCTGATTCTGGAGAATAGTCTCATTCTTAGCCATGTATTGAGCAAACATATCTTCCAATGATGACTTTTTCTCTTGTTGTGGGGCTTGGTTATGAAAACCTGGAGTATATGTAGGCTTCATAGAAGATGATTGGCCTTGATTATTACTCCAAGAAAAATTAGGGTGATTCTTCCACCCTGGATTGTAAGTGTTAGCATAAGGGTTGTTTTGATTCCTATTGTAGTTGGAAACAAAACTGACAGATTCAGAGTTGTGAGGACATCTCTCACTAGCATGGTTTCCATTGCAATTTTCACATGCAACAAAAGGACTCTGAATAGACTGGACACCCAGTGTATCCATCTTCTTCACCAAAGTGGATACTTGTGCAGTCAAAGCGGTCATAGCATCAATCTTGTGAATTCCAACCGTTCTCTTAGGCATCATCCTCTCTGATGGCCACTCGTAGCTATTTGAAGCCATATCCTCTAATAAGTTGTAGGCTTCATCAATTGTTTTTCCCATAAGAGCACCACCTGTTGCAACGTCAATCATGTTTCTAGTTTGACCCATCAAACTATTATAAAATGTTTGAACTTGAAGCCACTTTGGTAAACCATGATGAGGACATCTTCGAAGTAGCTCCTTGTACCTCTCCCAAGCTTCATATAATGATTCTGAGTCAAACTGCACAAAAGTAGTGATTTCATTCCTCATCCTTGCAGTCTTTGCCGGTGGAAAATATTTGGCTAAATTGTTTTGAGCCAAATCCTCCCAAGTAGTGATAGAACCACATGGCAATGAATTCAACCAACTCTTTGCCTTATCCCTAAGTGAAAAAGGAAAAAGTCTCAACCGAATAGCATAATCAGTGACTCCATTATGCCTAAAGGTGTCACAAATCTCTAAAAAAATTGCTATATGGGAATTTGGATCATCGTTGGGTAAACCGCCAAACTGAATTGGTGTTTGAATCATATGATTGACTATAGGCTTAATTTCTAAATTATTGGCTTGAATTGATAGTCTTCTAATGCTTGAATGAATTCCCCCAATCATAGGCAGTGCATAATCTCTCAAAGATCTTGGTTATTCCACTTCAGGAATTTTCTCATCCATAATTAGATGTTTTGAGGTTTCTTGCTTATTTTTATTATTTTTTTTAATTTTAAAATAATTCTCTCAATTTTTAGATCTAACGAAACTATGTCAAGATTTCTTATGCATACAAAGTCCCACTTTATCCAAAAATCTGAAATATAAATATAATAAAATAAATATATATATGTGCATAAATAAAAATATATATTTATTTTATTAATATTTTGATATTTATTTATATATAAATAAAATGTGTATTTGTTTTAAGAATTTTTTTAATATTTATTTATGTGTAAAAGATAATGAACTCTGAAGATTAATCACATAGATAAGAAAAATAAAAAATAAAAAATAAAAAATAGAAAGGAAAAAAACATATAGATAAGTATGGAAGAACGAAACAGTGAAAAAAAACAAAACAGCACAGAGAATGACGAAAAGTTGGAGTTTTTTTATATATAAAAATATAATGTATTATTTCGCAATTTTAAGTATGTCATTAAGAAATATAGTATTATAAATAAAATTACATTTTCTACGTTATTTATACCTTGAATTTCATATTGATTAAACTTAACGGTAAACTATATTATTTTTCATAATAAAATTTATTCATTTGGAGCATAAAAAACTATGAGGAAAACTATTTTTTATTAGTGAAGAATTCAGAATCTCTGATTTCCAAAAAGTCTTCTAACTTTGATGGAGAAATTACCTACTCCGTCTGTAAATATTTATGGTGAGGATGAAAATCTCATCTACACCATCGGCTTGTGTCATTAACTCACTAAGTGGCGTAATTGGTCCTTTATTTATAGCCATTTTAGCATTTTAATATCTTACTTCCTGGTCAAACATTTTAGTAACTTATATCTTCAAATTTGATCAAATATATTGACATTTTGAGAAAAATAAGTTACATGTGAGTCACGTCACTTAATTTTAAGTGACAACATGAAATTAAAACTAAGTTCTAATTGCTAATTGATTCATATTAATCTTGTTTTATTAATTAAATTAAATAATACATACATTACTTTTCTATTTATTTTTTTGGATTAATATTCAATATAAAATTTATGTGAATTATATCAAAAAGAAAGATAAAATAAAATATGACACTTTTAAAATAAAATATTAAAATTGTTTAGGATATCTGTTTAAACTCTCCTAGTTTTTATACAATGGAGTCCGTTGACTCTACTTTTAATTGGATTACAATTATATATTTTTTTCGTCTTTTACTAATCTTTATGTAACTTACCAACTAAGTCATGTACTTTAAGTTCATAAAGTTTATTACATGATTTTTAATAGATTTCTTTTAATGTCAATAAAAATAATCTTTTATTTGTAAAAAATTAAAATAAAAAAAAAATTTAAATGGCGTTCTTTGAAAAATTTGTAATAATGTATATTTTTTTATTTATTTTTCTTTGATATAGAATTATTTTTTATTTAAAAGTAGATATATAGATACGTATATGATGGACTTGTGTAATTGAACAGTGGAATAGGAAACGTGGGTAGAAAGTTTTACATCACATATTTAGATTGGTGCATGGATGACATAAATTTCATTTCTAATCAGAATTTGATTTCTAGAGACATCTAATTAAACATAAATATTATTGTAAAACTGAAAAAAATAGCACTCAAAATTTAGCCAACTAAAATAACATAAAATAATTATAATTTAATTTAATTTAAATAACATATAATTATAAATTATAATATAAAATAATATATAAGATTTTTTTAATAATTAAAATATATATTTTAAATATAAACATTATTATTTTTATAATACTAAATTTTAAAAATATTTTTCTTTTCTCCGTATTATTCTCTTTAAAATAACAAAATGCAATTCTATCTATAAGTAATTATTAAATTAATAAATATATTATCAAATTAAATAAATATTATAAATATATTATTTAATTTTACGAAGATATAAAAATAACAATCAGTTATAATTAATAATACAAATACATTAATATATTATTTTTTTATCGTTAAATTATATGATAGATTTGTATAATTAATAAAAAAATTAATTATAAATTTATATTAATAATAAAAAGCTTGGTCATAAATTTATTCTAATAATAAATAATTTGGTGATAAATTTATTATAATAATGATAAATTTATATTATTAATAATACTTAATTGTTTTTTTATTATTAATAAACTTTTATAATTTTAACAAAATTTAATAATGTATTTATTAATTTATTTCGAATATTTTTTTAGTATTAATTGGATTGATTATTTTTACTTAATTTTAAATAATTAGAAAATAATAATAAAATAATACCATTTAAAATTATAACAAATTTCCGATGCAAAGAATTTTTCGAAGTTTTTCAAATGCTGGGCAGAGAATCTTTGTGACCACAGGTTTTCGAAGTGAAAGGTTGAAATCAGAAGGCACCATGGAGTTTGGGCGGTGGAGAAGACGTGTGACATATGAAGTGCTTATTTGTCGTCTTTCTTTTTAGTGTTATTAAATTTGTTTGTAACAAATTATCTGTCGTCTTACATATGCAGTTTTTGTCTCCTACGTAATTTCTCACATTGCGCCAAACAAATTAGTCCGAAGATACCATCTTTAGACAGTGGCGTAGTTATTCGTTAAATCGGGATTCAATATTTTATTTAAAATAATTTATTAATTTTTAATTATATGTAAATATTTTTTTTATTTTCAATAAAATTTAAAAATAAATTATTAAAAAATTAAATTAAATTTTATAAATTAAATATATTAATAGTTTTATTTTAAATTAGTATATTTTAATTAATTTATTTTTATATTTATAAATACTTTAATTATTTTAAATAAATTTTAATAATTTTAATTTATTTTATTTTTTTGAATTATTTTCATCTTCAAATATATTTTAATAGATCTTTATTAGTCAGATTTATTTCAAATTAATTTAAGTTTTTTAATAAAAAATATCAAAAAACTAAAATTGATAAGAAATAACTAAATGTCCAAAATATAATAATAATGTGATTAAAATGTATTAATTTTAAAAAGTAAAATCATCAAAATGTTATCCAATCCATTTTTATGTAGGAAATAATGATAACTTTTTTTTTTGTAATATTTGAAGATTAAGAATTAATTACTCTAATTTTATAAAAAAACTAATTTTGTAATGAATAATGATTTGATGTATTTTCATTTTATTGATTTAATTATTTTTGTATTTTTCATTTGAATGAATGAAATATAATTTAAAAAAATATATAAATAAATAAAATTTTAACTCTAAAACTTGGACATATTTAAATAATATAATTAAGTTATAACTTATTATCTTTAATTTATAGATTTTATATATAATATTTTATATATTAAAATATAGGCAAACTAACCTTATGTACAAATATTTTATCTGTAGGCCAATAGACAAACATTCTAATTCAACTTCTAACTTGAACCACGTATAACTTATCATTTGATTATGGCTACAAATTTATTTCTTTAAGGTAACATTTGGTTTATAGAATGTAATTATAACGGGAATGAGAATAGAAATGGAAGGAAACAGTTTTATTTGGTTTGACCACTAGAATCAAAGAATAAATCAGTATTACAATGCTTAGTTTATAATTAGAATGGAATAGAAAACACTGTATATTACCTTAATATCCCTATATTCAATAAAATTTAAATAATATTATTTAATTATTATTTTTTCATGAGACAAAATATATTATTAAAATCATTATTTTTCTAAATAATTATTACTTAAAAATAAAATATATTATTAAAATTATTTTTTTTAAATAGAGTGTAGGGTTTTGAGATTTGGGATTTGAGATTTTGGGATTTGGGGTTTAGGGTTTTGGGATTTGGGATTTAAGATTTGAGGTTTATGGTTATGTTTGTGGGTTAAGGTTTAGAGTTAAAATTATTATTTTTCTAAATAGGGTTTTGGGTTTTGGGATTTGACATTATATTTGTGGGTTAAAAGTTAGGGTTAAAATTATTATTTTTCTAAATAAAGTTTAGGGTTAAAATTATTATTTTTCTAAATAGGGTTTAGGGTTTTTGGATTTGGGATTTAGGGTTATATTTGTTGGTTAAGATTTAGGGTTAAAATTATTATTTTTCTAAATAGGGTTGAGGGTTTAGGGTTATATTTGTGAGTTAAGGTTTAGGGTTAAAATTATTATTTTCTAAATAGGGTTTAGTGTTTAAGGATTTAGGATTTAGGGCTTAGAATTTAGGGTTATATTTATGGTTGGGGTTAAATTGGAAGAAAATTTGACATAAAAATGAAATCATGATTCCTTATTTAAAGAAGGAGTCATGATTCATTCTTTTTTAGGAATCGATTCCATTCCATTCTCACTTTTCAGCTAACCAAACATAAAATTAGAACCAAACATAAAATTAGAAGGAATTAATTCTGATTCTATTTCATTCCAATCAACCAAACATATACTAAGATTTAAATTAAAGGTAATACTAACAATCACGTGATTTGATATTATAGTGGTATTTACATTAAATCAAAAATATATATTTAATTTATATTATTAAATTAATATATTAATTGTATTCTTATTTAACAAAAAAATGTATTAATGATTCAATTTTTTTTAAAAAAAACTTAATTTATAGAAGGAAAGTTTTATCTTTATAAAAATATTTATTATTTTATGTGTTATTTTTTATATTTTTGTCAATTTCATTATAAAAACAAGTATATTCACTTTAATAACCATGTCCACCTTTATCATCCTCTTTATCCTACATCTGATACCACCTATTCTTTTGTCCACCAACCATCCTTTATTGTTTGTTATAGAACAATTTAATAATGATTTTTTTTATTAAAAGTAAAGTTAGGCAACAACTAACTCATTGGAAGCATTATCTTTATTAATGATCGCGACTACCATTAGCTAATTTCATCCGATCTTCTTTACCTCTTATATTACATCAACCTTGTGTTCAATCAAAGCCACTTTTATATTAGGTTTGATCAAATAGAAGGTAGTCAAAAATAATGAAAGGGTTAGCGAGATCATAGGGCATGAACCGATGGTAGTGACAGTTATGGGCAAAGATGAATACATTAAATGAGTTAGCGGTAACTTAACCTTATAATCAGTAAAATAATACAACTTTGGATTATTCTGGATCAAATAATGAAAGTTGGCAAAAGTGAGATCAGGGATAGTTAGAGAGGACGGTGAAGGTCAACAATAATTGCTAGGGTGATATGAGATGTTTTCATATTGAAATAAAAAAGGAAATGAGAGAAATAATAAACTAATGAAAGAAAAATTTATCCTTCTATAAATTAGCTTTTTTCGCTTCAATTGTACCATTTCTGTATCTTTTGTTAAATAGGGGACTATTGGTGCTCTAGTTTGAAAATATGCACCTTTTGTTTAATAAAGGTACCACTGATGAGTGCTCAAAAAGCACTAAAATTACCATGATTTTATGCACATTAATTGATTAAAAATATATATATATATGTTTTATCATATATTTATATAAATTTGTCTTTTGCGAAATCACGGGTATTTTTATTGTTTTTCAGGTATTTTCGCTTAAAAACGTCACTTAAAGACTCAAAAAGGAATACTAGAAGCAATACATCACAAATATATTAATAAATAAATGGGGAAAGATCAAGAAATATGGAAAAATTGGACAAAATGGGTCAAAAAGGTCAATAATGTCAAAAAGGAGAAAATCGTGCCCGGAGCAGCCCACCATGCGCGCGCCAGCTCCCAGTTGCGCCGAGCCGCGCGCGTAGCATGGCCCACGTCCACACGCAGATGTGCGCTATCACAGTTCACGCGCGCGCGCGCTGCTTACGCTTGCCTTAACGCGCGTATGGCCCGCCAGCTTCTCAGCGCGCGCCGTGCCATTCGCCCCATTTTTTCCGCGTGCGGCCCCTTGTGACGTCATCTTGGCGTCATCAATGACCTCGTAATTGCACTACGCGTTTTCACCATTTTTTAACATTTTTTCACCCACTTTTTCTCTCCATCCTCACTTTATAAATACAATTTCTCTTCCAGCTTCCTAAACACACCTCAAAACACGTTCTCTTACTGCTCTTTCTTTCTCTCATTTCTTAGTTTTTAGCTTTTCTTAGTTAGTTTTGCTTAGTTTTAGAGTTCTTCCCCTTTTTGGGAAGAACTAGTTATGTTTTTGTAATTTATTTGCTTTTTGATTCAATAAATGGGAGTGCAAATTCTCAGCGGAGGTTTTCTAGCTACGGGAATAGCATCAATCTTGTAAGGATTTTATTTTCTTTCTTGAGTTATTTTTTATGCTTTATTTTTACATGTTATATTTAATTTGTACGTGATTAAATTTATTGTCTTTGTTGTTGTAAACATGATATAATATTAACGTTGTTATGCTTGCGAAATATTAAATAGGTTAAAATCTCTAAAATGAATTGATTTTATTTTTATTCAAGATTTTATATTAAGAATGTTAGAGAGATATATATTATTTTTCATTACAAACTTAAATATGAAAATTAGATTTTAAGGTTTAGTTATACGGTCTAATTTAGAGAGTAGTGCTTCTTTTATTTGTTGGTACAATCAGCTAGGTAGTTAGAGTGAAGCTCTATTTCAAAAGTTTTTATAAGAATTATTATCTGAAAATGTATTGATAACATGTTTTCAGTAGTAGTTTTAAAACTTGAAAGTTAGTACTCGGATAACTAAATTCTTGGGTTTAATTTGGACACCTTGAATAAAGTTTAAACTTCTAACCCAACCCTTAAAGAGTGGCATTTAAATGGTTCATTTTCAATATCTTAGAAAAAGGAATTAATTTAATTAACCAAATTAGTTATCAACCCTTGTGGTGTTAATTGATTTGTTTAGTTAACAAAGAATATCTAACCCGACCAAAGGTGGTATTAAATACAAAAAGGGAGAATCAATAAATATCAATTCATATCTTTAATAACCTAAATAATACGAGCAAGCATAATTAACTTAGTTATTATATCCATAAATACTCCACTATTTATAAAAGATAAAATTTGTATACTTATCATTTTCTACGAAATGATTTGTGCACTTGCGAGAGTTTTATAAATATAAAACCAAAGTATTGGCAGGATCGGCGATGCCGGTTTTCGCTCATAAAGTTTTTGGATAAATAAATTAAAAATGCTATTCCTTCCCCGGCAACGGCGCCAAAAGAACTTACATTGTCCTCAATGTAACAATTGTAAATTAAAGATAAAGAGAATAGAGAAGAAATATTACCTATTTCCTGAGAATGTGCAAGTAGTAATGGAAAATGCAGGTGTATCCATCATATTCATCATTAAAGTGTATCTAGACGGTCGTTGTGAACTTAACATCTTAACTAATGTTTTTAGTTTTAACAATTTAAAAATTATTCGCATGTAATTAAAATGAAATAAACAATAAAAATAAGTAAATAAAAGAAATAAAAGAAAATTACCTTAAATGATGGGTTGCCTCATTGACGCTGGTTAACGTCTTAGCAAGGCGTAACTTGAGGATTGCATTTTAAGTAAACTCAATATCCCTCATCATTGAGTCAATCAAACGCCGAGATAAGACAAGGTTGTCTACCTATACTTTTTCGGTCATCGTACCTATTGATTTTGATTTCTTTTCTGTACTTAAAACTAGAGGCATACTTTGAGTTTTAGATAACCCACATCTAGGTACAAATCAAATAATTAAGGCATAAAAACAAAATTGTACCTAGATTAAACAAAGAAACTAACTCCTTAGATTATAATTAAAACTTTAAAATTTTGGAGGTAGTTTCAGAATTTATGTTTTTTTTGTTTTTAAGAAAAAAAAATAACATAATGAGGATTAACGAAGTCTTCACGAAAAGAATGGTGGTGCAAAGGCTCGTAAAAACCATCATCTTAGGCAATTACAACGTTCAGGGAAAGACTAGTGGCCTGAAATGCTTCAGAACTAGATATAAGGCGAGAACTCCCTTAGATCTTTACTTTTCATGCTATTATGCTATTAAAATTAAGTTAATTAAGTTAAGTTAATGAAAATCTAAGTTAATTAAGTTTAAAGAAAAGGTTAATTAAGTTAAGTGAATTAAAAAAAATCTAAGTTAATTAAGTTAAGTTAAAAAAATCTAAGTTAATTAAGTTAGTAAAAAAAAATAATTAAGCTAAGTGAAGTAAAAAAATCTAAGTTAATTAAATTAAGTGAAAAAAAAGTTAATTAAGTTAAGTGAAGTAAAAAATCTAAGTTAATTAAGTTAAGTGAAGTAAAAAAAAAGTTAATTAAGTTAATGAAAATTGAAGTAAAAACCTAAGTTAATGTTAAAAACAATCTAAGTTAATTAAGTTAGTAAAAATAACTAAGTTAAGTAAGTTAAATAAAAATCAAGAAGAAAAAAAAGCTAAAGAAAGAAAAATAAAAAATAATAAAATAAAATAAAATTGAAAAAGGTAAAAGAAAATAAAAAAATAAAATTATGATTTAAAATAAATAAAAAATAATAATAAAAATTAAACTCAAAAAATTAAAATTTGTTTTTTTTTTTATTTTTTTTTTTTTTTTATTTTTAAAAAAATTATTTTTTTTATTTTATTATTTTTTTTTATTTTTATTATTTTTTTTTATTTTGTCTTTATTTTTTTTATTTTGTCTTTATTTGTTTTATTTTTTAACTTAAAATTTTTGAAATGATTTTTTTTAAATTGTTTTTACTATTCATGAACGGTAATTTTATTTTTCTATTCAAGCTATATTATTTATTTTTTTTATCTTACATTTTTTTTCTTTTTTTTCTTTTTTTTCTTTTTTTTTAATTTTTTTTATTTCTTATGAAATTTGAAATTTGATTAAATGTTTTATTTTTTTTATTTTTTTACAAAAACAAAAAAAATCACAATTATTTACAGCACAAAAATATTTTTAAAATTTTGATAAATAAATTAAAAACGCTATTCCTTCCCAAGAACGGCCAAAAAATTTGAAGCTATCCCGCAGAATGGCCAAAAACTTGATGAAGCGTAATCGGATTGTCAAAAACTTTGATTTAGCTTAAAAGCATCGCTGATCCTCGCTAATACTTTGGTTTTATATTTATAAAACTCTCGCAAGTGCACAAATCATTTCGTAGAAAATGATAAGTATACTCCCAAGGTCGATCTAAGGAAGGAATGTATGTGGTTTTTAATTTATTATTCAAACTTTTAAAAACGAAATTAAATCCTAAACATCCTGTTACGATATTTTGGGTTTTTTGTGTTTTAATCTACTTACATAAAAATAATCATAGATTCAATAAACATTTATGCAAATTTTATCTTTTATAAATAGTGGAGTATTTATGGATATAATAACTAAGTTAATTATGCTTGCTCGTATTATTTAGGTTATTAAAGATATAAATTGATATTTTATTGATTCTCTCTTTTTTGTATGAATACCACCTTTGGTGGGGTTAGATATTCTTTGTTAACTAAACAAATCAATTAACACCTATGAGTGGGGTTGATAACTAATTTGGTTAATTAAATTAATTCTTTTTTCTAAGAGATTGAAAATGAACCATTTAAATGCCACCTTTGGTGGGGTTAGACAGTTTAAACTTTATTCAAGGTGTCCAAATTAAACCCAAGAATTTAGTTATCCGAGTACTAACTTTCAAGTTTTAAAACCACTATTGAACACATGTTGTCAATACATTTTCACATAATAATTCTTATAAAAACTTTTGAAATAGAGCTTCACTCTAACTACCGGGCGATTGTACCAACAAATAAAAGAGCACTACTCTAAATTAGACCGGATAACTAAACCTTAAAGTCTAATTTTCATATTTAAGTTTGTAATGAAAAATAATATATTTCTCTCTAACATTCTTAATATAAAATCTTGAATAAAAATAAAATCAATTCATTTTAGAGATTTTTACCTATTTAATATTTCGCAAGCATAACAATGTTATTATTATATCATGTTTACAAACAACCAGCACAGTTAAATTTAATCACAGACAAATTAAATATAACATGTAAGAATAAAACATAAAAAATAACTGCAAAGAAAATAAAATCCTTACAGTACTTCGATGCTATTCCCGTAGCTAGAAAACCTCCAAGCAGAATTTGCACTCCTATTTATTGAATCAAAAAGCAAATAAATTACAAAAACATAACTAGTTCTTCCCAAAAAGGGAAGAACTCTAAAACTAAGCAAAACTAACTAAGAAAAGCTAAAAACTAAGAAATGAGAGAAAGAAAGAGAGAAGAGAATGTGTTTTGAGGTGTGTTTAGAAGTGAAGAGAATGGGGGTATTTATAGGTGAGGATGGAGAGAAAAAGTGGGTGAAAAAATGTTAAAAAATGGTGAAAACGCGTAGTGCAATTATGGAGGTCATTGATGACGTCAAGATGACGTCGGGGCCGCACGTGAAAAATGGGGCGAAATGGCATCGGCGCGCGGAGGCGATTGGGCGCACTGCGCGTGGCAGCCGCGCGTGAGCGTGATAGCGCACATCCGCGTGTGGACGTGGGCCATGCTACGCGCGCTCGGCAAGGCCGGGCGCGTACGGTGGGCTGCTCCGGGCACGATTTTCTCCTTTTTGACATTTTTGACCTTTTTGACCCATTTTGTCCAATTTTTCCATATTTGTTGACCTTTCCCCATTTATTTATTAATATATTTGTGATGTATTGCTTCCAGTATTTCTTTTTGAGTCTTTAAGTGACGTTTTTAAGCGAAAATACCTGAAAAACAATAAAAATACCCGTAATTCTGCAAAAGACAAATTTATATAAATATATGATAAAACATATAAATATATATATTTTTAATCAATTAATGTGCATAAAATCATGGTAATTTAGTGCTTTTTGAGCACTCATCAACCACTGAAGTACCAAACTCCTATTTTACTGTTGGATTTTTGTGTACTGTGTAGAGAGTAATTCGTATAGTAGAGTGTGTTTCTTAAATCCAAGATCCTCCCAAATGTGAGGATCTTTGAGTATATATAAGTATTAAGATGTACATATGTTGTAATATGATTAGTGAGACTATTAGGATAGGAATCCAAAAAATACAAACATGATTTCTATTTAATTTGTTGAAATTATAATAAATAAAATATTTATTTAAGCATTTATGTTATCATTTATTTCACAAAATAAAAATTTAAATTCTTGATTATTCACGCTTGCTTAAGCTTAGCGTATATGAGTATGTGCAAGATGATTGTCATTAAGTAAAATAATCTAAATATTTGTGATGTATAATTGAAGTAGGGATCATTACATTGCATCACTTGTATGACTCATGTCCATTTAGAATAGAATAATCTCGATCTAGGGTCTTTCATGTGGAGACATATAGTTGGAATACTTTGTATTATGATAAATCGTACATGACTATACTAGATGTGTTAGAAAAGTTATAAAGATATGTTTAACCTATAGCAATTTTAACATGTCAATCGAGTATAATAACTGGCCCTTTTCTATAGTGTACATATATTTTACTTACTTGGTGATGCATGTACTAATAGGATAATATGTCTTGTATCTTGATGTAATGTTGTTATAGTTAGTTTGGAGGCTATCTCATAAAATGAGGAATTCACTCCATCTATTTCCAAATGATATATAATAGTCCTCTTGTGTTAGTAGTTAGGGTGTTTAGTTGCTCACATTCTCTTGGTATAATCACATATAATTGTTAAGCATGAATTGTAGGTATTCAACGATAAAAGATAATTAGTAAGGTAAAATGGAAACATTTACTTATATATAATCCCTAACTACTTGTGGATGATCACACTATAGATAATGGTTATATTAATAGATTACTCGATATTAGATAATTGAGTAAATATGTTTTAAGAGTTCAATTTTAGCTTTTTAGTTGAGTATTCATGAGATTTATGGGATTGATACTTTAATTAAGATGTTAATTAAATGTCAAGTCTTGTTTATCTTGAATTAAAAATTCCATCGATCCCTGACTATGCTTCATAACAACAATCGAATAATATTGTGTTTTAATAAATAAATAAATAATTATGAATTAATTATTTGACAAAGAAATATGTTGTAGTATACATCGACAATTTATGAGTGTCATATATATCAAAATTAATATAAAGGGAATGATAATTTTACTAGCTAATTATTTATTTCAATAGTTAATTAATTAATTTGCATAATTTAGGTGGCTTAAATAATTATTCAATTAATTAATAAAAATTGAAAATATTCAAAAACATATACGTATGCATTTTTGTGCTTCTTGGACAAAAACAAATGTAATTCTTATACTGATTTTGGTAGATTTTTCATACTAAAATCATATATATGAATGAGGGTATTTATAGAAAGAAATCCAACAGACAACTACCTTGCCACGGTCCTCGCCATGAACTTTGCCAAGGGTGTGGCAAGGCCTCCTATATAGGCGTGTGTTGAGGTGCCAAAAATCACGTTTTTTGATTTAAAAATTAGTGAGTTATTTTCATAAATATTTGCACCCAAAACAAACCAAAATCTAGCACTCACGGCCTATTATGCATACTAAACAACCAACCCCATGGTGTGTGAAAAACATGCTTTCAATCACAGTGTTCATATCTATGTGTGTGTGTGTGAATTATCGATCTGTAGTAACCAACCTTACATAGGTGAAGATAGGATAATAAGTAAATTTGGCTTTTCATGTCAAAACACTATACAACTAAGTACTGATGAGTGCCCAAAAAGCACTAAAACAACCATAATTTTATGCACATTAATTGATTAAAAATATATATATTTATATGTTTTATCATATATTTATATAAATTTGTCTTTTTCGGAATCACGGGTATTTTTATTGTTTTTCAGGTATTTTGGCTTAAAAACGCAATTTAAAGACTCAAAGAAGAATACTTGAAGCAATACATCACAAATAAATTAATAAATAAGTGGGAAAAGGTCAACAAACATGGAAAAATTGGACAAAATGGGTCGAAAAGGTCAAAAATGTCAAAAGACGGAAAATCGCTACATCGATCGCCAAGCCCAACGCCAGTAGAAAGCAATGACAATTGCGGCCAACGGCCCGATAATGACCAGCCGCGCGCCAACGCGTTTTTTGCCCCATTTTTTCACGTGCATCACTTCATGACGTCATCTTGACGTCATTGATGACCTCAAGATGTCCACTACACGTTTTTAATTTTTTATATTTGTTTTAACATTTTTTTACTCATTTTTTCTCTCCATCCTCACCTATAAATACCCCCTTCCATTCACTTCAAAGCACACCTCAAAACCACACTTCTCTCTTCTTTCTTTCTCTCATTTCTTAGTTTTTGAGTTTTTCTTAGTTTCTTTCTTAGTTTCTAAGTTTTTCTTAGTTTTTCTCTTAGTTTTTAGTTCAATTCTCTTAGGTTTAGAGTTCTTCTCTTTTTGAGAGGAACTTGTAATATTTTTGTAATAATTTAGATTTTTGATTCAATAAATGGAAGTGCAAATTCCGCTTGGAGGTTTTCTAGCAACGGGAATAGCGTCGAAGTTCTGTAAGGATTTTATTTTCTTTACAGTTATTTTTATGCTTTATTCTTACATGTTATATTTAATTTGTCTGTGATTAAATTTAACTGTGCTAGCTGTTTATAATCATGATATAATAATAACGTTGTTATGCTTGCAAAAATATTAAATAGGTGAAAATTTCTAAAATGAATTGATTTTATTTTTATTCAAGATTTTATATTAAGGATGTTAGAGAGAAATATATTATTTTTCATTACAAACTTAAATCTGAAGATTAGACTTTAAGGTTTAGTTATCCGGTCTAATTTAGAGTAGTCTATTTTATTTGTTGGTACAATCGCCTAGGTAGTTAGAGTGAAGCTCTATTTCAAAAGTTTTTATAAGAATTATTATGTGAAAATGTATTGACAACATGTTTTCAATAGTGGTTTTAAAACTTGAAAGTTAGTACGGATAACTAAATTCTTGGGTTTAATTTGGACACCTTGAATAAAGTTTAAATCGTCTAACTCACCAAAGGTGGCATTTAAATGGTTCATTTTCAATCTCTTAGAAAAAGGAATTAATTTAATTAACCAAATTAGTTATCAACCCCACCCATAGGTGTTAATTGATTTGTTTAGTTAACAAAGAATATCTAACTCACCAAAGCGCCAGATTCATACAAAAAAAGAGAGAATCAATAAAATATCAATTTATATCTTTAATAACCTAGATAATATGATGAAGCATAATTAATTTAATTATTATATCCATAAATACTCCACTAATATAAATGATAAAATTTGCATGAATATTTATTGAATCTGTATTTATATTTATTTATTGAATTTGTATCTATGTTTATTTTTACGTTTTTAAATTATATTTAATTAATCTGTATATATGTTTATTTTATGTTATTAGATTAGGAACACAAAAACCAAACTATCGTGACAGGATGTTTAGGATTTAATTTCGTTTTTAAAAGTTTGAATAATAAATTAAAAACCACATACATTCCTTCTTAGATCGACCTTGGGAGTATACTTATCATTTTCTACGAAATGATTCGTGCACTTGCGAGAGTTTTACAAATATTAAAACCAAAGTATTTGCGAGAAACGGCGATTAGGTGATTCATCAAGTTTTAGCGCCGGATTCTTGGGAAGGAATAGCGTTTTTAATTTATTTATCAAAAGTTTAAAAATATTTTTGTGTTGTAAATAATTGTAATTTTAAAAAAAAAATTTAATCAAATTTCAAATTTCATAAGAAATAATAAAAAAATAAAATATAAGAAAATAAAAAATAAAAAATAAAAAAATAAAAAAATTTTAACTATAGCATAAATAGTAAAATTTAGAAATTTGAAATTTGAATTAAAAAGTTTTTACCGTTCGTAAAAAAAAAAAAAAAAAATTTAAAATTTTAAAATTTTAAAAATTTAAGTTAATAAGAAATAAGATAGCGTGAATAGTAAAATAAAATTACCGTTCGTAAAAAAAAATTTAAAAAGTTTAAAATTTAAGTTAATAAGAAATAAGATAGCGTGAATAGTAAAATAAAATTACCATTCGTAAAAAAAGAAAAAACAAAAAAAAAAAAAACTAAAAGGCATGAAAAGTAAAAATCTAAGGGAGTTAAATGCAGAAGACTAGTTCTTTCAAGCCTTTGTGCCACTAGTCTTTCACAGGAGCGTTGTTACGGCTAGGAGAATGGTTTTTAAGCGAGCTATCAGACCACCATTCTTTCCTGGGAACACTCTTGGTTAATACTGATTATTTATTTAAAAAAAAAATTTAAATTTAAAAAAAAAAAAAAAATTAACTAGTTTTGTCTAGTGTTTTGTATTAAATGCCATGGAAATTTTCTCTAATTTTTTTTATTTTTGTTGACATGAGTTTTAAATTTACGTTTAAAAATAGTCTATGCGTGGTAGGAGATCCTTAGGAAACCCCCTAACACCATATGTAAATAATATTCATAAATTTAAACAAGTGTCAACAACACTGGATCCTACCCATCAACCTGATTTTGAGCCAAACATAGAACCAAGTCTTAATCCTTTACTAGAACCAAAAGAAATGGAGGAAAACCAACATGTTAGGGAAACCACGATGAAGGAGTTTGCAAGACCGGTGATTGGCACGGCAACTGCCGCTATCCAGTTGGGAGAGGCTGCTCGGAATTATGACCTTAAAAATATTCATTTTTCTATGCTTCCTTCCTTTTATGGGCTTACACAACAATGTCAGTTCATTGTCGACAACGCTGCAGGAGGAGCAATAGGAGAAAAAACTGCATCAGAAACGTATAACCTCTTGGAGATGTTGGGTGCTAATTCCCAACAGAAAAGCTCCCGAGTGAGAAAAGCTGGTGTTCATGAAATCGACTCCAGTAATGAAGTTCAACAACAACTTGTTCAATTGACTAAGCAAGTTGCCCTTCTCGCTACACAAACCAACACCAATAATGAACAATATGGTTTGTACGTAAAACATGGGACATGAGATCGCTTGTCCATATCAAGGAGATACAAGCTGACTGAACAGGTTAATGTGTTGGGAGCATATCAACAGAGACCAAGGTTTGATCCCAATTCAAATACCTATAATCCTGGGTGGAGAAGTCATCCAAATTTCTCTTGGAGGCAAAACAACCCTCCTTTCCCTCAAAGCTCAAACCAGGCAAAGGCCAAGAATTCCACCCACCCATTCCAAGAAGCATTCCAAATAAACCAACCTAGAGGACAACTTGAATTCTTTTATTCAAGTTTGTAGGGATAATCAATCTAAAACCAATCAACGGTTGGACTCAGGAAGCTTCTATCAAAAAGGTGGAAGTTCAAGTTGAACAGTTAGTTGAACATTTGCAAAAAGGCAAAGACTAATTTGAAACTTAAATGAATTCAATGAAGAGGAGACATTGAGTTTTTCATTCTACAATCTCCAAGCAACGTCTTACTAGAAGACGATAAATTTTAGTCCTACATGGGAGGTCACCCATTATTGTATTTTCCTTTGTTTTAGTTTGCGTGTAATAAAAAAAATATTTCAAATAAAATAAATTCGTTTGTTTCAAAAATTGTGTCCCTTCGTTTAAATTAAAATTAAAAAAAAAATTAGGTTCCTTGCACTTTTTTTTTTAGAGATATCTACTATTGTTTTTAAGAGCAAAATGTTGATTCACAATAGGAGGAGGATCATTTTCAACTACAAACAACCATGGGAGATGCTGAAGATAGGCGGAAAAAGATGAAAGACTATACAATGCCAATCATTGGCAATGTAACTTCCGGCATCCAATTACAAGAGGCTGCAAGGAATTATGAATTGAAAAAGATTCATTATTCTTTGTTACCTTCCTTTTACGGTATCCCTAATGAAGACCCTTTGCATTTCATTCGAGAATTCTATGCTATTGTCCAAACCTTTCCACTACATGCAATTAATGAAGATCAACTTAGGATGAGGTGTTTTCCTTACACTCTCAAAGATAAAGCTTGGTCATGGTTCATTACTCTACAGTCAGGTTCTCTTAAAACTTGGGAGGCAGTCTATGAAATTTTTATGGGTAGGTTCTATTCCCATCAAAAGACTGTTGATCTAAGAACAAAGATAGCAATATTTTCTCAAATGAATGAAGAGCCCTTTCATGAAGCTTGGGAACGATTCAAACTCCTTTTCATTCAATGTCAAAATCATAGCTTTCCATTACAGCTACAAAATCAATTCTTTTACGATGGATTGACACTACAGAGTCAATACATGGATGATAATCTTCTGGAGGTCTTTGTAGGAGAAAAGACCGCAGAGGAAACCTATAATCTCTATGAGCTATTGGGTTCTAATTCCCAACAAAGAGGTGGTGGAAGGAAAGCAAAGGTCAATGAAGTCGGCTTTGATAATGAGATAACCTTGCAACTTGCTGAATTGACTAAACAAGTGAAATTCCTCACGTCTCACCAAATTTCAAATCAAGAGGTATGTGGAGTGTGTTTTTCAATTGGGCATGGTACTCATAATTGTTCAAATACTTGTGATTCTAGTGTCGATGCCATAGAGGAAGTCCAATCTTTTCAAAAGTATCATCCAAACACCTATAATCACCCAACCTACAACCACCCTTACCCACCAAGCCAATCTTTTAAACCAACCTTAGAAGATAGCTTGAATGCTTTTATTCAAGTTAGTCGTGACAACCAACTGATGACTAATCAAAGGTTGAACACCATGGAGGCTTCGGTTAAAAGAATTGAATCTAAAGTTGGGCAACTGGCTGAACAAATGCAAAAGAAAGAACCAGGAAAGTTGCCCAAGCAAAAGATGTTAGAACTCTTCAAGTGGTAAGGTAGTCAATACCAGTTTACGAAATCTCTAAACTACCTTGTAGTTCATGTAACAAAGAAGGCGATATTCTAATCTTGCAAAAGGAGAAACAAGTGTTAAACTTAACAAGCCTTCGAAAAACTCATCGGGGGTCATCTGACACTCCCAAAATTCAAAAGACAACAGAACCACACCAGATGCAAGTACCTTTTCCCCACCAGTTGAAAGAATCCAAACAAGATAAGCAATTCAATGATCTTTTTAATATGCTCTCTAAAGTAAATATCAATTTACCATTATTAGAAGTGATCATGAATGTGCCCTCATATGCCAAGTTTTTCAAAGAGTTGAACACTAAGAAAAGGAGGTATGAACTGAATGAACGAGTAGTAGTATCAGAAATTTCTAGCGCTATACTTCAGCACAAACTACCCCTAAGTTGAAAGACCCTGGAAGTTTTATTATAAACATAACTATGGGGGATAGGAAGGTTGCTAAAGCAATGCTTGATTTAGGTGCTAGTATAAATTTGATGCCCTACTCTATATTCTTACAAATTTCAATCTGGGGGGATTTAAAACCCACAACTATGTCCCCGCAACTTGCAGATAGATCTCTTAAATATCCAAGGAATAGTTGAGGATGTTTTGGTACAGGTAGACAAACCGATAATACCGTTGACTTTGTGGTTCTCGGATATGCAAGAAAATCCAAAGATCGGACGAGAGAGCATACAATATTGCTTGGTAGACCATTTATGGCAACTACTAAAACTATTATTGATGTCCAAGATGGAAATTTGACAATGACAGTCTTAGGAGAAATTTTCATTTCAAAGTTTTTGATTCTTCACCTTTCCCTTCTATTTCTGCCATCGATGAAATATTCGAAGTTGATCCTTTGGATAATCTTGTCCAAAACACCTTTTTCCAAACCAGAATAGAAGACAAGCTTGAAACCGCTCTTACACTTGAAAAGGTTGAAGAAGATTTAGATGAAGAAATTAAGGGGTACCTTGAACAACTAGACAATAATGAAGTGATGACAAAATCTAGTACACTTTTAAATCTACCCAGCTTCTTCATCCGTTAAAGAGGCCAATCCACCCGAACTTGAACTCAAAGACTTACCCGAGCACTTAAAATATGTGTTTTTGGGAGAAGGAGAAACATATCCAAAGTGATAATTTCTTCAACCTTGACCAAACCACAAGAAAAATAACTCATCAAAGTTGCTTAAACAGTTTAAGAAATCTATAGGTTGGAGTATAGGGGATATAAGAGGCATTAGTCCAACAATGTGTATGCACAAGATCAACTTGGAGGATGGTGCTAAACCCGCATTTGAGAGGCCCAAAGACGACTAAACCCAAACATGCAAGAGGTAGTTAAAAAGGAAATCCTTAAATTATTAGAAGAAGGGATTATCTATCCTATCATGGATAGTAAGTGGGTTAGTCCAAAGGTATGTGGTACCAAAGAAATGCAGGATAACAGCTTGTTAAAAATGATAAAAGTGAATTAGTGCCCACTAGAATAATCACTTTGGATGGAGAATGTGTATAGATTTTAGGAAACTAAATTTATATACGAAAAAGGATCACTTTCCTCTTCCATTCATTGATCAAATGTTGGAAAGATTAGTTGACACCTAATTTTCTTGTTTTTTGGATGGACTGTCTGGATATTATCAAGTACCCATAGCACCAGAAGATCAGGAAAAGACCACATTTACATGTCCTTTTGGGACATTTGCTTTTCGCAGAATGCCATTTGGGTTATGCAATGCCCCTGCCACTTTCCAAAGATGCATGATATCTATTTTCTCGGACATGGTGGAGAAATTCATTGAAATTTTCATGGACGATTTCTCTGTCTTTGGGAACTCATTTGATGATTACTTACATAAATTTACTTTGGTTTTAGAAAGATGCATTGAATGCAATCTAACCCTTAGTTGGGAGAAAAGTCATTTTATGGTTCAACAAGGGATAGTTTTAGGACATATAATTTCAAACAAGGGTATTGAAGTTGATAAGGCAAAAGTTGAATTGATATCCAAACTACCTCCCCCTACATCTGTGAAGGGGATAAGAAGCTTCTTGGGACATGTAGGATTTTACAGACGATTTATTAAAGATTTCTCTAAAATAAGTCGTCCTTTATGTAACTTACTATCCAAAGATGCTGAATTTGACTTCAACAATGACTGCCTTATTTCCTTTAATACCTTGAAAGAGAAACTAACATCTACCCCTGTTATAATGGCACCAAACTGGTCTTTACCTTTTGAGATAATGTGTGACGCTTCTGATTATGCAATAGGAGCAGTCCTGGGAAAAAAGAGTGGATAAGCGTTTACATGTCATCTATTATGCTAGCAAAACACTCAATGATGCCCAAATGAATTGTACCACCACTGAAAAGGAATTCTTGGATATAGTATTTTCTTGAGACAAATTTAGGTCTTACTTAGTAGGATCTAAAGTGATTGTGCATTCTGATCATGCCCCTTTAAGATACATATTAAGTAAACCTAATGCCAAGCCAAGATTAATCAGGTGAGTCTTACTCTTACAAGAATTTGACCTAGGAATCAAGGATAAGAAAGGTAGTAAAAACTTAGTAGTTGACCATTTGTCTAGGTTAATTTATGACTTTAATTCTCTTAAAGATGAGAGTAATGAAGATATAGTCGAAACCTTTCCTGATGAATAGTTATTTTCAATAGGTCTGAACCCATGGTATGTTGATATTGTAAACTATCTTGGCACGAGTGTTTTGCAACCTAACACTTCATATCAGGACAAGAAAAGATTTTTTAAAACTATTAAAGACTATTTCTTGGATGACCCTTATTTATACAAGATTGTTCAAGATCAAGTCATCCTGGAGATGTGTACCGAGAAGAAGAACATAAGAGCATTCGACTTTTTGTCATGAACTTCATTGTGGGGGTCATTTTGGAGGTGAAAAGACAGCCCGTAAGATATTACGATCTGGATTCTTTTGGCCCACTCTTTTAAAGATGCTCATATGTTTTGTGCACAATGTGATAGATGTCAAAGAACAGGAAACATAAGCAAAAGAGATGAAATGCCTTTGACATCTAATTTAGTTGTTGAACTCTTTGATGTATGGGGGATTGACTTCATGGGTCCTTTTCCCCCATCTAATGGTTTTCAATACATTTTGGTTGCTGTGGATTATGTGTCCAAGTGGGTAGAAGCTATCCCCACCAAAACCAATGATGCTAATGTTGTTGTGAAATTCTTGAAAGATTTCATATTCAGTAGGTTCGGAACGCCTAGAGCTATAATAAGTGATGGAGGTAGCCATTTTTGTAACAAACTCTTTGATGGAGTACTAAACAAGTACAACATCACACATAAAGTAGCTACTCCATATCATCCTCAAACTTCCGATTTAGTGGAAGTGAGCAATAGGCGAATTAAGGGAATACTGGAACACACTGTGCGTCCGTCAAGTAAGGATTGGGAATTTAAGCTAAATGATGCCTTATGGGCATACCGCACCGCTTACAAAACACCTATTGGGATGACCCCTTACCGGTTAATCTTTGGGAAAGCGTGCCACCTTCCAGTTGAACTTGAACACAAAGCTTATTGGGCAATTAAAGAGTTAAACATGGATTTAGATAAAGCAGGTGAAAAACGATTACTCCAGCTTCATGAGTTGGAAGAAATTAGGAATGAAGCCTATGAGAATGCCAAATTATACAAGGAGCGTACTAAGCGCTATCATGACAAGAGGCTAGTTCCTAAGACTCTTCATCCTGGAATGAAAGTTCTTTTATTTAACTCTCGTTTGAGATTGTTTCCAGGAAAGCTGAGATCAAGATGGGATGGACCATTCAAAATAGTTCAAGTATTTGAACATGGAGTAGTGGAACTATTGGACTCCAAGACACAAAAAACGTTCAAAGTCAATGGCCATCGTGTCAAGCCTTATTTAGAAGAACCAAACAACATTGTTGAAATGGATTGCATTTGGCTGAGTAACCCTTAGCACCAAAAAGATACGTCTTGCTAAGACGTTAAACTAAGCGCTGGATGGGAGGCAACCCATCATTTTAGGTAAAAAAAAACAATAAAAAAAAGTAAAAAAAAATAAAAAAAATAAAATAAATAAAATAAAAAAAATATATTTTTTGTTTGTTATTTGTTTTATTTACTTAATTTTATTGTTTATTTCATTTTAATTACATGTGAATAATTTTTAAATTGTTAAAACTAAAAATATTTGTTGAGATGTTAGAAGTTTACAGCGATCTGTCTGTATACACTTTAATGATGAATATGATGGATGCACCTGCATTTTCCATTACTACTTGCACATTCTCAGGAAATAGGTAATCTTTCTTCTCTTCTCTCTTTATCTTTAATTTACAGTTGTTACATTGAGGACAATGTAAGTTCTAGGTTGGGGGTGGTGAAAAGTTACCATACTTAATTAAAAAAAAATTAAAAAAAATTAAAAAAACTTTTCTCACAAAAATTTATCATTTCTTTAAATCAAATTTAAGTAAATAGTTAAGTCTTTTGTACTGTTAGATTAATTTTTTTGAAAACATATCATGAAATATTTTGTAATTATTTTTGATAATTAGTTAGTTTTTGTCATAATTAGTATTTCTTGATAAGATGTAGAAATTATATTAAACCCAAAATCGGTGTTTATGAGTTTTTTTTTAGTGGAGACTACCTTTGTGAGATATAATTTGAGCCTAATTTCCTTTATTCAGAGTGAAATATATATTTTTTCTACTCCAAACACATTTCTTATTTCTTCAAATTTTTAGATGATCTCTATAGGTATTAGCATTGAATGTATGAATTTTTTTTTCTCATTTTAATAGAGTATCATATATTTTTTATTATTATTTTTGCTTAGATTAAATGATTTGAGTAGAAGTTGATAGTATATGCTTATATCTCATTTATGCATGACTACTACAAAAACAAAAAGACATATCTGAGGTTACCTAAACCAAGATCAAACAGAAAAGCCACAAAATTAACCACTCACCAAAATCCAAAATATGTACAATCTGTACATAGGTTGACTCTCTAAAATACATATATTGAGAAATATCTTCAGAAAAAAAATAGAGAGATAAAGAATATATAGTATAATCTACATACTATAACCCACATTGCCTACAAAGTTGTGAGTAAAGGCTAATTACAAAAGAAGGATATAGGAAATAATTCCCTAAAAAAAAAGTCCTTGCACTCTCTTCATTTGTAAAAGGCATATATCTTGAAATTTTTCTTAATGAGTTTGATTTATGCATGAAAATAATTTTTATATATGATATCTTTATAATTTATACATTTGATTCCTTTCATGAGATCAATGTTAAAATAACACTTTGAGCCTTTATTCTTTATACATATGCGAACATATTAGTTCATTTCTATACATCAACTCTTTCGCATATAAATTAGTATGAGTGTTTGAACCCATTGGATTTAGTGTTTTGAGAGTATTGACTAGTGAGGAATAGAGTCGAAGCGAACTAATTCATGACACTGAAATTGGGTGAAATTAAATTGATACATTTTTTATATGAAATATGAAAATGATTTTTGACTAATTATTATAATAAATCATGATTGTTTAAAGAGATTAAAATAACTTATGCTTGAGATTTTAATTATGATCTTAAAGGAGATTAAAAAGTATGAGACATTTTTGTGAGATGTTGATAATTTGTGATTTTGTTGTAAATTTAATTTTTAAGTTGTTTGTTTTTATTGTTTCTTTTGTTTTTACATTTAGTACAATGTTTGTGGGTATCATTACTGAAAACCCTCACGAGACTCAAACTCGTCCACTAGGGCAACCTAGGGGTTTAAAGGCTTGTTGCATAGGCTAAATGCAACCGTGTCAATCCACGGAAGTGATTTAGGTTAGTTTAATTTTTAGTTTTTATCGCTTCTCTTGCTAAGGGACTAGCAAGAAGCGGGTTGAGGAGTTGTGATGAGTGCTCAAAAGCACTAAAACAACCACGATTTTATGCACATTAATTGATTAAAAATATATATATTTGTATGTTTTATCATATATTTATATAAATTTGTCTTTTTCGAATCACGGGTATTTTTATTGTTTTTCAGGTATTTTGGCTTAAAAACGCAATTTAAAGACTCAAAGAAGAATACTTGAAGCAATACATCACAAATAAATTAATAAATAAGTGGGAAAAGGTCAACAAACATGGAAAAATTGGACAAAATGGGTCGAAAAGGTCAAAAATGTCAAAGACGGAAAATCGCGCGCCGTAGTCGGTCGCGCGCCCGGCCGGCGCCAGGTGCCCGGCCGCGCGCCAGCGCCCGTTGCCGCGCGCCGGCTGCGTTCACTCTCTTTCCGCGCGCCGCGGCACGTGGGCTGCTGTTCACGCGCGCAGGCTGCGCGCGAACGGCCAGCGCGCGCGTAACGGCCGCCCGGCCAGCGCGCCTAACGCGTTTTTGCCCCATTTTTCACGTGCATCAGCCCCTATGATGTCATGCTGACGTCATTGATGACCTCAGCATGTCCACTACACGTTTTTTAATTTTTTATATTTTTTTTAACATTTTTTTTCTCATTTTTTCTCTCCATCCTCACCTATAAATACCCCCCTTCCATTCACTTCAAAGCACACCTCAAAACCACACTTCTCTCTTCTTTCTTTCTCTCATTTCTTCGTTTTTGAGTTTTTCTTAGTTTCTTTCTTAGTTTCTAAGTTTTTCTTAGTTTTTCTCTTAGTTTTTAGTTCAATTCTCTTAGGTTTAGAGTTCTTCTCTTTTTGAGAGGAACTTGTAATGTTTTTGTAATAATTTAGATTTTTGATTCAATAAATGGATGTGCAAATTCCGCTTGGAGGTTTTCTAGCAACGGGAATAGCGTCGAAGTTCTGTAAGGATTTTATTTTCTTTACAGTTATTTTTATGCTTTATTCTTACATGTTATATTTAATTTTTCTCGTGATTAAATTTAGCGTGCTATTGTTATAATCATGATATAATAATAACGTTGTTATGCTTGCGAAATATTAAATAGGTGAAAATTTCTAAAATGAATTGATTTTATTTTTATTCAAGGTTTTATATTAAGGATGTTAGAGAGAAATATATTATTTTTCATTACAAACTTAAATCTGAAGATTAGACTTTAAGGTTTAGTTATCCGGTCTAATTTAGAGTAGTGCTATTTTATTTGTTGGTACAATCGCCCGGTAGTTAGAGTGAAGCTCTATTTCAAAAGTTTTTATAAGAATTATTATGTGAAAATGTATTGACAACATGTTTTCAATAGTGGTTTTAAAACTTGAAAGTTAGTACTCGGATAACTAAATTCTTGGGTTTAATTTGGACACCTTGAATAAAGTTTAAACTGTCTAACCCCACCAAAGGTGGCATTTAAATGGTTCATTTTCAATCTCTTAGAAAAAGGAATTAATTTAATTAACCAAATTAGTTATCAACCCCACCCATAGGTGTTAATTGATTTGTTTAGTTAACAAAGAATATCTAACCCCACCAAAGGTGGTATTCATACAAAAAAGAGAGAATCAATAAAATATCAATTTATATCTTTAATAACCTAGATAATATGAGCAAGCATAATTAATTTAGTTATTATATCCATAAATACTCCACTAATATAAATGATAAAATTTGCATGAATATTTATTGAATCTGTACTTATATTTATTTATTAAATTTGTATCTATGTTTATTTTTACGTTTTTAAATTATATTTAATTAATCTGTATATATGTTTATTTTATGTTATTAGATTAGGAACACAAAAACCAAACTATCGTGACAGGATGTTTAGGATTTAATTTCGTTTTTAAAAGTTTGAATAATAAATTAAAAACCACATACATTCCTTCCTTAGATTGACCTTGGGAGTATACTTATCATTTTCTACGAAATGATTCGTGCACTTGCGAGAGTTTTACAAATATTAAAACCAAAGTATTTGCGAGAATCGGCGATGCCGGTTTTCGTTCATCAAGTACAAACGTACATCTGTCACAAGATGATCATGAAGATAACCTAAAGATGTTTACTCCTATGAGAAAAACATCGGCACACACCCAAACCTAAAAAACACACCTAAACCCAGAGAATTTATCATGTGCGTTCCAATCATCTTCTTGGATCAACTCATCAACTTCTATCACTTTGAAACACAAGGGTCTCAACAGCATAGCACACAACACAACACAACTGAAGCTTAAAGATTTCAATCAATACTTGTAACCTACACACACAAAACAAACACATATCCTGTAAAAGTGTCATGCAAAAACAATGTATAGTCTATCCACATACTATCATATTACCTCTACATAAGTAAACATTGATAAGGAAGTCACATGTAGAGTACATAACTTCCCTTGACTTCTTACAACACTCCCCCTAAGTGTATGCAAGTTAGGAAAAAATATGCAGTGGAATCCTACACTTACCACCCATGCAACACACAATATGGAAACAAACATATAGTTGTGCACACAAACTTTTCTCCCCTTTTGACACAAAAAGTCAAAGAAACACCCCTATATGAGAGAGAGAAGGCATACAAATATGAAATAAACCTAACATTTAAAGAACATATCTAATAAGTTTAGGGAAAATATACAAATACACAAAACTAAAGCATACATCAAGAAGAAACATCAAACTCATTCTCATTATGTAATTGTTGTTTTACAAAAAATTTAGGGAATAAAAAGAAACAAACTAAAGAAACAAGAAGTAAAAAGAGTTCAACACTCTCCATCTCCCTCTCATGCATAATTGTCCCCATAGACACCACTATGAGATGAATGTCCAATATCTGTAGGGGTAGAAGGTGATGTAGTAGTTTGAGGAGGGAGAATATTGAAAACAAATTGGTTAAAGGAGTGGTCAGTCTCAAAGGGAACATTGGGTTCATCTCGAAGAAATAAAGTAAACAAGGAGAAAAACGACCCAAGATAAGAAGCACTAGAGCAAGGTCGACGTATGATTGAGGAAGAACAAATGTGTGAGGTGTAATAGGAGTGGTATGAAAAGATGATATGAAGTCATTACACCTTGAGCAATAACATTAAAACTATACATATATATGAATTTCCTGTTAAAAGTTTACAACTCAAGAAAAAAATTGTTAACATTGAGATGGATAGAAGAAGAAGAAGAAGAAGAAGAAGAAGAAGAAGAAGAAGAAGAAGAAGAAGAATGTAGAGACCTATGATTAGTAGGATAAAGTGTGTATGAGAGAGAGAAGCTTTTCTAGTATAGGTAAAAACAATGTTATGAAAAGTAATAGAACTCCACCTGGAAATCAAGGAGGGATAGTGAAAAGTAGAAGAAGGTGGAGTAAAAAAATGGTTCTATAAATCATATCAACGAGACCTATAGAATCACCATTTAGGATTGTATGGAGGAAGTGTCCTCAACACGGAGGGATAGTGTGAAAATAAGAATAGGGATGGATAACAATACTAACAACATTATTAAGAAGATGATCAACAGTAGTAGGGTTAATAATAAGGGTATTACTGACATAAATGGGGTTAGGCTTGGCTAACTGATTAGCCATCTTAATAACATTGCGAGAATTCATAAGATCAAATTTAGAAGAAAGATAAGTGGAAGCAATATTTCTCAAAATCAAATGGAATGACAAGAAAAGAAGAAAAAAACATTGACAAGAGATAATAAACTAAGAATATCATCTCTCAAAAAAGTAACTATACATTCTCTAATGACAAAAGAAGGAGAGAAACCAATAGAAATAGCAGGAGGAAAAGTAGCATGAGACTCTCCAATAAACTCATCATTATATGAGTAAGTAAGCGAGTAAAGAGAAGTCCAAGAAAATAAAGCAAACCTTTCCTCAATTTCAAGGAATTAATAGATATTCATAGGACGCTATCTAAGAATTGGTGCACTCTTTCATGGATTGGCAGGCTAAGAATACTTTAAATTCTTATCATTCTTGGTATGCTTTGGGGAAATTTTCGGTAAGAAAAAGAAGGTAGGGGATACAAGTAATGAAAAAAGAGAAGGAAACAATTTTGAGATGTAAAGAAAATAGGTACTGTGGAGTCAATATATTGGCTTAGGTGCACCTTACTACAGTCCTTTCCAACCCCTTCATTGAAGTGCTTGGCAGGCTACCATGGTAAGAGTATAAAACAGGCATGAAAGGTGCCCTGGTAAGGGGTAAGGTGAGATGTGCAGAAAAAATGTACAAAAATTTCTTGGGAAGAAAGAGAATGCCAAATGACCAAAGATTGATATTTTTGATTTTTAAAGTAGTAAAGGAAGATAAACATAGTTTAGAGAAACAAACAAGTAACATAACAACATAAAAGTCACGAAGGAGGGAATACAATCAAATTGAGAAAAGAATAAATCACTCAACCCTAAATAGATCACCTAAAAATAGTGATTAAATAGCATCCATCCATTTAAAAAATATGCAAGGGGAAACTAAGTTAGGAGATAGACTATGAGTTATCCATATAAATAGGACCATACGAGCTTTTTAAAGATGATTTATCTCTTTGTATACTATGCTTAAGGTGCATACTGCACCCTACTTGAGGATGCTTAAATGACCCTCAGTAACTACATCTAGACATAGGGGATGTGGAAGAGAAAGATGGAGAACTCCTAGTTATACTCCTCACATATCTAGGACACTGCCTAGCAAGGTGGCCAGTAATGCCTCGAATAGTGGAGTTAGAGAATTTGGGTCCCTGACTTTGAGGAGTAGTATGTGGAGGAGAAGAAGAAGAAATGCTCACATTAACTTTCACATAAAATGAGAAGTCAATTTCCCTCTGTGTGGTCTCAAATTCCCAAGTTCAACATAGTGGTGATAAGTGGGAGTAACAGTAGGTAGGGGGAATAGACCACTAGAATGACATGAAGGACTAGCCTTAGGTGTAGTGTTCACCTTGCTAGAGAAAATAGGTTTGAACATAACAATTGACTTACCTTTAGAAGTGGCAGCGATGAGCGAAATTGGCATCACTCATCTTGTAAATACTTTGGTTTTATATTTGTAAAACTCTCGCAAGTGCACGAATTATTTTATAGAAAATGATAAGTATGCTCCCAAGGTCGATATTAGGAAGAAATATATATGTTTTTTAATTTATTATTCAAACTTTTAAAAATGAAATTAAATCCAAAACATCTTGTCACGATATTTTGGGTTTTTGTGTTTTCCTAATCTAATAACCTAAAAATAAACATAGATATGGATTCAATAAATATTTATGCAAATTTTATCATTTATAATAGTGGAGTATTTATGGACATAATAACTAAATTAATTATGTTTCCTCATATTATTTTAGTTATTAAAGATATGAATTGATATTTATTGATTCTCTCTTTTTTATATGAATACCACCTTTGGTAGGGTTAGATATCTTTTGTTAATTAAAAAAATCAATCAACACTTATAAGTGTGATCGATAACTAATTTGATTAATTAAATTAATTTTTTTTTTCTAAGAGATTGAAAATGAACCATTTATATGCCACCTTTGGTGAGGTTAGATAGTTTAAACTTTATTAAAGGTGTCCAAATTAAACTTAAGAATTTAATTATCTGAGTACTAACTTTCAAGTTTTAAAATCATTACTAAAAATATGTTTTCAATACATTTTCAAATAATAATTCTTATAATTATTTTTAAATATAGCTTCACTCTAACTATTGGGCGATTGTACCAACAAATAAAAGAGCACTACTCAAAATGAGACCAGTTAACAAAACCTTAAAATCTAATTTTCATATTTAAGTTTTTAATTAAAAATAATATATTTCTCTCTAACATTCTTGATGCGTAATTTCGCAAGTGTACTTCAAGTAATAAAGTGTACAAAAGTATGGATATCGAACCCACAAGGAATGGCGTTACTAAGTACCAAAATTGACTAATCCTAATTTTATTTGAAAACCGAATTTTTGAATTTGTTTAAGAAGTAAATTAACTTAAAACTAACACAAATAACAAAATTTAATGTTGTTCACAAATGATTAAAAACACTAAGGCATTTGATTTCGCTAAATCAATTCAATCCGATTTCAAGTCATGTTATATGAAAATCAAAGTTAGAAGTGATGGTTGAAAAATCCAAACTTATCTAATACTCTCTCTTGAGTTATATTAGAATTACTTATCTATGAAAACCAACTATATTTCTATGAAGATTTAATCACAAATAAGCACATTACGATTTATGGAATTTCTAGAATAACCACATACATCATGCATTAGGTGTCAAACTCGCATTCAACATACGGTATTTATCACAAGAAGCATTCATTACACATCTCCTCTCGGTCTCAATATAATGCAACAAATCATCTAAATCTTGATCAGAAATTTAAAAGCATTAAGCATGGAAATAAATACTCAACTTGAAAACAACGAATTCATATAACGATAACACAAGAAATCAGATTTTCTTGATTCAACTACATCATAGCCTTAGCAAAAACGAATTAGTTCATAACGAAATTAAGAACAAACATATTCTCAATTGAATCCATGAACAAAAAATCTGAATAAAATGCAGAAAATAAAAGCTAAGGAGAAGAGATGAAAAACTCTTGAAGAGGAAGACTTGGTAGCAACAATGGTGATGATCCTTCAAGCTTTTCCAACCTTTCTCTCAAAAAAATTTCCTTTTCTCCTCCAAAAATAACTCAAATCTGCTCTCTTTGCCATCCCCCTCTTTTTCCATCATAATGTATATATAGATCTAGGGTTTGGGGGGCAATTTTGGAACAAAACAACATAAAAAATGTGTTTTCGGACGAAACTCGCCGGCGGCGACATTATTCTCACCGCGGCGAGATTTCTGGAAACTTAAATTTTGGTGTTTTTGATTTTGGCCGGCGGCCAAATTAATGTGGCCGGCGGCGAGAATTATTTGGCCGGCGGCGAGATGAGTTTACCAAAATTTGTGCTCTCGGGAAGATTTTTGCCAGGATTTTCGCCGGCGGCGAGATGAATATGGCCGGCGGCGAGACACTTTGGCCGGCGGCGAGAATACTTTGGCCGGCGGCGAGATTCACTTGGCCAAAATCCGTGCTCCCTGCATGATTTTCAACATTTCAATCCCGATCATTTTACTTTGTCCCTAACTTCTCCAAAATCATGATTTTACCTGAAATTGCACTTTAAACACAAAATACCCGTGAAATGACATTTGTGGATTAAATAATCAATTAAACACAATTTTCACACAAATATCAACATTTAAATCATAACAAAAATGCAATAATTTAGCTCTTATCAATTCTTAATATAAAATCTTGAATAAAAACAAAATCAATTCATTTTATAGAGATTTTTACCTATTTAATATTTTACAAGCATAACAATGTTATTATTATATCATGTTTACAAACAACTAGCAATGTTTAATTTAATCATAGACAAATTAAATATAACATATAAGAATAAAACATAAAATATAATTGTAGAGAAAATAGAATCCTTACACTGCTTTGATGTTAATTCTGTTTTTGGAAAACCTCCAAATGGATTTGCATTTCCATTTATTGAATAAAAAAGCTATAAATTTATAAAAGCATAGCTAGTTCTTCTCATAAAAAAGAGAAGAACTTTAAAACTAAAAAAACTAAGAAGTAGAGAGAAAGAGCTAAGAAACTTATTTATTGAGGTGTTTTTGGTGTGTTGTGTAATGGAGGATATGAGGGTATTTATAGGTGAGGATAAGGGTTAAAAAGTGGGAAAATGATAAAAAAACAAAAAACAAACGCTTAATAAACAAATACTGACATCAACACTGATGGAGAATGGATAGGCACTGACGTAGGAAGTGGCACGCGTGATTTTGAAAGGACAAATATATATATAAAATGATAAAATCATATAAAATATAAATCTTTATAATCAATTAAAGTACATAAAATCATGGTAATTTTAGTGCTTTTTAAGCACTTATCACAACCCCCAAACCAGCTTCTTGCTAGTCCCTTATCAAGAGAAGCGATAAAAACTAAAAATTAAACTATCATAAATCACTTCCATAGATTGACACGATTGCATTTAGAGTATGCAACAAGCCTTTAAACCCCTAGGTTCCCTAGTGGACGAGTTTAAGTCTCGTGAGGGTTTTTAGTAATGATACCCACAAACATTGAACTAAAATTTAAAGATATAAAAAAAATAAAAAAAATGACAACTCAAAAACTAAAATTACAACCAAATAAAAAATAAAATCAAAAATTAACTTAAGAATAAAGAAAACATAATGAAAAAAAAACACAAAAATATCTCATACTTTTTAATCTCCTTAAAGATTATAATTAAAATCTAAAGCATAAGTTATTTTCATTTTCTTAAACAATCATGATTTATTATAATAATTAGTTGAAAATCATTTTCATATTTCATATAAAAATGTATCAATTTAATTTCACCCATATTCAGTGTCAAGAATCCAAATTTGCTTCGACTCTATTTCTCACAAGTCAATACTCTCAAAAACATTGAATCCTATGGGTTCAAACACTCATACTAATTTATTTGTGAAAGAGTTGATGTATAGAAATGAACTAATATGTTCGCATATGTATAAAGAAGAAAGGCTCAAAGTGTTATTTTAACATTGATCTCCTGAAATGAATCAAATGTATAAATTATAAAAAAAACTATTTTCATGTATAAATCAAATTCATTAAGCAAAAATTTCTAGATACATACCTTTTATAAGTGTAGAAAAAATAAATGCAATGGCTTATAGGGATTTACTTCCTATAGCCTTTTATTTTGTAATTAACCTTTACTCACAACTTTGTAAGCTACGTGGGTCATAGTATGTAGATTATACTATATATTTTTTATCTCTATATTTTTTTAAGAGATTTTTCAATATATATTTTTTTAGAGAGTGAATCAATGTACATATTGTATATTTTTGTAGAATTTTGGTGAGTGGTTAATTTTGTGGCTTTTCTGTTTGATTTTGGTTTAGGTAATCCCATATATGTCTCTCTTTTTTGTAGCAGTCATGCATGAATGAGATAAAAGCATATACTATCAATTTCTTCTTAAATCATTTAATCTAAGCAAAAATAATAAAAAATAAATGACACTCTATTAAGATGAGAAAAAAAATTCATACATTCAATGCTAATAATACCTATAGAGATCATCTAAAAATTTGAAGAAATAAGAAATGTGTTTGGAGTAGAAAAAATATATTTAACTCAGAATAAAGGAAATTAGGCTCAAATTATATCTCACAAGGGTAGTCTCCACTATTTGATTCTTAAATACCGATTTTTGGATTTAATATAGTTTTCACATCTTATCAAGAAATACTAGTTATGATAAAAACAAACAAATTACCAAAAAATATTCCATGATATGTTTTAAAAAATTAATCTAATAGTACAAAAGACTTAACTATTTACGTAAATTTGATTTAAAGAAATGATAAATTTTTGTGAGAATTTGTTTTTCAATTACTAAACCACACAAAGAAAATAAAATCAAACACAATAAAAATGAAAATGTGAACATAATTTTTTTATTTTTTATTTTTTATTTTTTAAAAAATTGTTTAACTTTTTGAAATTAAGCACGGTAACTTTTTACCACCCCAAACCTGGAACTTAATCCTCAATGTAACAATTTGAAATTAAAGATGAGAGAAAAGAGAAGAAAAATTACCTATTTCCTAAGAATGTGCAATTAGTGATGGAGAAATGTAGGTGCATCCATCATGTGCATCATTAAAGTCCACACAAAAAGATCGTTTTGAACTTCTAACATCTCAACAAATATTTTTAGTTTAACAATTCTAAAATTATTCACATGCATTTCAACTAAAATAAAAAATAAAAATTAAATAAGTAAAACAAATACATAATAAAATTACATAAAATGATGGGTTGCCTCCCATCTAGTGCTTGGTTGAACTTATAAGCAAGATGTAACTTGGAGGATTTCATTTTATGTAAACTCAATATCCCCACATCATTGAGTCAATCAAACCTACAAGTAGGACAAAGTTGTCTACCTATAATTTTTCAGTCATGCCCTATGGATTCAAAATTTTCTTTACTTAAAACTAGGGACATGATTGTGGGTTTTAAATAACTAATGTCTAGGTGCAAGTCAAATAATTAAGACATCAAAATACAGTTGTACCTAGATCTAACAAAAAAACTATCTCACTTTATCACAGATTGTAATTAAAATTTTGACATTTTGGAGATAGTTTCAGAATGTTTTTTTTTATTTTTTTATTATAATTTCTAAGTTAAATAACATAATTAGTATTAACCAAGAGTGCTCTCAGGAAAGAATGGTGGGGCAAAGGCGCCTTAAAAATCATCCTCCTAGATAGAGCAACATTTGTATGAGATACATACCTATAGTTTGTAGAAAATAGTCCACTACAACTAGTAACTCATGGGTACTATACGAGATAACATACATGTATACTCCCCACGAAATAAACCATTTTTGTGATGCATGTTCAAAAATCTCAGATGCGATATAGCATTTTAAATTCTCATTTCATATCAACATTTGATACTCGTTTATTTATACCAAACTTTTTTAATGTATACATAATAAAACATTTATTATGTGTATCTCATTTTGAACAACATTTATAATATTATAACATTAATTATAAAATAATGGCATATAGTTTTCCATGTTTATCCATAATAGATGATGCATGATAATTCGTTTATAAAAACAACGCATGAATTTTAAAAGTTAGAATAAGAACCCCTACTTGAAAAGTTAAAATGCCACCGAGCTTCTAAACCTAAATTCCTTGATATTTCATCCTTTAAATTCCCTCCAAAATGTGACAGAAAAACATCTTAAAGAGAGAAAGTTGTCATACGTTGTTCACTGACACATGCCTCTAACCCAAAATGACATTGTTTTATTAATGCCCCTATACGATGTCGGTTTTTTCGTGTCTAGCTTCGCCCCTATTTGTATTTTTACAAAAAATAGATCACAACCATCAAATTTTCATCATCTAATTATCCAAAATGTTTCTAGGTTAATATGTGACCTATATATGTATATATTAGAGAGAAAAACACGCAAATTGTAGCAGCAACTAAGAGAAGAAATCTACCATTATTGGGAAATTATTTCAAGCTTTTGGAGAAGAAATATCAACCAATTCAAGAGTTTGGATATTTTTATCATCAAGGTTATTTTATTATTTAGTTTTATTTTGATTTGGACCTTAAAAATGATGTCTTTAATAAGTTTATTCATGATTTTGTATTTAATTATGTATGGCTAAATAAATTCATGAAATTTTAATTATATTACTATGATTATTTTAGATTGATAGATTAATTATTTTTTAATAAAAGTTTGAGATTATTTATTGTTCTTGTTTCTTGATACCTTTAATTATGAATTATTGATAAATCAAATCTTGATTTACGATTAAAAATAATATTTTTTAATTAGTTGTTAGAAACATTACCTAGGTCTAATTGTGATATCTTGAATAAAAATCTAAATTAATTGCACGATCATTGTATTATTTTAGATGATTTTATAATTTCATGGTGTTTATTCCAATTGATTAATTATTTGTTTGGATAAAAGAAATTGACTATTTAATTGTAAGTGAAAATTTCCATGATAATTAGAATTTCTAGGTATAGTGGAAAAATCAATAATATCAACTTATGGGTAATTATTAAATTAACTTAAATAATCCAAAATATGATCGGTTAACTAGCTAAAATTTTCATTAATTATCTCATATTTTTAATTAAAATTCACCTATCGCTCTTCATTAACTTAGTTATTTAATTAGTTATATGATCTATTTTCTATTTTTTTCAATAATTTGTTTTAGAGTGTTTAGATTTATTTTATTTTATTAATTTATTAGTTTAAAGAAATTAAGTATAGAATTTAAACCCATTGAAATTCTATGAGAGATCAATCTTGGGGTAAACTTATCACTGGGTTATTAGTGATTCATACACTTGCGAATATTTATGATTTGTTTATCAAGTTTTTGGCACCATTGTTAGAAAATTAGCATTTTAAATTCATTATTTTGTTTGTTAGTTAATTTTTTTTAATTTTTTGTCTTATTTATTTATTTATTTACAAAAAATACAAAACAAAAACAAAAAAAAAAACAATTTTTTTGTTTGTTGTTCCGTTTTTTTCTTTTCAATTCATTAATTGTTTGTTTTTAGTTATTGATTTTTTCTTTTCTTTTATTACATTACTTTTAGTTTTAATTTTTTAATTAATTGTTATTTTTTCTCTAGTAGTTTAATCATTTTTTATTTTTAGTTTATGGATGGTAGGAGATCCCTTGGTAGAGATCTTGTGCCATTGATAGAAAACATTCATAGGGTGAAGGAATACTTGAGAAAGTTGGACACTAACACTATGGTACTTTCTAATGATGAAGACAAACTAATTCAAGTGCCATCAAACATGGAGTATAGTGTTGAGAGATAGAGAATGATGAACTAATATGTAAGGCCAATCATTAGATTTACTACTTTATGCATACAATTGGGGGAGACTGGAAGAAATAGCTTAAGAACATACAATGTTTTTATGTTACCTCCTTTCTATTGATTTCCTATAGGGACCCACTAACCTTTATTAGATATTTCTATGATACTGTACATAATTTTCCTTTGTAAGGATTTAATGAGGATCAGTTAAGGATGAGATGCTTTCTCTACACACTTAAGGATAAAGTTAAAGCATGGTTGATGATTTTTCCACCTAGTTTTCTTACTACATGGGATGCAGTCTACAACAAGTTTACGAGGATGTTATATTCTCACAAGAAAACCACTACCCTACGGGCCAAGGTAGCCACTTTCTTAGAGATGGAAGGGGAACCCTTTCATGGTAACTCGAGACAGGTTCAAGTTGCTTCTAATTTAGTGCCCACATCACCATTTCCCATTGACATTGCAAAACCAATTTTTCTATGATGGATTGACATACCAATGTCAATACACTATTGACAATGCTATAGTTGGGGCCATGGGAGAGAAGACAGTAGAATAAATATGAGTTGTATGAGATGTTAGGTGCTAATTCTCAACAGAAAAGTTCAAGGGGAGGGACAATTGGAGTAAGTGAACTAGGCACCAATAATTAGATGGCTATGCAAATTTCTGAATCAACTAAGAAAGTCAAAGTCCCTGATACCAAGAACACGCTTAATAGAGAGGTACATGGAGTTTATGGTGTTTATAGACGTGGTGCTTAAAGTTATTCTTTGGCTTTTAACTCTTATGCATGTAATGGATAGGAACAAGTTAACTTGATGTAATCTTACAAACCTAGGCCAATGAAAGATCCTTGTTCAAATACATACAATACTAGTTAAAAGAATCGTCCCAATTTCTCATGGAAGACTAACAACAATCAAACTAATGTTCAACACATATTCCTAGCCAACACTTGAAACAAATAGTACCACCCAATCAACCTAGAAAACAAACCTTGGTGAAGAACTTGAATAATTTTATTCAAGTTAGTATGTAAAATCATGAGAGACATGACAAGATATTAGACTCCTTGGTAAAGTTCAAAGTGGTAAAGTTCAAGTGAAGTCTATTACAGTCATTCAAAGTGGTAAAGTTCTAAATAATGATTTTTCTAAAATTACTAATGATTTACCACTTGACACAAAAAAATAGATATGGAGCAAGAAAATCTCAGGGAAGGCCAAACTAAGGACAATAAAATATTAATACCTTCCAAGGGCAACACGAAGGAATCAACTTCACCTCCTATGCTACATAAGGCAACTAAGCCTTATACACATCTACTTCCTCTTTTGCACTACTTAAAGTATAAAAAGAAAAATAAGCCATTTCATGACATTTATAATATGCTTTTCAAAGTTAATATTAATTTACTTCTTTTGGATGTCTTCAAAAATATTCAATCATATGCGAAAGTTTTAAAGGACTTGATTTCCAGAAAGAGGAACTATTAGCATGATGAGAAAGTAATGGCGTCATTATTTTCTAATGCGTTGCTGCAATAAGATTTACCTCCTATATTGAATGATCAAGGAAGTTTTAACATTAATATCATTCTATGAGACAAGAAGGTGTCCACTACTATGCTAGACTTAAGAGCAAGTATCAATCTCATGGTATACTTGTAACTAGGTTTTGGGGTGCTTAAAGCAACAATTATGTCCGTTTAACTTACTGATAGGTCCATTAAATATCCTAAGGGAATATTGAAGGATTTATTGGTACAAGTGAAAAGTATAATTGTACCAATCGACTTTGTAATATTGGAGATGAGGGACATCCCATCTAAGAATAATGAACATACTATTCTTTTTGGTAGGCCACAATAAAGACAATCATTGATGTCGAAAAAAGGATGTTGACCATGACAGTCTTAGGATAGACTGTAAATTTTAAGGTGTTTAAATCATCAATTAGTCCTTTTGTTTCTACTGTTAATAAATGTGTTGCTATTGATTATAATGACTCATCTACTTGTGAGACTCGTGTATAGGAAAACATAGAAAATAAAATTTTGTAATTCAAATATTGAAAAGAAGGTGAAAGAAACATGACATACTTAATTCAAGATGATGCCTATAAAGAATACATTAAGAATTTCTATAACAGAAACCTTATTTGTGTGTTCTTTTAGCATGTAAAGAAATTTAATATATGTAACACTAGTTTTAAATCTTTTCCAAGTACAATGAAACCTTATCTTTAGGGAGGCCAAAACAAAATGGTAAATTTTCCCTTTAACAATACAAAGAAACATCCATGAGAAGATGAAGCATTGTCTTGATAAGATATTAAAGAAGCACCTAGTGGGATGAAACCCACCATAATTGGTAGTATCTTTTCCTTTTTAGTTGCATTTAGCATTTCTTTTATATTTACTCCCTTTAAATTCTTTTCTGAACATATACTTATTTGGAAACATTGAGGACAATGTTTAGTTTAGGTTTTAGGGTGTGAATAGGTGCCAATAAAAAAATTGAGACAAAATTTTCATGCTTATTATTGATTTATGGTGAACAATTGAGTACATTATGCATGTTGTGTGCAATGTTCTTTAACATTCTCAAAGTTTGTTATAAAGATTGGCTACTAGTCATAATTCATAAATCATGCTTTTGATGTTGAAATTGATATGAATCTAAGTTTAATGTCTAAGGATCAAATGGTGGAGACTTTGTTCTAAGTTATTTGAGCCCTTAGTATTTCATTTTGAAAGATTAATTTTCTTCTACTCTTTAAGCACATTTTTTCGTGATTAAAATTGTTAGATGGTCTCTATACGTTTTGCATTAAATGTTAAGATTTCATACATTTAGTAAAGAGTTATATTGTTTATTTTTATTATTCTAGTTGAATTACTTGAGTAAGGAAGTAGAAAGTGTGTCTGGTCTTCATGATTAACTTATTGTGATTAATGATATATGTGAGGTTTAAATTAAAAAAAAGAGAGAGCCAAATATAGCTATTCACCATGAGTAATAAATCCATTTTTGGGTCATCTCAATATTTATACAAAAAAAAAGAGAAAATGATGACCCTAAAATCTTCCCATAGGTGAAGTTGTTCTTACAAACTAAAACAACCCCTTTGAAATAAAGTTCATGCTAATGTCCATCAATTTATAGCCATATTCTTGATATTACTTACTTAAGATGTTTGATTAGAATATGATATAGGCAACAAGATTTCCTTACAATCTTAATGTTTGATTCCTTTTATGAGATCAATTTTGTTGCATTTGATATTTTATTCTTATATACATAATCTATTACTCGTTCTTGTTTACATAACTTCCATTCATATATATTTGATGAATGCTTGAACCTTAGGATCAATGTACTTTAAATAGTGAATCTTGTAAGGCTTGTAGTTGAGACAAATTCAGATTCTTGACATTGAGTTTAGACAATTTGATATGAATATGTTAGAGCTTTGGGATATGGATGAATGATATTAATTTTATTTGCTTGATATACTTTGATGTGTTAAGAGGTTGAACATGATTATGCATGAAAATTGATTATGATCAATAAAGAAACTAAGGCATGAAAGGTTTTGTAGATTTAAGTTTGTTGGTTTGTTTTTAGGATTTTATTTATTGTTTTACTTGAAGACAAGAAAAATTTAGATTTGGAGAAATTTGATAAATCAATATTTATCCTAGTATTTTGTTATATTTTTGGGAATTATTTTTACAATTATTTAAGAATTTTTCTACTTTTGTGATCCCTTAAGACTCTCCAAAGCTTGTCCTATTTTTCATGAGATAAATTACTTGCAATGATGTATACAAGTGTGTCCTTATCCCTTAAATAAATGTATTTCAAGTGTGATGGGAGAGGCTTTAGCTCCAATTTAGGTGCCTATACAATAAAAGGTAATAACTTATCACTGCTATTCAATAAGGAAGTAAAGGCTAGACTTTACCTTAGTGGTGTCTTGGAAAGAGATTCCAAGGATGCCACTGAAGCTTCTACATGTGCACTGAGTTGTGTCAAGGCTACTTGCAAGGTGTCCTCGTGTCTAAAATTAAATATTTGTTCCTCACAAGAGTCTACAACATTAATATGATAACAATTATTAATATCATTGGGGTACCACATTGCTTCAAAGATGTTGAAGTATATAAACTATTTTTTGTACTCCTTGGTCAATGTCCTATTATGGACACAAATTTTTACTGTCAAGTACATAGAAATCAGTAGTAAAGACTATCTCATTGACTTGTACCAATACATCATCCAAGAAATCTTTTAGATATGCATTAGAATTTTTAGATAGATGTACCATTACACCTGTGTTCTTGAGAGGAAAAATGTTAAGTGAAGTATATATAGAATAAGGTATAACATTAATGTATGCTCCTAGATCTAACATAGCTTCTCAAATGTAGTGGTCCCTATAATGCATGAAATGGTAAAGCTACTAGGATCATTATGATCGTCACACACAAAGTGTGTACAATGAATTCAATTTTATTAGAAACTAATTTTTAAAACAAAAAAATAAAATCTATTTTTTTTTGTTTTTATATTATAAGCAAAATTAAAATTACTAAAAGTAAATAATAATAATAATTAATTAAATCAGATTTGGTAACTAAGAAGATATATGAGAAAATATTTAGGAATATTTGATCCCTCAATTTTCTAAACATGCTAATTGCCAAAATCTCCCTAATATAATTATCAATTAATTACATGATCAATTGAATCTAACCTAGCATGTATTCCTCTCTAAAGTAAACTACACACCATATAGTAATTAATTTAATCACACTCTCATGCCAATTAAATTGCCTACTACTCATTAATTCATCAATTATGTATCACATACATAAAAATCATACATCTCTGCCTAGCTCTAAAAACTGACCAAAATTATGCTAATCATACATACACACCATATAGTAATTAATTTAATCACACTCTCTTGAATTTTTCTATATTTTTCTCTTTTTAGCTCTAAAAACTGACCAAAATTATGCTAATGACAACCCCTTAGGGTTTTTGGGGCGATTAGGGGCTTAAATATAGCTCAGGTGTGATACAGACAATGAGATCAGCTTCAGATCAAGGGTTGAGATCAAAACAAACAAAATTGACAGTGTCAACCAATCATAGCATGACACGTGGCATAAATAATTGAATGGGTGAATCAGAGTGTGATGCGTGGTAAGGGAGACTGGTCTGAGTCAGCACCATGTGGTGTGAGGTGATTCACGAGAATAGATGGCATTGTGCGCAGGTGGAATGAATGGAGCAATCACATGGTGACACATGGCAAGCGGGTTAAGCGATATCCGAACTTGGATTGAACGTCGTGTTGACATGTGGCATGTAATTCATCCTCCTCATACACGGTATAATGTGATTAATTGTCCCTACTTGCATGGTATCCATATGGCTTGCCCAATCAACTCTTTTGCTTGCATGGCATGCCACGTGGTATCTCCTTATTGGCCATACTTTAAAAATCCAGAAAAATCCCAAAAATTATATTTTCACCCATTTTCACTAAAACGTTTTTGGCCCTAAAAATACTATTTATTAAATAAAATAAGTAAATATTAAGTAAAAAGGTGTGCTAATGATTTTATTTTCATAGAGTCATCATGCTACACTTAGGAGGTAGTTTTCATTATAATATAACATAATAGTTTTCCCCTAAACTAGCCACCTTGTTACCTTTTATCTTGCATTTTGTAATGAAAAGATACTTAAGGAATTTAATATACTATGGTACCTATTTGATTGCATCCAATAGTGGGATGTTAACCTATAATCACAAAAGGTCTCCAAGATCTCTTATTCATGATCCTCCTTCTTTGATTTAGAAAAACATGCTAGGAAAAGGAAATATTGAAGCATCAATATAAATAGAGAGTTTAGGAGCTACCTGAGGAGTTTAGGTATCGTTTAGTGGAGTATTTGTTCCATCTTATTCTATCTCTCCTTGTATAAGTCTACCATCAAAGTTCACATTTTTCGGACACTTAGAGATATCTTCTAATTGCTTTCCAAATTTTAGAGTGATAATACTGGCATACCTTTTTGGGTTTACTTTAATTTGAGATGAGAGTTTTCTATATTCTTATGCATCAAACCTACCAATAGATGTGGCCAGTTGGCCCATATGTTTATCCAAATTTTTGACAGCATCATGAGTGTCCTATTGGAATTCAACATTGTGAGTAGCTAGGGTACTTACCAAATCCTTTAGAGACTTATCTTGAGATTATTGAGGTAGATAAAGCTAAGGTTAGTATTGTTGTGTTGGCTTAGGGTTAGGGAAACTAGGTGGGTGGTAGAAAGTATTTGATTCATTATTACCTGCATAGCTAAAATTTAGATGATTTCTCCATCCAAGGTTGTATGTATTATTATAAGGGTTATACTTGAGCCTCACTTCTCGAAAGCTACCAATTGCATTGGCATTATCTTCTTGAAATGTACGATACATATTAGTAGGTTGTACCACCTAAAACTAGGTTTTGTACCAAAGCAATTAGATTACTTATTTATTGCTCAAGATGGGAGTTAATGCTTACCTCGTATACCTTCCTAGTGGATGAATTATGGTACAAAAGTTTTGAGAATTTATAGCCAATGTTGCAATTAGGATCATTTCTTCTAAATAGGTCTACACCACTTGCAACATCAATCATATTTCTTTCCATAGGTGATAATCCTTCATAAAACTATTAAAGTAGATATTGATCATTGATTTGTTGTTGTTTATAGCTAACACATGACCATTTGAACCTATCCCAATACCTAATATGATGACTTCCACACTTGTGAGGTAGCCCTCTCCACTCACTTTGGTAGCCTCACACATCACATGAAGTAGCCCTCTCAAAACTAGGTGTCTCTCTACAGTAAAATTTTAGAAAGTGAAAGACCAAGCTCAAACAAAATTTTTGCAGTTAAGGTTAGCTAAACTCCTAGAATCTTATCAGAAGTAATCATAAACTTCAAGTGTGATATACATATATGTTTAAGGAGTGTGTAAGTAGGTTCTTATCAACATCGATTACCATATGTGAAAAAATAGGTAAATCCATAAGTCAAATACCCATTTACATAATGTAAAGTCAACCAAAAAAATGAGGTAGTATGAAAAATATATATAAAGTTAATGTCATTATTAAAACAGATCTACTCCCTATATTATTAAATTAAAACTAAAGAAACATCAATAAAAATATAAAAATAAACACTAATGAGTGCTCAAAAAGCACTAAAATAACCATGATTTTATGCAAATTAATTGATTAAAAATATATATATTTATATGTTTTATCATATATTTATATAAATTTGTCTTTTTCGGAATCATGGGTATTTTATTGTTTTTCAGGTATTTTGGCTTAAAAATGCAACTTAAAGACTCAAAGAGGAATACTGGAAGCAATACATCACAAATATATTAATAAATAAATGCGTAAAGGTCGACAAATATGGAAAAATTGGACAAAATGGGTCAAAAATGTCAAAAAGGAGAAAAACGCGTACATGGCCACATGCCCCAAATGCGATCTTGTTCATCTTGTACGCGACATACTGGAAGATTCTGTTCATGCGCAAAGACTGAGCGATTCTTGTTCATCGCAAGAAGATTCTATGGCGGGTTCTGTTCACCTTGCTACGCCAATGACCTTGTAGCGCCAATGACCACTCTCCGCGCGCCTAACGCGTTTTTGCCCCATTTTTCCGCGTCCGCCCCATGACGTCATCTGACGTCGTTGATGACCTCGACATCTCCATTACACGTTTTTTTAATTTTTTAATATTTTTTTACATTTTTTTACTCATTTTTTCTCTCCATCCTCACCTATAAATACCCCCCTTCCCTTCACTTCAAATCACACCTTCAAACCTCCAAATACATTCTTTTCTCTCTTTCTTTCTCTCTTTTCTTGGCGCCGTTGCCGGGGAAGTAATAGCGTTTTTAATTTATTTATCAAAATTTTAAAAATATTTTTGTGTTGTAAATAATTGTGATTTTTTTTTATTTAAAAAAAAAAATAAAATAAATTTTTTTTTTATTTTTTTCAAGAAATAATAAAAAAATATAAAAATAAAAAATAAAAAAATATAAAAAAAAATATAAAAAAAATAAAAAAAAAATTTAACTATAACATAAATAGTAAAATTTAGAAATTTGAAGAAAATTTTTTTTACCGTTAATGAATAGTAAAAAAATAAAAAAAAATTTAAGTTAATAAGAAATAAGATAGCGTGAATAGTAAAATAAAATTACCGTTCGTAAAAAAAGAAAAAAAAATTTAGCGTGAATAGTAAAATAAAATTACCGTTCGTAAAAAAAATAAAAAATAATAAAAAAATAATAAAAAATAATAAAAATAATAAAAAAATAATAAAAAAAATAATAAAAAAAAAACCAAAATTTTAATTTTTTTTTTAGTTTAATTTTTACTATTTTTTTAAATCATAATTTTATTTTTTTTTATTTTCTTTTACCTTTTTCAATTTTTTTATATTATTTTTTATTTTTCTTTCTTTAGCTATTTTTTTTTCTTCTTGATTTTTAGTTAACTTATTTAACTTAGTTTTTCTTTTACTAACTTAATTAACTTAGATTTTTTTTAACATGAACTTAGGTTTTTACTTAAATTTTCATTAACTTAATTAACTTAGTTTTTTTTTATTTTACTTCACTTAACTTAATTAACTTAGATTTTTTACTTCACTTAGCTTAATTAACTTTTTACTAACTTAATTAACTTAGATTTTTTTTTAACTTAACTTAATTAACTTAGATTTTTTAATTCACTTAACTTAATTAACCTTTTCTTTAAACTTAATTAACTTAGATTTTCATAACTTAAAGTTTTATTTAACTTAACTTAATAACATGAAAAGTAAAGATCTAAGGGAGTTAAATACAGGACTAGTTCTTGAGACGCTTTGTCGCGCTAGTCTTTCTTGAACGTTGTTAAATACAGGAGGATGGTTTTTAAGGAGCCTTTGCACCACCATTCTTTCTCGGGAGCACTTCTTGGTTATCTTGATTATGTTATTTAAAAAAAAAAACAAAACAAAACAAAATTTTTTTAACTATCTCCAAAATTTTAAAGTTTTAATTACAATCTAAGGAGCTAGTTTCTTTGTTTAATCTAGGTACAATTGTGTTTTTATGCCTTAATTATTTGATTTGTACCTAGATGTGGGTTATCTAAAACTCAAAATATGCCTCTAGTTTTAAGTACAGAAAGAAATCTGAAAATCAATAGGGCATGACTGAAAAAGTATAGGTAGACAACCTTGTCTTACCTGAAGGTTTGATTGACTCAATGATGAGGGGACATTGAGTTTACTTAAAATGCAATCCCCAAGTTACGTCTTGCTAAGACGTTAAACTAAGCCCTGGATGGGAGGCAACCCATCATTTTAGGTAATTTTCTTTTATTTCTTTTATTTACTTAATTATTTCATTTTAATTACATGTGAATAATTTTTAAATTGTTAAAACTAAAAATATTTGTTGAGATGTTAGAAGTTCACAGCGATCTGTCTGTATACACTTTAATGATGAATATGATGGATGCACCTGCATTTTCCATTACTACTTGCACTTTCTCAAGAAATAGGTAATCTTTCTTCTCTTTTCTCTTTATCTTTAATTTACAGTTGTTACATTGAGGACAATGTAAGTTCTAGGTTGGGGGTGGTGAAAAGTTACCATGCTTAATTAAAAAAAGTTTTAACAATTTAAAAATAAAAAAAAATAAAAAAAAATTTAAAAATAAAAAAATATACTTTTTCATTTTGTGTGTGTTTGGTTTTATTTCTATTTTGTCTGATTTAGTAATTTAAAAAAAAAAATTCACAAAAATTTATCATTTCTTTAAATCAAATTTAAGTAAATAGTTAAGTCTTTTGTACTGTTAGATTAATTTTTGAAAACATATCATGAAATATTTTGTAATTATTTTTGATAATTAGTTAGTTTTTGTCATAACTAGTATTTCTTAATAAGATGTGGAAATTATATTAAACCCAAAATCGGTGTTTATGAATTTTTTTAGTGGAGACTACCTTTGTGAGATATAATTTGAGCCTAATTTCTTTTATTCAGAGTGAAATATATATTTTTTCTACTCCAAACACATTTCTTATTTATTCAAATTTTTAGATGATCTCTATAGGTATTAGCATTGAATGTATGAATTTTTTTTCTCATCTTAATAGAGTATCATATATTTTTGATTTTTATTTTTGCTTAGATTAAATGATTTGAGTAGAAATTGATAGTATATGCTTATATCTCATTTATGCATGACTACTACAAAAAAAAAGATATATCTGGGGTTACCTAAACCAAGATCAAACAGAAAAGCCACAAAATTAACCACTCACCAAAATTCAAAAAAATGTACAATCTGTACATGGGTTGACTCTCTAAAAAATACACATATTGAAAAATATCTACAGAAAAAAAAATAGAGAGATAAAAAATAGTATCATCTATATACTATGACCCACGTTGCCTACAAAGTTGTGAGTACAGGCTATTTACAAAAGAAAGATATAGGAAGTAATTCCCTAAAAAGTCATTGCAATTTCTTCATTTGTAAAAAGCATATATCTTGAAATTCTTTCTTAATGAGTTTGATTTATGCATGAAAATAATTTTTATATATGATATCTTTATAATTTATACATTTGATTCCTTTCATGAGATCAATGTTAAAATAACACTTTGAGCCTTTATTCTTTATACATATGCGAACATATTAGTTCATTTCTATACATCAACTCTTTCGCATATAAAATAGTATGAGTGTTTGAACCCATAGGATTCAGTGTTTCGAGAGTATTGACTTGTGAGGAATAGAGTCGAAACGAATCGATTCATGACACTGAAATTGGGTGAAATTAAATTGATACATTTTTGACATGAAATATGAAAATGATTTTCGACTAATTATTATAATAAATCATGATTGTTTGAAGAGATTAAAATAACTTATGCTTGAGATTTTAATTATGATCTTAAAGGAGATTAAAAAGTATGAGACATTTTTGTGATATGTTGTTTTCTCTTATTCAAAAAAAAAAAAAATTAATTTTTGATTCTGTTGTAATTTTAGTTTTTGATTTCATTGTTTTTATTGTTTTTTTTATTTTTACATTTAGTTCAATGTTTGTGGGTATCATTACTGAAAACCCTCACGAGACTCAAACTCGTCCACTAGGGCAACCTAGGGGTTTAAAGGCTTGTTGCATAGGCTAAATGCAACCGTTTCAATCCACGAAAGTGATTTAGGATAGTTTAATTTTTAGTTTTTATCGCTTCTCTTGCTAAGGGACTAGCAAGAAGTTCGGTTGAGGTTGTGATGAGTGCTTTCAAAAGCACTAAAATAACCATGATTTTATGCAAATTAATTGATTAAAAATATATATATTTATATGTTTTATCATATATTTATATAAATTTGTCCTTTTCGGAATCACGGGTATTTTTATTGTTTTTCAGGTATTTTGGCTTAAAAATGCAACTTAAAGACTCAAAGAGGAATACTGGAAGCAATACATCACAAATATATTAATAAATAAATGCGTAAAGGTCGACAAATATGGAAAAATTGGACAAAATGGGTCAAAAATGTCAAAAAGGAGAAAAACGCGCCGCCGCACCCAGCACCCAGCCCGGCCCCAAACTGCGCACGGGTACTGTTCATGCGTGCAGCACTACGCGCGGGTTATTGTTCATGCGCGTAGCACTCCGCGCGGGGTTACTGTTCATGCGCGCGCAAAGACGCGCGCGCGAGGTTCTTGTTCACGCGCGCAAAGATCGCGCGCGGGTTCTGTTCACGCACGCAGCGACAGCGGCCAGCGCCCAGCCAGCTCCGCGCGCCCAATGCGTTTTGCCCCATTTTTCACGTAGCCGCCCCATGACGTCATGGTGACGTCATTGATGACCTCAAAGATCTCCATTACACGTTTTTAATTTTTTAATATTTTTTTACATTTTTTACTCATTTTTTCTCTCCATCCTCACCTATAAATACCCCCTTCCCTTCACTTCAAATCACACCTTCAAACCCTCCAAATACATTCTTTTCTCTCTTTTCTTAGATTTTTAGTTTTCCTTATGTTTTCTTAGTTTTTTAGTTTTTCTTTGTTAATTTCTCTTAGTTTTAGAGTTCTTCCCTTTTTAGGGAAGAACTAGTTATGTTTTTGTAATATTTTAGCTTTTTGATTCAATAAATGGAAGTGCAAATTCCGCTTGGAGGTTTTCTAGCAACAGGAATAGCGTCGAAGTTCTCTAAGGATTTTATTTTCTTCTGATTATTTTTATGCTTTATTCTTACATGTTATATTTAATTTGTCCGTGATTAAATTTAACCGTTCTAGCTGTTTATAATCATGATATAATAATAACGTTGTTATGCTTGCGAAATATTAAATAGGTGAAAATTTCTAAAATGAATTGATTTTATTTTTATTCAAGGTTTTATATTAAGGATGTTAGAGAGAAATATATTATTTTTCATTACAAACTTAAATCTGAAAATTAGATTTTAAGGTTTAGTTATCCGGTCTGATTTAGAGTAGTGCTCTTTTATTTGGTGGTACAATCGCCCGGTAGTTAGAGTGAAGCTCTATTTCAAAAGTTTTTATAAGAATTATTATCTGAAAATGTATTGACAACATGTTTTCAGTAGTGGTTTTAAAACTTGAAAGTTAGTACTCGGATAACTAAATTCTTGGGTTTAATTTGGAAACCTTGAATAAAGTTTAAACTGTCTAACCCCACCAAAGGTGGCATTTAAATGGTTCATTTTCAATCTCTTAGAAAAAGGAATTAATTTAATTAACCAAATTAGTTATCAACCCCACCCATAGGTGTTAATTGATTTGTTTAGTTAACAAAGAATATCTAACCCCACCAAAGGTGGTATTCATACAAAAAAGGGAGAATCAATAAATATCAATTCATATCTTTAATAACCTAGATAATACGAGCAAGCATAATTAACTTAGTTATTATATCCATAAAACTCCACTATTTATAAAAGATAAAATTTGCATGAATGTTTATTGAATCTATGTTTAATTTTCTGTTATTAGATTAAAAACACAAAAACCCAAAATATCGTGACAGGATGTTTAGGATTTAATTTCGTTTTTAAAAGTTTGAATAATAAATTAAAAACCACATACATTCCTTCCTTAGATCGACCTTGGGAGTATACTTATCATTTTCTACGAAATGATTCGTGCACTTGCGAGAGTTTTATAAATATAAAACCAAAGTATTGGCAGGATCGGCGATGCCGGTTTTCGTTCATCAAGTTTTCGTTCATCAAAGTATTTGGCGATCACGATTCTGCTCATCAAACACAAACCCAAAAGACAAAGATGCTTGCCTATGGTTAAATAAGCACTTAAACAAAAGTACTTAGGTGAACCAAAAGGGATAGTCAAATGACCGTAAAGGACAATATTTCCTAACCAAAACTTTCTTGAAATTTGGTTTTTCTATATCTTGTTGTTGGAATCTAACCATCTTAAGCTTCATAGGCATTTTATTGGACTTAAATTTGGATTTCCCATTCATCCTAAATGAAGATACAATATGCATGGTAGGATGATGATAACTAGTTCTAGAATTAAATGTGTTGAATTTCACTTGCCTCTTTGAATCAACAACTTCATGTTTTCTAGTATAATTATTGGACATAATATATAGAGATGGTTGATAATTATGAGTCCTATAACTAGAAGCATGGAAAGGATTAAAAACATGGGCAGTAACCAAGAAAAATCAATACTTAAGCCTAATATAACCTTTCTTTTTCAATTATAGGTGCATCAATTCTTTTTACATAAGTAATAGTAGGAGTTTAGTTAGAAGGTCATACAAATGCGGTATTTGATGTTGAAGTTGTATGTGTAGCATATGAAGCAAGAAATTCGGAGGATTTTACAAACTCAATTGTTTTTGAAGGTGATGGTATAGAATCATCATCTACATCCTTGTTTTCATCAATGATAGTGACCTTTACATGAAAGCGATCTAGTAGTGAGTAAATAATCTTTTGAACTATCTAAAATCATCAAATTTATCTTCAAGATTGGCAGAGGTGTTAGTAATATCCTATAGTTTAACATAAAATTTTAAAAAGCTATCATCTTCTTTCATCGTAAGGTTTTCAAATTGAGTATCAAGCATGCAAAGTTTACTTATTTTAACTTATGGGGTGCCATCATGGGCAACCTCTAAAATATCCTAAGCATGCTTAGCAACATCAACATCAATGATACGATGGAACTCATTTGTAGAAACAGTACTACAAATAGCATTAATTCCTTTCTAATTCTAATTACTACTAGTTTTATTTTTAGTGGTCCAATCATTCCTAGGTTTAAGTGTAACATTATTATCTTTGTTAATCGTAAGTGGTTCCCAACTATATAATAGAATTCCATGTACTCTCATTTATAGAACATAAAATGGCCCTCATACGAGCTTTTCAATATGTGTAGTTAGACCCATCAAAGAAGGAAGAACAGGTTGTAGATGATCCATCTCTCAAATGATCAATAACAGGGTCTTAGGCAAACACTAAGTATATCTAGAAACCCGCTCTAATACTAATTAAAAGTTTTTTAGTTATAGGTCTAATTAACTAGAGGGGTGAATGGATAATTAATAAAATTATACCAAATTAAAATTTCACAAGCAGCCAGACATGTAATTGTGTGTAAACAAATGCAGAAACAAAGAAAGATTGACACATGATATTTTAGATGAGAAAAACCTAGGCCACAACAATGACCTAAGAGGAAAACCACCAATCAATCGGACCATCTAACCATCTACTATGAAAATAAGTTTCAATTACAAGATCAGAACTTAAACTAGCCTCCACAATAATACTCTTAAGTAATCTATTTACAAGCTGCTACTTTTCTTCATAGTCTCCATAAGAAAGGTGTTTGGATCCAGACCAACGTTCCAATAAACTTGACTCACACGACCATTCAAACCCGTTCAACTAGCGCCTGAAATGTTAATACAATAATGCAAGTGTAAAGTGTGTCCTAGAGCTGGTTCAATAATGAATAAACTTAACTAGAAGATTCAAGAATATATTAGTTCATTTAAAATCATCTAGCAACCCTAGAAAAAGTAGATTAAGTATAAGTTCAATAAAGATAGCTTCTAAAAAGTTAATAATCAAATCAAATAATTATAATATTACACATACAATTACTTGATCTAAGCATTGAAGAACATAATAAAGAAGAAACTATATAAACATACAATGAAAATATCATAAATTAAATAGGTTTATTAATCAATCAAATATAACCATCAATAATTGAAAGATTAATTAAAGAAAACAACCTAAACAAATATGATCTTGTTTTTGCAAAATATTTTATGAGAGAGAGAGAGAGCACAAAAACAATTAAAAAAATTATAATGAATGTTGTTGATTAAAATATGGAACATAAGGTTTTATATAGTAAAGATTGAAGCCCTAATGTTAGGTTAAAGGCTAATTACAAATCTATCCGTTTAACAGTCCATAGAGCAGTAAATAATAAGGAAAATATTGTAATTAAAATTTTTTGGCTCGAGTAAATATAGAGTTGAAGCCCTTATCGCTCGGTAAGATTTCAAGAATAGTTTTTGTTTGGAGAGAATTTAATGTATTAGGGATTCTATTGATTTTTAGTGAGAAGTAAAAAGTATTGATAAATGAACATATCTTGTATTCTTCTCATTAAATAGGTATATATAGCACCTAGACATGTGTATGGGTTACATGGGTAGGAGCTCTCATACAAGCAACCAAAATACATGTTAGAATACATACAATACAATTTATACAAATTAGGTCACCATATGCGTTTACATAAATATGTTGTTATATACAGGTTGCTTGAGGCTCCTGAATTGGTCACCCAGGTCGTTAGGAAGGTGTTGGGGTGGTAAGGTCGCTTTATGGTATAGAGCTTCAGACTCATTAGGTCTTGATTTTCATCAGGCTTTCATCTTCATCAAGTCGTTATATAGTAACGAGGCATTATAACCTGCTAGGTTGCATACATGCTACATATATAATACCAAACAATTTTAAATTATGAAAGGATTAAAACTAAAAACACTCATTTTCATTCATGTCATATTTAATTAAATTGTAAAATAGTGGCGAGGATAGTGATCCATGATCAAATATCTCTCCTAATTCTTGTGCAATTATTTTATGTTTTTTCTTCAAAAATTACCCAAACCCATTCTTTTACTAATTTTGACTAACTTACTAAAAACTATTAATTAAGAGTAGATATTGTTATCAATCCTTAAGGGTATGACTAATAACCTCGCAAGTGCACGAATCACTTAAAATAAGCAATAATTATACTCCCAAGGTCAGTCTAAAGAGAAACTACGTGATTTTAAAAATTCTTATCTAACAACATATAATCAAAGATAGGACTAGCATTGATTCAGATAAATCAAGGAAAATAAGAAACTATCAATATGCGAAGAATTTATGGTAATAATTAGCTAGTTAACCATACTTGCTTAGAATTAATTAGATTATTAAATATATAAATTAAGGTCGTTGATTTTTCCTTTTTGTATGTGAAGATACCCATATGTAAGAATTTTTAGGTGATGGTTAATTATTCTTCTGACTCAAATAAGTAACCGGGACCTAGATGAGGGTTGGAAAAGCCAACCTATAGAATCTTTTCGCGAGCATTATATCAACTTGGCCAAACTGACCTCACAAACATGAATTAAGTAAATTACACATTCAAAGTACAAAACAACAAACACAATTGAACACACAACTAAAATACTTAGCATATATGAAATCTACAATCTCTAATAAACACACTAGTAATGGTGTCCCTCAAAGGCTCCTGTACAGACTAACATACTAAAATCATGTAGTTTCTCTTTAGACTGTACAGTCTTGATGTGAGACATTAATGCATACATGCTATCATTGATAAATGATGACAGTATTCTCACAACATGCTATCAAAATAAACATAACAAACCAATTAAAGAGTCCAACACCTGAGACACAACCAGGGTAAGAAGATATAGATTCCTCAAAGACTCATACCAAAATCACATACTTATAATACACAAGAAATATAAATTAATCAAAAAATAGATATATTAACTTAATATATTATAAGCAATAATTAGAAAGCAATAGTCATGCTACATAGAAAGAAAAAAATGCTACAACATATGAAATTTTTTTCTCTCTAATTAGAGTCTACATCTTGCATTTTAGAATATATATGATAGAAAATCAGAGTATACTATCTTACATATTGATCATGCATAACACTATTAAAGGACTCCAAGATCGATACACAGTCAGGCTAGGAAGATACTGATTCCTTAAGGACTCAACTCAAACACGCAAATCCTAGGGGATAAACATTGCTACAATACATATAAACAAAGGTAATTAGTATCATAAAGGAGCAGATATAGACTTTAGTGAATGGAAAGAAGGTTATAAATATCAAAAGCTTTCTAATTAGAGTTCAAACTTCAATATGTAGGAACATATACCATTTAAACTCCAATGATATTAGTCACACATCCAAGTATACAAAACACCAGATATAATGAGGTAAACCCACATCCTCTAATTTCTTAAGGAAACTGCTCAACAACAAACAATCCACTAATCAATATAATAGTTACAACTCTAAAACAAATAAAACTAAAGTTACCTCTATCAGTTGGGACCTCATCCTAACTACCTATTACTACTTTTGCAACGACCAGGTTCAGCTCACGAACTTGGCTATCTTCCATAGCCCACACCACCAAATGTGGTGTTATTAGTAACCACACACCAATAACTAGAAGTGTAACAACTCACACTCTTGAGGACAACCCTCAAACTCAAACACCCTACCTCTTGTTGCACACAGCAAGAGATATGAGAACTTAAGGCATTTAGTTTAGCTTACTCTCAGAAATAACCAATTTTATCCAAGCAACTCCGTACTCATACACAACTTGCATCCAACTCACTTGCAAACACCATCTTGAGTACTCATCAGTCATAAGCATGATTTTGCTCACATAATCACAAATCACTAATACCAAACAACCCTCAAGGTATTAGTGATACAAAAATAGAAAAATAAGATGTCAATTTGATAGAGCTATGCTACATTTTTCTAGATCCAAAAATGAAAAGTGATGGGGTATTTATATAACTCATATTTTCCATATTGCTAGCCACCTTTGCACCACCTCGCCACCAAAGTGGCGAGGTCCCTAAAGTGTTAGGTGGTGAGGTGGTAAAAAGTCATATTTTTTCATTCCAAAAATTATTTTATACTTTTCATAAATATCGACACCTAAAAGGAACAAAAAACACAAGTGACAAAGTTGGCTCGTTCGCACACTCACTCATCAAAAACCTACATTCTCAACTTAGCATACACACTATGAAAACCAACCCTATGGTGAGTGTAAGCATGCTCACATATAAAGTGTACCTAACTATATAAGTATGTGAATTACTAATTTGAATTAACCAACCTCACACAGAAGAAGATAAAGATACTATGTAAAATAACTGATACTATATTTTATACACATGAAGCCAACAAAAAAACAGAAGAACAACGAGACTTACATTTTCCCCTTTTGGCTTTCTGTGTCAAAGAAATGCACAGTTAGATACATAAACTCATCAAACATAATATGATCATAAGATTTCCTAAAGTTGTTTGTTCCAATGAATAACGCAATGACACATACCAAAACCCAAAAGACTCACTTACTCTAAGTGTATCGATCTTAAGTGCTCCATCCAGATTCATGAATCAACTCAGTCAATCCTCTGTCAAAAGGAAGTCATCACCACTACACAGAGCACACTTCAAGCCTGAAGACTTCACTATATACTTGTAACCTACACACATGAAACAAACACAAACCATGTGAACGTATCATATAAAAATAATGTGTAATATATCCAACTACTATTGTGCTACCCCTACACAAGTGCACACAAATAGTCTATCCAAATACTATCATGTTGCCCCTACACAAATACACACAATAAGCTAAGCACAATTAACATATAATACAAATAAACACAATCTACATGCAATAAAAACATGCAAATTACACAATTTATATGCAACATAAATATTCAAATTCCCCCTAAACATATGCAATACTCCCCCTAGGTGTATGCATATTAGATAAACATAATGTAGTATAGACCACACTCACCATCCAATGCATCAACTAGTATGTGAATAAACAAATGCACATGTGAACAAACAATTACAACGCATATAAAAACTAATATACAAAATGCACAAGAAAATACTAGTTGTACACATTTCTCCCCCTTTTCGACATGGAAAGTCAAAGTAAGCACAAACATAATTTTCTTGGTTTTGGTGCAATTCTTTTAGGAACTATTTTCATCCACAGGATCTCCTTACAAACTTCAGTGATTACAATGTACTTTGCTTCTATGGTACTTAAGGCAATACACTTTTGTAATCGTGATTGCCATGAAACAGCTCCCCCTCTAAATGTTATTAGGTACCTGAATATAGAATTTTTATAATACACGTCGCTAGCCATATCTGAATCAGTATATCCTTCTAATACAGGTTATTATTACCAAAGTATAAACAATGATTGGAAGTTCCTCTGAGATACCTAAGTATCCATTTGACAGCTACCCAATGCTCCTTTCCAGGATTTGATAGGAATCGAATCACAATGCCAACCGCATATGCAATGTCTAGTCTAGTGTATACCATATCATACATTACACTACCAACCGCCGATGTATAAGGCACCTTACTCATCTCTGATTTCTCCTCATCACTTGAGGGACATTGACTTATATTAAGCTTGAAATGGCTTGCAAGTGGACAACTAACAGGTTTAGCTTTGCTTATGTTGAATCTTTCAAGAACTTTTTCAACATATAGTTTTTGGGAAAGCTAGATCCTTCACTTTTGCCTATTATGGGTAATCATTATGCCAAGAATCTGCTTGGCAGTTCCTAATTCCTTCATTGTAAAAAAACTTGCTCAACTCCTTCTTCAACTTGTTAATCTTGTTAATATTTTGACCTATAATTAACATGTCATCAACATAAAGCAGAAGACTAATAAAATCACCATTAGATAATTTCTTGTTGAAGACACAGTGATCAATCGTCATTCTGTTGTATTCATTTTTCTCCATGAATGAGTCGAACTTTTTATACCATTGTCTTGGTGCTTTCTTCAGACTGTACAAGCTCTTCTCTTCATACCAACTTCTCTTTGCTTTTGACTTGGAAACCTTTGGGCTACTCCATATAGATTTTCTCATCAAGATCACCATGTACGAATGTGGTCTTTACGCCAAGTTTTTCAAATTCCAAATTAAGGCTAGCTTCCAAACCAAGAATAACTCAGATTGAAGACATTATAACTACTGGTGAGAATATTTCATTGAAGTCAATGCCTTTCTTCTACTCAAATCCTTTCATAACCAATATTGCTTTGTAACATAGTTGTGAGCTACCTTCTGCAATTTTGATTCTGTATACCACTTGTTCTTGAGAGCTTTCCTTCCCTATGATAGTTTCATCAGGTCAAATGTGTGGTTCTCGTGCAGAGATTTCATTTCTTCCTACATGGCTTTTAACCACTCAGTCATATGTTGATCAGTGATATCTTTTCCATAACTCTCTTGTTCTCCCCCTTCAGTGAGTATCACATACTCGTTAGGAGAATATCTATAACTTGGTTGTCGTACTTAGGTGGATCACCTTGTCTGTACTTATGGTTGGACATGTTCAAAAACTTATTCTGGTTCTGAAATGACAGTTGGTGGATTAACATCATCAGTATCTGGTGTAACTCCCTCATCATCAGGATTTGTTGGTGGAGGGACTGGTTCAAAATTAATTGGAATTTCATCTAACTGTGGTTTTTTGGATTTCTCAAAATCCTCGATTGTTTGATCTTCAAGAAACATCAAGCCTCTACTTCTAACAATCCTTTTGCTAATAGGATCCCAAAATCTGTAGCCGAATACTTCATGGGCATATCCCATAAAGATACACTGCTTCGCTTTTCCATCCAACTTGGACCACTCATCCTTTGGGATGTGAACAAATGCTCAGTAGTTGAATACTTTCAAGTGTTTGTAAGAAACGTCTTTCCCTATCCAAACTCTTTTCGGTACGTCGTAGTTCAGTGGAATTGATGGAGAAAGGTTAATTAAGTTGGCTACTGTCCTCATTGCCACCCCCAATAGGATTTTGGAAGTTTTGCATTTGAGAGCATACATCTGACTCTTTCATAAATAGTTTTAGTCATCCTCTCCACGACACCATTGTGTTGACATGTCTTTGGTACTGATTTTTCCAACCTGATGCTGAAACTTCTATAGTACTTCTCGAATGGTCCATGATACTCACCTCCATTGGCTGCACGTACACATTTCAAATGTCTTCTAGTTTCTCTCTCCACTTTTACATGAAACTATTTGAAAACTTCATGCACTTGATATTTAGTTTTCAAAGCAAAAGTCTACACTTTTGTAAAATGATCATAAAAAAAAGTCACAAAATAATGAGCACCTCCTAGTGACTTACAACTCATTGTATAGACATTTGTTTGTATTAAATCTAGAGTATTTTTCTTCCTAGATGGTACGAGACTACAAAATGAAACTCTATATTGTTTTCCCATAATACAGTTAACACAAGTTCGTAAGGGTGTACCTTTCATTCCTGGCAAGAACTTCTTCTTGGAAAGAATTCTGAGACCTTTTTCACTCATGTGGTCGAATCTCTTATGCCACAGCTCTATGGGAACTTATTTCCTAGTGGTATTTACTTCTCCTCTACACATTCTGACTTCTATGAGGTAGAGTTATGTATCCTTCTTGCCTTTTGCTACTACCAAATTGCCTTTGGTGAGTTTCCACTTTCCTTCACCAAAATAATTATTGTATCCATCATCATCAAGCATACTAGTAGAGATAAAATTGAGGCGGATATCAGGAACATGCCTCACATCTTTCAGAAGTAATCTGCATCTAAGATTATTCTCTAGATAAATGTTACCAATGCCGACAATTTTTGATGCATCATCATTTCCCATCCTCACACATCCAAAATCACCTTGAGTATAGGCTAAGAATAATTCCCGTCGTGAGGTGACATGATAGGAGACGCCTGAGTCAAATATCCAAGTAGGGTCTAGACATGCAAGATTGACATAATCAGAATCTCGAACAATGACAACATCTTCAGTGACAGTTGTGGTGCCATTTGTTTGGGTTTCTACTTCCTGATTTCTGGATTGTTCTGCCTTTAACTTTCGAAATTCTCGAATGAAGTGTCCAAGCTTGCCGCAGTGATGAAACTTCTTGTCATACCTTGATTTAGACTTCGACCAACCTCTTTACTGACTATGGTTATGGGGATTTCTACTTTTACTTCTTCTGTGCCATTCTTGCTTGCCTTGTTTCTCCATGAAAAATACTTCAATGTTAGGGGTATATCCTTCATATTTTCGTCGAGACTCTTTGTTTAACATTCTGTCTTTTACCATATCCATGGTAAACTTACTGTCAGAAGCTGAGTTACTAACTGACATAACTAGAGTATCCCAACTTTTTGGTAGAGAACTCAACATCAACAATGCTTCATCTTCATAGAGTTGAGTTGATCTACAATGCCTTGGAACTCAGTTATATGTTCTGATACGCTGCTTCTATATTTATACTTCAAATTAACTAATCATCACATCAGATTAGCTTTATTCTGTGCGGTTTTTCTTGCATACATTTTCTCCAACTTTTGCCAAAGAATGTAAGCATCGTGTTCATTAGAAAAATTTTGAAAAATGCTCTTGTTGATCCATTGTCTTATTTGAGTAGCACACTTTCTATTCAGCACAGCCTAGTCAACATTTGCGCTGGTTATTTTTGGTGTCTTGTCGTCGGTTTTCTCGTATGTCGAAGTTATAGACACTGTTTTCTTCTTCGGCATTATAATTGGCTTCCATAGATCTTTAATGTATAAATAACCATCCATCTTTAGGTTCCAAATTGCATAATTAAATGCGATCAACTTTATCATATTACTTGTGCTCTCCTCCACATAGACTGTGGATAGTAGTACTTGATGAATAATAGTACTTTGTTAATAGTACTTGATGAATAGATCTCTATAAATAGTACCAATGAATATTACTTGCCGACAAAATAGTACCACATATATGAATAGTATTATGTGGATAGTACCTACTGAAAAAATAGTACCGTATATGTGAATAGTCTGTATGTGTGAACAGTACTCTCGTTGAAAACAACCAAGGCTCTAATACCACTTTATTGAGAAAAATTGATGGTTGTAAAAAAATAAATTCTACAAACTCAGGAAAATTTCCCAAACCAAAATAGAACAAAAATAACACCAAAAGATTTTAGCGTGGAAAACCTTTCAAAAATAAAAGTAACAACCATGAGACCCGTAGGCCACTTAAAACTTTCACTATAATAAAATGGGATTACAAAATTTACCTTTAGGTGGATATCTCACAAAAATACAATAAATATGTATCTTCAATTTGTGAGTAAAACTTCACAAATTGGCTCTCAATTGTTTTTTCATAAAACTCTCTGCTCTTTGTAATTTTCTCTCTCAACTTGATATGCATTAAGATTGAGGCAAAGGCTTTTATAAAGCCAAAATAATCCCTTCCATCATTCAAGCCAATTTTATGGAGACAAATAACCTAATTTTTTGAATTTTTTTTCTTCGTCTTCTCACCACAAGCGCCTTCATTGTTGAATGCTTTTAATTTACTTGTCCATAGTGAATACCCCCATAAATAAAACAAAAACATACAATTCAGGAAAAATAATAGAAGTATAAAACAAATACACCATTCGTTTCCTTTGATATGTCAAGCTAAAGTCAAAAGGTGAACTAGAAAGGAATACGCCAAAATCTTCTGCTTTCGCTAATTCCCCATTATAATTAATTAATTTCAAATACTTATTGTTTTCAACCTCCATTAATGAAAAATCTCATCATATCTTATAGCTAACTCACCTACAATTACTTTCCTTAAATCAGTTTCTTTTTATTTTTTCAAACATTTCTCATGAACCAAACACAACTACTAAGACATCAAATTACTCGAAACTTGAGAAATTTAGCAATATTTTGAAATAGGGCCTCGGAAACGCCAAGAAAGTCCTTCCCAGGATCTTTGTGAAGCAGAACTCCAAGATTGGACAATCTCCAAATGCCCTGAAACTTGTCCTCCTCCTTAACTTCACATATAATTTCCTTGTGCTTCAATTTGACCTTCATTTTCTCGGATGGTTACCTTTGCTTACTAGTTCTCTTAGCATAGATAATTCTAAGTGTTGGATGACAAGAATAAGTGTAATAAAATCTTGTTAAATTATTGGCCAAAAACAGTACAGACCTAAAACCCATTAAAACCCTTTTTCCTTTGAGTTATATATATGTTGTTTTTGTGTGATAAAAATGGTTGTAAAATAGAATTTAAAAGCTGCATGAAACAGAGTGCTCAACCATTCACTACGTTCTCTGATTTCTCATCCCTTTGGCTTTGGACATCACCAATTTGAAGGAGCCATCACTCAGGCAGCAACCATCATCGTTCTCTATTTTTCATACAATCATCATCTCTTGCTATCTCCATTTACTTCCTAGCCTCTTCGAATAGGAGAAGAATAAAGAGATGCTACCGACTTAGAGATAGAGAAGAAGAAAGAATCAGGAGCTGCCGAATAGAAAAAAAAGGAAATCAACCCAAGGACAACCTATCCATTTCTGCTACCATTGGTGGAGTTTCTCTAATTTGTATGATAATATTTGATTTTATAGCAAGTTTGTTAATTTATCTTGCTATATATTACCAATAAATTAGAGTGAGTTATTTTCTAGATATATTTTGGATTTTGGTATATTTTTTGAAGCTCTCTAAAGATTAGTGTTTGTATCTTCATTTGATTATTAGTGGATTTTCCTCAGTGTGCTATCGTCAGTGGAGTAGATTTTTCACATTGAAAAGTTGAACCACTTAAATCATTGTTTGTAATTTATTTTTATCATTGCTTATTATTTTGCTGTTACCCATAATTATATATTTGTGCAACCAAAATTGGACCTGAACTTTGCTTTCGCAATGTTAATTTATAACAAATTGGCATTAGAGCATTGGGTTATTCTGTTATTTATTGGAGCTGATCAAGTTTGCTCTTTTGAATTTATTTTGAGCTTTTAGTTATCTGATTAGTTTCATATATTACTCGGTTGTGCTTCTGTCTATTTAATATTGGGTTTTCTGTTATGGCAGCAAAATATGAAAATGAGAAATTCAATGGTAAGAATGATTTCAGTTTATGGTGAATGATGATGTAGGTCGTATTAGTTCAAGAAGGGCTTATTAAGACATTTGAAGGCAAGGATAAATTCTCAAAAAATTGAATGATGAAGAAAAAGATGGATTAATGGAAAATGCTCTCAATCCAATTCAATTATCCTTGTCTGATGAGATATTACGCGAGGTTGGTGATGAGGAATCTTTCGTTGGGTTATGGCTTAAATTGGAGAATTTGTATATGATCAAATCTTTGACAAGTCGATTATATTTGAAGCTGTGTTTGTATACATTTAGAATGTCAGAAGGTACACCTTTACATGATCACCTTGATAAATTTACTAAAATTATTCGTGATCTAAAAAATGGTAGTGTTAATATTGATGATAAGGATCATGCCTTAGTTCTATTATGTTATTTACCTTATTCATTTGAAAATTTTGTTGATACCATGATATATAGGTGAAACACTATTTCTTTGGAGGATGTCAGAGCAACTTTCAATTCCAGAGGGTTGAAGGAAAATGTGTCTACAAGCAACAATGATAGTAGCAGTGATTCATTTGTCAGAGGTAGAAATCAAGAAAAAAACACAAGCAATAATAGAAGCAAGTCTATATCCAAATCTAGAAAAAGAAAATATAAATGCAACTATTTCCATCAGAAGGGCACTGGAAAGTAAATTGTCTGAAACTTAAAGATAAAGGAAAATCTTCCATAATGTCTTATGGTACTAATGATGTTGTTGGTATTGCAGATAGTTCTAGTTTTGATGGTAAAAATATTCTATCAGTATATATTGGTTCTCTTGGAGATGTTTGGATTCTTGATTCGAGTTGCACTTACCATATGTGCCCCTGTAGAGACTAGTTTGCTTATTATCAGTCTATTGATGGAGGTGTTGTCTTGATGGGAAAAAATATGTCTTCCTAGGTTTGGTATTGGTACTATCCGAATTAAGATGCACGATGGTATTGTTAGAACTTTGAAAGATGTTCACAATCTTCTAGATTTGAAAAAGAACTTGACATCTTTGGGTACTCTTGATTCATAAGGCTACAAGTATGTACTGAAAGTGGAGTTTAAAGATTTACAATGGCACTCTCGTTGTTATTAAAGGTAAACTTTTGTATGGTCTCTATATGCTTCAAGGTAGCAATATAATTGGCAGTGTTTTAGTTTTGTCATCGTCAGATCAAGATTCAGATACTACTCGATTATGGAATATATGGCTAGGGCATATGAGTAAGGTAGGGATGTCTATTTGGAGAAATCAAAATTTGATTGGTGGTCAGAAAATTGGGAAGCTTGATTTCTATGAGCACTATGTCTATGGAAAACATCACAGGGTTAAGTTCAGTACAACCATCCATAAAATGAAAGGTACTATTGATTATATTCATTCAGATCTTTGGGGTTCTTCTCGTGTTGTGTCTAAGGGTGGTTCTTGGTATATGTTGACTTTTATTGATGACTTCTCTTGAGATGTTTGGGTGTATTTTCTGAAGAACAAGAATGATCCGTTCTCAAAATTTGTAAAATTAAAGGCTTGTATAGAAAATCAAACAAGCAAGAAAATCAAGCATTTGAGAACTAATAATGGATTGTAATTTTGTGAATGTTAATTTAATGAGTTCTATAAAAGAAATGGCATATTGAGACACCGCACTATGTGTCATACACCATAACAAAATGGAGTAGCAGAATGTATGAATAACTCTCTTAGAAAGAGCTCATTGTATATTCTTTCAAGTTGACTTGTACAAATCTTTTTGGGCTAAAGCTTGTAACCATGCATGTTATTTGGTGAATCGGTCTCCATCAACTACAATTGAGTTGAAGACTCCATTTGAGGTATTCTTTGGTACTCTTGCTAATTATTCTAATTTGAAAGTTTTTGGTTGTCCTACTTATGCTCATGTTAATGATGGTAACTTGAGCCTAGGGCATTGAAATGTATATTTTTGGGTTATCCTTCTAGGGTGAAGGGTTATAGATTATGATGTGTTGAACACAAGTCACCTAAATTTTTGATTAGTAGAGATTTTAAGTTTGATGAGTTTTCTATGTTTGAAAAGAAAAAAAAAGGAGTTTATTGTTGTAGGTGAAGACCGTAGTGTTAGTGAGAAAGTGGAGCTTGAGAGTAGAGCTCCTAGTCAAGTGCAAGATGGCACTTTAGATTAGCCATCTATGGATGAGATAGATGATTCTGCTCATGATGTAGTAGAAGAGTGAGCAACCATATAGTATCGCTAAGGGTAAAGAATAAGAGAGATTTGATGCCCTCAGAGGTATGCAGATGCAGACTTAGTTTCTTTTGCATTGTTTGTGGTAGAGTCTATTGAGGTGTATGAACCTTCTAGTTATCATGAAGATGTCACTTGTGATGAGTCTGATCAATGGTTGGTTGCTATGAATGAAGAGATTAAATCACTTCATAATAATCATACCTGGGAATTGGTGAAACAACCTAAGGACCAAAATATTTTTGAAAACAAATGGGTCTTCAAGAAAAAGGAAGGTATACCTAAGGTTGAAGCAGCTAGGTTCAAAGCACGTGTTGTTGTAAAGGGTTATTGTGAGAAGAAAGGTATTGAATTCAATGAAGTATTCTCACCTGTTATGAAACATAGCTCTATTCATGTTTTTCTTGCTATGGTTGCATTGTTTGACATGGAATTAGAACAACTTGTCAAGATAGCCTTCTTACATGGTGAACTTGAAGAACAAATATATTGCATCAACCAGAGGAGTTTGTTGTACCAAGTAAGGAAGGTCATGTTTATTTATAAAAAGTCTTTATATAGGTTAAAGTAATCCCTTTGATAGTGGTATAAATGATTTGATTCTTTTATGATTGATCATGGTTACTCTAGGAGTGATTATGATAGTTGTGTTTATCATAAAAGATTCTATGATGGTTCATCTGTCTATTTGTTGCTTTATGTTGATGACATGCTTATTACTTCTAAGAATAAGTCTGAGATTCAGAAATTAAAGTCTTAACTTAGTGTTGAGTTTGAGATGAAAGATTTGGGTGTAGCAAATAAATTTTTTGGCATGGAAATTTACAGGGATAGACAAGCGGGCAAGCTTTATTTGACTCACAAAAGTTATATTGAAAATTTTCTTGAACGCTTTGGTATAAAAGAGTCTAAACCTGTGAGTACGCCATTAGTTACGTATTTTAGGCTTTCTTTGGATTTGTCACTAGAGTCAGAAGAAGAAGAGTGATAAATGTCTCAAGTTCCATATACTAGTGCCATTGGTAGTTTGATGTATGATATGGTTTGTACTCATCCATACATTTCATATGTAGTTAGTGTTGTCAGTATATATATGGGTAATCCTGGTTAGGGTCATTGGCAAGTAGTGAAATGGATACTTCGGTATTTGAGAGGCACATCTAATTTTGGTTTGGTATAAGATGGAAGTTCTAATACTAATTGCAGTGTTATTGGTTATATGGAATTTGATTATGCTGGTGATTTGGATTGAAGAAGATCTTTGACAGGTTATGTCTTCACTGTTTCTCATTATGCCATTAGTTAGAAGGCTACTTTATAGTTTACATTTGTTTTGTCTACTATAGAGACAGAATATATGGTAGCAACAGAAGTAGTGAAAGAAGCCATTTGGCTTAGAGGTTTGTTTTGTGATTTGGGTTTACAGAAGGATACTTCTGTTGTATTTTGTGATAGTTAGAGTGCGATACACTTGACCAAGAATACTATTTATCATAAAAGTACCAAACATATTGATGTCAGATATCACTTTGTTCGTGACATTGTCTCTTAGGGTGCTATTATTGTCAATAAGATAGTCACTATAGAGAATCCAATTGATATATTAACCAAACCAGTTTCATTTAACAAGTTCAAGCATTTTTTGGACTTGATTGGTGTTTGCAAAAGATTATCACATTTCGGGGCTTTGGACAATGGTTATTTGGTAATCAGAGGAATTTCATATTTGAAGAACTTGTTTTCTGTTTTGAGCCAAGGTGGATATTTGTTAAATTATGGCCCAAAAACAATACAGGCCCAAAACACATTAAAACCCTCTGCCTTTGAGTTATATATATGTTGTTTTGTGGGACAAAAATGGGCTATCAAATAGAATTTAGAAGCTGCGTGAAACAGAGTGCTCAACCATTCCTTGCATTCTCTGATTTCTCAACAGTTTGGCTTTGGGCATCACCAATCTATAAGGAGGTTATCCAACAGGCAGTAACCATCATCGTTCTTTGTACTTCATACAACCATCATCTCTTACTATCTCCTTTTACCTCCTGACCTCTTCGAATAGGAGAAGAATAAAGAGAATCTTCCGACTGAGAGATAAAGAAGTTATTGATAGAGAAGAAGAAAGAATCAGGAGCTGCCAAATAGAAGAAAAAAAAGAAATCAACCCAAGGACAAGCTATCCATTTCTGCTGCCATTGGTAGAGTTTCTCTTATTTGTATGGTAATATTTGATTTAATAATAAGTTTTTTAATTTATCTTGCTATATATTACCAGTAAATTAGAGGAGTTATTTTCTAGATATATTTTGGATTTTGATATATTTTGTGAAGCTCTCTGAAGATTAGTGTTGGTATCTCCATTTGATTATTAGTGGATCTTCTTCGATGTGTCTTCGTCAGTGGAGTAGACTTTTTACATATAAAAGTTAAAAGCACTTAAATCATTGTGTGCCATTTATTTTTCTCATTGTTTATTATTTTGCTATTACCCATAATTTTATATTTGTGCAACCAAAATTGGACGTGAACTTTGCTTTCTCAAGTACTAATTTATAACACAGCTAAGTAAACAATCTACACACACTCAACTCAAGAAATACTCTAAAGATCCAACACCTATCCTACATATTAAGTAAGACAAAATAAAATATCAAAAAGCACAAAACTATTGTAATGTAAAAAATTAAACTAGACAAGACAACAAAAAACTATTCTACAAATTAAATAAGAAAGCAAGTAATGTACAAGATTAGAGAACATATTGTCATACAAGATATTTTAAGCATCTTTATACCATTTAAATCCATGACAAAATCATTTTAAAAAATCCAAAACATATTAGATTTTTAAACCAAAAAACAGAAATTTAAATTTATACAAGCCCAAGAAACCAAAAAAACTATAAAATTTAATAAATTGGTGGACCAACAATAACTTGCATTAAAATAATAAGAAACACAAAAAAGATTAATCAAAGTAAAATTCAAATAGACTTTTACAGTCAATTACCAAACCCTAAACTTGTAGATTCTTCTTCCAATACCGTGAGAAAGAGAAGGCGTTAGTAAGACAATGAAAATTACCAATATTCCAATGAACTTCGTTGCTAAGACAAATAGAACCACAAATTTCATTTTTGTAGCTAGATATTAGCTCTAAGTTTGAGAGTTTGAAATGGATAAACAAAAAACGGTGGAGCTGATCAAAAAGAAATCGAGATGGGTATGGCAGAATTGGGTATAGGTGGAGGTGGGGTGAAGCTGCGGTGGTCTCGAATGGAAAATAAGAGAGAGAAGGAAAAGAAGAAAAAAATGCGATAGGAAAAAAAAGCTAGGAAAAAAAGAAAAAAAAAAGAATTGGACGAGAGAAAAAGAAACAAAAAATTGGGTGGAAAAATAAAAAAAAAAAATTGATAGGGAAATTTGGTGTAGTGAGAAAGAGAGAAAATAACGAAATAAATTAAGAGAGAAATGAAAAAGTTGTAAAGTTATTTTTCTAATTTTTAAAGAATATCATACAATATTTTTATTTTATATTTGTTTTAAAAAGACTAGGACTTTATTATTTTAATTAGATCATGATCATTTAACAATCGTAACTATATAAGTTTGTTTATATATATTTAAGTAATTTTTGTAGTTTAACTTGTGGTCAATGTTACTAATAAAAATAAAGACTATATGTATACACTATGATCACATGATCAAATAAGACCGTGAATAAAACCCTAAGGCCTCGGTTTTCAAAAAAACTGTGGCTAAATTTTTGAGACCAAAGTCACTATTTTAGTAGTGCATGTAACAAACAATAACCTAAATGCAAAGACAAACCAAGAGTAGTGCAAACATAAAACATCTCCCTAATGCGATACATAGCACAGAGCCCCATATCAATACATGTTGTGGGAGAGCATAAGGGTTTTTTCAATGTGCAAACAACATATCGATAAGACGGGCTGTGAAACACCAATTGCACATAAATGTGTCAATGAATATGTAAGAAGATGTTCACTAAAAGTCCAACTATCTTCCAAGTTAACACACTCTTAGTGACTTAATAATCTTCCTCAAAACATCAACGCCACTTAAATATGTTAGTGAATTCCTAAGAAGGAGTTGACTAAGAGTCCAACTATCTTTCAAGTTGGCACACTCCTAGTGATTCAACTATCTTCTCATAACAATACTTGGGTGTATTCAATCTTGTAACCTCACCCCAAAATATGCACACATATATGAAAATACATCCTAGTCTCTCAAAGAAAAATATGTCATGCATTTTAACAACAAATACAAAGCTATCAACTACATGTGATAAATGTGCAACTACTCACTATAACGGGATGTAGGTAAACACATAGGAAGATACGTGAAACAAGAGAATGTAAATAAATAACTCACTACAATAGGATGTAGGTAAACATATAGGAAGATACGTGAAACAAGAGAATGTAAATAATGCATGCTATAAGTCATGCTAATAGTCCTATTTATACTTGGTTCATACAAAGTGATGTAAAGAAGAAGAGAGCATCACAAGAACGCAACAACATAATATAAACTCATAAATAGAAAAAACAAAAAGGATGCCAAACATACATATGGTTCCTTCTAACACCATGCAAATGACATATATCTCTTCCCCTAAAAGTATGCATGTGAGGTAATAAATATGTTATCCAACCCACTCTCAAAACTCCCTCGAAATAGAAGCATCTACACAAAGAAGGAAAGTGTAGGAAAAAGATGAACAATAATCAGTAGGAGATAAACAAAAAAACTAACACCCAATATACTAGGTATAAGAGAGAAGAACCTAGTAAAATAGAAGAGATGCATTCTATATGGCATGGAATATAAATGACAAGATTGTAAGAAGGAAGATCCTAATACTTTGACACTACGTGCTAACAAACATGTGACATGATGCATATGCAAACAGTCATAGAAGAAGTAAGCAATAACCAAGAAAAACACATAAAAAGAGCATGACAAAGCAACTAGAATTAGGGAATACTAGTAAAGGATCAAATAGTCCAACAGAGTAGCAAGAAAGTAATTGGTATACTATACACGACAAAGAAGCAAAGAGAGAGAAAGACATATGCATGAACAAGTAAATAGAGAACATGTTGACAATAAAAGTTAATAGAGATAAAAAACCTCATAGAACAACAATAGCCCATACTACTGTTGACATGGGGCATAAACATATGAGGTGTGTGTATGTGTAAATAGAGCTCTAGAATTGAGCACTCAAGTTGTGAAGCCAAAAAAAGGGGTAACCCGTTCTAATACTAAATGAAGATACTTATACGAAGGAACAATTATGATATGGTCAATTATTTTTTTCTACACAAATAGGTAATAGGAACCTAGATAAGGGGTAAAGAAGCCAACCCATGGCATCTTTTTTAAGCTCTACATCAACTCAACAAGCCAACCTCACGAAAATTAAACAAATTACACAATGGAAGTACAAAACAACATGTTCCATTCAACACACAACTAAAAAACTCAGTCGATACAAAATCTATAATATACATTAAACAAACTAATGACAGTGTGCCTCAAAGGCTCCTATCCAAACTAGTAACAAGCATATAAAATAATCAGCACACAACATGTGAGACATGAATGCATACTAAACAATAAAGGATTTCTAATGACTTCAAGACTTCCTATGTGAAAACATATTTGGTAAATGATGATTGTACTCTCGTAATAGACTATCAAATTAAACATAGTAAACTAATTAAAGAGCCCACCATTTGGGACACAATCAGGGTAAGGAGCTACAGATTTCTTAGAGAATCATAACAAACTCACATGCTTATAATAGACATAAGAAGTTTAAATTAATTAGAAAATAGATAGATTAATTTAAATACATTATCAACAATGATTATAAATCTATAGTGATGCTATATAGAAAGGAAAAAAAAATACTACAACATATAATACATTTGCTCTCTAATCAGAGTCTATATCTAGTATGTTAGAACTTATATGATAGCAACTCAGAGTGTACTAACTTACATATTGATCATGATAACACTATTGAAGGATTATGAAACCCAATACACAGTCAGGCTAAGGAGATAATGATTCCTTAAGGACTCAAATCAACATGCAAATCATAAGGGATAGACATAGTTGTTGTATATATAAACAAAGACAAGTAGTATCACAAAGTAGTAAATATAGATCTCAGTGAATGGAAAGCAAGTGATAAATATAAAAGGATTTTATAATGATAGTTTAAACTTTAGTATGTATGAAAATATACCATTTAAACTCTAATTATACTATCCGTACATTCAAGCCAACAAAACACCAAATATAATAAGGTAAACCCACATAGAGACCTTATCTAAGTGGTAACATCCTTAGGTTACTTAAGGTAATCATTCATAGCAAACAATCTACTAATCATTTTAACAGTTAAAAATATAAAACAAATAAAACTAATATTACCTCTATCAGCTAGGACCTCCATCCTAAAATCCTATTACTACTTTCACTTACTACTTCTACAATGACCTAATTTGACTCACAAACTAGTCTCTCCTCCAAAGCCCACACCACCAAATGTGGTATGATTAGTAACCATAAACCAGTAACCAAAAGCGTAACAACTAACACTCTTGAGGACCACTCTTAAACCTAAACACCCTTAAACTCAAACACCCTTAAACTCAAAAACCCTATCTCATATTGTACACAGTAAGAGATATGATAACTCAAAGCATTTAATTTGGCTCACTCTCATGAAGAAGTTCTCACAAATAACCAGTTTTATCCAAGTAACTCCATATTAACACAACTAGCATACAACCCATTTACAAACACCATCTTGAGTACTCACCACTCACAAGCACGATTTTACTCACACAATCATGAATCGCTAATACCGAACAACACTTAATATATTAGTGATATGAAAATACAAAAACAAGATGTCAATTTGATAGAGCTCAACTACATTTTTCAAGATCCAAAAATGAATAAGTGAGGGGTATTTATAGAACTCAGATTTTCCACCTCGCCAAAACCTATGGCGAGGTCCCTAGCGAGCCTAGTAGTAAGTTGTAAAAAATCAAAGTTTTTCATTCCAAAAATTATCGAGTACTTTCCATAAATACCTATACTCAAAATAAACCAAAATCATAAATGACATTGTCAAATCAGTCGCATGTTTGGTCGTCAAAAACCATAACTCTCAACCTTGCATGCACAGTAAAAAAACCAACCATATAGTTTGTGTAAACATGCTCACATACAAAGTGTACCTAACTATGTGCGTGTGTGAATTACTGATCCATAATTACTAACCTTACACAGAAGAAAATAAAAACACTAAGTAGAACATTACACACTATGTTTTGTATAAGAGAAGCCAATAAATAGACACAAGAACGATGAGATTTACAATATGAAAACATCCTTAGGCAAGTATCAGAATTTTTTGTTAATAAAATCAAATAATATCCTTAGACACGGATCATTAACTCGTTAGATTAAATTATGTTTTATTTCTAAGAAAATGACAAACCATCTAAATCACTACTTTAGGTAGTGCATATGATATAAACTCTAATTCAAGGTGTCAAAATTAGATCCCAAAACTTAACTTTCATATTTTAAATCTATTTTGAAAAATATGTCTTTCATATATTAATCAATAATAAACTTTGTAAAAATGTTGAATAAAGAAATAATCTCAATTTATTTTATAAAAATATTCACATAGATTAATCTTCACAAACATGGCAACAAAACTAACTTTCCATAGTAATAATTAGTTATACGTACTCTGATTTAATAAATGGCTAGTAGATTAAAAATAACATTTAGAATAATACACAAAGATTAAATATGTATATAAAAATAAATGAATATAAATAAGATCTATAATACCAATTAAAGATAGATGGGCTTGTCCAGCTCGGTAACTGTGATCTTGATCCTCCAAGTATTCTTCAATATATAGATATCTTTTGTAGTTTTGATGATTTAAAAAAATCTCCAAAAGACCTACCTATTGTAGTTTATGAATCTAGCATATTATAAAAATAAAACTAAAAGTAAGAACTACAGCTATTTCTAAATCTAATACATAAAACTATATGGATGTACCCTGAAACCTAAAACATAATGTGTTTAATTATAGGATGAGGCTAAAAATAGAGGAATTTTGTTGGATTAATGAACACACACCACAATCCAACTTTTATCATATCATAGCCTGAGATACGTATTGCTTCGCCTTTTGTTACCTTGAATAGGGGGCACTACAACCTAACATTTTCATGTTGTGACATAAAGTGAACTTCATGCCCAATAAATTCATACAGTGAGGAGTGGGATGTATTACTATATTCTTCTCCACAGCACGCAATAGTTTATTTCAATTCTTACGTTCCACCCTTTACATACTAGCAGTTTTACATGTAAGACTTACATGCATTGTTTCTTTAAGGTGTAAATGAGTGCTTCAGGTGTGATTCTTCATGTATTGATTAAGTTAAATAAATTTGAAGCCAAAAATACCTTAAATACAATAGAAAATACCTGTGATTTTGAACATATATAATCAAAAAATCTATTTATTACATTTAAGTGTAATAAAAACACAAAAATATTAGTGTTTTTCAAGAACTTATCAATGAGTCCCGAGTATTAGTGTTTAAGTTAGTAAGTAAAAAGGATGTAGTACCTCGCCTCTCTTTGTAGCATGCTTCCCATATTATCATTATTTAGATCATGGATCATGCCATAATAGGTTCCAAAGAAAATGGATCCTTACTTTGTGTTCCTCATATAACTTAGTGGCATAACCCTTTTTAGTCCATTAAGACTTTTCATTGCTAGGTTCTAGGTAGGTAGCTCTACACTTCCCTGGTGAAACTTCTGTATCCCGACTAGGTTCTAGGTATGTAGTCCTATAGTTCCTTAGCAACACTTCTTTGGGAAAATCATGCCTGATTCTTGCTAAGACTTATACATCCCTACAGAAGAGATAGGTAGTCCTACTCTTCCCTAGTAGAAGATCTTTGGCAAAACATGCCTTAAGTTTTTTTAAGGAATACTGCTGCATGATTTTAAGGAAGGTGGCTCCTTCCCACTCTTGTGCAAGGCTTGACTGACATGCAGCATATGATGCCTATGGGAAAATTTTGCTTCGTGGTTTTGAGGAAGGTGTTTCCTTCCTACTCGTATGTAAAACTCTGATGGCAACCACTCCTTGTTTCAAGTTCTAATTTGTTCATAGTTGTGAAGGAGTTTGTATTCTCATATTTTTATTACAATCAACTTAGATTCAACTTTTTACTTATTAGTAGTATGTGTCTGGGTCCTAACTTTGGTCCAAGGTGGCTGTTGGGATATGAAGGAGGGGGTACTCACTCCCAACCTCACTGGCGCACTCCATCCAAGTTTAAAGTTTGATTATCAAAGTAACTATCATTTACTTTATTCTTAAGTAGAGTTTTTGGGTTCTCGGGAGAAGGCTTGGAGACTTTGCTAGTGAGTTGAATCTTAAGAACAAAGGGAAATTTACAGAGATATATGGGTGCGAATATTTCTAAAATTTTCTTTATTAATTATGAATATTTCTTTTCTTTTTTTTTTGGCTGTCTCTTCTAATGAATCTAGGTGTTGGGGTTGACATGGTTGTGCAGGACCTTACTTGACACTTTTTTAAGAATTCAAAAAACAAAGAAAATCTAAAAAGTTGGATGCTCGCATATTTTTAGGATTACTAGTAACATTTCTTGAGGTGTTGTACAGTCGAAGCATTCGAGACTTCTGTTCCACTATAATAATCCAATATGTTTGCTTCTTTTCCCAATACTCCTTTTATTCTGTGGACCTTCCCAGTTTGGAGATAGTGTTTTTACCCCCTTTTTCACTATTGAGTGCTTGGTTCTCTAAAGAAATAGATCCCTAACTTGAAGTTGTGTGTGATTTACTGATATGTTGCAGTAGTTAGCTTCTTGTTATTGGTAGGTCACAAATCGTATCTAACTCTGTTCTCTTTTTTCATTAAGAAGGTCTAAGTTAAGGGTGAGTCCCTCATCATTTCCCTCTAGACTTTCTGCTGCAATTCTATAGCTCAAGATGCTGACCTCCACAGAAATGACTACTTCTGTTCCGTAAGTTAAAGAATATGGAGTCTCTCCTATGGCAATCATGGATGTCATTCTGTAGGCCCATAGTACTTTTGGAAATCTCTCTACCTACACAATTTTACATCTTTGTAACTTCCTTTTTAGATTTAGTTTTAAGACTTTATTGTCTAATTATACCTACCCATTAGCTTTAAGGTTCATAATTACTGAAAACACATGCTAGATTTCATACTGGCTGCATAATTCCTTGAGTTTTCTACTAGTGAACTAAGTCCCATTATCCAAGACTAGAGTGTAGAGGAGTCTAAACCTGTAAATGATGTTATTCCAAATGATATTAATCACCTAGTCTTTCAATATCTTACTAAGTGGACCCACTTCTACCTACTTGGTGTAATAGGCATTCCCAACTATTACATACTTTCCTCTAATGAGTGATAGGGGACCAATGAGATCTAGTCCCCACTAGGAAAATGGCTAAGGACTCTTGAGACACAACAGTTACTCTGCTGGTTGTTTGAGTATGTGTAAGTGGTATTGATCTCACTTTTCACCAACTCAACCGCATCTGTCATCATGATGACCTAGTAACACCCTTTTCTAGCAGCTTTAAGGACTGGAATATTTGGTCTTGAGTCATTCCCACAGACTCCCTTATGAATTTCTAATAGTATATACTCAGCTTCTATCGGTAAACATCTTTAAAATTATGAATGGAACCCAACTAATAGTCTTCCACTGATGATGCTAAAGAGTGAAGCCCAAAGGTGCACTTTTATGAATTCTTTCTTATCTTCTAAGCAATCTCTCGTCTAATAGTGCATATCCATTCTAGTTTTGAGAAAACATGGAGTAGCTATTATTCCTACACCTTGGTACTGGGCACTAGAAGATGATAGATTAGTATGATGGGTTAGTACTATTTTGTCTAACTCATCTCTAATGAATGATGATAAACATGAAACCATGTCAGTCTAAGTATTCTCCTCCATTGAGATGTGGTTTAATTTATAGGATTGTAACTTTTCTAGAAGACTATTAGTCAAAATTTGATATTCCTCCATTTTGGTAATAAATTCAGTTAAAACTTGGCCTTTTATTGATTTGCAGGGACATAAAGAATATCAAACTAGTAGAATTATATTGCCTATTTTTGGAGTCTCTAGAACGCCTCTAGTTTGGATTGCACTTGCTTCAATTATATATTAGTTAGGATGGCTACAGTGTGGATTGAGAAGTGGGGGCATAACTTCCTCACTGCCATGATTAATACCAAAGCCATCTTTTCAACCCCAAGGCACCTTTTCTCAACCCCTTGGTAAGATTTGCTAACATAATGTGTAGTCTCTTGATCTTGTCATCTTCTCTTACAAAATCAGCATTTACTATCAACTCTGATACTACCAAGTACAAGTTAAGTTTGTCTTCTGGTTGCAAGATTGCTAATAGTCACAGACCGCTCAAGTAACTCTTGAAACTTAGTAGGCATTTATAAGTGGATCTCGAAATGAAGCGGTTGAGAGCTACTAGTCTACCAATTAACTTTTGTACTTCTTTGATATTTCTGAAGGAGTGCATGTCAAGAAGCACTTTGATCTTCTCTGAGTTAGCTTCAATCCCCCTCCAATTTACTCTAGATCCTAGGAATTTCCTCTATACCATTCTAAAAAAACACACTAGTTAGGATATAACTTCATTCCATACTTCCTCAAAATACTTAATGAGTCTCAAATGCTTGACATGGCCTTGCAAACTTTAACTCTTGGGAATCATATCATCCACATACACTTCCATAATAGCACAATAAGCTGAGCATACGTCTTATTAACCAAGAAGTAGTAGGTAGCCTTCACATTCTTTAGGCCAAAGGGTATTACTTATTAACATAATTAATATCCTTTTATTTGTCATCAAGTTAGTCATCTTTCTATCCAGTTCATACATTTTCACATGAGTGTATCTTGATTATGCATCTATGAAGGAGAATATGGAGTGTCACATGATAGCATCTACCAGTTGATATATTTTGGGTATTAGAAAGCCTTTTTGGGACATTCCTTGTGGAGATCTATAAAGTCTACAAACATTTTCCATTGTCTGTTTTCCTTCTTCACAGTTGCTACATTAGCAAGCCAACATGATTAGTAAAATATTATCTTGTTGTTTTGGTTTGATTGGTTTGACACTTGGATTTGTGCTAAGGTGATTACATGTGCTACAATTTTGGTGTTGGCATTCCCATGTGTGAAACATTATGTTTATATTTGCTTTGATATTTTTGTTTTTTATTTATAAGGTTGGTTACTCATGGTTCAATATCTCTAATGACATATTTTTGTGATTGCATATTACACACACACTCTCTCTTAGATTGCATATAGTTTGCATTGTTAGGTGTTTGTTTGTTGTCGTTGCCCCATTGGAAACTTTGTTTCTTATCGTGCTGCACTGTTATGGTCACAATGTTTGTTGGTGTATAAAATTCTTTCTTATATGGAACTTGCTTATCGACGTTCTCATTGTGGTATGCAACAACATGGTTGCCAAGGTGTAACAACTATTGCCCTCATTATTGTAATTGTTTCCCTTTTAATATGGTTTATGAGGTTTTCCAACGTGGTTGGTGAGGATCTGGGAGGTTGAATATTTCTATAAATTCCCTTTCCCCTCCTATTGCCTTGTCTGAATTCATGGGGTGGCTCTACCCGTTTGGCATCAAACTTCCTAAATTCATTCTTGGTCCATTTTCCTCATTAGTGTTAGGTTTATGAAACAATGTGTAAATCTAAAGGATATCAACATCATAAAAGAGTCTTTTTCATATTTCTCAAACACCAAGTTGATGTAACAAATGTGAGATTGAATAAGGAATTTTTGAGAGTCAAAATGCATGGTTAGCTAGTGAAGTGCCACATCATTAAAGAGATTCTCTTATGTTGTCTTGCCATTTGTCTACTTATCATTGTGTATCAATACAATGTTACAAGGTTACAATGTTGTCCATAGGTGAGTAGTTTATATGTTGGTGCACCGTGTATTAACTAGGTATTTGAGTTTGCAAAGTGGTAAATAAGTGATGAGCCTATGTGTTTGTGTATTGTATGTCATTTGGGTGTTGTTGGGTGACAAAATGTATGCATGTTAGGAGTTTGTGCCATCAATAGTTGATAAGTGTTTGAAAAGAACTCGTATTCTATGTTTTTACTATGCTTAATTGCAATAAATAGGTTTGATAATAGCATATTTATATGATTATTTATGCAAATCTATATACTCGAAATTATGTGTATGTTTTGTTGTATTTTAGGTGTTCTTAGCTTCAAAATAGATAAATTTATCAACACACCAAGAACAACACTTAAAGCACTTATCTTGTACCCTAAAGAGCTTAAAAGACTAAGGCATGCAAGCCTTATATCAAGAATCAACCAATTTGTAAGGTGTACAAAGTAAAATTTAAGACAAACAAAACATGATGCGATGAAGAATTAAGTGTGCTACAGTGTACTTCTCGAGATGAATTATTGGGAAATTCGAATTTTGCATGTTGTTGCATGAGATATAGTATATCATGAAAAGGTCTTCTTTGTTTGAAATTGTGCAAGGTGATCGAACTCCATACTATAGTGGGAAAATTGTTGTGCCACGATGCGCGAATGTAATTTTGACCCAAAGCCATATGTACATGATATTTTCTTATAAATAAATGTTAAAAAATTTAGGTTAGATATAACTTTTACATTATTTTTGTTTAGCCATACTTTTCAGTTTTCATAGTTATTAGTTTTAGTTTTAGTTTATAAGAAATTTAGATTATACAAGAACAAATAAGAGACAACATTAGAGAGTTTTTTTTCATATAAAGAAAGAAGGAAAGATTGTTGAAAATTCAAGATCACTTTGATGATCAAGATTATAATGTTGGAGCATAACACATCATCCATCCATTGTTGGTATTGAGATTAGCTTTGTATTATTTTATTTTCATATCAATCTTTTTTGTATTTTCTTGAATGTATGCTAATTTTAATCCATTAATTACGGAATTTAATTTAAGCATGTTTGGCCAATTTTTAGAATTGAAATTTAGTTGTGTTGTCATATTTGTACTAATTATTTAGATGAACATTTTTAATATTAAAAAAATAAAGATTATTTTTTTAATACAAGATTTATTATGAATAATTTATTAGCTATTTACTCTTCATAATAGATTTAAAATATGAGAACGAGGTTTCAGACACATTGTCTATATGTAATTTGGATAGCTTGAATAAGATTTTAAATTGATGACTCGACCAAGAGCATTGAGTTAAATAGTTTATTATTTCTTTATGCATTAGGCTTAATTTAATCAATGAGTTGATAAAATTGATTGAAGACGTTAATTGGATTTATTAACAAAGAAGAATGATTATGATCGAAGGCATTTTTCATATTTAAAATGGAAAATAAAAAATCTCAATTTATACTTTAATTAACCTAAATATATCTAAACAAGCATGATTAACTAGCTAAATATTCTCATTAATTCTCCATTGATTAATAATTATATATCTTCCTTGATTTTGTTTGAGTCATATGTATATTTAGTTATTTTAATTATTTGTAATTAATTTAAGATTTTTAAATTCCAATCATTGTGATAGAATATTTAGATTTTATTATCGTATTTGTTTAAATTTTTAAGCAAATTGAAGGATTACCTATATCCATATTTTTGCTCTTGAGGCTAACCTTAGAAGTAAACTTATCACTTATCAGAAGTGATTCATGCATTTGTGAGATTTTTCATAAATACAAAATTTGTGCTTTGAGGATGATTTTGGATATAATTTGATCATGTGTTGTGTTGATAGCAAGCAAGAGAAGCTTAGGTGGTTGAGGTATTTGCATTTATACTTTTATCAAGTTGTATACTGTTGATTTACATATTAATGAATTATTTACTATTGAGTTGTTTCCAATGCAACCCAAGGATGTTATCACAAAGGAGATTGATCCTATGTGGATTTAGCTCGTTATATATTTTGTTATGTATGATCATATGTTGTGAAAGACACTCATCATTAATTGAATATATTAGTACATAGGAGGTCTTGAATTGATGGGAAACCCTTTTATATCTTTTCCAATATATTTTCCTAATTCACATATTGTGTGCTATTTTCCATGCTAATGCATGATGCCAATCTGAACAAGAACCTATGAGGCGTACCATCACTAGTTAGTTTAACGCATATTATTCTTTCTTATGTGTTTGTTATTTTATGGTGTTTAAATTAAGCATGTTGTTTTTATTTTATTTTTGTTGTGTTAACTACTTAATTCACATTATGAGGCCTCCTTGTCCCAATTGGAATAGAGCCCATGAGAAGATTCCATGGGTTGGCACATGCACCCCCTTTAGGTTCCATATGACTATTTGGTTCCAAAGTATAATTCACATATGTGCAATGAACCAAAATTCCTAGATATATCCTTACCATGTCCTCATGTGACAAGGTAAACACTTTGCACATGAACTTGCCTAATGCATTATGGACTTCTAGAGGTAAGGACGTACCAGTTCCTACAATTTATTGAGGCTTTTGTTATGAAAAAACAAGAATTTTGGTCTTTTGTGTTTGCTTAGTGATCAAAACATACCTCACCTTGGAGTCATTCTCCTACCCGAGCACCTTGGGGGACATCACACCAAGAATCTTCTAATCGACAAAAAAATGGGTAGCTAAATAGTGTGATCTAAGGGAGGGAAGTTAAGATTTTATTTGGGGACTCTATCTTTCTAAAGTATGCAAGGAGAAAGTGCTAGCTCTAGACAATTATTTAGCTCATTCCTAAATGGTGAAGGCAGATGATCATCAAAAATATGTTAAGAATCAATTAGGGAGGCTTGACAAATCAAGGGAAATATCTAGGAGGAAATGTAAAGAATGCAATGAATGCAAAAATGAATGCAAAGAATAGAATGAATATTCATGAGTTTTTCATGAGCTCCAAAAAATTCTGAGAACTTGTACACAACCGTGGTAAAAAGATACTGACTTCTTAGGACGTTCAAATCCCCTAACAATAGAAAAATGTAAATAGATAGATGATAACTGTATTTTATATAGTTATTTTCATCTATTTTATCAATTATAATTGTTATGTTCTTTACATTTTTGGTTAATTTTAGTTAAATAAATTAATATTCACCTTTTATAGGTTATGGAATACATTTTTTAGAAAATTAAATAATTTGTATCGAAAATGTACTTTATTGCAAGTTTTTTTTGTCCAAAAATATAATTTCAAATAAATGAGTGCTTAATTGCAATTTTTAAAAGTCAAAAATACAATTAAAATTAAAATTGGGCTTGATTGTAATTTAAGAAAGATTAAAATCTAATTTGAAATATATTTGTGGGTGAAAATGTAATTAATAAAAATTGAATTTTCTGCGTAGGAGAAGAATGCCACTCGCATCATTCAACGCATCCATTACTTACCGTTTGATCATCAAATCAACGGTCCATATTTGGCCAGTAGAACCAGACGAGACAAAATCGTGTGTATAATTCTCGCATGGCTCGGCGTGCCCGAGTGGGGTCCACCTGTCGCGCAGACCGGCGTGCAGAGTGGGACCCACATGTTGGCTGCGCAGAAATTCTCCCGAGGCGCATCGCTGTCCGTTGGATCAGATGAACGGTCCAGATTGAAGCGCATGGAACCAAGCTGTCGCGCACCGAACCGTTTGTCTAAAAATCGTGTGCGACGCGGTTCATCCAAGCGGCGTGCACCATCAAGGTCTCTTGAATAAGAAGTAGCCATGTGTTTACTTTATTTTGAAGCCAAAAATATTATGACACGTGGTATTTTACAATGCGCACGACCACGCTGGATCACGCCCGATTTGTAGCCGTTGGCTCCCGTGCGACAATCCATCGTGCGCCCGTTTCCCGCAGTTAATGAAATGCTGCCACGTGTCCACATTAATCCTTGCAGCGAATCAGACGATGACACATGGCAAGCACTTTGATTTATAAAAAATGCAGAAACGGCGCCTGTCTACGCGTGATTTTTAATTTTTTATTTTCGATATCGAATTTCAAAACGCGTCGAAATTAGTTTCGAGGGAATATTTTTTTTACGCGTTTCTGAAAACAAAAAAAATTTATTATTTTAGATGTATTTTTTTAGCTATAAATAGGTGATATTATGATAGAGTTTAGAATTTTTGTGTTGTTCGGTTTTGGACGGTGGAACACGTAGAAGCCATTTTCTGGCTTTTGTTGTGTTCTGCGTGTGCCAAATATTTTCGTATGTGATGTTTTAATTTTCCTTTCTGCTTCTTATAATTTTCTATAGTTGATATTATTTTTATTTTAATTTAATGAAGTAATTTAATTTTTCTAGGGTTGCATTTGATTTGAATTTATGAAGCTTTGATTTTAATTATTTTTTTTGAAAGATTTATAAGACGTTCGATTTGTTCACTCTATCTTGTGCTTAATGCTTTTTGATTATTTATGAATTTTATCGAAACGATTTGTGGCATAAAAATAAACTTGAGAGAGGCATTTTTGTGTATATTGCTCGTAGATAGAATGACATGTATGATGAAGGATAGGAATATACCCTAATTGTATGTGTGTCCATTTGAGAACTTAGAACTTAATGAATCTTATTAAATTTAATTCTCATAGAGATATAGTGAATTAATTTAACGAGGTGTGTTTATACGGAGCTCGGAAGAGATGTATGAATAAAAAGAAGTTTTCGGTTGACAAATTAAACGTACTAAAAATATAAATTAAAAGAAAATAACATGATTTGAGTGGATTAGTTTGGTAAAAAATTGCAATCCTAGAGTTCTCTTATTTTTTGTTACCTTTTTCCATATCAACGATTATTTTGGATAAAATTAGAGAGATACAATTTTAGTACTCAACAAACTATAGTAACAAATCTCCGTGGGAACGATCTTTACTTACAAATCTTATTACTTGTGACCGTGTATACTTGCACGATTTTCTGCGTGTTGCAAAACACACAACAATAGACAACACAACATAATAAAAAAAATGATATAAATTAGCTAGAAATATTAAACAAGTCAAACTAATAATTCAGTATTCAACTATCATAGCAAAGCATAATACATATAGAAATAGAAATCATGTGATAAAAAGAATAGCAAAGAAAAAGAACTTTTTTTCCCAATCACAATCAAATCCTCCAATATATGCACATATTCGGATAAAATCAAGATTGTACTAACACAACATATGGTCAATTAAACAAGGTAGTATAACGTGATAAACCCATATAGCATTCACACCTATATGGTAAAATTCATGGGTTGCTTAAGGCAACCACTCAACAACAAGCTATTTACTATGAAAGTAAATCAATAGTTCACATCCTAAAGACAATATAAACTAATATCTCTTACTGTTCGAGCAATAAATTCAATTATGCGTAAGCCTCCCTCATATGTTGTCTACACAATAACTACCATCCAAGTCCAAATCTAGATTTCCTCTAGAGCCCTAATACCATGTGATATGGTACAATCACCAACAATTTGTATTGTGAAACCTAGGGTAATGGAAATTGATGAGTGCTCAAAAAGCACTAAAATTACCATGATTTTATGCACATTAATTGATTAAATATATATATATATATATATATATATATATATATATATTTATATGATTTTATCATATATTTATATAAATTTGTCTTTTCTGAATCACGAATATTCTTATTGTTTTTTAAGAATTTTCGCTTAAAAATGTAACTTAAAGACTCAAAAAGAAATACTGAAGGCTATCACAAATATATTCAAAAATAAATGAGGAAAAGTCAACAAATATGGAAACAAATGGACAAAATGGGTCAAAAAGGTCAAAAAGGAGGAAATCGCACACGCAGCCGCCGCCAACGCCTAACGCTTGTTCGCGCGCCGTAGTCCCGGCGCACCCTTGCTTCCTTTCGCGTCAACGCCCAACTGCGCCTCATCTGCGCACGCCGCTGCCCATATGCGCCCAGTCCACGCGCGACGCTGTCCCCCATGTCATGCTGACATCATCAATCACTACTCCATGTTTTCACCATTTTTTCACCCACTTTTTGTACCCATCCTCACCTATAAATACCCTCATTCTCTTCATAACTAAACACATCTCAAAACACATCTTCTCTTCTCTTTCTTTCTCTCATTTCTTAGTTTTTAAGTTTTTCTTAGTTTTTAGCTTTTCTTAGTTAGTTTTTCTTAGTTTTTAGCTTTTCTTAGTTTTTAGCTTTTCTTAGTTAGTTTTTCTTAGTTTTTAGCTTTTCTTAGTTAGTTTTTCTTAGTTTTAGAGTTCTTCTCTTTTTCAGAAGAACTAGTTATGTTTTTCTAATTTATTTGCTTTTTGATTCAATAATGGGAGTGCAAATTCCGTTTGGAGGTTTTCCAACAACGGGAATAGCATCGAAGTACTGTAAGGATTTTATTTTCTTTATAGTTATTTTTTATGCTTTATTCTTACATGTTATATTTAATTTGTCTGTAATTAAATTTAACTTTGCAGGCTATTTGTAAACATGATATAATAATAACGTTGTTATGCTTGCGAAATATTAAATAGGTAAAAATCTCTAAAATGAATTGATTTTATTTTTATTCAAGATTTTATATTAAGAATGTTAGAGAGAAATATATTATTTTTCATTACAAACTTAAATCTAAAAATTATATTTTAAGGTTTAGTTATCCTGTCTGATTTAGAGTAGTGCTCTTTTATTTGTTGGTACAATCGCCCGGTAGTTAGAGTGAAGCTCTATTTCAAAAAATTTTATAAAAATTATTATCTGAAAATATATTGACAACATGTTTTCAGTAGTGGTTTTAAAACTTGAAAGTTAGTACTCAGATAATTAAATTCTTAGGTTTAATTTGGACACCTTGAAAAAAGTTTAAACTGTCTAACCCCACCAAAGGTGGCATTTAAATGGTTCATTTTCAATCTCTTAGAAAATGAATTAATTTAATTAACCAAATTAGTTATCAACCCCACCCATAGGTGTTAATTGATTTGTTTAGTTAACAAAGAATATCTAACCCCACCAAAGGTGGTATTCATATAAAAAAGGGAGAATCAATAAATATCAATTTATATCTTTAATAACCTAAATAATATGAGCAATCATAATTACTTAGTTATTATATCCATAAATACTCTACTATTATAAATGATAAAATTTGTATCAATTTTTATTGAATCTATATCTATGTTTATTTTTATGTTATTAGGTTAGAAACACAAAACCCAAATATCGTGACAGGATATTTAAGATTTAATTTCGTTTTTAAAAGTTTGAATAATAAATTAAAAACCACATATATTCCTTCCTTAGATCGACCTTGGGAGTATACTTATAATTTTTCTACGAAATGATTCGTGCACTTGCGAGAGTTTTATAAATATAAAACCAAAGTATTGGCAGGATTGGCGATGCCGGTTTTGCTCATCAGAAATGCCATGTACTTGTACCAAAATAGAATTTATGTCTTGGTTGTTAATTCAATTTTTTAACCCAAACCCAAAAACAATATTTTCAAAGCCACTCAACTAATTCACTAATACTGAATAACATTCAAAGTATTAATGCTCTAGAATTTAGAAGAAAATTCCAACTAAAAAAATTAAATTTTGAAAATTCTTGAGTTACCATGTTTTCTAATTATTTTCTTTTTGCAAAAAATAAGGTATTTATAAAAACTCTCGTGATACCGAGCTCCTTACCAACCATGTCGGCAATCCCATGCCAACCATTTTAGTAAGGGTAATAGCCATTATAGCGAGGACAAAAGCTACCAAACAATATTAGCCACCTTTCCAACCACGTCAATCCATACCTCTACAAGCATTAAACAACCTATGTTTTGTTTGAAAATTCTACCAAGTAATTTTTCACAGATACCCAAACGCTAACAAAAACAAGAAAACATATAAACATATCCTACAAATAAAACTACAAGTTCCCAACCCTTGGTGGTGTGTAACATGCAAACATACACAATGTTTTAACTATATAAGTTGAATATTATTGAGCTATCAGTAACTGACTATACAAAGAAAAAAACAAAAAACTAGGTAAAAAAACCTCAGTGTTTTGTATACAAGAATGCTGACAAAGACACAACAAGAATTACAAGACTTATAATCTCTCCTTTTGGCTTTTCATGAAAAAATAACTATAAAACTAAACATACTCAGCATCAATACACAATATATTCATGCAAGATAGCGTAAAGAAGTTTATTTCCATGAATCAACCTCAACAAACCTACTTCAAGTGCATCAATCTTGTTATACTCCATCCATCTTTATGAATCAACACATCCATCTCCATGAACACTTTATGTTGCATGTCTAAACACCAAATCCACAGTCTCTTACTACGTTTGCATCCTAGACATAAGAAACAACATATAGTCATGAACGTATCATGTAGACCTACATATAGTCTAACCAAATACTATCATGTTACCCGTACATAGGTACACACTGATAGGCTAAGCATAGTAAAACATACAACAGAAAAACACATAAAGATGACACAACTTCCCCTGACTTCATGCAATACTCTCACTACACGTATACAAGTCAAGCAAACAAGATTTAGTGCAAACCTACACTTACATCCCATGAAACAAACATGCAATAATCAACAAGTTGTGCATAATTAATTCTCTCTTTTTTTGGCATAGAAAGTCAAAGGAACATCCCCTATATGAGGGATAGAAGACATATGTACATATAGTAATCCTAGTCAATCATGCAATTAATAGAGACAAATTATGGCAATAAATATAAAAAATGCAAGATATTTAAACAAATCACAAAAGAACATGCATGCTAAAATACAATATACACAATGATGAAATAAAAATGTTAAAATTGAAAATAAAATGCACACTCAACACACCCAACTCTTTGACAACCACACAACCTAAATAGTACACACTAAAATATCAAAGAGAGATTCAGACACCAATGGCCTTTCTTAAAGACTCAAAATTAAGAGAATCTAATAGTTTAGTAAAAAAATTAGCTAGCTGATAATAAAATCTCACATGTTATAACAATAGAGTATTTGAGTCCACTAAATCTCTAATGAAGTGGTATCACATATTGATGTGTTTGGTTCTTGAGTGTTGGCTCTTGTGTTTTAAAATGTAGATGGTACTGGAGTTGTCACAAAGCAAGACTAGATCCTTTACCATGATACCACAATCACTCAACATTTCTTCATACATATTCATTAAGAGCAATACAATGAACATGCTATAGATTATGCTTCGACTATAAAAATGAACATTAAACTTTTCTCCTTACTATGCTAGGAAATCAAAGAGTTTCCTAAGTAGAATTACCCACATGAGGTACTCTTCCTGTCATCATTGCACCCTATCCAATAATTATTAGAATACTCAACTAGCTTAATTAACATGTCACAAGAATACCATATCTTAAACTCTGATGTCCCATTGACATACTTGATGATCCTTTTTACATAACCAATATGAGACTCTTTAGGACAAGCTTGAAACCTTACACTTAATCCAACAATGAAGGAGATATAAGGATGACTTGAAATCAAGTATATAAGGCCACCAATCATACTACTATATAAAGTCTACTCTACCTCTTTTCTAGAAGGATCTTGATGAAGTTTCATAAAAGAACTCATTAGAGTATGAGTTGATTTAGCCTTGTCCAGGCCAAACATTTTAATTCTTTGGTATACTTGGTTTGCAAAAGAAATATTCCATTTTTTAGTTGCCTAACTTGAAACCTAAGGAATAATTTCAATTGCACAACCAAAATCATCTCAAACTCATTTTGTATTATCATAGTGAATTCTTAAGCAAAATTTTCCTTTGTAAACCCCAAGATGTTTTCATCAACATACACTTAAGCCATATCCAATTCTCTTTTTTATTTCTAGAAAAATAGAGTCTTGTCTCAATCACCTCTTCAAAATCCATTATTGTGGAGAAAGGTGGACATACGTTCATACAAGGCACAATGAGCTTACTTCAAGTCATAAGAGGCTTTCCTCAACTACATAATATGATAAGGAAAGTGTGAATCATCAATCTTTTTGGGTTTCTCAACATAAACTTCCTATTTGATCACACTATTAAGGAAGGAAATTTTCACATCCATTTGATACACTTTGAACCAAAATTAATAAGACAAATTGATCAGCAACCTAGTTGACTTAAGATTAATAACAAGAATAAAGGTTTCTTTAAAATCAATACCATCAATCTGCATATAGCCATAGGTTACCTACCTAGACTTGTTTCTGATGATCACACCATTTTCATCCTCTTACATACAGTGTATACTATTTATGTGCAAACTTAACCAAATACTTATCATTACATATTGGATTTATATTGATAAGTTTAACTATGAATCCATCTATAAAGAGGACATATTTGAGTCTAGGAATCCCTAGAGCATTGATCTTTCTTTTCCACATATCATAACTTTGCTACCATTACCAAAGGTATTCAATCCTTCATTCACACTATCTAAATTGGTAAAGAAGTACTTGTCCTCTATTATATGTCTAGAAAAACCACTATCAAAGTACTAGCATCTAGATGCTTGAGCTTTTAAAGTGGTATGGAAAACATTGTAGCTCATGTTAAGAAAATCAATGTGATTAACTTGGGAAGACTTGTGCACTTCTAAGAGCATATTATCTTTATTATGAAATATCAATGCTTCATTTTTGAAGTTTATTTGCTTATTTACTTATTTAGCAAGCTTTCAACATAACTTAGAAAACTTTGATCCATTCAAGAAGTTTCACCCTACGAAAGAGAAATGGAAAGAAATTTAGAGGAATCCCATGGAATGGAAAGAGAATCACACTTGGCACTCATATCCTCAAAGGAATAGTCATACATAACATCAACTTGAGCATTTGTAGCATGGATAAACTATGGAAGAGAAAGTTGGGAATGGGTAACTTGTTCATTGACATATCTAAGATCTCACGTGTCACCATGAGACTTTCCTATTTTCAATATCTCATTAAGACTCTAAACTCCCAAAGACAACTTATGGATGATTTTTCTAGTTTCTTCTATTTACTTTTGACTTCAAGTTATTGAATTGAAAGGGATTCAACCATTTACAACAAGATTCTAAAGCATAACTTTTTTTTGTCTCTACTTCAATTCTTTCTTTGAGATTACTAATCTCAGCATCCCTATCATTTGGAAGGGATTTAAGGCATGCATTTTCTTTTTCAAGGATAAAAACCTCATGCTCCAACTAAGCAAGATTCTTAAACTTATCAAAATAATTATTTAGGAAACTTTGCACAAATAATTTTTTCATCCTTCACATTGAATTGATCGCTCAAGTTCACCAATACGAATCAAAAACTTCTCATAATCTCATAAGAGAATTTGGAGAGATTTGATACGATTATCTAATCTTACCTTTAAGTATTTTGTAATTTTCTTTAAGAGTGACATTCAAAAGTTGACTAGAAAGATCCAAGCAACTTTTGTCCTTTTCTTCTTGAATGTGATCAATCTTAACCATAGTCTTTTTTAGCTTTAGGTGTTTAGAAACTAGTTGATCATAAGTCTCTTGTAAGGAATAGTAATCATCACCATTGCATTAGCCTAATAGGTAGACCATGTAGAAACAACTTTTGAGTGGGACACCATCAAAGGTAAACATCCAGAGGTACGAACCTTAGAGATCACTTAATTTTCTTCTATCACGCTAGAGAAATCATCACCATCATACTTGTTCTTTAAGTAGTCCCAGGATTCTTTAGAATTTTTTTCATTTTGATAGAAGCTTTGCATCACTGGTAAACATTGCTCCATAAATGGCATACAAACCTCTATAGTTTTTACCACTTACCCAAAGCTATTCTTTATTCAAATCATAGAAGGGCTTTGGATTCATAGTTCCATCTTTGATTATTTGAATAGGATAATTCCATCATACGATCTTAGTTAAGAGCACATTTCATATCTCTATAAGGCATAACATGTTCCATTAAACTGAGGAGGTATAATGAAATACACTAGGACAAAGAAAAAAACCATAAATATGAAACAAATCAAACTAACAGTTTAATATTGAACTATCATGGTAAAGTAGAATATAGATAGAAATAGAGAGCATGTGATAAAAGGAGACTAAAAGTAGAAATAAAGGTTTTCCTATCAAAATCAAATCCTATTATGTTAAGATATATTTAAATCAAATCCTAATTGTAATAACACAACATGTAGTTAGTCAAACAAGGCAGTATACTTTGTTAAACCCTTATAGGATCCCCACTCTATGGTAACATCCACGGGTTGCTTAAGGCAACCACATGATAGCAAGCAATTCACAATGAAAGTAAATCAACAGTTTACAACCTAAAGATGATATAAACTAATACCTCTTATAGTTGGAGAAACACACTCAACTACCCTTGTCTACTATCTACTATCTACACATCAATTATAATTCGAGTTAAAATATGGCTCCCATTTGGAGCCCCATTGCCATTTGATATAGTGTAATCACCAACAATTAGCATTATGAATCCTAGGGTAATGGAAATCCCATGTACATGTATCTAAATGCAATATTTATCTGTAAATTCAATTTTAATTAACCCAAGACCAAGAAAAATATTTGCAAGACCACTCAATGAATCATTTTATATTGAATATCAATCAAATTATTAATGATCCAAAATTTAGAAAACAATTTTCCAACTAAAAAATTAAGTTCTAATAATTCCAAAGATTCCTCACATATTCTAATTATTATTTTTTAAAAGTAGAGAATTTATAGAAAATTCTTTGGTTGCCAAGCACCTTGTCAACCACTTCGGTGAGCCCTCATTGACCATGGTAATGAGGGTAATAGCCACCATAGTAAGGAAAACAGCTACCAAATTGCACTAGCCACCTCATTAACCATGTTATCAAGTACCTTGACGAGCACTAGATAACTTGCTTTTTAATTGAAAAAATGCCTACAAACCAACAAAAACAAATAAACATATAAACACAAACTAACATGAAAACTACAAGTTCCCAACCCCTAATAATGTGTGTAGCATACAAACTTACAATACATTTTTACTAAGTGAGTGTGTGCATTAATGAACCATCAGTAATTGGCCTTATATAGAGGAAGAAAAAATACTAAGTATAATAAAACAAACTCCATATTTTACACACGAGAATGCCAAAAAAGACAATTGTAATTATCTGATTTACAAGCTCAAGTCAATTAGAACACCATATTTCTTTCTTATTAATGGCATTAATTGTTGAAGTTGATTTATGCATTCACCATGTTCTTGCGAACTCAATCCTACAAAGTATGAACAAACAAATAAAAGAACTGAAATTGGGATGTCAAATCTACTTTAATGCTTAAGTCGGTTCTTTGATAGAGATTAGAAAGATTAGAGAAATTGTTCCTTATAATTGTCTTATGTGGCTATTTATAGGAATTGAAATGATGTAGATCATCTCTCATGAGATATATTCAAATCCTATAAAATATGTATCCAAAACCTTATTTTATGGATATACTTTCTATTCAAATTCAAACCTATATGCTGACTTTGTAGTTGACCATTGCTGACTATACCCATTTTGATTAGTCAAATATGTACCCAAAACCTCTTTGTAATAAGGATATAAATCCTAATCTATTAGGAATTAAAAAAAATGCTAAATGCACACATATTTCCACTTACACTAATTTTATCAGAAATTTCTTGAAAATATATATTTTTCATTTTTAAAGTTATATTCTCATGTGAAACATCACAACTAGTGTGATGGATCAATTAGTTCGCCCTTAATTATTTGGTTAACCCTTTAACTTGTTAGTTCACCATTTTTCTCCCATATGTTTTGCTTAACCATTGGTTCACCTTTACAATATGGACTAGTCAGTTCACCCTTGATTGACTAATTCTCACATTAGTTGACTGATTCATCCTTTTTCTCAAATTTTGAACTCTTCGTCATAATGTGTCAATCTTGAGCGCAACGTTTGTGACACTAACACAATGGAAAGCCATTATTCCTCATAATTAGAACCCATATATTTCAGCTATCTAAGTGATCTATATGATTAAGTTATGATATTTATTCCATCCAAAACTACATGCCATTAAGTTCAAGGAACTAAGTATTTATAAGTCTTGTAAGTCCTTTGAGTCTTTGTTGTAATTTTCATATACAAAATATAGAGTCTATTTGTTTTACTTAGTATTTTATCTTTCTAAGTGTAAATTCAATCACTTATGGTTTAATATTGTATGTACTCACTTAGATGAGAACACTTTGTACATGAGTATATTTACTTACACTACGGGGATCAGTTCTTGTAGCTTACATGCTAGGTTGCATTTCATTGTTTTTTTTCATTTTTATTTTTGTTGGTATTTTTGGAAGCTTAATTGGAAATTTTTTGAAAACAAAAATGATTTTTTTGTAGGCTCACTACCACATCACCACCATGGTTACCCTCATTGGGTTATAACTATTACCCTTACCACCCTAGCTAGTATGGCTTTCTGTCATGAACTATGATGTAGATAATGAATGGATAGAAGGTACTCAAGTAGCTTGGAATTTTCTATAAATACCTTATCTTTTAAATGGTTTGGTTAATAGAAAAAATTTGAAAAAACTCTACTCGTTTTGAAACTCATTTTTTAAAGATTTAAAATTGTTTTCTTATTTTGACCACTAATAATTTAAGTGGTCTTTTGGTATTAGTGATTCAAGATTACTTTTGCAAAAAATGTTTTTAAGGTAGGTCATGTAAAGTTGGTTTATCACCTAAAACTTAGATTGATGTTAGGTACCTATGCTTAGATAAGCCATACCTTTAGGTTTTCATTTCATAATGACTATTGGTGACTAATTATACCACTTTGTCATGCTCTAGAGGAGAGTTGGATTCAATATTGGATCAAAGTAACTGCAATGGAAGCTGGTAAGGGCAGTGATAACTGTATTTTATATAGTTATTTTCATCAATTTTAGTAATGATAATTGCTATATTCTTTAAATTTTTAGTGTATTTTTGTTAAATAAATTAATATTTTCCTTTTATGTGCTAAAAATACATTTTTAATAAAATTAAATAATCTGTATCGAAAATGTACTTAATTTCATATTTCTGTCCACAAATATAATTTCAGATAATATGGTTTCTTAATTACAATTTATAAAAATCGGAAATATAATTTAAATTAAATTTGGGCTTAATTATAATTATTAAAAGTTTAAAAATTTAATTTAAAATTAGCAAAGGGATTAACTGTAATTTAAGAAAGTTTAAAATGTAATTTGAATTAAATTTGTGGGTGAAAATATAATTAATAAAATTTTAATTTTCTGCGCAGGTGAGATGAGGCCACGCGCCCTATTCCAAACGCGCAACGTGGACCGTTCGATCAGATAAGACACGGCTGAGATTCGCGCATGTAGATCAAAACCAACCAACGAGAGTGGGTACGAGTTCTTCGTTTGCGCAGACCGGCGTGCGGAGTGGGACCCAATGCCGGCCAGCAGATTCCCTCGAGGCGCATCGATCGCCGTTGGATGAGATGAATGGTCCAGATTGAAGCGCGTTGAACCAAGCTGTCGTGCACCGAGCCGCTCGTCTACAAATCTAGTGTGACGCGGTACATCCAAGCCGCGTGCACCCTCGTGTTTCAACGGAAAATGAGCAGGCACGTGTCTCATAAATATTCCAGCGAATAAGATGATGACATGTGGCATGTATTCGGTGAAATAAAAACGTAGAAACCACGCCCACTTCCAGCTGTTAACCACTTCCAACGCGATGAAATCCTGTGCGACGCGTTCTTCATGCAACCGGCCTTACCACCCAATGAAAAGCGGCCACGTGTCACTGTATTTCTCTCAACGAATCACATGGTGACACGTGGCATGCGGAAAAAGAAAAAAAATCAAAAATGCGTAGATTGTTTTCACGCGTGCTGCTCCCCATACATTTTTTGTTCCCCACTTTTTATAAAAAAAATATAAAAAAATAAAAACAAAAAAAAAAGAATTAAAAAGGGGGATATATATTTTTGTACGTTTTTTTTAGAGAGAGTTTTTTTTCAGTTTTGAGTTTTTTGTTTTCTTTTTGTTTTCTCTCTCAGTTTTGGGAGAAATCTCGCAGTTCTTGCGAATTTTTCTTTCTTGAACCATTTTCATTTCTTTTCCTCTCTGTGTGTTACACAAAACACGCAGAACGTTTATTTAACATTTTATGTTGTATTTTCTTAGGGAAATTACAGAGAAAGAAGACAACAAAGAAGAAGAAAAGGGAAGAAATTTATTTTTCATTGAGGAATCGTGAAAGAGTTTTTTTTCTTATCTATTTTCTTTTAATTTTTGTTTCTCTGCAATGTTTTATTTTTGTTGTGTTGTAATTTTAAATTCTGCTATGAACTAATACATTTGTTCTAGGATTGCAGTGTAGCGTAAATTATGAAATTTGAATTAAGTATTTTTGAATGATTTATGGAGCTGCTTTTAAGTTGTTTTATTTTATCGTGTTTAATGCTTTTAATTATCGGAAGATTAATTAAGCTGATATGTGACACTTAAATAAACTTGAAAAAGGCATTTTTGTGTGTCTTTACTCGTGATGAAATAACGTATATACATAAGAGATAGAAATATACTTTTATTGTATGTGTAAGAATCGTTTGAGAACTTCGAACTTAATAATCTGGTTGAATTTAATTCGCATAGGAATATAGTGAATCATTTTAACTAGACGTGTACGTATGGAGCTCGGAAGAGATATATGGATAAATTAGGAGTTCTTGGTTAACAACTTAAAATACGATAACATAAATCAAGATAAAATATAATGATTCAAGTGGATTAATTTGGTGAAACTACAATCCTAGAATTTTCTTGCAATCTGTTATAAAAGTTAGTTAGTCAAACTGCATCAAATTATCGACTGTTTGGACAAAATTAGGTTGAAATAATTTTAATAATTAACGAATACTAGTAACAAATCTCTCTGGGAATGATATTTTACTTATCATATTATTACTTGTGACCGTGTATACTTGCACGATTTCTGTGTGTTGCAAAACACACAACATGCAGCATTGGTACAATTAGGGTAGGTTTCTTGATTGAAATGGGTGTTTATATTTATATTTATTTTGACTTTATACACTATTTTATTGATTAACGAATTGTTTGTTATTGAGTTATTTTCATAAGTAACCCAATGATGTTATCACATAGATATAATTTCTATGTTGAGTTAACTTATTATATTAATGTGTTTGTAAGATATGCTAATTTTTTAGCACAATTGGAGTTCTATCCTAGTATGTTCCAACATGTGAGGATCTTATCATGATTGGAATGCATTTATTTTTGTCTATTATATGCCTTCATTTTATTACTATCATGATTTCCTAATTTTTCATGCTATTTGATTTATCTACTTAGCCTAATGTCACGTCCGCCCAAACTGTCCCTAAAAATCCAAAATAAATGGTGGTTGCCTAAAGGATCTAGACTATTCTACATGGAAAGTTCTAGAGTTGCCTAGAGATGTCTAGAAAGGGCTAGAATATTCTAGGATCTTATCATGATTGGAATCCATTTATTTTTGTCTATTATATGCCTTCATTTTATTACTATCATGATTTCCTAATTTTCCATGCTATTTGATTTATCTACTTAGCCTAATGTCACGTCCCGCCCAAACTGTCCCTAAAAATCCAAAATAAATGGTGGTTGCCTAAAGGATCTAGACTATTCTACATGGAAAGTTCTAGAGTTGCCTAGAGATGTCTAGAAAGGGCTAGAGTTGGACGGACTCAACTCAAGCTTGAAGACCCTAGAATATTCTAGAGCACGTTGGAGAGTGCTAGAATGGACTAGAATATTCTAGAGCATGCCGGATGGTTCAAGAAGGATGTAGAAGCCGCTGGAAGCTTACGGACCATCCCGGGACATGCATGAAGGAACTAGACTAACCTAGAAGACTCTAGAGTTGGCTAGAAGGTCCTAGAGCCTTATGGAACATTGTACATAAATCTAGAACACCCTTGTAAATTCTAGAGCTAGAAGAATCTAGAAAGTGGTCGCTTATTCTTAAGCTTAGAGCCACACTATAAATAAGACCCATTGGTCTTCATTTGGATCATCCTTGGGAATTCTTAGCATTTGTAAGCTAAACTCTCTCTAGAGCAATACAAAACATTCTTTGCAATGGATGGTGCTAAGTGCCGCACGATCGATACTTGAAAGATTAAGGTCATTGATGAGCAGAATCGTGATCGCCAAATACTTTGATGAACAAAAACTTGATGAACGAAAACCGGCATCGCCGATCCTGCCAATACTTTGGTTTTATATTTATAAAACTCTCGCAAGTGCACGAATCATTTCGTAGAAAATGATAAGTATACTCCCAAGGTCGATCTAAGGAAGGAATGTATGTGGTTTTTAATTTATTATTCAAACTTTTAAAAACGAAATTAAATCCTAAACATCCTGTCACGATATTTTGGGTTTTGTGTTTTAATCTAATTACAGAAAATTAAATACAGATTCAATAAATATTCATGCAAATTTTATCTTTTATAAATAGTGGAGTATTTATGGATATAATAACTAAGTTAATTATGCTTGCTCGTATTATTTAGGTTATTAAATATATGAATTGATATTTATTGATTCTCCCTTTTTTGTATGAATACCACCTTTGGTGGGTTAGATATTCTTTGTTAACTAAACAAATCAATTAACACTGTGGGTGGGGTTGATAACTAATTTGGTTAATTAAATTAATTCTTTTTTCTAAGAGATTGAAAATGAACCATTTAAATGCCACCTTGGTGGTTAGACAACTTTAAACTTTATTCAAGGTATCCAAATTAAACCTAAGAATTTAGTTATCCGAAGTACTAACTTTCAAGTTTTAAAACCACTACGAAAACATGTTGTCAATACATTTTAGATAATAATTCTTATAAAAACTTTTGAAATAGAGCTTCACTCTAACTACCTGTGATTGTACCAACAAATAAAAGAGCACTACTCTAAATCGAATAGGATAACTAAACCTTAAAATCTAATTTTGATTTAAGTTTGTAATGAAAAATAATATATTTCTCTCTAACATTCTTAATATAAAATCTTGAATAAAAATAAAATCAATTTATTTTAGAAATTTTCACCTATTTAATATTTCGCAAGCATAACAACGTTATTATTATATCATGATTATAAGCAAACTAGTACGCTTAAATTTAATCACAGACAAATCAAATATAACATGTAAGAATAAAGCATAAAAAATAAGCGCAAAGAAAATAAAATCCTTACAGTACTTCGATGCCATTCCCGTTGCTAGAAAAACTCCAAGCGGAATTTGCACTCCCATTTATTGAATCAAAAAGCTAAAATATTACAAAAAAATAACTAGTTCTTCCCAAAGAAGGAAGAACTCTAAAACTAAGAGAAACTAGCTAAAACATAAGAAAAACTAAAAACTAAGAAATGGAGAGAAAGAAAGAAGAGAGAAGTGAGCTTTGAAGGTGTGTTTTGAAGTGAAGGGAAGGGGGGTATTTATAGGTGAGGATGGAGAGAAAAAATGAGTTAAAAAAATGTTAAAAAAAATATTAAAAAATTAAAAACGTGTAATGGAAATCTTTGAGGTCATCAATGACGCGCATGACGTCATGGGTCTTGCCACGTGAAAAATGGGGTGAAAACGCGGGGCGCGCGGAGGCGGCGTTGTTAAGGCTGACGCTTGTCAGCCGGTGTGAACAAGTAACAGCATGATCTGCGCACATGAACGACTGATTTGGGCGGAGTTTGGGTGTTGGCCAAGCGGCGCGTTTTTCTCCTCTTTGACATTTTTGACCCATTTTGTCCAATTTTTCCATATTTGTCGACCTTTACGCATTTATTTATTAATATATTTGTGATGTATTGCTTCCAGTATTCCTCTTTGAGTCTTTAAGTTGCATTTTTAAGCCAAAATACCTGAAAAACAATAAAAATACCCGTGATTCCGAAAAGACAAATTTATATAAATATATGATAAAACATATAAATATATATATTTTTAATCAATTAATTTGCATAAAATCATGGTTATTTTAGTGCTTTTTGAGCACTCATTAGTCGTGACAGTTGGTATCAGAGCTTTCGGTTGAAATATTTCTTCCTTTGGCATAATGAAAAACGTTGCTCCATCTACACCAAGCGTCGATGTTCCACCTATGGAACGTGGGCGTGAGGAAACCCGGAAACCATCAAAGGAATCTCGAGCCAAGTCGAAAGACATACTATCTAGCTTAGAAGCATGAGTAATAAGTGCGCAGGACAGCTTAGGGGAGCTGTTTGATCGGATGGACAACTTAGAGAAGCGTTGCAATGGCTTGGAGGCCGAGGATGTGGAGATCCATGCAGCGGTTAAGATGTCCCTCAATGAGCTAGATGGTGGGTTAAGGCAAGAGATTGATGGGTTAAAAGCAGAACTTGCCAAGGTAAGGGATCTTGTCCAAAGAGAACTTGCTAATGTCTTGCTTAGAGTTGAGGATATGGATGGTGATATAGCTCTATGTAAGTGGGCTATGGCCGTGGGAACTAGCACAACCACTGTCATTGAAGCTAAGAGGGTGGATGTTCCCAAGCCTAAGACCTTCAATGGTGTTAGGAATGCTAGGGAAGTGGAGAACTTCCTATGGGGGCTAGAACAATACTTTAAGGCTACTGGCATAACGGACCATGCCAGCAAGATCCGAACTACTACCATGTATTTGTCCGAGCTTGCTATGCTGTGGTGGAGGCGAAGACATGGTGATGTGCAACGAAGGGTTTGCACAATTGAAACCTTTGAAGATTTCAAAAGGGAGTTCAAAATGCAGTTCTTCCCTGTTGATGAGCGAAAACCAGCATCGCCAATTCTCGCAAATACTTTGGTTTTAATATTTGTAAAACTCTCGCAAGTGCACGAATCATTTCGTAGAAAATGATAAGTATACTCCCAAGGTCGATCTAAGGAAGGAATGTATGTGGTTCTTAATTTATTATTCAAACTTTTAAAAACGAAATTAAATCCTAAACATCCTGTCACGATAGTTTGGTTTTTTGTGTTCCTAATCTAATAACATAAAATAAACATATACTCTGATTAATTAAATATAATAAAAAAAAAATAAACATAGATACAAATTCAATAAATAAATATAAATCTGATTCAATAAATATTCATGCAAATTTTATCATTTATATTAGTGGAGTATTTATGGATATAATAACTAAATTAATTATCTTGCTCGTATTATCTAGGTTATTAAAGATATAAATTGATATTTTATTGATTCTCTCTTTTTGTATGAATACCACCTTTGGTGGGGTTAGATATTCTTTGTTAACTAAACAAATCAATTAACACTATGGGTGGGGTTGATAACTAATTTGGTTAATTAAATTAATTCCTTTTTCTAAGAGATTGAAAATGAACCATTTAAATGCCACCTTTGGTGGGGTTAAACGATTTAAACTTTATTCAAGGTGTCCAAATTAAACCCGAGAATTTAGTTATCCGTACTAACTTTCAAGTTTTAAAACCACTTCTGAAAACATGTTGTCAATACATTTTCACATAATAATTCTTATAAAAACTTTTGAAATAGAGCTTCAACAACTGGGCGATTGTACCAACAAATAAAGAAACCTTACTACTAAATTAGACGGATAACTAAACCTTAAAGTCTAATCTTGATTTAAGTTTGTAATGAAAAATAATATATTTCTCTAACATCCTTAATATAAAATCTTGAATAAAAATAAAATCAATTCATTTTAGAAATTTTCACCTATTTAATATTTATGAAGCATAACAACGTTATTATTATATCATGATTATAAGCGACTAGTGATTAAATTTAATCGCAGACAAATTAAATATAACATGTAAGAATAAAGCATAAAAATAGCGTAAAAAGAAAATAAAATCCTTACGAACTTGGCGCTATTCCAGTTGCTTTAGAAAACCTCAGTGGAATTTGCACTTCCATTTATTGAATCAAAAAATCTAAATTATTACAAAAACATTACAAGTTCCTCTCAAAAAGAGAAGAACTCTAAACCTAAGACAATTGAACTAAAAACTAAGAGAAAAACTAAGAAAAGCTTAGAAACTAAGAAAGAAACTAAGAAAAACTTAAAAACTAAGAAATGAGAGAAAGAAAGAAGAGAGAAGTGAGGTTTTGAGGTGTGTTTTGAAGTGAATGGAAGGGGGGTATTTATAGGTGAGGATGGAGAGAAAAAATGATTAAAAAAATGTTAAAAAAAATATTAAAAAATAAAAACGTGTTTGGACCTGCGAGGTCATCAATGAGCGTCGGCGTGGCGTCATGAAGCGGTAACGCGTGAAAAATGGGTCAAAAACGCGTTGGGCGCTTGTATTGAGCCGGCTATTTGTGACTTGCCAGCGCCTTATCATTGTCTGGCCGCGCGTGAGCGATAACCACCAGCAGCGATCTTTGCTGCGCGTGAACGATAACCTGTTGACGCGATCTTTAGCGGCGTGAACCGATAACCTCGCGCGCGCGATCTTCTTGCGTGAACCCGGTAACCCGCGCGATCTTCTTGCGCGCATGAACAACGAACCAGCCTTGATCTTTGCAGCGCAAAAACAGATACCAGCGCTTGTTTGGGGCGGAGCTAGGTCTTGGTAGCGGCCAAATGGCCTTGTGGCGCGTTTTCTCTTTTGACATTTTTGACCGTTTCGACCTATTTTGTCCAGTTTTTCCATATTTTTTGACCTTTCCCCGTTTTATTTATTGATATTTTTGTGATGTATTGCTTCAAGTATTCCTCTTTGAGTCTTTAAATTGCGTTTTTAAGCCAAAATACACGAAAAACAATAAAAATACCCGTGATTCCGAAAAAGACAAATTTATATAAATATATGATAAAACATATAAATATATATATTTTTAATCAATTAATGTGCATAAAATCATGGTTATTTTAGTGCTTTTTGAGCACTCATCACCTGTTAATGTTGAAGAGGAGGCAAGAGGTCGATTGTGACGGTTAAAGCAAACGGGTAGTATAAGGGACTACGTGAAGGAGTTCACAACCCTGCTGCTCGAAGTTCCTGACACATCCGAGAAGGATGCCCTATTCTTGTTCATGGATGGGCTCTAATCGTGGGATAATCTTGAGCTCAAGTGACGTGGTGTCCAAGACTTGTCTTTGGCAATTGCGACTGCGGAAAGCTTTATTGATTACTCCACAAACAAAGACAGCTCAAAAGCCTCAGATAAGAAGTTTGTTGGAGGAAAGAATGGGGGAAACCACGTTAAAATTCAGGGACCTAAGAACCACAAAGACAACTCCTCATTCAAACCATGGGACAAGGGGAAGAAAAAGGAGGATCGTGGTGCCTCAAAGCCCCGTGTAACATGCTTCATTTGCGACGATCGCATTGGGCACGTGAATGTCCGAAAAGAAAGGCATTGAGTGCCTTAGTTGCTTCCACTCATGATCAGGATGGAAGCGAGTCAGACGAAGGTGCAAAGATGGGTTCTTTGCGCCTACTTGGTGCATTGTAGAGCACCCCAAAGACCCCTAAAGGTTTGATGTACGTGGATGCCACCATCAATGGGAAGGTTGCCAAAGCATTGGTCGACACAAGTGCATCGCACAACTTTGTTTCAGTGGAAGAAGCAAAGAGACTTAGCCTGAAGGTTGTCAACGGAAGGGGGTTCTCTCAAAGCAATTAACTTAGCAGCACTGCCATTGCATGGAGTTGCTCGAGGAGTTAAGGTCAATCTTGGTGCTTGGACTGGCCAAGTGGACTTATTAGTGGCATCGATGGATGACTACTCGATGGTATTCGGCATGGCTTTCTTGGACCAGGTTAGAGCTTTCTTGGTGCCATGCTCAAACTCTATGTGTATTATGTATGGTTCGAAGGCTTGTGTGGTACCGACGGACAGGACCACCAAACGCATAACCCAAGCTCTCTCGGCACTTCAATTCAGGAAGGGATTGAAGAGAGAAAAAGGGGGTTACCTGACCATCTCAAAAGAGTACAATAACGAGGAGTCGCCAAAGCCAAGCTTGCCGACGGAAGTGCAAGTTGTCTCAGATAAGTCCCACGAGGTGATGTTTGAGGTGTCACCAAAGCCAAGCTTGCCAACGGAAGTGCAAGCTATCCTAGATAAATCCCATGGGGTGATGCATGAGGCCTCGCCCAAACGATTACCTCCAAGGAGGAAGGTGGACCATGAAGTCGAGTTGGAGCTCGACACAAGACCACCAACAATGAGCCCTGATCAAGTGGAAAAATCAAAGGTGCGCAACGGAAGCGTGGTGGTTGACCCGCCAAATGGAAAGACGGAGCTAGCAGCTTTAAGTAGGATAAGTAGCCCTTTGTTGGAAAGGATCAAAGAAGGGTTGGAGCATGATGCCCTTGCTCAAAACCTCCTTGACCTCATTAAGGAAGGAAAGACTAGGCAATTTTTGCTGAGTGACAGACTACTCTACGCCAAGCAGAATCCCATCTTTGTGCCAAAATGGGGAAGCTTAAGGAAGGAGCTTATCAAGGAATTCCATGATTCCTTATGGGCTGGACATCCAGGAATGAGGCACACCCTTGCTTTGATCAAATCCATCTACTATTGGCCTCAACTTCGGGACGATGTCGAAGCTTATGTAAGGACTTGTCTTGTATGCCAACAAGACAAGATAGAGCAGCATGCACCCAGAGGTTTACTAGAGCCGCTGCCCATTCCAGAGAGACCATGGGAGAGTGTCTCTATGGATTTCATCACTTGCTTGCCAAAATTAGAGGGCTTTGGCAGCATTATTGTGGTAATCAACCACTTCAGCAAATACACGACTTTCATACCTGCCTCAACGGACTGCACGGTAGATGAGACGCCACGTTTGTTTCTCAAGAATGTTGTGAAGCATTGGGGAATCCAGTCTAATATCGTGAGTGATCGAGACCCACGGTTCACGGGGAAATTTTGGACTGAACTATTCAAGCTATTGGGATCAGACTTGAATTTCTCTACCAGTTTTCATCCCCAAAATGACAGGCAAACGGAGCGTGCCAATGCGTTGCTGGAGTTATACCTTAGGCACTTTATGAGTGCCAATCAACGGGATTGGGCGAAGCTGTTGGATGTAGCCCAATTTTCATATAATCTGCAAAGGAGCGAGTCCATCGTAAAGAACCCCTTTGAGATTGTCATGGGGCAGCAACCCATGACTCCTCATGCCTTGGCCACAAGTTATGAAGGGAAGAGCCCTGCTGCCTTCAAGTTTGCCAAGGCGTGGCATGAACAAGCGGAGTTGGCCCGAGCCTACTTGAATAAGGCATCTAAAAAGATGAAGAAATGGGCTGACAAGAAGAGGAGGAAGGTAGAATTCCATGAAGGAAATTTAGTCTTTGTCAAACTATTGCCCTAATAGTTTAAGTCCTTGCGGAAGGTTCATAAGGGGTTGGTGCGAAAGTATGAAGGGTTGTTTCCTATCCTCAAGAAAGTCGGTAAAGTGTCATACAAACTACAACTCCCTCCAAAGCTTAAAATCTATCCGGTCTTTCATGTAAGTATGCTAAAACCTTTTAATGGAGACAAGGAAGATATGAGTAGAGGAGAATCCAAGAGGGCGCCTACCGTAGTGGTAACCTCCTTTGACATGGAAGTGGACTCAATTTTGGCGGACCGCTTGATCCGACGAAGAGGCGTACCAAGTTATAGGGAATACTTGGCCAAATGGAAGAACGCCTCGAATGAAAAAACAAGTTGGGAACCTGAGGATTCCTTGTGAAAATTCATGGATGCTATAGAGAGGTTTCAACTTGAAGGCGCGACGAGGGCGTCGTGAACTTGAGTGGGGGAGGGTGTCACGTCCCGCCCAAACTGTCCCTAAAAATCCAAAATAAATGGTGGTTGCCTAAAGGATCTAGACTATTCTACATGGAAAGTTCTAGAGTTTCCTAGAGATGTCTAGAAAGGGCTAGAGTTGGACGGACTCAACTCAAGCTTGAAGACCCTAGAATATTCTAGAGCACGTTGGAGAGTGCTAGAATGGACTAGAATATTCTAGAGCAAGTTTGAGAGTGCTAGAATGGACTAGAATATTCTAGAGCATTCCGGATGGTTCAAGAAGGATGTAGAAGCCGTTGGAAGCTTATGGAACATCCCGGAACGTGCATAAAGGAACTAGACTAACCTAGAAGACTCTAGAGTTGGCTAGAAGGTCCTAGAGCCTTGTGGCACATTGTACATAAATCTAGAACACCCTTGTAAATTCTAGAGCTAGAAGAATCTAGAAAGTGGTGGCTTATTCTTAAGCTTAGAGCCATACTATAAATAAAACCCATTGGTCTTCATTTGGATCATCCTTAGGAATTCTTAGCATTCGTAAGCTAAACTCTCTCTAGAGCAATACAAAACATTCTTTGCAAACTCTTTCTATTCTCTTTGGAATTTCATTCGGATTCAAAGGCAGGCTTAGTGCAACGGACGGTGCTAAGTGCCGCACAATCGATACTTGAAAGATTAAGGTCGTGACATTAAGATATCTTACTTATGTTAAATATTTTGTTTATTAAACTGTTTAACTTCTCTCTTCTTTTTTCTATTTTTTTGTTTCCTTCTCTTTATTTATTTTTTTCCACTAATTGTGAGATAAGACAAGTCCAGAAGTGTGAGTAACTCTTTACCCTGGTTGGTTACCTAGTTCTAGGCTCTCTTAGTATCAATTAAAATCATGAGACTACAACTACTGGTAATATAATCATTTTTACATTTGAATGATTTCCCATTTTCCCTACATATTACCCAATTATTGTGATATATTTGAATGTATTGGCTTTGACTGTCAACCCTTCTATGCCTCTTGTGTCCTTGAATTTCTAGTTCCTCTAATGAATAACTCCATAATAAATAGATTGCTTAATGGTCATAGTTAATAACCACTAACCAAAACAGTTGTTACATATTCCTTAAGGATAACTATGGCCATAGATTCAAGTAGTCAAGCAACAAAATATCTCATATGAAAGCACCTTAACTCTTATAGAGCCACAAATGCCATTTTTTCTATACTTGGTTCCATTTGTCTCGGGAATCATTACACTAAAATTGTGGGCTTATTGGCCTTGAGGAATGTAAGGATCTCATTCTTACTAATCAAATGCATACCAAATCCCTTCAACTAAAACTTATAAGTCATGTTATTTTGGTGTTGGCATTTATATGTGTAAGAAATGGTGTCTATATTTTATTTAAATTTTTTGTCTGTCCTTTGCAAGTTTGATTAATGGTGGCTTAGGACACAATTTTGTGTTATTTTTTCATTACACATAAATCTCTTAGATTTTTTATAGTTTGCATGATTGGTGTGCATTTGTTATGGTGTTGTCCCATTAGAGATTGATTAATATTTAGTCATGTCATTTTGGTGTTGGCATTCATGTGTGTAAGAAATGGTGTCTATATTTTATTTGAAATTTTGTCTGTCCTTTGTAAGGTTGATTACTAGTGGCTTAGGACACAATTTTGTTTTTTTTTCCTACTACACATAACTTTATTAGATTGTTTATAGTTTGCATGATTGGTGTTTGTTTGTTATAGTGTTGTTCCATTGGAGATTGAGCAATATTTGATGTCAAGAATACTTTTCTTTGTATTTTTGGTGAACTTATTGAGAGCTCGTCGGTGCTCATAGGGTTGACAAGGATTGGCCAAATTGATGGGTGAACTTTGGTAATGTTGTTTTGGCAACATTTATCCTTACTGAAGGCAGCATCCAACCTCACTAAGGTTGGAATTTACACTCATCTAGGTGGTCTTCAAGACCCATAGAGGCTGAATTTTTCTATAAATTTAGTTATACTTCTCTTGTTTTCTTCTTCAAAATTTGAGGAGGGGAAGCTCTGTCCATTTGGAACCAAACTTCAATGGTCCTTTCTTGGTCCACTTTTTTTAAGTGTAGAATCTAGGAAACTATGTGTTCGTATGTAGGACATAGAACATCAGAGAGGAGTCTCTCTCATATTTATGAAATACCAGTTGAGTGTAAATAATGTTAGATTTAAGGAGGATTTGTTGAAAGTTAAAATGCATAGTTGTCTAGTGAAGAGCCATTACATTTTGAGGAGTATCTCTTAGTTTTGAGTTTTCATGTGTCAACTAGTAGTTGCAAGTATGTAATAGTTTGCCATAGGTAAGGAACTTTTGTGGTGATGTATCATCTATCAGCTTGGTGTTCTAGGTCTTAGTTGTTTCCATAGGTAAGGAACCTATGTGGTGGTAACTCTCAGAGTTAGTGTCATGTATTTATTTGTCATTATAGGGTTACAACAATTCCTATCGGTAGGAACTTACGTGGAGAGAGCATCAGAAACCATAATAGAAGAGTCTTTGTTTGCATGTTAGGAGGTTGAGTCATTAGTAGTTGATCACAACATGTGGTGATGAAAATTTAGAGACAAGCTTGGATCTGCTATGATCAAAGTTGATGTGGAGACAACAGTGGATGCAACTTAGGCATAATTGAGTGTGGTGCTCCAATCGATAGAGGGTATAGGCATATTTTTCTTTTGTTATGAATTGTCGATTTACTTGTATATGCAAATTACTTACTACTAAGTGATTACTTTCAAATTACCACATAAGAGTTTGATTTTATATGGTTTAAGCATATTACATGTTTTGTTATGTATGCTCTAATGTTGTGATAATATCATAATTTACCAAATTTTTTGATACATAGGAGGTCTTGAAGTGATTGAAAATTCTTTATAGATTTCCCAATATGATTAACTCATTCACATGTTATGTGTTATTTGTCTTATTTAAAGCATGTTGTTGGCCTATATAGGAGTCTATGAGGCTCATTATCACTAATATGTTTATTATTGATGGTTCTTTCTTATTTGGTGATTGTTTATTTGGTGTGTTCAATTAAACATGTTGTTTTTATTTTATGTTTTGTTGTGCCATTTTCTTAATTCATTTGAGGTATTCTTAATTGAATTGGAATAGAGCTCATGAAAAGATTCAATGGGTTGGCATATTCATACCCTTCTAGGTGATCAAACAAATCAGCTATCAAAGGAATGGGATAAGTGCTTCATACCATCACCTTGTTGAGAGCCTGATAATTAATACATGTTTCCTCTAAAACAACAATAGCACATCGTAAGGGGGTTCTCACAAACTAATGAATTTTGCTTCTAATAACTCATTCAATTATTTCCAAAGATTTACAAGCTCCAACGATGACATTCTATAGGGTGCTTTGTAGGGAGCTTGGCTCCAAGTATAAGCTTAATCTGGTGGTCTATATCTATCCTCGATGGAGAGTTTTTGGAATCTGATTAGGCATGATATCTTCATTAAACTTCAATAATTGTGCAATCTAAAAAGGAAATTCCTCCTTGTTTCTCCTTTTCTTCTATGTAGTATGGGGATTAACACAAATGAAGAATCACCTTCTTCATACCTTTCTAGAAATATAAAGCATATAAAAGGCTTAGTTCTCTCGGTTGTTGCATCTTTTCGTGTACAACATTTGGGTTGTCCCCCATAATCAAAAGGCTTTCTATAATTGGCATAATAATGGTTGTTTTTCCCATCATGAATTCCATCCCCATGATAACATCGAAGTCATCCATAGAGACAACTACAAAGTCCATACGTCCTTCCTATATTGTCATGTTACCTATTTGAGTTAAAAGTTGAATTCATATACATGTAATTGTTCCAACATGTTGGAACTTCAAAATTGTACAAAAGTTATACACTTAGAGTCTTTTATAGTTTTGTACAACTTATATTTTTCTATATAGAAAAAGTTGAGCCCAAACATTACATATTGCATGCTGACTAGTTTGACCCTCTATTGAACTCTGACTAGTTAAACCATGTTCAATGTTATTTGTATTTTGTAAGTTTTTAAAGTGTTACTTTTATTGTTATAAGTTTTAGGGTGCTATTTGAGGTATTTTTTGTTTCTTTTCCTTGAGTCTTTTTAGTTTATAATGTATTTTTTATATGTTTAATACACTTTTTTTTTTCAAATGAGCAAGTTATACATATTTGTTATACATTACTAAACACCCTAAATGTATAATTTTGTATAGTCATGCATGTGTTTGAAGTTCGACTATATTATACATAATAAAGTTCTCCAATTATGTAAAAACTTTGGCCCAACAGGCCATGTCATTCTAGACCGTACTACACTTAATTTAGTATGTCTGAATTTTCAATTCTACGAAACGTGTATTCAATTAGATTTTTGATAAAATTTATATAGTTATAAAATCTAAAGATATTTATGATTTTTGAAGACTCTTTGTAGATTATACAAGAGTCATATGGATTATAGTTGATTTTATTTCATGGACATTTATGACTTTATCTTGATAATAATGAAACAAGAGAGAATATTGGAGAGAAAGTAATTAAATAATTTGTATATAAATCTTTAAAAATCATTAGGATCGAAAAGTTAACGAGGAGATTTTATTATGTATAATATTTAACAACAAAGTCCATCATAGTACTTAGAAATCATCAAGTTTTTAAATTCTTTAAAATCAATGAATTTTTGGATACACCTAAATTTGTAAAAACTTTTATAAAATCTTAACTAAATACATCCAAACTTTTATAATATCTTTAAAAGTCTTTATTCAATACCTTTGAATTTTAAAACATCATTCAAATCATTAAAATATCAATTGAATTTTTTGATGTTTTTTTTACTTTCATCAAAAATTAAAATAATATATGTTTAATTTTTAAAATGTAAAAATAAAAAAATAAATATTGATTTAAATTAATTTTTATAATGAAATTATTTTTATTTAAAGAGTTTGAAACTTACTGCATATACATAACAAGGAGATACTAACTCCTTAAGACTAACCTCGATCTCAAAAATAGTAAAAATAGAAAAATAATTGGTTAATCACATAAAAATTCTCATACTTATAATCGAGTGACACTTCGTGTTGTTCCATGCTTACACATTTAACGAACAGTTTGAATTCACTTAATTTATTAACTAGTTGATCATATTTATATTGAACTCGTCACTTTTCTATCGGTCAAAATAAAAAAAATAATCAATTAATATTTGTATATAATTAATCATTTTCCATTCAAGATCATGATATCAACTAATATATAACCAAGAAATATAGACTACACATTGCTAGGGAATATAAGTGAGTAGGACAATGCTAATTATTAATTATGTCAAACAACAATATGAATTAACTCATTTATTATCTAACCTGCAAACTATTTTGATATAAATGAAACTAACCATTTGCAAAGATTTAAATTTTTTTCATGTTTTTATCATCATCATTATTTTTATTTATGAATATGTATTTTTCATTAATTAAAAAAAGTAGTGATATATTATTAAGAAAAATTAATACATTTAACATTTATTAGTTATTATAATAATCTCATTTGAGATAGTAGAAAATATTAAATAACCACAAAAATTCATATCAATATAAAAAATATCAATAAGTCCAAACAAAACAACTCATAGTTATATTACATATTGTGATGATCCCATATTAATCTAAAATATGACCCTTCCCATATGACTTTTTATATAAAGTGACAAAAATGTTTTTAATTTTTATTTACTAATTGTGATTTAATTTTGACAAAATATTTGTTCAATTTGACTAGCCAGAATTAAACGAATGCTCAATTAACTAGAATTTCTTCTATCGATGACCCTATTCATTGGAACCGAGTTAGACACATGTCTAATTGAACTGAATAGTTGTTCAACTAACTGGAGTTTGGTCCGCTGGTGACTCTACTCACTAGAGTTGAGTTAAACACATGTCTAATTAAAATAAACATTTGTCCATTGGTAAGATTTTTATTGGACAGTGATCTCAATCATCAAAACTAAATTGGGAACATGTCTAGTTGATTGGAGTTTAGTTGGCCGATGACCTTACTCGTTAGAGCAAATTTTGAGACATATTACACTAGACAGTTATCAACTAGTCAAATTTTGATTGGCCAGTGATCCTAATCAACTGTGAACAATTATGCAACTTTGTTATATAAAATTGGACACTTGTCCTCAAAATAAAGTCCCTCATTTTTAGTTGAATATATGTCCAACTTTATCTAGAAGCTGGAGTGGCTTATCACTAAGTTTAAGTCTAAATTTTCAAAAAAGTAGGCAATTATAGAACTACTATCAAATATCATATCTGTAAGAGGATAGATTCCTTAGTTATATGATCTTCAATTCAAATAAACTAAATTCATTTTATGTGGATCATATTTTATTAAAAGAGTAACCTAAGTAAGGATATCAATTCATCTCCTTAACATTATTCCTAGTGATTTTAAGCTAAAAGAAAACTCTAATTATCCATAATACCCAAAATTCCATTTTCACCAAAAAAGTATTACAATACAAACTTTATGTGCAAGAACACGAATTAAACCGGCCAAAGAAATATAGAAATCAAATGTCCATACCAATCAAAAATAGAAATATATATATTGGAGAGTGTCGAGTGTTGAGAGACACCAAATTGATGAATAAGAAAGATACTTTTAGCTACATCAATTCTAAACAACAACAACGAGGAGTAGCAGAGAAAGGCAGAGGACAAAGGTAGGGAAGAGTTGGAGCCGATTGAAGGGATGAAACTCTAAAAGTGGAAAGGAGTAAACAAGATAGCGTTCAGGTTCGTGTGATCTTGCCTAGGCTAAATTCTTTATGGCTTCTACAAACAAATGATGTTAGGATTTTACTAGGAAAATTGTCCTGTTATTGGTGTCAAGTCAAACTTTAGTGATAATGCCAAATGATGTGTTGGTTTACCTTTATTGATGATAGAGAAGGAAAAAGAATAGAAATGGAGAGAGAAACGATATGGTTAAAAAGATTTTTATCTATAATGGTCATATCCCATATAATAGTTAAACAAGTTGCTTGTAAAATTCATTTCTTCTTCTCTCTCCTTTTCTAATCCCTCCATTTTTTCCTCTCTCTCCTTATTTTCTAAAAGAAGACAACAAAATATCCTCAACCATCATTTTTTATTGAGCACCTAATTCGTGTCATTAGCAACTTCAAAGTGCGAAAAAAAATTTAATAATTTATTTTTATTATAAATAAAAAATTATAAATTTTTAATAAATAATAAATAAAAATAAAATTTTAAGTTAATAAAAAATAATAAAAATAATTTATATTTATATAATAAAAAATATATTTCATAATAAATATATAATTTTTTATAACAAATAACTTATCAAAATTTTATTATAAATTAATTTAAAATAATAATAATAAATTATAAAATAATTATAAAATTTTACTAATATGTTACCATAATTTTTATGAAAAATTATTGAAATTTTAAAAAAGTAAATTATTTAAGATTAATTTGAATTTAAAATGTTAGTGTTTATAATTTTTAAATATTAATAAATTATATATTTATTAATATGAGATAAAAATTTAATTTTTATTATTATGTTGATTTATATTATAAAATACAGATATTATTTCTCTTTATTATTTCGATTATTGTCTCTAATCAAACAATTTTATAATAATTTTTGAAGTTATAAGAAACAGAAAATCATAATGTATTGGGATATTCAATTAATATCATAGGGTATTTGTAAAAATAAAAAAATAGATTACATTATAACATATATCTCTAATATTATTATAATTTTAATTATTACTAAGACAACAAATATTTATTAATAATAATTTTATTTAAGTATTAAAATATAATTAATTAGATATAATTTATTATATTATTAATAAAAATAATTTTAATAATATTATATTAGATAATATTTTCACGCAAAATTTGTAATATAATGTTCTATGTTTATATTGTATCTTGTGGAGAGTTTGATCGAGAGACTTCGCAAATATTTTTAATAATTTAATTATTTTTATGAATATTATTTATTAAATATAATTATAATTATATTTAATAATAATAATAATGTACTATGTTATTTATGAATTATTAAAATACTTAGCATATCATTTTCGATATATGTATAAATTTATATTTATTTTTTAAAATAAAGATTTTAATATATGATATGATAAATTTTTTTTATGTATTTAAAATTAATTATAAATTTATAAGATATTAATATTTTTTTATGTTTATAATATCTATGGTTTGCAAAATGCTGTTGATACTTAATTTAAATTTTTTTCTTCTAAATTACCATTTTTTAAAATCCATAAATTTCTTGAAGTATATTCTTCCTTAGTCTTTTTTTTCCATACTAATAATTTAAACTTAATTAAATAAATTATTATTTTAAAAAGAAAAAAGTAAAATTATATGAATTTTGGTACATAAACAACATGAATAAACAACAAATACAAATACATAACAAGCTACATTAGACAACTCTATGCATAATCTACATTATGTATTTTTTATTTTATTTTTTAACAAAGTGTTAAAGATTTATTAAAGTAAAATAGAGTAACATGCTAAAACACGTGTGATCTAGTATATATTAAACGGGTACAAAGAAATTTGATTTAGAGAAATAATAATAAATGTTTTAATTAAAGTAAATAATTTGATAAAATTATGCAAAATAAAAATTATTAAAAAAATAATTTAAAATAAAAAATGATATATATATATATTAATAATAATAATAATTTTAGTAAATGATTATATATTATGATGATATAGTATTAGTGGAAAATTAGACATTATTATTTTCTACTTAATTTTTTATACAAAATAACAAAAATAATTTTAATTTTAATTTATTAATTATGATTTAATTTTAATAACATATTTATTTAATCTAACATATTAGAATTTAACGATTATCCAAGTAACAGCAATTTATTCTATCTGTTATTTAATTCATTGCAGTTTAATTAAACACGGGTTGAATTGAAATAAATAATTATCAAATTAATTGAATCTATTTGATAAAATTGACTTGGATATATGATTATTAAATGGGATATTTGTCAAATTGGTTACATTTTAATATGACAATCAGCACCGTATCTTTGCAAGTTGACTCTCTATTTCTTGCTCCTCTCAGCGGTGAAATAAAATGAAGCGAGCTCGGCGAGTCAGCCGAGTCGGCACCAAACCTACAAACACCAACACACCCTCATGCGACGGAGAAGATGACAACCACGGCGATAAGACTCGCCCTAGTCAGCGTTTCACATCGGTAACTGTTAGGCCCAAACCCAAGCCAGAATTGGAATCAAAGCCCAAACTGGAATCTACTCCAATCCTGGATAACATGACAATCTTGCCCTGTACATTCTTCCAAGTCGACGCTCTTGATCTTGCCCCTCGTTTGCTCGGCAAGTTTCTTAGGAGAGACGACGTTGTTCTTCAGATTACTGAGGTTATCTCATCACAAAAACCTAATATTTTTCTTCTTTTATTTTCCCTTTGCATCTCTTTTTTTCCGATAAGATTTGGAAAATAGTAGTTTAATTGCAAATTTTAGGTGCTAACTTTTATTTAATTAAGATCCAATCATGGTAGGGTTTTACTTACTCAAATGATCGGAGAACCCGCGGATCCTTTTGCATCAAGAAATTTATTATTGCTCCCTTATTTTTCTTAATAAATGATTTGCTATAATTGGATTTTTTTTAGTGAACCTTTTGCATCAAGAAGTTTTTTATTGCCCTCTTATTTTTTCTTAATAAATGATTTGTTACAAGAAGGTTTTTTTTGGGTGAACGTTCTTCTCTCCATCGAAACAATAGTGCTATTATGCTAATTACTAGAACCCTCGGATCCTTTTTTCATCAAGAAGTTTATTAGTCTCTCTTATTTTTCTTAATAAATGATTTGCTATAAAAGGATTTTTTTTTAGTGAACGTTCATCGGAACAATAGGATCATTATGCTTGTTGAAGAGGAAATATAACCAAAGTTTATCTTAAATATTATAAAAAGAAAGATGAAAGTCGTTTTTAAAATTTTAAAATTTTCTAATGGAATGGGTGGTTTTTGATACTTCGAAACGGAAATCTGATAATTTTTTTAAGAATATAGATATATAAGATATTTTAATATATATAGGATATTCTTATTTAATGAAATAGTGATGGAAAAATACAGAATTCAAATTTTTTGATTATACAGAAAGAAAGATGGAAGAAAGCGAAGAAAACAAGACAAGAACAAAATAAGATTTTTTCAATTCTTACTTTGATTCTTGTAAACTTCATAACGACTTGGTCACCCCAAAGAATAACAAAATTTATTTACTTTAAAAAGTAAAATTAGAATTATAAACCTCTATTTGATTAGATTGAATTTTTATTCAAAGGAAAGAAAAAATGGGGAGTTATTTCCTTTAAAAAACTTAGAACTCGAAAACCTTTTCTTTTCTATTTTGGAATTTTTTTAATTCTTTAAAAATAGGTTCAAAAAATGAATTTCTTTTTCGGGGAGAACCAAATGGAAGTTCATTTTACTTTCCCCAAATTGTTAAAAAGCAAAAAAAAAAAAAATGGGATTATTGGTTAATGGTTGATCAAGTTTGATGAATTTGGCCTTTGAAACAAAAAGTTTCGATTTTGAAGGGATAATATCAACCACTTGATGTTCATCCGACGCATTCATTATGGTTATTTCATACTAGTTCCTATTTGTGGTGTACAATTTCTTGGAATGTGGATAGTGGTTATGATCGATTCGTTCGAAAGGAAGGAATAGTGTGTATTTTGAGATGTATATTAACATTTGAACTTTGAAGAGTCATGGATTATATTTTTAATTAGATTTTAGGTCTTATTATAAAAAATTACGTTTTAGGTCTTTATTGATGATATCGGTGAAGACTCTACATGTCTTCAAATGGACACATTAATCTATGGAAAATGCCTATTTGACGCATGAGTCTATGTATTAGGATTTCCAAATTTCTTAAACATATCTCATCAATAATTTAACATCCAAAGGTGTATATAACATTAAAGTCAATCTATATTTTTACGATTTAGTCCTTCTACAATTAGTATAATAACGTTAAAAGGCTACGGGAATCATATGTTATAACATTTACTATTTTAAAAGTACCTAGGTTTTTTTTAGCAATTTTGGATTTACTCAGAAAAATATCACAAAATATGGTTGAGTTATACTAATATTTCTATTTTAGTTTAATTTAACTTTATTTCATAATATTTTGTGGGTGAGGCTCAAAGTTATTTTATTTATGTCAAATGGATACTTTTATGACTTTGCTTTCACAAGGAACATTTAGGTCATTGTCTCAATAAAAAGTAAACATATTGGTCACTTTTTGAACAATAAAATATTATTTTATTAATAGTTTTTTGACGGAATAATAAAATATATTTGATGGGACAAAATTATTATTTTAAATTTTTCTCCTTTATATTATTTCTTCATTTTCTGTTTCAATTTTGGTGTCATTTTTCAAACGATAAAACTAAAAATATCAATATTTTTCATTGCATGGATTTTTTTGTTAATCGTTTCTATTCTCTCCATAACTAAAAAGTAAAATGAACTACAATGTATGAGTGATTTTCCAAACTAATAGGGCATTTTTCTTAGATTCTATTTTTTATTAAAATTGCTCCCGAGGTAAGGGTTACTATTGTTGTGATAAGGTATTATCCTGTCGTGGAATGCCTTATCATGGCACTATATGTCAATGATAAACCTTATCATGACACTATATGTTAGTGATAAACCTTATCATGAACACTATATGTCAGTGGTAAGTTTTCCTAAATTGAACTAATGCCTTCCCACATCATACCCATGTCTTATCACGAATTTCATTCGATCAAAATCACTTCACTGTTAGGCTTACCACTGTTGTGGGAAGACATTTCTTTTTCATAGTAAGCTTTACCACGACATTGGATGCTAGTGGTAAGTCTTCCCATATTAAGCAAATGCTTTCTCATATCATGCCAATGCTTAACCATGAATTCCAATTTTTGCCAAAATCGTTCTGAGGTAAGGCCTACCACTATTTTGTTAAGCTTTACATCCAAATGGTTTTGATAAAAAATAAAATATTATCCAAAATCAAGTGATTTTTGGGTAACTTTTTTACAATATAGCAGCCACCATATTAACTGTTGCTCCAAACTGGGTATGGTAACTGGTATATTGTAGTTCTTTTTTTTTTCAACTATAGAGAGAATAGAGAATATTGAAAATAAACTATGGAAAAATTGAGACAATGTAGTTGAAAAATGCTTTTATTTTTAGCTTTATAGTTGAAAAAATGGCACCAAAATTGTAACAGAAAAGGAGGGAAGGTATAAAGTAAGAAAACCTTTAAAATAAAAATTTTCCTCTTATTAAGGATACTTTATTATTGTTTCAGAAATTTTTATTAATAAAATAATATTTTATTGTTTAAAAAGTGATTAATTTATCCCATTTTTAATGAGAAGTGATTAAATTGTCTCAGTGACACAAACAAAGTGACTCTTTGAATACTCAATCCATATTTTATAAGTTTCATGTTACTCTTCATGATTTTATTTTCTTACAATCTTCATTTCCACTAATGGCACGTACAATTGGGAAATTCTACACACTTGTAATTGTTGGAAGTCCATGTTAAATTTCCTTAGGATTTGTGAAAATTCACATATCAATGTAACTTGTATTATTTTCTCATTTCCACATGGATATGTGAAAATTATACACACCAACACTACAGTGTGAAATTCACTTAAACACCTTTTGCCTTTATGATTTCCACACGGATATGTGAAAGTTATACACACCAACTCTACAGTGTGAAATTCACTTAGTTTAAACACCTTTTGCCTTTATGATTTCCACCCAAACTAAAAGCTTAAAATGGTTAGCATGTGGCAATACATGATGTAATGTGTTTCTTTGAGACTCGTAAGATATATTGTCCTTGACAAAGAAACTGAAGATAATAGAAGCTAAAGGTTTTTCCTGAGGGTTTCGTTACAATCTTTTTTTCTGGTATTTTTCTTTGGTTTTTATGCTGAGTAAGTAATATGCAGAAGATATTATGCAGGTAGAAGCGTATAGACCAAATGATTCTGCTTGTCATGGTCGTGTTGGCATTACTCCAAGAACAGCCCCTTTGGTAAGAGGTTGCTATTACTTGTTTTTATCGAATCAACAGTAGAGGTTTCAAGATTAATGAACTGAACATATTAAACTCATTTTGGAGCACCAGGGGTATTGTTATTAATTAATTGTTTGTTATAGTTTGGACCAGGAGGGCATGCATATGTCTACCTTTGCTATGGTCTTCATATAATGTTGAATGTGGTTGCTGACAAGGAAGGAGTTGGGGCTGCCGTCTTGATACGTTCTTGTGCTCCAATCTGTGGTAATTCTCCATATAACTTTCACTATCATTTGTTGTAGTAGCCTTTTTGTTTTTATCTTCTTCGGTTTCTTGCTGAAATGATCTAACTTCATTTGTTAAAAGGCGGAAAGCAAATTAAAGCTTCCCTGTTAGCCATTCTAATGTTCCAACAACAACAAATAATAATATCTTTAATAGCTTAGTGTCACGACCTTATTTTTCAAGTATCGATCGTGCGGCACTTAGCACCGTCCGTTGCACTAAGCCTGCCTTTGAATCCGAATGAAACTCCAAAGAGACTAAAAGAGAGTTTGTAAAGAATGCTTTGTATTGCTCTAGAGAGAGTTTATGTTACAAATGCTAAGAATTCCCAAGGATTTCCAAGTATTGTTAGGAATTTCCAAGATGATTACAAATGGAGACCAATGGGTCTATTTATAGTGTGGCTTCAAGCTTAAGGCTATGCCACATCTTTCTAGATCATTCTAGCTCTAGAATGTACAAGAGTCTTTTAGTGTTATGTACAATATGCCACAAGGCTCTAGGACCTTCTAGCCAACTCTAGAGTCTTCTAGGTTAGTCTAGTTCCTTCATACACGTTTCGGGATGTTCTGTAAGCTTCCAGCGGCTTCTACATTCTTCTTAAACCATCTGGCATGCTCTAGAATATTCTAGCCCATTCTAGCCCATTCTAGCACTCTCTAGCGTGCTCTAGAACATTTTAGGGTCTTCAAGCTTGAGTTGAGTCCATCCAACTCTAGCCCTTTCTAGACATCTCTAGGCAACTCTAGAACTTTCCATGTAGAATAGTCTAGATCCTTTAGGCAACAACCATTTATTTTGGATTTTTAGGGACATTTCGTGCGGGACGTGACACCCTCTGTTTGCGCGCTCTGTTTGCCCATCACTTTGAGGATGAAAGCTTGTAGAGAAGTTTAAGTCTGATCCCAACAACTTGAACAATTTCGTCCAAAATTTCCCGATGAATCGTGGGTCTCGATCACTCGCGATATTGGATGGAATCCCCTAATGCTTCACAACATGTTTAAGGTACAAGCGTGCCGTCTCATCTGCCATGCAATCCGTTGAGGTAGGTATGAATGTTGCATACTTGCTGAAGCGATCAATTACCACAATAATGCTGCCAAAGCCTTCTGATTTTGGCAAGCAAGTGATGAAATCCATTGAGACACTTTCCCATGGTCTCTCTGGAATAGGCAGCGGCTTTAGCAAACCTCCGGGTGCATGCTGCTCTACCTTGTCCTGTTGGCACACAAGACAAGTCCTCACATAGGCTTCAACATCGTCCCGTAGTTGAGGCCAGTAGTAGATTGATTTGATCAAAGCAAGGGTACGCCTCATTCCTGGGTGTCCAGCCCACAGTGAATCATGGCACTCCTTGATAAGCTCCTTCCTTAAGCTCCCCCATTTTGGCACGACGATACGATTCTGCTTGGCATAGAGTAGTCCGTCACTCAGCCAAAATCATCTCGTCTTTCCTTCCTTGATGAGGGCAATGAGGTTTTGAGCAAGGGCGTCATGCTCCAACCCTTCTTTGATCCTTTCCAACAAAGGACTACTTGGCCTACTCAAGGCTGCTGGCTCTGCCTTTCGACTTAGTGGGTCAACCACCACGCTTCCGTTGCGCGCCTCTGATTTTTCCACCTTATCAGGGCTCATTGTTGGTGGTCTTGTGTTGAGCTCCAACTCAACTTCATGGTCCATCTCCCTCCTTGGAGGTAACCATTTAGGCGAGGCCTCATGCATCACCTCATGGGACATATCTGGGACAACTTGCACATTCGTTGACAAGCTTGGCTTTGGCGACTCCTCCTCGTCGTATTCTTTTGAAATGGTCAGGTAACTCTCTTCTTCTCTCTTCAATCCCTTCTTGAATTGAAGTGCCGAGAGAGCTTGGGTCATACGTTTGATGGTCCTGTCCGTCGGTACCACGCAAGCCTTTGAACCATCCATAATACACATAGAGTTTGAGCATGGTACCAAGAAAGCTCTAACCTGGTCCAAGAACTCCATGCCGAATACCATCGAGTAGTCATCCATAGGCGCTACAGATAAGTCCACTTGGCCAGTCTATGCACCAAGATTGACCTTAACTCCTCGAGCGACTCCATGTAATGGCAGTGCTGCTGAGTTAACTGCTTTGAGAGATCCCCTCCATTGACAACCTTCAGGCCAAGTCTCTTTGCTTCTTCCACTGAAACAAAGTTATGAGATGCACCTGTGTCTACCAATGCTTTGGCGACCTTCCCATTGATGGTGGCATCTACGTACATCAAGCCTTTTGGGGTCTTTGGAGTGCTTTGCATTGCACCAAGTAGGCACAAAGAACCCATCTTTGCACCTGCGTCCGACTCGCCTCCATCTTGATCATGAGTGGAAGCAACTAAGGCGCTCAATGCCTTTCTTTTCGGACATTCATGTGCCCAATGCGGTCCGTCGCAAATGAAGCACGTCACACGGGGCTTTGAGGTACTGCGATCCTCCTTTTCCTTCCCCTTGTCCCGTGGTTTGAATGAGGAGCTATCTTTATGATTCTTAGGTCCCTGACTTTTATCGTGGTTTCCCCCACTCTTTCCTCCAACAAACTTCTTATCTGTGGCTTTTGAGCTCTCCTTGTTTGTGGAGTAGTCAATAAAGCTTTCTGCAGTCGCAATGGCCGAAGACAAGTCTTGGACACCACGTCGCTTGAGCTCGAGGTTAGCCCACGATTGGAGACCATCCATGAACAAGAATAGGGCATCCTTGTCTGATGTGTCAGGAACTTCAAGCAGCAGGGTTGTGAACTCCTTCACGTAGTCCCTTATACTACCCGTTTGCTTTAACCGTCGCAATCGACCTCTTACCTCTTCAGCATTTACGGGGAAGAATTGCATTTTGAATTCCCTTTTGAAATCTTCAAAGGTTTCAATCGTGCAAACCTCTCGTTGCACATCTCCATGCTTTCGTCTTCACCATAACATAGCAATGTCGGACAAATACATGGTAGCAGTTCGGATCTTGCTGGCATGGTCCGTTATGCCAGTAGCCTCAAAGTATTGTTCCAGCCCCCATAGGAAGTTCTCTACTTCCCTAGCATTCCTAACACCATTGAAGGTCTTAGGCTTGGGAACATTCACCCTCTTAGCCTTGATGACGGTGGTTGTGCTAGTTCCCGCGGCTATCGCCCGCTTACATAGAGCTAGATCACCACCCATGTCCTCAACTCTAAGCAACACATTAGCAAGTTTAGCTTTTAACCCATCGATCTCTTGCCTTAACCCACCGTCTAGCTCGTTGAGGGACATCTTAACCGCTGTATGGATCTCCACATCTTCGGCCTCCAAGCCATTGCAACGTTCCTCTAAGTTGTCCACTCGATCAAACAGCTCCCCTAAGCTGTCCTGCGCACTCCCCACTCGTGCTTCTAAGCTAGAAAGTATGTCTTTCGACTTGGCTCGAGATTCTTTTGATGGTTTACGAGTTTCCTCACGGCCACGTTCCATAGGTGGAACATCGACGATTGGTGTAGATGGAGCAACGTTCTTCATTATGCCAGAGGTAGAAATGCTTCAACCGAAAGATCTGATACCAACTGTCACGACCTTATTTTTCAAGTATCGATCGTGCGGCACTTAGCACCATCCGTTGCACTAAGCCTGCCTTTGAATCCGAATGAAACTCCAAAGAGACTAAAAGAGTTTGTAAAGAATGCTTTGTATTGCTTTAGAGAGAGTTTATGTTACAAATGTTAAGAATTCCCAAGGATTTCCAAGGATTGTTAGGAATTTCCAAGATGATTACAAATGGAGACCAATGGGTCTATTTATAGTGTGGCTTCAAGCTTAAGGCTATGCCACATCTTTCTAGATCATTCTAGCTCTAGAATGTACAAGAGTCTTCTAGTGTTATGTACAATATGCCACAAGGCTCTAGGACCTTCTAGCCAACTCTAGAGTCTTCTAGGTTAGTCTAGTTCCTTCATGCACGTTCCGGGATGTTCTGTAAACTTCCAACGGCTTCTACATCCTTCTTGAACCATCCGGCATGCTCTAGAATATTCTAGTTCATTCTAGCACTCTCTAGCGTGCTCTAGAACATTCTAGGGTCTTCAAGCTTGAGTTGAGTCCGTCCAACTCTAGTCCTTTCTAGACATCTCTAGGCAATTCTAGAACTTTCCATGTAGAATAGTCTAGATCCTTTAGGCAACAACCATTTATTTTGGATTTTTAGGGACATTTCGTGCGGGACGTGACATTAGGCTTAGTATCTAATACTTAAAGCAATAGGATTAACAAGATAGTTTAGCATTGCTTGTGTAGATAATACTTTTCAAGCCCTTCTACCAAATAATGTGAAACAGAAAAATGGATTTTGGCCTTGGAATTTAACAGTGGTGGAAGTTTGGAACCCGTATATGAATTGGTTGATAATTGATAACCACATCATGTCCCGTAGCAACCTCATTAAAGCATCTGCTTTTAATTTGAGAAAAAGTGAGGTCGTTTCTAGACATTCCAATTTCCTAATGCTGTCCAAAACTAGTTGGCTAACAAGGTTAACTCCGATACAAAGGAACTGGAGTTGGAAGAAAACAAATCTTGATGAACTTAGGGCTTGTTTGATAATACTTTTGGTTTTGAATTTTTGATTTTGAAACTTGAAAATTGGATTTGTTTTCTTTAAAGGCAAATAAGAGAAAACTAACTCGTAGGCTGCTAGTGCTCTGCTGAAAGAGATTTTGTTGAAGGCTGGAAAGCAATAAACTCCTTCCTAAGTGGCTTGTAGCTTGAGATGGTGAGTTGGTGACTAATGACTGCCAGAAATTATTGGACTTTCACTTTTTTTCCTCTCTTTGTGGCCATTGCTATTGTCATATTCATAGCTGCAATTGCTTTGTCCATATCAATTTGAAGGATTATGACAGTTTTGATATATGCTACAAAAACAGCCTTCTTTAAGAAAAATATTCTCTGTTTGGCTGCTATCTGAAAGATTATGCACGGATCTCCCTTATGTATTTTACTTTTCAAATTTTGCATACTATTTCACTTCACAACCAAGAAACAAAATTGCTCTCAACCACCTAATAAAGGTTACTTCTACTTCGAACTTTTACCATGTCATCATAAAAATTATTACAGGGTTGGAGGCCATATACCAGCGCCGTGGTCAGATAATTAACAAGCCTGTTCTTCTCAATGGACCTGGGAAGGTCAGATTCTTTTAGTTTTCTCTTATGGTTTATACCTTTCTCTCTTATTGAAGAGTTCCATGTAATTGAAATCCAAGATTTAGAAAATCAAAGACTGGATTCAGAAGCTTTGATTGAATTGTTTGTTGTTTCTATCTTTTATTGCTAGATTGGTCAAGCACTTGGTCTTTCAACACAGTGGTCTAACCATCCGCTTTACAAACCTGGTACGCTTTAGCAAAAAAGTACATATCTGCAACATGCTACTCTATTTGATCTGAAATGAGAATTGTGTGTTTGTCCAGGGGGTTTGGAAATCTTAGATGGTCCGGAGCCTGAAAAGATATTGATTGGTCCCCGTGTTGGCATTGACTATGCTTTACCTGAACATGTAAATGCATTGTGGAGATTTGCTGTTGCAGGTACCACTTGGATAAGTGCTCCTAAAAATACTCTTAGGCCTCTTTAATCTTAAATTCCTAGCAGGACTGTGGTCCACTTGGGGAGAACTCAGCAAAGTGAACAAAGCTCATTCTGCAAATGTAAATTTTTTTGTATAAAATATGAAGCAACAATGAAGACGTGCACATGATCACACATTCATTTTGTTTTAGTGTTTTATTTATAATTTCCATGAGTTTCACGAGATCCACTCCCTCATAATGGTTAAGTTCCACTTTCATTATAATTCAAATTCTTGGCTGGTCTATGTGGAGCAATATTTGTTGAATGTTGGGTTTATCTATAATCCAGTGGGTGGAAGTAAAGACTTTAAATGCTTAAGATTGATTTTATAGACAAATTGAAGTTTTGTCAATGACGCGCCTTAGTCAATGACTCTAATGGAACTAGAAGTGGCCTCGTAGACTAGACCCCAGTGGATCAGTAGTGGCCATCCGGGAGTGTCTAATATGGGCTGGTAGACTAGAAGTAGCTAACCAAGCCATGGCCAGTCAGCCATCTGCGATCACGTGGGCTCGAGCAAACATCCCTAGTTTGTGCATTCGTGCCTTAGTTACCTTCTTTAGAGTTTAATTGGACAACTCTTTCTCGGACATGATTTGGATCCGTCGAAGAGACTTAATTCAAGTACTTAGCAAACTAGAATATTAGTCTATCAGAACTCAAAGTGACTCACATTTCATGTACAGACCTCAAACCTAAAGAGGTACAGGATAAAATTGCCAACCTATTGCCTGAAACCACACCCTCGGCCTTTAAATATATATATGGTATATATGTTATATAAGCTATTGCTGTTATGAAGTATACAGCTCTCGCCAAAGCTAAAACAAAAGGAAAAAAAATAGAAGTTGCATGAGAAGAAGAGAAAACAGAGCGGAAGCTGCCGACTGAGAGAGAGGACTAGTCGTCTGTCTGCCTGCTTTGCTGTCGTCTCCCAATTCTTCCTCGTGCAGCGTTGAAATCTGAAATAGAAGATGTTATTATTTATATGTTAATATTTGATTAATAAGTTTATTAATTTATCTTGTTGAATATTACTTGTAAATTATAAAGATAATTTTTTTGGTGTATTTGAGTTTTGGTATATTTTGTGAAGTTATCTGAAAATTGGTATTTGTATCTCTATTTGATTATTAGTTGATTTTTCTCAATGTACCGTCGTCAATGGAGTAGATTTTTCACATTGAAAAGTTGAACTACTTAAATCATTTTGTGTCATTTATTTCTCATTGCTTATTATTTTTTTGTTACCCATAATTATATATTTGTGCAACTAAAATTAACCCAAAATTCGCTTTCGTTAGTGCTAATTTATAATAAGTTGGTATCAGAGCATTGGGTTATTCTGTTATTTATTAGAATTGATCAAGTTTGCTCTTTAGTATTTATTTTGAGCTTCTAGTTATTTGATTGGTTTCATATTTTCTGGGTTATGGTTCTGTTTATTTAATATTGGTTTTCTATTATGGTAATAAAATATGAAATTGAGATATTCAATGGTAGGAATGATTTCAGTCTATGGAGAATAAAGATGTGTGCTATATTAGTTAAAAAAAGGCTTGCTAAGACACTCGAAGGCAAGGATAAATTATCAGAAAAATTGATTGATGAAGAAAAAGATGCATTAATGGAAAATGCTCTTAGTTCAATTCAGTTATCATTGTCTGATGAGGTACTATGTGAGGTTGGTGATGAGGAATCTCTCGGTGGGTTATGGCTTAAATTGTAGAATTTGTATATGACTAAGTTTTTGACAAGTTGGTTATATTTGAAGCAGTGTTTGTATACATTCAGAATGTGAGAAGATACACCTTTACATGATCACCTTGATGAATTTACTAAAATTATTCGTGATCTAAAAATGGTGGTATTAAAATTGACGATGATGATCAAGCCTTAGTTCTATTATGTTCTTTACTTCATTCATTTGAATATTTTGTTGATACCATGCTATATGGACGAGACACTATTTCTTTGGAGAATGTCAAAGCAACTTTGAGTTCCAGAGAGTTGAAAAAAATGTGTCTACAAGTAACAAGGATAATAGCAGTGGTTTATTTGTTAGAGGTAGAAATCAAGAAAAAAGCACAAGCCTTAATAGAGGCAAGTTTAGATCCAAATCTATAAAAATAAAATATAAATGCAACTATTGTCGTCAGAAAGGGCACTGAAAAATAAATTGTTCGAAACTCAAATGTAAAGGAAAATTTGCAAGGTTGTTGGTATTTGTACTGTTTGAATTAAGATGCATGATGGTATTGTTAGGATTTTGAAAGATGTTCATCATGTTTTAGATTTTAAAAAGAACTTGATATCTTTAGGTACTCTTAATTCACAAGGCTACAAGTATGAAGCTGAATGTGAAGTTTTAAGAGTTAGTAAGGGTGCTCTCATTGTTATTAAAAGGCAATTGTCGCGTGGTCTTTATATGCTTCAGGGTAGCATTGTTATTTGCAGTGTTTCAGTTTCGTCCTCGTCAGATCAAGATTCAGATACTACTTGATTATGGCATATGCGGCTAGGGAATATGAGTGAGGCAGAGATGTCTATTTTGAGCAAATAGGATTTGCTTGATGGTTAGAAAAATGGGAAGCTTGATTTTTGTATCAATCAAACTCATTAAACAAAAATTTCAAGATATATGCCTTTTAGAAGTGTAGGAAAAATGAATGCGATGACTTGTAAGGGAATTATTTCCTATAATTCTTTTGTACTAGCCAACTCTCGACACTATTTAAGGTTAAAAAGGTCATAGTATATAGATTATACTATATATTCTTTATCTCTCTTTTTTTAATAAATTTTTTAACATATGTTTTTAGAGAGTAGACCCATATACAGATTGTACATTTTTGTAGGATTTTGGTTAGTGGTTAATTTTGTGACTTATTTGTTTGATTTTAGTTTAGGTAATTCCATATACATCTCTTTTTGGTAGAAATCATATTTGAATGAGATAAAGATATATATTATCAATTTATACTTAAATAATTTAATCTAAGCAAATGAAAAATAAATATACGACACTCTATTAAGATGGGAAAATTCATATATTCAATGCTAATACCTATAAAGATCATATAAAATTTTGAAGAAATAGAATAAGTGTTTTGAGTAGAAAGAAAATATTTCACTCAAAATAAAGAAAATTAAGGCTCAAATAATATCTCACAAGGATAGTTTTCACTATTTAATACCTAAACACCAATTTTGAGTTTGTTTCATTTCAATATTTTATTATAAAATATTAGTTATGACACAAACTTACTAATTATCATATTACTACGTGATATGTTTTTTTGAAATTAATCTAATAATGCAAAAATACCTAATCATTACTTAAACTTATTTTTTAAGACATGATTATTTCTGTGACAAAATTTTGTACACTACTCTAATTTACCTAAACATACAAATAAAGAAAGTAACACACATATTTAAAATAAAACAAATAAATTAAAGGAAACAATTAATATGAAAATACACAACTAAATAAGCAAAATAAGGTCACATTGTTTATAAAAATTTTAAATTTTTCCTAATTTTTGTAACTTTTAAATCCTACCACCCCCAACATAAAATCTACATTGTCCTCAATGTAACAAATGCAAATTATAAAAAAAATAAGGGATAGAAAAATTACCAAATTGCTTTATGTGTTAAGGATTTTGATGTAGAACACTAGTTGCATGCAATATCAGATTTGAATCATACAAAAAGGTACTCTAGCACATCTTAACAAGCAATTATTTTATGCAATAAAATAAACAAAGTGCTCAAGAAAGAAACATAAAAGAAAACAAATTAATAAAACAAACTAAATTGCTTAAAATAAAATAAAATTACCTTTTAATGATGGGTTACCTCCAATCTAGCGCTTAATTTGACGTCTTAGGAGGATGCATCATTATAGTGCTAAGGATTAATCAGCCAAATGCAATCAATTTTGGCAGTGTTGTGTGGTCTTTCTAAATAAGGCTTCACACAATGTCCATTGACTTTGAATGTTGTTTGTGTTTTGGAATCCAATAGTTCTAATGCTCTATGTGCAAATACGTGGACTATTTTGAATGTTCCATCCCATCTTGATCTCAATTTTCCTAGAAACAATTTTAGACGATAGTTAAATAAAAGAACTTTCATTCTAGGGTGAAGAGTCTTAGGAACTACCCTCTTGTCATGATAGTACTTAGTGCACTCTTTGTACAATTTAGCATTCTAATAGGCTGCATTCCTAATTTTTTCCAACTCATTAAGATGGAGTAATCAGTTTTCTCCTGCTTTATTTAAGTCCATGTTTAACTTTTTAATTTCCTAGTAAGCCTTGTGTTCGAGTTCAATAGGAATGTGGCACGCTTTCCCACAGATTAATCAATAAGGGCTTATCCAATGGGTGTTTTGTAAGATGTACGGTATACCCATAAGCATCATTCAACTTAAATTCCCAGTCCTTCCTTGAAGGATGCACAATATATTCTAGTATTCCCTTATTTGCCTATTACTTATTTCCATCAAAATTGGAAGTTTGAAGATGATATGGAGTTGCTACTCTATGTGTGATTCCTTCAAGAATTTTACAACAACATTAGCATCATTGGTTTTGGTGGGGATAGTTTGTATCCACTTAGATACATAATTCACACCAACCAAAATATATTGAAAACCATTGGATGGGGGAAAAAGGACCCATAAAGTCAATCCCCTATACATCAAAGAGTTCAACAACCAAATTAGATGTTGGGCATCATTCAATGTTTTGCTAGCATAGTAGATGACATGCAAATGCTTATTCACTCTTTGTCCCAAGACTGCTCCAATAGTATAATCGAAGCGCCACGCATTATTTCAAAAGGTAAAGACTAGTTTGGTGCCATAATAACAGGGGAAGTCGTTAGTTTCTCTTTCAAGGTATTAAAGACAATAAAGCATTCATCGTTGAAATAAAAATAAACATCTTTTGATAACAGGTTACATAAGGGATGACTTATTTTAGAGAAATCTTTAATAAATCGTTTGTAAAACCCTGAATGTTCTACGAAGCTTCTTATCCAATTAACAAATGTAGGAGGAGGTAGTTTGGAAATTAGTTCAACATTTTCCTTATGAACTTCAATACCTGATCGCCACATAAATTGTATGTGCAATGAATCTGCAAATATATATATCGCAACAAGTAATATAATGATAAGAAAATATTGTTCCCACGAAGATTATTTTATTAGAAACTAATTTTTAAAACTAAAAAAAATAAAAATCAATTTTTTTTTATGTTTTAAGGAAGAAAAATTAAAATAATTAAAAGTAAATAGCAACAATTAGTTAAATCAAATTTGATAACTAAGAGGATATGTGAGAAAATATCTAAGAATACTTAATCCCTCAATTTTCTAAACATGCTAATCGCTAAAATCTACCAAATATAATTATTAATTAATTACATGATCAATTTAATCTAACCTAGCATGTATTCTTATCTCAAGTAAACAACACACCATATAGTAATTAATTTAATCACACTCTCATGCCAATTAAATTTTATATTACTCATTACGTTCATCAATTATGGATCACATACACAAGAATCATACATTTGTGCCTAGAAATTATACATGTTATTTAATCTATACAAATAATTAAATAATTTTCTCAAATCTATTTAATTTCCTCTATAGATAAATTGTTGGCCAAACAATTAATAGCATAAAAATCAGATTAAATAATATAATTAAATTATAATTGGGGTAAAATATTAGATCATCACATGGTGAAAATTGAGTTCATAAGATCCCTAGATTAATAAATTAACTACATATAATTGTGTTCATAAAGCTCATATTTTTCATAAAGAAAGAAAAAAATTGATAAAGAAAAGAGTAGATGAAGAAATACAATCAATCTCTTGAATTGTGGTGTTAATCTTTTATTCAATCTCCACCAAAATTGTGTCCCCTCTTTAACTTTTTTGTTTTTATCTCACTTTTTAGCTCCAAAAACTTACCAAAATTATGCTAATCATTGCCCCTTAGGGTTTATAAGGGTGATTATAGGCTTAAATATAGCTCAAGTGCAATCTGGACCATCAGATCGGCTTCAGATCAAGGGTTGAGATCAAAACAAGCAAAATCAACAACACCACTCAATCAAAGCGTGACATGTGTCACATTGAATTCAATGTGCGAATAAAAGCGTGATGCGTGGTAGGGGAGACCAGTCAGAGTAAACGCTCGATGAGTCAATGCCATGCAATGTAATGTGATTCACTGTAATGGATGGCATGGCACACATGGAGCAATCACGTGGCGACACGTGGTAGTGCTATTTGACCTATCTCCAAACTTGGATTGAATTACATACTGACACGTGGCATGAAGTTCATCCTCCTCATACACGACAATCTATGATTTGTTGTCCCTACTTTCTTGGAAACCATGTGGCTTGTCTAGTCAGCTATTGATTGGCTATACGTTAAAAATCCTAAAAATTATATTTTCATTTGTTTTCACTAAAAGGTTTATATTTTAATATTTTTGGCAACAAAAATACTAATTATAGAATAAAACAATTAAATATTAAGTAAAAAATTGGGCTAATGACTCTACTTTCATAGAGTCATCAATACTTTTGTTTGAAATGATATGTCTTAGCACTATCTCTTGTTGAACCATAAAATGACTTTTCTTCCAACTAAGGGTGATATTGCATTCAATGCATCTTCTAAAACCAAAGTCAATTTATGTAATCAATCATTAAATGAGTTTCCAAAGAATGAGAAATCATCCATGAAAATCTCAATGAATTTTTCCACCATGTTTGAGAAAATAGACATCATACATCTCTGGAATATGGTGGGGGCATTACATATTCCAAATGGCATTGTTTTGAAGAGAAAATGTCCCAAAAGGACATATAAATGTGGTATTTTCCTGATCTTTTGGTGCTATAGGTACTTGATAATATCTAGACAGTCTATCTAGAAAAAAGTAAAATTCGTGCCTAGTTAATTTTTCCAACATTTGATCAATGAATGGAAGAGGAAAGTGATCCTTTAAAGTATATAAATTTGGTTTCCTAAAATCTATACACATCCTTTATCCAGTGATTATTCTAGTGAACACTAATTCACTTTTGTCATTTTTAACAACTGTTATCCCAAATTTCTTAGGTACCACATGCACTGGACTAACTCACTTACTATAGGTAATAGGGTAGATAATTCCTTCTTCTAATAGTTTAAGAATTTTTTTTCTTAACTACCTCTTTCATTTTTGGGTTTAGTCTTCTTTGTGCCTCTCATACGGGTTTAGCACCATCCTCCAAGTTGATATTATGCATAAACATGGTAGGACTAATGCGTCTTATATTACTGATACTCTAACTTATGGCTTTCTTAAACTTCTTAAGAACTTTTATAAGTTCCTTTTCTTGGGTTTTGGTCAAGGTTAAAGAAATTGTCACTGGATAAGTTTCTCCTTTTTCCAAAAATACATATTTTTAAGGCTTAGGTAAGTCTTTGAGTTCAAGTTTAGGTGGATTGGCATCTTTACTAGATGGGGAACTGGGTAGATTTAAAAGTGTACTAGATTTTGTCATTAGTTCATCACTATCTAGTTTTTCAAGGTTCCCCTTAGTTTCCTCATCTAAATCTTCTTCGACCTTTTCAAGTGTAAGAACAATTTCAAGCTTGTATACCTGTACCAGCACATCCTTAACTATTCCCTTTGGATACTTAAGAGAACTATCTACAAGTTGAAGAGACATAGTTATGGATTTTAAATCTCCTAAATCGAGCAATAAGAATATAGAGTAGGGCATAAAGTTTATACTAGTGCCTAAATGAAGCATTACTTTAGCGACCTTCATATCCCACATAGTTATGTTTATGATAAAACTTTCAGGGTCTTTCAACTTAGGGGAAGTTGGTGCTAAAGTACAACACTAGAAATATTTGATAATACTACTCGTTCATTAAGTTCATACCTCATTTTCTTAGTGTTCAACTCTTTGAAAAACTTAGCATATGAGGGCACATTCATGATAATGGTTAATTGATATTTACTTTAGAAATCATATTAAAAAGATTATAGAATTTCTTTTCTTTTTTGGATTCTTTTAGCCAGTGGGGAAAAGGTACTTGCAGTTGGTGTGGTTCTATTATCTTTTGAATTTTGGGGATGTCAAATGACTCCCCAATGAGTTTTTTCTAAAGGCTTGTCAAGTTTAACACTTGTCTCTCTTATTTGCGAGACTAGAATTTCACCTTCTTTGTTGCCTGAACTACAAGGTAGATCTTTAGAGATTTTAGGTAAACTAGTATTGACTACCTTACCACTTCAATGGGTTCTTACATCCTTTTCTTGTTTGGGTTGACTAGGTGATGAGTGCTCAAAAAGCACTAAAATAACCATGATTTTATGCACATTAATTGATTAAAAATATATATATTTATATGTTTTATCATATATTTATATAAATTTGTCTTTTTCGGAATCACGGGTATTTTTATTGTTTTTCAGGTATTTTGGCTTAAAAACGCAACTTAAAGACTCAAAGAAGAATACTTGAAGCAATACATCACAAATATATTAATAAATAAGTGGGAAAAGGTCAACAAACATGGAAAAATTGGACAAAATGGATCGAAAAGGTCAAAAATGTCAAAACGACGGAAAATCGCGCGCCGCGGCTCGCCCAGCGCGCCCAGCTCCCAAATGCTCCTCGCGCGCGCGTGTTGGAAACCCCGCTTCGCGCGCGGGCAGCTTGTTCACGCGCGGAGTTGCGCGCGACGGCCGGCCCAGCCGTGCGCGCGCGGCGCCCGGCGGCCGCCCGGTGACGCGCGCGCTGACGCGTTTTCACCCCATTTTTTCACGTGCGGCGGCCCACATGCGATGTCATCTTGACGTCATTGATGACCTCGGCATGTCCATTACACGTTTTTAATTTTTTAATTTTTTTTTTGACATTTTTTTTACTCATTTTTTCTCTCCATCCTCACCTATAAATACCCCCTCTTCCCTTCACTTCAAAACACCTTCAAAACCACACTTCTCTCTTCTTTCTTTCTCTCATTTCTTAGTTTTTGAGTTTTTCTTAGTTTCTTTCTTAGTTTCTAAGCTTTTCTTAGTTTTTCTCTTAGTTCTTAGTTCAATTGTCTTAGGTTTAGAGTTCTTTTCTTTTGAGAGGAACTTGTAATGTTTTGTAATAATTTAGATTTTTGATTCAATAAATGGAAGTGCAAATTCCGCTTGGAGGTTTTCTAACTTAGCGGGAATAGCGTCGAAGTTACTGTAAGGATTTTATTTTCTTTCTGAGTTATTTTTATGTAACTTTATTCTTACATGTTATATTTAATTTATGCTGTGATTAAATTTAAGCGTATGTGCTAATTTATAATCATGATATAATAATAACGTTGTTATGCTTGCGAAATATTAAATAGGTGAAAATTTCTAAAATGAATTGCTTTTAATTTTATTCAAGAGTTTATATTAAGGAGGTTAGAGAGAAATATATTATTTTTCATTACAAACTTAAATCTGAAAATTAGATTTTAATGTTTAGTTATCCGGTCTGATTTAGAGTAGTGCTCTTTTATTTGTTGGTACAATCGCTAGGTAGTTAGAGTGAAACTCTTTATTTCAAAAGTTTTTATAAGAATTATTATGTGAAAATGTATTGACATGACATGTTTTCAATAGTGATTTTAAAACTTGAAAGTTAGTACTCGGATAACTAAATTCTTAGGTTTAATTTGGACACCTTGAATAAAGTTAAGCTTGTCTAACCCACCAAGGTGGCATTTAAATGGTTCATTTTCAATCTCTTAGAAAAAGGAATTAATTTAATTAACCAAATTAGTTTTCAACCCACCCTTAGGTGTTAATTGATTTGTTTAGGTTAACAAAAATATCTAACCCGCCCAAAGGTGGTATTAAATACAAAGCAGAGAGAATCAATAAAATATCAATTTATATCTTTAATAGCCTAGATAATATGAAGCGAAGCATAATTAATTTAGTTATTATATCCATAAATACTCATTAATATAAATGATAAAATTTGCATGAATATTTATTGAATACGTATTTATATTTATTTTTAGATAAATATTTATTGAATTTGTATCTATGTTTATTTTTATGTTTTTTTTAGATCATATTTAATTAATCTGTATATATGTTTATTTTATGTTATTAGATTAGGAACACAAAAACCAAACTATCGTGACAGGATGTTTAGGATTTAATTTCGTTTTTAAAAGTTTGAATAATAAATTAAAAACCACATACATTCCTTCCTTAGATCGACCTTGGGAGTATACTTATCATTTTCTACGAAATGATTCGTGCACTTGCGAGAGTTTTACAAATATTAAAACCAAAGTATTTGCGAGAATCGGTGATGCCGGTTTTCGCTCATCACTGGGTAACTTTCTTAGTTCTTGCCTTTTCATTTGTTCAGCTAGTTGCCCAAATTTAGCTTCAATCCTTTTAATCAAAGCCTCCATTGTGCTCAACCTTTGATTATTCATCAATTGGTTGGTATGAATAACTTGAATAAAAGAATTCAAGTTATCCTCTAAGGTTGGCTTAAAATATTGATTTGGTGGGTAAGGGTGGTTTTTATTTGGTCTTAGTGTTTGAAATTGGGTGTAGGCTTGGTAATTGTTTTTTGTCCAATGATGGTTAGGGTGATTATAGGTGTTTGGATGATAGCTTTGAAAGGAATTGACTTCCTCCATGGCTTCCACATTAGAATCACAAGGATATGAACAATTGTGAGTATCATGCCCAATTGAAAAACACACTTCACAGACCTCTTGAATTGGCATTTTGTGGGTAGTGAGAAGTTGCACTTGCTTAGTAAATTTAGCAAGTTGTAAAGTCATCTTATTATCAGAGCTAGCTTCATTGACTCATGCTCTCCTTCTTCTAGTACTTCTTTGTTGGGAGTCTACCTTGACTCAATGTCTCTTAGACCTCTTATAACTATTTAGCAAGTAGGTCAATGGGATGAAGGACAATCAGTACATTATCCTGAAGTTAGATCTTAGGAAGATCATTAGCCATTAAGGTTGATTGGTCAACATGGTTGGCTTGGATAGAATGTCCTTAATAACATGCCTTAAGGTGATCGCATAGGTCACAATGTGTAGAAACCTATTGGTGATGAACAAATTTTAATTGCTTATAAGTGTATGAATCACTAGTAAACTACTTATATGTTTAATCGAGGTCGGTCTCTAAAAGAATTGGAAGGTTATTTTAAAAAGTTAAATTATATTTTTAATTAGCTAAAAGAAAAATCCTAAATATTATAACAATGGTGAATTGAGAGAAATATTGTAGATTCTAAAATTATTAAATGACTTAAATAAATATATTAAATTGTAGGTGAATAAAGATGGATGAACGAATATGGGAAATTGGCTTGCTATTGAAAGAATAAATTAAATTATTTTCATAAAAAGTTTGACTTATTGATTTTTTTTCCTTTTAAATAAGCGAATGCCGAATGATCATGCTGAGCCCCTACAATTATCAGTTAATCAATAACTTCCTAGATCTAAGAGAAATTTAATCAATGCAATTAAATTAGACTCATGTTCATAAATGCAATACCAATCATAGATGATGTATCTGATACCTAGTTCTAAAATATTCTTTTTAATTATAAATCAAGAATTGATCCATCATTAATTTGTAATTAAAGATAAGAAAAATATGAATAAGAAATAAATCAACTTTTATTTAATTAAATCATAAAAAAATGTCCTTCCAATCATTAGAAGCAAGACTAATTAAAATCCTAATTGGCCTATCATAATTAAATTAACCAAAATGAATTCAATTACGAGAAACATATTCACCATATAGAGAGAAAAAGATCTAACAATAAAAATACCTCTTTTGATATTTGATTCCAAATCTTTAAAATTGGTTGATCTCCTTCTTTAAATCATTGTAAACTACTTCACAATTGGAAGCTTTCTTTCTATGGATGGTGGATTATGGCTATGAGAAGCTGGTAAGGCCCTATATTGTTTAAGCGGGGTTTAGAGCATATTTATAGGTTAAGTTTATGGTAAAACATGTTTCGTGTGAATATTAGGATTTTTGCCTAGTTTTTACACTCTAGCCACGATATGCTTTAATCTACATCGTGGTGCACATTAACAATTAAATCACCAAGTGCAGCCTAAAAGGCTTATGCCAGAACATAGAATTTGTTGGCCTATGACGTGCATTAAAATCCAACAAACACACAAATAGATGTAAGAGCACTTCCTCACAACATGGATTTTGCTGAAACATGTTGTACATAGAACTTCTAGAATCACCAAATTCCAACCGAGAGAACCTTTCCATGGAATGGAATATGTCTGGGCCATGACACATCCTTATGTTCTTGTTTTTGATATTATGGTTCATTCAAACTTGTGAGTTTTCATTTATCACCCCATTTTCACTCTTTTTGCTCGTGTTTATCCATGATTTTTCCAAAAATAAATTAACCTACAAAACAAGAAAATACCCTCCAAACACCATTAATGCTAGAATAAAACTTAAAATTAATGCTTAAAAAGTAGTAAACTATAGGTCAAAACAATGTTCATTAAATTTTCCCAAACCAACATTTTATTAGTACTCAAGCAAAACAAAAACTAAAAAGACAAATAACAATACTAAAAAGAAAACTACAAACTTAAATGAATAAAATTTATCATGATTCATTTTCTTTTCAGTTTATAATTAAAGCCCACGTACAAGTTCATCCAACATCTCAACATATCAAGGTTCATTGTACAAATCAGTTTTGCATCATAAATTCATGCCCCATTACTCAACATATCATCATTAATTTTCCCAAACCTAGTGTTAGGAGTATGAAGATTCTATTTCTCACAATATGCACTTGATATCACACCAATCCTATGGGTTCAAGCATTCAACAAAGTATATGCTAACATAAGTTATGTAAAGAAGAATTTAAATATATTTTCAAATTTTTATAAAGAAGAAAGGCTCAAATGGGGCTTGGGGAGTGAGATTTGGTAATGAATTTGCATTTGATTTTCATTGATTTGTTTAAACCTTTAAAAATTTAAAAATGCAACATGTTTATACACATTTTAGGGATTTCAACTCCCATAAGAAACGTATATTTTAGGATTGACTTATCCTCTAGTTGGTACGACTCCCAATCCCCACCACCACTTAACTTCAACTGATCTATCATTTGATATTTTTGTGCACTCTATCTTACCTTTCTTTTCATTCTCGTATTCAACATCTCTTATTCACTTTATTTTCTCTCTTTTTATTATTTTTTTAAGCCTCATAGCACCCCTAAACTTATTTTTTATTTTTTTATTTATAGGGATGATTGTGTTGTGAGTTTTTTTTTGTGGACATGGAGAAATAGGGTGTATCACATTTTTCCTCGCTCTATAGCATAGCACATTATTACAATTTTCATACAAGATAAAGGTGTAAGGATAAAGATAATTCTTATTAGTTAGGCTAAAAGTGTGGTTTAAAGATATGAACATTTCTTAGTAAGGCTCAAAAGGATGGCTAAGGATGTAAATAATGGTTAACTTGAAATGCTCAATCGATCCAATAAAGTGCTAAATTATCTCTCAAGCCAAATACTATTTAGGATTTCCCTCAAGGGATGATAAAATAGATTCTAAAATATGGAAGACCTCATTAATAAGAATAACTTGCCCGAAATTTTCTCCCAATAAGAATACCAAAATCAATCATGAACATGTGCATAAAAATATAAATCAATTCTATCGAAACTAGCAAGCATATCACATGATTAATGTACATATCTTAATGAGCATCTTACATTTATTATCCTAGTTATAACAACCAATTATAGCATTGGGTTCATATGTTTCATATCAAATACGCATGCATTTGGTTTTCATGTTTTCATCAATTTCTATCCAAATCATGATCAAAAACATCCTAAAAAATGAAAAAAATCCCAAATAAAATGAAAATCCTAAAACAAATGAAAATGCATAGTAAATAGTAAAGTAGAAAACAAACTTCCCTTCCCCACACTTAAATTTCATATTGTCCCTATTGTGTACATATGAATATGAAAAAGGATGAAAAGAAAGAAAACTCCCTTAGCCTTGGCACACCACATCTATTTTTAAAATTGCTTGATCTTTGTTGTGCCATTACCCTCCATATTTATTCACCTACAAAATAGAAAACATATAAGTAAAATAACGTTGTGTTTCCTCACAACAAGCAAAATGTTTACATCCTTGGTTAGACAATTATATTAGCTCCGAAAGTGCATCCACCAAGGTCATCATAACCTTTTAATTTGGAAAATGGTCTCCAAGATAGTACCTTACTCTCTGCCCATTATCTATGAACCAATCTTTGTTTTTATTTTCCAATTCAATCACTCCATGGTTTGTTACCTTAGTGATGGTGAATGAATCTGACCATCTACTCTTGAGTTTACCCAAAAATAATTTGAATCTTTAGATGTACATTAATACTTCCTATCCTACTTCAATAACATGGTGCACAATTTTCTTATCATGCCATTGTTTTTTTTTCTTTTTATACATCTTGGCATTCTTATAATCACTCTACCATAGCTTATCCTATTTATTCATATAGCATCCCTTTTACCTCTCTATTGAACACTTTTGCTTACCCACTTTATTAGGGATGGTAGGGAAAAGGTTTGAGTTCTAAATTTAATGGCTCATAAATAGATGGTTTAAATTTAGAACCTATCTGATGAGACTTCATAATATCATTACATACACACATGGGGTCATAGTCTCCAAATCTTTCACATTGTCAATAATATCAACTTGTATCATAAATTCCACAGTTTCATCATTAAAATAAGTTGAATTTATTTCCTTTCTCATAGCATCATGTGTCAAAGTCTCAAGTGTGGGTGATTCAACAAATTTAGTTAAGTTATCATCATGAGTGTGTGCCTAAGTGATTTTCACAGTGCTCATCAGCATGTATGTTTACAGTATTAACAAGCATATATTCTAAAGCATCACTAGGGCATACATTATGAAGTACATCATTAGCTAGTTCACCAATAACATCTATCTTAAAGCAATGAAATTTAATTACTTTAAAATCATTAAATGTTACAAGTTTATCCTATACTCTCATTGTAAGCTCACCTTTTTGTACATCAATGAATTCTTTTTTGGTTTCTAGGAATATATAACCAAGTATGATAGGAATATCATGGTTCTTCTCCATGTCTAGTATAGTGAAATAAGTAGGAAAGACAATTTTCCACTTTTACTAACACATCTTCTACCATAACTCGGGGTCGCTTGATTGACATCTGCCATTTGCAATGTTATTGAAGTTGGTTTGGCTTCACTGACCACCAATATATATAAAATTGTTAGTGGTATAAAGTTAATGCTTACACCTAAGTCACATAGTGCCTTACCAAAGTGTATATTCCCAATTGTGAACAGGATGTCATAGCTATTCAGATCTTTCAACTTTTGTGGTACTTTTCTCTCAAAGATGACACTATAACCTTTAGTTATGGTTATTATCTCATTATCTCCAAGCCTCCTTCTCTTAGATAGGATGTCCTTTATGAATTTGGCATATGAAGGCATATATTCAAGTGCATCTACAAATATTATATTTATGTGCACCTTTTTGAATACATCCAAATATTTTGAAAATTGATTGTTCAATTTTTTCTTTGAGAGTCTTTTAAGGAAGAGATTAGTGGATTTATAGAGGTTTCTATTCTTTGGGTGAATCACTTCCTTGTCAATACTTTCTTTCTCCACTTTTTCCTCCTCATCCTTTTTAGCTTCCTCATTTTCTTCTAAGGTTTTATCACTCCTTAAGTAATTGATTTACAATGCTTCTTACCTTCTCTTTTTGAATTAACTTCTATATTTCTTAGAAGGTTACATTAAAGCCTTTAATTTATGGTTTGGACTAGTTTCCCTATTTTTGTGTCCAAGTTTTGGATAGAAGCTTCATGAATATACTCTATGCAATCCACCTTTGTATTTACTAAATTGATGAAGTCTTTCATCATTCTCATTAAAGCACTTGTTTATGCTCACTAAGTGGCTTCTTCTCTTGGGCCTATGCTTACCATGGTTTTTCAAAACCTAGTGATGGGAATAGTTAATGGTTAAATTGATTACCACCTATATTATTGTTATTGCTTCATGAGAAGTTTGGGTGGTTTCTCGATCCTAGTTCATATGTGTTTGAGTATGGGTTTCCTTGGAAATTTTGTTTGTTGAAATAATTTTTTGCTTTAGGAAAGTTCTCATATGCCTTAGTAGAATGAGGTCCTTTGCAATAATCACACAAATGGGCTTTATACCATATTTACCCCTATACTACCACCATCTAACTTCTTAGTTAGACCTAGTGGTATAACATTTGTTTGAGCTTTCAATGATACTATAGTGTTTACATCTACTACTCTAGCCATTTTCCTTGGTTTATCCTTTCAACAGGCCATTGAAAATTGTTAGATGACATCCGATCAAGTAATACAAAATCTTTTTCTTCAATTTTAATCATTAAAGCCCCTCTGGTTGCAACATCAATTATGGTCCTTGGCTAACCCATCAATCCATTATAGAATATTTGTACTTATAGCCAAGTAGGAAGAATATGGTGTAGGCATCTTCTTAATATCTCTTTGTATCATTCCCAAGTTTCATAAAGTGATTCCCCTTCAAATTGAAGAAAAAGTGATGTTGTTTATGAGCTTAGTTGTCTTTGAAGATGGGAAGTACTTTGTAAGGATTTCTAAGCCAATTGATCACATGTAGTGATTGACCCAGAAGGTAGCGACTGTAACCATGCTATAGCTTTATCCCTCAGTGAGAAAGGAAACATGCAAATGTGAATTGCATCATCTAATACACCATTCATCTTGAAGGTGTCACATATTCTCAAGAATGAAGCCAAGTGAAGATTTGGATCATCATTGACTAACCCTCCAAACTAATTTGCTTGTACCATTGTGATGCGTATTTTCGCAAGTGTACGAATCGTTCAAGTAATAAAGTGTACAAAAGTACGGATATCGAACCCACAAGGAATGGCGTTACTAAGTACCGAAATTGACTAATCCTAATTTTATTTGAAAACCAAATTTCTGAATTTGTTTAAGAAGTAAATTAACTTAAAACTAACGCAAATAACAAAATTTAATGTTGTTCACAAATGATTAAAAACGCTAAGGCATTTGATTTCGCTAAATCAATTCAATCTGATTTCAAGTTATGTTATATGAGAATCAAAGTTAAAAGTGATGGTTGAAAAACCCAAACTTATCTAATACTCTTTCTCAAGTTATATTAGAATTACTTATCTATGAAAACCGACTATATTTCTATGAATATTTAATCACAAATAAGCACATTACGATTTATGGAATTTCTGGAATAACCACATACATCATGCATTAGGTGTCAAACTCGCATTCAACATACGGTATTTATCACAAGAAGCATTCATTACACATCTCCTCTCGGTCTCAATATAATGCAACAAATCATCTAAATCTTGATCAGAAATTTAAAAGCATTAAGCATGGAAATAAATACTCGACTTGAAAACAATGAATTCATATAACCATAACAAAAGAAATCAGATTTCCTTGATCTAACTACATCACAAATTTTTAGCAAAAAAACAACGAATTAGTTCATAACGGAAATAAGAACAACCATTATTTCAATTGAATCCATGAATAACAAATATCAATAAACTGCAGAATATAAAAACTAAGGAGAAGAGATGAAAAACTCTAGAAGATGAAGGCTTGGTAGCAACAATGGTGAAGACCCTTCAAGTTTCTTCAAAATTTCCTTCTCTTCTCCAAAAATGCCTTTGAACTCTACTTTATGCCATCCCCTCCTTCTCCATCATAATGTATATATAGATCTAGGGTTTTGGAGGGCAATTTTGGAACAAAACAGCATAAAAAAATGTTTTCGAACGAAACTCACCAGCGGCGAAGTTATTCTCGCCGCGGCGAGATTTATGGAAAACATACGATTTCGGTTCCACTAAATCTCACCGGTGGCGAGATGCACTTGGCCGGCGGCAAAATTGCTTTGCCAAAATCTGTGCTCCCTGCGTGATTTTCAACATTTTCTCGGTAAGATTTTCACCGGCGGCGAGAATATTCTCGTCGGTGGTGAAATTCCAAATGTTGAACTTTTGTTTTCTTTTTATTTGCACTCAATCCCGGTCATTGAAATTTGTCCCAAACTTCTCCATAATTATGATTTTACCTGAAATTGCACTTTAAACACGAAATACCCGTGAAATGACATTTGTGGATTAAATAATAAAATAAAATGCAATTTTCACACAAATATCAACCTTTAAATCATAACAAAAATGCAATAATTTGACTCCTATCACATTGGAATGAATCCTAGCTTATGTATGAATTTGTTAGCATTGATGTCCGATCTATTGATAGATGATTGTGCTCCATCTACTTGTGGGACTACAAAATCCCTTAAATGTTTAAGGACCATAGTAGCTCATCAATCCCTTTGGTCTACCATAACCCTTGATTGATCTTGTGCTAATTGTTTCCTTCTAAAGTGAAGTAAAGTTCTCTCTATTTATAGTTCAAAAGGAACATTATTTTCACTGGTCAACTTGGGCATACAATAGAAACAATAAAACAAAAATTAAAAGGTCCAAACTAGTATAATAATAACTATTATTAATATTTGTTACAAGTACTAAACTCCATGGCAATGGTGCCAAAAACTTGATCAATGAGAGGTAATCTATAAATATATGATTCGTGCAAGTAATATAATATACTTATGTATCAATATCGATCTCATAGGGAGTTATGTGACTTGTAACCGATTACTAATATAATTATTACAAATACTATTTGGAAAATAAAAAAATACGAAAACTAGAAAAATAAATAATAACTAATTTTAAATCGTAAGACTCAACAACTATGAAGATACATGAGAAAATGACCTAAAAATCTTTAATCCCTTAATTTCCTAACATGTGAATCACTAATTAAAATGCATCCAATATAATCATCAATATTATATGATCAATTGAATCTAACCTAGCATGCATTCCTCTCTCAATTACACTAAATACCATATGGTAATTAACTTAACTATACTCTTATGTCAATTAGATTGCATACTACTCATTATGTTCATCAATTATAGATCACACACCTAAGAATCATACATTTCTACCTAGAAACTATACATGTTATTTAATCAAGAAAAATAATTAAATTATTCTCTCAAATCTATTTAATTGCCTCTATATATCAATTATTGGCCAAACAATTAATAGCAATAAAATTAGATTAAATAATAGAATTGAATTGAAATAAAAATTGGGATAAATTATTAGATCATCACATGTAGAAAATTGGATTCATAAGACCCTTAGATTAATAAATTAGTTATACATATTTCATGAACCTTTTATATTTTTTATATTTTCATTTGTAAGATTTTATATTAAATCCATACATTCCTAGCATCTGACAATTATTACTATCATAACATATTTTATAATTTCTTTGAATATAATTATATTAATTTCTTCTTTGACATTGTAAAATTATCCAAGATTTTAGTTCTTTTATTCTTCCTCCTGAAGTATTTAGTACTGCTATAGTATTTTTACTTCTCTAACCTTCTTCAAGAGTTTTATATAGAGCTCATAGTGACTTTTGATAATACATTTTCTTAAGTATTGTTGTTGTATTTTAGGTATCCTTTGATAATACATTTCATATTCACACAATAATCTATGTCGCACATAACACATATTTTTATATTTGCTAAATTCCATTTTGCCACATTTATTTTTAGTTCATTGTTTTAGTAATATGGTTTCCTTTATATTATCCTATGAACTCTTTTTATATTTCATTTACTATTTTATCTAGATATTATCTTTCTGCTACAAAATCCACTTGCACCTTAAGATGTATATCATCTAATAGATTACTAAACTATACTTTAACATTTTCGATCATTTTATGTTTAATAATACTTTACAGATTGATGGGTTTGTACTAGTAGTTCCAAATGTCTGGATCAATACACTCATTGCACTATCATATTCATCTAATGTCTTTTTTCTATCTCTTATAATTTGGGTCTAGATAATCAGTTTTATCATTATTTCAATGAAATTTGAATTCTGAAGGTATAGGTCCACATTATAACTTTGTACCATTTTTGGTTGTTGTCTTATCCTATTTAGAGGATTAGGTTGTTGTTTATTTCTTTCATTTTTGTGATGATCAGAAGTTTCTTCTAGAATTGCAAGGAGCATTACTGTGTTTCTTTCATAATAATTTTAGAATTTTCTAGTACATAATATGTTTCACTGATTACTGTCATATCATCTTCTTCTTTATTAGATCATATTTTTTCTTCATAACATTTTCTTAATTAATGTTAACAGACTTACTAATGTTCCTACATCTTTATTTTCAGGATTCATAAATTATTTTTATAATTATTTTATATATTCTATTAGGTTGGAAATAAAGATTTTTCTTTATCATTTTTTTTCATTCTATAGAATCATTCCATAAAATCTTCTTGATGGTTCTTCTTTTAATCCTTATATTGGATGTCTTTCTAGAATATCTTGTTTTAATATGTAATCATAACTATTTTGTCTTATTTCTTTAAGGATTTCTTCTTGGGTTTTATATATATATTGTAAATATTTTATTTTCTATTCTAAAAGAATTAAAGCTTTCATTATAACTTTTTTATTATTTATTATGTTTATTAAGGTACCATTATTTTCTATTTATATTCCTTATAATTTACCATTTGACATCTTTAACATATTTTTTCTTTATAATTTATCAATTTTTCTTATTTACCCATTACTCCATCGATAAGATTTTTGAGTTACTTATTTTTTTTTTAATTCTTTTATTTCTTCTTCTTATTTCCAATCATGTTTGTCTATTTTTGTTTGATCATTTGTATATTCTATTCGTGGTATGTTATTTTTTCTTACTGTATTACTTTTCTTTGTGGTATAAAAGGTTTTTATTTAACATCTAGGTTCCATTCTTCAAGAATTTCAAAGTCTACTAATATTTCTGGTTTTATTATTTGTCCAATTTATTGAATTTCTTTTATCTATTTCAATGAATTCATTTTGTCCATGTATTAAACTATTATGACTCTTTGTTAATAAATATCCTACTATGTAGTGTACTAAAAATTGATGATTTTCTTATTTCATTAAATCTTCTCCTTCAAATTCATAAGCTAAACTTAATACTTTATTTAGGTTTTTATTATTAATATTAATGGCAAACCTAAGGTATGCTATAAATTTTAATTTCTAGTATCCTAAATTTGCATGGATCATTCCTAATAAAACATTTTTTATATTTATTAATCTATTATCTAGTAGCGCTAATTTTATTGGTGTATCTATTCCTTCTCTAAAATGGATTTTTATTAATATTTAGATTCTTCCTAAATGGATGTATCCAATTCTTCTTTTGTTCTTTTAGAAAATTTTAGATAATTTATCCATAATGGTTTCTTTATCAATTAATAGTATGTTATACCTTTCTTTTGTATCTGTAATATTAAAGCTCATTTATTTATTAATTATTCCATAATAAATTATATATTTTCTTGAAAATATTTTTCTTATTTTGGAGAATGATAAATCTTTGAATTCATCTCTTTCCTTGACTTAATCTTGCCTTTTGTATTTCTTCGAAAAACATTTTGCTAATTATTATTTCTTGTGAAAAACATCATGAGATATCTTGTGTTTCTATTTTTATTGTTTATTAATTTTCTATTATTTCTACAATTTTTATGTATAAAAATTACTGTTCGCTTTCATTATCTTTAATTCCATTAAGTTTAGGGGTATTTTTGATATTTTTAAAACCTTAAGAATATTTGTGATATTTCTTCAAAATTTTGAAAATATTATTGAAATCGTTGAAAGAGAATGATCTATTATCCTTGTAACAACTTTAATATTATATATATAGATATCTAATAAGGTGTTGAATGTTCTAAAATTTTCAAGACAAGTTTCATAATCCTTATCTTTAAAATAATCATTTAAGGCTAAGAGATAGTCTTTATCAAAATTTTCTAATAAAATTATATTTTTATCTTTTATTTTGATTTCTTTCAAACTGATTGTTTAATGTTTAATTGCTAGTTCTTGTACTTAATTTTTATTTTCCTTATCATAATATTGTGATATTTCTACCTTTATCTTTTTTTTATTAGTATTATTATTTGATATAAACAAATATCTAAACATTCAAGATCCTTAATTGGCTTAAAAGTTATAATTATTATACTTAAACTTAATGGGTCCACCGCACTCTTCATTTCTGTTCTTCTTTTCTTGTTATGCTGATTATGCCTCAACTTTGCTTAAACCCTAACACCCTCTTCATAATGGTGAGCCTTTTGCATCCATACATAGATGGTGTCCAATATAGACTTGCTTAGAAAAGAGTAATAAAACTCCATTTTATTCATGATATAATAGTTATTACAATCTTATGGCCAACTAAAAACCTTGAATGGATCCTTAGCCACTCCTAATTTCTGGTTGGGATTTCTATACTAGAGATTATGTTTTTTTCAAAGGTATGTACTCTAGTTTTTCTTGTATTTCCAATTAAAAATAAGGATTCCTTTTATAGCATAAGGAATCCCTGTTTACAAGATGTCAATTACTATTTTATCATTCCTTTAATAATTTATCTACTTTTCTACTTTAATTATCAGCCATTTTTTTCTTGGCACATACTGCTAACAATAGATGTAGGTTTACATCTTTATTTTTCCTTTTCGTTTTCTACCGATAAGTCCTCTTCTTTATCCTTTTTTACCGATAGTCCTTTTGATGATGATGCATCTTCGTCTTCTCGATCTCAACTATTGTGATTTGTTGAGATTTTTATATTGGTCCTTTTCATCTATAATGACTGGTGAATTTCTAAGAGATGTTTCTCTGAATAGCATTGAATGTCTTACTATCTTTGATGTCTCTAGGAAAGCTGCTTCTCTAAATAGTATTGAAGGCCTTACTATTTTCCCTAGAACTTCATGAGTGCTTGAGAAGCACTAAAATTACCATAATTTAATTTAATTGATTAAAATATTTATATTTGTATGATTTTATCATATTTTATATAAATTTGTATTTTCAGAATCACATGTACTTATATTTTTTTAGGTATTTTTTCTTCAAAAATAATTTAAAAACATGAAGAAAAATAATGAAAGTAATACCCCAAAATATTTTAAGTGTAGTATTCATTTATTATACAAATAAGTGACATAAAAATGAGGAAAAGTTAAATGCAAAAATGGAAAAAATGGACAAAACTACCCAATCATAGGCATGCCTACCCTGTCCCACGCGTAGGCATGACATGTCACGCCAAGATCAACGGACTTGTCTAGGCCCATTTACCTGCGACAGTGCCTATATGCACACACCTCTACTCACATGCATGCCCAGCTTGTCCCATGCTCAGCCACACGCATGTCATGCTGAGATCCACTCCTCTATCTATTCCCATCCGTCGGCACCAGTGTCCAACAGTGTGTACCTTTGCCCATACGCATGTCATCTTGTTTGTAATGCATCCAACACCCATGTTCAAGATATTTTTACACTTTTTTAGCCTTTTTCTCACCTATAAAATGACCCTCTCCCGCATTGTAAAACCATCCCTCATGATCCCTCAAAATTCCTAAAATCTCACATTATCAACTCTTTTCTCTCTCTCTCTAGAAAACTTTCTTAGTTTTTTTAGTTTTAAAGTTCCTCTCTTTTTCAGAAGAATTAGTTATACTTTTGTAAATTTCTAGTTTTTGATTCAATAAACATCAATATAAATCTGTTTGGAGGTTTTTCCAGAAACAGAATTAACATCAAAGTTCTGTAAGGATTCTTTTAAGAAATAATTTTAAAATGAATTATTTACAATTATTTACAATTATTTTTATATTTTATTCTTATATGTTATATTTAATTTGTCTATGATTAAATTTAACATGGTTGGCTAGTTGTAAATATGATATAATAATAGTGTTGTTATGCTTGCTAAAACATTTCTATAATATAAATTTTTTTGTTTTTATTCAAGATTTTATATTTAGAATGTTAGAGAGAAATATATTGTTTTTCATTGCAAACTTAATTATCAAAATTAGATTTTAAGATTTAATTATCCGATCATATGAGTAATGCCCTTTTATTTGTTAGTATAATCTTCCAGTAGTTAAAGTGAAGCTCTTCTTCAAAAACAATTATAAGAACTATTATTTGAAAATGTGTTGATAACCTATTTTCAGTAATGGTTTTAAAACTTGAAAGTTAGTACTTGGATAATTACATCCTTAGGTTTAATTTTGACATCTTTAATAAAGTTTAAAATGTCTACACCCACCAAAGGTGACATTTAAATTATTCATTTTTAATATCTTAGAAAAAAGAATTGATTTAATTAACTAAATTAATTATCAACCCCACTTATAGGTGTTAATTGATTTATTTAATTAACAAAGAATATCTAACCCTACCAAAGGTGATATTTACATAAAAAGAGAAAATCAATAATTATCAATTTATATCTTTAATAACCTAAATAATATAAGCAAGCATAATTAACTTAATTATTATATCCATAAATATTCTATTGTTATGAATGATAAAATTTTGCATAATTGTTTATTGAATCCATAGCTATGTTTATTTTTTATGTTATTATATTAGGAAATACAAAACAAAATCAAAATATCATGACAAGATGTTTATAATTTAATTTTGTTTTTAAAAGTTTGAATAATAAATTAAAAACCACATATATTCCTTACTTAGATTGACCTTGAGAGTATACTTGTCATTTTCTATAAAATGATTCGTGCACTTGCGACAATTTTACAAATATAAAATCAAATTATTTGCACAAATGGTATTGCTAACCCGATGTTGATTTTTTTCATCAAGTGTTAGCGGTGTTATAGGGAAAAGAATAGATTTTTAAATTATTTAGTTAAAAAGAATTTAGTGAACTTTATTTTCATTCTTTTTCTTACTCTAATTGTTTACTTTCATTTTATTTATTTATTTTCCTTTTAATTTATGTATACTCACTACTACAAAAATGAGCATTTAAATTGGGATTTAAAGTCAGTTTTGGGAAAAACTGACTTATAATGAATTTTAAGTCGGTATGTTGAAAGACCGACTTAAAAAATTAAAATATAGTATCAGTTCTATGTGTCAACTAACGCTACACGTAGCATTTTAAGTCGGTTCTACTTGTCAACCGAATTAAGTGACGTGTAGTGACAATTGACACATAGAACCGACTTAAAATCCTATATGTAGTGTCGATTCTACATGTCAACCGAAGCTACTATTTTATTTTTTTAAATTTTTTAAGTAGGTTGACAAGTAGAACTGACGCTACATGTAGGATTTTAAGTCAGTTCTACGTGTTAACTGACTTAAAAAATTAAAGAAAAATAATATAGTAGCGTCAGTTGACACATATAACCGACGCTACACACATTTGTCTTTTCCTTTTCTCTTCTTTCTCCCCTATTTTCCCACATAATGTATTTTCTAGCTGTTGTAACCCTAATACGATGACTCCCTTCTCTACTCTTTCTCATTTTTTGGTCACCTCCGACCTTCAATTTTGGCACCGTTTAGTAGGTTTTCTTCCTCTCCAAATTCTCTAGATCTCCTATTTTTTAGCGTAATACTCAAAAATTTTATACCCATTTTCTCCCTTATAAAACACAATTTTTTATTCATTTACTTTATTTTGTCACTTCATTTACTCTTGTAAGTATTTCTATGAATTATTTTACTCTTATTATTCATATTTCTTTATTTTTTGTATATTATGTGATATTATTTATGTGTATAAACTTTTTTGTTATGTAGGTTTTGTTTTTTTATTTAAGCATAGAAGAAAATAAAGTATTTTTATTCATTTATTTATTTTAATAATTTTATGTATTTAAGTGTTTGTGTATGTATAAAAATACCTTATTTTCTATGTATATATTATATAGATAGAAAATAAGATAAGATATATTTTTATATGTATATAATATATAATGAGTTTATTAATATTTATTATTATATATATGTATAAAATATGTATTCTTATAAATTACATGCATTTTTATATATAAATTTTTATATATTGTATATTGTTAATATTATATATTTGTTATGTTTGGTTTTTATGTATTTATTTTTATATGATGTTTTGATAGATATTTTAATAATTAGAGAATTCCTATATAATCATATCTGAAATATATTGGTTGGATACATATTTAATTTGTTTAATTTTAATATTAAAAAATGGACAAATCTTGGATGTAAAAGTGTAGAATTGAGCAGGACTACATTTATGGAGTTGAAAGCTTCTTGCAATTTGTTTGTAGATATAGTAATAATGTAATTTAAGATATATATATTGTATGTAAATTATTTTTTTGTAATAAATTTAATTCTCAAGTAATTAATTAATATTTAACTTTTCAATTATTTGTAGTATTTAAACTCTTTTAAATAGATTTTGGTTTTTTCTCCTATTATGTGATCGAATACAGGTTCTCAGGATAATAGAAAATAAGTAAAATGTGTAAAAAAAAAATACAAAATTTGAATTCGTTTCACCATGTGAATCAACTTTAAATTTTAAGTCTCCCAATTTAAAGTCGATTCACCTAATTAACTTTAATAGTCTCTTTGTTGTATAATCATTTTACTTTTCTTTACTTGATAGGTGTGCTTAAACTTTAGTTTTATTTAGTCTATGCGAGGAAAGAGATCCTTAGGGCATCCTCTTACACCATACATGAATAACATTAATAAACCTAGGAAACTATCAAGAAGGTTAAACTTTGAAATTTTTTAACCTAAACCTAAACCAAACACTGAACCTAACCATGAATCCTTACCAAAATTCTTAAAAATGAGGGATCACCGACTTGCCATAGAAACTACGATGGAGGAATTTGCAAGTCCAATCATTGGAAATGCAACTAGCTCAATCTAACTAGGTGAGGCAGCACAAAGTTATGACTTGAAAAACATTGAATTTTCCCTGCTTCCTTCATTTTATGGGCTGCCTAATGAAGATTTTCTTTCCTTCATTAGGGACTTCTATGCCACAGTCCAAACCTTCCCCCTCGGTATTCTAAATGAGGATTAGCTTAGAATGAGGTGTTTCCCCTATACCTTGAAGGACAAGTCCAATTATTGGTTGATGTCACTCCTTAAAGGTTCTCTAATGACATGGGATGACATTTGCAACAAATTGATGGGAAAATTCTACTCCCACCAAAAAACATCAGAGTTGAGAGCACAGGTTTCCACTTTCTCTCAAATGGAAGAAGAACCATTCCATGAAGCCTAGGATTGGTTCAAAATATTCCTCACTCAATACCTCCATCATAGCTTCCACCTACAATTGCAGAACCAATTCTTTTCAGATAGACTTAAGTAGCAACGCCAGTTCATTGTCAACAATGCGACTGAAGGAGCTATAAGAGAGAAGATAACCTCAAAGACGTATAACCTCTTTGAGATGTTGGGTGCCAATTCCTAACAGAAAAAATCATGAGTGAGAAGAGATAGATTTTATGAAATTGATTCCAACAATGAAGTTCAATGAAAACTTTTTCAATTGACCAAGTAAGTTTCCCTTATCACTACGTAAACCAACACCAAAAATGAACATTATGGTTTATGTAGCAACATAAGACATGGTACTAAAGCCTGACCATATCAATGAGAAGCACTAGTTGGACTTGAACAAATTAACTTTTTTGGAGCATATCAACAGAGACCAAGATTTGACCCCAATTCAAATACTTGCAATCCTGGGTGGAGAAATCATTCCAATTTCTCTTGGAGGCAAATTAACCCTTCTTGTGCCCAAAACTCAAATCAGCTAGGCCAAAATTTCTACTAGCCCATTCTAAGAAGCCTTCTCAATAAACCAACCCTGGAGAAGAACTTAAATTCTTTTATTCAAGTCTGCAGATAAAGGTGGAAATCCAAGTGGAACCATTAGCTGAGCATTTGAAAAAACAAAGCAAAGAATAATTGAATGGTAATATTGGATCAAATAAATTCAATTAAGAGGAGACATTGAGTTTTTCATTCTAAAATCTCCAAGCAATGTCATACTAAAAGACGATAAATTTTAGTCCTAAGTGGAAGGTCACCTATTAGTGTATTTTCTTTTCTTTTAGTTTTTTGTTTTGTTTTTATTTTAAGAATGTGTAATAAAATTACAATGAAATAATAGAAATTAACTTGTTTCAAAAATTGTGTCCATTCTTTAAATTTTAACTTAGATTCCTTGCATCTTTCTTCTTTAAGCCTATACATTTTGTCAAGTTATAAATCTTTCTTAGAGAGTTCTACTATTTTTCAATATAGGAGCGAGATGTTGATATGCAAGAGGAGGAGGATCAATATCAAATACAAGTAGCCATGGGAGATGTTAGAGATAGGAGAAAAATGATGAAGGACTCTACAATGCCAATCATTGGTAATGCAACTTCCTACATACAATTGCAAGATGTGGCATGAAACTATGAATGGAAAAAGATTCATTATTCTTTGTTGCCTTCCTTTTACTATTCCCTAATGAAGACCGTTTGCATTTTATTAAAGAATTCTATGCTATTGTCCAAACCTTTCCACTACAGTGAATTGATGACGACCAGCTTAAGATAAAATGTTTTCCTTACACCCTTAAGGATAAAGCTTGGTTGTGGTTCATTACTCTACAATCGGGTTCTCCAACAACTTAGGAGGAAATCTATGAAAATTTTATGGGCAAGTTCTAGTCCTATCAAAAGAATGTTGATCTAAGGATAAAGATAATAACATTTTTTCAAATGGATGAAGAGCCTTTTCGTGAAGCTTGGGAAAGACTCAAATACCTTTTCATTCAATGTCCTTATCATAACTTTCCATTGCAGCTACATAACCAATTTTTTTATGATGGATTGACATTGCAGAGTCAATACAAGATTGATAATGTTGTTGGAGAAGCTATGGGAGAAAAGACTGCAAAGGAAACCTATAATCTCTATGAGCTATTTGGTTCTAATTCCCAACAAAGAAGTATAGGAAGAAGGAGAATAGGAGTTAATCACTACCACAAAAGATGCAATTAAGTCAGGATGTAAAGTCGGCTTTTGGGAAAAATTGACTTATAATTTATTTTAAGTCGATACACTAAAAGACCGACTTAAAAATTTAAAAAATAGCACCCGTCTTACATGTTAACCGACACTATACATAGGATTTTAAGTCATTTCTATGTGTCAACTGACTTAAGCTTCATGTAGCATCAGTTGACACATAGAACCAACTTAAAATCCTATGTGTAGTGTCGATTCTATGTGTCAACCAATGCTACTATTTTATTTTTCTGTAATTTTTTAAGTCGGTTGACATGTAGAATCGACTTAAAATCCTACGTGTAATGTCGGTTCTACTTGTCAACCGACACTGCTATTTTATTTTTTTATAATTTTTAAGTCGGTTGACACATAGAACTGATGCTACACGTATGATTTTAAGTTATTTCTATGTGTGAACCGACTTAAGCCACATGTAGCTTCGATTGACATGTAGAACTGACTTAAGCCATGTGTAGTGTCAGTTGACAAAAAGAACAGACTTAAAATCCTACGTGTAGCGTCGGTTTATGTGTCAACCAACTTAAAGGTATTTTATTCATTTATTTATTTTAATAATTTTATGTATTTAGGTTTTTGATAAATATGTATTGTATGTAAATTATTTTTTTTTGTAATAAATTTAATTATCAAGTAATTAATTAATATTTAATTTTTACAATTATTTGTAGTATTTAAACTTTTTTAAATAGATTTTGATTTTTCTACTATTATGTGATCGAATATAGGTTCTGTGGATAGTAGAAAATGAATAAAATGTGTAAATAAAATACAAAATTTAAAGTAGGTTCGACCCGTGAATCAACTTTAAATTTTAAGTCTCCCAATTTAAAGTCGGTTCACCTAACTGACTTTAAAGGTATATTTTGGCATAGTGAATGAAGTTGGATTCGGTAATGAGATAACCATACAACTTGTTGAATTGACTAAGCAGGTGCAACTTCTCACTACCCACCAAATGCCAAATCAAGAGGGCTGTGAAGTGTGTTTTTCAATTGGGTATGATACTCATAATTGTTCATAAACTTGTGATTCTAGTGTGGATGCAATGGAGGAATTAAATTCCTTTGAAAGGTATCATCCAAACACCTATAATCACCTTTACCATCATTGGACACCAAAAAAATTACAAAGCCTACACCCAATGTCAAACACTAAGGCCAAATGAAAACCACCCTTACCTATCAAATTAATCTTTTAAGCCAACCTTAGAGGATAGCTTGAATTATTTTATTCAAGTTAGTCATAATAACCAATTGATGAATAATCAAAGGTTGAGCACCACAAAGGGTTCAATTAAAAGGATTGAGCTAAAGTTTGGAAACTAGCTGAACAAATGCAAAGGATAGAACCAGGAAATTTGCTCGATCAACCCAAACAAGCGAAGGAAGTAAGAACCTTTTGAAAGGGTAAGGTAGTCAATACTAGTTTACTTGAAATCTGTAAAGATCTACCTTGTAGTTCAGGTAACAAAGAAGGTAAAATTCTAGTCTCACAAAATGGAGAGAAAAATGTTAAACTTGACAAGCCTTTGGAAAAACTCATTAGTGAGTCATCTGACATCTCCAAAATTCAAAAGACAATAGAATTACACCAACTGCAAGTACCCACACCGGCTAAAATGTCCAAACAAGATAAGCAATTCTAGGATTTGTTTTAATATACTTTCTAAAGTAAATATCAATTTACCATTATTAGAAGCGATCATGAATGTTCCTTCCAATGCTAACTTTTTTAAAGAGTTGAACACTAAGAAAAGGAGGTATGAACTTAATGGGCAATTAGTAGTTTTAAAATTTTCTAGTGCTATACTTCAGCACCAACTTATCCCTAACTTGAAAAACCCTAGAAGTTTTATCATAAACATACCTATGGGGGATAGGAAGGTCGCTATAGCAATGCTTGATTTAGGTGCTAGTATAAACTTTATGCCCTACTCTATATTCTTACAATTCAATTTATGAGATTTAAAACTCATAACTATGTCACTTCAACTTACAGATAGATTTATTAAGTATCCAAAGGGAATAGTTGAGCATGTACTAGTACAAGTAGACAAACTGATAATACATATTGACTTTAGGCTCTGAATATGCAAGAAAATCTAGCCTTGGATAGAGAGCACATACTACTACTCGGTAGACCATTTATGGAAACTACCAAACTATTATTGATGTCCAAGATGAAAATTTGACAATGACAGTCTTAGGAGAGACTATTCATTTTAAAGTTTTTGATTCTTCACCCTTTTCCTTCTATTTATGCCATTTATGAAATATTCGATGTTGACCCTTTGGATAATATTTTACAAAGCACCTTTTCTCGAACCAGAATAAAAGACAAGCTTGAAACTATTCTTACACTTGAAGAGGTCAAAGAAGATTTAGATGAGGAAACTAAGGGGTACCTTGAACAACTAGATAATGATGAACTAATGACAAAATCTAGTACACTTTTAAATCTATCTAGTTCCCCATATAGTAAAGAGGCCAATCCTTTTGAAGTTGATCTTAAAGAATTACCTCAGCCCTTAAAATATGTTTTTTTGGGAGAAAGAGAAACTTATCCCATGATAATTTCTTCAACCTTAACCAAACCTAAGAAGGAACTTATAAAAGTGCTTAAGAAGTTTAAGAAAGCCATAGGTTGATGTATCAAGGATATAAAGGGCATTAGTCCTACCATGTGTATGCCTAAGATCAACTTGGAGGATGGTGTTAAACCCGTACGAAAGGCCCAAAAATGACTAAATACAAACATGCAAAAGGTAGTTAAGAAAGAAATTCTTAAACTGTTATAAGAAGGAATTATCAACCATATTATCGATAGTAAGTAGGTTAGTCCATTTCTTATAGTATCTAAGAAATCTGGGTGACAAAAGTGAATTAGTGCCCACTAGAATAATCATTGGATGGAAGATGTGAATAGATTTAAGGAAACTGAATTTATATACTAAAAAAGATCACTTTCCTCTTGCATTCATTGATCAAATGTTGGAAAAATTAGTTGGGCACGAATTTTATTATACTCTAGATGGACTGCTCGGAAATTATAAAGTACCCATAGCACTAGAAGATCAAGAAAAGACCACATTTACATGTCCTTTTAGGACATTTTCTTTTCCAAGAATACCATTTGGGTTATGTGATGAGTGCTTAAAAAGCACTAAAATTACCATGATTTAATGTAATTTAATTGATTAAATAGATTTATATTTGTATGATTTTAACATATTTTTATAAAAAATTGTCTTTTTAGAATCACGGGTATTTTTAATATTTTTCAAGTATTTTTGTTCAAAAATAACTTAAAGACTCGAAGAAAAATACTGGTGGCAATTCATAATAAATATGTTGAGAAACAAAATGAGTAAAAGTAAAAAAGATAGAAAAATTGGACAAAATGTGTCCAAAATATCAAAAAGGCTGAAATCCCACGCACTATAGCCCATTGATGCCAAGTCCTACACACACACCCAGCACACAGTGCACCGATTTTCACACGCGCCAGCATATGCCCACACCGTGTCCCGCGTACGCCTGCGGGCGCCAATCGCTCATCTACCCCAAATTTCATACCCCACACACATGTTAGCTTGTCCAAATGATACAAAATCAATTTTTGAAATATTTTCCCACATTTTTTATCCTTTTCCTCACCTATAAAAAGGACCATCTTTCCCAATTGTAAAACACACAATTTTCCCAACTCTTTCTACCTCTAGCTTTCTCTCTCTAGAAATTTTTCTTAGGTTTTTTAGTTTTTAGTTTTAAAGTTCTTATCTTTTTGAGAAGAACTAGCTATGCTTTTATAGATTTTTAGTTTTTACTCAATAAATGGAAATACAAATCCCTAAGGAGTTTTTCAAGCAACAAAATTAGCGTCAAAGTTTTGTTAGAATTTTTTATAGTTATTTTTTATGTTTTATTCTTATATTGTTTTTAAATGTTTCTATAAATAAATTTAATATGGTTGGCTATTTATAAATATGATATAATAATAACGTTGTTACGCTTACAAAATATTAAATAGGTACAACACCTCTATAAAATAAATTGATTTTGTTTTAATTCAAGATTTTATATTAAGGATGTTAGAGAGAAATATATTATTTTTCATTACAAACATAAATATGAAAATTAGATTTTAAGGTTTACTTATCCGGTCTGATTTAGAGTAGTGCTCTTTTATTTGTTGATACAATCGTCCGGTAGTTAGAGTGAAGCTCTATTTCAAAAGTTTTTTTATAAGAACTATTATTCGAAAATATATTAACCACATATTTTCAGTAATGGTTTTAAAACTTGAAAGTTAGTACTCGAATAATAAAATTCTTAGGTTTAATTTGGACACCTTCTATAAAGTCTAATTAACTCACTCCGCTTAAAACTATGATTAGATGGTTTGCTATTTTCTTAGAAATAAAACTAAAATTTAATATTTAATTAATTAATAGGCACCTCCTAAGGATATTAGTTAATTAATATTAAACAAAATAATTTGGGCCCCGCCTAAGGAAACTTTTGTACCAAAAAGAGAAAATCAACAAATATCAATTTATATCCTTAATAACTTAAATAATATCAACAAGTATAATTAATTTACTTATTTTATCATCAAATACTCCACTGTTATGAATGATAAAATTTTCATTATTGTTTATTGAATCTATATCTATGTTTATTTTTTTGTTATTAGACAAGGAAACACAAAAACCAAAATACCATTACAAGATATGTAGGATTTAATTTTGTTTTTAAAAATTTGAATAATAAATTAAAAACTACATATATTCCTTCCTTAGATCGACCTTGGGAGTATACTTTTCCTTTTCTAAAAAATGATTCATGCACTTGCAAGAGTTTTACAAATATAAAACAAAAGTATTTGCAAGATCGGCATTGCATGCCGATCTTGCCTCATCAAGTTTTTGGCACTATTGTCAGGAAAGGAATAACATTTTAAATTATTTATCAAAATTTTGAAAACTTTTTGTTTTGTCAATAATTGTGATTTTTTTTATTTATTTTGAGTTTAAAAAAATTTAAAACAATATTATTTAAATAATGAGCTCTAAAAAAATTAATAAATAATTAAAAAAACTAATTAACTTAGATTTTTACCGAACTTAATTTATTAACGTAATTAACTTAGATTTTTACTTAACTTAATCTATTAACGTAATTAATTTATATTTTCACTTAACTTAATCTATTAACGTAATTAACTTATATTTTTACTTAACTTAATTAACTTAAATTTTAATAGCATGAAAGGTAAAGATTTAAGGAAGTTATGTCTAGAAGACTAGTTCTTAGTAGCCTTTCTGCCACTAGCATGAAAGGTAAAGATTTAAGGAGGCCTTACTCCACCATTCTTTCCTAGGAACACTTTTGGTTAATACTGATTATGTTATTTAACTTAGCGATTTTAATAAAATAAAATAAAATGAAAAACTTATTGAAGCTATATTTCTAAGTTAAAATGAAACCCCCCAAGTTACATTTTGCTAAGACGTTAAGCTAAGCGCTGGATAGGAGGCAACCCATCCTTTTAGGTAAATTTTTTATTTTTATTTATTTAATTTATTTTAGTTTAATTGCAAGTGAATAATTTTAGAATTGTTAAAACTAAAATTTTTTGTTGATATATTAGAAGTTCCAACGATCTGTCTATGTGAACTTTATTGATGAACATGATGGATGTACCTTTATTTCTCCATCACGATTTGCACATTCTCAAGAAATAGATAACTTTTCTTCTCTTTTCAAATTTTCTTTAATTTACAATTGTTACATTGAGGACAATGTAAGTTATAGGTTGAGGGTGGTGAAAAGTTACCATGCTTCATTTCAAAATATTTAACAATTCTAAAAGTTATTATGTTCACATTTTCATTTTTATTGTGTTTGATTTTATTTATGTGGTTTAGGATTAGTTTTAAAAAATTTCTAACAAAATTTTATCATTTCTTCAAATCAAATTTAGGTAAATAGTTAAGTCTTTTACATTGTTAGATTAATTTTTGAAATTTATATTAAGGATGTTAGAGATTATAAGGTCTGATTTAGAGTAGTGCTCTTTTATTTGTTGGTACAATCGCCCGATAGTTAGAGTGAAGCTCTATTTCAAAAGTTTTTTTTATAAAAACTATTATTCAAAAATGTATTGACGACATATTTTTAGTAATGGTTTTAAAACCTGCAAGTTAATACTCGGATAATTAAATTCTTAGGTTTAATTTGAACACCTTGAATAAAGTCTAATTAACTTACCCCACCTAAAGCTTATGATTAGATGGTTTTCTATTTTCTTAGAAATAAAGTTAAATTTAATACTTAATTAATTAATAGGCCCCGCCTAAGGATATTAGTTAATTAATATTATGCACTTGCGATAGTTTTACAAATATAAAATCAAAGTATCTACAAGATCAGCATTACATGTCGATCTTGTTCATCATTATGCAATGCCCTCGCTACGTTCTAGAGATGTATGATTTCTATCTTCTCGGACATGATAGAAAAGTTCATTGACATTTTCATGGATGATTTCTCTATCTTTGGAAACTTATTTGATGATTGCATACATAAATTTACTTTGGTTTTAAAACGCTGTATTCAATGCAATCTATCCTTTAATTTGGAGAAAAGACATTTTATAGTTCAATAAGGGATAGTGCTAGAACATATCATTTCAAACAAAGGTATTGAAGTTGATAAGGAAAAAGTTGAATTGATTTCCAAACTACCTCTCCCTACATTAGTTAAGGCGATAAGAAGCTTCTTAGGACATGTAAGATTTAACAGACAATTTATTAAAGATTTCTCTTAAATAAGTCATCCCATATGTAACCTATGATCAAAATATGTTTATTTTGATTTCAACGACGACTACCTTATTGCCTTTAATACCTTGAAAGAGAAACTAACATATACCCTTGTTATTATAGCACCAAACTAGTATTTACCCTTTGAAATAATATGTGACACTTCTGATTATGCTATCGAAGAAGTCTTGGGACAGAGAATGGATAAGCATTTGCATGTCATCTACTATGCTAGCAAAACATTCAATGACTCTCGAATGAATTATACCACCCTTCAAAAGGAATTCTTGGCTATAGTGCTTTCTTTAGAAAAATTCAGGTTCTATTTAGTAGGATCTAAAGTGATTGTGCATTCTAATCACACTGTTTTAAAATAACTATTAAGTAAATTGAATGCCAAACCAAGATTAATTAGGTGGGTCTTACTCTTACAATAATTTTACCAACAAATCAAGGATAACAAATGCAATGAAAAAATAGTAGCTGACTATTTGTTTAGGCTGATTTCTAACTTCAATGCTCTTAAATGTGAGAGTAAAGAAGATATAGTTGAAACTTTCATAATGAAGAGTTATTTTCAATAGGTCTACACCATGGTATGTTGATATTGTAAACTATCTTACCATTAGTGTTTTATGACTTAACACTTCATATTAGGACAAGAAAAGGTTCTTTAAAACTATCAAGGACTATTTCTAGGATGACCCTTATTTATATAAGATTGGTCAAGATCAAGTCATCTGGAGATGTGTACCTAAAGAAGAATATAAGAGCATTCTGAATTTTTGTCATAAAGTTCATTATGAGGGCCATTTTAGTGGCAAAAAGACAACCCATAAAGTATTAGAGCCCACTCTTTTCAAAGACACTAATATGTTTTGTGCACAATGTGATAGATGTCAAAGAACATGCAACATAAGCAAAAGAGATGAAATGCCTTTGACATCTAATTTAGTTTTTGAACTCTTCCATGTATGGGGGATTGATATTATGGGTCATTTTCCCACATCCAATGGTTTTCAATATATTTTGGTCGTTGTGGATTATGTATCCAAGTGGGTAGAATTTATCCCTACTAAAACCAATGATGCTAATGTTGTTGTAAACTTCTTGAAGGATTAAATATTTAGTAGGTCTAGAACACCTAGAGATATAATAAGTGATAGAGGTAGCCATTTTTGTAACAAAATCTTTGTTGGAGTACAGAAAAAGTACAACATCACACAAAGAGTAGATACTTTATATCATCCTCAAACTTCCAGTTTATTATAAGTAAGTAATAGGAAAATCAAGGGAATATTGGAATGCACTGTGCATCATTCAAGGAAGAACTGGGCATTTAAGTTGAATGATGCCTAATGGGGATACCACACACGTTAAAAAACACCTATTGGGATGAGCCCTTGTCAGTTAATCTTTGGGAAAGCATGCCACCAACTCATTGTACTCAAACACAAGGTTTATGAGGCAATTGAAGAGTTAAATATGGACTTAAATAAAGCATGAGAAAAACGGTTACTCCATATTAATAAGTGGGAAGAAATTAGAAACAAAGCCTATGAAAATGCCAAATTGTACAAAGTGTATACTAAGTGCTATCATGACAAGAGGCTAATTCCTAAGACTCTACACCATGGAATGAAAATTATTTTATTTAACTCTCACTTGAGATTGTTTCCAAGAAAACTGAGATCAAGATGGGATGGATCATTCAAAATAATCTAAGTATTTTCACATGGAGTAGTAGAACTATTGGATTCCAAGACACAAACAATATTCAAAGTCAATGGGCATCATGTAAAGCCTTATTTAGAAGGACCATACAACACTACCAAAATTGATTACATTTGGTTGAGTAATCCTTAGCATCATAATGATGCATCTTGTTAAGATGTTAAACTAAATGTTGGATGGGAGGCAACCCTTCATTGAAGGGTAATTTTATTTTATTTTAAGTAATTTAGTTTGTTTTATTAATTTATTTTCTTTTATGAGCATTTGGTTTCTTCTATTGTATAAATAATTGCTTGTTAAGATGTGTTAAAGTACCTGTTTGTATGATTCAAATATGATGTTGGATGGAATTAGTGTTCTACATCAAAATCCCTAACACATAAAGAAATTTGGTAACTTTTCTATCCATTTTATTTTTGCAATTTTTATTTGTTACATTAAGGATAATTTAGAATTTAGATTGGGGGTGGTAGGATTTAAAAGTTACATAAATTAGAAAAATTTTAAAATTCTTATAAACAATGTGCCCTTATTTTTCTTATTTAGTTGTGTATTTTTATATTAATTATCTCCTTTAATTTATTTGTTTCTTTTATAGATGTGTGTTATTTTCTTTATTTGTGTGTTTAGGTAAATTTGAGTAGTGTTCAAATTCTTGTCTCAAAAATAATCATGTCTTATAAATTAAGTTTAAGCAATGATTAGGTCTTTTTTATTATTATATTAATTTCCAATAACATAACATGAAGTAATATGATAATTAGTAAGTAATATGAAGTAATATGATAATTCTTTTTTAGATATCTCTATAGGTATTAGCATTGAATGTTGAATTTTCTCATCTGAATAGAGTATCGTATATTTATTTTTCATTTGCTTAGATTAAATGATTTAAGTAGAAATTGATATTATATGTCTTTATCTCATTCATGCATAACTTCTACAAAAAAAGAGACATATCTGGGGTTACCTAAACCAAAATCAAACAAAAAATGCACAAACTTAATCACTCAAAAATATCCTACAAAAATGTATAATATGTACATGGGTCCACTCTCTAAAACAAATATGTTGAAAAATATATGAAGAAATAGAGAGATAAAGAATATATAGTATAATCTACATACTACAACATTTTTAGCCTTAAACAGTTGTAAGAGTTGGTTAGTACAAAAGAAATATATGAAATAATTCCCCTAGAATTCATTGCATTTATTTTTCCTACATTTATAAAAGGCATATATCTTGAAAATTTTCATAAGGATTTTGATTGCTGCATGAAAATAATATATATGATTTATACATTCGATTCCTTTCATGAGATAAAAGTTTTGCACTATTTTGACCCTTTCTTCTTTTATAAGTATGCAGACTTATTAGTTCATTTCTAAACATAAATTCTATTTGCATACGCTTTAGTAAGAGTGCTTGAACCCATAGGATTCAGTGAATTGAGAGTATTGACTTGTGATGAGTAGAGTCGAAACGAATTCGGATTCCCAACACTGAAAACCCTCATGAGAATTAAACTCATCCACTAGGGAAACCTATGGGTTTAAAGGCTTATTTCATACACTAAATGCAACCATGTAAATTCATGGATGTGATTTAGGATAGTTTAATTTTTAGTTTTTATCGCTTCTCTTACTAAGGAATTAGCAAGAAGTTGGTTGGGGTTGTGATGATGAGCTCTTAAAAATAACTAAAATTACAATAATTTAATATACTTTAATTAATTAAATAGATTTATATTTGTATGATTTTATCATATTTTATTTAAATTTTTATTTTTGGAATCATGGATATTTATATTGTTTTCAAGTATTTTTGCAAAAAAATAATTTAAAGACTCAAAGAAAAATACTGGAAGCAATATATCAAAATATTTAAAGTATAGTATTCATTTATTATACAAATAAGTGAGAAAAAAATTAAGAAAATTCAAATGGAAAAATTGAAAAAAACAAACAAAACTACCCAATCACGCGCATGCCCTACCTGTCCCACGCGACACCATGTGTATGTCACATCTAGATCCACACTCTAGTCTACGCCTAACTATCGGATTCAACATCCAACCGCACACACTTCTACCCGGATTCTAAGCTTGTCCCAATCTTTGCCACGCGTATGTCGCGTTGAGATCCACACCCATATCTACACCAATCTATTGTTGCTAACGCCCAACCGCGTGCACCTATGCCACGCGTATCTCAACCTATTCAAAACACATCCAACACCAATTTTCAAATTCAATATCTTAGTAAAAATGAATTAATTTAATTAACCAAATTAATTATCGACCTATGTATAGGTGTTAATTGATTTTTTAATTAACAAATAATATATAACCCTACCAAAGGTGATATTTATGATTGTCACACATGAAGTGTGTGTAATGAATATGAAATTATACATAACGTAACAAGTAATATAATGATAAGAAAAGATCGTTCCCACCTAGATTATTTTATTATAAACTAATTTTTAAAACTAAAAAATAAATATCAATTTTTTTGTGTTTTTATATTTTAAGGACACAAAATTAAAATAAATATTAGTAAATAGCAATAATTAATTAAATTAGATTTAATAAATAAGAAGATATATGAGAAAATATCTAGGAATACTTAATCATCCAATTTTTTAAACATGTGAATCGCTAAAATCCTATTAATATAATTATCAATCAATTACATAATCAATTAGATCTAATATAGCATAAATTCCTCTCTCAAGTAAACTAAACACCATATAATAATTAATTTAATCAAACTCTCATGTCAATTAAATTGCATATTACTCATTATGTTCATCAATAATAGATCACATACATAAGAATAATACATCTTATACACTCTCGATACTATTCTTGTGGCTTTCATTCCGTCCATTGGCCATTGATAATTATCGCTAGCCATTTTCTCAAGTAAATCATAAGCTTGATTATAAGATTTGGCTACCAAAGCTCCAATAGTAGATAAATCAACAATAGTTCTTGTTTGAGCATTGAGACCATTGTAAATGGTCTTTATTTGAATCCAAGAAGGAATACCAAAATGAGGACACTTCCTTACAAATTCCTAGAATCTTTTCCATGCTTCATATAAATATTCTACTTCATATGGTTGGTAGGAAGTAATGTCATTCCTAAGTTTATCATTCTTTTTTGGTGGGAAGTATTTTATCAAGAATTTATCCACCAACCCATTCCAAATTACAATGGAATTAGATGGCAAAGAGTTTAGCCAAGCTTGAGGACGGTCTTGCAAAGAGTAACCTCATGTTTGGTTGACTAGAATGGAATGGAATCAGAATTGATTCCTTCTAATTTTATCTTGGTTGGGCAGCAAAAGTGGTAATGGAATGGAATTGATTCCTAAAAGAGAAGGAATAAGAATTCTTTCTCCCCCCTTAAGAAATCATGATTTCATTCCCATCTCAATTTATTTTTCTAATTTTACCCCAACCCCAAATATAACCCTAAGTCCTAAATCCCAAATCCCAAAACCCTAAACCCTATTTAGAAAAATAATAATTTTAATCTTAAATCTTAACTCACAAATATAACCCTAAACCTTAAACCCTAAACCCTACACCTCAAATTCGAAATCCCAAAACCCTACACCCTATTTAAAAAAATAATAATTTTACCCCTAAACCTTAACCCACAAATATTACTCTAATCCCCAAATCCCAAATCTAAAAACCCTAAACCCTATTTAGAAAAATAATAATTTTAACCCTAAACCTTAACCCACAAATATAACCTAAACCCCAAATCTAAAATCCCAAATCCCAAATCCCTAAACCCCAAATCCCTAAATCCTAAATCTCAAACCTCAAAACCTTAAACCCTATTTAGAAAAATGATAATTTTAATAATATATTTTATTTTTAAGTAATAATTATTTAAAAAAATGATTTCAAAATTGTATTTTGTCTAACGAAAAAATAATAATTAAATGATATTATTTAAACTTTACTGAATATAGGGGTACTAAAGTAATATACAGTATTTTTCATTCCATTCCAATTGTAAACCAAACATTGTAATACTGATTCTTTCTTTGATTCTAGTGGTCAAACCAAACCAAATTATTTCCTTTTCATTCCATTCCATTCCATTCCCATTCCGATTTCATTTCGTGAACCAAACGCGACCTAAGGGAACAAGCTAAGGCTAAATGCCTTTTCTTTCACACCACTGAACTTAAATGAATCTAGAACTTTAATAAACAATCTAAGATGAAGATGAGGATCCTATATTGGTAATCAGCTAAGTTGTCCAACTATTTGTAGCATTTGAAACATTACTAGCTTTAGTTCAAATTGATTAGCTTGAATGCTTGGCCTTGTAATACTTGGATTTAGCCCTTCCAACATAGGTCTTGCATATTCATTCATAGTTCTATCTCTATCATCCATAAAAAGCATTTGATTGTTCAAGTTTAGCTCCACATGGTGCGACGTGATTTGCAATAATGGATGGTGTGGCACACGGATTGAATGCGAGCAGCAATCGCATGGCGACACGTGCTATTTTTTTACCCTACTCCAAAGTCAGATTGAACGAAGTGCTAACACATGGCACATTGTTTGTCCTCCTCATACATGGCTATCTATGATTCATTGTCCCTGCTTACGTGGCATCCACATGGCTTGCCCAGTCAGTTCCTCTACTTGTGTTGTATACCACATGGCAGCTCATGATATATGCCTTATGTTAAAAATTTATAAAAATTCCAAAAACATCCTAAAAAATTCCAAAAATTATATTTTTACCCCTTTTTCACTAAAAAATTTATATTTTATTATTTTTTGGTCCCAAAATTACTATATATTGAATCAAACAAGTAAATATAAGTGAAAAAGTGTGCTAATGACTCTAATTTCATAGAGTTATCACACCCCAAACTTAAATCTTTGATTGTCCTTAAGTAAAGCTAAGTATAACTAAATAAAATAACATAGGTAGTATATTCATAAATATACTTATATTAGTACCTGTATATTTCACAAAAAACTATCCCTTTCAAAAGTTGTACAATCCTATGATAAAGAGGTTCACACATTCATCAATCTATGTTCCATAAATACAAGGATATGCAAGGTTTTTGACAAGATGATTCGTGTGTATGTGATGCACATGATATCATCCAATGCACTCATGAAATCAACCTATATGAGCATGCTAATCAATTCAATCTTAGAACAAGTCTCATAAGTTTATTTTTCACATCCATTTCCACTAATATAAATATGCACTTAGCTATAGATCAATAAGGACTTTACATGCTTGTAATGCAAGGCTTAGGTAAGGGTCAATAAATGAAGACACTTAGGCTCTTTCTACAACTTACCTTTTTTTTGTCATGTACTTTTTAACTACAATTGAGCTTTAACTTGATATTTCAGTGCATCCTCTTTTGTCATTCTTTTCATATTCTTTTTATTCCACATCTATTTTATCCTTCTTTTTTTGTAACTTAATAACACCCCAAACTTATTTTCAATGCTATTTTATTTTTATTTAGAAGGATAATTGTGCTGTGAGCTTTTCTTCTTTTTTTCTCTTTTTTATAGAGTGCATTAAATTTCACCTTACTCAATAGCATAGCACATGATTGCATTTTTTTCTTTTCATACAAGCTAAAGGTGCAAGGATAAAGGTCATGCTTATTAGTTTAGCATAAATTTTTGTTACAGATATGAAAGGTTCTTTGTTAAGCTCAAATGGGTGACTATGAATATTAACAATGGTTAGCTTGACAGGCTCAATCAATCCAAATAAGGCCTAAATCATTTCTATTCCTAAATACTATTTAGAATTTCTCCTTAAAGGATGATCAAATAGATTCTAAAACCTATTAGATCTCATCAACTCACATAACTCACTACAAGTTTTCTCTCAATAAGAACACCAAAATCAATCATGAACATGTGTATACAAATTTGAATCAATTCAACCAATACTACCAAGCATATCACATGATTAATGTAAATATCTTAACAAATATGTTACATTCTTTATCATAATCATGACGACCAATTTTTATCATTGAGTTCATATGTTTCATATCAAGCATGCATGCATTTAGTTTCCATATATTTATGAATTTGTACCCAAATCATGATTAAAAACATCCTAAAAATAAAAAAAATTCCCTAAAATCAATTCATAAAACTTTCAAATGCATAGTAAAAAAATTAATGTAGAGAATGAACTTCCCTCCCCCAAACTTAAATTACTCAATATCCCCAATATGCCCATATAAATATGAAAAGGTAAAAGAAAAGAAATCTCCATTAATCATGGCACACCACATCTGTTGCTGAAATGCTCATTCTTGTTGTTCCATTGCTCTCCACATTTATTCACCTATAAAACAAAAACAATGAAAATATAAGTAAAATAATGTTGGGTTTCCTCCCTACCAGCATCACATTTAACATCTTTAAATAGACAATCATATCAACCCCTAAGGTACATCGACTAAGGTTATCATAGATGCTTCATTTGATAAGTGATCTTCATAATAGTGTTTCACCCTATGCCCATTAACCATAAATCGCTCTGTATCTTTGTTTTCTAATATAATGGTTCAATGATTGGTTACCTTAGTGATGATGAATGGACCTCACCATCTACTCATTAATTTTCCTAGAAATAATTTGAGTCTTGAGTTGTATAGTAACACTTTCTAACCTAGTTCAAAGATAAGGTGCACAATTTTCTTATCATGTGATCATTTTTTCTTTTCTTTGTCAATCTTGGCATTTTCAAAATCATTCCACCATAATTCATGCAATTCATTTATTTGAAGCATTCTTTTCTCACCAGCTACATCTATAGACATATTTAACTATTTCAATGCCAAATATGCTTTCTGCTCCAATTCTACTGGTAAGTGACAAGCCTTTCCATAAACTAGCTTATACGGGATGGCACCAATTGGTGTTTTAAATGTAGTTCTATATTTCCATAAAGCATCATCCAACTTAGATGACCAATCATTCCTAGAGATGTTCACATTTTTCTCCAAAATTATTTTCACTTCTCTAATGGATACCTCTACTTGCCCACCTGTTTGGGGATGGTAGGGGTAGACACTTTATGCTTAATCTCATACTTAGAAAATAATGAATTAAATGATTTATTGCAAAAGTGACTTTCTCCATCACTAATAATGATCCTAAGAGTTCTAAACCTAGTAAAAAAGTTTTTCTTCAAAAGTTTCATGACAACTTTGGCATCACATTTGTTGCTAGTAATGGGTTCTACCTAATTTAACATGTAATCCACTCCTACAAGTATGTATTGGTTAAAAAATGATAGAGGAAATGGTCCCATAAATTTGATACCTCACATATCAAACAGTTGCACCTGAAGTATACTATTCAGTGGCATCTTATCTCTTTCTGAAATATTACCTATCCTTTGACATTTTTCACATATATTTATATAATTCTAAGCATCTTTAAACTCTGTGGGCCAAAAATAACAAGATTGAAGTACCTTAGCTATTTTTTTGTGCTTCCAAAGTGACATCCATAGTCTAGGCTATGGCAATGGTAAAGAATAATTTCAACTTCATCATGAAGGACACACCTTCTCAAAATACCATCACCACATTCTTTATAGAGATAAGGGTCATCCAAAAATATTGTTTAATTTCTTGGAAGAACTTCTTCTTTTGTTGCCGTGTGAGGTTTAATGGAAGAATGTTGATAGCAAGAAAATTTGCAATGTCTCTATACCATGGGACTTCTATTTAAGCTACAAAAAATAGTTGCTCATTTGGAAAATATTCCCCAATAACCATATTATCATCCATTTTGCTTCCCTCTCTAGTCAAGGCAGATGGTTTGCTACCTGATTTTTTGTTCCTTTTTTATCACGAATTTCTAAGTCAAATTCTTGTAGAATGAGTACCCATTTTATCAATCTTGTTTTGGCATCCTTCTTCGTCATGAAATACTTTATTGCAAAATGATCCGTGTAGACTGTCACTTTGGTGCCAACCAAATAAGATCTGAATTTCTCAAAGGTATATACAATGGAAAGAAGTTCTTTCTCTGTAGTTGCATAATTCATTTGAGCTTCATTCAATGTCTTCCATGCATAGAAGAAGCACCCATTTTTTGCCTTCGCTATCCAAGACCAGCTCCAATAGCAAAATAACTTGCATCACACGTCAACTCAAAAGGCTTGTTCCAATCTAGTGTGATTATAACTGGTGTGGACACTAGTCTCTCTTTAAGCACTTGAAATGTTGTTAAACATTTATCATCCAACCTGAAAGGCATGTCCTTTTCCAAAAGATTACACAATTGTTATAAAAACCTATATGCCCAAGAAAACTCCTTACTTCTCATAAATTGGTAGGTGGTGGTAGTTTCTCAATCACTTCTATCTTAGCTCTATCCACCTTAATACCATTAACTAAGATTTTATGGCCTAAGATTATAACTTTATGTGCCATGAAATGACATTTCTCCCAGTTTAAAACCAAATTGGTTTCTTCACATCTTTGTAACACTAGGGAGAGATAGTGTAGATGTTCATCAAATGAGTTTCCAAAGACCGAAAAATCATCCATAAAGATTTCTAGATGCTTCCCCACCATGTTTGAGAAAATGGCCATAATCTAGCGTTGAAATGTAGCAGGTGCATTGCATAATCCAAAAGGCATTCTTATGAAAGAAAAATTTCCATAAGTCATATGAAAGTGGTCTTTTCTTAATTAGTGCCACAAAAATTTGATTATAACCAGAGTATCCATCTAGAAAGAAAAAGAAAGAATGCCCAGTTAATCGGTCAAGCATTTAATCCCTGAATGGGAGAGGAAAATGAACCTTCCTTGTGGCTTTATTGACTTTATGAAAATCCATACATACTCTTTATCCCATGATAGTTCTAATAGGTATTAACTCATTGGACTCATTTTCCACCATAGTGATTCCTCCTTTTTTCGGTACACATTGGATTGGACTTACCCATTCACTATCTGATATTAGGTAAATAATGCCCATGTCTAGCCACTTGACAATTTTCTTCTTCACCACTTCTTTCATAATAGGATTTAAGAGCATTATGCATCCCTAATGGGTTTAGCCTTGTCCTCTAGCAAGATTTTGTGCATGCATATAGATGGGCTTATGCCTTTGATGTTGGTAATAGACCAACCTATAGCTTTTTTGAAGTTCCTTAGCATCATTAGCAGTGCTTCCACTTGTTCCATACTTAGATCAATCAAGAATATGACTGGAAGTGTCTCGTTATCACCCAAAAATGTATAACAAAGATGAGACGGTAAAGGTTTAAGCTATACTTTGGGTGGCTCCTCAATGGATGGCTTCAACCGTGAGCTTATTTCAAGACATTCCACGAATGCATTTGATAGACACATAAAATGTGTCTTCCAAAAAGTTCACACATTTCACAATATCAACCTTTGATTCCATATTTTCAAAATTAAAACAGGTTGAGTTGTTTTTTGTTTTACTTAATGTCCTTATTCATAGCATCATGTGTTAAAGTCATAAGTAGGGGTGATTTAACAAGTGTTGCTAAGCTACCAACATGAATTTATGTGCCTACATGAGTGTCATGGTATTCATTAGTATATGTGTTTATAGAATTAACAAGCATATACTCTAAATCATAAATAGGGAACATGTCATAAAGCACATAAGTATTTAGCTCATCAGTACTATCTATTTGAAAGCAATCAACAATATTATCATCATCAGAAAATTTAATTACTTTGAATGCATTAAATGTTAGTTGTTCATCTTGCACTCTTATTGTAAGCTCATTTTTTTGTACATCAATGAGCACTTTTCTTATTGCTAAGAAAGGACGACCAAGTATGATAGGAATTTCACGGTCCTTCTCCATGTCTAGCACAATCAATTCCATCAGAAAGATGAATTTGTCTACTTTTACTAGTAAATCTTCTATCACACCCCAGGGTCTTTTAATTTTCCTATCTTCCATCTACAGTGTTACTAAAGTGGGGTTAGATTTACCAACCCTTAATCTTTGGAAGACTAATAATGGCATGAGGTTAATGTTAGACCCTAAATCACATAGTGCCTTGCCAAAATGGATGTTCCCAATAGTGCAAGGGTTGTCAAAACTACCTAGATCCTTCAATTTTGTGGAAGTTTTCTATCAAGGATAGGGCTATAACCTTCAATCAAGGTTATTATTTCATGATCTCCAAGCCTTATTTTCTTTGATAGTATATCATTTATGAATTTAGCATAAGACAACATTTGTTCAAGTGCCTTTACAAATGGTATGTTTATGTGCAGATTCTTGAAGACTACCAAAAATTTTGAAAACTACATATCTGACTTTTTCTTGTATAGTCTTTGAGGAAAAGGAATAGTGGGTTTGTAGAGGTTTCTCTTTTCTGGCTGGATTATTTCCTTTCCATTACTCTCTGTATCCACTAATTCCTCCTCATCCTTTCTAGTTTCTGGTTCCTCCTTATCCTTTTGAGTCTCATCTTCCTCTATATATTTACCACTCCTCAAGGCTATGGCACTGTAATGGTCCTTCCCTTTTCTTCTTAGGTTTATTCACTTGGAAGGTTACCTTGAGGCCTAGGAAAGTTGCCTCATTTGGTTCTCTAAAGTTTGAATTGAAGCCTCTTGAGTGAACACTTTTGTATTTACTAATCAAATGAAGTCTTTCATCATCCCTATTAAGGAATTTCTATTGTACTCAATAGATGGCTTCTTCTCTTGGACTTGTTATTGATTTGGTAGTTGTAAACTAGGTGGTGGAAATGATTGATAGTTGAATTGATTACAACCTTGATTATTATTATTCTAAGAGAAATTTGGATGTTGTCTCCATCCTAGATTATATGTGTTTGAGTATGGATTATTGTTTCTATTCATATTACCCACATAGCATATGGATTCAGGATTATTTGAACAATTATTAAACAAATGAGCTCTTCCACAAAACACACATGCATGACACACCTAAATTTTGGACTTAGTTTATAATCACTGTCGAGTTTTGAGCCCTCAAAAGATTAACCAAAGATAAAACTTAAGCTTTAAATGTTGTGTTATCATTTACCTCATGCACTCTGGCTACTCTTCTGGTGGCTGTCATTCTATCCATTGGCCATTGATAATTATTGCTAGCCATTTTCTCAAGTAAATCATAGGCTTGATTGTAAGATTTGACTAGCAAAGCTCCATTAGCATATGCATCAACAATAGTTCTTATTCGAGCATTGAGACCATTGTAAAAAGTCTCCATTTGAATCCAAGAAGGCATACCATGATGATGACACTTCCTTAATTAGCAATTCCTTGAATATTTCCCATACTTCATATAAAGATTCTCCTTCGTATTGTTGGTAGGAAGTAATGTCATTCATATATTTGGAATTCTTTGTTGGTGGCAAGTATTTCATCAAGAATTCTCTGCCAAACCATTCCAAGTTGTAATGGAATCAAGTGGCAAAGAGTTTATCCAAACTCAAGCATAGTCACGTAAAGAGTAAGGGAACAATCTAAGCCTAAATACCTCCTCTATCACACAACTAAACTTAAATGAATCTACAACTTCAATAAACAATATAAGATGAAGATGAAGATGAAGATGAGGATGAGGATCCTCTATTGATAATCTGCTGAATTATCCAACTGTTTATAGCATTTGAAAAATCGCTAGCTTTAGTTCAAACTGATTAGCTTGAATGTTTGGCCTTGTAATACTTGGATTCAGCCCTTCCAATGTAGGTATTACATATTCATTCATAGCTCTATCTCTATCATCCATCAAAAGCATTTGATTGTTCAAGTTTAGCACATTATTGTTTATTTCTAATGGATTAGCCATTTTTTCCTCTTGGGTGACAACTTGTTTTCTAATCGATCTCAAAGTACACTCAATTTCAAGATCTAAAGGTAAGATTTTTCCCTCACAAACTCAACTCATGAAATAGACTCAACTATATTTCTACAATACTAAAGAAGATATCTAAATAAATAACTAAATAAATAAATTAAAGTTACAAAAATAAATAAAGAAAGAAAATAAAATAAATTAATTAATTAACTAAAATAAATAAATAAATAAGTAAATTAAAATTAAGGTAAAGAAAAATATCTAAAATAAAAAATAATTATAATAAAAATTATTAATTTTTAATATTTATAATCCCGAGCAACGACACTAAAAACTAGATCGCCACACACGAAGTATGTGTAATGAATACGCAAGTATACATATCGCAACAAGTAATATAATGATAAGAAAAGATCGTTCACATAGAGATTATTTTATTATAAACTAATTTTTAAAACTACAAAAAATAAAAATCAATTTTTTTGTGTTTTTATATTTTAAGGAAGAAAAATTAAAATAAATAAAAGTAAATAGAAATAATTAATTAAATTAGATTCAGTAACTAAGAAGATATATGAGAAAATATCTAGGAATACTTAATCCCCTAAATTTCTAAACATGAGAATCGCTATACTCCCTTCAATATAATTATCAATCAATTACATGATCAATTGAATATAATATAGCATGCATTCATCTCTCAAGTAAATTACACACCATATAATAATTAATTTAATGACACTCTCATGTCAATTAAATTGCATATTACTCATTAAGTTCATCAATTATGGATCACATACATAAGAATCATACATCTCTACCTAAAAACTATGCATGTTATTTAATCAAGATAAACAATTAAATAATTCTCTCAAATCTATTTAATTGCCTCTATATATAAATTTTTGGCCAAACAATTAATAGCATAAAAATCATATTAAATAATATAGTTAAATTATAATTATAATTGGGGTAAAATATTATATCATCACATGGTAAAAATTTGGTTTATAAGATCCCTAGATTAATAAATTAACTACACATAATTGTGTTCATAAAGCTCATATTTTTCATAAAGGAAGACATACAAATTGATAAAGAAAAGCGTAGAAGAAGAAATACAATCAATCTCTTAAATTCTAGTGTTATTCTTTTATTGAATCTTTACCAAAATTGTATCCTCTCTTGAATTTTTCTATATTTTTCTCTTTTTAGCTCCAAAACTGGCAAAAAATATGCTAATGATTGCCTCTTATGGTATATGGGATGGTTAGGGGCTTCAATATAACTCAAGTGCAATCGAGACTGTCATATCGGCTTCATATCAAGGCCTGACATAAAAACAAGTAAAATCAAAAGTGCGAGCCAATCATAGAACGTGGCACACAAAATTCACTAGGCAACTCAAAACATGATGCATTGTAGGGGAGAATAGTCCTAGTCAAAACATGCTGAGTTAGCGCCACGTAGTGCGATGTTATTCACAATAATGGATGGCATGGCGCACAAGTGGAAGGCGAGGAGCAATTGAGCAACGACACGTAACAATGCTATTTGACCCTGCTCTAAAGTCGAATTGAATGACGTCTTAATGGCATGTGATTCACCCTCCTCCCACACTGCAATCTACGATTTGTTGTCCCTATTTGCATGGCGTCCACATGGATTGCCCACTCAGCTGCTCTTTTTACGTGGCAGGCCACATGGTAGCTCATGATTGTCCCTACTTTAAAAATTCATAAAAAATCCATAAATATTCCAATAAAAATCCCATAATCCCAAAAATATATTTTCACCCTTTTTCACTAAAAAGTTTATATTTTAATACTTTTGGGCCCAAAAATACTATTTATTGAATAAAACAAGTAAATATTAAGTAAAAAGGTGCGCTAATGACTCTAATTTCATAGTCATTAATTTATATAAAAAGAGAGAATTAATAATTATCAATTTACATCTTTAATAACCTAAATAATATGTGCAACATAATTAACTTCATTATTATATCCACAAATACTCCATTATTATGACCTTGGGAGTATACTTGTCATTTTCTATATATGATTCGTGCATTTGTGAGAGCTTTACAAATATAAAACCAAAAGTATTTTAAAACAAGTATTACTAACTTGGTGCCAATTGTTTTCATGAGAGTTATCAACTTGCTCGGTGCTACTAGTTGTTGTTGTAATCTTATAGTAATTTCTTACTATCTCCTTTAGAGTTATAAGATTTCGTACTTTGTAATTAGCATCATTGCCTTCAGCCTCTATTCTAATTGTGAAGGATTTATGAGTTACTCCACTAAACCCTAGAATAGATTTACTAGCTTCTTCCCAATTATTAGACTCATGGTTTTTTGCCATTATAAACCACATAAGTGTTTTTATGTTCCTCTTTTTCTGCTTCATCAGCCCAATTGAGCTTTCTTATTTCAAAGATGTTATTCTCTTTTGAACTGTTAGGTTTTTCCTTTTCATCTTGATTTTTTTCTTTAGAAGGTTTATCTTCTTTAGATTGAATTTTTGATGAAGATTTTTATCTCCTTTTCCTCTATCTTGATTTGATATCAAGATGTTCCATTCCTTTAATCATAAAAATAGTTAGATGTGTTAATTCTCGAATAAGAGCATCTACTAAGCTATTCTTATTCCCTGAGAGATGTTCAATATCAAAATTGTAGTGGTTGAACCACTATTTCCATCTAACTAATCTTCCTTGTTTGTAAATCACCTACAATATTAAATCTTAAAAAATAAGAAAAATTCTTGTTATCTATTCTAACAATGAATTTGAAACTTATGACATATATTGCAAATTTCTTGATAGCTCTTTTAATAACTAAATATTTTTTTTCATTACTATGATAATTTAACTCTAGACCTTGGAAAGATCCTGATGTATATCTACAAAGATATTCATTTTTTTCATCCATTTTTGCTTTCAGAACAACTCCCTGATATTCTTGTGAAACATTTGTTTCAATTATCATGTTAGTAAAAAAATTACCGTTACTTTTACTTTCTCCATATACAAAGTATCTTGTTCTATCCATTTTTAGATATAGTCTTTTTTCAATTTTACTTGTAAAGGTTTTCACATTTTTTATAAGCTTCTTGATATATACTTCAACATACGTCAAATTTATTTATTTTTGGATCTAAATGATTTTTTGAGTTTACTATTTTTAATAGTTTTCAAATACCTATTAGGTATTTATATTCTTATATTTCATTGGAAAAAGAGTTTTGTTTCTCTTCTACATATAATGAATATTTTATAAATAAGGTTTTTGCTGCTCTACCTCACCACATTTACACTTATTATGTTGTTGCATAAATGTTAGGTTTGATACAGTTAAAGTTTTTCTTATTTTTGACACATAGATGGTATCACCATCTCATGTTATTAGACTTATTTTGACTAAATATAATGTAAAAGGTAGATATAAGTTTAGGAAAATATTTCTTATTAATAAATCAACTCCTGTTTCCTATTGATATATGATAGGAACATGAAACTTTTCTCCTCCTATCATTATATTTGTATCTTTTAAAACCTTATTAAGATTTATTATAGTATTATTAACAATTCTTACAATTAAATCTTTTGGTGCATGTTTTCAATGTTCTTCTGAAAACACATATTTACTTGCTACACACATACTAGCTCATATATTTATATATGCATGTAAATGATAATTGGCACAGCCTTTAAATTTAAATCCTACCTTTATGTAGGTATTATTTATGTTTTTACTACTATACAAATCATTCATCTTTTGATAAAGCATATATTTTGAGTCAGTTATTTCCTCCTCAGTTTCCTAATAGAAAAATATTGTAAGTATCATCTATATCTGATTCCTCGATTAGTTCCAATTCCATCAGAAAAGCTTCTTCTAAGATTTTTACTTTCTATGGAATTTCCCTTTTAAATTCTTTCCTATGGTGAAGCCTGCTTAGACATTCATTAGCATAATATCCTTCTTCATTACAAATCCAACATCAGTAATTTTTCTTCCATGAAGGGAAATAATTCTTGTTTTGAGGAAGTTTATATCTCTTCCTTCTAAAATATCTTTTCCTATAGGTTTCCTTATTAAATATTCTTTTATATTTTTGAAAATCTTGTGTTTTGAATTTATATTTTTTAAATTTATTGTATTTTTTTTGTACTTCTATTTGTAGGGTTTTATGTTACATCTATATTTTCCTGATATTCTAAAATATCCTATATCACAAGATATTTTATAATATCATCTTATTTGTTTATATTCCTTTCTTTGTTGGCATTTAATAATTATCCAGCTTTTAAGGCTTCTTATTCTTCCTCATATATGCTCATACAAAATTCTCAAACTACCCAAACAAATCCTTTAATCTGTAGGGTACTTATAGCACATAAAATGATAGGAAATGTTAAAGTTTGGTTTTCAAACTTAACAGATCAACAACATTTTTTAATGCAAGGAAATGCTTCCACAAGAAGGGAATACTTGGATACAGTAATAAATGAAATATACAAAGAATTTATTGGATAAGATAAAGGAAGAACTATCACTGAATCTAGTGAAAATGAAATCAATGAAACTAAATGGCATCTAACAAATATGAAAATTTGTAACATATGTTACATATATTATTTTATTTGTGAATATGAAATGTATTATCATAAATTACCACCCTCTATGCAAACAACTTATAAAGAAATGTATTTTTTAAAACTTTCCTTGAACACTATATAACACCTTAACAGAAAATTAGGAACAAAGAAATAGAGAAACTATACCATATACTCTATGAGGAAGAATATGAAGCCTTAAAAATTGGATCATTATTAAATGCCAAGAAAGAAAAGAATATAAATAGATAAGAGAAGATGATAAAATCTGCTATGATACAAAAAAAATTAGAATACCAGGAAAATCTGAATATAATATAAAATCTTATAAACAAAAATATAAATATAAAAAATATAAATTAAGAAAACAGAATTTCCTAAAATATAAAAAAGAGATTTAATAGAGAAAACTACAAGAAAATATATTTTAGAAGAAAGAAGTATAAACCTTTTGAAAACAGGAATTATTGCCCTTCATGAAAGAAAAAATGCAGATGTTGGATCTATAATGAAGAAGGACATTATGCCAATGAATATCTAAGCACACTTCAACATAAAAATGAATTCCCACAAAAAGCAAAAAAATTGGAAGAAGCTTTCAAAATGGAATTAGAACCAATTGAGGAATATGATATATATGATAATTATAACATCTATCTATTGGGAAAAACTAAGAAAGAAATAACTAACTTAGAATTCATATCTCAAATTATGGATATTCTTCGTCAGAAGATAAATGATTTGTATAGTATTACAAATCCAAATAGTACTTACATTAAAGTAGGACTAAAAGTTAAAGGCTATAACACTTATCATTTACATGTATATATATATACAAGAGCTAGTATGTGTGTAGCTAGTAAATATGTATTTCTCGAAGACAACTGGAAACAAGCGTCAAAAGATTTAATTGTAAGAATTGCTAATAACACTACAATAAATCTTACTAAGGTATTAAAAGATACTGATATAATTATAGGAGGAGAAAAGTTTCACATTTCTACCATATATCAACAGGAGCATCAATTGATTTGTTAATAGGAAATAATTTCCTAAACTTTTACCAATATTTCACACAATGTTTCAACAAAATAAGTCTCACAACCTTAGAAGGAGATACCATCTATGTCTCCAAAATAAGAAAAATTTAACTGTCTCAAACTCAACTTTTATGCAACAATATAAAAGCAAAAAATGTGGTGAGATAGAAGACCAACAAAAACCTTATTTAGAAAATATTTCATTAGATATAGAAGAAAAAAAAATTCTTAATGAAATATAGGAAGACAAAGCTCTAACAGGCATAAGAAAAACTATTAAAAATAGTCATTTCAGAAAATCCTTTGGATCCAAAAATAAATAAATCTAAAACAATAGCCAACATAAAATTAAGAGATCCTAACAAGATCATAAGAAGAAAACCAATTATTTATACTCTAGAAGACATGATTGAATTTGGAAAACAAATTCAAGAACTTTTGGAATTAAAAGTCATAATACCAAGTAATTCACCTCACTCTTGTCCAACATTCTTATTTGAAAAAGAAATTGAGAAAAGAAGAGCAAAAAAGAGCAAAAAAGAGAATGGTAATAAAATTTAAAGGAGTGAATAAAGAAACCATTGATGATGGATACTTCATTCCAAAAAAGGAAGAACTACTATCATTAATAAAAGAAAAGAAATACTTCTCGAGTTTTGATTACAAAAGCAAATTTTGGAAAATAAGACTCAATGAAGAATCCCAAAAACTAATAACATTTAGTTGCCCTCAGGGACAATTCCAATGGACATCTATATCATTTGGATTAAAACAAGCTCTAGATATTTTTCAAAGATATATGGATAAATTTTCAAGATATTTGTTGTGTTTACATAGATGATATTTTGGTTTTTAGTAATGAATTAAATAAAAATTATTTGAATATTATCAATATTCTATAAGAATGTAGAGAAGAAGGCATTGTACTCTCTTAAAAGAAAGTAGTACTTGCTCAACAAAAAAATTAAATATTTAGGGTTGAAAATTGAAGATGGAAAACATAATCTATAACCTCATATACTAAATAATATTCAAGGTTTCCCTAGTGAATTAAAAAAACTAATTACAAAGATTTTTAGGATGTTTAACATATATAGAAGCATACATAAAGAAACTTCTAGAAATGAGAAAACCATTACAAGCAAAATTGAAAAAAGATCATATCTATAAATAGACTGAAGAAGATAGTATATATATAGATAGAGTAAAAGCAAAGGTAAAACCTTTGTCAACTTTATACCATCCAGGACCAGATGATAATTGAAACAAATATTTCACAAGAATATTGGGGAGTAATTCTTAAAGAAATAGTAGATGACAAAGATGAATATCTTTGTAGATATATATCAGGATCTCTCCAAGGTTCATAATTAAATTACCATATTAATGAAAAAGAATATTTAGTTGTTAAAAAAGCCATTAAGAAATTTGCAATATATGTTATAAGCTCTACATTCATTGTTAGAACAGATAATAAGAATTTTGGTTATTTCTTAAAAAAAATATTGTAGGTGATTACAAATAAGGAGGATTAGTTAGATGAAAAAAATGGTTCAACCATTACAATTTTGATGTTGAACATCTTCCAGGCCACAAAAATAGCTTAGTAGATGCTCCTACTAGAGAATTAGTACATCTTACTATTTTTATGCTTTCAAGAATGGAACATCTTGACATCAAAATCAAGATAAAGGAAAAGGCGATAAAAATCCTACATGAATAACTCGAGTTTCTATATCTCGAGAAATCTCTTATGGAGATGATGAGCGAAAACCGGCATCGCCGATCCTGCCAGTACTTTGGTTTTATATTTATAAAACTCTCGCAAGTGCACGAATCATTTCATAGAAAATGATAAGTATACTCCCAAGGTCGATCTAAGAAAGGAATGTATGTGGTTTTTAATTTATTATTCAAAATTTTAAAAACGAAATTAAATCCTAAACATCTTGTCACGATATTTTGGGGTTTTGTGTTTTTAATCTACTTACATAAAAATAAACATAGATTCAATAAACATTTATGCAAATTTTATCATTTATAATAGTAGAGTATTTATGGATATAATAACTAAGTTAATTATGCTTGCTCGTATTATTTAGGTTATTAAAGATATGAATTGATATTTTTTGATTCTCCCTTTTTTGTATGAATACCACCTTTGGTGGGGTTAGATATTCTTTGTTAACTAAACAAATCAATTAAAACCTATGGGTGGGGTTGATAACTAATTTGGTTAATTAAATTAATTCCTTTTTCTAAGAGATTGAAAATGAACCATTTAAATGCCACCTTTTGGTGGGAATTAGACAGCTTTAAACTTTATTCAAGGTGTCCAAATTAAACCTAAGAATTTAGTTATCCGAGTACTAACTTTCAAGTTTTAAAACTACTACTGAAAACATGTTGTCAATACATTTTCAGATAATAATTCTTATAAAACTTTTGAAATAGAGCTTCACTCTAACTACCTAGGAATGATTGTACCAACAAATAAAAGAGCACTACTCTAAATCGACCGGATAACTAAATCTTAAAATCTAATTTTCAGATTTAAGATTGTAATGAAAAATAATATATGTCTCTCTAACATTCTTAATATAAAATCTTGAATAAAAAATAAAATCAATTCATTTTAGAGATTTTTACCTATTTAATATTTCGCATAAGCATAACAACGTTATTATTATATCATTTTTACAAACAGCTAGCACAATTAAATTTAATCACGTACAAATTAAATATAACATGTAAGAATAAAGCATAAAAAAATAACGAAGAAAATAAAATCCTTGATGCGATGACATTCCCGTTGCTAGAAAACCTCCAAACGGAATTTGCACTCCCATTTATTGAATCAAAAAGCTAATAAATTACAAAAACATAACTAGTTCTTCCCAAAAAGGGAAGAACTCTAAAACTAAGCAAAACTAACTAAAACATAAGAAAAACTAAAAACAAAACCTAAAAACTAAGAAATGGAGAGAAAGAAAGAAGAGAGAAGTGTGTTTTGAGGTGTTTTTGAAGTGAAGGGAAGGGGGGTATTTATAGGTGAGGATGGAGAGAAAAAATGAGTAAAAAAATGTTAAAAAATGTAAAAACACGTAATGGAAATGCTGAGGTCATTAATGACATCAGCATGACGCCGTGGGGCGGCTGCCACGTGAAAAATGGGGCGAAAAAGGCGTTGGGGCGTGCGGAGGGGGCTGTGGGCCTGGCGGCGCGCATCAAGGTTGCTACGCGCAGCTCGGCGCGCGTGAACAGTGCCAGTGCGCTGGGGCACGCGCGTCATGGGGTGCTGGGGCGCGATTTCCATCTTTTTGACATTTTTGACCTTTTCGACCCATTTTGTCCAATTTTTCCATGTTTGTTGACCTTTTCCCACTTATTTATTAATATATTTGTGATGTATTGCTTCAAGTATTCCTCTTTGAGTCTTTAAATTGCGTTTTTAAGCCAAAATACCTAACAAACAATAAAAATACCCGTGATTCCGAAAAAGACAAATTTATATAAATATATGATAAAACATATAAATATATATATATATTTAATCAATTAATGTACATAAAATCATGGTTATTTTAGTGCTTTTTGAGCACTCATCAGGAGACAAGAAAAAAACAGGAAGAGCTTAATTGTTCAAAAAAACCTCTAGAGACCAGAAGCTCAAAAGAGGAATCTTCATTAAAAATTCAAGGTGAAACTTCTATAGATAAAAAGGAAGAAACTTCTGAAAGCACAAAGCTCAATTGGGCAGATGAGTCGGAAAAAGAAAAGAAAATAATTTATGTGGTCTACAATGGCCCAAAATCAAGAATTTATAAGAACTAGGCAAAAGCTAGTAAATCTATTCTAGGAATTAGTGGTGTAACTCATAGAGCCTTCACCAATAGAATAGAAGTTGAAGGTAGTTATGCCAACTACAAAACATCAAAATGAATAACTCTAGAAGAGATAGTAATAAATTATTCTGTAGCATTACAACAACAACCAACAGCTCCAAGAAAATTCACAAATCTTGAAAAAATAGCAAGACTTACATTGCTATTTAGAGAAGCATCTCCACTAGAGACATATAAAATAGTAAAGCATTCAGTGTTATTCAGGGAAACATACCCTAGAAATACTCCAATCATTTAGGATAAGAAGGACCAATATAGAAACCTCAAAAAACCACAATGGTTGATTCTCTATAACTTGGCCAGAAATTCTACCCAGGAACATATTGAAGATATAAAGTTCTATACTATAGACAAGGAATATCCTACAGGAAGTAAATTCAATATCTTAGAAGGAGTTGATTCAATATTTGTGTATAAATCTTTCATGCATGAATAATAGAAAATATATATCCATGAATTAATTTAAGTGAGTTAAATTATTTCTCAGAGAATTTTAAAAGAGCAATCAAGAACTTTAGAAGGAATATTAAAGGAGGTGATAAACTTGTTTATCTTAGATTTTTTAGTTCATTAATTTACTGGAATGAAGAAGGATGTATTAGTCCTTACCACTTTATTAAGATAGGGATTTCCAAAACAAACAGAGAAGTTCCCAAACCAAGGGCACTTCCAGAAAAGGAATTCAACACAAAAGAACTTTGTGTACTAAGAGGTCAAATGCTAAGTACTCAGGAAGATTGACAATTCTATTGAGATCAAAGTAAATTATTCAACCAATAAAGCCATCATCATTTCCCACAGTATCATGGTTCTGTCAGAAGAAGATAGTGAAACATTACCAAATACAAAACCAATTTTAATTGCAACAATCTAGAAATTGGTCAAGAAATAAGGAGGGTATTTTACTTCTATGCTAGAAAAGCCACCAAAGACCACAGATGCATTCTCTGCATCAAATATCGAGAAGATGAAGATGCATCATCATTAATGTCATCAAAGGAATATTTGACAAAAATGATAAATAAAAATAAGGAAATAAAATGTCGGTAGAAGACGACAAAAGAAATAAAGATGTAGATGCCACATCTTAGTCGGCAGCATGTGTCAAGAAAAAAAGAAGTGGCTATCCTTTAAAGTAAAAAAATAGACGAATTATTAAAGAAAGGGTAAAATAATAATTTTAGTCTTGTAAACAGGGATTCCTTGTGCTATAAAAGGAACCCTTATTCTCATTTCAAAGGACACACGAACACACAAAATACTCTAGCATAGAAAACCCCTCTATCTAGAAATCTCAAAACCAATAATGTTATACCTAGTAATTATGAGCGACTAAGCACCTCTTCAAGATTCTTAGTTGGCCTTAAGTTGGAAACCATTTATATATTGATGTAGAAGGCTCACCATTGCTAGGAAGGCATTGAGGTTTGAGCAAAGTTGAGGCATAATAGGTATAACAAAAGAAGATGAACATAAAGGAAGACCGTAGTGGACCCATCAAATTCAAGTATAATAATTATAAATTTAAGCCAGTTAAGAATTTTGAATGTTTAACTATTTACTTACATCAAGTCATAATACTGCTAAAATAGGAAAATAAAAACTATTTTTAAAAATAAACGACTAATAATTCCAAATAAAATCAAAGATAAAAATATAATCCTATTAGAAACATTTGATAAAGGTTATCTCTATCATTTAAATAATACTTTAAGCACAAGAATTATAAAACTTATCTTAAAAATTATAAAAGATTTAACATCTTATTAGATATTTACACAGATTATATTAAAGCTATCAGAAGCATTATAGACCATCCTAATTCAAGGAAATTAAAATACTATTTTTGTCAAAAATATGTAAGAATAGAGGAAGAGGAACTCAACAACTTAATATTTGCATACTACTTCTAATGGAGATTGAGATGTTGACCAAGTTGATCTTCACAAATATTCTCAAGATCCAACAAATTTTCTCAAGATCCTACAAATATTCTCAAGAACCTAAACAAGGGATAGATTTGGAATATCAAATTGGATGTAAAGAATAAATTAGGAAGCAATTTATTTTTTTGTTTTCATTAGTTATGGGCTTTTTATGTTTAGTAATTTTTATTTTAGTTAAGTGTGGGTTTTTTATTTTAATTTTTAGTATTTTATTTAATTGTGGGCCTTTAATGTTTAGAAATTTTTATTTTAAATCTTTTAGTCTTTTATTTTTAAGGTTAGATTAGGCGAAATCCACAACTAAATAGGCCCATTTCATCTAGGGTTTTTTCTTTTAGGGTTTCTTGTGGGCTTTTTATTTCAAGTCTTTTATTTTTTTATTTTTAAGGTTGGATTAGGCCCAATCCACAACTTAATAGGCCCATTTCATCTAGGATTTTTTCTTTTAGGATTTTTTGCTTATAAAGAAGAGTTATGTAATTTAGAGGCAAGAATGAATATCATTATTGAAAAGAATATTTCATAAAACTTTTGCTTTTATTTCTTTTGTTCTTAATTGAATACTTGAATTGGACTTGTCAAAGGGAGTGATCATCCTTTGTGGCATCTCAAGATTGGGGTTTTAAGGACTTTATTTCGTTAAGGTTCTAATCTCATCATCTTTAACACCTTCTAAGCAAATCAATCGTTTCTATTCCTTTGAGGTCATGGGTTCCTAGGTTGTTCGCCTAAAGGGTCTGCCATCAACTTCTTTAAAGATTATAAGTACACGGTATGTACACAAAAAAACTTATTTGTATACTGAGAATAGGAAAAAATAATATGCATTCAACACATATGACTTATCAAGATAATACTCTATGAATATCGAATCATTAGTACATAAATTAGAACTATTAGATTTAACTAATGAAAGAATAATTTTTAATTTTAAAAGACAATTAATAGATTCAGGATTAGAATTAAGTAACTAATATAATGAAGAACATAATATACTATACAATTGTAATGAATATAGAAGAAATTTAAATTTAATTATACCAAAAAATAATAAGATTTTTAGACACATTATTGCCTTCCATAAATAAACAAAGACCATTCACTACTACAAAAAACACATATGGCCTCGATTTTTAACCGTGACCGTAAGCCTATGGCCACGGTTATAAGAATTGAGGCCTAAGTGAGAGAGACTATAGACTGTTACCTATGGCCTCGGTCTTTCAATAACCGAGGCCATAGGATATGTCTATGGCCTTGGTTTTTCAATAATCTAGGCCATAAACATGTCTAATGACCTCGGTGTTTCAATAACTGAGGCCATAGGATATGTCTATAGCCTCAATCTTTCAATAACCGAGGCCATATGGTATGCATAAATTAAAAAATACAATTATTAATTATAATATTAAAAATCAATATAAATTACAATAAATTTATTAATTACAATATTAAAAATCATATTATATTAAAATTAAAGTATAATTACATTTGAGAGTTTATTATACACTAAAACACAATAAAGCCTTACTATTACAAACTGACTTTTTACTATTAATTACAAGCATTTATAAGTGTACTTCAAATCAACACAATCAAGTCCACAACGAATTCAATAGAAGTGTAAAGAAAAGAGAAATACTATAGGCACTGGTACGTTGATGCACTGGTGCACCTGGTGCCTAGTGTCTGGTATGCTGGTGAGCCTAGTATGCCTAATGTTGTTGTGCCTGGTGCCTAACATGAAAAAGAAAATAGCAAAAAAAAAACTAGAATAGCATATGATCATCCATAGACCTAATAGCAACCAATTCACCAAAAAATGCTTTCATTTTATCAAAATAATCCAATACATATAGATTATCAACGGATGCTTTTATATGATGTAAGGAACAATCTTTGTATATTTGCAATATATTAGAAAGTGCATAACATAGATACTAATATATTACTTTCACTTATGCCGCCTTCATCAGCATTAGCTAATATGACATCTTCAATATTTTAATTAGTTGGTGGAAGTTGTGCTTTCAATTCCTAATTTCTTGTGCTTAGCATACTAACTTGAGCTTTTAATGATGCCAAGTACTCTTATGGTTTTCAACAAAGATGCTTAGTACATGATCCAACCAATGTTATGTTTGATAATGCATATGTTTGAATAGATGCAAGCATTGTTTATTGGATTCACCAATTGAGTATTAATTGAATAGAAAAATAAAATGTCTAATTCAATTCAAATTTTCAGTGAACAACCTTATTAACATAAAGGAAAGTAAAGGGAATCAGATGATCAGATCCAGAACTATAGAAGATAATAAGGAAAAAAGAAAAAAACTAGTACCCAAAATTCCATTATGTACAAACATAAGGTCCAATGTGAAGTTGAGCATAGAGTCTAGCTTTCTGAATTGTTTTTATAAACCTTACTAGATCATATTTGCCTTTAAAATTGTAATAAGAAACACATAAAATAGCTTAAGCATACAAAGAAAATAATTCAAATGGGAAAAAAATAATAAAACATAGAAGTAAAACCACTAAAGAAGAAGAATGTGCACGTCCACTATGTGATAGCTCTAACTATAAGGATAAGGTCAGAACATAGGCAATTAAACTACTGCAGCTAAAATATGAGGGAACAAATGAAGCCAAGGAATCTAAAAACCAAAACTCTAGCAATTTCAATGTGAAACGAAAAAGACCAAACACTCTTAGGGGAATCATCCTTCATTCCAAGTACAAATTGCTTAAGCAGCATGCATATAAGAGCAAGAGGTTGCATTAATTCACAGGCCAAACTTGCCCAACCAAAAATTAAAAGAAATTAAACCCACACTTCTTATTTCACAGCAGAAAATAAAAGAAATTAAACAAGCCATAGAACAAGTTACCTGAAATATAAATTTTCAATCCAAACATAAAAAAGCAACAAAGATCTTGCAAACCCACACTAACTCAAGTTAACCCTAAAATACAAAACAAAAGTAAAACAGAAGAAATATCGGGTAACGGAACGAACCCTAGATCTTGAAAAAAATCAAATCAAGTTAACCACGAAATCTAAGATCGAACTAGATTTTGAAAACAATACATACCCGAATCTAGGTTGCGAGCGACAATAATACAAACAGTTGGTCGTCGAGGTGCGAACAGGGGAAAAGGAAAATAAAATAACAGAGAGAAAGGAAGAAGATAGGGGAAAGGAAGCTGTTGGTACCAATCGAGTGAGCGAGCTAGGGCTGGCTCGGGGAAAAGGACAAAATCGTGAGGGAGATAGATAGGGGAGAAAAGAAAAGAAAAGATAGGAAAAAGAGAGAGTCTGCACTGGGAAATTAAAGAAAAAGTATCAACGCGAATGAAAAAGAAAAAAAGAGGGAAAAATTGATATAAAAGAAATAAAACACATTAAATTAAATTAATAGAGAAAAATAAAAAAATTGAAAAGTAATTTTTGCATTTATTTTAAATGAATGACATACAATATATTATTTGATTTCGATTTTAAAAATATTAATAACTCTGTTATTTTAATTATAATCACAATCATTTAATACTAGTGACTATATAAATTTATTTATATATATTTAATTATTTTTTGTAATTTAACTTATGGGCACAGTTACTGATGAAATCAAGGTTATATGTATACACTATAACCTTGATTTTTTTAAACCGTTGCCAAAACCCTATAACCTCAATTTAAAAAAAACCGAGGCTAAAATCTTGAGACCAAAGGTATGTATTGTAGTAGTGATTAAATAGGTTAATATTATTACTCGATTAAAAATTGTATTAATTTGTAAAAATTGGTATCAAAACCAAAGAATAATATTCTAAATAGTAACGAATGAAAAATTAACAGCATTATAATTTAGGAGTATTTTAGAAATTTTATAAACTTTAAGGATATAAACAAAGATATATCAAACCCAAGGAACATTTAAGATATTATTCATATAATGATATGATATTTTGTGACAGGTGGTAAGTTGGTTACGTGAGGTGGATAAAATGAATTATAATTTAATTAATTTATTACAGTTTTACTAAAAATGTAGTTCTCCTTTTATGGGCAACCTAAGCTTTTTTATTTAATTCTTTTTCCTGATCCTTAATTTTTAATTTATTAAAAAAATAATTAATATAAAATTTTTAAAAATAAACTAATATATAAATCATTGAATTATAATAAAAATTATAAATATATTATTTAATTTTATAGAATAAAAATCATAATATTTAAGTATAATTAGTGGAATAAATATATTAATATATTATATTTTTAGTGTTAGATTTATACAAAAAATAAAAAATTTAGTGATAAATTTACACTGATACTAAGGAGTTTAATAAAAAAATTATGCTAATAAAAAAAATTAATTATAGATTTATCATAATAACGATACTTTTAAACCATAATTATATTTAAATATTATTTTTAAACCATAATTATATTTAAATGCAATTTTTACGTGATTATTTGAAGAGTTATGATATTTTTATTATTTTTTTTTTAATTCAACGGTAGGAATTAAAAAAAGAAAAAAAAAAGAAAAGTTAGGGTTGAAAGACAAGAGTTGGCAAGGACCAGCCACATAAAACAAGAATCTGAATCCAGATACCTCTCCCTCCATCTAAAAACCGTTGGGAACATAGAAAGCTTGCCCCTAAAGAATATCTTTACCTCCACAAAACCCACTACTTTAATCACTCACGTAAAGATCGGCCAACTTTCTATAATCTCCCATTGTTTTCTATATAAACCCCACCTAATTATCATTTCAACATCCACGAACTCCATAACATTTACACAGTCATCTCCACCAAATATTATACTTTGATCATCAATGGCCATCACCTTCAATCTCTCTCTTCTTCTCTTCCTCTTCTCTTTAGGTAAATTTCAAAGCTCACAATTATTATTCAAGTTACTTCATTTTTAACTAACATTGTTTTTCATCTGGGTTTTGCTTTCTTTTTTTTTCCATTTAATTTCAGGAAACGTAGTTCAAGCAACAATTTTTAAACTCGAAAACCGATGCATCTATACTGTATGGCCTGGAACTCTATCAGGTAACAATGCTCAGGTTCTTGGAGAAGGCGGTTTTGTTTTAGAATCTGGTTCATCAATTCAGTTCAATGCTCCACCCGGTTGGTCCGGTCGGTTTTGGGGCCGAACCGAATGTAACTTTGACTCATCAGGAAATGGAAAATGCAAAACAGGAGACTGTGGCCCACTAAAATGTACGGGGGGTGGAGCACCGCCGGTGACTCTTGTCGAGTTCACGATAGGTTCCGGTAGCAATTCAAAGGATTTCTACGATGTTAGTCTCGTCGACGGTTACAATGTTGGTATGGGGGTAAAGGCTACCGGTGGAACCGGTGACTGTCAATACGCTGGTTGTGTAACGGACTTGAATAAAAACTGCCCGCCTGAGTTGCGGGTTACGGATTCAATTTCAGGTTCAGTGGTGGCTTGTAAGAGCGCTTGTTCAGCATTTAATACGCCGGAGTATTGCTGTACCGGCGAGCATGGAAATCCTCAGACGTGTTCTCCAACAGACTATTCGGCGTTGTTTAAGAATGCTTGTCCCTCGGCGTATAGCTATGCTTATGATGATGCTTCGAGTACTTGTACTTGTTCCGGAACGGACTATGTGATTACATTTTGTCCAACCAGACCTTGATTTTGTTGTTGTATTATAGAATGATTTAATCACCAGTTTAATTTAATTTACTGTTGTACGTGAAGCAACTAATTTATCGTATTTAGATTTCTTTTAAATAATTATACTATTTAGAGATATATTATATATCAAAATGGAAACAAAATTTTTATTTTTTTATTTTACCTTTATTATCCACTAATTATTTAATTTAGAATTTTTTAACCTAAAATTTGAATTTCTATGGTTTAGATTGGTTAAAGAATTTGGATTAAATGGTACAATCACAAATTCTTCATTCTAAGATATTTTTTAACAGAATATCAAATAATAGAGAAATAAATAATACACAATACAAGAATTATACTAGAAACTTAAAATTGGAGAAAAATTACTTTCGTTGTCAAAAAATAATCAAAGAAAAATTCATTATATGAAAAATTGTTACAATCACATTTTCAATAATTTTTTCACATACCCAAAAGACGACAAGACCAATTACAAGTCTAAGAGAATTTTTCCACAAAATTCTTTCAATCAAAAACTTCTCATATAAGTTTTTTTCTATTTTTAGGATGATTAACAATGAAAAAATAAAATCATATTTATAGCCTTCAAGTTCTCATCTCATATGTCAAACATTTCTTTATTTTAATTTACTTAATTTTTCTATTCTTTATTCAAATAAAATTAAACATCTTTAACAATATGTTAAGTTATTTTTCATGATTTTTTTTTTTAAATTAAGTACCTTTTATTTTAAGTAAGAAACCTAATATATTTTTTATCAATCACAACAAAATTTAGCTTGTTAATAAAATTAACACTTGTACCATAAACATGTATAATGAGTTGTTGAGTTGTTTAACGAACTGGGTAGGAGCTTCTTTGCGTGTTACAATATAAACATATCTAATGTGTTAGTTGGATTAAGAAAGACATGTATCAATTACGTGACTTTTCTAGATTATCCCCACATGATCATGTGGTAATCACGTAACTAAGCTATCTACGATTATCCTAAGACATTATTAATTATGAAGTAATATATCGAATATCAACAGATCAATTATGCTAAAAAGAGGGCAGTTTGAAATTAAGAAGATTTTCCGTTTGCTTCCTTTAAAGTCATATAATCAAACATTATAAATTACTTGATCCTCAGATTTTAAATATGAGGATATTTATAAGCATCGAAGAATGATAAATATGGGAGGAGATAATTTAGATACATATATATATATATATATATATGTCATTCAAATTAGAATCATATCTATTAATTAGTTAATTAATCAATATATGTAGATAATTAATATTCACAAAATATATATCAAACCAATTATTGAGCAGGTGCAAATTGAGTAGTGGGGCTGTCCAAAAACCGATCCAATTCGGACCGAACTGAGGAACTTTGTAAATAAAACGATTCGATATGGTCCATATTAAGTGAAATTGATTTTAAAACGGTCCAATCCAGTTATAAAATATTATAAACTGGTCGGACTGGACTGATTTTATTAAATAAATAATTTTTTTTTATAAAATATTATAAACCGGAGTATATCTATATATTTTGTTTTCAAGTTAAGGCATTAAGCCGTTAACCCTAACCCTAGAAATCACAATTCTTCATTTCCTATGCACTCGGTGTTCGCCGTCTAGGCTCTGGGTTTGGCCGTCTGTGCTTCCACCAGCAGCTAGCCACTATTCCTCATGTGGCTTCCACCAGCAGCTAGTCACATCTCCTTGCGTCGCTTCCACCAGCAACTAGCTACTGTTCCTCGTGTTGCTTCCACCAGCAACTAGCCACCGTTCCTCACGTTGCTTTCACCAGTAACTAGCCACCTCTCCTCGCGTCGCTTCCACTAGCAACTAACCACCTCTCCTCGCGTTGCTTCCACTAGCAACTAACCACCTCTCCTCGTGTCGTGTCATGACAACCATGGACGAAAATCACGAAATAGGTATGTGGTACTACTAGTGGTAGTAGTTTTTTCCTTAATAAACTGAATGGAAAGTCTGAACTATGAAATCTGAATGATATGTCGTTTTTTTGTTAGTCTGAACTCTGATGTCTGAACATTTTTTTCTCTCAAAGTTCAGTTTTTTTTAAATGGTGGAAACTAATTAATATTGTTAGAACTTAGAACTTCAGTTAAATTGTTACATACGTTGCCCCTCTTTTAAAACTTAATTATTTTGATTAAGTTCTCTTTATAGATTAAATATATATAGTTTATTTTATTAATGTTTGGTCATTATGAATTTCAAGAGTTTAAGTAGTTGGTTTCATATGGTTTAATATATGAACTAACATTTTATTGATTAGACTGTAACTAATCGATTAAAATTTTAATTAATTAAATTTAAATTGTGATGATTTATATAGATGAATTAATCTGTATTTTTGTCATAAAATGTATATAAATATTTTAAGATTTATTTTACTTTTGTGATTGACTCAGAAATATGATTTGGAGTTTGGACTAGGACTGAGGTATACTTTAAGTGCTCAAGTTTATTTATATGTATGAATATAATATAGGCAAGTGTTTACTTTGCATATTTGATTAAATTGATTCTATATTTAATATAATTCAATTCTATTCCCTCAATTTCTTCTCATAGAAGTTTGATTTTCTAATTAGTTTTAGATTTTAGGAAGTAAATATTTTGCTTCGAAACATGTTTATATATCAATTTTTCATATTTTTATTATAAGATTCTGAATGTCCATGCTTAATACATGCCTATTGACCCACTTATTACCTCTTTTGGAATTCTAAGCTTTTAAATTTTGGACTTTTTTTTTTTGGTAAATGAAAGAAAATTTCATTATATCATAAGCATTAGCATTATAGCTCTAAACAAAAGGCACAACTTCAGTCATCAACTGGGCACCAAACTACTATAAGAACCACATGATTTTTTATTTTATATTTTTATGAAATATATGAAAAACTTTAAAGGAAATAAAGTAATATTTTTTCTTATCAAATGGCATGTGATTCAACTCAAATTCTAATTTTTTAGTCTTCCTAATATTGCACAGAGACCAAACTTTTTGGTATTGAGAATTGAGAGGAGATTGATAGCCCAAATTTCCAAGATTCATAATTCTAGCAAAATTTAAAAAATTGTTAGTAAATTGTTAAGTGGGGAAAATGGGTCTCTCGTCTGTCATTTCTTTTCTTTTATTTTTAATAAAAATTGATTTTTTTTGCACATGAGATAAATATTATAACAATTATTTTGTAATTTATTTCAATCTATATAAATTTAAATTTAGTATAATAATCTCTTCATCTAAATTTTATTTACGATAACATTAGACATATTTTGTTATATTTTAATAAGTTTTTTCCCTATATTTAAATTTGATTTGATATTTTTATTCGAAATTATATTACGGTGTTCAGATTTTAGTGACTTGTGCTCAAATTTTATAAGTCTTATATTAACAATCAACCTCAAAAAAATTACAAAGAGAAATACTGTTAGTTGCAATTATTTTTGCACATATACACAGTGGCTAACATATGAAGACCTTATTTTGTAAATATACATAGTATAAAGCAATAAAATGTTAGATAATCTTTTGTCTTGTTTATATCATAATCTGTCTGTTCCGTTGTAATTAGTTATTTTAGTTTTGAAATGATTTTTAATATTTTAATATATTAAGAATATGTACTAATCTATATTCTATATATAGGTGATGATTTACATGAGTTTATTAAACCAAGTCAATTTACAAACTTTACTATGTCTATGAGTGAAGACATTGAACTTGAAATTCATCCGAATGAAATGGAAAATCCACCACATAATTTAAATGACTCATCTTCAAAAAGGGGAATAGAAGTAAGTAATGTTCACCTTGATAACAAATCTGATATGAAGAAACCAAAAACTTTTAGGTCAAAAATATGGAATCATTTTTCATATATTTTACCCTATGATGTGGAAAATCCTAGAGCTACATGTCATTATTGTAAAAAAAAAGTTATGTTGTTCATCCCACAAGGAATGGAACTACTCCAATGATATATCACTTCAAAAATTTATGAAAGAAGATTCCTAAAGAAGTAGATAAAAGACAAAAGATGTTAAGTTTTCAAACACAAAAAGGAGAGGATGATACGACAACTCATAAATTAGTTGTTGTATCATTTGATGCAAAACGTACTAGAGTTTCTTTGGAAAAAATGATTATTATTGATGAATTGTCTTTTAGGTTTGTTGAGGGTGAGGGATTTAAAGATTTTATAGCTAAAATTTGTCCTAATTTTCATGTGTCATCTCGTCAAACAATTTCTAGAGATGTATTTCAACTTTATTTAAATGAGAAAAAAAGTTTAAGGAACTTTTTCATAAGTGAAAAGCAAAGAGTTTGTCTTACTAGTGATTGTTGGACTTCAATTCAAAATATTAATTATATTTGTCTAACCACTCATTATATTGACAAAGATTCGAAATTACAAAAGAGAATTTTAAAATTTTGTCAAGTTGAGAATCATAAAGGTGATTCAATTGGGAGAGTGATAGAACAGAGTTTGCATGATTGGGGTATATGTAAGGTATTCACCATAACACTTGATAATTCTTCCTTAAATGATATTGTTGTTTCGTACTTGAAAAGGAAGCTAAAAAATTGGAATGATGGACTTGTTATGAGTAGAGAGTTCTTTCATATGCGATGTTGTGCTCACATTTTGAATTTGATTGTAAGAGAAGGAATTAAAGATCTTCATAGTATTATTATGAGCATTCTTTGCACTGTGAGATATGTTACATCCTCTTCTTTGAGATTACAAAAGTTTAAAATGTGTTCTATTAAGGAAAATATTGAGTCCAAAGGAAGTGGCGTGCTAGACGTGCCTACAAGATAGAACTCCACATATCTAATGTTAAAATCTTCTTTAGATTTTCAAAAAGCATTTGATCGTCTTGAAGAAGAGGAAGGAACAAACTTTATTTCTTATTTTTCTTGAGGAACGATCGAATGTTGGGCCACCAACATTAGATGATTGGGAGAATGCTAGTGTCTTTGTCAAGTTTTTGAAGACTTTTTATGACTCTACTTTAGCATTCAGTGCATCTTTATGTACCATATCAAATTCATATTTTATAGAACTGCATAACATTCAATCTCAAATACTTTGTGTGGTTCCGATGACTTTTTGTTGAAAAATATGGCTAATAAGACTAATAAGATGTTGCATTTGTTGAACTGTATGAAAACAAAATTTGAGAAGTATTAGGGAAATGTAGATAAGACTAATAAGATGTTGTATGTTGCATTTGTACTTGATCCAAGGTACAAATTAGAGTATTTGAAACTCTTATTTAAAGAGATTTATGATTTAGAAATTGTTCAAAAATTGAGAGATAATGTCAAAAATAATTTTATGGATATGTTCAGAGCTTACTATATGTTAGTGCATAGAAAGGATTTTCAATCTAATGTGACTCGATCACAAGATGTAATAGGAAGGATTCCTTCATCTGAGGAGGCAAGAAAGTTGAAATTTCTTAAAAGCTTAGAAGAGAAAAATAGTTTGGAGTTGAAAATTGAGGTTGAGAAATATTTGAACACTCCATGTGAAAATGTCATGTTGGATAAGTTTGATATATTAAAATGGTGGAGGGCAAATTCTTTTAGGTTTCCTATCATCTCTCTCATTGCATGTGATGTGTTAGCAATTCAAGTTTCAATTGTTGCATCAGAAACAACTTTTAGCACAAGAGGGCACATTCTTGATCCATTTAGGAGTTCTTTGAATCCTAAAATGGTAAAGATATTAGTATGTAGTCAAAATTGGTTCCGTTCTTCCATTAATAATGACTATATCCTCTTACCAGAATACAATGATGACCTAGAGATTTATGAAGATGTTGATTTTGTTTGATTGTAGAGTTCATTAAAGACATTACAATGATCGTTGATGATTGATAATGGGTAAGTTTTAAATATTATTATCTAATGATATATTGTTATTGATTATGAGTTTGGATGTTTGTATATGTTTAAGAATTCTGTGTAAATGAGATATTTGGAATTCATTTCTTTATGTCTAATCTTTTTTTTATTTTAGAGTTTGATAACATGTTATGTATTTATTTATGTATTTATGTATTTAACAATAATATCTATCTATGTAGGATGATAACTGAGCATCACATTTGATTGTATCTTATTAAACTGAATCATATTTATGTATTATTAATAATTTAAAACCGTTCAAAACCGTTAATCAAACCGAACTAAACCAGACCAAACCGTTCTGTTATAACATTTTAGATAGCCAAATGGTCCAATCCGGTTCGGTTTCAACTATATGAACGATTTAATTTGGTTAAATTGTTTTTAGATAAAACCGGACCATAATACCCCTAGTGACTATGTACTTTGGTCAATTAACTTATGGCACGAACAAGGAAATCACGCGTAATTAATTTGTGAGATTATTCTTAGCGACTTTTATATATGTTTATTAAGGTTCGAAAACAAATAAAATAATAAAACAATAAAAATTATCATTTTTATCTTTGTGCATCACTTTTAAATAAATAACCAAAAATTTGGTTTGATACATTTTTATTATATGAATATTGTAGTTTAATCTTGTAATTTAAAGCATGATCGATCAAATCTATTCTTTTAAAATAAATATAATTTTTTTAAAATAAAATAAAATTTATATATTTTTTTAATAAAAATTAATAACAGACACCTCCTGTCGGAACATGGGAGAATGGGCAAGGAGTTAGGTAGTTTTTTTTTAATTAATAAAATATGTAAACTCTTTTTTAATTTTAAAATTTTAATTTGATTAGTCATAATTTTTAATTATAAAACTAAATATACTCGCATAAATAATAACATTATAAAAATATATCAAACATATAAGTACATAATCCAAATTTTTCGGATGATAAATAGTGATCTTAGATTACAAAAGAGATGATAACTAGTGGTGTGCAGCCACTTGACCTCTAAAAGCTTAAATATTTTTAAATCATTTTTTCTTGTGATAAATTTTATGTCTCTTTGTTCCAATGCTACAATTTGTTGTAACCACTTATGATTGAATGTTATAATTTTTCCTTTGATAATTATTAAATAAATAAAGAAACTTTCATTAGTTTCATTCAAGAAAATAGTAAAAAAGGAATAATATTTCCTAGTTTGTCCTTGTGGAAAATTAGAAGCGTTACAGTTTGGTATCAAATGTGATATGAGCAATTCGAGACTATTTTAGAACAAGTCGTTGTAACTTATGCTAGACTTAAATTTTCTAATTCTTATACTCAAACACTCATAGGCAAACATTATTGATCAATATAAACCATTCGCTCTGAGGAACTTTATGTTTAAGTTAATCACAAAGATTGTCCTCGAATGTTTAAGAGACATTTGTTATTGCATTCTATCCCAAAATCTGTTTGGACTCATTATGGGATGAAGCATTGGAAATTGTATAATCGGTTTTTTAAGTGCTTCAATGCAATATAGCTCCCTAGTTAAGCGGGTAATGTTGCTCTCAAAATTCATATTTGTAAGGATTTTGATACCATATATTGGGACATCATCTTAAAAGTGATGAAATGCCTTGGTTTTGACAACATATTTTTAGATTGGATCTGAGATGTTTTTTCATTGGCAAGAATCTTGATCCTGATTAATGATTCACCCATAGGTTATTTCTCTTACCCAGCAAAGTGAACCTTTATATTTGCTATTGTTTTGTATGCCAAAGATTTTCTTAGCAGATACTTGAGTCTTTGGTAGACAACAAACACTTTCTCCACCCTTTTTTTATATGTTGTTGACCTTCTCATATTTTGTTGTGCCTATTCGTCAAACCTCTAAGTTTTATCCGATATTTTTCATTTGCATGGACCTCTTTAGGATTAATTGGTCAATTTGGATAAATCTTTCATTTACTTTGGTAAAGGAGTACTTTCATCACTTCAAAAAATTGTTGGAATGCTTACTGGGGATGCCTTTTTGTCCTACTTATGTATCACCTTATTTTAGGGAACTCTAAGAAAATGTTGGTTTCAAGGATTAGATTATAAAATTTGTGCAAAAAAAGAAGCGTGAAAAGGACTCACACTCACTTTGGCAGGGAACAAATGTTTGATATCTTCAATCATTTAGAATTTTTTTCTTCACTCATTTTAGAATATAAATGGTCGAATGTAGTTTTACACAGTCAGAAAAATCATTCAAAATTTCTTTTAGTCAGGAAAGGTGGATAAACATAAATTGATCCAGGTTACTTGGAAGAACTATTATCGCCCACTAGGAGAAAGGGGCCTCAACTTACGAGACCTTGTCCTCTAAATAAGGTCATGATAATAAAGTTTGCTTGGCATGTTGTTACAAGAAATTGAAGCATGATGCTTTTCATACATAGATGGTACTTGGATAAGGAAGAATTGATGAACAAAACGGACATCGCTGATCCTACCAATTCTTTGGTTTTATATTTATAAAATTCTCGCAAATGCACGAATCATTTTATAGAAAATGATAAGTATACTCTCAAGGTCGATCTAAGGAAGAAATATATGTGGTTTTTAATTTATTATTCAAACTTTTAAAAACAAAATTAAATCCTAAACATCCTGTCATGATATTTTGGGTTTTGTGTTTTTAATCTAATAACATAAAAATAAACATAGATATAGATTCAATAAACATTTATGCAAATTTTATCTTTTATAATAGTGGAGTATTTATGGATATAATAACTAAGTTAATTATGCTTGCTCATATTATTTAGGTTATTAAATATATAAATTGATATTTATTGATTCTCCATTTTTTATATGAATATCACATTTGGTGGGTTAGATATTCTTTGTTAACTAAACAAATCAATTAACACCTATGGGTAGGGTTGATAACTAATTTAGTTAATTAATTTAATTCTTTTTTCTAAGAGATTGAAAATGAACCATTTAAATGCCACCTTTGGTGGGGTTAGACAGTTTAAACTTTATTCAAGGTATCCAAATTAAACCTAAGAATTTAATTATCCGAGTACTAACTTTCAAGTTTTAAAACTACTACTGAAAACATGTTGTCAATATATTTTTAGATAATAATTCTTATAAAAACTTTTAAAATAGAGCTTCACTCCAACTATCGGGAGATTGTACCAATAAATAAAAGAGCACTACTCTAAATCAGACCGGATAACTAAACCTTAAAATCTAATTTTTAGATTTAAGTTTGTAATGAAAAATAATATATTTCTCTTTAACATTCGTAATATAAAATTTTGAATAAAAATAAAATCAATTCATTTTAGAGATTTTTACCTATTTAATATTTCGCAAGCATAACAACGTTATTATTATATCATGCTTACAAACATCCAACAAAGTTAAATTTAATCACAGACAAATTAAATATAACATATAAGAATAAAGCATAAAAAATAACTGTAAAGAAAATAAAATCCTTACAGTACTTTGATGTTATTCATGTTGCTAGAAAACCTCCAAACGGAATTTGCACTTCCATTTATTGAATCAAAAAGTAAATAAATTAAAAAAACATAATTAGTTTTTCTCAAAAAGAGAACAACTCTAAAACTAAGAAAAACTAACTCAGAAAAGCTAAAAACTAAGAAACGAAGAGAAAGAAAGAGAGAAGAAGATGTTTTTGAGGTGTAATTTGAAGTGAAGAGAATGAGGGTATTTATAGGTGAGGAGGGGAAGAAAAAGTGGGTAAAAAATGATTAAAAATAGAGAAAACACGGAGTAGTGAATGATGATATCATACTGCTCACGTCATGGTGGTGTGGACGCGGCGACTCGCGTAGATGGGGCAGATGGGCACAGATTCGGCACAGGCGTGCATGGAATGGAGAGCAGGTGAGCGCGGATTGAACGTGCTGCACGCACGTTGCTCGGCGCGACTGGGCGTGCTACGTGCGTTGGCCAGCGCAACTGGGCGGTTGTGTGCGCGATTTCCTCCTTTTTACCCATTTTGTCCAATTTTTCCATCTTTTTTGACTTTTTCTCATTTAATTTATGAATATATTTGTGATGTATTACCTCCGGTATTTTTCTTTCAATCTTTAAGTTACTTTTTTTAAGCAAAAATACCTGAAAAATAATAAAAATACCCGTAATTATGAAAAGACATTTATATAAATATATGATAAAATCATATAAATATATATATATATATATATATTTAATTAATTAACATGCATAAAATCATGATAATTTTAGTACTTTTTGAGCACTCATCAAGAATCTCCATAGAGTTATTATGTTTTCTCTTCCATCTAGCTTGGTTGACAACCTTATTATTTAACCCTATTGAAGGAATATAGATGGTTAGTTGGTGGATAATTGGCTGGGCACTCCTCCAATTGAAAAAAAATAGCCTCTAATAGATCCACCTATGAATTATTTGGTGGGAGATTATTTACAAGGGGATGAATGGCATCTACGACAAGATTTTGTGAGCCTATATCCTATTATTACCTCAAAGATTAGCTCGATAGTTATCAAAACAAGTATAAATGATGAATTTGGACATGCTCAATTAAGAGATGAGTCATAACCAATGAGACCTATGCTTTCTTACATATGGCCAAGGAACTCAAGAGTTAGGTTAGGGCTATCTGAGCCCCTTTCATACCACCCTTACAATCCATCTTACTCTAGTGTGTTATACAAAACAAACTTTTCATTAATTTCCAAGCAAAGAAATAAGGACATTCCTTCCTATCTAGATGTACCTTATGTGGTCTGGTGGAGGAAACTATCTCTCACCTTTTTTAGTTATCATTTTCCAGGTGTAGTATGTGACCTCTTATGCTCCTCTTTTGGTTGGTATAGCCTTGTATAGATTCTTCCTTCTTCGATTTATGGATGAGCATAATGGAAACTAAGTTTGGGTCACAAGTTGCTAACTTATGAAAAGCATGGATTATTTCAGTCATCTAGGTAATATGGACAGTCATAAATGATTATCAATTTGAGAACAGATAGACGACTTTGAACTCTACATTTAACACAGTTTGGTAGTTTATTCAAGAGGCAGGATTTTCATAGTATAGAGCCATGCAAAATACAATGGATGATCTTTAAGTCCTCCATCATCTACGAATACAAGGCATCCCACAATGGGCTCTATCGATTGTAAATGTTACTTGGAAGGAACCACTCTCAAGATGAATCAAGCCACTATATATGATGCTACTTTTGGGTCACTAAGGTTATCTAGTTGTGCATATGTTTTTCAAACATCAAGATCCTTCATTAAGGGATATTTATGTATTCCACTTAGGGTCTAATATGTGTTTGAAGTAGAACTAGTCATTCATGTGATGCCATATGCTACCACTTTTGGGTAGCAAAATCTTTGGTTGGAGTCTAACTTTGTTTAAGTTGTCACTCTTTTTTGGACTTGATTGCTTTTGGTGTCGTAGAGATCGTATTCTCTTCGAGTTGACTACTTAGAGAAAATTACTTGCATGAAGTTTAAGTGTTCTTATATTTATAGAGAGGGTAATATTGTACTTGATAATCTAACCTCTATAGCTCCTATTATTTATATCGTGACTTGATAGTGGATTCCCCACTATTGTCTAGTTATTTTGTTTATTTGAATACTAACATCAAACCTAATTATATGTTTTATGATTTAGTTTGTATACATTTTTTATCTATTAAATAATACTCATACAAGGGATAGATAAAGAGGGTGATATGAAGGTGCTAACTATATTAAGATGTCCTAATACACCTATTAAGGCTTTTCACCTTTACCATTTCGTTAAAAAGGGATGACGAGGACATGGTTATAGAAAAAAAAAATTTTGCTTTATAGATTATTATCATTTATTTTTGTTACTTTTTTATAGCTAAACTTAATAAAACTTTTAATATTCAAACTAATATTTTTTGAAAGAAATAACGGACTTTAACTGCCGCACATTTCTACGTAGCAAAAAAATATCACATATACATTTTTAAATAAAGAATTCTAATAAAATAATTATAATCTTTGCATAAATTTGTAACAAAAGAATTAAGAGAAAATGTAATCACATAATTATTCATCATAGATTTACGTCTAATTGATTTGTATACAATTATCTAACAAAATCTATTATAATTTTTACATTTTGACTTTATACACAATAATAAAGTACAAATGGAGTATATATTTCATATGAGAAAAATAATATTTTTATTAAAAATAAAATTATTGATTCATTTTCACGTTATTTTATTTAAGTAAATTAGAATCATAAATTATAACACTTACATGGTTAAAAGATTAGCAAAACATTGACAAATTATTAAAAGTATTAAAATAAATTTAATAGAATTCTAAAAATAATAAGAATTATAGAATCTTTAAAAATCTTATTTAAACAAAATTCATCTAGGAAAATAAAAATAACTATAGTCAAAGATAATGAAATTCTCATAAATGTTAGAAACATTTGTAAATAAATAAAAGATATCAATTATATTTACGAAAAAAAATATTTATTCATCTTAATATTTAAAGTAATGTAATAGATGAAGAAACATTTTCTTTTCCAATAGATGAAGACCGTAAATCTCTTTAAGTTTTTTTTATGATAAGTATGCATTAACAAAATAAATATACAAAACAATATGCGTTAAATAAGATAGAAGAATTTTTTTTTTTTTGATAAATATAAAATAAGATCGTAAGAGTCTTATCTATATCTAATTAAAGGAAAAAAAATTATTCAAAATGAAAAATGATGCAAAACATATATAATAATAAGATATTTTAATAATATATATTTGCAAATGTAACACTCTTCAATTTTAGGCAATTTTATCCAATTGTTTGAATTATTTACAATGATATCTATTTTGATAAACATGTCTCACATTTATTAAGAATCTAAGTGGTGATGTGTTTATAAGTGGTAAGTACTCTCTAAATGGTATAACGCGTTTTGAGATTTTTAGAAGTAAAGCCATGAGATCTCGCTGAACTGTCAAGTCATGGTCGTGTGCTCGCTGAACTTGTAATTATGGACCAAAACGAAAAATCTCGTACCAAGTAGAATAGGTCATGTCCCGCTGTAATCAGATGGATTAACAATTCTGTATGAGTTGATATCAGAGCCATGATCCTATTAGACCATGTGGGCTTACGTTCTTATGAGGATGTAAGACTCTCTAAGTAGGGGTATATAAGACAGTGTGTCTACACATGTCATGTTGCTAAAGAAGCTAAGCAACAATGTGCTTATAAGGAGAAGGTATTCTCTAAATAGCATGGCGCGTTTTGAAGTTTCTTTCTAAAAGTAAAACGCTAAGATTTCGCTAAACAGTTAAATCATGATCATAGATTCGTTGAACTTACATATATGGACCAAAGCAGATAATCTCGTACCACTTAGAATGGGTATCGTCCCACTATAAGCAAATAGAGTAACAGTTTTGTATCACATTTTGTCATATATGCATCAAATTTTAATCCTTTTCAATTTTAGTCCATTGATTTTGTTGTAATCAAAATAATTCATCTCTGGTTATTTCTTTCTTTTGTGTTTCTATAGATGTTCGTGTCAATCAAGATGAGAACATAGTTCATATCTAAGTAACGACTTACGTTATATTTTTTCACTTCATTTGTTTTATTAAATTTTCGGATTTGTTGGTAGTCACATTTAACTTTATTACGGGAATAACATTCCAATTAGTTTTAATTTCCTTAGCAATTGAGCATGCTTCATTCTAATATCGTTTACTATATATTTTAGTAATTGTAATTTACTAGTAATAAAAACATAACTATACGACAATGTTTCTTAAGATTGGTTGATTAGTCTTGAAACAAGCTCAAAATATCAATGTACTAGATTTTTTTTCTATTAGTAATTTGCAGGTATTTCACAACAAAAGCTAACTAAAAACACCAAATTTTCTGATTTTAGTGATTTTTTTATTTTCTAATTGTTAATTTTATCACTTTATTCGTTAAAAAAATGAAAATATTTTTATAAAATAAATTTATTTTTATTTCTCATTCAAGAATTATTCAAAGTTTATTACAAAAAAATATATTGAGATAAATTTTTCGTAATATATTTAAAATATAAAAGTTAGATTTAAGATTTGATTATTTGAATATAATTTATAACCATATTCTATTTCAAAAAATATTTAGAAGAATTATTATTGAAAAATATATTGACTACATATTTTTCATAATAGATTTTAAAATATAAAAGTTAATTATCAGATACATCAATTTTAAATCCAACTTTGACTCTTTGAATAAAAGTCTAAATTATATGCTCTGTATTAAGCCGTAATTAGATAATTTTCTATTTTATTATAAATAATTTATAATTTAATATTAATCAATTGTTGATCTCGCTTTAAGATATTTGTAAGGATTATAAGTGTTGGTTATTTTCATAGACAATATTTATCTATAAACTTGTTTGTAGGGCTATTATCAAATCTATCAAGAAAAACCGAACAAATACTCGAGTTCAAGATAATGGTACTTCAGATGTATTTTTTATAACTACGACACATAGAATTGTATTTATGTATTTTAATAACACATGTTCATAAATTTAAAATTATTTTTGGTGCTAAAATATTTATTTATACTTGAATTAATTTATGAAATTATCAATTAAATATTTATTAGATGTGTTTAAATATTTTTAATATGTGTTTTAAAAATGATTTTTTATAATACTAAAGTTTTTAGTTATCTTTGAAAAATTAAGCCTAAAATATACTGAATTCTAATACTATTAGATATTATTATTATTATTATTATTATTATTATTATTATATATATATATATATATTAGGGTTAAAGGTGAGATGTGAAAATATAAGCCGTTGAATATGAGAACTACCGAACAAATAAATTTATGTTACTGCCGAAACAGCCGAAACAGAGGTGTGTCGATAAGAAACAAAATTTAAAATAAACTTTAATCGACGATGGACTAAAGAAGGGGTATATATATAGTTAATATATATATATATATGTGTGTGATTTAGGCTAATATACATATGATTAAGGGAGATTTATCTAAAAAAGATATATATTTTTATAATAATTTAAAAAAGGGTTAAGATTGGTGTTAGTTTAAAAAAGGATAAATTAAATAATTTGTCGATAATTATATTTTTTTTCCCTCCTCTACTATTTCTCAACCACCGTTTTTGTCTCTTTCAGAAGAAAAAAGAAAACGATAATCACTTTTTTTTCTCTATCCTTCCCTTTTGTAATTACAAATTTTTTTTTCTTCTTATCTTCTTAAAAAAACTAAAAATAAAATATCTCTGATTCATCGAACTTTAATAAATAATAATTTATTTTTATTATAAATAAAAATATATTATTTTTATATAATAAAAAATATATAATTTTTTTATAAAAAATAACTTATCAAAATTTTATTATAAAATAATTTAAAATAATAATAATAAATTATAAAATTTTAAATTATTAAAAACTTTACTAAATAGTTACAATCATTTTTATTAAAAATTATTGATATTTTTAAAAAAATAAATTATTTAAGATTAAAAAATTAAAAAATATATTACATTGTAACACATATCTCTAATATTATTATAATTTTTATTTTTATTAAAATAACAAATATTTATTAATAATAATTTTATTTAAATATTAATATATAATTAATTAGATATATTTTATATATTTTATTATATTAATAATAAAAATAATTATAATAACATTATATTAAATAATATTTTGAAAATATTTGTATTTGTATACTGTAGAAAGTTTATATAGAAGCTTCCCAATTTTTTAATAATTTAATTATTTTTATGAATATTATTTTTTATATCATAATTATAATTAATTATTAAATATAATTATAATTATATTTAATAATAATAATAATGTATTATATTATTTATGAATTATCATTTTTTAATAATATAATTATTTTTATGAATATTATTTTTTATATCATAATTATAATTAATTATTAAATATAATTATAATTATATTTAATAATAATAATAATGTATTATATTATTTATGAATTATCAAAATGCTCTGAATATCATTTTTGTATAAATTTATATTTATATTATTATAAAATAAATTATTTTTATTTTTTAAAATAAAACTTTAATATATAATATGATAAAAGAAATTTGTATATTTAAAATTAATTATAAATTTATAAAGTGTTAATATTTTTTTTATGTTTATAATAATTATGTTATGTAAAATAGAGTTGATATATTTTTTTTATTTTTTTTAAATAAAATTGACTAAAAAATATGTTTTCAAGTTTAAGGTTAAAATGTGCATTTTTTTAAACTAAAATCAATATTAACCATTTTTTAAACTATTATAAAAAATATGCGGTTTTTTGGACAAAATCCCATGATTCAAGAGGTAGTTTCCTCAAAAAAGTAATTTGTGTATATATATATATATATAAAGTAGGGTAGAAAAGTTTAATGATTAGGTAATCATGATAATTTTTTATTAAGGAATATTATGTAATGAAAATACAAGGGATCAAATAAATTGGTTAACGTTAAATTAAATTGATGTTTTATTAAAGGTATTTATTAATAAATTTGTTTGATATTTTTATTTTTATATAACTTTTCTTTTATTAGATTTTTACATGTTTAGATTAAATAATTGTATGACCTATTATGATTATTTGTTTTAATTATTAAATTTTAAAAAAGCTATTTTTATTAAATCTATGCTTAATATTTTTGCTCTAAAATTTACTAGTTGACTTGATTTAAGTGGTATATATTTTGAATCATCTAGTTAGGATTATTCATTATTAAATATGTTCTAGAACACACACATGCACTTGTGTTTTTGTGCTAACCATTTTACAGCTGATTTGTGAATGATCTGATTAATGGGAAACTCATTGAAACGTTGGTCCGAAAACCGCTCATGCTAATTTTAGAAACTGTGAAAACAAAGCAAGAGCTCATAAGTAAAGTACATTGTGACGGTATCCTAGGGAGGGTAGCATAAGACCGAGTTTGTACTTGAACATTTGATTTTCATAGTGGAAAGTTAGGTTGTCCGGTGGTTTTTCTCTTAGGTCATGGTCTGCCCTAGGTTGTTTTCACCTACAAATATCTTGTGTTATTATTTTATTTTCGTACTTTATTCTTACACACGATTGCATACATGTCCCTTTTTTTTAGGTTATTAAGTTATAAATTGATAAAAATTAAAAATAACTTATTCAGTCACTCTAAGTTAATTAGATCTATTTCTTATGAACTTTTAATATTAATTGGTTTTTATTAACAAAAACTTTGATTCTCGCCTTAGGATATTTTTGTATATAAAAAAAATCAATAATATTAATTTATATCTTTAATAACCTAATTAATATTGAGAAATAATAATTAACTAACTAATATGTCTCATAAATTATTCATTCAATGATTAAATATTTATATTTTAATTCTATGTCATTAGAATTAGATTTTTAAAACAAAACAATTGTAACATGATGCTTAGATTTATTTTTTCTTTTTTAAGAATTTTGTTAAATTATTTAAAATCTATGTAGTTTTTCTTTATACCAACCTTGAAAATACACTTATTGTTTTTTACAAAGCAATTCATTCATTTGCGAGCTATTTATAAATTTCATAAAACTTAACTATTAAGTTTTCATGCCTCAAGTTTTTAACGTCATTGTAGGAACAAATTGCGTTTTTAAATTTTATTCTCAAAAATTTTAAAAACTTTTGTTTTATAAATATTCATGATTTATTTTTTTATATTAAAAAAATTAAAATTTGAAAAAAAATTAAAAAAATGAGAAAATATCTAAAGAGATCTCTTCGTTAAAAAACTTTATTCAAACATTTTTGAAAATAAAAAATTTAAAATATGTACGTTATTAATTCATTTTAGATATTTAAAAAAATAAAAAAAAATAAAAATAAAAATATCTAGATTATTAGTTTACTTTAGATATTTTGAATGAAAAAATAAAATCATTTGAAAAATTTAAAATTTTATTAAAAAATATTAGTTATTAATTGATTAATATATTTTCAAAAATATCCGAAAATTTTGACTTCAGATATTTAATTATTTATTAACTTAATTTCAATTTTTACATTTCAACTTAATCTTCCTTTATTTTATTTTATTTTATTGATTTTACTTTAGTTTTTTTTATTTCTTTTTGTTAACTATTTTATTTAGTAATTTTATGAATTAACATAATTCTTGTATAATATTTTCTATTAATTTATTGTAATTGTATATTTTAACTTGTTTCATTGTATAATAAATTATTTATATCATATATTGTATGTTGTAATTTTTTTTATTTAATTGTATAATTGTGTAATAAACCGTATATATCAAATATTATATTTATATTATTTATATTGTGTTTATTTTTTTCCTTTAGTTTATTTTTACTATTTTTTTAATTTTTTCTTTTCTTCTATTTTTATTTTTTTATTTATTTTGTTATTTATTTAGTATAAAACAAATCTAGACCATGGTGTGGTTTTTGTGCTAGTAGTGGCATGAAGCTCTTGGGATATAATTGAGTTAAAGAAAAACATATATGCATACGGGTCCTTATTTGAATACTTTGGGTTCTACTTTTTTTTACGATGAATTTTTAAACTAAATATCCCAGAATATGTATTTCAAATAAAACTTATACAAATTTTTTCTTATTTTTCCTCGAACTTAATTTTCTCTCGCCCTAATTTGTTCTTCCTTTAATTTTTATGCACTTTTATTTTATTTTAATTTTTTTTATGTTTTATGGTATTTTAGATTTAATATAATTTGTTTATTTTATTTCCTCTTTTTGTGAAACCATGTTTATTTTATTTGAAATTTTTATATTTATAACTATTTGTTGAGATTTGATGTATAAAAAGTACATATAGATATGTTTGTATGGTTAAAATTATGTGAGATGATGACATATCAATGATCACATTGAACAAAAATGAATGAATAACTTCTCTCTTCCTTATATTTCTTTTTAAATTACATTTGTTACGTCGAGGGAAATGTAGATTTTAAGTTGAGGGTGGATGAGAAGTTATAATAAACTTGGACGATTTTAAATTTTTTTAAGCATGTTTTTATATTTATTTCTATATTTTTGTTTTTAATTTATTAGTTTAGAGATAGTTAGGTTCATTTTTATGAGATTGTCTTGTCTTTAGTTGATCTAAAGTAAATGATTGAGTCTTTCTATTGATGAATGTCTTGAACAGGTAAAGGAATAATGTGATAATTAGTTTATTTTGGTCATAGTTTTTATTTCAAGTTTAAAATGTTGACAATGAGATAAATCAAAATTTTTGTTTATGAATCAAATAGTAGAGACTACCTTGTAAGAATATTTTGAGCTTATTATCTTTTTATTACGAGTGATAATATTTTTTCTACTCCTTGAAATGCTATTTTTATCAATTTAAATTATTAAGATTTTTAGCATATGATGAAATGTCATGCATGTACTTATTTTTATTGCTCAGATTGAATGATTTGAAGAAAATTAAAAGTATATGCCTATTTCATTCATGCATGACTTCTAAAAATTATATATATATATATATATATATAATGTACTTAGGTTCACTCTCTATAAAAAAAGAAAAAGGAAAGAAAATAATATATATAAAGACATAAAAAAATCAATAGTATGAACTAAATATTATAAGACAAAAAGTCCCTTATAGTTGTGAGGATGACTAATATAAAAGAAATATAGAAAATTAATACCCTTGAAGTTATTACCTTTTCAATTATTCTTTAGGGCATATACTTGATATTCTTACTTGATGATTTAAATTGATACATGAAATAATATGTGATTTATTTATAAATCCTACCATTTGATTTCTTTTATGAGATCAATGCAACATGATGCTTACAAAGGTTAACTAGTTTTTAGTACTATTGATAAGAGTCAAATTATTGCATTTGTGTTATGATTTAAATGTTGATATTTGTGTGAAATTGTGTTTATTTGATTATTTAATCCACAAATGTCATTTCAGTGATCGGGATTGAGTGAAAATAAAAAGAAAACAAAGTTTCAAAATTTGGAAATCCTGTCGCTAATGAGTGCTCAAAAAGCACTAAAATTACCATGAATTTATGCACATTAATTGATTAAAAATATATATATTTATATGATTTTATCATATATTTATGTAAATTTGTCTTTTCGGACTCCCGGGTATTTTTATTGTTTTTCAGGAATTTTGGCCTAAAAACGCAATGTAAAGACTCAAAGAAGAATACTTGAAGCAATACATCACAAATAAATTAATAAATAAGTGGAAAAAGAAATGGAGGAAAACGCCAACGCCAGAGTCAACATACGCGCGTTGATCCTGCTTCGCTGCAGCCGCTGCATATCGCTCACGCTGTGGCATTAGCGCCAACATAAGGCTGGCAGCCAATGTGCCTTGTGCGCTTCAACGCGTTTTTGACCCATTTTTCACGTGCACCCGCCATGACGTCACGCCGACGTCATTGATGACCTCAGCAGTCCAAAACACGTTTTTATTTTTTAATATTTTTTTAACATTTTTTAATCATTTTTTCTCTCCATCCTCACCTATAAATACCCCCCTTCCATTCTCTTCAAACCACACCTCAAAACCTCACATCTCTCTTCTTTCTTTCTCTCATTTCTTAATTTTTGAGTTTTCTTTAGTTTCTTTCTTAGTTTCTAAGCTTTTCTAAGCTTTTCTCTTAGTTTTTAGTTCAATTGTCTTAGGTTTAGAGTTCTTCTCTTTTTGAGAGGAACTTGTAATGTTTTTGTAATAATTTAGATTTTTGATTCAATAAATGGAAGTGCAAAATTCCGCTTGGAGGTTTTCTAAAGCAACGGAATAGCGTCGAAGTTCTCAGAAGGATTATTATTTTCTTTACGCTTATTTTTATGCTTTATTCTTACATGTTATATTTGATTTGTCCGTGATTAAATTTAACTGATACTGCTTATAATCATGATATAATAATAATGTTGTTATGCTTGCGAAATATTAAATAGGTGAAAATCTCTAAAATAAATTGATTTTATTTTTATTCAAGATTTTATATTAAGGATGTTAGAGAGAAATATATTATTTTTCATTACAAACTTAAATCTGAAAGTTAGACTTTAAGGTTTAGTTATCCGGTCTAATTTAGAGTAGTCTTCTTTTATTTGTTGCATACAACCGCCTGGTAGTTAGAGTGAAGCTCTATTTCAAAAGTTTTTATAAGAATTATTATGTGAAAATGTATTGACAACATGTTTTCAATAGTGATTTTAAAACTTGAAAGTTAAGACTCGGATAACTAAATTCTTAAGTTTAATTTGGACACCTCAATAAAGTTTAAATCGTTTAACTCACCAAAGCGCAGATTTAAATGGTTCATTTTCAATCTCTTAGAAAAAGGAATTAATTTAATTAACCAAATTAGTTATCAACCCCACCCATAGGTGTTAATTGATTTGTTTAGTTAACAAAGAAGATCTAACCCCACCAAAGCGCAGTATTCATACAAAAAAAGAGAATCAATAAAATATCAATTTATATCTTTAATAACTCAGATAATATGAAATAAAGATAATTAACTTAGTTATTATATCCATAAATACTCCACTAATATAAATGATAAAATTTGCATGAATATTTATCAATCAGATTTATATTTATTTATTCAATTTGTATCTATGTTTATTCTTTTTAGATTATATTTAATTAATCAGTATATATGTTTATTTTATGTTACTAGATTAGAACACAAAAACCAAAACTATCGCGACAGTGATGTTTAGGATTTAATTTCGTTTTTAAAAGTTTGAATAATAAATTAAGAACCACATACATTCCTTCCTTAGATCGACTCAGGAGTATACTTATCATTTTCTACGAAATGATTCGATGCAGACTTCAGAGTTTTACAAATATTAAAACCAAAGTATTTGCGAGAATTGGCGACGGTTTTGCTCATCAAGTTTTCGTCATTGGAAGGAATAGCGTTTTTAATTTATTTATCAAAATTTTAAAAATATTTTTGTGTTGTAAATAATTGTGATATTTAAAAAAAAAAAATAATAATAATAATAAATAAAATAAAATAAAATTTAATCAAATTTCAAATTTCATAAAAAAAAAAAAAAAAAAAAAAAAAAATTAAATTTTTTTTTTATTATAGCATAAAAAGTAAATAATTTAGAAATTTGAAATTTGAAGTAAAAAAGTTTTTACCGTTAAAAAAAAAAAAAAAAAAAAAAAAAATTAAATTTTTTTAAGTTAATAAGAAATAAGATAGTGTGAATAGTAAAATAAAATTACCGTTCGTAAAAAAAAAAAAAAAAAAAAAAATTAAAATTTTTTTTAAGTTAATAAGAAATAAGATAGTGTGAATAGTAAAATAAAATTACCGTTCGTAAAAAAAAAAAAAAAAAAAAATTAAAAAAAACTAAAAGGCATGAAAAGTAAAAATCTAAGGGAGTTTCAGGAGAGACTAGTTCTTTGCTCTTCGAGCCACTAGTCTTTTCCGGGAACGTTGTTGGCTAGGAGAATGGTTTTTAATGTTACAAGACCACCATTCTTTCGCAGGAACACTCTTGGTTAATACTAATTATGTTATTTAAAAAAAAAAATACTAAAAAAATTAAAAAATAAAAAATTGTCTAGTGTTTTGTATTAAATGCCATGGAAATTTTCTAATTTCTTTATTTTTGTTGATGAGTTTTAAATTTACGTTTAAAAATAGTCTACGCGTGGTAGAGATCCTTAGGAAACCCCCTAACACCATATATAAATAACATTCATAAATTTAAACAAGTGTCAACAACACCTGATCCTACCCATCAACAAGTTTTGAGCCAAACATAGAATGTCTTAATCCTTTACTAGAACCAAAAGAAATGGAGGAAAACCAACATGTTAGTGGAAACCACGATGAAAGAGTTTGCAAGACCGGTGATTGGCATCAAGAATCGCCGCTATCCAGTTGGGAGAAGTCGCTAGGAACTATGACCTTAAAAATATTCATTTTTCTATGCTTCCTTCCTTCTACGGGCTACCTAATGAAGATTCTCTTTCCTTTATGAGAGATTTCTATGCTACGGTCCAAACATTCCCCTCGCATTCTAAACGAGGATCACTTAGAATGAGATGTTTTCCGTACACCTTAAAGGATAAGGCTAAAGCTTGGTTGATGTCGCTACCCTGGTTCTCTCGATGACACGGGGTCAAATTTACAATAAATTCATGGGAAAATTCTATTCCCATCAAAAACATCGAAATGAGAGGAAAGATTGCTACTTTCTCTCAGATGGAAGGAGAACCATTCCGTGAAGCTTGGGATAGGTTCAAAATGTTTCTCACTCAATGTCCCCATCATAGCTTTCCCTACGCTGCAGAACCAATTCTTTTACGATGGACTTACACAACAATGTCGGTTCATTGTCGACAACGCCGCAGTGAGGAGCAATAGGAGAAAAACTGCATCGTAAACGTATAATCTCTTTGAGATGTTGGGTGCTAATTCCCACAGAAAAGCTCCAGAGTGAGAAAAGTGGTGTTCAGCGAGATTGACTCCAAGAATGAAATTCAACAACAACTTGTTCAACCGACTAAGCAAGTTGTTCTTTCTCGCTACACAAACCAACACAAATAATGAACAATATGGTTCAGACAAAGAACATGGGACAAGGTAATCAAGCCTCGTCCACATCAAGGAGATACAACCTGGACTCGAGCAGGTTAATGTGTTGGGAGCATATCAACAAAGACCAAGGTTTGATCCCAATTCAAATACCTATAATCCTGGGTGGAGAAGTCATCCAAATTTCTCTTGGAGGCAAAACAACCCTCCTTTCCCTCAAAGCTCAAATCAGCAAAGCCAAGAATTCCACCCACCTATTCCACGAAGCATTCCAAATAAACCAACCCTGGAGGACAACTTGAATTCTTTTATTCAAGTTTGTAGGGACAATCAATCTAAAACCAATCAACGGTTGGACTCTGTGGAAGCTTCTATCAAAAAGGTGGAAGTTCAAGTTGAACAGTTAGTTGAACATTTGCAAAAAGGCAAAGACTAATTTGAAACTTAAATGAATTCAATGAAGAGGAGACATTGAGTTTTTCATTCTACAATCTCCAAGCAACGTCTTACTAGAAGACGATAAATTTTAGTCCTACATGGGAGGTCACCCATTATTGTATTTTCCCTTTGTTTTAGTTGGCGTGTAATAAAAAAAAAATATTTCAAATAAAATAAATTCGTTTGTTTCAAAAATTGTGTCCCTTCGTTTAAATTAAAACTTAAAAAAAAAAAAAAAAAAAAAAAAATTTAGGTTCCTTGCATTTTTTTAGATATCTACTATTGTTTTTAAGAGCAAAATGTTGATTCACAATAGGAGGAGGATCATTTTCAACTACAAATAAACATGGGAGATGCTGAAGATAGGCGGAAAAAGATGAAAGACTATACAATGCCAATCATTGGCAATGTAACTTCCTAAGCATCCAATTGCAAAGAGGCTGCAAGGAATTATGAATTGAAAAAGATTCATTATTCTTTGTTGCCTTCCTTTACTAAGTATCCCTAATGAAGATCCTTTGCATTTCATTCGAGAATTCTATGCTATTGTCCAAACCTTTCCACTACATGCAATTAGTGAAGATCAACTTAGGATGAGGTGTTTTCCTTACACTCTCAAAGATAAAGCTTGGTCATGGTTCATTACTCTACAGTCAGGTTCTCTTAAAACTTGGGAGGCAGTCTATGAAATTTTTATGGGTAGGTTCTATTCCCATCAAAAGACTGTTGATCTAAGAACAAAGATAGCAACATTTTCTCAAATGAATGAAGAGCCCTTTCATGAAGCTTGGGAACGATTCAAACTCCTTTTCATTCAATGTCAAAATCATAGCTTTCCACTACAGCTACAAAACCAATTCTTTTACGATGGATTGACACTACAGAGTCAATACATGGTTGATAATGCTGCTGGAGGTGCTGTAGGAGAAAAGACAGCAGAGGAAGCCTATAATCTCTATGAGCTATTGGGTTCTAATTCCCAACAAAGAAGTGGTGGAAGGAAAGCAAAGGTCAATGAGGTCGGCTTTGATGATGATATAACCTTGCAAATTGCTGAATTGACTAAACAAGTGAAATTCCTCACGTCTCACCAAATTTCAAGTCAAGAGGTATGTGGAGTGTGTTGTTCAATTGGGCATGGTACTCATAATTATTCAAATACTTGTGATTCTAGTGTCGATGCCATAGAGGAAGTCCAATATTTTCAAAAGTATCATCCAAACACCTATAATCACCCAACCTACAACCACCCTTACCCACCAAGCCAATCTTTTAAACCAACCTTAGAAGATAGCTTGAATGCTTTTATTCAAGTTAGTCGTGACAACCAACTGATGACTAATCAAAGGTTGAACACCACGAGGCTACGGTTAAAAGAATTGAATCTAAAGTCAACCGGCTGAACAAATGCAAAAGAAAGAACTGTGAAAGTTGCCTACCAACTGTAACAAGCAAAAGATGTTAGAACCCTTCAAGTGGTAAGGTAGTCAATACCGGTGTACACGAAATCTCTAAACTACCTTGTAGTTCATTTAACAAAGAAGGCGACATTCTAATCTCACAAAAAGGAGAAACAAGTGTTAAAATTCACAAGCTTTCTGAAAAAATCATTGGGGGGTCATCTGACACTCCCAAAATTCAAAAGACAACAGAACCACACCAGATGCAAGTACCTTTTCCCCACCGGTTGAAAGAGTCCAAACAAGATAAGCAATTCAATGATCTTTTTAATATGCTCTCTAAAGTAAATATCAATTTACCATTATTAGAAGTGATCATGAATATGCCCTCATATGCCAAGTTTTTCAAAGAGTTGAACACTAAGAAAAGGAGGTATGAACTGAATGAACGAGTAGTAGTATCAGAAATTTCTAGACAGATTTCAAAGACAAACTACCCCTAAGTTGAAAGACCCTGGAAGTTTTATTATAAACATAACTATGGGGGATAGGAAGGTTGCTAAAGCAATGCTTGATTTAGGTGCTAGTATAAATTTGATGCCCTACTCTATATTCTCACAGCTCAATCTAGGGGATTTAAAACCCACAACTATGTCCCTGCAACTTGCAGATAGATCTCTTAAATATCCAGAGGGAATAGTTGAGGATGGTGTGGTACGTGTAGATAAACCGATAATACCTGCTGACTTTGTGGTTGAGGATATGCAAGAAAATCCGGCATTGGACAGAGAGCATACAATATTGCTTGGTAGACCATTTATGGCAACTACTAAAACTATTATTGATGTCCAAGATGGAAATTTGACAATGACAGTCTTAGGAGAGACTGTTCATTTCAAAGTTTTTGATTCTTCACCTTTCCCTTCTATTTCTGCCATCGATGAAATATTCGAAGTTGATCCTTTGGATAATCTTATCCAAAACACCTTTTTCCAAACCAGAATAGAAGACAAGCTTGAAACTGTTCTTACACAAGAAAAGGTTTTTTAAAACTATTAAGGACTATTTCTGGGATGACCCTTATTTATACAAGATTGGTCAAGATCAAGTCATCCGGAGATGTGTACCAGAAGAAGAACATAAGAGCATTCTAACTTTTTGTCATGAACTTCATTGTGGGGGTCATTTTGGAGGTGAAAAGACAGCCCGTAAGATATTACAGTCTGGATTCTTTTGGCCCACTCTTTTTAAAGATGCTCATATGTTTTGTGCACAATATGATAGATGTCAAAGAACAGGAAACATAAGCAAAAGAGATGAAATGCCTTTGACATCTAATTTAGTTGTTGAACTCTTTGATGTATGGGGGATTGACTTCATGGGTCCTTTTCCCCCATCTAATGGTTTTCAATACATTTTGGTTCCTGTGGATTATGTGTCCAAGTGGGTAGAAGCTATCCCCACCAAAACCAATGATGCTAATGTTGTTGTGAAATTCTTGAAAGATTTCATATTCAAGAGGTTCGAACGCCTAGAGCTATAATAAGTGATGGAGGTAGCCATTTTTGTAACAAACTCTTTGATGGAGTACTAAACAAGTACAACATCACACATAAAGTAGCTACTCCATATCATCCTCAAACTTAGGTTTAGTGGAAGTGAGCAATAGGCAAATTAAGGGGAATACCGGAACGCACCGTGCGTCCGTCAAGGAAGGATTGGGCATTTAAGCTAAATGATGCCTTATGGGCATACCGCACCGCTTACAAAACACCTATTGGGATGAGCCACTAGGTTAATCTTTGGGAAAGCGTGCCACCTTCCAGTTGAACTTGAACACAAAGCTTATTGGGCAATTAAAGAGTTAAACATGGATTTAGATAAAGCGGTGAAAAACGATTACTCGACTTCATGAGTTGGAAGAAATTAGGAATGAAGCCTATGAGAATGCCAAATTATACAAGGAGCGTACTAAGCGCTATCATGACAAGAGGCTAGTTCCTAAGACTCTTCACCCTGGAATGAAAGTTCTTTTATTTAACTCTCGTTTGAGATTGTTTCCAGGAAAGCTGAGATCAAGATGGGATGGACCATTCAAAATAGTTCAAGTATTTGAACATGGAGTAGTGGAACTATTGGACTCCAAGACACAAAAAACGTTCAAAGTCAATGGCCATCGTGTCAAGCCTTATTTAGAAGAACCAAACAACATTGCTGAAATGGATTGCATTTGGCTGAGTAACCCTTAGCACCAAAAAGATACGTCTTGCTAAGACGTTAAACTAAGCGCTGGATGGGAGGCAACCCATCATTTTAGGTAAAAAACAAAAACAAACAATAAAAACATAAAAGGTAAAAAAAAATAAAAAAATAAAAAAAATTTTTGCTTGTTATTTGTTTTATTTACTTAATTTTATTGTTTATTTCATTTTAATTACATGTGAATAATTTTTAAATTGTTAAAACTAAAAATATTTGTTGAGATGTTAGAAGTTTACAGCAATCTGTCTGTATACACTTTAATGATGAATATGATGGATGCACCTGCATTTTCCATTACTACTTGCACATTCTCAGGAAATAGGTAATCTTTCTTCTCTTCTCTCTTTATCTTTAATTTACAGTTGTTACATTGAGGACAATGTAAGTTCTAGGTTGGGGGTGGTGAAAAGTTACCATGCTTAATTAAAAAAATAAAAAAAATGTACTTTTTCATTTTTTTGTGTGTTTGGTTTTATTTCTATTTTGTGTGATTTAGTAATTTTTGGAATAAAAAAAAAAAAAAAACTAAAAAAAAAAAGTTTCACAAAAATTTATCATTTCTTTAAATCAAATTTAAGTAAATAGTTAAGTCTTTTGTACTGTTAGATTAATTTTTGAGAACATATCATGAAATATTTTGTAACTATTTTTGATAATTAGTTAGTTTTTGTCATAATTAGTATTTCTTGATAAGATGTAGAAATTATATTAAACCCAAAATCGGTGTTTATGAGTTTTTTTAGTGGAGACTACCTTTGTGAGATATAATTTGAGCCTAATTTCCTTTATTCAGAGTGAAATATATATTTTTTCTACTCCAAACACATTTCTTATTTCTTCAAATTTTTAGATGATCTCTATAGGTATTAGCATTGAATGTATGAATTTTTTTTTTTTCACTTTAATAGAGTATCATATATTTTTGATTATTATTTTTGCTTAGATTAAATGATTTGAGTAGAAGTTGATAGTATATGCTTATATCTCATTTATGCATGACTACTACAAAAACAAAAAGACATATCTGGGGTTACCTAAACCAAGATCAAACAGAAAAGCCACAAAATTAACCACTCACCAAAAATCCAAAATATGTACAATCTGTACATGGGTTGACTCTCTAAGAAATACACACATTGAAAAATATCTACAGAAAAAAAAAATAAGAGAGAGATAAAAATAGTATCATCTACATACTATAACCCGCATTGCCTACAAAGTTGTGAGTAAAGGCTAATTACAAAAGAAAGATATAAGAAGTAATTCCCCAAAAAGTCATTGCAATTTCTTCATTTGTAAAAGGCATATATCTTGAAATTCTTTCTTAATGAGTTTGATTTATGCATGAAAATAATTTTTATATATGATATCTTTATAATTTATACATTTGATTCCTTTCATGAGATCAATGTTAAAATAACACTTTGAGCCTTTATTCTTTATACATATGCGAACATATTAGTTCATTTCTATACATCAACTCTTTCGCATATAAATTAGTATGAGTGTTTGAACCCATAGGATTCGGTGTTTTGAGAGTATTGACTTGTGAGGAATAGAGTCGGCTTAATTCGATTCATGACACCGAAATTGGGTGAAATTAAATGGATACATTTTTGATATGAAATATGAAAATGATTTTCGACTAATTATTATAATAAATCATGATTGTTTAAAGAGATTAAGATAACTTATGCTTGAGATTTTAATTATGATCTTAAAGGAGATTAAAAAGTATGAGACCATTTTGTGAAATGTTGATAATTTGTGATTTTGTTGTAAATTTAATTTTTAAGTTGTTTGTTTTTATTGTTTCTTTTGTTTTTACATTTAGTGCAATGTTTGTGGGTATCATTATCGAAAACCCTCCCGAGACTCAAACTGGTCCACTAGGGCAGCCTAGGGGTTTAAAGGCTTGTTGCATAGGCTAAATGCAGCCGTGACAATCCACGGAAGTGATTTAGGATAGTTTAATTTTTAGTTTTTATCGCTTCTCTTGCTAAGGGACTAGCAAGAGTCTGGTTGGGGGTTGTGATGAGTGCTCAAAAAGCACTAAAATAACCATGATTTTATGCACATTAATTGATTAAAAATATATATATTTATATGTTTTATCATATATTTATATAAATTTGTCTTTTTCGGAATCACGGGTATTATTATTGTTTTTCAGAATTTTGGCCTAAAAACGCAATGTAAAGACTCAAAGAAGAATACTTGAAGCAATACATCACAAATAAATTAATAAATAAGTGGAAAAAGGTCAACAAACATGGAAAAATTGGACAAAATGGGTCGAAAAGGTCAAAAATGTCAAAAGACGGAAAATCGCGTCGCGGCCTACCCAGCGGCCTTGACCGCGGCCAGGCGCGCGCGCCAACGCCAGAGCCGCGCTCGCGCGCGTTGATCCTGCTTCCGCGCTGCTGCGGCGGCAGCGTTCACGCGCCGAAGCCGCAAGCGCGCGGCGCGCCAGCGCGGCCAGCCCGGCCGCTGGCGCCCAACGCGTTTTTGACCCATTTTTCACGTGCAGCCGCCCCATGACGTCATCTTGGCGTCATTGATGACCTCAGCAGGTCCAAAACACGTTTTTTATTTTTTTAATATTTTTTTTAACATTTTTTTAATCATTTTTTCTCTCCATCCTCACCTATAAATACCCCCCTTCCATTCTCTTCAAAACACACCTCAAAACCTCACATCTCTCTTCTTTCTTTCTCTCATTTCTTAGTTTTTGAGTTTTCTTTAGTTTCTTTCTTAGTTTCTAAGCTTTTCTTAGCTTTTCTCTTAGTTTTTAGTTCAATTGTCTTAGGTTTAGAGTTCTTCTCTTTTTGAGAGGAACTTGTAATGTTTTTGTAATAATTTAGATTTTTGATTCAATAAATGGAAGTGCAAATTCCGCTTGGAGGTTTTCTAGCAACGGGAATAGCGTCGAAGTTCTGTAAGGATTATTATTTTCTTTACAGTTATTTTTATGCTTTATTCTTACATGTTATATTTGATTTGTCTGTGATTAAATTTAAGCGTGCTATTGTTTATAATCATGATATAATAATAACGTTGTTATGCTCATAAATATTAAATAGGTGAAAATTTCTAAAATAAATTGATTTTATTTTTATTCAAGATTTTATATTAAGGATGTTAGAGAGAAATATATTATTTTTCATTACAAACTTAAATCAAAGTTAGACTTTAAGGTTTAGTTATCGGTCTAATTTAGAGTAGTGCTCTTTTATTTGTTGGTACAATCGCTAGGTAGTTAGAGTGAAGCTCTATTTCAAAAGTTTTTATAAGAATTATTATGTGGAAATGTATTGACAACATGTTTTCAATAGTGATTTTAAAACTTGAAAGTTAGTACTCGGATAACTAAATTCTTAAGTTTAATTTGGACACCTTGAATAAAGTTTAAATCGTCTAACCCCACCAAAGGTGGCATTTAAATGGTTCATTTTCAATCTCTTAGAAAAATGAATTAATTTAATTAACCAAATTAGTTATCAACCCCACCCATAGGTGTTAATTGATTTGTTTAGTTAACAAAGAGTATCTAACCCCACCAAAGGTGGTATCCATACAACAAAAAGAGAATCAATAAAATATCAATTTATATCTTTAATAACCTAGATAATATGAGCAAGCATAATTAACTTAGTTATTATATCCATAAATACTCCACTAATATAAATGATAAAATTTGCATGAATATTTATTGAATCTGTATTTATATTTATTTATTCAATTTGTATCTATGTTTATTCTTTTTAGATTATATTTAATTAATCTGTATATATGTTTATTTTATGTTACTAGATTAGGAACACAAAAACCAAAACTATCGTGACAGGATGTTTAGGATTTAATTTCGTTTTTAAAAGTTTGAATAATAAATTAAGAACCACATACATTCCTTCCTTAGATCGACCTTGGGAGTATACTTATCATTTTCTACGAAATGATTCGTGCACTTGCGAGAGTTTTACAAATATTAAAACCAAAGTATTTGCGAGAATTGGCGATGCCGGTTTTCGTTCATCAATACTTGATATTCTTACTTGATGATTTAAATTGATGCATGAAATAATATGTGATTTCTTTATAAATCCTACCATTTGATTTCTTTTATGAGATCAATACAACATGATGCTTAGAAAGGTTAACTAGTTTTTAGTACTATTGATAAGAGTCAAATTATTGCATTTTTGTTATGATTTGAATGTTGATATTTGTGTGAAATTGTGTTTATTTGATTATTTAATCCACAAATGTCATTTCAATGATCGGGATTGAGTCAAAATAAAAAGAAAACAAAGTTTCAAAATTTGGAAATCCTGTCGCTAATGAGTGCTCAAAAAGCACTAAAATTACCATGATTTTATGCACATTAATTGATTAAAAATATATATATATATTTATATGATTTTATCATATATTTATATAAATTTGTCTTTTCGGAATCACGGGTATTCTTATTGTTTTTTAGGTATTTTCGCTTAAAAATGTAACTTAAAGACTCAAAGAGGAATACTGGAGGCAATACATCACAAATATATTCAAAAATAAATGAGGAAAATTCAACAAATATGAAAAAATTGGACAAAATGGGTCAAAAATATCAAAAATGTCAAAAAGGAGGAAATCGCGCCATCAGCTTGCCAGTATTCAAGACGCCACAGACTTCTGTTTTCAGACGCTGCGTTCTCAGTGCTATCTGTGCCACTATCGATCTGCACCCCATTTCGCGCGCACGACCTACCCGCTAACGTCAGCTAACGTCATTTTCACCTACTACGTGTTTCCTCCATTTTTTATCATTTTTTCACCCACTTTTTATTCCTTTCCTCACCTATAATACCCCCATTTTCTTCACTTCATACCACACCTGAAAACACATCTTCTCTTCTCTTTCTTTCTCTCATTTCTTAGTTTTTTTAGTTTTTCTACTTTTTTCTTAGTTTTTAGCTTTTCTTAGTTAGTTTTTCTTAGTTTTAAAGTTCTTCTCTTTTTGAGATGAATTAGTTATGTTTTTGTAATTTATTTTCTTTTCGATTCAATAAATGGGAGTGCAAATTCTGTTTGGAGGTTTTCCAACAATGGGAATAGCATCGAAGTACTGTAAGGATTTTATTTCTTTGCAGTTATTTTTTATGCTTTATTCTTACATATTATATTTAATTTGTCTGTGATTAAATTTAACTTTGCTGGTTGTTTGTAAAAATGATATCATAATAACGTTGTTATGCTTGTGAAATATTAAATAGGTAAAAATATCTAAAATGAATTGATTTTATTTTTATTCAAGATTTTATATTAAGAATGTTAGAGAGAAATATATTATTTTTTCATTACAAACTTAAATCTGAAAATTAGATTTTAAGGTTTAGTTATTCGGTCTAATTTAGAGTAGTGCTATTTTATTTGTTGGTACAATCGTCCGATAGTTAGAGTAAAGCTCTATTTCAAAAGTTTTTATAAGAATTATTATGTGAAAATGTATTGACAACATATTTTCAATAATGGTTTTAAAACTTGAAAGTTAGTACTCGGATAATTAAATTCTTAGGTTTAATTTGGACACCTTGAATAAAGTTTAAACTGTCTAACCCCACCAAAAGTGGCATTTAAATGGTTTCAAGTTTTAAAACCACAACTAAAAGCATGTTGTTAATACATTTTCAGTTAATAATTCTTATAAAAACTTTTGGAATAGAGCTTCACTCTAACTACCGAGGTGATTGTATCAACAATTAAAATAGAACTACTCTAAATTAGACCAGATAATTAAACCTTAAAATCTAATTTTTAGATTTAAGTTTGTAATAAAAAATAATATATTTCTCTCTAACATTCTTAATATAAAATCCTGAATAAAAATAAAATCAATTCATTTTAGAGATTTTACCTATTTAATATTTCACAAGCATAACAACGTTATTATTATATCATGTTTACAAACAGCCAGCAAAGTTAAATTTAATCACAGACAAATTAAATATAACATGTAAGAATAAAGCATAAAAAATAACTACAAAGAAAATAAAATCCTTACAGTACTTCGATGCTATTCCCGTTGCTGGAAAACCTCCAAACGGAATTTGCACTCCCATTTATTGAATCGAAAAGCAAATAAATTACAAAAACATAACTAGTTCTTCTCAAAAAGAGAAGAACTCTAAAACTAAGAGAAACTAACTAAGAAAAGCTAAAAACTAAGAAAAAACTAGAAAAACTAAAAAAATTAAGAAATGAGAGAAAGAAAGAGAAGAGAAGATGTGTTTTGAGGTGTGGTATGAAGTGAAGAGAATTGGGGTATTTAGGTGGCGTTTGGTTCGTGGAATGGAATCGGAATCGGAATGGAATGGAATGGAAAGGAAACAATTTTGTTTGGTTTGACCACTGGAATCAAGCTCAGAATCAGGATTATAGTGTTTGGTTTACCACTGGAATGGAATGAAAAAAGCTGTAAATGACCTTAATACCCCTACATGCTGTAAAATTCAAATAATGTCATTTAATTACTATTTTTTCGTCAGACAAAATACATTATTGAAATCATTATTTTTCTAAATAAGTATTACTTAATTAAAAAGAAATATATTATTAAAATTATTATTTTTCTAAATAGGGTTTAGGGTTTTGAGGTTTAGGATGTGTGATTTAGGGTTTAGGGATTTATGATTTGGGGTTATATTTATAGGTTAAGGTTTAGGGTTAAAATTATTATTTTTCTAAAAATAGTTTAGGGTTTTAGAATTTTGGATTTAGGGTTTATGGTTTATGGTTTTAGGATTTGGAATTTGGAATTTGGGGTTTAGGGTTTTGGGATTTATGTTTTAGGGTTTTGGGTTTGATTTATGTTTTAAGGTTTAGGGTTTATAGATTTGGAGATTTGGGGTTTACGGTTTTAGGGTTTAACGTTTAGGGTTTAGGGATTTAGGGTTTTAGGATTTGGAATTTAGGGTTTAGGATTTAGGGTTTAGGGTTTTGGGATTTATGTTTTAGGGTTTTGGGATTTATGTTTTAGGGTTTTGGGTTTTGGGATTTATGTTTTAAGGTTTAGGGTTTAGGGATTTGGGATTTGGGGTTTATGGTTTAGGGATTTGGGGTTTAGGGATTTGGGGATTTGGGGTTTAGGATTAGGGTTTTAGGATTTGGAATTTGGGATGTAGGGTTTAAGGATTTGGCATTTATATGTTTAGGGTTTTGTGATTTACGTTTTAAGGTTTTGGGTTTAGGGATTTGAGGTTTAGGGTTTAGGGTTTTAGGATTTGGATTTAGGGTTTTGAAATTTTGGGTTTAGGGTTTAGGGTTTTGGAATTTTGGGTTTGAGAATTTGGGATTTGAATTTAAGGTTATATTTTAGGTGAGGGTAAAATTGGATAAAAAATGTTTAGATGGGAATGGAATAATGATTACCAAAGGTGGGAGAAGGAATTGTGATTCCTTCTCTTTTAGTAATCAGATTCCATTACGCCCTCCATTCCGTCCAACCAAACACACAAAATGGAAGGAATCGATTCTGATTCCATTCCATTCCCTCCAATCAAACATGGGGTTATATGTGAGGAAAGGAATAAAAAGTGGGTGAAAAAATGATAAAAAAATGGAGGAAACACGTAGTAGGTGAAAATGACGTCAGCTAACGTCAACGGGTAAGTGGTGCGATCGAAATGGGGCGCAGATGGGCAGCGGCGCGCACAGACAGCACTAGGGGCATGCACGGAAAGTAGTAGGGGCACGCAGGGGCATGCGAACAGGAAGTGCAGCGCACACGGGATAGAAGCAAGGCACGTGCGGACAGGAAGTGCAGCGCGAGTGGGACAGGGCAGTTGGGCGGCGCGGCAGCACGATTTCCTCATTTTTGACCAATTTTGTCCAATTTTTTCATATTTGTTGACTTTTCCTCATTTATTTTTGAATATATTTGTGATGTATTGCCTTCAGTATTCCTCTTTGAGTCTTTAAGTTACGTTTTTTAAGCGAAAATACCTGAAAAACAATAAGAATAGTCGTGATTCTGAAAAGAAAAATTTATATAAATATATGATAAAATCATATATATATATATATATATATATATTTAATCAATTAATGTGCATAAAATCATGGTAATTTTAGTGCTTTTTGAGCACTCATCAGCCGCCGGCGAGATGATTATCGCCGCCGGTGAAAATCTTATAGAGAGTATGACGAAAATCTTCTCGAGAGTACGAATTTTAGCAGATGCAAATCTCGCCGTTGGCAAGATTATTTAGCCACTGGCAAGACACTTTAGCCACCGGCGAGAATCAGAAGAACCAAAATTTTCGTTTTCCCAAAAATCTGGCCGCGGTGAGAACATTGTCGTCGCCGGCAAGTTTCGTCCGAAAACACATTTTTTATGTTATTTTGTTCCAAAATTTCCCCCAAAATCCTAGATCTATATATACAATATGATGGAGAAAGAGGCCACGGCAGATAGGAGTAGATCTGAGACATTTTGGAGGAGAGAAGGCAATTTTGGAGATAAATTTTGGAGAAGCTTGAAGGATTATCACCATTGTTGCTACCAAGTGTTCATCTTCAAGAGTTTTTCATCTCTTCTCCTTAACTTTCATTTTCTGCATTTTATTCAGATTTTTTATTCATGGATTCAATTGAGATAATGTTTGTTCTTATTTCCATTATGAACTAATTTAATTTTGCTAAGGCTATGATGTAGTTGAATTAAGAAAAACTGATTTCTTTTGTTATTGTTATATGAGTTCATTGTTTTTGAGTTGAGTCTTTATTTCCATGCTTAATGCTTTTAAATTTCTAGCCAAGATTTAGATGATTTGCTGCATTATATTGAGACCGAGAGGAGATGTGTAATGAATGCTTCTTGTGATAAATATCATATGTTGAATGCGAGTGTGAGACCTAATGCATGATGTATGTAGTTATTCTAGAAATTCCATAAATCGTAATGTGCTTGTTTGTGATTAAATCTTCATAGAAATATAGTTGGTTTCATAGATAAGTAATTCTAATATAACTCGAGAGAGAGTATTAGGTAAATTTGGGTTTTGAAACCATCACTTTTAGCTTTGGTTCTCATATAACATGACTTGAAATCGGATTGAATTGATTTAGCGAAATCAAATGCCTTAGCGTTTTTAATCATTTTTGAACAACATTCAATTGTGTTATTTGCATTTAGTTTTAAGTTAATTTGCTTCTTAAACAATTTCAACAATTTGATTTTCAAATAAAATTAGGAATAGTCAATTTCGGTACTTAGTAACGCCATTCCTTGTGGGTTCGATATCCATACTTTTGTACACTTTATTACTTGAACGATTCGTACACTTGCGAAAATACGCATCAAGTTTTTGGCGCCGTTTCTGGGGAATGGTTTTATTTTATTAATATCGATACTACCTAATCTTAGTTTTAATTTGAAGTTAATTTGCTTTATCATTGTTTCATTTTTAATTTTGTTTATTTTGATCTTTTATCTTATTTATAAAAAAAGGGTAACTTTTTGTTGTTTTTGTGCTAGTTAATTTTCTGGTTGTAGGATTGTTGTATGAGACGTACAAGAAGCCTTAACCTTTTTACATTTGATCCGGAGATTGATAGAACATATAGGCATCTAAACTGAGAGAGAAGGTATTCAACCTCAACTCCTAATAGACAATCAGCCATGGATCCACCACTTGTTGAGGGAGGTGGAAATTGACGAACGAAAACCGGCATCGCCAATTCTCGCAAATACTTTGGTTTTAATATTTGTAAAACTCTCGCAAGTGCACGAATCATTTCGTAGAAAATTATAAGTATACTCCCAAGGTCGATCTAAGGAAGGAATGTATGTGGTTTTTAATTTATTATTCAAACTTTTAAAAACGAAATTAAATCCTAAACATCCTGTCACGATAGTTTGGTTTTTGTGTTCCTAATCTAATAACATAAAATAAACATATATACAGATTAATTAAATATAATCTAAAAACGTAAAAATAAACATAGATACAAATTCAATAAATATTTATCTAAAAATAAACATAAATACATATTCAATAAATATTCATGCAAATTTTATCATTTATATTAGTGGAGTATTTATAGATATAATAACTAAATTAATTATGCTTGCTCATATTATCTAGGTTATTAAAGATATAAATTGATATTTTATTGATTCTCTCTTTTTTGTATGAATACCACCTTTGGTGGGGTTAGATATTCTTTGTTAACTAAACAAATCAATTAACACCTATGGGTGGGGTTGATAACTAATTTGGTTAATTAAATTAATTCCTTTTTCTAAGAGATTGAAAATGAACCATTTAAATGCCACCTTTGGTGGGGTTAGACAGTTTAAACTTTATTCAAGGTGTCCAAATTAAACCTAAGAATTTAGTTATCCGAGTACTAACTTTCAAGTTTTAAAACCACTACTGAAAACATGTTGTCAATACATTTTCAGATAATAATTCTTATAAAAACTTTTGAAATAGAGCTTCACTCTAACTACCGGGCGATTGTACCAACAAATAAAAGAGAACTACTCTAAATCATACCGGATAACTAAACCTTAAAATCTAATTTTCAGGTTTAAGTTTGTAATGAAAAATAATATATTTCTCTCTAACATTCTTAATATAAAATCTTGAATAAAAATAAAATCAATTCATTTTAGAGATTTTTACCTATTTAATATTTCGCAAGCATAACAACGTCATTATTACATCATGATTATAAACAGCTAGCACAGTTAAATTTAACCATAGACAAATCAAATATAACATGTAAGAATAAAGCATAAAAATAACTGTAAAGAAAATAATAATCCTTACAGAACTTCGACGCTATTCCCATTGCTAGAAAACCTCCAAGCGGAATTTGCACTTCCATTTATTGAATCAAAAATCTAAAATATTACAAAAACATAACTAGTTCTTCCCAAAAAGGGAAGAACTCTAAATCTAAGAGAAACTAGCTAAAACATAAGAAAAACTAGCTAAAACCTAAGAAAAACTAAAAAAAACTAAAAAACTAAGAAATGAGAGAAAGAAAGAAGAGAGAAGTGTGGTTTTGAGGTGTTTGAAGGTGAATGGAAGGGGGGTATTTATAGGTGAGGATGGAGAGAAAAAATGAGTAAAAAAATGTTAAAAAAATATTAAAAAATTAAAAAACGTGTAATGGACATGCTGAGGTCATCAACGACGTCGGCGTGACGTCACGAGGCTGCACGTGAAAAATGGGGTGAAAACGTTAGGCGCTGAAGCGGCTGGCGCGCCTGCCTTGTGCTGAATTGTCGCCGCGCGGCTTCAGTCTTGGCGTGAGCAGTGCCAGCCTTGCAGCGGAATGAGTCAACGCGCGCCTTGCTGACATGGGCCAGGTATTGTAGCTGGTCAAGGCCATGAGGCTGCTGCGCGATTTTCCGTCTTTTGACATTTTTGACCTTTTCGACCCATTTTGTCCAATTTTTCCATGTTTGTTGACCTTTTCCCACTTATTTATTAATTTATTTGTGATGTATTGCTTCACGTATTCTTCTTTGAGTCTTTAAATTGCGTTTTTAAGCCAAAATACCTGAAAAACAATAAAAATACCCGTGATTCCGAAAAAGACAAATTTATATAAATATATGATAAAACATATATATATATATATTTAATCAATTAATGTGCATAAAATCATGGTTATTTTAGTGCTTTTTGAGCACTCATCAGAAATCATAGAGCTTTGTAGGATTATGCTCTGCCTAATGTTGCTGGAACTACTTCGGGTATAAGGAGGCCAACTATTCAAGCCAATAACTTTGAGATAAAACCATCCTTTATCCAAATGGTTCAATCAGATCAGTTTGGGGGAATGTCAAAGGATGATCCAAATGCACATATTGCTTACTTTGTGGAGGTGTGTGATCTTTACAAGATAAATGGTGTGTCTGAAGTGTAAGATTGAGGGTTTTTCCTTTTTCACTTCGGGATAAAGCCAAGGAGTGGCTAAACTCATTACCACCGGAATCAATTACAACATGGAATGAGTTGGTTCAGAAATTCTTGTCCAAGTTCTTTCCTCCTACTAAGACGGGAAAATTGAGGAATGAAATCACATCTTTTACACAGTATGACCAAGAATCATTGTATGAAGCTTGGGAAAGATTCAAAGAAATGTTGAGGAAGTGCCCACATCATGGTATACCGATTTGGCTACAAGTCTCTACATTTTTATAATGGGTTGGTTTCAAACTATCGGGCAATGATTGATGCTGCAATTGGAGGGTCTTTAATAGGAAAAACACCGGTGGATGCTCGTGAGTTGTTAGAGATTATGGCAGAAAACAAAAATCAGTGGCATTCAGAGTGGGTAACTGCAAAAAGACCAGCATTAGTGCATGAAATTGATTCAGTGAATGCTTTGTCCGCTCAAGTTGCTACTCTTTCAAGAAAGATGGATTCTTTGTCATCTAAGTTCGAATCCAAACCAACTGCAGGATGTGATTTATGTGGTGGAAATCATGCTAGTATTGAGTGCCAAGTTGGAAATCTATTTTCTTCACCAAATGTTGAGCAAGAAAATTATGTTTCAAATTTCCAAAGACCTCAACATAACCCATATTCGAACACCTACAATCCAGGTTGGAGAAATCATCCAAATTTGTCATGGGTAAATAACCAAGGGGTATTGAAACTGCCATCATCTTCCTACCAACCCCAAGAGAAGAAACAAATAGATTTGGAAGGAATTTTGGGAAAGTTCATTGAGGAGTCAAGAAAAAATTTCAGAAATCAAGAGGCAATCAACAGGGACATCCAAAACCAACTCTGGTAGCTTTCAAAGCAGATTGCAGAAAGGTCTCAAGGATCGTTGCCTAGTGACACAATAAATCCCAAAGAACATGCAAAGGCTATCAATTGAGAAGCAGTAAAGAACTTGAATGGTAGGGAAAATTGGAGAAAAAGATGGAAGAATCTAAAGAAAATCCATCAACATCCCAAGATGTTCAACCTTCCCTAAATGCAAAATATGAGCCTCCTATCCCATATCCTCAAAGATTGAATAAGAAAAAGCTTGATAATAAATTTGATAAATTTCTGGATATTTTTAAGAAATTGCATATTAACATTCCTTTTGCAGAGATGTTGGAACAAATGCCCAAGTATGTAAAATTCATGAAGGAAATTCTATCAAAGAAGAGGAAGTTGGGAGATTATGAAACTGTCATGCTAAATGAGGAGTGCAGTGTAGTTCTTCAAAGAAAACTGCCATAGAAATTGAAAGACCCAGGGAGTTTTACTATACCTTGTACTATAGGAAGTTTCAATTTTGATAAAGTCCTATGTGAATTAGGAGAAATCATTAATTTGATGCCACTTTCTTTTTTCAGGAAACTAGGCCTAGGAGAAGTGAAGCCCACTCCAATCTCTCTAAAATTAGCGGATCAATCGGTGAAATATCCTTGAGGGGTAATTGAGGATGTTTTAATTAAAGTTGATAAATTTATTTTCCCTGTAGATTTTGTGGTGCTTGACATGGAGAAAGATAGAGAGGTACCGTTGATATTGGGGAGACTGTTCCTTGCAACTGGAAGAACATTGATTGATGTTCAGCAAGGAAAGCTCATTCTACAGGTGCAAGATGAACAAGTGACTTTTGATGTTTTCGAAGCAATGAAATTTCCAAGTGAGGAACATTCTTGTTTCAAAATTAACACTCTTGACAGGTTAATCTCGGAAACTTTTGAGGAGAAAACTCCATTGCTACCACTAGAAGCTTGCCTTGTGAAATCTTTAACAATTGAGGAGGAAGATGAGGGAGTGAGAGAATGTTCCAAATTACTGGCAGCACTTGATGAATATTTGTCCAGTGAAGGAACATTCAAAGAGTTGGGAACAAATGAAACTTCAACCTCAGTGGTAAAGAAGGAAGCCAACAAGATTGAGCTAAAGCCACTACCATCCCATCTAAGGTATGCCTATCTTGAAGACTTTGAATCTTTTCCTGTTATTATTAACAATTCTTTGAATGATGAAGAGAAAAACAAGCTATTAGGAGTTCTTCGGACTCACAAAGCGGCAATTGGATGGACAATGGTGGACATCAAAGGGATTAGAAGCTCTATTTGCATGCATAAAATCTTGATGAATGAGGATTACAAGCCCACAATTCATCCACAAAGGCATTTAAACCCAACAATGCAAGAAGTGGTCAATGCTGAGGTGATTAAGCTTTTGGATGCCAGGGTAATTTATCTGATTTCAGATAGTGCTTGGGTAAGCCCAATTCATTATGTACCAAAGGAAAGAGGAATTACAGTTGTAGAAAATGAAAACAATGAGCTTATTCCAACAAGGACAGTGACTGGGTGGAGAATGTGTATTGATTATCGAAAGTTGAACGACGCCACCCGTAAAGATCATTTTCCTTTTCCATTTATTGATAAGATGTTGGAAAGATTGGCTGGACATGCTTATTATTGTTTTCTTGATGGATATTCGGGGTACAACCAAATTGCAATTACACCATAGGATCAAGAGAAGAAAACATTTACATGTCCTTATGGTACTTTTGCATACAGAAGAATGCCATTTAGTTTATGTAATGCACCTGCAACTTTCCAAAGATGCATGATAGATATTTTCTCTGATATGGTCGAAAAGTTTATTGAGGTTTTTATGGATGATTTTTCTATTTTTGGCCATTCTTTTGATAATTGCTTGCATAATCTCTCTTTAGTCTTGCAGCATTGTAAAGACACAAATTTAGTGCTAAATTGGGAGAAATGCCACTTCATGGTTCAAGAAGGAATTGTTCTTGGCCATCGGATTTCAGTAAAGGGAATAGAAGTGGACCGTGCAAAGGTGGAAGTGATCGAAAAATTACCACCTCCAACAACTGTAAAGGGAATTAGAAGTTTCTTGGGACATGCTGGGTTTTATAGAAGATTTATTAAAGATTTTTCAAAAATAACAAAACCTCTTTGCAGTTTGTTGGTTAAAAATGCACAGTTTGATTTTTCTTCTGACTGTTTGCAGGCTTTTAACCTTTTGAAGGAGAAGCTCACTTCGACCCCTATAATTTGTGCACCAGATTGGAGTCTTCCATTTGAGGTAATGTGTGATGGCAGTGACTATTCTATAGGTTCTTTTTTGGGCCAAAGGAAGAATAAGTTGTTGCATGTGATTTATTATGCAAACAGGACATTGACAGATGCACAACTTAATTATGCAACAACTGAGAAAGAACTTTTGGCGGTAGTGTTTGCATTTGATAAGTTTAGATCTTATTTAATTGGGTCTAAAATCATTATTTATACTGATCATTCTACTCTTAAGTATTTTCTAGCCAAGAAAGATGCCAAACCACGATTACTAAGATGGATTCTTCTCTTGCAAGAATTTGACTTAGAAATCCGGGACAAAAAGGGGACTGAAAATTTGGTTACTGACCATTTGTCCAGGTTGGAGGACAAATTAATGAAACATTTCATGATGAGCAATTTCTTTATATCCGAACGGCTCCATGGATTGCTGATTATGCAAATTATTTGGTCAAGAAAATTTTACCTCCTAACATGTCTTATCAATAAAGAAGGAAATTCTTTTCTGATTTGAAACATTATTTTTGGGATGAACCTTACTTGTATAAACATTGTGCAGATCAAATTATTAGAAGATGTGTGCTGGAGGAAGAAATGGAAAGCATTCTTCATCATTGCCATTCGAAGGAAGTTGGAGGACATTTTGGTGGAACAAAAACTGTAGCAAAAATTTTGCAATCCGGATTCTATTGGCCTTCATTGTTTAAAGATGCTTTCAAGTTTGTTTCAATGTGTAATGATTGCCAAAGGAGCGAAAATATTTCACGGAGACATGAAATGCCCTTAAATAATATTTTGATAAATGATTTATTTGATGTTTGGGGTATTGATTTTATGGGACCTTTTCCTTCATCTCATTCTAATAAATACACTCTTGTTGGTGTAGACTATGTCTCTAAATGGGTGGAAGTAGTTTCCTTGCCTACCAATGATACTAGGGTTGTGATCAATTTTCTCAAGAAGAACATATTTTCCAGATTTGGCACACCTAGAGCAATTATAAGTGATTGAGGTAAGCATTTTTGCAATAAACAATTTGAGGCTTTGTTGCAGAAATATGGAGTAACACACTGGATAGCAACACCTTACCATCCTCAAACTAGTGGACAATTTAAAGTGTCAAACCGAGAGTTGAAAAGGATCCTTGAAAAGACCATAAATAACTCACACAAGGATTGGTCAAGGAAACTAGATGATGCACTTTGGGCCTATAGGACAGCTTTCAAGACACATATCAGCATGTCTCCATACCGATTGGTGTATGGAAAATCTTGTCACCTTCCAGTTGAATTGAAACATCGGGCATATTGGGCAATTAAAATTCTGAATTTTGATCTTAAGGCAACAGGTGAAAAGAGGGTGTTTCAATCAAATGAAATGGATGAATGAGGAATGATGCTTATGAGAATGCTCGAATATACAAGGACAAGACGAAGGTTTGGCATGATAAGAACATTTTGAGGCAAAACTTTGAGGTGGGACAGAAAGTGCTACTTTATAATTCCCGTCTCAGACTTTTTCGGGGAAAACTAAAATATCGTTGGTCAGGACCTTTTCTAGTAACCAAGGTGTTTCCTTATGGAGCAGTTGAGATCAGTCATGAAACAAAGGGAATTTTCAAGGTGAATGGACAATGGTTGAAGCCATATTTTGACAGAGAATTCAGCAAGCAGAAAGATTCTCTAGAGTTACAACAACCGCAATAAAGAATGACAGAAATTCTAGCTAATGACTATAACTTAAAGCTTAATGGGAGGCAAGCCATCAGATTTGTTTTCTCATCTTTTATCTATTTTATTTTAGCAATTTTAAATTTTAAATTTTAGCTTAAATTTTAAGTTTTGGTGAATTATTAGTTAGATTTTAAATTCTGCCCTTCATTTTATGATAATTTTATTTTTAATTAAATTTGCTTATTTTATTTGTCTTGCAGGTAAAAAAAATGCGACTGTGATTGTGATAGTGCATGATGAGTGCTCAAAAAGCACTAAAATAACCATGATTTTATGCAAATTAATTGATTAAAAATATATCTCGTTGGTCATTGATGACCTCAGCATTTCCATTACACGTTTTTTAATTTTTTAATATTTTTTTAACATTTTTTTACTCATTTTTTCTCTCCATCCTCACCTATAAATACCCCCTTCCCTTCATCTCAAAACACACCTTCAAAACCTCCAAATACATTCTTTTCTCTCTTTCTTTCTCTCTTTTCTTAGATTTTTAGTTTTTCTTATGTTTTCTTACTTTTAGCTTTTCTTAATTAATTTCTCTTAGTTTTAGAGTTCTTCCCTTTTTAGGGAATAACTAGTTATGTTTTTGTAATATTTTAGCTTTTTGATTCAATAAATGGGAGTGAAAATTCCACTTGGAGTTTTTCCAGCAACGGGAATAGCGTCAAAGTTCTGTAAGGATTTTATTTTCTTTACAGTTATTTTTATGCTTTATTCTTACATGTTATATTTAATTTGTCTGTGGTTAAATTTAAGCGTCTTGTTGTTTAGTAAACATGATGTAATAATGACGTTGTTATGCTTGCGAAATATTAAATAGGTAAAAATCTCTAAAATGAATTGATTTTATTTTTATTCATGATTTTATATTAAGAATATTAGAGAGAAATATATTATTTTTCATTACAAACTTAAACCTGAAAATTAGATTTTAAGGTTTAGTTATCCGGTCTAATTTAGAGTAGTGCTCTTTTATTTGATGGTACAATCGACCGGTAGTTAGAGTGAAGCTCTATTTCAAAAGTTTTTATAAGAATTATTATCTGAAAATATATTGACGACATGTTTTCGGTAGTGATTTTAAAACTTGAAAGTTAGTACTCGGATAACTAAATTCTTAGGTTTAATTTGGACACCTTGAATAAAGTTTAAACTGTCTAACCCCACCAAATGTGGCATTTAAATGGTTCATTTTCAATCTCTTAGAAAAAGGAATTAATTTAATTAACCAAATTAGTTATCAATAGGGCATGACTGAAAAAGTATAGGTAGACAACCTTATCTTACCTGAAGGTTTGATTGAGTCAATGATGAGGGGACATTGAGTTTACTTAAAATGCAATCCCCAAGTTACGTCTTGCTAAGACTTTAAACTAAGCGCTGGATGGGAGGAAACCCATCATTTTAGGTAATTTTCTTTTATTTCTTTTATTTACTTAATTATTTCATTTTAATTAAATGTGAATAATTTTTAAATTGTTAAAACTAAAAATATTTGTTGAGATGTTAGAAGTTCACAGCGATCTGTCTGTATACACTTTAATGATGAATATGATGGATGTACCTGCATTTTCCATTACTACTTGCACTTTCTCAAGAAATAGGTAATCTTTCTTCTCTTTTCTCTTTATCTTTAATTTCAGTTGTTACATTGAGGACAATGTAAGTTCTAGGTTGGGGGTGGTGAAAAGTTACCATGCTTAATTAAAAAAAAAGTTTTAACAATTTAAAAATAAAAAAAAAATTTAAAAATAAAAAAAATATACTTTTTCATTTTTTGTGTGTTTGGTTTTATTTCTATTTTGTGTGATTTAGTAATTTTTGGAATAAAAAAAATTTCACAAAAATTTATCTTTTCTTTAAATCAAATTTAAGTAAATAGTTAAGTCTTTTGTACTGTTAGATTAATTTTTGAAAACATATCATGAAATATTTTGTAATTATTTTTGATAATTAGTTAGTTTTTGTCATAACTAGTATTTCTTGATAAGATGTGGAAATTATATTAAACCCAAAATCGGTGTTTATGAATTTTTTAGTGGAGACTACCTTTGTGAGATATAATTTGAGCCTAATTTCCTTTATTCAGAGTGAAATATATATTTTTTTCTACTCCAAACACATTTCTTATTTCTTCAAATTTTTAGATGATCTCTATAGGTATTAGCATTGAATGTATGAATTTTTTTCTCATCTTAATAGAGTATCATATATTTTTGATTATTATTTTTGCTTAGATTAAATGATTTGAGTAGAAATTGATAGTATATGCTTATATCTCATTTATGCATGACTACTACAAAAACAAAAAGACATATATGGGGTTACCTAAACCAAGATCAAACAGAAAAGCCACAAAATTAACCACTCACCAAAATCCAAAAAATTGTACAATCTATACATGGGTTGACTCTCTAAAAAATACACATATTGAAAAATATCTACAGAAAAAAATAGAGAGATAAAAAATAGTATCATCTATATACTATGACCCACGTTGCCTACAAAGTTGTGAGTACAGGCTATTTACAAAAGAAAGATATAGGAAGTAATTCCCTAAAAAGTCATTGCAATTTCTTCATTTGTAAAAAGCATATATCTTGAAATTCTTTCTTAATGAGTTTGATTTATGCATGAAAATAATTTTTTATATATGATATCTTTATAATTTATACATTTGATTCCTTTCATGAGATCAATGTTAAAATAACACTTTGAGCCTTTATTCTTTATACATATGCGAACATATTAGTTCATTTCTATACATCAACTCTTTCGCATATAAAATAGTATGAGTGTTTGAACCCATAGGATTCAGTGTTTCGAGAGTATTGACTTGTGAGGAATAGAGTCGAAGTGAATTCTGATTCATGACATTGAAATTGGGTGAAATTAAATTGATACATTTTTGACATGAAATATGAAAATGATTTTCGACTAATTATTATAATAAATCATGATTGTTTGAAGAGATTAAAATAATTTATGCTTGAGATTTTAATTATGATCTTAAAGGAGATTAAAAAGTATGAGACATTTTTGTGATATGTTGTTTTCTCTTATTAAAAAAAATTAATTTTTGATTTTGTTGTAATTTTAGTTTTTGATTTCATTGTTTTTATTGTTTTTTTTTTATTTTTTTATTTTTACATTTAGTTCAATGTTTGTGGGTATCATTACTAAAAACCCTCATGAGACTCAAACTCGTCCACTAGGGCAACCTAGGGGTTTAAAGGCTTGTTGCATAGGCTAAATGCAACCGTGTCTATCCACGAAAGTGATTTAGGATAGTTTAATTTTTAGTTTTTATCGCTTCTCTTGATGAGTGCTCAAAAAGCACTAAAATAACCATGATTTTATGCAAATTAATTGATTAAAAATATATATATTTATATGTTTTATCATATATTTATATAAATTTGTCTTTTTCGGAATCACGGGTATTTTTATTGTTTTTCAGGTATTTTGGCTTAAAAATGCAACTTAAAGACTCAAAGAGGAATACTGGAAGCAATACATGACAAATATATTAATAAATAAATGCGTAAAGGTCGACAAATATGGAAAAATTGGACAAAATGGGTCAAAAATGTCAAAAATGTCAAAAAGGAGAAAAACGCGCCCAGCCATGTCATGGCCGCCCAAGACTCAGCTCCGCCCCAACGTGCGTGGGTTCTTGTTCATGTACAAGAAGATCACTATGCAGATTCTTGTTCTTATATTGAGGACAATGTAAGGTTTTGGTTGGGGTGTGGTAAACTGTAAATCTTTTCTTCGCTCATTTTTAGTAGTTTTTTTTGTGTGTTTATTTGTGTTTAATTTTGATTTTTCATTTATTTTTCTGCATTTTGATTAAATTTCTTTTATTTCTTTATTGTCTTTTTTATTTTTTTTATTTTTATGCTTTATTTTTTTCTCATTTGCATTTTACTTGTTTTAATTTGCACGTCGATGATAATAGTGTGATTGTGATAACAAGTAGCTTTTAGAAGACATTAAATTTTGCTTCGGTTTAAAGATAATTTCAAATGTTGATTTTACCTAATTGGCAACTCTTTTGGTATGTGGTATGATTTGGTTTATTAGTCTAAATGCTTAGAGAAGTCTTATGTGCGAATTTTTCATGGACATTTTTGTGATCTCAACAAACTCTAGAACTCATTTGAAAACCTCTTGAGGTGAAATAATTTGGAATTGCACTGTTTAGGATATGATGTAGGCCATTTTTGGATCGATTGTGCCATTTTAAGCCTACCTTGTTATCCTTACATCACTAGTTACGTCTTTGAGCCAATTTAAATATATTGTTAGCCTTATTTTTTCTTTCTTTTTGCCTTCTATAACCTACCTTTTATTTAGCCAAAATATATATATATATATAATTCCTACCTTATTTGTTAAGAGCACTTAATTTTGAACACAGACTTTTCAAGAGCAATTGGAGTAAGGATGGAATAAAAAAAAATTTCTGCATATATTGGAAGAAATTGGTTGGGGGTTATGTCTTTTCAAGAGCAATTGGAGTAAGGATGAAAAAAACAAAAAAAAAGGCCTTCACATTCTAGTAAATAAAAGAGTGTTAGTGATGGATGTACTGAGGAGAAAGATTGAGGAAGAATTTTTTTATCTTTGGAAAAATGGGTTATGATCGGAAGAAACAATTTGGGTTAAATGGTGTTACTCTTTTACTTAATTGGTTGTGTTTAATCTAATAAGTGTTATTATTTGTATTTTGACACTTCCCATTCTTTCTTAACCAAATATCTAAGCCTAATATTACGAGCCTCATAAAATCCTATTGATCCGAAGTGGTGTATTTTCCTTCATTAGTGGAGAGAGTTTTGAAAAGTGAGCCTATGGAGTTTGAGATTTCACCTTTTTGTTTGTGGATGTTGTGCATAATATTATCGGTGCATTATGGCCATTGGTTTGTGGTTTGATGGATGTTTAAGAGTCAATAACAAAAGTGAAATTCCTTTTGAGATTTCTTAAAGCTTAGGTGACATTTAATTATTCTATGTGTTGTGTGTTATTTACAATTTTTGAGACATTTGTGCAAATTAATTGTTGTGTGATTTTATTGTTTTGAGTTAGGATAGTTATAGGTAAGATGTTTGTGGGTATCATCACTGGAAGCCCTCATGAGACTACAACTCGTCCTACTAGGGCCGCCTAGGGGTTTAAAGGCTTATTGCATATCGTGGTTAGTTGCCCAATTTGCACTTCAAGATTTTTCATAGTGGCTCCTATATTGCTATAATGAGTCTCAATGTTATCCAACCGTGAATCACTCTTTTTAATCTTTGCTTTGGTCTACTCCACAAAGGAAACCATTGCATCCTCAAGTGACATCTTCTTTTTTCTTGGTTGACTATTAAATCCTAAAGGAGGTTGCAACATATTCTTTGTGTTTCCATAAGACAAATTTTCATGATTTCGAAGCCTTGGATAGTAGTAATATGGCATAGGATCACCACGATAATTTTAGTTTCGATTATTGATGTATTGAACCTGCTCTTGACTCGATTCATCCATCGAAGCTATCATACTTGAAGTTGCAACATATTCTGCACTTTGTGGTATTCTTTCAGTTGTCAAGGTAGAAATCTGATGAGATAGGGAAGCTACTTAAGCTGAAAGGGCAGCAAACAGCTTCAATTCATGAATCCCGGTAAGTTTCTTAGCCATAGATCTTTCTGTTGGCCATTGATAGTTGTTTGAGGCCATTTCTTCCAAAAGAGTAGTAGCACCTTCAGGTGTCTTTGACATCAATGTTCCACCAGAAGCAGCATCAACTATAGTTCTAGTTTGCCCATTTAACCCATTATAGAACATCTGAACTTGCAACCAATCTGGTAATCCATGTTGAGGGCAACATCAAACCAAATCTTTATATATTTCCCATGCTTCATAGAGTGTCTCAAAAGAATTTTACTTGAATTGACCAATCTCACTCCTGAGCTGGGTTATTTTTGCAAGTGGAAAGAATTTAGTAAGAAACTTTTCTACCATGTCTTGCCAACTAGTGATGCTTCCTGGTTGTAGAGATTGTAGCCAACCTCTAGCCTTGTCCCTCAATGAAAAAGGAAACAATCTTAGTCTAATGGTGTCTTCAGTAACATCAATCATCTTTACAGTGTCACAAATCTCCAAAAACATCACCAAATGAATATTTGGGTCATCAAAGGATGATTTGCTAAATTGGGCTTGTTGCACCATACTAATCAATGCTGGTTTGAGTTCAAAATTATTGGCATTAATGGTTTGGTGTCATACACCTGAGTAGTTGTCATTCGCAATTGGCCTTGCATAATCCATCAAGGTGCGAGGTTGTGCATTTTGTTCTCCTTTAGCCATGGCTAGTACTTTCTTCTTTCTACGTGATCTAAAGGTTCTTTCAATCTTCGGATCAAAAGGAATAATTTTTCCAATTCTAGCACGGCGTATCCAACATCAAAAACACACCTAGAAAAAAAAATAAAAAATAAGAATAAGAATAAAAAAAGATAAATAAAATAAAATGGCGCCAAAAACTTTATCGATGCAAAACCGCAAGTGCACAATATCGTAGTTTTATAATAAAGTGATAAATAGAGTATCATCATCAAGGATTGGTAACTTACTTTTGACAAATACCAAATTATGATAATCTCAATTTTATCTATAAAAGTCACTAAAGTTGTTGTATTTGAAAATTTAAATAAAATAAAGATATTGTTCAAAAATTAAATTAATGGGAACAAAACTTCTAGGAAATCGATTTCACTTAATCCCTCACTATGATTTACTCATTTAGTTAATTTAATTTAATTCTCTATTTTTCTTAGCAATCTCTAAAAATATCCAAAAACCTCTTTCAATAGTCAATTGGAAATAATCTTGTTCATTAATTTACACAAGAGTATGTGATTTAATAAAGCAAGAAAATATTAAGATAAATGATTTTTAAAATTACACAGGTTTATACAAGTATTTTGATCTCTATATTTATCTATGCCTAAATATTTCACATCTATCCTATAATTCTCTCTTTCGATAGTAAATCATAAAACTAAAATCATCTAATTAATGATCAGTTAATTAAAAATATTAAACTCAGAATAAATCAGACACATGAAAAAAATAATAATTTAAATTAACATAAAAAATTAAGCATAGTTTGAAATTAAATTACATATTTTCTTAGAATAAAGATAAATTAATTCACGCTAAAAATTAAATTAAACAAAAACGAATTCAGAATAATTTTTTTAGAGAAATTGAAAGAAAATTGACTCGCAAAAAAATCTATTTTCAGCTTAATTTTTCATGGATGTCCTCTCTCTTTTTGCGTTTCTACTTTTTTTTATTTATTTTCCTTTTTCTTCCTTTGCGGCTCTGCTGCTGTTTCTTTTTTTCCCCTTCTTTCCCTACGTCTGTTCTCTTCTCCTTTTTGCTATTCAATATATATATATATATATATATATATATATATATATATATATATATATATATATATATTAAACCCTACTGTCACGACCTTAATTTTTCAAGTATCGATCGTGCGGCACTTAGCACCGTCCGTTGCACTAAGCCTACCTTTAAATCCGAATGAAACTCCAAAGAGAATAGAAAGAGTTTGCAAAGAATTCTTTGTATTGCTCTAGAGAGAGTTTATGTTACAAGATGCTAAGAATTCCTAAGGATTTCCAAGGATGTTAGGAATTTCCAAGATGAATACAAATGAAGACCACTTGGTCTATTTATAGTGTGGCTTCTAAGCTTAAGAATATACCACCACTTTCTAGATAGTTCTAAGCCTAGAATATACAAGAGTGTTCTAGGTTTATGTACAATGTGCCACAAGGCTCTAGGACCTTCTAGCCAACTCTAGAGTCTTCTAGGTTTGTCTAGCTCCTTCATGCATGTTCCGGAATGTTCCGTAAGCTTCCAGCGGCTTCTACATCCTTCCCGAACCATCCGGCACGTTCTAGAACATTATAGCCCATTCTAGCATCCTCCAACGTGCTCTAGAACATTCTAGGGTCTTCAAGCTTGAGCTGAGTTCGTCCAACTCTAGCCCTTTAAAGACTTTTCTAGGCAACTCTAGAACTTTCCATGTGTCTAGATCCTTTAGGCAGCCAACATTTGGATTTTTAGGGACATTCTGAGCGGTACGTGACACCCTCCCCCACTCAAGTTCCCGACGTCCTCGTCGCGCCTTCAAGCTGAAACCTCTCTATGGCATCTTTGAATTGCCATAAAGACTCCTCGGGTTCCCAGCTTGCCTCTACATTGGGAGTGTTTTTCCATTTGACCAAGTATTCCTTATAACTTGGTATGCCCCTTCGTCGGATCAAGCGGTCCGCCAAAATCGAGTCCACTTCCTTGTCGAAGGAGGTTACTACTGCGGTAGGCGCCCTCTTGGATTCTCCTCTACTCATGTCTTCCTTGTCTCCATGAAAAGGTTTTAGCATACTTACATGAAAGACCAGATAGATTTTAAGCTTTGGAGGGAGTTGCAGCTTGTACGACACCTTACCGACTTGTTTAAGGACTAGAAATGGTCCCTCATATTTCCGTACCAACCCCTTATGAACCTTCCGCAAGGAATTGAATTTTTGGGGCAATAGTTTAACCAAGACCAAATCACCTTCCTGAAACTCCACCATCCTCCTCTTCTTGTCAGCCCATTTCTTCATCTTCTTAGATGCTTTGTTCAGATAAGCTTGGGCCAACTCCGCTTGTTCATGCCAGGCCTTGGCAAACTTGAAGGCAGCAGGGCTCTTCCCTTCATAACTCGTGGCCAAGGCATGGGGAGTCATGGGTTGCTGCCCCATGACGATCTCAAAGGGACTCTTTGCAGTGGACTCGCTTCTCTGCAGATTATATGAAAATTGGGCTACATCCAATAGCTTCGCCCAATCCCGTTGATTGACACTCACAAAGTGCCTGAGATACAACTCCAGCAATGCTTTGGCGCGCTCTGTTTTTCCATCACTTTCAAGTCTGATCCCAACAACTTGAACAATTCCGTCCAAAATTTCCCTGTGAATCGCGAGTCTCAATCACTCACTATATTGGATGGAATCCCCCAATGCTTCACAACATGTTTAAGGAACAAGTATGCCGTCTCATCTGCCGTGCAGTCCGTTGACGCAGGTATGAATGTTGCGTATTTGCTGAAGTGGTCGATGACGACAATAATGATGCCAAAGCCCTCTGATTTTGGCAGACAAGTGATGAAATCCATTGAGACACTTTCCCACGGTCTCTCTGGAATAGGCAGCGGTTCTAGAAATCCTCCGAGTGCGTGTTGCTCTATCTTGTCCTATTGGAAAAGAAGACAAGTCTTCACATAAGCTTCAACATCGTCCCGTAGCTGAGGCCAGTAGTAGATTGACTTAATCAAAGCAAGGGTGCGCCTCATTCCTGGGTGTCCAGCCCATAAGGAATCATGGCACTCCTTGATAAGCTCCTTCCTTAAGCTTCCCCATTTTGGCACGAAGATACGATTATGCTTGGCATAGAGTAGTCCGTCACTCAGACAAAATCATCTCATCTTCCCTTCCTTGATGAGGGCAAGGAGATTTTGAGCAAGGGCATCATGTTCTAACCCTTCTTTGATCCTTTCCAGTAAAGGGCTACTTGGCCTACTTAAAGCTGCTAGCTCCGTCTTTCAGTTTAACGCATCAGCCACCACATTAGCCTTATCGGGCTTGTACTCCAACATGTAGTCAAACTCTGCCAAGAAATCTTGCCACCGAGCTTGCTTGGGACTCAACTTCTTTTGAGTCTGGAAGTAGCTTGTTGCAACATTGTCTGACATGATAACAAAATGAGAACCCAATAAGTAGTGTCGCCACACCCTTAGATAATGAATGACAGCGGTCATTTCCTTTTCTTGTACAGTGTAGCGGCGTTTGGTGTCATTTAGCTTGCGGCTCTGCATCAATACTCCACCAATGGCAAAGCCTGAAGCATCCATATGCAGCTCGTACATCTTGGAAGGGTCTGGTAGGCAAAGCACCGGTTCTTCACTAACGGCCTTCTTCAAGTCTTCAAACGAGGCTTGGCATTCACTTATCTATTCCTAAGCCTTGTTCTTTTTGAGAAGGTTAGTGAGTGAGGCTGCTCTCATTGAGTAGGACTTGAGAAACCTTCTATAGTAGTTCACAAGTCCGAGAAAAGATCTTAACTCGGGAACCTTAGTAGGAGGTTCCCATTCTTGGATGGCTTTCACCTTGCCTCCATCCATCATCAGTTTTCCATCCTTTATCCTATACCCTAGGAACATCACCTCGTCTTAGGCAAAGGAACATTTCTCTTTCTTGACGTATAGCTCATTTTCCCTTAGGACCTCGAACACCTTCTTCAAATGCTCTAGATGTTCTTCCAAAGTCTGGCTATAGATCACTATGTCGTCAAGATATACTACCACGAACCGATCGAGGTAGGGATGGAAAATCTTGTTCATAAGTGTGCAGAAGGTGGCTGGTGCATTAGTGAGACCGAATGGCATGACAAGGAACTCATAGGCACCATACCTGGTCACACAAGTAGTCTTGGTCTCATCTCCCTCGGCTATGCGTACCTAGTAGTATCCCGATCACAAGTCCAATTTTGTGAAGTATCTAGCATTCCCCAGTTGATCGAACAAATCAGCAATAAGGGGGATATGATACTTGTTCTTTACTGTGATCTTATTTAGAGCTCGATAGTCTATGCACATTCGTAACGAGCCATCCTTCTTCTTTTGAAAGAGCACCGGGGCACCAAATGGGGCTTTGGAGGGCCTTATGAAGCCAGCATCTAGCAATTCATCGAGTTGTTTCCGAAATTCTGCCAACTCCGAGTTCGCCATCCGATACGGGCTCATTGCTGGTGGCCTGGTGCCGGGTTCTGTTGTGTGTTTTGCAACACACAGAAATCGTGCAAGTATACACGGTCACAAGTAATAATATGATAAGTAAAATATCATTCCCATAGAGATTTGTTACTAGTATTCGTTAATTATTAAAATTATTTCAACCTAATTTTATCCAAACAGTAGATAATCTGATGCAGTTTGACTAACTAACTTTTATAACAGATTGCAAGAAAATTCTAGGATTGCAGTTTCACCAAATTAATCCACTTGAATCATTATATTTTATCTTGATTTATGTTATCGTATTTTAAGTTGTTAACCAAGAACTCCTAATATATCCATATATCTCTTCCGAGCTCCATACATACATATCTAGTTAAAATGATTCACTATATTCCTATGCGAATTAAATTCAACCAGATTTATTAAGTTCTAAGTTCTCAATCAGTTACACATACAATAAAAGTATATTTCTATCTCTTATGTATATATGTTATTTCATCACGAGCAGCACACAAAAATGCCTTTTTCAAGTTTATTTAAGTGTCACATATCAGTTAATTAATCTTCCGATAATTAAAAGCATTAAACACAGATAAAATAAACAACTTAAAACAGTTCCATAAATCATTCAAAAATACTTAATTCAAATTTCATAATTTATGCTACACTGCAATCCAAGAACAAATGTATTAGTTCATAGTAGAATTTAAAATTACAACACAACAAAAATAAAACATTGCAGAGAAACAAAAATTAAAGAAAATAGATAAGAAAAAAAAACTCTTTCACGATTCCTCAATAAAAAAAAACTCTTTCACGATTCCTCAATGAAAAATAAATTTCTTCCCTTTTCTTCTTCTTTGTTGTAGTCTTTCTCTGTAATTTCCCTAAGAAAATACAACACAAAAATGTCAAATAAACATTCTGCGTGTTTTGTGTAACACGCAAGGAGAAAAAAAAATGAAAATGGTGAAGAAAGAAGAATTCGCAAGAACTGAGAGATTCCTCCCAAAATTGAGAGAGAAAACAAAAAAAAAACAAAAACTCCAAACTAAAAACTCCCTCTCCAAAAAAAGGTACAAAAATATATATCCCCCTTTTTAATTCTTTTTTTTTGTTTTTATTTTTTTTATAAAAAATGGGAACAAAAAATGTATGGGGAGCACCACGCGTGAAAATAATCTGCGCATTTTTGATTTTTTTTTCTTTTTTCTGCATGCCACGTGTCATCATGTGATTCGTTGAGAGAAATACAGTGACATGTGGCCGCTTTTCATTGGGTGGTAAGGCCGGTTGCATGAAGAACGCGTCGCACAGGATTTCGTCGCGTTGGAAGTGATTAACAGCTAGAAGTGGGCGCGGTTTATGCGTTTTTCTTTCACCGAATACATGCCACGTGTCATCATCTTATTCGCTGGAATATTTATGAGACACGTGACTGCTCATTTTCCATTGAAACATGAGGGTGCATGCGGCTTGGATGTACCGCGTCACACTGGATTTGTAGACGAGCGGCTCAGTGCGCGATAGCTTGGTTCAACGCGCTTCAATCTGGACCGTTCATCTCATCCAACGGCGATCGATATGCCTCGAGGGAATCTGCGTAGCCGACATGTGGGTCCCACTCTGCACGCCAGACTACGCGGCAGGTGGGCCCCACTGGCACGCCAGTCTGCGCAAACGAAGAACTCTATACCCACTCTCCTTGGTGGGTTTTGATCTACACGCGCGAATCTCAGCCGTGTCTTATCTGATCGAACGGTCCACGTTGCGTGTTTGGAATAGGGCGTGTGGCCTCATCTCACCTGCGCAGAAAATTAAACTTTTATTAATTATATTTTCACCCACAAATTTAATTCAAATTACATTTTAAACTTTCTTAAATTACAGTTAAGGCCTTTGCTAATTTTAAATTAAATTTTTAAACTTTTAATAATTATAATTAAGCCCAAATTTAATTTAAATTATATTTTCAATTTTTATAAATTGTAATTAAGAAACCATATTATCTGAAATTATATTTGTGGACAGAAATATGAAATTAAGTACATTTTCGATACATATTATTTAATTTTATTAAAAATGTATTTTTAGCACATAAAAGGAAAATATTAATTTATTTAACAAAAATACACTAAATATTTAAAGAACATAGCAATTATCATTACTAAAATTGATGAAAATAACTATATAAAATACAGTTATCAACACCCCCAAACTTAAGTTTTTGCTAGTCCTCGAGCAAAAGGAAGGAAATAAAACAAAGATAACTGCATTTAAAATAGTGAGTTTCAAAGTATTTCTTTCTTTTTTTTATTACATTACTCAAAGAAATAAGAGAATTTTATCTAAGCATCAAAATCAATTGAAAAGTATATTACATTTTCACAATGAATTTTTGTGTGTGTGTGAAGTCTTTTCATTATTTCATCACAAGAAATCCGGATCGGTTTATACAAATATGAAATCAAACAAATTTTTATGAAATCACAAATCTCATAAGTTTATTTTTCATTTCTCTCTCCACTAATGTAGACAAACACAAAACACAAAATCAATAGGACTTCATTAAGCTTGTAATGTATGGCTTAGGTGAAGGTAGGATAAAAGATTATATTTAGCACAAAATTTCCTAAACACATCATTTTAGGATTGAAACAAGAGATCTTCTATCATCACATCCAAACTCAATTTTTTTTTTCCTTTTCTGCTTTTTTTTCTCTTTTTTTTTCAAAAACTGATTTTTTCTTTTTCTTTTCTGCTATTTTTTCTCTTTTTTTAGTAACCTCTTTGTTTTTCATGATATATCTTTAATTATTTACTAACAACTGTAAATGTTAGTGAGATAGGAAAAATAGATATAACCACACATATATATTTTTTTAAGGTAGGCTTTTGAATTGAGATAAATATATATATATATAAACTTTGAAGCTCAAAAGGGGTATACTATGGATACTGTATGTGAAGGTAGATAGAAAGGCTCAAACGATCCAAAGATGGCCTAAATCATTTTCTTAGTTAAATGTTATCTATAATTTCGTCTTGAGAGAAAATCAAACAAATTCTAAGAATTCTGACACCATAAATATCAATCGAGTTCCATACTCATATAAACCTTCTCTAAATTATAATAGCAAATCAAAAATCAAGATTAGTGCTCATGAATTGTAAAAATGAAACATACGAAAAAATTGTTTATCACTTAGACATTATTCAAATTTTTTTTCAAAGAATTATGCATCATTTAAATCGAAGAAATAAAAATAAATCACTATTCATAGCAGAATATCTTCAATTAACCAAAGAAAACAAAACAATTTTTTTTGTCATACAAAAAAAATATTTCAATTAAGTTCAAAATATCTACCACCCCCAAACTTAATATGCACATTGTCACAAATGTGTGAAAATTAAAGAACAAAGGAGATGTATTAAAAGAACTTCCCTGAATGGTGAATTGACTTGTGAGATTGAAATCCAAAAATCGTTTTACCTCCTCCGATTGCACCTATCAAAACAAAATAACAAAATGAAGAATTATGCAACTAATACATGTTCTAGAACAAAATATATAAATAAATAAAAACTAAAACACATGGGTTGCCTCCCAAGAAGCGCTTGATTTAGAGTCATCAGCTTGACTGCCTTTCTCTTTGCTTTAGGTTGGATCAGATAAGAAAATGGTGGACTTTTGACGATCAATGTCACCCCCCAAATAGTGTTTGAGTCTTTTCCCGTTCACTTGGAAAGTATTTTGTGATTCTTCACCTTTAATCTCAATAGCCCCATATGGGTGTACTTTGGTAATAATGAAAGGCCCTGACCACTTAGATTTCAATTTTCCTACGAAGAACTTCAAACGAGAATTGAAGAGCAATACTTTCTGTCCTGGTTCAAACTATCGATGCAAGATTTTGTTGTCATGCCACCTCTTCGTCTTTTCCTTATAAATCTCAGCATTTTCATATGCGTGTAAACGAATCTCATCCATCTCATTGAGTTGTAGGAGACGTTTTTCGCCAGCAGCGCCTAACTCAAAATTCAAAGTCTTGATAGCCCAATACGCATGGTGCTCCAATTCAACTGGGAGATGACAAGCTTTCCCAAAAACCAACCGATATGGGGACATCCCAATGGGTGTCTTGTATGCTGTTCGGTATGCCCAGAGTGAATCGTCCAATCTCTTAGACCAATCCTTCCTTGAAGGATTTACCGTCTTCTCCAAAATTCTCTTCACTTCTCTATTGGATATCTCAACTTGTCCACTAGTTTGAGGATGATAAGCAGTTGTGATCTTATGAGTGACACCGTATTTGGCAAGGAGGGTTTCAAAAGATTTGTTGCAAAAATGAGTTCCCCCATCACTTATGATTGCCCTTGGGGTGCCAAATCGAGTGAAAATGTTTTTCTTTAGAAAATTCAGTACCACTTTGGAATCATTGGTACGCAAGGGAATTGCTTCTACCCACTTAGAAACATAATCCACAGCAACCAAAATGTAGAGGTTGTTTTGGACGAGATAAAAGGCCCCATGAAATCAATTCCCCAAACGTCAAATATTTCTACCTCAAGAATGTTGTTTAAAGGCATCTCGTGTTTCTTAGAAATGTTACCAACTCTTTGGCACCTGTCACAGTGTGAAACAAAGAAATGTGCATCTTTAAACAAATTTGGCCAATAAAAACCAGATTGAAGAACCTTAGCCGCAGTTCTTTATTTTCCAAAATGGCCCCCATAGGCTGAAGAATGACAATGTTTAAGTATATTTTCAATTTCTTCCTTTGGGACACACCTTCTGATAATTTGATCTGCATAATGCTTAAACAAGTAAGGTTCATCCCATAAATAGTACTTAACATCGTGTAAGAATTTTTTCTTCTGTTGGAAAGATATTTCAGGTGGGAGCACATTGCTTACGATGTAATTAACATAGTCTGCGTACCATGGCACACTTCTATGATCAAAGGAAAATAATTGCTCATCAGGAAAAGTCTCACCAATGATAGTCTTGTCCACGGCTCCATCATTATTCTCCAATCTCGATAGATGATCGGCCACTTGATTTTCGGTTCCTCTCTTATCCTTGATCTCCAAATCAAATTCTTGAAGTAGGAGGATCCATCAAATCAATCTCAGTTTTGCATATTTTTTAGCCATAAGATATTTTATAGTAGAATGATCAGTATAAACTATCACTTTAGTTCCGATTAGGTAGGAACGAAACTTTTCAAAAGTGTATACAACAGCAAGTAATTCTTTTTCAGTGGTAGCATAATTCATTTGAGCTTCGGTCAAAGTTTTGCTGGCATAGTATATGGCATGAAAAACTCTCTTTTTTCGTTGTCCTAAAACAGCTCCTACTGCAAAATCACTGGCATCACACATGAGCTCAAAAGGTAGATTCCAATCTGGTGCAACAATGATGGGAGCCGTGATCAACTTTTCTTTCAAAACCCGGAAAGCTTCAAAACACTTTTTCGTCAAATGTGAATTTTGTATCTTTTTCCAAAAGATTACAAAGAGGATTTGATATCTTGGAAAAATCTTTTATGAAACACCTATAGAATCCTGCATGACCAAGAAAACTTCTAATTCCTTTCACAGATGTTGGAGGCGGTAGTTTCTCAATGGTTTCAATCTTTGCCCTATCCACTTCAATTCCTTTAGACGAAATTAGATGGCCGAGGACAACACCTTCTTCTACCATGAAGTGGCATTTTTCCCAATTTAAAACCAAGTTTGTTTCTTCGCATTTTTGTAGGACCAAAGAAAGGTTATGCAAGCACCTATCAAATGAATCTCCAAACACTGAGAAGTCATCCATAAATATCTCAATAAAATCTTCCACCATGTTTGAAAAGATAGCCATCATACACCTTTGAAAAGTGGCTGGAGCATTACACAATCCAAACGGCATTCTTCGGAAAGCAAAAGTTCCATATGGACAAGTGAAAGTGGTCTTCTCTTGATCCTCAGGTGCGATAGCAATCTGGTTGTATCCAGAATATCCATCCAAGAAACAATAGAAAGAATGTCCTGCCAATCTGTCTAGCATTTGGTCAATAAATGGAAGGGGAAAATGATCCTTTCGAGTGGCCTTGTTGAGCTTCCGATAATCCATGCATACCCGCCAACCTGTCACCTTTCTCGTGGGAATCAGCTCATTATTGCTATTAGTCTCCACTGTAATTCCTCCTTTCTTCGAAACACAATGAATTGGGCTAACCCAAGAGCTATCTGAAATAGGATAGATTATACTTGCGTCTAACCACTTAATGATTTTTTTTACTACATCCTTCATGATTGGATTCAAACGACGTTGGTGCTCAATAGTAGGCTTGATATCTTCCTCAAACAAGATCTTGTGCATGCATAGTGAAGGGCTAATTCCTTTAATGTCAGCTATAGACCACCCTAATGCTCGCTTGTAATTTCTCAACACTCTTAACAACTTCTTTTCTTGATCGTCATCTAGAGATGCTGAAATAATCACAGGCATTGTAGTCATTTCACCCAAATAAGAATACCTTAGATGGGTAGGCAGTGGCTTAAGCTCTAACAATGGTTTCTGTTCCATAGATGGCTTCACATAGGTAAACTTAGATGGTGTTACAACTTGTGATGCCTCCTCTTCAGTTTGAGGATTAAAGAGATGTGGAGATGCTTCAAGTAACTTGACATATTTAAGAGAATCAAAGTTATCAACAACATTGTCATTAACAAGTGCAAGTTCCAAAGCATCAGTACTCAAGTTTTCCATGAAATTGTTTTCAACTAACGAATTCACCATGTCAACTCTAAAGCAATCATCAGATTCTCTTGGAAATTTCATAGCTTTAAAGACATTGAAAGTCACCTCTTGGTCTTGAACTCTCATGGTGAGCTCACCTTTTTGAACATCTATCAATGTCCTACCAGTAGCTAAAAATGGTCTCCCCAGAATAATAGGAATTTCTTTATCTTCCTCCATGTCAAGAATTATGAAATCTACAGGAAAGATAAACTTGTCAACCTTAACAAGCACATCCTCTATAATGCCTCTTGGGTGCTTCAAAGACCTATCAGCAAGTTGAAGAGTCACAGTGGTCGATTGTGCCTCTCCTAATCCAAGTCTTTGGTAGATGGAAAGTGGCATCAAATTAATGCTTGCACCAAGATCGCACAAAGCTCTACCAAAAAATTTCTCACCAATAGTACAGGGAATGGTGAAACTTCCCGGATCTTTAAGCTTAGGTGGTAGCTTCTTTTGAAGGATGGCATTACACTCCTCTGTGAGAGCAACAGTCTCAAATTCACCTAACCTTCTCTTCTTAGACAAAATGTCTTTCATAAATTTCACATAGATGGGCATTTGCTCCAAGGAGTCAGCAAAAGGAATGTTAATATGAAGTTTTTTAAATACTTCAAGAAACTTAGAGAACTATTTATCAAGCTTTTGCTTATGGAAGCGCTGAGGAAATGGAATTGGTGGATTATAAGGCTTGAGATTATCTAACACTGGTTTTATTATAGGATTTTATGTTAATTCATTCTCTTCAACCCTATGATCATCTTTTTCTTGTTTTTCTGGGTCAATACCCTCAACAATAAGAGTCGATGGAGAAATGGGTTTTTGTATTTCTTCTAACTCTTTTCCACTCCTCAATGTAACTGCCTTACAATGCTCTTTTCCCTCCCTTTTTGGATTGATTTTAGTATCACTAGGTAACGATCCTTGAGGGCGATTGTTGACAGCAGTAGCTAGTTGCCCCAATTGAACTTCGAGATTTCTAATAGATGTTGCCTGATTCTGGAGAATAGACTCATTCTTAGCCATATATTGAGCAAACATATCTTCCAATGAAGGCTTTCTCTCTTGTTGTGGGACTTGGTTATGAAAACCTGGAGGATGAGTGGGCTTCATAGAAGATGACTGGCCTTGATTATTACTCCAAGAAAAATTAGGATGATTCTTCCACCCTGGATTGTATGTGTTGGAATAGGGATTGTTTTGATTCCTATTATAATTGGAAACAAAATTGACCGATTCAGAGTTGTGAGGACATCTCTCACTGGCATGATTTCCATTGCAAATTTCACATGCAACAAAAGGACTCTGAATAGAATGGACTCCCAAAGTATCCATCTTTTTCACCAAAGCGGATACTTGTGCAGTTAAAGCAGTCATAGCATCAATCTCATGAATTCCAGCTGTTTTCTTAGGAAACATCCTCTCTGATGGCCACTCATAACTATTTGAAGGCATTTCCTCTAATAAGTTGTAGGCTTCATCAATTGATTTCCCCATAAGAGCACCACCTGCTGCAGCGTCAATCATATTTCTAGTTTGACCCATCAAACTATTATAAAATGTTTGAACTTGAAGCCACTTCGGTAACCCGTGGTGAGGACATCTTCTAAGTAGCTCTTTGTACCTCTCCCATGCTTCATATAGTGACTCTGAGTCAAACTGCATGAAAGTGGTGATTTCATTCCTCATTCGTGCAGTCTTTGCCGGTGGAAAATATTTGGCTAAAAATTTTTGAGCCAAATCCTCCCAAGTAGTGATAGAACCGCATGGCAATGAATTCAACCAACTCTTCGCCTTATCCCTAAGTGAAAAAGGAAAAAGTCTCAACCGAATAGCATCATCAGTGACTCCATTATGCCTAAAGGTATCACAAATCTCTAGAAAATTTGATATATGGGAGTTTGGATCATCATGGGGTAAACCACCAAATTGTACAGAAGTTTGAATCATATGAATTATGGCAGGCTTAATTTCAAAATTATTAGCTTGAATTGAAGGTCTTCTTATGCTTGAATGGATGCCACCAACCATGGGCACTGCATAATCTCTTAAGGATCTTGGTTCTTCAACTTCTGGAATTTCATTATCCATAGCTAGATGTTCTAAGGTTTCTTGTTTATTATTTTTCTTTAAGTTCAAAATAGTTCTATGAATTTCTAGATCTAATGGAACTAAGTCAAGATTTCTTATGCGTCGCATACAAAGTCCCACTCTATCCAAAATTAAATCTAATACAATATATAAATTAAATTTAAAACATAAATAAACACACAAATCTAAGCAAGTAACAGTAAGCAATTAAACAAATAATATTTTTGTTTTTGTTTTTGTTTTTTGAATTAAAATCAAATTAATTGGTATTAATATCAACAAAAATTAGTAAAACAATTCCCCGGCAACGGCGCAAAAAACTTGTTGTGTGTTTTGCAACACACATAAATCGTGCAAGTATACAAGGTCACAAGTAATAATATGATAAGTAAAATATCGTTCCCATAGAGATTTTTTACTAGTATTCGTTAATTATTAAAATTATTTCAACCTAATTTTATCCAAACAGTCGATAATTTGATGCAGTTTGACTAACTAACTTTTATAACAGATTGCAAGAAAATTCTAGGATTGCAGTTTCACCAAATTAATCCACTTTTATCATTATATTTTATCTTGATTTATGTTATCGTATTTTAAGTTGTTAACCAAGAACTCCTAATTTATCCATATATCTCTTCCGAGCTCCATACAGACACATCTAGTTAAAATGATTCACTATATTCCTATGCGAATTAAATTCAACCAGATTTATTAAGTTCTGAGTTCTCAAACAGTTACACATACAATAAAAGTATATTTCTATCTCTTATGTATATACCTTATTTCATCACGAGCAGCACACAAAAATGCCTTTTTCAAGTTTATTTAAGTGTCATATATCAGTTAATTAATCTTCCGATAATTAAAAGCATTAAACACAGATAAAATAAACAACTTAAAACAGTTCCATAAATTATTCAAAAATACTTAATTCAAATTTCATAATTTACGCTACACTGCAATCCTAGAACAACTGTATTAGTTCATAGCAAAATTTAAAATTACAACACAACAAAAATAAAACATTACAGAGAAACAAAAATTAAAAGAAAATAGATAAGAAAAAAAAAACTCTTTCACGATTCCTCAATGAAAAATAAATTTCTTCCCTTTTCTTCTTCTTTGTTGTAGTCTTTCTCTGTAATTTCCCTAAGAAAATACAACACAAAAATGTCAAATAAACATTCTGCGTGTTTTGTGTAACACGCAGGGAGAAAAAAAAATGAAAATGGTGAAGAAAGAAGAATTCGCAAGAACTGCGAGATTCCTCCCAAAACTGGGAGAGAAAACAACAAAAAAACAAAAACTCCAAACTAAAAACTCCCTCTCCAAAAAAATGTACAAAAATATATATCCCCCTTTTTAATTCTTTTTTTTGTTTTTATTTTTTTCTATTTTTTTATAAAAAGTGGGGAACAAAAAATGTATGGGGAGCAGCATGCGTGAAAATAATCTGCGCATTTTTGATTTTTTTTTCTTTTTCCGCATGCCACGTGTCACCATGTGATTCACTGAGAGAAATACAGTGACACGTGGCCAATTTTCATTGGGTGGTAAGGCCGGTTGCATGAAGAACGCGTCGCATAGGATTTCGTCGCGTTGGAAGTGATTAACAGCTGGAAATGGGCATGGTTTCTACGTTTTTATTTCACCGAATACATGCCACGTGTCATCATCTTATTCGCTGGATTTGTAGACGAGCGGCTCGGTGCGCGACAGCTTGGTTCAACGCGCTTCAATCTAGACCGTTCATCTCATCCAACGCGATCGATGCACCTCGAGGGAATCTGTGCACGCCAGACTGCGCGGCAGGTGGGCCCCACTGGCACGCCAGTTTGCGTAAACGAAGAACTCTATACCGACTCTCCTTGATGGGTTTTGATCTACACGTGTGAATCTCAGCCGTGTCTTATCTGATCGAACGGTCCATGTTGCGCGTTTGGAATAGGGCGCATGGCCTCATCTCACCTGCGCAGAAAATTAAACTTTTATTAATTATATTTTCACCCATAAATTTAATTCAAATTACATTTTAAACTTTCTTAAATTACAGTTAAGGCCTTTGCTAATTTTAAATTAAATTTTTAAACTTTTAATAATTATAATTAAGCTCAAATTTAATTTAAATTATATTTTCGATTTTTATAAATTGTAATTAAGAAACCATATTATCTGCAATTATATTTGTGGACAGAAATATGAAATTAAGTACATTTTCGATACAGATTATTTAATTTTATTAAAAATGTATTTTTAGCACATAAAAGGAAAATAGTAATTTATTTAACAAAAATACACTAAATATTTAAAGAACATAGCAATTATCATTACTAAAATTGATGAAAATAACTATATAAAATACAGTTATCAGGTTCCAACTCTATTTCATGGTCTACCTCCCTCCTTGGAGGTAACCGTTTGGGTAATGCTTACGGCATTACATCTTGGAACTTATCTAAGACAGCTTGCACTTCCGTTGGCAAATTTGGCTTTGGTGACGTCTCCTCATCATCGTATTCTTTTAAGATGGCCAAGTAACTCTCTTCGTCCCTCTTCAATCCCTTCTTGAATTGAAGTGCTGAGAGAGCTTGGATAGTAGGTTTGCTGGTCCTTTCCGTCGGCACCACACACGCCTTCGTACCATCCATGATACACATAGAGTTTGAGCATGGCACCAAGAAAGCTCTTACCTGGTCCAAGAACTCCATGCCGAATACAACTGTGAAGTCATCCATAGGCGCTACAGATAAGTCCACTTGGCCAGTCCATGCACCAAGACTGACCTTAACTCCTCGAGCGACTCCATGCAATGGTAGTGCTGCTGAGTTAACTGCTTTCAGAGATCCCCCTCCATGGACAACCTTTAGGCCGAGTCTTTTTGCTTCTTCCACTGAAACAAAATTGTGAGATGCACCTGTGTCGACCAAGGCTTTGGTGACCTTCCTATTGATGTTGGCATCTATGTACATCAAGCCCTTAGAGGTCTTTAGGGCGCTCTGCAATGCACCAAGTAGGCGCAAAGAACCCATCTTTGCACTTGCGTCCGACTCGCCTCCATCTTGGCCATGAATGGAAGAAACTAAGGCACTTAAGGCCTTCCTTTTTGGACATTCGCGTGCCCAATGCGGTCCGTCACATATGAAGCACGTCACGCGGGGCTTCGAGGTATTCCGATCCTCCTTCTCCTTCCCCTTATCTCGTGGCTTGAATGAGGAGCTTTCTTTATGATTTTTGGAACCCTACCTTTTGGCATGGCCTCCATTACTCTTCTCTCCACCAAAATTTTTATTTGAGGCCTTTGGGCTCTCCTTGTTTGTGGAGTAGTCAATAAAGCTTTTCGCAGTTGCGATGGCCAACGACAAGTCTTGGACACCACGTCGCTTGAGCTCCAGATTAGCCCATGATTGGAGACCATCCATGAATAAGAATAGGGCATCCTTGTCAAATGTGTCGGGGACTTCTAGCAACAAGGTTGTGAACTCCTTCACATAGTCCCTTATGCTACCCGTTTGCTTCAATCGTCGCAATCGGCCCCTTGCCTCCTCCTCAGCATTTACGGGGAAGAACTGCATTTTGAACTCCTTTTTGAAATCTTCAAAGGTTTCAATTGTGCAAACCCCTCGTTGCACATCTCCATGCCTCCTTCTCCACCACAACATGGCAGTGTCAGTCAAGTACATGGCAGCAGTTCGGATCTTGCTGGCATGGTCCGTTATGCCAGTAGCCTCGAAGTATTGTTCCAACCCCCATAGGAAGTTCTCCACTTCCCTAGCGTTCCTAACGCCATTGAAGGTCTTGGGCTTGGGAACATCCACCCTCTTAGCCTCAATGACAGTGGTTGTGCTAGTTCCCGCGGCCATAGCCCGCTTACAAAGAGCTAGATCACCACCCATGTCCTCAACTCTAAGCAACACGTTAACGAGTTCTCTTTGGACAAGATCTCTTACCTTGGAAAGTTTAGCTTTCAACCCATCAATCTCTTGCCTTAGCCCACCATATAGCTCGTTGAGTGACATCTTAACCGCTGCATGGATCTCCACATCCTCGGCCTCCAAGCTAGAAAGCATGTCTTTCGACTTGGCTCGAGATTCCTTCGATGGTTTCCGGGTTTCCTCATGGCCATATTCCATAGGTGGATATGGAGCAACGTTCTTCATTATGCCAAGAGTAAGATTGCTTCAACCGAAAGCTCTGATACCAACTGTCACAACCTTAATTTTTCAAGTATCGATCGTGCGGCACTTAGCACCATCCTTTGCACTAACCCTGCCTTTAAATCCGAATGAAACTCCAAAGAGAATAGAAAGAGTTTGCAAAGAATGCTTTGTATTTCTCTAGAGAGAGTTTATGTTACAAGATGCTAAGAATTCCCAAGGATTTCCAAGGATGTTAGGAATTTCCAAGATGAATACAAATGAAGACCACTTGGTCTATTTATAGTGTGGCTTCTAAGCTTAAGAATATGCCACCACTTTCTAGATAATTCTAAGCCTAGAATATACAAGAGTGTTCTAGGTTTATGTACAATGTTCCACAAGGCTCTAGGACCTTCTAGCCAACTCTAGAGTCTTCTACCACAACTTTTGATTACCACTCACACAAAGATGTACTCATAAATTTGGTAAATAGTTACTCACACTGGATGATACAAAATTTAGTTAGTTTTTAATGCTATTACCAATTCCCTAGAAATGGTACTAAAAAATTGATGCGCCAAAACTTGGTATACAATTTTTTTATATTTACAAGTTACTCATAAGTGCACGAATCACTTATAAAAAATGATAAGTATATTTCAAAATAATTCTTAAAAGTGAAATTAAAAACCTAAACATCTTGTCACGATTGTTTGGGTTTGAGAAATCTAATCTAATGACATAAAAAATAAAGATAGATTCAATAAAACGGTTGGAAAATAGACATTTTCATTCAATAGAGAATTTATATGGTATATTAGTTAGCTAATTATGATTGCTCAATATTAATTAGGTTATTAAATATTTGAATTAAGAATCTAAATTAAGATTATTGAATCATTCTTTTATGTACGAAAATATCCTAAGACATAGATCACTTTCTTTTTTAATTAAACTTTAAGTTACCATCTTCGATCGGGCCAATAATTTAAAATTAAATTAAATTATGTTTATTTTCTAAGAAATTACTAAACCATTTAATTTTCCACCTTCAGTCGGGCTAACAATTTAAACTTTCATCAAAGTGTCAAAGTTAGGTAAATTTTTTAAATTTTTAAAAACTAACTTTTAGATTTTAATCTATTATGGAAAATATGTTATCAATATATTTTTCAATAATAAATCTTATAAAAATCCTTGAAATAGAGCAAGACTCTAAAAGATTTAGATTGTAAATATCTAATATCCAAGAGTATTGCTCTAAATAAAATTTAGATAATTAAATTCTAAATCTAACTATTATGTTTGTTTTAAAAAATACATAGTCAATTTGCTTTTCTATAACAAATTTTTGTTTAAATCTTGATGAAAAAATAAAACTTAATTCATTTTATAAAAATGTTTACATATTTTAATGTTTCACAAGTATACTAACGTTACTAATATCTCGTATTATTTATAGCCATACATACAGGTTTTAGTAATTGATCAATAAATTAAGCATATCATGTAAAATAACACATAAATATAATATAAAAAGAATAATTTTAAATTATACCTAAATTGTATCCTTACAGAATCAGTATCGTTTCTGTTCTAGAAAACCTCTATACATAATTTCCAATAATATTTATTAAATTGAAACTAAAGCTACTACATAAACTATATTTATTCAACTCTCAAATGAGAGAAGAACTTTGAAACTACTAAAAGAAAAGAAAAACTTGAAAGAAACTAAGAAATTAGCTTAAAGAGAAGTTGTGGAATGAAATGGATGATTTTTATAATGAATGATGGGTTCTTTATATAGCTTTAGAAAACACTATATAAAAAAGGAAAAAAGTGGATCAGAAGGTCAAACATCGCGGCACACATTACTTCCATACCACATCATGAAATAAATTGTACATGCTTTGGCCACAATCCACTTAACCTCTACCACATCACATTATTTTCATTCCATGACCTGCGTTCTTTTGAACAACTAGAACCGCTATTTTTAATATATGTTAGCTTTTACATATGTAAATCTTTTAAGCTTCAATATTGTAATGGAGTGCTTTCAGACACTATTCTTTGAGTGTTGATTATTTAAATCATTTTAAAGCTAAAATACTGGGAAAAAAAACAACAAAACATACCTATGATTTTGAAAAGATATATTTGCATTAAAAGACAATAAAATTATGCAAATACAAATCTATTTTTATCATTTAAAGTATATAAATTCATGATATATTAAGCGTGTTTAAACACTTTTCAACATTATTCTACACTCACACAAACATATCATAATTACTGAAAAAATTTCAAGATAATTAGTGAACATCAATTCAAAACTATAGAAATTTTGGTAGGTTTTTATGAATTAATTCAAGCAATTAATATGGGGTATTTATAGCATATTACTAACCTATTAGCCAAACTCACCCCACCCTCGCCAACCACCTCGCCATAGCTATGTTGAGGGTGTGGCAAGGCCCTTGTTGAGGTGCCAAAAACAAGATTTTTTTCATTCCAAAAATTGCCTAGTAATTTCTATAGATACCCACACTTGAAACGAACCAAAAATCACCAAACATGACCTAACATGCATTTAAATATAATGACCCTGACTAAGTGTATGTGTGCATTACTGATTCGTAGTATCCAACCTTACACAAAGGAAGATAAAACACTAAGAAAAATAAATAGACTCCATGTTTTGCACACTGGAAGCCAACATATAGACATAGAGTACAATAGCACTTATATTCTCCCTCTTTGGATTTTCATTTCAAAAAACTGTACAACTAACTACAGACACACATCTACCATGAGATGATTACAAAGATAACCTAAAGATGTTTTTCCCATTAACAAAACATTGATGGATACCCAAACCTGAAAAACACACCTAAACTAATTGCATCCATCTTGTGCGCTCCAACCATCTTCTTGGATCAACTCATCAACTATGTTACTATCAAATACTAAGGTCTCAACACACAACTCATCTGAAGCTCAATAACATCAATCAACACTTGTAACCTACACAAATTAAATAGACACATACCCTGTGAATGTATCGTGTGGAAACAACATGTAATATATCCACATACTATCATGTTACCCCTACACATGTAAACACCGATATGAAAATCACATGTAAAGTACACAACATTCTCTGACTTCATACAACACTCTACTTAATTGTATACAAGTCAGGCAATAATATGCAATGCAATCCTACACTTACCACCCATGTAACATATAGCATATAGTTGTTTATACAAATTTCTCCCCCTTTGACATAAAAAAGTCAAAGAGACATCCCTAAACGAAGAAGAGAAGGCATATATCATTCACACAAATAACAAGAAACATAAAAAAAACAAAACATAGAGTTTTTTAGGCTCATACAAATATGAAGAACTTAGAAGGCGGTCTCTTAGGAAGAGATACACATACCAATAGCCTTTCTTAGAGATTCAAACCTTTGAAAGTCTTAAGGTTTAGTAAACATATCAACAAGTTGACGGTCTATGTTGATATGCTATAAGGACAAGGTATTTGATTCTACAAGATCTCTTATAAAATGATGTTGTATATCAATGCGTTTGGTCCTTAAATGTTGGACTGATTTTTAGAGATGCAAATAGCACTGATGTTGTCACGGAGTAAAAGAAGGTTTTTAACCATGATACTGTAGTATAATAACATTTTCTTCATCCAAAGTAATTGTGAACAACACAATCCAGCAGCAATATACTCAGCCTTAGCAGTGGGGAGGGACACTAAACTCTACTTCTTACTATGCCAAAAAATCAAGGAATTTCCCAAATAGAAATAACTCCCAACTTTTTATTTCATTATTACACCTAGCTCAATCAGCATCAAAATACCAGACCAACTCTATCGTAGCATATCCCGAGGATACCAAATACCAAAATATGAGGTGCATTTGACATATTTGATGATTCATTTGACTACATCATAATGTGATTCTTTAGGGCTAACTTGGTATCTAGCACAAACTCCTACACTAAAGAAGATGTTAGGGTGACTTGCAATCAAATACAAGATAGTCCCAATCATACTCATGTACAAAGTTTCCTCTACTTCTTTTCAAGAAGGATCTTGATGAAGTTTAAGGGGGGTACTTATAGGAATCCAAGCAAGAGAGTTATTATCCAAACCAAACTTCTTAACCAATTCCTTGGCATACATACCTTGGGATAGAAAGATCCCATCTTTCTTATGTTTAATTTTAAATTTGAGGAAGAACTTTATCTCGCTAACTTAACTCATCTCAAACTCACTTTGCATAGTGGCAGCAAATTTTTGAGCTAAATCATTCTTAGGAGACCCAAAAATGATGTCATCAATATAGACTTAGGCAACATCGACCTCACCCTAAATTCTTGAAAAAAAAATAAAGTTTTGTCACCACCTCCTTTTAGAAATACATTATTGAAGAGCAATATGGTAAAACACGCATACCAAGCATGGGGAGCTTACTTCAACCCATACAGCACTTTCTTTAGTCTCATCACATGGTTTGGAAAGTGAGGATCTTGAAACCCTTTAGGTTATTCCACATAGACCTCTTCTTTGATAACTCCATTCAAAAAAGAACTCTTAACAACCATTTGATATAACTTAAACACAAAGTAATAAGAAATACCAAGGAGTAGTCTGACAGACTAAAGGCAGATAACATGGGCAAAAGGTTTAATCAAATTATATTCCTTCAATTTGAGTATAACCTTGAGAAATAAGACAAGACTTATTTTGAGCAAGAACCCTATTTTCATCTTCCTTGTTTTTGTACAGTCAACATATACCAATAACATGTTTGTCTACAGGTCTAGGAACCAAGTACTAGACATAGTTTCTTTGAAACTAATTAAGTTCTTCATGCATAGACTTGACCCAATGTACGTCCTTAACATTTTTAGGAAGGATGGTGGAAGTGAAACACATGTAGTTAAAGGTATATAATTGACATCTCGTCTTAACTATACCTTCCACATTACAGATAAAGTCGTCCACAAAATGAGCTTTCTTTTCCCATTTAGGAAGGGAAGGATCTTATTTTTCATTATCTTTCTCATCTTTAGAAGTTCTAGGAGGGTTAATAGGAGTAATAGTAGAAGATATCTCGACATTATCAGTAGTTTTTTATGGAGCATCCTAAACTCCAAATATATCGCTATCATCATATTCAATAAGTTTGGTTGCTTCGAAGTTGTCTATCACAACATTGATGGATTCTATTATACTAGAAGCTCTTAGGTTTTAGATGATAAGAACGGCTATTATTGGAGTATCTCAAAAAATACTAAGATCTCCTTTTGCCTCAAACGTATCTAGATTCTCCTTATCTCTAAGAATATAGAAAGTACTACCAAATACACAAAGATGCTTAACATTATGTCTTTTTCTCTACATAAGCTCATAAGATGATTGAAAAGTGTCGGGCCTCAAGAAGCAATGATACAACATTGCCATTTTGTTGAGGGGTCTTGGGCATAGAAAAGTCATGCTAAATTCACAATTTGTCACAAAACGTACTAAACTTAGAATTCTCAAATTATCTTCCATGGTCATTCCTAATTTTGATGATTGTACCAATGGATTCAAATTTCTAATCATGTAACTTGATACATAAGGATTTGAACTTATCAAAAACTAGGTGTATGTAGAGAAATCATTAACAATAACTAGAATTTACTTTCTCCCACCAATGCTTGCAATTTGAACAGGACCCATCAGATCCATATGAAGAAGTTGAAGTGGTCTAGTGGTAGACAAGTGTTAATTCTTCTTGTTCTATCTTTTCCTTTGCTTGCCCAATTGACAAGGACCACACACGTGCTTAAGAATGGAAGATCACGAATGACTTTAAAGTTTGAAATTTTATTCAATAATTGAAGTTAACATGACCTAATCGTTGATGCCACAACTCTTCAATGCTCAGACTCAACTTATTACACACCATTTTTGGAGAAGTCACCATATAGTAATAGTTATCCTTATATCTGATGCCTCTTACCAAAGTATTACCCAAATCATCATACATAGTATAGTCCTTTTGAGTAAACTTGATAGTGTACTTGCCATCACATATTTGGCTAACACTTATAAGATTAGCCTTGAGTCCTTCCACATACAAAACATCCTTGAGCTCAGGAATACCAAGAGCACTGATAGATCCTCTACCATATATCAGTGACATATCTCCATCACCGAAAGTAACATATCCATCATTAGTGAGAGTCAACTCAATAAAGGACTTATCCCCATTCATGTGTCGAGAGCATCCACTATCAGAGTACCACAACTGGATGCTTGAGCCTTTAGGGTAGTGTGAACCACATTACAATTGAGATTCTAATCATCAGTAGTAATACCAAGAAAAGACTTCAACTCATTTAAAATTATTATAGCATCATTCTATAAGGTTATGGCTTCACTATTCAAAGAGACAGAAAGATTCATTAGTTCTTCCACATGACTCAACATATCCTTATCATAACTAGGAGAATCTTTGAGAGAGTTGGAGGTGGAGAAGTGACTAGAGTTGTAAGAGACAGGAGAAAGAGACAAGCTTTATGCACTCAATGCATCAATGATAGAATCGTCGAAAATCTCAACAAGAAAATAAGATTTATGAACAATGGCAATAGTAAAGGAGGAAGCATGAATATTTTTGAACTTTAATAACTTTTCAAAAAAAGTGTTTCCAAAGGACCATGTATTACTAACTTTATGGGATTCTTTAATTTTTCTCTCAAAATTTGTAATGTTGAAGGTTGGATTCAAAAAGTATTACTTTTGTAGTATCTACTTCAACCCGAGCATGAAGCTTAGTCGGTTCAATATCACAATAATCGAAAAAGGACTCAAGAATAGCCTTTTCATCTTCCAAGGTGCAAATTTCTTTCTTAAGTTTGCAAATGGCATCTAAATTACATAAAGATGACTCTGAAGTACATTAATCTTTGATAGCATATGATTCTCTATCATGAATTGAATTTTCAAGTTCACTTATACGAGCAAGACACTTCTCATTATTTTGGAGGAGAATCTAAAAAGACTTGATATGGTTATCCAAATTTAACTTCAAGTTGTTCACATTCTTTCACCATCCAAGGTGAGATTGAGTAGTTGAACAGAAAGGTCCCAATGCTCTTTATCCTTTTCTATAATATTGATGTGGATCTTGGACATAACTTTCTTCAACTTGAGGTCATCATACATAAGTTGGCCATAAGATTCTTGAAGGGAAAACTTGTCTTTATCACCAACATCAATCCAATAAGAAGAACTAGAAGGGATAATCTTTGAGTGGGAAGCCATAAGAGTAAAGCATTTAGGAATGGTAGCCACTATCTTTTCTGAAGATAAAACACTCTTCTGAAGAGTACATCAATCGAATTTCTTCTCCAAGAAGTCTGACGCTTCCTTGGTAGTCATAAACTTAGCAATTAAAGCATAATCCTCTATGATAACTGAGCTAATAAGAAGGTGTAAACCTTAACAATTTAGATTGTTGAGCCAAAGCTCCATTTTGTTCCAGACATTGATCGGTTTAGGTTCAATAACACTAATTTTTAATTGCATTCATAGGGTATGTCCAGTCATCCTCGATTAAGAACCAAACATCATTATTTTTATATCTCAAGTATGAACACATTTGAGATCTCTAGTAAAAATAACATAATCTATTGAATTGAGGTGATATATTGGCCAAACCTCCATTATAAGAATTTAATAGAATTAAACACACAAAGAAAGGGGAAAGGATCAACATCGAAGTAGTTAAGTCAAAACAATGTGTACTTACTCTAATACCAATTGAAAGAATTCACAACCCGATATACAATTGGATAAGGAGATGCAAACTCCTAAATAACTTGTCCCCTCAAGCAACGAAGAAATAATTATTAAATCAAACTAAACAAGCTTAGATAAAAATGTTTTCAAACAGAAGGCATGATCACAACAAAACAGAAGTAAAGCATGCAAAACAGTAACAAACTATTTTTCCAATCTTAGTCCCAATCCTATATGTATTAGCATACAATATCAAGATTTAGATTGTACTCACAACATAGTGGATCATACAAACACAATCAAGTAACGAGGTAAACTCACATAAAACTCTTATATATATGGTAACATCCTTGGGTTGTATATGACAACCACTTGATAACAAACAATTCACTAAGCAACAAAATAATTACAGCTCTAAAAAAAATAAAATTAAAAATGTCTTTATCAATTGGGATCTTTGCCCAAACTACTTATTGTTACCCTTGTTTGCTGCCTCATTAACAACCTAGTTTGACTCACAAATTCAACTCTCCTCCAAAGTCAACACCACCCAAGGTGGTGTGATCAGTTGCTGTAAATCAATGATGTGAAGAGTATTGTACCACAACCCATAATTACCACTCATACAAAGATGTACTCACAAATTTCGTAAAAATAGTTATTAACATTATTTAATGCTCATACAAACGTGTCACAATTATTGAAATAATTTCAAGATAATTAGTGAACACGAAACTATAGAAATTTTGGCAAAACTTTTTGGTAGGTTTTCCGAATTGTTTCAAGCAATTAATAGAGATATTTATAACACATTACCAACCGACCAACTAACCTTGCCACGTATGTCGAGGGGTGTGGCAAGGCCCCTAGTGAGCTACCTTATTGAGGTGCCAAAAACAAGATTTTTTTTGTTTTAAAATTTATCTAATAATTTCTATAAATGCCCACACTACCTAACATGCATACTAAACAACTAATCCCATAGTGTGTGAAAAACATGCATTTAAACATAGTGTCTTTAACTAAATACATATTGATCCACAATAACCAACCTTATACAAAAAAGGATGAAACACTAAGAAAAATAAATAGGCTCCATGTTTTGCATACACAAAGCCAACACATAGACACAAAGTATAATATGACTTACAATTCTATTCTATTATTTACAAAATTAATTTTATGCATTGTTCTAATTAATTTATTAATCATTCATTAAATCTGAACATATATGACTAAAAATTATTAAGAAATATTAGCTATGTTATTATGTTTGTGAAATATTAACTTAAGTAAATATTTTTATAAAATAAATTAATTTTTATTTCTTCATTCAAGAATTATACAAAGATTATTATAAAAAAAATATGAACAATATAATTTTCGTAATAAATTTAAAATATAAAAATTAGATTAAAGATTTAATTATCTAGATCTGATTTAGAATCATGCTTCATTTCAAATACTTTTATAAGAATTATTATTGAAAAATATATTGTCAGTATCATAATAGATTTTAAAATCTAAAAATTAATTCTCACATATATAAATTTTTAATACAACTTTGACACCTTAAATAAAAATATAAATTATATTCTACGCCTCAAAAAGTGATATTGATGATTTATTATTTCTTTAAAACTAACTCATAATTTAATATTAATCAATTGATGATCCAAATCTTACATTATTAATTAATTTTTATTAACAAATAATTTAATCCCATATTTTCATTTATCAATTTATATTTTTAATAACTTAATTAATATTAAAAAAACATACTTAACTAATTAATATATCCCTTAAATTTTTTATTGTATACTTAAATGTTTACCTACCTCATAATCTAATATACCTTTTAAATTTATGTCTAAAACCGAACTTTCAAACCAAAACAATCTTAATAAGAAGTTTACTTTTTGTTTTGAAAAATTTTAATGAATTATATAAAAATCGCATATTTTTTTATAACGATCTTAAAAATATATTTCTTTTTTTATTTTTACAAAATGAATGATGGCACTTACAAGTTATTTATAAATTTCATAAAAAAATTCGATCAAATTTTTGTATATTAAAAATCATACAAGTCAATCCAAAAAAAATATGAACGGCTCAATTCTCAATTTAATTTGACATCATGTTAATTTTAGTAAAATGTTTCATAGTAGTTTATCCAATAAAATATTAGATAAAAAACAAAAATTAATATTAAAATCAAAAGTCGGTAAACTGTAACACCAACGCCAGCATTTAATTAGCATATATATGTAATTACGTTATTCATGCAAAATGAGAAGGTGTCAGATAAGACGACAGATATGAAACAGATGAGATAATGGATTGAAAGACAGAATATATTAGTTATATAAAAAGTAGAAAGACAGAATATATTAGTTATATAAAAAGTAGAAAGACAGAATATAATAGTTTAAATAAAAAAAATGTATAAACTCAATAGACGACAATGAATATCTAGAGTACATAACCTATTTGCTACGTTTTTTATTAATAGATTAATTGTGATGTTTGGTGATTATTATCTAGACCAAAGGTATCCAAAGTTTTTCAGAAAAAAATAAAAAAAAATGTATACAAATTATGAACAAGGACGTTCAATAAAAACAAAATACAGAGCTCCTTTTCCATTGAAGGCCTTCGGCCGAACCTCTGTTCACATATCTGAAAAGAAAAGCCTTTCTTTTTATCTTTTCTCTCTTTTTTTTTTTTTTTTGCCTTTTCTTTGTTTTGCATTTGATTCCATTTTCTCTACATGTGGCTTTCAATTTTGAAAAGCCTAAATCAACCTTCAGACCCAACATCACAGTTGGGCCATGAAAGGAACCTACATCTAGGGCACTTGCATAACGTGCCACATATTTCCTAAAAACAACTACAAAAAATTACAAGCCAAAAAATAAAGGCCGAACCAAAACAAAGAGGGGGGGGGGGGGGGGGGGGGGGGCGAGAAGGGGGAACTACCTAAGTGCCTATATTTTACAAATGTTCCTAAAGAAGGAACAGTTACCTTATGAAAAAACTTCTTCGAAGTAGACTAAAAACTGATTGTAGGAACCATGATTGCTTCATGTCACTGGATCCCCCTGTACACTGACCCTCACCTTCCTCGCTACTGAAAAGGGTTTGATCAGAGCAGTCAAGTGATGCTCCACATGCCATATTATACGACTTACAAGCCGATTGGCAAACTCTGAGCCTGTTGTCCCCATCCTTAGCGCACTTTTGGATCGAGATCTGGTAACATAGGATCAAGTATTGTCTTCTTAGTTAAACCATATAATTATACATCACGTAGACTACTAAATATCATTTAGAGTAAGTAGCAACTAGCAAGTACCAAGTAGTAAAACATGGATGGGATAAATGTGGGAAAGACTGCCGCAAGTTCATAGCAGAAAAGAAAGAAAGGTAATATCTTGGTAATCATTGCTAGTTACGGAATGAAAAAACAACAGTAATTATAAGCATTTACTTACCCAGCAGGCCAATCGCTTTGCAGCAGCATCACAGTAGCTGCTTCTCACGAGAATGTTAAATAACTTCCTCGTACCACCTGGGAATAATCGATGGTAGTTGGGAATGACGACGACTTCTTCTAGCTGCTGCAGTATGCTTGGTTCACTGGGGGCACAGAGCTGGCCAGGTCTATCTCCCTCCAGCACATTTTTACAAACTGACAGACTTAGGAGTAGAGTGGAACTGTTCTGGCATGAATAGCCTGCATAATCAGAGCAACGGAATTCACAGGCTCCATTATCACAGACCCCGCCATGTAGGCTGCATTGTTCATCACAGACAGCTGCACAAAATGCCCAACCACATCTTCAATGGAGTATAACTAAATGCGAACAATATATTCAAGCATGAAGCTCTAGCAAGAAAGATATTATAATGGAAAAAGGGTAATCCAAGTCCGCTACCTGTAACGAAAGTACACTTTAATCCCTTGTCTATTAGGTGGGGTAGAACAAAAAGGGTCGTGAAAATCCATATTGTAAAGTAATGAGCTTGTGCTGTCCCATTTTCAAAGTAGACAAGTGGGACGACAACACAAGTCCATCACTATACAAAGTAGACTTGTACTGCCCCACCTAATAGAGTACAGGTCTAATGTGCACCTTCGTTAAAGATAACGGACTTGAATGACCCTTCGTCCTCCCAAAAAGATAAGTCTAATCCACTGATTATCATACTTCCATGCCTCAAAAAGTTTGGGTGATTATGCATTTATAAGCTATAGAGATGGATTAGAGTGAACTTAATGAATTATATAAACTGCAGAATATGACTACTTTTGCAATATATTGCAGCAGAATCACATTTACTAACTGATATAAGTCATCAAAATCTGTCAATAGAAAAGCTTCTTTTTTTCCCCCCCTCCCCCGCTAGGATCTGTCTTGATTCTGATTTCTTACAGAGATTGTACCTGCTAAAGTACAAGAGTTTTGAATTTCTATTTCTCTGAGAAAGATCAACTTGTTTTATAAGAAAGCATGAAATTGCTTCTTATTGAAAAAGCAGCAGCATGACACTGCTCATTTCTAGAATAATGATTGTTCGCCATTAAAAATAAATGTTCAAACAGATGGGAAATTCTGAATTACCTGTTGAGCAATCAATTCCAGCATACCCATTTTCACATTCACAAAACCCATTAGAAAGGCATTTTCCACGTGCACTACAACCACTAGGACACAAACCTAAAGACCAGTTAAACAAGTTAAGAATAATCACAAAAAGAATGTGGTTCCGAATTAAGAACTAGGAAATAAACTTAAAATTTTATCTCTCATAAGCCTAATTTTTAAGTAGGAGAAAGAGCTCACGTTTACTACAATCAGAACCATGAAACCCCAAAAAACAGCGGCACTTTCCATCAACACAGTCTCCATTGAAATTACATGAATTAGAGCATTGCCCTGATGCAGAAATTAAGCTTGTGCCACAGAGTTCATGGTATGCGGGGCAAATCAATTCACCTGCAAACAGAAAATAATGATTTTTCAGCTTACCGAATGTGGGTGCATGTGTGAGTACAGCCTCTATAGATGCATATATTACCATTAAATCCAGAGAACTGAATTGGTCCACCAGCTTCGGGACATGCTTTCCAGATGCCATCTACGGCAACCTGAAAATAAAGAGGTAGGCCAATAATCAGAATTGCACTAAATACATGACTCAAATGAACAAAAAATGTTTTGAAGATCATGCCACACATTAACAATGTTTTAAAAGGCGTGTTCTAGCCTTAATGTGTACCCTTTTCACTGAGGTGATGCTTACGCCTGGCATAAGCTTTGAGGCAATATGAGGCATAAAACTCAAATTAAAACGAAATAAAAATAAAAGAACTTTTAAATAAACAATAAAAAGATAAATTATCACAAAATAACATCATATTAATGCTAATTACCTCACATAGTTCATAATATAACAATCCAATCCAATCATGACAAAGTTAAGATCCAAAAAAATTTAACTAAAAAAGAAATTAATAAAATTCATCAAAAAACTAGTAGTCAGGCGTTGGACTAAGATATCAAGATATCTAGTGTTTATAGGCCATCATCTTCATCATATTCTTCAATCTTAAATGTAAGTCTTATAGAGTTTCATATTAAAACTGCTCAGATTTCTTCTATTTTTTCTGTTATTCATTTTGTAACAAGCTAGAAGATATAAGGTATATGAACAAACAGTTCATATAAAAAACAATTAAGAAAAAAGTTCATAACAAAAATTGGCAACATAACAACTCACCAAAAAAACTAAGAAAAAAATAAAAATAAGAGAAATATTAACAAGGAAGAATATATCTGTTTCTGTTTTTCGAAAAAACTACTTGTTAGAAAGAACAGGAGGATGTTGACAGAAGAAGGAATTGACAAGAACAAGACCGGAGCAAAGGAAGAGGAAGAAAGGGACTACTCAGAAGTTCCACCATAAAACCCAGGGTTTTTTTCACTTTAATTTTCACTTTGTTGGTAGTTTTTTGGTTTTTTTCAACTTGTATTTTACTTGTCCATGCCGAAATATTGATGGGCTTTATCTAAAAGTCCAAGTGCTGCCCTCATTTTACATTCAAGCCCACCAATTTTTCTTTTCCCAGTGTGAAACAGAAGCTATGCCTCAATAGCCTCAGTGCATAACATCGGTGCGTGAAAAAAAGCTCAAGTCTCAACAACAAAAGACGTATAAATTTTTCAGTCCCCCAATAAGCTAGCCTCAAGGCTACCCATGTGGAAAAAAAAATCCTGAAGCAAGCTTTGAGGCTAGCCTCAAAACATTATTTGAAACCAAGCATGTTAACTGATGCATAGTAACTATTGTGATATCACACAGATAAACCCAAATACATGAACAAAAGCCATCCAATTATGTAGAACATTTTACGAAACAAAATTAGGCATGTATCATAACACAAACCAACCTCTAATGAATTGTTAACACATCTGTGTTGATAACAGCCATTTCCTTGGGTCATTGATCCCCGTACAAACCCAGTACGTACCAGTGATGAAGCCATACACCTAGATATCGACACATAATAAACATTAATCATGTTTTTATTTATTTTTATTTTTTTAACTGCATCAAATAGGCATAAATGGGGTGATTGCCCAATAGTTCAAATTAAAAAGAAACTTCACCTAGATTTACTCCCTCGAACTTCACCTAACATTCTATCAGGTGCTCGTGCACTATTGGTGTCAGTACACGATCCATCAGAGTATGCTACAAAGTAGGTGCAGTAATCAGCCAGTGAGGACTGTCCACCTACACTTGCCACCATACTTGGTTAATAAAAGTCTATATAAAGGAACATACCAAATCATTGGTTCATACCTATGACCATTACTAAAACTTGAGGAATTCCTGTACACTTCCCCATGACTAAGTATCATTGAAAGTGAATGAATCAACAATGGTTCACAACGCAGGTTAGGGTAGCACCTTAGAAAGTTAAAACACAAAATAACAATGATTTATGTCTCTATTTTACATACTAGAGTAGGGTATCATGGATAAGTTGACTAAGTTAGCATATCATAGGAGAAATATCAGGACCTAAGACCTAAGAACCCATCAGAAAGTACAGCACAGAAACAGACCTTTGTTAGTCTGTGGAAAGTAACGCGCCCACTGAGGGAGGTCTCCACTGTATGTCATAATTGGACAGTAACCCTCAGCCTCCCTATTATAAGTGCAGCCAGACAATTGGGTCGTGTTGCAATGATATGCCCCCTTCCATTGATTGCAAGGAAAAGTGACAAAATCAGTTCCCTGATTGCGTCCCCAATCAAGGCGGTCTGCCATGCTATAATTGGCAGAGTACCACCCACTGTCTTCCAATAAAGCTAAAGTCATTTTTGAAACCACAGATCTAGTATCCACTGAGCCAGTCATAATCTCATTCATCAGGAGCCTTTTTTCCCAATGAGACCCTGAAAAAAATAAATGATAACCAAAATCTTAGGAAAGGGGAGGAGAAGGATGGACTATGGTACCATCAAGAGATTGGAGATGTAAAGTGGGTTACCCACTTATCCCATCCCATCCCATATCCCAATTAATGTCCGTAATGAGCTTGTGGTTTAAAGCCATCTCATCCCATTTAAATTGAAGTTATAATGTATCTCACTTTAAACATAATGTCTCATTTTTTTTTTATTTCTATTAAACTCTCATAATATAGATAATCATGCTTTATTTTTCTCATTCTCATTGTATTTTTACGTGTACCATTTAGTCTCATTTGGAAAAAAATAAGATATCCCAACTTGCACTATTCTATTACCATCCTATCCCATCAAAAAATAAGAGGCACAAGATAGGATGGATTCTTAAAATTAATATACCATGGGTTAATAGGACGTCCCATCCAATTTACTCCTCTACAAAAGATTACATATGATACAAATTCCTGTATGTAAAATGAAAGCAAAAGGATTTTTCAAAAGTTTTTCCACATTGATTGATTGTTATCACTAAGTTCTTGCATTTGGAAAATATCAAATTAGATTACTAAGCATATTTTGTACAGCACATTTATGATGCCTTCTTTTCCATAACACATGAAGATTAGAATGAAGGGAAAACAAATATCCATTGAAAGAATTCAATCAAAAAGGTGAGCGGCAAAACCTGATGTACCGCGTCCTCCCCCATCTTCTAGCTCTAAACCAGTAAAATTGTCAGAAAAGGCCTGTGCATAAAAACTCATAAATACTTTGTCAGTTCTGACCTTTCATTTTGTGAACAAAAGACAATCTAAATGGGGGAAAATTTATTCTCGCTCTTTTTTTTAAATGAAAAGGGCAACAGGCAGATAAAAAAAATTGTTTTGGGGGGGATAAAAAAGTTGTGTAATTTACAGCATAATGATATCTCGAGTGCATCACAACTCGTGGAAGCACCACACGTGTCACCGTACGCCCAAGCTTTTCATCCATTACTTGTTCAGTAACCTGCAATGATAGAAAACAAATTAATCTCCAGCTCCAAAGTAGAAGTGCAAGTCAAGTACCTTAGTCAACAAGAAAAAATACAATCTGTGACGGAAAAGAACAAATTGCATAAAAAGAGTTAAATAAAATGATAATAGAAAAGATTCTGTGTGATTCTATTCTGTGGACCATTTAAGCAGCTAAACAGGCTTAAATATCAGAATCAGGAACTGTAACACAAGTGGTTTCAGATTAAGATGCAAGAAAATAAGCCAACAGCAAAGCAGTAGAATCATTTTCAATTCAATGACAATTGCACTCAAGTGATCATAGCAATAATGACAAAATAAAAATCCACAAGAATTATTAACAAATAACAATGTTGTAAAGGGGATTGTATTTATAAAGATAAATGAAATTCTCACAAGACTACTAAGATGTAACTAGTGATAATTATAGCACTGTAAAATTCTAAGGTTTACATCAGCAAAACAAAGCATTCAGCATCCATATAAATATCATTAAACTGACAGCATTGAAAGAGACTTTTCAAACTAGTAGCATTTACCTCACTACGCCTTCTTTTCCTCTCATCCCTAAAATGAGAAAACGCATGAGGATCAAAACCAAGAACGTGCATAACCTGAAAGAGATAAAAAAATGCCAATTAATGAACAATCACACTTTCCATTCTCCTCTAGAACTGACATAAGGACCAGCCTACAAACCTCATGTATGAGAGTGGCAGAAAGTAAAGTCTCTGCTTCAGCAGTTAAATGACGAGGAGCAACATTTACATGTCCTAAAAAAATAAGGTAGCATTTGTCAAAATTTCCAATTGGCAATGTCATATAACACAAACATCTCATACGTAAATTACCAGCAATTGCCCGGCCCCATTGATCACGTTCACATGCAACTGCCCATGCAAGAGTGTTGCCAGTGGTAGGCCTTGTTGTGACCAGAAGAACCAAGTCGGCCCCAGCAACACCATCTGAAGATTAACAGCATGATTATAGCATACTTAATGGGAAAACCAGAATTGATTAGCAATAAACAAAAAAATGAAAGTAAATTTGTTAAAGAAATATACCTTCAACATATTCACGTGGCAGCTGTACACCCCCATCTTGACCACAAGCTGAATATCCACTTAGACGCAGATTCCCCTTTACAGGCTCCACAGCCAAAGCTCTCCTAAACCAGCCTGCCGTTTGCTCTAAAGCCTGAATGAAAATGCTCCCAACCATCAGTGATTCTGCTCAAGCATAAACTTTGGCACTAGTTGTGTCACTACCAACACCCATGAGGCCATACTCTGGTATAGGCATCTAACTAAAGGGTATTTACACTCAACACTGCATCAAAACTGCTCACACAACTCTAATAAAACATATTAAATGCAACAGCAAACCTTGCGAAGACGGCGTCTTTTGTCCTCTCTAGCTATATCATCAATAGTGCAGTTATACCAGCAGTCACCAGAAATTGGAGGATCAACATGAGGGTTGCAAGAAGGAGACCCAGCAAGAGATGTCAAAGGAGGCTCCCCAAGCTGGTAAACCCCAAAAAAAAAAGAGAGGGTAAAATCACGCATATGGCTGTGAAGCATGTAAGTCCTCAATATTCACTCAATCAGTATTGTGACCCACCTTTACAATGTCACCAACATTTCGACAATCTCTGTCAAGTGAGTGACCAACAGCATCATAATTTAGATAAATTCTAATGGGATGTTTGGCATCCTTCTGCTGCTCAGAAATACCAAGCAATGACCTACCTTTGTGTCTAACAAAATTGGAGTTGCTAGACTCTTTATACACCTGTGGGGTTACCGTGTACACCTTCCGACCAGGTTGTCTCCTTTGTTCGAGTATCTGGTCATGGATGCAAGAGTGTGACACCATGTTTGTAGTTCCTTTTCCAGAACCTTGCCATTGCGATTCGTGGGTATTTGCATTAGAAGCTTCGAACCATAAGGCTAAGAAAACAATCTGAAGCAGAAACCACCAAGCCTCAAATAAAACTAGCTTGCATGATTCTTATAAAAAAATATTAGCTTACATAATGAACAAGCGACTTTCAATGAAAGACCCACATGGTGAAAACCAAACATGTAATCTATAACTTTCACGAAGCTCATAAGATCTAACCACAGCAAGTGTATAACAATTTTCATCTTCACTTCAAAAATTTAGCACAAAAGGGGGCAAAGAACACTAAAAAAATTCCTACTATTTGGGGCAGGTTTGACCCATTTCGCCACAAGTTTCACAAAATTGAACTCTATTTTTGACCAGACCAAGTCATAGATCAGCTGATCTTTCATAAACAGTGTCTAAGATGAAGAAAAAAAAGGCGCCCTAGTTATAACTATATGTCATAGCGGAGATAACAAACAAGAGAAAAGGAAAGAGCTGTGGAAAAAGAAACTTCACAGACAACCTAACTATTATCAAGTAGCAAACAGTAACTTCCCAAATCAAATTTATTCACAATACTAAATTTCACATCGATGTGTGATCGACAGGAACAAACCAATCTGATGACTGTTCTGGATTAAAGTGTCACTCCCAAAATCCCAAAATTTCCTTCCCATTCCTCAAACTTCACAGCAACCAGGAAAAACCATACATTTTCTAACAGCAATTTGGAAAAGAAAACTACAACCCTAAATCTTCATTCCTTAAAACAAAAATATCCAAAAGAAAGGCAGTGGAGCTCACCTCCAGGAGAACGAGTACAAATTGAAGCTTAGCAACAAATCTGAGTTCGGTACATAGACGACACCGAACCATTGCCTCCTCCAAGAAATTTCGATACCTCCCACACTAACATGTAATTCCATTAAAACACCAGCGTTTTTCTTATAGGCTTTAGAACCGAGAATAATCGCAAACACTTCCACATTTCCAATAATTTATTACAAATTATAACTTTATTGAACTTATCAATAAATCTAAGAACCCTTTGATGATATGCGAATTAGAAGCACCAAAGGGAAGGGGTGTGGGATTTAGAACGAATCTCTGATTTTCACAAACTATGAGTGATATTTTCGACGACCGATTCAACAACAAAGAAATGCAAAGGCATCGGACGGTCAGTTAGGAAAGTAGAGATTCTTCAGAGAACTTTGGGTTTTTCTTTTCTGTGGTTCAAGAAATGTGAAAAAACAGTGACAGATGAGGAGAAGAGAATGACCCAAGTGGTGATCCAAAAATGGAAAATGAACAATTTTGGTGAAGTGGGTGGAGACGTAGAGCAGATAATTTTATTTAAAAACAATTCTTATTTTTTTTTACACCACTTGAACAAATTTTAGGTTTACTGGACAAAATATCAGGCCTGTTGAAGTAAAGGACCTCCATGTTGCCTAAAACTACCAAAAACCAACTTAAAAGTTTTTCATCCCATATTATTAAAATGAAAATTAACGTTCTTGAATGTAAATTTTTGTTTGTGACACCGCATGCACTCTTCTATTTATTTAATGAAATGTGTCATTATATTTTAAAATTATATAATTTTTAAAGTAAAAATATATATATATCAAATAATATATCAAATTTTTTTTATAATAATAAAATTGAACTAAGTAGATATATATATATAATATTTGAACGTAGAAAACATTCAAACTATATATTTTATTTTTAATTAGTCTATTTTTTTAGTAATAAAATTAAGTTACCTTACTTTTAATCTAAATAACTAAACAATATTAATGATTTAATATAAGGAACTTATATGACATTCCTTATATGACTTCATTAGGGACTATATAAGTTATGGAACTCCTCGTTTTTGTCTTTAGATAGAAATCTTTTTTTCATTTCTATTTAAAATTTTATAAAAGTACAATGAAAACCTTCATATAGGAATGAGATTATAAAATATTTACTTTAATATTTTTTGTATTGTTGTATATAAGAATAAGAAGTAAATTTTTCTACGTGCAAACTAATATGTTAACACAATCCAATTAATACCAAAACATGACTCGAACATGGCTAATTAATATGATTTTCCAACCCTCCAACCTATTACACCATATCAAGCGAAATGCATAGTAGCAATTTAGCATTATGAAAGTTTGTTATTCAATTTCTATATTAAGTGTCAAAACTTTCATGAACTGTTACAAAAGACTTATTAATATATATATATATATATATATATATATATATATATCCACACCATACCATTATATACCCTCTACATTGCTATATAATTTCGATATAATAAAATAAACATCATTTTTGCTAAATTTTCTTGCTTCTTTTTATGCACTTATGATTCATCTTTGTCACAATTATCTATATTTTTATTTTGTGCTCTGAATACTACGTTTATCATAGTATCAAATATTTGGAGAGCTATCTTCTCATTACTTTCATGGATACAATACTTGCAAATTTAGAGATTGAATTTAAGTCTCAAACTTCATCCAATATTTACAATTTCAACTTTTCTATAAACCCTTATTTCAATGTTAACTTAAATAATATTAATTATCACATTTGGAAGTAATAATTTAAATATGTAATTATTATATACTCTCTTCAGAGCTCCATGGATCTATAGCTCCACTTTAAAAAATAATCAAAAAAGTTATTAAAACATTATATTAGAGCACAAATGAGATGATGGTACAAGAATTGTTGAATGAAAACCAAAATTACAATATATGAGATAGTAAGGATAGTGCAATAGAAAACTAACATCTTCTTGGGAAGAACACAGCATATGGATATTGGTTAACTTTACAAAAAGCATTCATAGATGACTCAGGAGCTAGACTTATGTTATTACGGTGGAAAATTCAAACAATGAAAAAATGATCACTAACAATGAAGGCTGCAACTAGAGAGCTTATTAATCATATCATTATCAACCCTTAAGAGTAGGTATTGTATGTATTGGGAGATTTAGACTTGACTTATACTTCATTGACGACTAATATAAAAAACAAAAAGCATATACTCAACTTGGATGAGGTATTTTTGTAGAATTAGAACCCATGAATAGTAGCTATAAAGAAATGAATATGCTTGACCCAATAGTTGTTGTTGGAACAAGTATGTGAAAATAATGTAAGAATAATACTATCGATATATTGAAATGAACTACTTGGTTTAAGTCACAGACTAGATCACTCTCTTTAAAACGTTTCGCTGCTCTGCCCAAACTTGTGCAAGAAAACATAGCCTCATCATCCTAGGATAAAACAATCCAGGATCTTTGTTTTCTGTCTCGAAACTTCACTACACTGATGAAGCCCGGAAACCTACACCTCTAAAGTTTATGTTGCTCGCAAAACTCTAAAAATAATTTAGTATCTTCTTCTTTTCTTTCTAAGAGATATTTCTTCTATGATTTGTAAGAGATATTTCCAAATTGATGTGTCTAAATTCAGAGCTGAGACCCTCTATTTATAGTTTGAGAAAAAGGTGTGACAATTATGATAAATAACAGTCATGTCTGTGTGGAAAGAGTAACGGTCATTTTTGAGTGGAAAAGTAATGAACAATTCTGAGTGGAAAAATAACGGCCAATTCTGAGTTAAAAAAATAACGGCCATTTTTTTGAGTGGAAAAGTAATTTTAATCAAAAACAAAATTTCCCAAAAATAAAATGTTATATCACCTCACACACGTACACGTACACGCACACGCACTCAGACTTGGCCCGGCACAACATGGCACAACCCATCGGTCGGTTGGATGGGTGACTACGACGGAGGTGCACGCGCGTGTGGAATCACATTTTCTTAGGTCCTCTCCCCTTCCATAAAAGTGGGTGCCCTTTGGGGCTCAAACCCAATAGTCAATCTTTTTTTATTTATACATCTCCTAAGTGATGTAAAATAGCAACGTGGGACAAAACTTAAGAGATTAAAATTTGGCACAAATTGGCATCATTTATTTTTATTAAAATTCATTTCCAACAATCCCCCACTTGAATTTTATATAAAAATAGTTTTCATCGAGCAACCAACCAATTAAAAGTATAAGATTATGCATAAGCAAAATGTGTCTATCAACTAGAACCTTTGCATAGTATTGATGTTTTTGAATATACTAAAATAACTCGTAGTTTTGAACTCTATCTCTAACAACAATACACACACTACCTTTCTAAGGTGTAGTTCAAAAAGCCCGTGCTTTATGGCCATACACGTATATCTCCGTATGATGATTGCTCTAGTAAATTTTGCCTAAAATTTTCATAGGAAGTGGCTATACTTCCACATGGACATAGGTGAGTATATCAAGAGTACTCATATAGCTATGTACTCCACTCCATATAAAGTATAAAACTCATTAATAGTTTAATAATTAACTCATCATTCTATATTGTTTCAAGACTTCATAATAACATGATTCATCTTATATCACTTCATGACTTGTTATTACCCATTGAACTTATTTCTTAGGATCTCCAGTCTATAAGTTAGGTTACCATCATAAGTGACTCTTTATTCTAAAGGCACCAGTCTCATTCCCTTCAAGGTTTTGAAAATCTTCTCTCTTGGTAATCCTTTCGTCAAAAGATCAACCAAATTTTTATCAGAATATACATTATCCACTTATACAACTCATGCAAAGAGAAATTCTCTAACAATACTATGCTTACGGCGTATCTATCATCTCTTACCATTGTAATAACGGTTTTGAATGTTTGCAATAGCCGCGATACTATCGTAGTGAATCAGAACAATTGGTATGTCTTTCCCATAAAGGGATCTTAGCTAACAGGCTTCTTAACTAGCCTACTTCTTCACTAGCAATAACTAGTGCTATTATTTCAAACTCCATCATAGATTAAGTCGATATTGTCTATTTCTTAGACTTCCAAGAAATAGCTTTACAAACAATGCTAAATATATAGTCGCTAGTTGCTTTGGAATCTTCTAATAGAGTATTCCAATCAACATCGATGTATTCTTCTAAAACAGTAGGAAACTTTTGACAATGTAATCCAAGGTTCATAGTTCTCTTAAGGTATATCATGACCCTTTCAATAGCATTCAAATTCTCTATACTAGGTCTACTAGTAAACCTACATAGTAGTCCCATAACATAAGCTATGTCTGGTCTAGTGCAGCCAGTAGCACAACGTAAGCTACTAATTATGCTCGTATACTCAGTTTATCTAACACCATCTTCAGTATTCTTGAACAACTTTGCACTAGGATCATAAGGAGTACATGAGGGTTTACAATTAAAGTAATTATATTTTTTTAAGATCTTCTCTATATAATGAGATTGATCTAGAAAAAGTCTCTTTTAAGACCTAGTAATTTGTATACCAAGGATTACACTCTCTTCTTCGAGATTTTTCATATCAAAGTTAGAACATAATAAAGTTTTCACATTATTCATAACATGAATATTTGACCCAAAAATAAGCATGTCATCCACATATAAACATATAATAGTATAAATGTCATTTTCTAATTTATAATAAATGCATCTGTCACTCTCATTCATTTTGAATCCATGTGAAATAACTAGATTATCAATTTTTTCATATCATTGCTTAGGTGCTTATTTTAGACCATAAAGGAATTTATCTAGTTTACAAACTTTATTTTCTTGACATGGGACAACAAAGCTTTTAGGTTGGTCCATATAAATTTCTTCTTCTAAGTCACCATTTAAGAAAACAATTTTAACATCCATTTGGTACACTACTAAATCATGGATAACAATAAGAGAGAAAAATACTTGTATAGAAGCTATTCATGTGACTAGTGAAAAGGTATCAAATAAATCTACATTTTCCCTTTGCCTATACCCTTTGACTACAAGACGAGCTTTATACTTTTCAATAGTACCATCCGATTTTAATTTCCTCTTTAGTATCCATTTACATCCTATAGTTTTGCAACCATGAGGTAAGTCAACTAAATGCCAAGTTCTATTATACTCAAGAGAGTCCATTTCATCATTTATGGCTTCTTCACATAAGTTGGCATGTAAAGAAGATAAGGCTTCTTGAAGAGTTTGGGCTTTTTGAAGAGTTTGAGGATCTTCCTTTAAGGTATAAGCATAAAAATCAGACATAAAATTCTTAAGGGTTCGAGCTCATTTACTTTTCCTAATTTTAGTGTTTGATTTCTCATTTTGTTCACTAATTCTAGTTATGGGTAAACTATTAGAAGACGAGCCCCCACTATTTTTCAATTTAAAGGGAAACTTATATTCATAGAAGTTAACATCATTTGATTTTATAACTAAATGATCATTTAAGTCATAGAATTAGCTTTGCTAGTCACAACATATCCTATGAACACACATTCATATACTCTACTAGCAAGTTTATTTCTTTTAGGATTAGGGATCCTAAGATAAGCTAAATAACCCCAAGTTTTAAAATAAGTAAAGTTAGGTTTCTTATTTTTCAAAATTTCATATGGTGAAATTTTACTAGTAGATTTAGGCACTCTATTTAGCACATAGCAAATAGTTAATAAAATTTCTCCCCACCAGTGGAAAGTAACACCAGAGTTTAATAAAATTGCAACAACTGATTCAGTAAAAATTGTATTTTTTCTTTCAGCTTTGCCAATCATTTCAGAAGAATAAAGTGCGGTTTTTTCATAAATAATTTCATGAGTTTTATAAAAATCATTGAAAATATTGGGAATTTATTCAGTGTTTCTATCACTTCAAAACCTTTTATTTTTCTATTAAGTTGATTTTCAATTTCAGTCATAAATATTTTAAACATGTCAAACACTTCACTTTTATTTTTTATTAGATATACATAAGTATAATCTGAACAGACATCAATAAAAGTTATAAAATAGCATTTTCCATTTCTTGTTAAATTTCCATCAAGTTCACATATTTCAGAGTGTTTTAAGTATAAAGGTTCAGATTCTCTAACTACTAACTTATGTGAAGTTTTAGTTATTTTAGATTGACTACAAAGTCACATTTTCAAAATCATTCAAAGATAGTTTAGGAATTAGTTCTAAGGTATTCGTGTTTTTGATTATGCGTTTATTAATATGACAAAGTATAGCATGCCAAATATTAAAAGAATTCAATATATAAGCAGAAGAAGAAGCTTTGTTAATTTCAACATTCGATTTAAATATTCCATCAGTGGCGTACCCTATCCCAACAAAAATATTATTTTTAGTTATTGTATATAAATTAGCCTCTATAGTGTGAGTAAACCCACCTTTGTTCAAAACATAGCCTGAAACTAAGTTCTTTATCATCTCTGGAGTATGCAAGACATCCTTCAAGATGACAATCTTTCCAGAGGTAAACTTCAATTCCACCTTACCAGTACCAACAACTTTAGTGGAGTGGGAGTTGCCTAGTAGCACTTTCTTATCCTTAGACACAGAATAGGACTTGAATATGTCTCAATCATAGAAAACATGACAAGAAGCACCAGTGTCCACCCACCACCCTTCAGATCCACCAACAAAATTTATTTCAAATATCATAGAAATTAGCTGATCTTCGATAAGGTTCCCCTGTGGGGCAGGACAATTCCTGTTCCAGCAATTCCTGGCCAAGTGGCCAGGTTTGTTACAACTATAACACATGACTATGTTAAGGTCCATTCTATGGAGGATAATTTATGTTTCTATTTTTGTGGTTACGATTTTGGTTATTATTGTGATTTTGAGTTTTCATGTTTCTTTCTTTAGGTTTCAGAATTATAGAGGAGGATTTCTTATTGGTACTATTGTTTGAGACAACGAGTACTTCATCTCTTTGATCTTGTTTTCGAGCTTCTTCTTCTTTTCGTAGATGAGTTATAAGACTTTATAAATAAAATTCCTTATTTTTATGTCATTCTTAAAATATTTCCATACAAAGGTAATTTATCTATAATAACATCAATTTGAAATTGTTCATCTAAAGCCATAGCTTCAGAAGTTATTTCATGTGTTATCTTTTGCATTTTATGTGATTGAGTTTCAACAAATTTTTCATCAACCATTTGGTACTTCATATATCTACTGACAACATACTCTTTTGTTCCAACTTCCTCAATGCCGTACTTCTTTTGAAGTGCATCCCAAATTTCCTTAGCAAACTTATCATAATTATAGTAGTCATACAAGTCATCAACTAATCCATTAAGAATAATTTTTTTGCATAGAAAATCATTTTCCATCCAGGTGTCTAAATCCTTTGTTGTAGCTTTAGTAGAAGGATTAGGTAGTGTTGGTTTTTAGTAGTAAGAATAGAAGTGACTTTTTTCATGGTTAAGAAAAATAACATTTTTTTCTCCATCTTTTAAAGTGTAGTCCCTCGAAACGAAATAGTTTGTTGAGATTAACAGTTAACATTTCAGTAGATATGGCAGATAGAAAATGTCTTAAAATTGTTGGAACAAGTATGTGAAAATAATGTAAGAACAATATTATCGATTTACTAAAATGAACTACTTGGGTTGAGTCGCAGACTAGGTCACTCTCTTTAGAACATTTCACGGCTCTGCCCATAACTTGTGCAAGCAAACACAAACTCGTCGTCCCTATGATAAAATAACACTAAATCTTTATTTTCTGTTTTAAAACTTCACTACACTGATGAAGTCTGAAAAGCTACACCTCTAAAGTTTATGTTGCTCGGAAAACTCTAAAAACAATTTAGTATCTTCTTCTTTTCTTTCTAAGAGTTATTTCTTCTTAGATATTTCTTCTAAAAGGCCCTTTATTTATAGTTTGAGAAAAGCTGTGACAATTAGGATAAATAACGATCATGTCTGGATGGAAAAAGTAAAGGCCATTTCTGAGTGGAAAATAACGGTCATTTCTGACTAGAAAAGTAACGGCCAATTCTAAGTGGAAAAGTAATGGCCATTTTTTGAGTGAAAAAATAACGGTCATTCTGAGTGAAAAAATAATTTTAATAAAAATAAATGTCCAAAAAAATAAAATGTCACCTCACACACACGCAGACGCAGACGCACATGGACTTGGCTCGACACTGCAAAACACGGTCAATCAGTCGGTCGACAGACGGTTGCGACAACAGTATACATGTGTGTGTGGAATCACATTTGCCTAGATCCTCTCCTCTTCCACAAAAGTAGGTGCCCCTTTGGGCCCAAACTCAATAGTCAATCATTTTCTATTTATACATCTCCTAAGTGATGTAAAATAGGAATGTGGGACAAAACCTAAAAGAAAAAAATTGGCACAAATTTGCATCATTTATTTTTTATTAAAATTCATTTCCAACACTTATTCAAACAAACCTAGCCAAACCATATGGTAACATTGGTTACACTTCTAATATTCCAAACACCAATATTAGATCTACTTTTCCCTTTTTCACCTTACAATTTTGCCTCATTACCTAATTCTAATACTCATTACTATGCAAGTATTGTCTAGTACTATATATAATCGAACACTATTTACTCAATTACAAACTAACTACCTACATTCACACCCTTATTCACAAGCTATTAAACAAGATCTATCACGTCAATGCTAAACTCATAAAAGACCTATAACTCAACAACACAATTATAAACCATATAGCCTCAATACACTCTTTCATAGCTAGGATCATCACCTTATCTCATACCTAGCCTAACACCTCCATTTCAACCTCATATTCATCCTCCCCCACCCTTTAAACAACCATGGAAACTGTAAGATTTATGTAAATGTTGTTGATATTCGTAAACAAAACATACAAGTATAATTTAATTTCTAGGGGTATCTTTTAAGAATATTTCACGAAAAATAAACTATCGAGCTCCAACGACTACATATCAGGTATATCTCTATTCTTATGTATATTAGATTTTATATTAGATACATACGAACATTTTGAATTCAAGCTACTCAACTGATCCAGATGTCTAGATCAATTGAGGTGTGTATATCGATTAAGGTTTGTAAATTGATTGAGAATCAATCTACTTAATTTAAAAAGTCTTGAATTAACTTTTTAATTGACTAGATCAATCGAGCACTAGATTGATCGATTAATTACCTAGATCGATCTACCCTAGTCAGAATTAATTATTTATTACACTAAATTGATTAATGATTGATTGGATCGATTGATAAGGGTTTTGAAAAATCACATCGATCGATTAAGCATATTTTTCATTGATTGAGCATATTTTAGCTCGATCGAGTAGCTAGAGCTTCAATTTTAAAACCTATTTCTAACTCAAATCGAATTAGTTTATTACTATATTATCATCATTCTTTAAAATGTTTTTAATAAACTTTATGGTCATAATAGTAATATTGTTTTAACCTAGTGCTTCACAATATTCTATTTAAACAATCCAAAGCACACAAATTTTTCGACCACATTAGAGCATTATTCTTTTCATCTTAATGACTCTCTTGTTTTGCAAAAAAACTATTCAAGTAGGCCTTTTCATTTAGTTCATTTGTCAAACATTTGTTTTGTGTTTGATTGATTAACAAGCCTACAATATTTGTGATATTATGCTTAAACATCTATTCTAGGGTTGCTAGTTGATTTTATTTTATCTAATACATTAATAAAACATCTAGTTAGGGTTATTCATTATTGAATCTGCTCTAGAAAAACACATTTGTAGTTGTGTTATTGTGCTAACATTTCAAGTACTGGTTGAATGAGTTCAATTTCTTATGTGATTCGAGTTGTCGGAACGTTGGTCTGAATCTGAACACCTTGCTTTTAGAAACTATGAAGGAAAGAAATCACTAATAAGTAGATTACTTAGGGGCTTTATCTTAATGGGTAGTATAAGACTTAGCCGTGTAATTGGACCTTATATTTCATAGTGGTTAGTTAGGTGGTTCGGTGAACCGATGGTTTTCCTCTTAGATCATTAGTATGGCCTAGGTTGTTTCCATATAAAATTCTATTGTGTTGATTTATATTTTTGTAGTACTTTATTTACACATGATTGATTCTTATTCATATGCTACAATTTTAATTTTTCATAAATTTGCTGATTACTTATTCATCCCTCTAGCCAATTAGATATGTAACTAAATTGAAATTTTCAATTAGTATTAGATCCAGTCACTAGATACACTTAGTGTGCCTAGGACCTTATTACAGATCATTTAAAAGATGGCCCATCTATAACCCATGCACCTTACATTAATGGGTTTAATTAGGCTTATATGATAACCTTTCTATGATTTATATATGAAAGTGTTTGGAACTTTATGCTTTATGGTTAGAAACCACCTACGATTACCAAAGATAATATAATCACACCTAAGCCTAGAAAAGATTGGACCACTAAAGATAAAAATGGTAGTACCTGATTCAAAAAGGTATTAATGTTATTTTTAGTGTTGTATTCATTGATAAGTTTTATAGTATTTCTCATGTTGATATTGCTAAGCAACATTGGGATATTTTAGAGGTTGCCATAATGGAACCACATAAGTTAAGAGAACTAAACTGTGTATGCTTGGTAGTCAATTTGAAAATCTTAGAATGAAATAAGATGAAACCTTTTCTAAATTTTATATTAAATTAAGTGATATTGCTAATTCTTCTAGTAATCTTGGTGAGAAAATTGAGGAATATAAGTTGTCAGAAAAATATTATGTACTTTACTAAATTACTTACATGCAAAATTCACTATCATAGATGAAATCAAAGATATAGACAATATTAAAATTTGGGAACTAGTTGGTTCAATTCTCACTTTTGAGATGAGTTTTTTGTCCTTCCACAAAGAACAAAGGTGTTGCCTTCAAAATTGCTATGATTGAAGAAGGTGATAATAAAGATGCAGAACTAGCACTCTTGACCAGAAGACTAAATAGAATCTTTAATAAAAACAATCCCCAAAACAGATAACAATGAAGTGGTTAAAAGGATTAGAATATGAAACTCAAATTTTTAAGTTTTGATGGTAAGATATCTAAACACATTGAACCTTAAGTTTTGGTCATTCTATAATTGACTATGCAGACAAAAAGAAATAAAACTAGAAAAGCCTTCAACATTACACTTATTGATTTTGAAAGTGATAGTAAAAATCCAGTTGATTCAGAACACAATAACACCAACTTTCTAGCATTTCCTACAACAACTGGTAGACACTCCAATTAGTTTAGACACTCCAATTAGACAATGAGGAAAGTGATGCTGAATTCTTATTTAAAAAATTTAATATCACTAGTATAGAGGAAATGTTTAGAGAGTTTGTAGCATGCATAAAAGATAAAGATAAATTTCTTGTAGAAGTAACTCAACTCAATGATAAACTAAAATCTTATGAAATAAATTCATCTGTACTAGAAAAAGATAAGCGTGATATGTCTGAATATGCTAATATTTTGAATTTGAGTCTTTCAAGTTTAGAACAAGAAACACATCTGATGTGGGAACTTGAACTATCCAAGGAAGTCGTGAACTGATCAACTATTGGAGATTAAAGGCTAAAGAAAGTCCTTGACTGTGGAAAACTTTTTGGAGACAATAGATGGCTAGGCCATATAGATGAGCACTCTATGTCATCCTTTTTATATACAACTGAATTTGTAAAACCCTTCAATCCTTCTTCACATGCTACAACTTCACCTCCAATATCAAATACCACACTTGTAAGGGATTTTAAATTTACTCTCATTGTTATTAATTATGCACAAAGAACTATTGTTCCTATAATAGAAAAAAAAACTATTACATTTGTACATGTCTGTCACCATTGTGGTAAGAAAGGCCATATAAGATCAAAGTGTAGATTTTTGATTAATGCTCATAAATTTAATATTTCCTTCCATGATTCTAGTTATAAGACTCATTATTATCATCCATCTATGCATAGTATCTCTAATAAGTTAGTTAGAAAGTATAAAGTTGTTGGTTCAAAGAGGTAAGTGAATTTGAAAATTTTTAATTCTAGGAATAATTATCATCCTCCTACCATGTATATTGCATCTTCATTTAGAATAAATGTAAAATCTAAAGGTAAGTCCAAAACAATTCCAATGACAACTAAGGCATATGATTTCTAACCTAAAGATGTAGAGAAACTAGAATTCAAGAAATTTTGGGTTAGGAAAGATTGTTTTTATTGCTATGCATTATGCAAATGGATATTTTGACTTATACATTTACATATTTTTCAAATCTAGTGATTTTTGTCAACATGAGCCTACTCATATACTCATTAGACATATAAGTATGTCATACTTGAAATTTATGATTGACATTATGAGATTTTTGTGCTTAAGATAACCATGACTACTAAATTATGGTAGAACTTTGTCTTTTACTTTTTTAAATGTTGCTATAGAGAGACACCTAATTTTGAAAAGGTTACTTACTGTAATATGTGAAGCTACTGCAATGAGCGGATAGAGCTACCTTACAACTAATGTGAAAGTCATCATACTAGATTAGTGGCTCGTGCATATTTCCTTCACAAAAGAAAAATAAATAATTGAATGCATAAAAAGAAAGAAGCATAAATAGTTATACAAAAAGAAAAATAAAGAACCATCACCTCATACAAAAATAAATAAATAAATAAATATGATAAATATTGAGAGGGAATATAAAGGAAAAAAATTAATTAAAGATCCTCTCTTAGAAAGAAATGAAATTTTTGCATGATTAGTGATACTCTTTTCTTTAAGTCTTTCATAACTAGTCATAAATGGACTAATTGGCATAATATTGCAGTTCAATATTTATTTCAATTTGAGTAATTATCAATATGTTACCATATGTGTTAGTATGTTTGTATGTCTTGTCTACATATATTTATGTTGTCAATAGATAGTCATACTTTGAATAAAATTAATTTATCTTTTTTGTGTACTATTGTTATCATGTTTAGCTAAATCTACTACCCTCGATTCAAAAAAAAATTATATATATATCGATTTTAATAAAGTTTTGTTTTATTCTAATTCATTTAGGAAAGTAGTAGAACTTAGGGGGAATTTATTCATTTTTGAAAAACACATTATTTTTAGTTCTCTGTTTTGATTATTACTGAGCTTTTTAGAATATGTATCCCTATTTTCAATCATTAAATACACTGCTTACTTACTCAACATGTTTGTCATTATTTTATGATTAAATTATTTATTTGTGTCATAAAAAGGGAGAGTTAATTGAGAAGGAGAGTTGTTAATTGAAAATATTTTTTAAATGGGAGAATACATTAAGTGTTATATTCAATATGTCACATAGGGAGAATAATACTTACATGCTCTATCTATTGTTACTAACTAATGTTTATATCTTCTCTTTTCTATTCTTATTTACATTGAACTAATATACAATGAACCTTTCAAGACAAGTTGTAGGCCTATTTGTCTTTTTATCTTTCACTGTTTATATGAGCTGTCAACATTCAAGCAAAGATGGTTACATTGGATCATAGGATAGTTCTACTATGTAAATTTTTTTTCTATGAGAATTATGTAGTGATAGAGAGTTTTGTCACATGAATATGTCAAAGTGTAAGGTTTATATAAGTGTTGGTGATATTCGTGAATAAAATATACAAATATAATTTTAGTTTCTAGGGGTACCTTTCAAGAATATTTTAAGCCAAATAAACTATTGGGCTCCAATGAATACATATCAGATATATCTCTATTCTTATACACGTTGGATTTTATATTAAACACATAGGAATATTTTGAATTTAGGCTACTTGATTTACTGAGACATGTATATATGGATTGAGGCATGTATATCGATCGAGAATCGATCTACTAAGTTTTTAAAAAGTCCTGAATTAATTTTTTAATTGACTAGATCGATAAGGTAATTAGTGATCGATCAATCGATTAATTACATAGATTGATCTAACCTAGTCCAAATTAATTGTTTATTATACTAGATCGGTTGAAGATTAACTAGATTGATCGAACACATTTTAGATTGATCTAGTGGCCAAGGTTTCAATTTTAAAACATATTTCTAACTCGAAATGAATTGGTTTATTACTATATTGTTCTTATTTTTTAAAACTCTTTTAACTGATTTTATGAACATAATAGTAATATTATTTGGACCTGGTTCTTCAAATTATTCTATTTAAACAAACTAAAACATACAAATTTATCAACCACCCTATAACATTATTCTATTCATCTTAATTTCTCTCTTATTTTACAAAAAACTATTCAAGTAGGATTTATCATTTAGTTACTTTTTAAACATGTTGTGGTTATGTTTGATTGATTAACAAGCCCACAATATTTGTGATATTTTGCTTAAGCATATGTTCTAAGACACACATTTTTACTTGTATTATTATGCTAGCTTTTTAGATATAAGTAGAACAATTTTGATTGCTTATGTGACTCAAGTTATTGAAACATTGTCCAAATTTGAATACCTTTCTTGTAGATACTATGATGAAAGAAATGGCTTGTAAGTAGATTACTTGGGGTTTTATCTTAGTGGTTAGTATAAGACTTGGCCTTGTAATTAGACCTTATTTTTCATAGTAGATAGTTGGGTGGTTCGGTGGATAAGTAGCTTTCATTCTAGATCATTAGTGTGACTTAGGTTGTTTTCACTTAAAAATCTTGTTTCATAATCTTTATCTGTATTATATTATTTATATGTGATTGCATACTTGGTTATCTATAAAAATTTTAATTTTTCATAAGTCTGTTAGTTTTCTATTCACCTCTCTAGCTAATTAGATCTATAACTAAATAGAACTTTTCAATTAGTAATAGAACCGGTCACTAGATAAACTTAGTGTGCATAGGACCTTGTTATGGATTATTTAAGAGAGGTTTCGTCTATAATTTGTGCACTTTACTTTGATGGGTCTAATTACTCATAATGGAAGGCTCGTATGAGAGCCTTTCTATGGTCAACAGACGAGAGTGTTTGGAAGTCCGTACTTAATGGATGGGAACTACCTACGGTTTCCAACAATAATGTAGTCACTCCTAAGCACAGAGAAGATTGGACCATTGAAGATAAAATTGGTAATAAATGAAATAAAAAAAGATATTAGTGCCATTTTTAGTATTGTGTCTGTTGATGAGTTTTATCATATTTTTAATGCTGATACTACTAAGCATTCTTGGGATATTTTAGAGGTTACTCATGGGACACCACACAAGTAAAACGAACTAAACTTCGCATGCTTGGTAGTTAATTTGAAAATCTTAAGATGAACGAATATTAATTTTTCTCTGAATTTTATATTAGATTATGTGATATTACCAACATCTCTGCCAATCATGGAGAGAAAATTGATGATTTTAAGATAGTTTGAAAGATTCTCTACTCATTACCAGATCGTTTGCATGCAAAGACTACTGCCATTGATGAAAGGAAGGATGCAGACACCATCAAAAGATAAGAACTCATTGGCTCACTTTAAACCTTTGAGATGAGCTTTTAGAAACCTCCAAAGAACAAAGGTATTGATTTCAAAACTACTATGATTGAATATAATGACAATGATGATGAAGAACTGGTAATTTTAACTAGAAGATTGAACAAAAATTTCAACAAAAGGAATCCTCAAAACAAAAGACAATCAAGTTGTCAAAAGGATTAGAATTTGAGAGAACTCAAATATTTGGGTTTTGATGTTAAGAAATCTAAACCCATTGAACTTCAATGTTTTGAATATATGGGTTTTGTTTACTTTATAGTTGACTATGTAAACAAGAAGAACCAAATTGAAAGAGCTTTAAATGTTACACTTATTGACTTTGAAATTGATTTTAATAAGTTTGACATTGATTTTGATGATGAAAAAAGTAATGCCGAATTTATACTTAATAAATTTAATATCACTAGTATTGAAGAAGTATTTATAGATTATATAAGATTGAAAAGAGAAAAATATAGGTTATTTGTAGAAGTAACTAAACTAAATGATAAAGTAAAATCCTATGAAATAAATTACTCGGTACAAGAAAAAGAAAAACTTGATTTATCTGAGCATATTAATGATTTGAATTCGTGTCTTGCAGGCTTAGAACAAAACAAAATCTAGAGCAGAAACATGAACACTCTAAGGAAGTTGTAAAAAGGCTAACCATTGTAGTTGTAAGGCTAAATAAAATTTTGGATTATGAAAAACCTATTGAAGATAAGGAATGGGCTATGTAGATGAGGATTCTATGCCATCATCTTTAAAAAGAATTGAGTTTGTAAAACCCTTCAACCCTCATTTATTGATGTTTCTTTAGTTTAAGAAAAAGGATAAAAAATTAAGAAAGGGATGGAAGTATACAAACTTTAACATTGGCATGATCATTACATACTTCATTCATATATATTTTGATTAGCTACAAATTATACAAATGGATACTTTGACTTGTGTATTTACATATTTTTTACACCTGGTGATCGATGTTGACATGAACTTACACATTTATTGAATAAATAGTTCTTTCTTTGTAAGTAAATTTTATTTTGTGCAAGTATGAATTCAAATGTATTTTTTTTATAATAGGTGACATTCTTTCCTTTAAATCCTTAATACTAATCATAAATGGATTAATTGACATATTGTTACAGTTTCGATATTTATCTCACTTTTGGTGACTATTGATATATCACTATATATGTAAGTATGTTTGTGTAACTTGTTTACATATATTTATGTTGTCAATGGATAGTCACACTTTAAATAAAATTAGTTTCATCATTTATGTGTACTGATGTAGTCATGTTAAGTTAAGTCTACTACTCTCAATTTAATATATATATATATATATATATCAATTTTTATAAATTTTTGTTTTATTCTAATTTATTTAGTGGAGTCGTAGAACTTAAGGAGAATTTATTCATTTTTGAGAAACATATTGTTGTTAGCTCTTTCTTTTGATTATTATCTAGCTTTTAAAAATGTGTACTCCTCATTTCAGTCATTAAATACACTACTTACTTTCTCAACCTATTTGCTATTACTTTATTATTATATTATTTATTCGTATAACAAAAAGGGAGAGAGAATTATTGAGCGTTAATTGAAAATGCTACATTTATTTTTTGGTCTACTCATATGACCAAAAGAGAAATACAAATTTAAATACTAAATTTAGGGGGAGAATCAACTTTAATTTTTTTTTTTTTGAAATATTACACATAGAGAGAATATTGCATTTTAATTTCTATTTTCCGATTACACACTCTTATGAGTATTCTTCACTTTTTTATTGTTAGATATATTGAACTAATGAACAATGAATGTATTTATGTTTTCAAATTTCATTGCATACATGAACATTCAAGATTAAAGCGAAGATGGTTTCACCAGATTATAGGATAATACCACTATGTAAAAATTTATTATTTTTATTAGTGTTATGTAGTGAGAGAGAAGTTTTGTCATATAAATATGCCAAAATGGGAGATTGTAAGGTTTATGCGAGTGTTGGCGATATTCGTTAACAAAATATACAAATATAATTTTAGTTTCTAGATGTATCTTTCAACAATATTTCAAGCCAAAGAAACTATTGAGTTACAACAATCACAATTCAAGTATATCTATATTCTTATGAATTCAAATTAGACAAGTAAGAACATTTTGAGATTAGAATATTCGATCGATCGAGACATGTTTAGATTGATTGAGTTATGTAGATCGATCAAGGATCGATATATTCAATTTTAAAAGTCATGAATTAAGTTTTTCATTAAGTTGATCGATCGAGAATTGACTAGCTTGATCAAATCGATCGAGCATATGTTAGATCGATTAAGTTGTCCGAACATTGATTTTAAAACCTATTTCTAATTCAAATTGAATTGACTTTTTACTATATTGTCATTTTTCTTTAAAAAAAATTTAACTATTTTTATGGACATATAGTAATTTTATTTTGAGCTAATGCTTCAAAATCTACTACATATACAAACCTCAACATACAATTTTATTTATCACATAATAGTTATTTTATGTATCATTAATAATTGACAAATATACGGAGATAAAATTCATATTTTATGTAAAAGTCCATATTTTTAAGGTTACTTTAAAGTAGCGGATTAACAATCATGATATTTATATATATAATTAATTATTGTGTTATTTTATATGTCATTAATAATTGATAAATACATTGACATAAAATTCATATTTTATGTAAAAGTTTACATTAATTTTTAATTATTTTATTTACACATAAATTATATATTTATGATACATGCAGTGATATATTAAAAATATGAAAAACAAATGGATTCTATATATTAAAAATGTGAAATACAAATGGATTCTATATATTAAAGATGTGAAACACAAATAGATTCTATACATATATACGTAGATATAAATTATTATTCATGAATAATTAATTTATAAGAGAGAAAATGTTGAGAGATTTAAACATGCATACTTTTATATCATTTGAACCCCTCCTTGTTCTTTCCCTCTTGTGTTGATTTGCAAGAAAAATTATATTAACAGCTCGTTCATATCAATCAATAATTTCTCAATTATCTTTTAAAGATGTGAAAATAAAAAATTATCTTAATTAGAGGATTGGTTCGTAACAATATTCTTATTTGATTGGAAGAAGAATAAGCTTTCGATGCACGAATAAAGAAAGAAAACCTTAGAAAATAAGTAAACACAACCCAAGAAATAAAACATGAACTGTTTGGGACATATGCATTATTTTAAAATGAGAAACGATCATTAAGGGTTGTTAGGTTTGGTATTTTTGCCAACCTACGCCCAAATTTCACCATTTCTTGTCGCTTTGACTTCCATTTTCTTATTTATTTATTTGATTTTATTAGGTCAAATCAATTATCCTATACTAATTAATTAACAATATTTATTATTTCAAAAGACAATTAACAATAATCTATCATTGTCTTCATATTGGTTCGCTAACCAACTTTCTAATTAGGTAACAACCCTTCTAACTACACTTATTAAACTTAAATCCAAATGCATAGAATTCAAATTAGGTAGGGAAAAAAATTTAAGAAAAAAACAAAAATAATACATCTTAAAAATTATAATTAAAAATAATATGACAAATTCATAAATTTATTATATAAAAAATATAATATATTATTTCATATTAAATATAGTTGAACTTTAAATATGATAATAATATTTAATATTTAATGTAATTTTAAAAAGTAATTAAAATTAAAATTATATGTAATATTACTTTATATTATTAATTTATAACCAATTAGAAACGCCTTATTTTAAACCTAATTAAAAAAAGTTTATGAGATGGTGTTTTACTAATTGCAGAAAAAATAAATCTGAGATGGTCCCAGTTAGGTGCAACTTTGGATTCCATAGTATAGAGATTAGAGACCCGTTATATATATATATATATATATATATATATATTGTGTTCACCAACACTTTTTCATTATGATCGAAGCCACCTTCAATATTCTATCTTCATTTTATGTATTAACCAGACCCACGCACCTTAAAAATTCAGCATTAAAGAAAAGAAAGAAAGAAACGCAAATGGAATAAATATTTCATTTTACAAGATTCGATCGACTAAATGTGCACTGATAAAAAAGTTTGTGATTAAGAGAAATTGATCAATGATATCAATTAATAGCATAATATTATCACCAAGGGTAGATAATAAAAAGAGTTAAAAGTGATTTTCCATTTCTTTTACCATTAAAATTTAGGGAAAAAATTATTCATTTATCTATACTAATATATCAACAAATAATAAATAATTTCTCTATTATTAAAATATAACTTTTCAATAATGTTTACTATTAGAGCTCTTGACCAATTTCATGGTATTTATAGATATAAATGATGTTTATATGATCAAAACTACTAAGAATAAGATTTGATTGGATTGTTTTTGACTTAAAATACTAATTAAATTGAAATATATTAATTTGTTAAATAAAAAATTAAATTTGATCTATAAAAAATATTAGTTAGAAAACATTTGATAAATTTTTTTATTTCTATTTATTAGGTTAAATTTGTGATTTAAAATTATTAATTTTTTATTTTATATTTATGTTAAATTAATAAATAAACTTGTTTAATCAACAATTTAATTAAAAAAATTATATATCAACATTTAAACTATAATTGTGAATTAATTTTCAAATAGAAAATAATTTAAAAAAATGAGTAACTCGTTGAAAACAAAAAATAATTTAAACTTTTATTAGTTATAATAATTGTTTTCAAAATGAGCATAAGAAATGAATCACCTTCTCAAAAAACATAAAAATTCAACTAAAAATTACATGATTATAAATATATATGATATATATATATATATAAATGTATAAAATTTTAAAACAAATATGTATTAATAATCTATAAGTTGTTTCGGTTAAGAGTAGGTTTGTAAATTTTAAAACTTTAACTAACTCGACATATTTTGATTTTTTTGCATTTTTAAAATCAAAACCATTCTGTTTAGATCTAAAAAATTATAAAACTAATTATGCTTGATTTAGGTTAAGTATTGGTTTATGTATCTTTCTTAACATTAAACTAAAAATGTTTATATGAACAAATAATATATATATTATGAAGATAGATAAATAAAAATAAATGTTCTACTTGGTTTGAATGTAAACGATTTAAAAATAATTCAATCCAAACAATCTAAACACCTCCAGATTTATTATAAATTAAATTCAAAGTAATCCAACCAGTGGATTGAAACTAATCCAAAGCTACCAGATTCGATTTGATTCAATACTTCATTAGTTTTATAGAATTTTTAAAACATCTATGGGTTTCATATCAAGCAAGAAAGAAAGACAGACCATTCTATAAAATAAAATATTAAAAAAGAAAAGCTCAGAGGAATATGGCATTGGCATGGGACAAGTTTGTTAAAAAGTGATATTTGTAAATGATCGACATCTGTATGAATTATGAAAAAGATTACAATATAATTGACTCTGGCCTCCTTTCTTGAGGCATGAAGGTATGAGAAAAGGACTTGATAGCTGGGTCTCTCTGTTTCTTTTTAATATATATATATATATATATATATATATATATATATATATATATATATATATATATATATATAATAGTTCAGACAGTTTTTATAGCGAAATATTATATTGGAAGATAATTCAGATAATTAGATTATTTCCATGTATAAATAGACTAAGCAGTTAGAACTTAAAAATAATTTTTTTTAGGAAAAGAAAAAATTTAACACCACTAAAACTAGTAATAAAAAATTATCACCCCTAATACTAACCTGGCTCTCTAAATTCAAATAGATAGTGTTACTTCGATTAAATTCAAATAGATAGTGTTACTTCGATTATTATAAATTTTAAGTGAATTATTTGAAGTATTTTTTTTACTATATCATTTCTGACACTTTTTTTTCTTCCCAAAAGTACTAATTGTATTTGGATTTTAAGTTTTATATATACCAAGGAAAAATATTATCGCTATTACGAATATGTAATAATAAAAAAATAATGTATCAAGATTTTATTAGGAAAAACAAAACTTATACAACCCTACTAAGTCTATGGATAATCTCATTACATCGTCTTATTTGTAATATCGTAAATTTTGTGATATCTATTATTACTCAACTTAAATAGAGATTTAAAATGAGTTAATTTGTTAATTTAGTTCAAACTTATCTAAAATTTATGTGAAATTAGTTTAAGTCACTTAAATTTTAAATGGGTTTTGCATTTCTGTAAAATAAAATAAAGAAAGTAATTATTTCTTTTGCTATGTTTTAGTATATATATTATCTTTTGATTGATTTATTAAAATAAGGAAAAAATAAAAATGATATATTTTAAATAATTTTTTCTATAATGATATTATAGTAATTATCTTTTAACAAATAAACTTTCTACTCATGATCCAGGTGAGTTAGCTAATTTGCGATAATTAACTAAGTTAGCAAGATTTTTTCGGTTCATAAGTTCATTTGATCTAATCATAATTAAACTAAGTTGAATTGCTCATTTAACATCACTATAGTTAACTATCCTTGTTTTCATATTGCTCCATATAATATTGCCCTTTTTTTTTCGAGAAATCACTTCAAACAACACTCCTAAAATGAAAAGATTCACCTATCTTTAATTACAAACTAGATGAGGATTAATACACACGAAATAGTTATATCGATGGATTACTCAAGTTTAATAATTAAGTTAATATCAACTTGAAGTTTGAGAATTAAGTCTCAGGTTTTTATTGTAGCAATATGGGATTTACAAGATTGATATTTTAATTTAAGGATTACTTAAATATTAAGTCTTGATCAGCTTGAAATCATAGTTTTATTGATCCCCAAATTTGCTTCATAACAAAAAATGAATGATATTGTATTTTAATAATAATTGATTGTGAATTTATTATTTGATCAATACGTATGTTAGTGTATGTTGACAATTTATGAGTTTTGTAATGTTGATACATCCCTCGCATGTTCCTAAGATGAGAACCCTTAAAAGAGTCTTCAACTATCACAAGTGCCTTGCCACTCATTCACCATAGGATCCTACCATAAACCATTTTACCCCAATACTTTTGGCCTCAAGGCCTCAAAACTTTGACATACTAATATGTAAAGATAAATAACCTTTGTACTCTTTATCAGAACAATCCTAAATGTCTATAATATTCAATACTAGCCATATGGACACTATTGATAGACTAGTAACACCCTTCCTTTTTTCAAAATAACGATATAAAAGGTAAAGAAAACAAGAAAAAACACATTATCATAATTTAGAGAAACCTTAATCCTTGCCAACCAAGGAACTACTCCACAACTATGGTACCCTCAACTAGTTTGTCTAATAATTTGGCACCATATGTAAGAAAATGTTATTATTAACCTCTCCTAGAGAATGAAAAAAACCCATTTTTTTACACTTTTTCATCACTTTCATAACTTTCATTTTTCCATTGCTATGGTGGTCCTTAGACTTGAATCATTATGAGAAGAGCTCATACAACACCTATTCAAAAGGATCAATACCACTACGTACGTGGAAGATTGCCATGCATCCTATGTGCTTCTACAAGGGTTTACTCTGAGCCATCCCCTAAGTCACTAAATCGTGTAAGAATAAGGCTACCATTGGTTATATAAGTGAAAGAAAGAGTAGATACTGTTAACTGCCAGATGATAGAGCTGAAAAGAAAAAAAATGAAGAGTTAAAAAGGCTCATGGCTAATAGGTTACCTCTTTTACCACCTAGCCTCAACAATAGTTGTAATAAGCACCACCAGATGGTTCTCAAGTATAACTGGCAGAAGAGTTAGTTGATGATGAGATACGCCATGAAAGGGGGATATAATCAATTTCCTGTTAAACAAAAATATGAGCCAATCATTTTCTAAAACCTTGATCCACCCATCATAAAAAATATGTATGGCTTGCCAGCTATGCATAACTAGGATTTCTACCCATTTAAACAATTGATTGTCTAGCCGATCTAGCTCCCTATGAACCCAAAAATTTAGAATAGATAGCCACACTACAATTATCCCTAACCTCAAATGCAAGCCCACAATGTGTACTTCAACCCTTAGCACGAAACTTTCCTAAAAACCCATAAAATATTCAACGTGCCAACTTGACATTGCCATCCTACTAACCTTATGGAAAACAAACTATAACAGATGGAAAACCTCATTCAGATGTTAGCAAAGGGAAAAACCTTTTCTATTGCCAATGATGTGAACTTGACCCTACTACAATGACCTTTTGCTCCCAAAATAGAGAAAATTATTATCCCACACAAAATGAACTACCCTATTTTTGATAAATTTTATGAAAAAATAGACTATCATTTATTTAAATCATTTCAAGCTCTCATGATTTCAATTGGTACATCTAAGGGACATATAGATGCTATACAATGCAATGTGTTTCTAAGGATCCTGAAAGGGGTAGCATTGAAGTGGTTTTGAAAACTAACCCCCAATGCCATGTCTAGCTATGCTAGTCTAGTCAAGTTGTTTATCACGAATTTTCAAGATGCCGAAATGCATGAAAGAAAGCTCATGACTTATTTTTCCTTACTAAATAGCCTAATGAAACATTCAAGAAATTCACTATTCAAATAAGAAAGAATAGATGTTGAGGATACTTATTAATCTATGATCGTCAAGGCCATTATAAAGGAAGTCAAGCCCAAAACCTCCATACATGTTTCTTTGATCAAATTCCCTCCCACCTTTATAGATGAAGTCATGGCTAGTGTATTAAAATACACATCTATGGAGAAGGAGCAAGCCATAAGAGCAAAGGTTGCTAAGACCTATGTGAATGTCCCTTATTCTATAGAAAAGTCAAAAGAAGTAGAGTCTTCGATAGGAAAGCTCAATCATGAGAAGAGATATAAGGCTAGAAACAAAATTTACACTAAAGGAGGAAAACCAAGGAAAAAATGTCGAGAGGTACACATCCAAATGGTTTTAAATACCTTGTTAGAAGAGTGATCCCACCTATTAGGGGACCTCTTCTACAAGTGTCTTTAGTCTAGGCAACAAATGCAATGATAATACACGCTTATATATGTTGGCCTATATGGAACCATCATCCTTATCCAAGAGATGAATCAAGATATTGTAGATTCCACATAGAAATGCCAATCCTTAAAGAAAGAAATATCTCTTGGAAAAGGATCACCTCAGTGACCTAATTGTGGGAATAGAAAACTTCCAAATTCTTATAAAGTAGAAGGGTATGGTCAATATGAAACCCTGTGTCCTTTTTAATTAATTGTAAGAATTTAATGAAGTATATTTTGAGTGGTATTTTAGGAGGTAAAAATTTATAATTTTTATGTAAATTTTTTTTTTTTGCAAATTTATTTAACTATTTCGAACAAGCTCGCTAGGATCTCACCTCCCCACATTAGTGTGCCACTAGTGAGGGTGGCCAATGAAAGACTAGCGAGTACCAACAAGAAACATGTAAGGCCAGGTGAGAATGGTGACTAAGGATTTTTAATAGTCACTAGGGGCTTGTTGTGGTGTTTGGTCCACCATCAACAAAGTTCATATTTTCTATAGAAAGGTACACAAGACAACCTATTTTCTCACACTCATATCTCATCATTTCTTTCTCTATATACAATATTTCTCTCTAAAATAATATCATTTTTGGAATTTTTCTAAGTAGTCAATTAAAGAAATGTTTAATAATTTCAAGTGATAAGTAGATTGGTATTGAAAGAAATAGTTTGGACCAACTACTAAATAGTCACTAAGGTAATCCTTCCAATTTGTTTAAATTTATAATTTATTTAAGTTATATATTACTTCTTATTATTAAAATAAATATTTATAGATTCTACTCAAAAGAAAAAAAATACAACTATAGGAGTAGAGCACAAGATTGGTATATTTTTTGGTAGGGGAACCTACTCCAATTTTTATTTATGTACTGTTATAGAAAAAATGGCATACATATTCATATGTTTAAAGCTATAAATAAAATTCATGCCATGTTTAAATGATTTTTATGAAAACATATGTACATTTTATGATATAGTATATAATGTTGATGTTTATTCTAGTACACATGATTTTATGATTTGAGATGTGATATTTAATAAAGTACATAGAATTAATGATTTTATACATTCATTATAAGAGTTTTTTTGTAGGGAGTATTACATGTGTTAGTTTTATGGAGTTTAGTACCCTGGGGATATTTGTTGTTAATGAACATTATTTTGACCTATAATTTGCTATGTTTTTAAGATTTTATTTTATATTTTATTTTACTATTATCTCTTTTTGGAGGGTAGTTTTGTGTTTTGTAGGTTAATGTCTTTTTAAAAGAATCTTGGAAAAATACAAGCAAAAGAGTAAAAATAGGGCGATAAATGATAATTCAAACAAGTCAGAACAAACTAGAATGTCAAAAATCAGAATTCTATGTGTCATGGCCCGGACATATTTCATGTCACGATAAGGGGTTCGTCGATTCGAACTAGTGATTCTGGAAATTTTGCATATGTTGTGGCCCAACATAATCCATGTTATTATATAATAGTATCAGATCCATTTGTGTCTTTACTAGTTCAATTCGCGCCACAGCCCAAACATATACCATGTTATGGCATAAGGTTCTTGGGTTGCAACTGGAGATTAAGAATTCAATACGTACTATGGTGCAGAATAAAGCATGCAATGACCTAAGTTTAAAAATATACCAAAAACCCTAATATGTATTCTAAACATGTTTGACCCTAAACTAAACCTATAAATACACCATAAAGCTTTCATAATTAAACCAAGAGTCATAAAATGAATCTTGTGTGTAACATGCTTATACACTTAGCCATGAGTTAGATAAAAAATAAAGTTCTTAGGGGATCAACAAGTGCATCATCACACTGAGGAAGGTCAACATCAAGGACATTAAGAGGCATTTCTACCTCGGTGTTGGAAGAAGCCCTTCTAACTTGAGAAGTTATAAAAACACCAATGTTGGCATCAAGGATTGTAGAAGGACCAGACAAGTCAACAACATGAAGGATAGTTATAGGATATACTACCTAAGAGGGATCACCTCGCCCAAGGACCTATAGGCTTCTAATTCTACAATTTCCAACCAAATGTTGAGCTATCCATCTACAATAGAATCATATTTCAAACCTCATTAAATATTTATCTAAACATCAATACCATGATCATCTACTTCCTCGATCCTTGAGGATTGGTCAACAAAAACCTTTTCTTTATTTAAGCGGCATCCTCATATCTTTTACAAGTTCTTTGGTTGATTTCTTACAAGTCACAATAATAGACAACTCTCTATTCTTTTCTTCAAGCTCAATCTTTCAAAAAATCCATGTAGAGTTTTATTGTATAAAAAGATAATTGATAATCCTCAGCCTCATTCTTGGAATTTATCAATTCCCCTTGGAATTTTTCCAACTCTTGAGACAAGGCTTTTGTTTCAGAGTCATACCTTTAGGATTTGTCTCGATGGCCCTCCTAGATTCCAAGCATGAAAACTTGACATAGAAGATTCTATGAAAAACACATGGTAAGTAAACAAGAATAACATATGTACTTTATAAGGAAGATAAAGTCAAGATTACCACCTGGATGTGATTGTGATAGGAATTTTTTTTAAGGATGAAGGGCTTTAGCTTGAAGCTTTTGCTTATCATTCGAAAAAAAAGAGTTTTCTAGCTATCCATGCCGTGAACTTGGCATCACTTAGAAATGATCCAATTTTTTGAACATTGGTATATTGTCTACCTAAAGGCTCTATAATGAGAAAAACCTCCAAGGATAATTTGCTACCCTCTTCTCCCAAAGCTAGAATTTTGGTACTAGCACTATTAGTACACTCGACTTGCCTAGGGGAAGTTTGAGCTTCGATGTGAGTAGAAATCTCCCGGAGGAGTTTTGGCATCATGTTAATCTTCTTCTTTTGTGAAACTTTGACCTTGGTGGTCTGATTACCCTTTTCTATGTTCTTTAGAGCTACAAGCTTTATCGCATGTTTTTTTGCATACCTCTTAGCCATTTTCTCAACATAAGACCCACATGCCATCTCACGGACTTAGGGTTCTATAAATAAACACCAAAGTAAGAAATTAGCCATCTTGTCTTCAATGGCATCAAAAGATCCAGCACCAAGTATGAGTCGTGTAGCTTATCTAAGCCTCAAAATTTGAAAGTCTCTTCAATCAGTTGTTGGAATATCTAAATGAATTGAAAGACCTAAAGACTAGTCCATTCTTGCCTTGTAGGATTAATACGCGCACAAAATTAACACTTACAAATTTTATTCTAAATTATGCTCATAAACTTAAATGACTATTCGAGAGTCGAATTAAGATGGAACCATCTCAACCTATAATAAGGATCTAAAAAGAAAGAAAAAATGATAAGTATTAAAGGTAGTCCCATTTAAAAAGAAAAAGAAGAAGAAGAACCTCAAAAGTAAAATAAACATGAGGGTTACTAGTTAACCTTTACCAAAGGCTAGTTATATAGAAAAACTTATCTTTCTATACTTTATCGTGATCCCTTAACCTCTTAACCAACTTTCTAAGTATTGCCTTATGTTTCACCTTAGGACTTAAGTGATACCTTTCAACATCAACCGTATTATGTAGAAAGCAATATAGGCACTAGACATTGATGCAAGTTATTGAAACCCTTTGAGTGATAACCCACAAGTTATAAAATGCATTCCAAGCATTTAGAAGAAGCTTATAGAGTGCTAAGCCACTAGCAAAAATCAATACCCTTACAAACTTTGGGAGTGGAAACCAAACTCCATCATTAAGTGGAAGATCATATAGCTAGTAGAGGGTGGCCTATAAAAGGTAGATCATCCCACTTCATGGAAAAATCAAGAAGACGTGTGATGACAACTTGGGAATATCAGACTTTGTATGAATGGCAACCAAGTCTTCAATAGTTAGAACAAAATATTTATTCTTGCATATATGGATTTCTTTATATTGGGGTTTGTTGGACCTTTCCCTTTGAAGCATTCACCAGTCTTCTTTCTCAGAAGGACTCACATCTCCAAGAAGACTCAACATTCACACTAGAGAAAAAATGAACCTCGTACTTTAAGTTTAACTCATTTGTCTTTATCCATAAGATTGCAAGCTTCAGCTAAATAAGTATCTAGGTCACAAAACCCACACATTTCACTAGATGAAATGGGTTACTTGACTTCAAGTTCATCTTCCTCATCCCTGAAAATAATAATGATAAGGGATGACCCCAAAGCTTGAGGGAAAGAATCTCATGCCAATGAGAGAAGATAGGCTATCCCTCTATATTATGGAAAAAAAGGTTCTAAATCAATCCCAATTCTCTAGTATTTTCCAATAAAATAATTATTCCCAAAACCACTATTACTCAATCCTTCCATAGACATTTTAGGAATTTTGGAAGAAATGTTATAGGTGAAAAAAATAGAATTAAAAAAATAAATTAGAACAACTAGGATAAAAGTGAGGGAATACCTTATATAATGAAAAACAAAAGGGTGAACACCACAAAATAAGGAAAATTCTAAAAAGGCTAAGAAAATAATCAATTATGTCCAAAAAAGAATGAAATGGCCAAAAATTGGAAATGCAACTAGAAAGGTAGAAATGCAATTAGAAAATTAGAAACAAATCAAAGAAAATGATTCAAGCAAAGAAAAGAGCCTACTATAAAAGAACATTTTTGAAGAATTGAAAAAAATTGCAACTAGCTTGAGAGAGAATTTTGATTTCTAAATCTATAGAAAAAGTAAAAATAAGAAAAGAGAAAAAGGTTTTTATACTCATTACCACCTAAAATGAACATGCTAGATCCCTCCTCTCAGTTTCATCCAATAAGTAGGTAATGGTGGTTAAGAAATTACCTAAAATATCTATTCACAATCTCTAGATAATGATAACTACATCCCACATCTTAAAGCTTCTTAAACCCTTAGCTAACACGTGTCAAAATTCCCCTAAGAGAAAATAGTCAGATCCTATCATGGAGCAATTGAAAGGACATGATATAAAATCAATCGATGAAGACTTTCATAAATACTTCGAAAGTCTTAGGCCATCAATAACTATGAAAACTCATGAAATATAGAGAATCATTTTGGCACATCCCTCGTATGAAACTAGGATGAAGATCCTTACAAAGATTCTTCGGATATCATAAGGGCCTCACCTCTTATTTACTAAATGATCCTACCAATAACCATTCTATCCTTATACTTCAACATCAAGGCCTCAAAACTCCCACATACAAAAAAAGTAAATATACTACCTTTGTACTCTCTTTTAGAGGGCTTAGACACCAACAATCTTGAATGTCCATAATATCTTGTATTAACTATGTGGCCCTCATTGATGGGTTAGTGTTACCTTCCTTTTTTTCAAAATCATGATATAAAAAGGAAAAAAAGACACAACATATGATCATAATCCAGAGAAACCCTAATCCTTGCCAACCAAAGAAAATCCTACAACCATCATATCCTTAACTGTTGTGTTCGATGATAAATGTCAAAAGATATATGAAAGGTAAAATTGTAGTTTTTTTGGATACATATTTATTACACGAATTAATTAAAATATGTATGTTATTTAGTGGGTTCAATACTTTAGTAGTACTCATATTCAACAAAATTATATACTTAGACCCATATTTTTATAATAGTAGTCCATACATTCAATTATAGGTACATTAGTAGTCTAAAGTTAGGATTTAATTAGGAATTTTAGCATGTAAAAAAATGAGAGAAAAATGGGGGTAAACTCATTTTTAAAAGTATTTTTCATTTTTGAACCATCTCTCAGTCTTCATCCTGCCATTTCTAAGAACATTTAAGCTATTATAAATTTTGTTATGTGTTGATTTAACATAAAATCCATAAGTTTTTATCGTGAACCCTTCCATTTTTCTTTGGTTTTTAACATAAAATCATTATCTTCAACAGGATTTGACTCTTTTATTATTTTTTGAGACTCTCTCAATTTTTTCATGATTTTGTTTTGTATTATGGTTAAAATGAAATGTTTTTGGGTTAATAGTGGTGTATTGAACTTTTGTATACTTTAATTATTTCAAATAATGAGTTTTCTTTTCATTTCTTTCCATGTGCATAGCAATGTTAGAATCTCTAATTAAATCTTAATTTTGAACTATTAGTTTAACTAATATTAAATATATGAACTATAGTGTATTGCTACAAAACTATAGATCAACATGGGTACCTTTTATTCAAAAATCCTTCTTTAATTGGACTAAATAATTACGTAACTAAATAATAAAAATTAGAAAAATAAAAAATAAATACATGGTAGGCATGTATGCTTGTTTAACAAGAAAACAATTTTTTGTTAATTTACAAAATTGAAAAAATATTTAAGGAATAAACATCAAATTTAATCTAATTAATTAATTGGATTATTTGGACATTCCTAAATGAAAAAAAAAACTCTCTTAGGCATGTAGCACTAGATAGGTGGGAATATGATTTCTACTTGGAAACAAATTAGTTTAGAATGAAAAGGATAGAGTAGAGTGAATTTAGGAGATTAAATCCTAGTCAACTTATGATAGTAAATATCTTATATATACCCCATGTGTTACGTAAGAGGAGATGTAGATTTCTACATTTGAACGAGGGAGAAATTGCTATTTGAATTGAGAACAAAGTATTTATGAGAATTTTGTGACAACATTTTATAGGTTTATTATAGATAGCGGAAGATATCATCTTTTAGGGAAACGTTAAATTTTTCATGGTCAAATTGATCTAAAGAATGCACATGTTTTGTTCTTAAATCTTTGGGAAAAAGTATCGGATGATCATGGTGTCAATTTCGACATCTTATTCAATGTTAAAATTACTTATCTTATTGTCAATCAAATTATTAATATCATAAGGATTCATTCTTATAATTTTTATACTCTATATACCAATTTATTCTCACTACTACAAAAAGCACATATGGTCTTGGTTAAAAACCGTGACCGTAAGCCTATAGTCACGGTTATAAGAATCGAGGCCTAAGTGAGAGAGATCATAGACTGTTACCCATGGCCTCAATTTTTTAATCGAGGCCATAGACATACCCTATAGCCTCGGTTATATACAATACATACATACATATATATCTATATATATTTAACTTAAATTACAAATAAAATGATGTCTCTTTTGTCATGGATTTTGTGATATTCACACTTTATTTCAAGGAGAGGAAGCTTGGTTTACTTAGAATCACTAGCATAGTGACCAGGAAACTAGGCAAGAGAGATGAGATGGAGTTTAGGTAAAAAACAGCTGGTCCATATGACAATTCATTCCCCTAAATACATGAGCACATAAACATCAATCAAACAAGTAACCCAAACTTTAGAGACATAGGAATAGAGAAATTAAAACATTATCAAAATTACCATGGTATTGTCCTATGTTATTCAAGATCATCTGATTCTTCTCTTGATTCTTCTTGTGATGTTATAATTTGAACCATGTGTTCTGTCCATTCTTCTCGTACATCATCAAAATTTTGCATATCATAGCCTAACTTATTCCAACCAAAGAACTATATGTAATTAAATTCAAAATAAGAATGTAATATAATGAATTCATAAAAAATAACTTATATATGAAGTCAAGTGTAACTCCGATTTGTTACTTAGGTTGGTTGAGTTTTGGTGCCCAGAAACTAATACTTTTGTATTTCCTTAGGGTGAAACAACAATTACTCTTGAAGATATGATGATTCTTGGTGGTTTTCTTGTACTTGACTGGCCAGTGACTACCATGATGTTGTCATACCAAGGAACTAGGAAAGATACATGAGATGAAGTTTGGGAAAAAAATAGGTCCATATAACAATTCATCCTCCTAAATACATGAGCACATAAACATCCATCAAACAAGCTGCCAAACTTCAAACACATGAATAGAGAAATTAAAGCATTATAAAAATTACCATGATGTTGTCATATGCTATTCAAGATCATCAAAATCTTCTCCTGATTCTTATTGTGATGATATAATTTGAACCATGTGTTCTGGCCATTCCTCTCGCAAATCATCAAAACTTTGCGAGTCATAGCCAAACTTGTTCCAACTAAATAAATACATGTATTTAAATTCAAAATAAAAATGTAATATCATAAATTCATAAAAAATAACTCATGTATGTTAAAAAGGTATATTGGTAAAATAGATTACCACATCTTTAATTGGAATGTTGATATTTGTGATGATTTTGCTCATAAACTTCATGACATAGTAACCACACATGACTCTATCATTTTGTTGTGGAATCTACAAAAAACAAGTGTACATGATTTTCCATATTCGAACATCTTTATTAGTCAATAGTAAAATTAATTAAATTATTAATATTCACTTGTACATACCATAACTTTGTCACATGTTAGCATATGATATTTTTTAAGGGCAGTGCCCCTACTCTTGTTCCACATCTTCCATGCCCTATCAAAGTTTAAAACAATTAGTTTTTTATTAAATATTACAAAGAACAATAGAAGAAAAATAGCTAGCAATAATTCTTACATTTCAACAAATGTTTTTGTATCTTTACTCAATTCTATGAAAATTGAGTCACAGTACCAAACATAATTGCCATATAGATCAAGGATTACCAATATCCAAGGATCTTAGCCTTGTTCAAACTTTAGTGGCCAAAGGATTATCAACTTCTGATTTTTTTCAAGTGTTAATGTCATATCACATAATTGTTTTTACTTTGATGCTAACATCCTTCTCTTGATATTGATTGACAAATGAAGAATCATAGAACATTGCTAAATGTGATAAGTGATTAGTTTGGAGTCGATAATAACATGCCCTATATAAAAGAAATTTATATAAATAATTAGATAATATAAATATAATTAAATCTCGACTTAAATACCCATTTTTGTAGTATTATATGTATGTGATCCGTAATTGATGAACTTAATGAGTAGTATGCAATTTAATTCACATGAGAGTGTGATTAGGTTAATTACTATATAGTGTGTAGTTTACTTGAGAGAGAAATACATGCTAGATTAGATTCAATTGCTTATGTAATTGATTGATAATTATATTGAAGAAATTTTAGGGATTTTATAAAATTGGGAGATTAAGTATTCTTAAATATTTTCTCATATATTTTCTTAGTTACAAATCTAATTTAATTAATTATTGTTATTTATTTTTAGTTCTTTTAATTTTACTTTCTTAAAATATAAAACACAAAAAAATTAATTTTTATTTTTTAGTTTTAAAAATTAATTTTTAATAACATAATTTCCATGGAAACAATCTTTTTTATCATTATATTACTCGTTGTGATACATATAAATGTGTATTTATTGCACGCAATTCGTGTCTTGATCAACTTGCATGTTTTCAGTCGTGTTAGTGGGTAATCTCAAGCCCTAGACTATTGTTTAATTCATTTAATGTAATTATAATTTTAGTTTTGATTGATTCTTGATGTATTCAATTCTATGTTGAATTGCCTAAACTATGTAAGTATGAATTAGAGTGATTGACTTGCTTGTTACAAGAATTTATTTATATACAGTCTAAGATATTAGTATGAAATCTCTAATAGTTTTTTTTTCAAACTGGTATCTTATGGCTGTTACCATAAGTTAGGTTGGACACCTACATTAAAGGTTAAATGATTGTTCTAATCTTATAATCTTGCCTTTTTTAGCTATCACTTTTTTGAAATCATAATGCATTTAATGAATTAAATCTAGTAATTTAATTCATAACATAATTTAGTATTAAAAATTAATTTTTAATAACATAATTTCCATGGAAACAATATTTTTTATCATTATATTAGTCGTTGTGATACATATAATTGCGTATTTATTGCACGCAATTCGTGTCTTGATCAACTTGCGTGTTTTTTGTCGTGTGAGTGGGTAATCTCAAGCCCTAGACTATTGTTTAATTAATTTAATGCAATTATAATTTTAGTTTTGATTGATTCTTGACGTATTCAATTCTATGTTGAATTGCCTAAACTATGTAAGTATGAATTAGAGTGATTGACTTGCTTGTTACAAGTATTTATTTATATACTGATCTAAGATATTAGTATGAAATCTCTAATATTTTTTTCAAAGTGGTATCTTATGGTACATTACCATAAGTTAGGTTGGACACCTACATTAAAGGTTAAATGATTGTTCTAATCTTATAATCTTGCCTTTTTAGCTATCACTTTTTTAAAATCTTAATGCATTGAATGAATTAAATCTAGTAATTTAATTCATAACATAATTTAGTTTTAAAAATTAATTTTTAATAACATAATTTCCATGGAAACAATATTTTTTATCATTATATTACTCGTTGTGATACATATAATTGCGTATTTATTGCACGCAATTCGTGTCTTGATCAACTTGCGTGTTTTTGGTCGTGTGAGTGGGTAATCTCAAGCCCTAGACTATTGTTTAATTAATTAAATGTAATTATAATTTTAGTTTTGATTGATTCTTGATGTATTCAATTCTATGTTGAATTGCCTAAACTATGTAAGTATGAATTAGAGTGATTGACTTGCTTGTTACAAGAATTTATTTACATACAGTCTAAGATATTAGCATGAAATCTCTAATATTTTTTTTCAAACTGGTATCTTATGGCTGTTACCATAAGTTAGGTTGGACACCTACATTAAAGGTTAAATGATTGTTCTAATTTTATAATCTTGCCTTTTTTAGCTATCACTTTTTTGAAATCTTAATGCATTTAATGAATTAAATCTAGTAATTTAATTCATAACATAATTTAGTTTTAAAAATTAATTTTTAATAACATAATTTCCATGGAAACAATATTTTTTATCATTGTATTACCCGTTGTGATACATATAATTGCGTATTTATTGCACGCAATACGTGTCTTGATCAACTTGCGTGTTTTTAGTCGTGTCAATGGGTAATCTCAAGCCCTATACTATTGTTTAATTAATTTAATGTAATTATAATTTTAGTTTTGATTGATTCTTGATGTATTCAATTCTATGTTGAATTGCCTAAACTATGTAAGTATGAATTAGAGTGATTGACTTGCTTGTTACAAGAATTTATTTATATACAGTCTAAGATATTAGTATGAAATCTCTAATATTTTTTTTTTCAAAGTGGTATCTTATGGTTGTTACCATAAGTTAGGTTGGACACCTACATTAAAGGTTAAATAATTGTTCTAATCTTATAATCTTGCCTTTTTTAGCTATCACTTTTTTGAAATCTTAATGCATTGAATGAATTAAATCTAGTAATTTAATTCATAACATAATTTAGTTTTAAAAATTAATTTTTAATAACATAATTTCCATGGAAACAATATTTTTTATCATTATATTACTCGATGTGATACATATAATTGCGTATTTATTGCACGCAATTCGTGTCTTGATCAACTTGCGTGTTTTTGGTCGTGTGAGTGGGTAATCTCAAGCCCTAGACTATTGTTTAATTAATTTAATCTAATTATAATTTTAGTTTTGATTGATTCTTGATGTATTCAATTCTATGTTGAATTGCCTAAACTATGTAAGTATGAATTAGAGTGATTGACTTGCTTGTTACAAGAATTTATTTTATATACAGTCTAAGATATTAGTATGAAATCTCTAATATTTTTTTTTCAAAGTGGTATCTTATGGATGTTACCATAAGTTAGGTTGGATACCTACATTAAAGGTTAAATGATTGTTCTAATCTTATAATCTTGCCTCTTTTAGCTATCACTTTTTTGAAATCTTAATGCATTGAATGAATTAAATCTTGTAATTTAATTCATAACATAATTTAGTTTTAAAAATTAATTTTTAATAACATAATTTCCATGGAAACAATATTTTTTATCATTATATTAGTCGTTGTGATACATATAATTGCGTATTTATTGCACGCAATTCGTGTCTTGATCAACTTGCGTGTTTTCAGTCGTGTAAATGGGTAATCTCAAGCCCTAGACTATTGTTTAATTAATTTAATGTAATTATAATTTTAGTTTTGATTGATTCTTGATGTATTCAATTCTATGTTGAATTGCCTAAACTATGTAAGTATGAATTAGAGTGATTGACTTGCTTGTTACAAGAATTTATTTATATACGAGTCTAAGATATTAGTATGAAATCTCTAATATTTTTTTTTCAAGCGGTATCTTATGGTACATTTACCATAAGTTAGGTTGGACACCTACATTAAAGGTTAAATGATTGTTCTAATCTTATAATCTTGCCTTTTTTAGCTATCACTTTTTTGAAATCTTAATGCATTTAATGAATTAAATCTAGTAATTTAATTCATAACATAATTTAGTTTTAAAAATTAATTTTTAATAACATAATTTCCATGGCAACAATATTTTTTATCATTATATTACTCGTTGTGATACATATAAATGCGCATTTATTGCACGCATAATTAGGTGTCTTGATCAACTTGCGTGTTTTTAGTCGTGTCAACGGGTAAGCTCAAGCCCTATACTATTGTTTAATTAATTTAATGTAATTATAATTTTAGTTTTGATTGATTCTTGATGTATTCAATTCTATGTTGAATTGCCTAAACTATGTAAGTATGAATTAGAGTGATTGACTTGCTTGTTACAAGAATTTATTTATATACGATCTAAGATATTAGTATGAAATCTCTAATAGTTTTTTTTCAAGCGGTATCTTATGGCTGTTACCATAAGTTAGGTTGGACACCTACATTAAAGGTTAAATGATTGTTCTAATCTTATAATCTTGCCTTTTTTAGCTATCACTTTTTTGAAATCTTAATGCTTTTAATGAATTAAATCTAGTAATTTAATTCATAACATAATTTAGTATTAAAAATTAATTTTTAATAACATAATTTCCATGGAAACAATATTTTTTATCATTATATTAGTCGTTGTGATACATATAATTGCGTATTTATTGCACGCAATTCGTGTCTTGATCAACTTGCGTGTTTTTGGTCGTGTGAGTGGGTAATCTCAAGCCCTAGACTATTGTTTAATTAATTAAATGTAATTATAATTTTAGTTTTGATTGATTCTTGATGTATTCAATTCTATGTTGAATTGCCTAAACTATGTAAGTATGAATTAGAGTGATTGACTTGCTTGTTACAAGAATTTATTTATATACAGTCTAAGATATTAGTATGAAATCTCTAATAATTTTTTTTTCAAACTGGTATCTTATGGTACATTTACCATAAGTTAGGTTGGACACCTACATTAAAGGTTAAATGATTGTTCTAATTTTATAATCTTGCCTTTTTTAGCTATCACTTTTTTGAAATCTTAATGCATTGAATGAATTAAATCTAGTAATTTAATTCATAACATAATTTAGTTTTAAAAATTAATTTTTAATAACATAATTTCCATGGAAACAATATTTTTTATCATTATATTACTCGTTGTGATACATATAATTGCGTATTTATTGCACGCACTGTGTCTTGATCAACTTGCGTGTTTTTTGTCGTGTGAGTGGGTAATCTCAAGCCCTTGACTTTTGTTTAATTAATTTAATGCAATTATAATTTTAGTTTGTATTGATTCTTGACGTATTCAATTCTATGTTGAATTGCCTAAACTATGTAAGTATGAATTAGAGTGATTGACTTGCTTGTTACAAGTATTTATTTATATACTGATCTAAGATATTAGTATGAAATCTCTAATATTTTTTTCAAAGTGGTATCTTATGGTCATTTGTTACCATAAGTTAGGTTGGACACCTACATTAAAGGTTAAATGATTGTTCTAATCTTATAATCTTGCCTTTTTTAGCTATCACTTTTTTAAAATCTTAATGCATTGAATGAATTAAATCTAGTAATTTAATTCATAACATAATTTAGTTTTAAAAATTAATTTTTAATAACATAATTTCCATGGAAACAATATTTTTTATCATTATATTACCTGTTGTGATACATATAATTGCGTATTTATTGCACGCAATTCGTGTCTTGATCAACTTGCGTGTTTTTAGTCGTGTCAATGGGTAATCTCAAGCCCTATACTATTGTTTAATTAATTTAATGTAATTATAATTTTAGTTTTGATTGATTCTTGATGTATTCAATTCTATGTTGAATTGCCTAAACTATGTATGTATGAATTAGAGTGATTGACTTGCTTGTTACAAGAATTTATTTATATACAGTCTAAGATATTAGTATGAAATCTCTAATAGTTTTTTTTCAAATCGGTATCTTATGGTACATTACCATAAGTTAGGTTGGACACCTACATTAAAGGTTAAATGATTGTTCTAATCTTATAATCTTGCCTTTTTTAGCTATCACTTTTTTGAAATCTTAATGCTTTTAATGAATTAAATCTAGTAATTTAATTCATAACATAATTTAGTATTAAAAATTAATTTTTAATAACATAATTTCCATGGAAACAATATTTTTTATCATTATATTAGTCGTTGTGATACATATAATTGCGTATTTATTGCACGCAATTCGTGTCTTGATCAACTTGCGTGTTTTTTGTCGTGTGAGTGGGTAATCTCAAGCCCTAGACTATTGTTTAATTAATTTAATGCAATTATAATTTTAGTTTTGATTGATTCTTGACGTATTCAATTCTATGTTGAATTGCCTAAACTATGTAAGTATGAATTAGAGTGATTGACTTGCTTGTTACAAGTATTTATTTATATACAGTCTAAGATATTAGTATGAAATCTCTAATATTTTTTTTTCAAAGTGGTATCTTATGGCTGTTACCATAAGTTAGGTTGGACACCTACATTAAAGGTTAAATGATTGTTCTAATCTTATAATCTTGCCTTTTTTAGCTATCACTTTTTTAAAATCTTAATGCATTGAATGAATTAAATCTAGTAATTTAATTCATAACATAATTTAGTTTTAAAAATTAATTTTTAATAACATAATTTCCATGGAAACAATATTTTTTATCATTATATTACTCGTTGTGATACATATAATTGCGTATTTATTGCACGCGGTCGTGTCTCGATCAACTTGCGTGTTTTTGGTCGTGGGAGTGGGTAATCTCAAGCCATAGACTATTGTTTAATTAATTAAATGTAATTATAATTTTAGTTTTGATTGATTCTTGATGTATTCAATTCTATGTTGAATTGCCTAAACTATGTAAGTATGAATTAGAGTGATTGACTTGCTTGTTACAAGAATTTATTTATATACAGTCTAAGATATTAGTATGAAATCTCTAATAATTTTTTTCAAGCGGTATCTTATGGTCATTTACCATAAGTTAGGTTGGACACCTACATTAAAGGTTAAATGATTGTTCTAATTTTATAATCTTGCCTTTTTTAGCTATCACTTTTTTGAAATCTTAATGCATTGAATGAATTAAATCTAGTAATTTAATTCATAACATAATTTAGTTTTAAAAATTAATTTTTAATAACATAATTTCCATGGAAACAATATTTTTTATCATTATATTACTCGTTGTGATACATATAATTGCGTATTTATTGCACGCAATTCGTGTCTTGATCAACTTGCGTGTTTTTTGTCGTGTGAGTGGGTAATCTCAAGCCCTAGACTATTGTTTAATTAATTTAATGCAATTATAATTTTAGTTTGTATTGATTCTTGACGTATTCAATTCTATGTTGAATTGCCTAAACTATGTAAGTATGAATTAGAGTGATTGACTTGCTTGTTACAAGTATTTATTTATATACAGTCTAAGATATTAGTATGAAATCTCTAATATTTTTTTTTCAAAGTGGTATCTTATGGCTGTTACCATAAGTTAGGTTGGACACCTACATTAAAGGTTAAATGATTGTTCTAATCTTATAATCTTGCCTTTTTTAGCTATCACTTTTTTAAAATCTTAATGCATTGAATGAATTAAATCTAGTAATTTAATTCATAACATAATTTAGTTTTAAAAATTAATTTTTAATAACATAATTTCCATGGAAACAATATTTTTTATCATTATATTACCCGTTGTGATACATATAATTGCGTATTTATTGCACGCAATTCGTGTCTTGATCAACTTGCGTGTTTTTAGTCGTGTCAATGGGTAATCTCAAGCCCTATACTATTGTTTAATTAATTTAATGTAATTATAATTTTAGTTTTGATTGATTCTTGATGTATTCAATTCTATGTTGAATTGCCTAAACTATGTAAGTATGAATTAGAGTGATTGACTTGCTTGTTACAAGAATTTATTTATATACAGTCTAAGATATTAGTATGAAATCTCTAATAGTTTTTTTTTCAAACTGGTATCTTATGGCTGTTACCATAAGTTAGGTTGGACACCTACATTAAAGGTTAAATGATTGTTCTAATCTTATAATCTTGCCTTTTTTAGCTATCACTTTTTTGAAATCTTAATGCTTTTAATGAATTAAATCTAGTAATTTAATTCATAACATAATTTAGTATTAAAAATTAATTTTTAATAACATAATTTCCATGGAAACAATATTTTTTATCATTATATTAGTCGTTGTGATACATATAATTGCGTATTTATTGCACGCAATTCGTGTCTTGATCAACTTGCGTGTTTTTTGTCGTGTGAGTGGGTAATCTCAAGCCCTAGACTATTGTTTAATTAATTTAATGCAATTATAATTTTAGTTTTGATTGATTCTTGACGTATTCAATTCTATGTTGAATTGCCTAAACTATGTAAGTATGAATTAGAGTGATTGACTTGCTTGTTACAAGCATTTAATTATATACAGTCTAAGATATAAGTATGAAATCTCTAATATTTTTTTCAAAGTGGTATCTTATGGTCATTACCATAAGTTAGGTTGGACACCTACATTAAAGGTTAAATCATTGTTCTAATCTTATAATCTTGCCTTTTTTAGCTATCACTTTTTTAAAATCTTAATGCATTGAATGAATTAAATCTAGTAATTTAATTCATAACATAATTTAGTTTTAAAAATTAATTTTTAATAACATAATTTCCATGGAAACAATATTTTTTATCATTATATTACTCGATGTGATACATATAATTGCGTATTTATTGCACGCAATTCGTGTCTTGATCAACTTGCGTGTTTTTGGTCGTGTGAGTGGGTAATCTCAAGCCCTAGACTATTGTTTAATTAATTTAATGTAATTATAATTTTAGTTTTGATTGATTCTTGATGTATTCAATTCTATGTTGAATTGCCTAAACTATGTAAGTATGAATTAGAGTGATTGACTTGCTTGTTACAAGAATTTATTTATATACAGTCTAAGATATTAGTATGAAATCTCTAATATTTTTTTTTTCAAAGTGGTATCTTATGGTACATTACCATAAGTTAGGTTGGACACCTACAATAAAGGTTAAATGATTGTTCTAATCTTATAATCTTAACTTTTTTAGCTATCACTTTTTTAAAATCTTAATGCATTGAATGAATTAAATCTAGTAATTTAAGTCATAACATAATTTAGTTTTAAAAATTAATTTTTAATAACATAATTTCCATGGAAACAATATTTTATATCATTATATTTCTCGTTGTGATACATATAATTGCGTATTTATTGCACTTGATTCGTGTCTTGATCAACTTGCGTGTTTTTAGTCGTGTCAATGGGTAATCTCAAGCCCTATACTATTGTTTAATTAATTTAATGTAATTATAATTTTAGTTTTGATTGATTCTTGATGTATTCAATTCTATGTTGAATTGCCTAAACTATGTAAGTATGAATTAGAGTGATTGACTTGCTTGTTACAAGAATTTATTTATATACGATCTAAGATATTAGTATGAAATCTCTAATATTTTTTTTTTTCAAAGTGGTATCTTATGGTTGTTACCATAAGTTAGGTTGGACACCTACATTAAAGGTTAAATAATTGTTCTAATCTTATAATCTTGCCTTTTTTAGCTATCACTTTTTTGAAATCTTAATGCATTGAATGAATTAAATCTAGTAATTTAATTCATAACATAATTTAGTTTTAAAAATTAATTTTTAATAACATAATTTCCATGGAAACAATATTTTTTATCATTATATTACTCGATGTGATACATATAATTGCGTATTTATTGCACGCAATTCGTGTCTTGATCAACTTGCGTGTTTTTGGTCGTGTGAGTGGGTAATCTCAAGCCCTAGACTATTGTTTAATTAATTTAATGTAATTATAATTTTAGTTTTGATTGATTCTTGATGTATTCAATTCTATGTTGAATTGCCTAAACTATGTAAGTATGAATTAGAGTGATTGACTTGCTTGTTACAAGAATTTATTTATATATACAGTCTAAGATATTAGTATGAAATCTCTAATATTTTTTTTTCAAAGTGGTATCTTATGGATGTTACCATAAGTTAGGTTGGATACCTACATTAAAGGTTAAATGATTGTTCTAATCTTATAATCTTGCCTTTTTTAGCTATCACTTTTTTGAAATCTTAATGCATTGAATGAATTAAATCTTGTAATTTAATTCATAACATAATTTAGTTTTAAAAATTAATTTTTAATAACATAATTTCCATGGAAACAATATTTTTTATCATTATATTACTCGTTGTGATACATATAATTGCGTATTTATTGCACGCAATTCGTGTCTTGATCAACTTGCGTGTTTTCAGTCGTGTAAATGGGTAATCTCAAGCCCTAGACTATTGTTTAATTAATTTAATGTAATTATAATTTTAGTTTTGATTGATTCTTGATGTATTCAATTCTATGTTGAATTGCCTAAACTATGTAAGTATGAATTAGAGTGATTGACTTGCTTGTTACAAGAATTTATTTATATACAGTCTAAGATATTAGTATGAAATCTCTAATATTTTTTTTTCAAACTGGTATCTTATGGCTGTTACCATAAGTTAGGTTGGACACCTACATTAAAGGTTAAATGATTGTTCTAATCTTATAATCTTGCCTTTTTTAGCTATCACTTTTTTGAAATCTTAATGCATTTAATGAATTAAATCTAGTAATTTAATTCATAACATAATTTAGTTTTAAAAATTAATTTTTAATAACATAATTTCCATGGAAACAATATTTTTTATCATTATATTACTCGTTGTGATACATATAATTGCGTATTTATTGCACGCAATTCGTGTCTTGATCAACTTGCGTGTTTTTAGTCGTGTCAATGGGTAATCTCAAGCCCTATACTATTGTTTAATTAATTTAATGTAATTATAATTTTAGTTTTGATTGATTCTTGATGTATTCAATTCTATGTTGAATTGCCTAAACTATGTAAGTATGAATTAGAGTGATTGACTTGCTTGTTACAAGAATTTATTTATATACAGTCTAAGATATTAGTATGAAATCTCTAATATTTTTTTTTTCAAAGTGGTATCTTATGGTTGTTACCATAAGTTAGGTTGGACACCTACATTAAAGGTTAAATAATTGTTCTAATCTTATAATCTTGCCTTTTTTAGCTATCACTTTTTTGAAATCTTAATGCATTGAATGAATTAAATCTAGTAATTTAATTCATAACATAATTTAGTTTTAAAAATTAATTTTTAATAACATAATTTCCATGGAAACAATATTTTTTATCATTATATTACTCGATGTGATACATATAATTGCGTATTTATTGCACGCAATTCGTGTCTTGATCAACTTGCGTGTTTTTGGTCGTGTGAGTGGGTAATCTCAAGCCCTAGACTATTGTTTAATTAATTTAATGTAATTATAATTTTAGTTTTGATTGATTCTTGATGTATTCAATTCTATGTTGAATTGCCTAAACTATGTAAGTATGAATTAGAGTGATTGACTTGCTTGTTACAAGAATTTATTTATATATACAGTCTAAGATATTAGTATGAAATCTCTAATACATTTTTTTCAAAGTGGTATCTTATGGATGTTACCATAAGTTAGGTTGGATACCTACATTAAAGGTTAAATGATTGTTCTAATCTTATAATCTTGCCTTTTTTAGCTATCACTTTTTTGAAATCTTAATGCATTGAATGAATTAAATCTTGTAATTTAATTCATAACATAATTTAGTTTTAAAAATTAATTTTTAATAACATAATTTCCATGGAAACAATATTTTTTATCATTATATTACTCGTTGTGATACATATAATTGCGTATTTATTGCACGCAATTCGTGTCTTGATCAACTTGCGTGTTTTCAGTCGTGTAAATGGGCAATCTCAAGCCCTAGACTATTGTTTAATTAATTTAATGTAATTATAATTTTAGTTTTGATTGATTCTTGATGTATTCAATTCTATGTTGAATTGCCTAAACTATGTAAGTATGAATTAGAGTGATTGACTTGCTTGTTACAAGAATTTATTTATATACGATCTAAGATATTAGTATGAAATCTCTAATATTTTTTTTTTCAAATCGGTATCTTATGGTCATACCATAAGTTAGGTTGGACACCTACATTAAAGGTTAAATGATTGTTCTAATCTTATAATCTTGTCTTTTTTAGCTATCAGTTTTTTGAAATCTTAATGCATTTAATGAATTAAATCTAGTAATTTAATTCATAACATAATTTAGTTTTAAAAATTAATTTTTAATAACATAATTTCCATGGAAACAATATTTTTTATCATTATATTACTCGTTGTGATACATAGAATTGCGTATTTATTGGACGCATTTGGTTTCTTGATCAACTTCCGTGTTTTTAGTCGTGTCAATGGGTAATCTCAAGCCCTATACTATTGTTTAATTAATTTAATGTAATTATAATTTTAGTTTTGATTGATTCTTGATGTATTCAATTCTATGTTGAATTGCCTAAACTATGTAAGTATGAATTAGAGTGATTGACTTGCTTGTTACAAGAATTTATTTATATACGATCTAAGATATTAGTATGAAATCTCTAATATTTTTTTCAAAGTGGTATCTTATGGTTGTTACCATAAGTTAGGTTGGACACCTACATTAAAGGTTAAATAATTGTTCTAATCTTATAATCTTGCCTTTTTTAGCTATCACTTTTTTGAAATCTTAATGCATTGAATGAATTAAATCTAGTAATTTAATTCATAACATAATTTAGTTTTAAAAATTAATTTTTAATAACATAATTTCCATGGAAACAATATTTTTTATCATTATATTACTCGATGTGATACATATAATTGCGTATTTATTGCACGCAATTCGTGTCTTGATCAACTTGGCGTGTTTTTGGTCGTGTGAGTGGGTAATCTCAAGCCCTAGACTATTGTTTTATTAATTTAATGTAATTATAATTTTAGTTTTGATTGATTCTTGATGTATTCAATTCTATGTTGAATTGCCTAAACTATGTAAGTATGAATTAGAGTGATTGACTTGCTTGTTACAAGAATTTATTTATATATACAGTCTAAGATATTAGTATGAAATCTCTAACATTTTTTTTCAAAGTGGTATCTTATGGATGTTACCATAAGTTAGGTTGGATACCTACATTAAAGGTTAAATGATTGTTCTAATCTTATAATCTTGCCTTTTTTAGCTATCACTTTTTTGAAATCTTAATGCATTGAATGAATTAAATCTTGTAATTTAATTCATAACATAATTTAGTTTTAAAAATTAATTTTTAATAACATAATTTCCATGGAAACAATATTTTTTATCATTATATTACTCGTTGTGATACATATAATTGCGTATTTAATGCACGCAACTCGCGTCTTGGCCAACTTGCGTGTTTTTGGTCGTGTAAATGGGCAATCTCAAGCCCTAGACTATTGTTTAATTAATTTAATGTAATTATAATTTTAGTTTTGATTGATTCTTGGTGTATTCAATTCTATGTTGAATTGCCTAAACTATGTAAGTATGAATTAGAGTGATTGACTTGCTTGTTACAAGAATTTATTTATATACGATCTAAGATATTAGTATGAAATCTCTAATATTTTTTTTTTCAAACCTGGTATCTTACGGCTCGTTACCATAAGTAAGGTTGGATACCTACATTAAAGGTTAAATGATTGTTCTAATCTTATAATCTTGCCTTTTTTAGCTATCACTTTTTTGAAATCTTAATGCATTGAATGAATTAAATCTAGTAATTTAATTCATAACATAATTTAGTTTTAAAAATTAATTTTTAATAACATAATTTCCATGGAAACAATATTTTTTATCATTATATTACTCGTTGTGATACATATAATTGTGTATTTATTGCACGCAATTCGTGTCTTGATCAACTTGCGTGTTTTTGGTCGTGTGAGTGGGTAATCTCAAGCCCTAGACTATTGTTTAATTAATTTAATGTAATTATAATTTTAGTTTTGATTGATTCTTGATGTATTCAATTCTATGTTGAATTGCCTAAACTATGTAAGTATGAATTAGAGTGATTGACTTGCTTGTTACAAGAATTTATTTATATACGCCTAAGATATTAGTATGAAATCTCTAATATTTTTTTTCAAAGCGGTATCTTATGGTCATTTACCATAAGTTAGGTTGGACACCTACATTAAAGGTTAAATGATTGTTCTAATCTTATAATCTTGCCTTTTTTAGCTATCACTTTTTTGAAATTTTAATGCATTTAATGAATTAAATCTTGTAATTTAATTCATAACATAATTTAGTTTTAAAAATTAATTTTTAATAACATAATTTCAATGGAAACAATATTTTTTATCATTATATTACTCGTTGTGATACATATAATTGCGTATTTATTGCACGCAATGGTGTCTTGATCAACTTGCGTGTTTTTGGTCGTGTCAATGGGTAATCTCAAGCCCTATACTATTGTTTAATTAATTTAATGTAATTATAATTTTAGTTTTGATTGATTCTTGATGTATTCAATTCTATGTTGAATTGCCTAAACTATGTAAGTATGAATTAGAGTGATTGACTTGCTTGTTACAAGAATTTATTTATATACGATCTAAGATATTAGTATGAAATCTCTAATATTTTTTTTTTCAAATCGGTATCTTATGGTACATTTGTTACCATAAGTTAGGTTGGACACCTACATTAAAGGTTAAATGATTGTTCTAATCTTATAATCTTGCCTTTTTTAGCTATCACTTTTTTGAAATCTTAATGCATTGAATGAATTAAATCTAGTAATTTAATTCATAACATAATTTAGTTTTAAAAATTAATTTTTAATAACATAATTTCCATGGAAACAATATTTTTTATCATTATATTACTCGTTGTGATACATATAATTGCGTATTTATTGCACGCAATTCGTGTCTTGATCAACTTGCGTGTTTTTGGTCGTGTGAGTGGGTAATCTCAAGCCCTAGACTATTGTTTAATTAATTTAATGCAATTATAATTTTAGTTTTGATTGATTCTTGATGTATTCAATTCTATGTTGAATTGCCTAAACTATGTAAGTATGAATTAGAGTGATTGACTTGCTTGTTACAAGAATCTATTTAGATACTGAGTCTAAGATATTAGTATGAAATCTCTAATATTTTTTTTGAAAGCGGTATCTTATGGTCATTACCATAAGTTAGGTTGGACACCTACATTAAAGGTTAAATGATTGTTCTAATCTTATAATCTTGCCTTTTTTAGCTATCACTTTTTTGAAATCTTAATGCATTGAATGAATTAAATCTAGTAATTTAATTCATAACATAATTTAGTTTTAAAAATTAATTTTTAATAACATAATTTCCATGGAAACAATATTTTTTATCATTATATTACTCGTTGTGATACATATAATTGCGTATTTATTGCACGCAATTCGTGTCTTTATCAACTTGCGTGTTTTCAGTCGTGTGAGTGGGTAATCTCAAGCCCTAGACTATTGTTTAATTAATTTAATGTAATTATAATTTTAGTTTTGATTGATTCTTGATGTATTCAATTCTATGTTGAATTGCCTAAACTATGTAAGTATGAATTAGAGTGATTGACTTGCTTGTTACAAGAATTTATTTATATACAGTCTAAGATATTAGTATGAAATCTCTAATATTTTTTTTTTCAAAGTGGTATCTTATGGCTGTTACCATAAGTTAGGTTGGACACCTACATTAAAGGTTAAATGATTGTTCTAATCTTATAATCTTGCCTTTTTTAGCTATCACTTTTTTGAAATCTTAATGCATTTAATGAATTAAATCTAGTAATTTAATTCATAACATAATTTAGTTTTAAAAATTAATTTTTAATAACATAATTTCCATGGAAACAATATTTTTTATCATTATATTACTCGTTGTGATACATATAATTGCGTATTTATTGCACGCACTCGTGTCTTGATCATGTTGCGTGTTTTTGGTCGTTTGATTGGGTAACCTCAAGCCCTTTATTATTGTTTAATTAATTTAATGTAATTATAATTTTAGTTTTGATTTATTCTTGATGTATTCAATTCTATGTTGAATTGCCTAAACTATGTAAGTATGAATTAGATTGATTGACATACTTGTTACAAGAATTTATTTATATACGATCTAAGATATTAGTATGAAATCTCTAATATTTTTTTTCAAAGTGGTATCTTATGGTCATTACCATAAGTTAGGTTGGACACCTACATTAAAGGTTAAATGATTGTTCTAATCTTATAATCTTGCCTTTTTTAGCTATCACTTTTTGAAATCTTAATGCATTGAATGAATTAAATCTAGTAATTTAATTCATAACATAATTTAGTTTTAAAAATTAATTTTTAATAACATAATTTCCATGGAAACAATATTTTTTATCATTATATTACTCGTTGTGATACATATAATTGCGTATTTATTGCACTTGGTCGTGTCTTGATCAACTTGCGTGTTTTTGGTCGTGTGAGTGGGTAATCTCAAGCCCTAGACTATTGTTTAATTAATTCAATGTAATTATAATTTTAGTTTTGATTGATTCTTGATGTATTCAATTCTATGTTGAATTGCCTAAACTATGTAAGTATGAATTAGAGGGATTGACTTGCTTGTTACAAGTATTTATTTATATACGCCTAAGATATTAGTATGAAATCTCTAATATTTTTTTTCAAAGTGGTATCTTATGGCTGTTACCATAAGTTAGGTTGGACACCTACAATAAAGGTTAAATGATTGTTCTAATCTTATAATCTTAACTTTTTTAGCTATCACTTTTTTAAAATCTTAATGCATTGAATGAATTAAATCTAGTAATTTAAGTCATAACATAATTTAGTTTTAAAAATTAATTTTTAATAACATAATTTCCATGGAAACAATATTTTTTATCATTATATTACTCGTTGTGATACATATAATTGCGTATTTTTTGCACGCAATTCGTGTCTTGATCAACTTGCGTGTTTTTGGTCGTGTGAGTGGGTAATCTCAAGCCCTAGACTATTGTTTAATTAATTTAATGTAATTATAATTTTAGTTTTGATTGATTCTTGATGTATTCAATTCTATGTTGAATTGCCTAAACTATGTAAGTATGAATTAGAGTGATTGACTTGCTTGTTACAAGAATTTATTTATATACAGTCTAAGATATTAGTATGAAATCTCTAATATTTTTTTTTCAAACTGGTATCTTATGGCTGTTACCATAAGTTAGGTTCGACACCTACATTAAAGGTTAAATGATTGTTCTAATCTTATAATCTTGCCTTTTTTAGCTATCACTTTTTTGAAATTTTAATGCATTTAATGAATTAAATCTTGTAATTTAATTCATAACATAATTTAGTTTTAAAAATTAATTTTTAATAACATAATTTCAATGGAAACAATATTTTTTATCATTATATTACTCGTTGTGATACATATAATTGCGTATTTATTGCACGCAATTCGTGTCTTGATCAACTTGCGTGTTTTCAGTCGTGTCAATGGGTAATCTCAAGCCCTATACTATTGTTTAATTAATTTAATGTAATTATAATTTTAGTTTTGATTGATTCTTGATGTATTCAATTCTATGTTGAATTGCCTAAACTATGTAAGTATGAATTAGAGTGATTGACTTGCTTGTTACAAGAATTTATTTATATACAGTCTAAGATATTAGTATGAAATCTCTAATATTTTTTTTTCAAAGTGGTATCTTATGGCTGTTACCATAAGTTAGGTTGGACACCTACATTAAAGGTTAAATGATTGTTCTAATCTTATAATCTTGCCTTTTTTAGCTATCACTTTTTTGAAATCTTAATGCATTGAATGAATTAAATCTAGTAATTTAATTCATAACATAATTTAGTTTTAAAAATTAATTTTTAATAACATAATTTCCATGGAAACAATATTTTTTATCATTATATTACTCGTTGTGATACATATAATTGCGTATTTATTGCACGCAATTCGTGTCTTGATCAACTTGCGTGTTTTTGGTCGTGTGAGTGGGTAATCTCAAGCCCTAGACTATTGTTTAATTAATTTAATGTAATTATAATTTTAGTTTTGATTGATTCTTGATGTATTCAATTCTATGTTGAATTGCCTAAACTATGTAAGTATGAATTAGAGTGATTGACTTGCTTGTTACAAGAATTTATTTATATACAGTCTAAGATATTAGTATGAAATCTCTAATATTTTTTTTGAAAGTGGTATCTTATGGCTGTTACCATAAGTTAGGTTGGACACCTACATTAAAGGTTAAATGATTGTTCTAATCTTATAATCTTGCCTTTTTTAGCTATCACTTTTTTGAAATCTTAATGCATTGAATGAATTAAATCTAGTAATTTAATTCATAACATAATTTAGTTTTAAAAATTAATTTTTAATAACATAATTTCCATGGAAACAATATTTTTTATCATTATATTACTCGTTGTGATACATATAATTGCGTATTTATTGCACGCAATGTCTTGATCAACTTGCGTGTTTTTGGTCGTGTGAGTGGGTAATCTCAAGCCCTAGACTATTGTTTAATTAATTTAATGTAATTATAATTTTAGTTTTGATTGATTCTTGATGTATTCAATTCTATGTTGAATTGCCTAAACTATGTAAGTATGAATTAGAGTGATTGACTTGCTTGTTACAAGAATTTATTTATATACAGTCTAAGATATTAGTATGAAATCTCTAATATTTTTTTTCAAAGTGGTATCTTATGGTCATTACCATAAGTTAGGTTCGACACCTACATTAAAGGTTAAATGATTGTTCTTATCTTATAATCTTGCCTTTTTTAGCTATCACTTTTTTGAAATCTTAATGCATTGAATGAATTAAATCTAGTAATTTAATTCATAACATAATTTAGTTTTAAAAATTAATTTTTAATAACATAATTTCCATGGAAACAATATTTTTTATCATTATATTACTCGTTGTGATACATATAATTGCGTATTTATTGCACGCAATTCGTGTCTTGATCAACTTGCGTGTTTTTGGTCGTGTGAGTGGGTAATCTCAAGCCCTATACTATTGTTTAATTAATTTAATGTAATTATAATTTTAGTTTTGATTAATTCTTGATGTATTCAATTCTATGTTGAATTGCCTAAACTATGTAAGTATGAATTAGAGTGATTGACTTGCTTGTTACAAGTATTTATTTATATACATTCTAAGATATTAGTATGAAATCTCTAATATTTTTTTTTCAAAGTGGTATCTTATGGCTGTTACCATAAGTTAGGTTGGACACCTACATTAAAGGTTAAATGATTATTCTAATCTTATAATCTTGCCTTTTTTAGCTATCACTTTTTTGAAATCTTAATGCATTGAATGAATTAAATCTAGTAATTTAATTCATAACATAATTTAGTTTTAAAAATTAATTTTTAATAACATAATTTCCATGGAAACAATATTTTTTATCATTATATTACTCGTTGTGATACATATAATTGCGTATTTATTCCACGCAATTCGTGTCTTGATCAACTTGCGTGTTTTTGGTCGTGTGAGTGGGTAATCTCAAGCCCTAGACTATTGTTTAATTAATTCAATGTAATTATAATTTTAGTTTTGATTGATTCTTGATGTATTCAATTCTATGTTGAATTGCCTAAACTATGTAAGTATGAATTAGAGTGATTGACTTGCTTGTTACAAGTATTTATTTATATACAGTCTAAGATATTAGTATGAAATCTCTAATATTTTTTTTTCAAAGTGGTATCTTATGGTCATTTGTTACCATAAGTTAGGTTGGACACCTACAATAAAGGTTAAATGATTGTTCTAATCTTATAATCTTAACTTTTTTAGCTATCACTTTTTTAAAATCTTAATGCATTGAATGAATTAAATCTAGTAATTTAAGTCATAACATAATTTAGTTTTAAAAATTAATTTTTAATAACATAATTTCCATGGAAACAATATTTTTTATCATTATATTACTCGTTGTGATACATATAATTGCGTATTTTTTGCACGCAATTCGTGTCTTGATCAACTTGCGTGTTTTTGGTCGTGTGAGTGGGTAATCTCAAGCCCTAGACTATTGTTTAATTAATTTAATGTAATTATAATTTTAGTTTTGATTGATTCTTGATGTATTCAATTCTATGTTGAATTGCCTAAACTATGTAAGTATGAATTAGAGTGATTGACTTGCTTGTTACAAGAATTTATTTATATACAGTCTAAGATATTAGTATGAAATCTCTAATAATTTTTTGAAAGCGGTATCTTATGGTCATTACCATAAGTTAGGTTCGACACCTACATTAAAGGTTAAATGATTGTTCTAATCTTATAATCTTGCCTTTTTTAGCTATCACTTTTTTGAAATCTTAATGCATTGAATGAATTAAATCTAGTAATTTAATTCATAACATAATTTAGTTTTAAAAATTAATTTTTAATAACATAATTTCCATGGAAACAATATTTTTTATCATTATATTACTCGTTGTGATACATATAATTGCGTATTTATTGCACGCAATTCGTGTCTTGATCAACTTGCGTGTTTTCAGTCGTGTGAGTGGGTAATCTCAAGCCCTAGACTATTGTTTAATTAATTTAATGTAATTATAATTTTAGTTTTGATTGATTCTTGATGTATTCAATTCTATGTTGAATTGCCTAAACTATGTAAGTATGAATTAGAGTGATTGACTTGCTTGTTACAAGAATTTATTTATATACAGTCTAAGATATTAGTATGAAATCTCTAATATTTTTTTTTTCAAAGTGGTATCTTATGGCTGTTACCATAAGTTAGGTTGGACACCTACATTAAAGGTTAAATGATTGTTCTAATCTTATAATCTTGCCTTTTTTAGCTATCACTTTTTTGAAATCTTAATGCATTTAATGAATTAAATCTAGTAATTTAATTCATAACATAATTTAGTTTTAAAAATTAATTTTTAATAACATAATTTCCATGGAAACAATATTTTTTATCATTATATTACTCGTTGTGATACATATAATTGCGTATTTATTGCACGCAATTCGTGTCTTGATCAACTTGCGTGTTTTTGGTCGTGTGAGTGGGTAATCTCAAGCCCTATACTATTGTTTAATTAATTTAATGTAATTATAATTTTAGTTTTGATTGATTCTTGATGTATTCAATTCTATGTTGAATTGCCTAAACTATGTAAGTATGAATTAGAGTGATTGACTTGCTTGTTACAAGTATTTATTTATATACAGTCTAAGATATTAGTATGAAATCTCTAATATTTTTTTTTCAAAGTGGTATCTTATGGCTGTTACCATAAGTTAGGTTGGACACCTACAATAAAGGTTAAATGATTGTTCTAATCTTATAATCTTGCCTTTTTTAGCTATCACTTTTTTGAAATCTTAATGCATTGAATGAATTAAATCTAGTAATTTAATTCATAACATAATTTAGTTTTAAAAATTAATTTTTAATAACATAATTTCCATGGAAACAATATTTTTTATCATTATATTACTCGTTGTGATACATATAATTGCGTATTTATTGCACGCAATTCGTGTCTTGATCAACTTGCGTGTTTTTAGTCGTGTCAATGGGTAATCTCAAGCCCTATACTATTGTTTAATTAATTTAATGTAATTATAATTTTAGTTTTGATTGATTCTTGATGTATTCAATTCTATGTTGAATTGCCTAAACTATGTAAGTATGAATTAGAGTGATTGACTTGCTTGTTACAAGAATTTATTTATATACAGTCTAAGTTATTAGTATGAAATCTCTAATATTTTTTTTTTCAAACTGGTATCTTATGGCTGTTACCATAAGTTAGGTTGGACACCTACATTAAAGGTTAAATAATTGTTCTAATCTTATAATCTTGCCTTTTTTAGCTATCACTTTTTTGAAATCTTAATGCATTGAATGAATTAAATCTAGTAATTTAATCCATAACATAATTTAGTTTTAAAAATTAATTTTTAATAACATAATTTCCATGGAAACAATATTTTTTATCATTATATTACTCGTTGTGATACATATAATTACGTATTTATTGCACGCAATTCGTGTCTTGATCAACTTGCGTGTTTTCAGTCGTGTAAATGGGTAATCTCAAGCCCTAGACTATTGTTTAATTAATTTAATGTAATTATAATTTTAGTTTTGATTGATTCTTGATGTATTCAATTCTATGTTGAATTGCCTAATCTATGTAAGTATGAATTAGAGTGATTGACTTGCTTGTTACAAGAATTTATTTATATACAGTCTAAGATATTAGTATGAAATCTCTAATATTTTTTTTTCAAACTGGTATCTTATGGCTGTTACCATAAGTTAGGTTGGACACCTACATTAAAGGTTAAATGATTGTTCTAATCTTATAATCTTGCCTTTTTTAGCTATCACTTTTTTGAAATCTTAATGCATTGAATGAATTAAATCTAGTAATTTAATTCATAACATAATTTAGTTTTAAAAATTAATTTTTAATAACATAATTTCCATGGAAACAATATTTTTTATCATTATATTACTCGTTGTGATACATATAATTGCGTATTTATTGCACGCAATTCGTGTCTTGATCAACTTGCGTGTTTTTGGTCGTGTGAGTGGGTAATCTCAAGCCCTAGACTATTGTTTAATTAATTTAATGTAATTATAATTTTAGTTTTGATTGATTCTTGATGTATTCAATTCTATGTTGAATTGCCTAAACTATGTAAGTATGAATTAGAGTGATTGACTTGCTTGTTACAAGTATTTATTTATATACGATCTAAGATATTAGTATGAAATCTCTAATATTTTTTTCAAAGTGGTATCTTACGGTTGTTACCATAAGTTAGGTTGGACACCTACAATAAAGGTTAAATGATTGGTCTAATCTTATAATCTTAACTTTTTTAGCTATCACTTTTTTAAACTCTTAATCCATTTAATGAATTACACATACTAATTTAATTCATTACATAATTTTGTCCTAAAAATTAACTTTTAATAACATAATTTCCATGGAAACAATATTTTTTATCATTATATTACTCGTTGTGATACATATAATTGCGTATTTATTGCACGCAATTAGGTGTCTTGATCAACTTGCGTGTTTTTAGTCGTGTCAATGGGTAAGCTCAAGCCCTATACTATTGTTTAATTAATTTAATGTAATTATAATTTTAGTTTTGATTGATTGTTGATGTATTCAATTCTATGTTGAATTGCGTAGACTATGTAAGTATGAATTAGAGTGATTGACTTGCTTGTTACAAGAATTTATTTATATACGCCTAAGTTATTAGTATGAAATCTCTAATATTTTTTTTCAAAGTGGTATCTTATGGTTGTTACCATAAGTTAGGTTGGACACCTACATTAAAGGTTAAATAATTGTTCTAATCTTATAATCTTGCCTTTTTTAGCTATCACTTTTTTGAAATCTTAATGCATTGAATGAATTAAATCTAGTAATTTAATCCATAACATAATTTAGTTTTAAAAATTAATTTTTAATAACATAATTTCCATGGAAACAATATTTTTTATCATTATATTACTCGTTGTGATACATATAATTACGTATTTATTGCACGCAATTCGTGTCTTGATCAACTTGCGTGTTTTCAGTCGTGTAAATGGGTAATCTCAAGCCCTAGACTATTGTTTAATTAATTTAATGTAATTATAATTTTAGTTTTGATTGATTCTTGATGTATTCAATTCTATGTTGAATTGCCTAATCTATGTAAGTATGAATTAGAGTGATTGACTTGCTTGTTACAAGAATTTATTTATATACAGTCTAAGATATTAGTATGAAATCTCTAATATTTTTTTTTCAAACTGGTATCTTATGGCTGTTACCATAAGTTAGGTTGGACACCTACATTAAAGGTTAAATGATTGTTCTAATCTTATAATCTTGCCTTTTTTAGCTATCACTTTTTTGAAATCTTAATGCATTGAATGAATTAAATCTAGTAATTTAATTCATAACATAATTTAGTTTTAAAAATTAATTTTTAATAACATAATTTCCATGGAAACAATATTTTTTATCATTATATTACTCGTTGTGATACATATAATTGCGTATTTATTGCACGCACTGTGTCTTGATCAACTTGCGTGTTTTCAGTCGTGTGAGTGGGTAATCTCAAGCCCTAGACTATTGTTTAATTAATTTAATGTAATTATAATTTTAGTTTTGATTGATTCTTGATGTATTCAATTCTATGTTGAATTGCCTAAACTATGTAAGTATGAATTAGAGTGATTGACTTGCTTGTTACAAGTATTTATTTATATACAGTCTAAGATATTAGTATGAAATCTCTAATATTTTTTTTCAAAGTGGTAACTTATGCGTCTTTACATAAGTTAGGTTGGACACCTACAATAAAGGTTAAATGATTGTTCTAATCTTATAATCTTAACTTTTTTAGCTATCACTTTTTTAAAATCTTAATGCATTGAATGAATTAAATCTAGTAATTTAATTCATAACATAATTTAGTTTTAAAAATTAATTTTTAATAACATAATTTCCATGGAAACAATATTTTTTATCATTATATTACTCGTTGTGATACATATAATTGCGTATTTATTGCACGCAATTCGTATCTTGATCAACTTGCGTGTTTTTAGTCGTGTCAATGGGTAATCTCAAGCCCTATACTATTGTTTAATTAATTTAATGTAATTATAATTTTAGTTTTGATTGATTCTTGATGTATTCAATTCTATGTTGAATTGCCTAAACTATGTAAGTATGAATTAGAGTGATTGACTTGCTTGTTACAAGAATTTATTTATATACAGTCTAAGTTATTAGTATGAAATCTCTAATATTTTTTTTTTCAAAGTGGTATCTTATGGTTGTTACCATAAGTTAGGTTGGACACCTACATTAAAGGTTAAATAATTGTTCTAATCTTATAATCTTGCCTTTTTTAGCTATCACTTTTTTGAAATCTTAATGCATTGAATGAATTAAATCTAGTAATTTAATCCATAACATAATTTAGTTTTAAAAATTAATTTTTAATAACATAATTTCCATGGAAACAATATTTTTTATCATTATATTACTCGTTGTGATACATATAATTGCGTATTTATTGCACGCAATTCGTGTCTTGATCAACTTGCGTGTTTTTGGTCGTGTAAATGGGTAATCTCAAGCCCTAGACTATTGTTTAATTAATTTAATGTAATTATAATTTTAGTTTTGATTGATTCTTGATGTATTCAATTCTATGTTGAATTGCCTAAACTATGTAAGTATGAATTAGAGTGATTGACTTGCTTGTTACAAGAATTTATTTATATACAGTCTAAGATATTAGTATGAAATCTCTAATATTTTTTTTTCAAAGTGGTATCTTATGGTACATTACCATAAGTTAGGTTGGACACCTACATTAAAGGTTAAATGATTGTTCTAATCTTATGATCTTGCCTTTTTTACCTATCACTTTTTTGAAATCTTAATGCATTGAATGAATTAAATCTAGTAATTTAATTCATAACATAATTTAGTTTTAAAAATTAATTTTTAATAACATAATTTCCATGGAAACAATATTTTTTATCATTATATTACTCGTTGTGATACATATAATTGCGTATTTATTGCACGCAATTCGTGTCTTGATCAACTTGCGTGTTTTTAGTCGTGTCAATGGGTAATCTCAAGCCCTATACTATTGTTTAATTAATTTAATGTAATTATAATTTTAGTTTTGATTGATTCTTGATGTATTCAATTCTATGTTGAATTGCCTAAACTATGTAAGTATGAATTAGAGTGATTGACTTGCTTGTTACAAGAATTTATTTATATACAGTCTAAGTTATTAGTATGAAATCTCTAATATTTTTTTTCAAATCGGTATCTTATGGTCATTACCATAAGTTAGGTTGGACACCTACATTAAAGGTTAACTAATTGTTCTAATCTTATAATCTTGCCTTTTTTAGCTATCACTTTTTTGAAATCTTAATGCATTGAATGAATTAAATCTAGTAATTTAATCCATAACATAATTTAGTTTTAAAAATTAATTTTTAATAACATAATTTCCATGGAAACAATATTTTTTATCATTATATTACTCGTTGTGATACATATAATTACGTATTTATTGCATAATTCGTGTCTTGATCAACTTGCGTGTTTTTAGTCGTGTGTAAATGGGTAATCTCAAGCCCTAGACTATTGTTTAATTAATTTAATGTAATTATAATTTTAGTTTTGATTGATTCTTGATGTATTCAATTCTATGTTGAATTGCCTAATCTATGTAAGTATGAATTAGAGTGATTGACTTGCTTGTTACAAGAATTTATTTATATACGATCTAAGATATTAGTATGAAATCTCTAATATTTTTTTCAAAGTGGTATCTTATGGTTGTTACCATAAGTTAGGTTGGACACCTACATTAAAGGTTAAATGATTGTTCTAATCTTATAATCTTGCCTTTTTTAGCTATCACTTTTTTGAAATCTTAATGCATTGAATGAATTAAATCTAGTAATTTAATTCATAACATAATTTAGTTTTAAAAATTAATTTTTAATAACATAATTTCCATGGAAACAATATTTTTTATCATTATATTACTCGTTGTGATACATATAATTGCGTATTTATTGCACGCAATTCGTGTCTTGATCAACTTGCGTGTTTTTGGTCGTGTGAGTGGGTAATCTCAAGCCCTAGACTATTGTTTAATTAATTTAATGTAATTATAATTTTAGTTTTGATTGATTCTTGATGTATTCAATTCTATGTTGAATTGCCTAAACTATGTAAGTATGAATTAGAGTGATTGACTTGCTTGTTACAAGTATTTATTTATATACAGTCTAAGATATTAGTATGAAATCTCTAATATTTTTTTTCAAAGTGGTATCTTATGGCTGTTACCATAAGTTAGGTTGGACACCTACAATAAAGGTTAAATGATTGTTCTAATCTTATAATCTTAACTTTTTTAGCTATCACTTTTTTAAAATCTTAATGCATTGAATGAATTAAATCTAGTAATTTAATTCATAACATAATTTAGTTTTAAAAATTAATTTTTAATAACATAATTTCCATGGAAACAATATTTTTTATCATTATATTACTCGTTGTGATACATATAATTGCGTATTTATTGCACGCAATTCGTGTCTTGATCAACTTGCGTGTTTTTAGTCGTGTCAATGGGTAATCTCAAGCCCTATACTATTGTTTAATTAATTTAATGTAATTATAATTTTAGTTTTGATTGATTCTTGATGTATTCAATTCTATGTTGAATTGCCTAAACTATGTAAGTATGAATTAGAGTGATTGACTTGCTTGTTACAAGAATTTATTTATATACAGTCTAAGTTATTAGTATGAAATCTCTAATATTTTTTTTTTCAAAGTGGTATCTTATGGTTGTTACCATAAGTTAGGTTGGACACCTACATTAAAGGTTAAATAATTGTTCTAATCTTATAATCTTGCCTTTTTTAGCTATCACTTTTTTGAAATCTTAATGCATTGAATGAATTAAATCTAGTAATTTAATCCATAACATAATTTAGTTTTAAAAATTAATTTTTAATAACATAATTTCCATGGAAACAATATTTTTTATCATTATATTACTCGTTGTGATACATATAATTACGTATTTATTGCACGCAATTCGTGTCTTGATCAACTTGCGTGTTTTCAGTCGTGTAAATGGGTAATCTCAAGCCCTAGACTATTGTTTAATTAATTTAATGTAATTATAATTTTAGTTTTGATTGATTCTTGATGTATTCAATTCTATGTTGAATTGCCTAATCTATGTAAGTATGAATTAGAGTGATTGACTTGCTTGTTACAAGAATTTATTTATATCTGATCTAAGATATTAGTATGAAATCTCTAATATTTTTTTCAAGCGGTATCTTATGCCTGTTACCATAAGTTAGGTTGGACACCTACATTAAAGGTTAAATGATTGTTCTAATCTTATAATCTTGCCTTTTTTAGCTATCACTTTTTTGAAATCTTAATGCATTGAATGAATTAAATCTAGTAATTTAATTCATAACATAATTTAGTTTTAAAAATTAATTTTTAATAACATAATTTCCATGGAAACAATATTTTTTATCATTATATTACTCGTTGTGATACATATAATTGCGTATTTTTTGCACGCACTTCTGATCTTGATGAGCTTGCGTGTTTTTGGTCGTGTGAGTGGGTAATCTCAAGCCCTAGACTATTGTTTAATTAATTTAATGTAATTATAATTTTAGTTTTGATTGATTCTTGATGTATTCAATTCTATGTTGAATTGCCTAAACTATGTAAGTATGAATTAGAGTGATTGACTTGCTTGTAACAAGTATTTATTTATATACGATCTAAGATATTAGTATGAAATCTCTAATATTTTTTTTCAAAGTGGTATCTTATGGTGTTACCATAAGTTAGGTTGGACACCTACAATAAAGGTTAAATGATTGTTCTAATCTTATAATCTTAACTTTTTTAGCTATCACTTTTTTAAAATCTTAATGCATTGAATGAATTAAATCTAGTAATTTAATTCATAACATAATTTAGTTTTAAAAATTAATTTTTAATAACATAATTTCCATGGAAACAATATTTTTTATCATTATATTACTCGTTTTGATACATATAATTGCGGATTTATTGGACTCAACTTGTGTCTTGATCAACTTGCGTGTTTTTAGTCGTGTCAATGGGTAATCTCAAGCCCTATACTATTGTTTAATTAATTTAATGTAATTATAATTTTAGTTTTGATTGATTCTTGATGTATTCAATTCTATGTTGAATTGCCTAAACTATGTAAGTATGAATTAGAGTGATTGACTTGCTTGTTACAAGAATTTATTTATATACAGTCTAAGTTATTAGTATGAAATCTCTAATATTTTTTTTTTCAAAGTGGTATCTTATGGTTGTTACCATAAGTTAGGTTGGACACCTACATTAAAGGTTAAATAATTGTTCTAATCTTATAATCTTGCCTTTTTTAGCTATCACTTTTTTGAAATCTTAATGCATTGAATGAATTAAATCTAGTAATTTAATCCATAACATAATTTAGTTTTAAAAATTAATTTTTAATAACATAATTTCCATGGAAACAATATTTTTTATCATTATATTACTCGTTGTGATACATATAATTGCGTATTTATTGCACGCAATTCGTGTCTTGATCAACTTGCGTGTTTTTGGTCGTGTGAGTGGGTAATCTCAAGCCCTAGACTATTGTTTAATTAATTTAATGTAATTATAATTTTAGTTTTGATTGATTCTTGATGTATTCAATTCTATGTTGAATTGCCTAAACTATGTAAGTATGAATTAGAGTGATTGACTTGCTTGTTACAAGAATTTATTTATATACAGTCTAAGATATTAGTATGAAATCTCTAATATTTTTTTTTCAAAGTGGTATCTTATGGCTGTTACCATAAGTTAGGTTGGACACCTACATTAAAGGTTAAATGATTGTTCTAATCTTATGATCTTGCCTTTTTTACCTATCACTTTTTTGAAATCTTAATGCATTGAATGAATTAAATCTAGTAATTTAATTCATAACATAATTTAGTTTTAAAAATTAATTTTTAATAACATAATTTCCATGGAAACAATATTTTTATCATTATATTACTCGTTGTGATACATATAATTGCGTATTTATTGCACGCAATTCGGGTCTTGATCAACTTGCGTGTTTTTAGTCGTGTCAATGGGTAATCTCAAGCCCTATACAATTGTTTAATTAATTTAATGTAATTATAATTTTAGTTTTGATTGATTCTTGATGTATTCAATTCTATGTTGAATTGCCTAAACTATGTAAGTATGAATTAGAGTGATTGACTTGCTTGTTACAAGAATTTATTTATATACATTCTAAGATATTAGTATGAAATCTCTAATATTTTTTTTTTCAAAGTGGTATCTTATGGCTGTTACCATAAGTTAGGTTGGACACCTACATTAAAGGTTAAATGATTGTTCTAATCTTATAATCTTGCCTTTTTTAGCTATCACTTTTTTGAAATCTTAATGCATTTAATGAATTAAATCTAGTAATTTAATTCATAACATAATTTAGTTTTAAAAATTAATTTTTAATAACATAATTTCCATGGAAACAATATTTTTTATCATTATATTACTCGTTGTGATACATATAATTGCGTATTTATTGCACGCAATTCGTGTCTTGATCAACTTGCGTGTTTTTGGTCGTGTGAGTGGGCAATCTCAAGCCCTAGACTATTGTTTAATTAATTTAATGTAATTATAATTTTAGTTTTGATTGATTCTTGATGTATTCAATTCTATGTTGAATTGCCTAAACTATGTAAGTATGAATTAGAGTGATTGACTTGCTTGTTACAAGAATTTATTTATATATACGCCTAAGATATTAGTATGAAATCTCTAATATTTTTTTTCCAAGTGGTATCTTATGGTACATTACCATAAGTTAGGTTGGACACCTACATTAAAGGTTAAATGATTGTTCTAATCTTATAATCTTGCCTTTTTTAGCTATCACTTTTTTAAAATCTTAATGCATTGAATGAATTAAATATAGTAATTTAATTCATAACATAATTTAGTTTTAAAAATTAATTTTTAATAACATAATTTCCATGGAAACAATATTTTTTATTATTATATTACTCGTTGTGATACATATAATTGCGTATTTATTGCACGCAATTCGTGTCTTGATCAACTTGCGTGTTTTTAGTCGTGTCAATGGGTAATCTCAAGCCCTATACTATTGTTTAATTAATTTAATGTAATTATAATTTTAGTTTTGATTGATTCTTGATGTATTCAATTCTATGTTGAATTTCCTAAACTATGTAAGTATGAATTAGAGTGATTGACTTGCTTGTTACAAGAATTTATTTATATACAGTCTAAGATATTAGTATGAAATCTCTAATATTTTTTTTTCAAAGTGGTATCTTATGGTTGTTACCATAAGTTAGGTTGGACACCTATATTAAAGGTTAAATAATTGTTCTAATCTTATAATCTTGCCTTTTTTAGCTATCACATTTTTGAAATCTTAATGCATTGAATGAATTAAATATAGTAATTTAATTAATAACATAATTTAGTTTTAAAAATTAATTTTTAATAACATAATTTCCATGGAAACAATATTTTTTATCATTATATTACTCGTTGTTATACATATAATTGCGTATTTATTGCACGCAATTCGTGTCTTGATCAACTTGCGTGTTTTTGGTCGTGTGAGTGGGTAATCTCAAGCCCTAGACTATTGTTTAATTAATTTAATGTAATTATAATTTTAGTTTTGATTGATTCTTGATGTATTCAATTCTATGTTGAATTGCCTAAACTATGTAAGTATGAATTAGAGTGATTGACTTGCTTGTTACAAGAATTTATTTATATATACAGTCTAAGATATTAGTATGAAATCTCTAATATTTTTTTTTCAAAGTGGTATCTTATGGATGTTACCATAAGTTAGGTTGGACACCTACATTAAAGGTTAAATGATTGTTCTAATCTTATAATCTTGCCTTTTTTAGCTATCACTTTTTTGAAATCTTAATGCATTGAATGAATTAAATCTTGTAATTTAATTCATAACATAATTTAGTTTTAAAAATTAATTTTTAATAACATAATTTCCATGGAAACAATATATTTTATCATTATATTACTCGTTGTGATACATATAATTGCGTATTTATTGCACGCAATTCGTGTCTTGATCAACTTGCGTGTTTTTGGTCGTGTAAATGGGTAATCTCAAGCCCTAGACTATTGTTTAATTAATTTAATGTAATTATAATTTTAGTTTTGATTGATTCTTGATGTATTCAATTCTATGTTGAATTGCCTAAACTATGTAAGTATGAATTAGAGTGATTGACTTGCTTGTTACAAGAATTTATTTATATACAGTCTAAGATATTAGTATGAAATCTCTAATATTTTTTTTTCAAAGTGGTATCTTATGGTTGTTACCATAAGTTAGGTTGGACACCTACATTAAAGGTTAAATGATTGTTCTAATCTTATAATGTTGCCTTTTTTAGCTATCACTTTTTTGAAATCTTAATGCATTGAATGAATTAAATCTAGTAATTTAATTCATAACATAATTTAGTTTTAAAAATTAATTTTTAATAACATAATTTCCATGGAAACAATATTTTTTATCATTATATTACTCGTTGTGATACATATAATTGCGTATTTATTGCACGCAATTCATGTCTAGATCAACTTGCGTGTTTTCAGTCGTGTGAGTGGGTAATCTCAAGCCCTAGACTTTTGTTTAATTAATTTAATGTAATTATAATTTTAGTTTTGATTGATTCTTGATGTATTCAATTCTATGTTGAATTGCCTAAACTATGTAAGTATGAATTAGAGTGATTGACTTGCTTGTTACAAGAATTTATTTATATATACAGTCTAAGATATTAGTATGAAATCTCTAATATTTTTTTTTCAAAGTGGTATCTTATGGATGTTACCATAAGTTAGGTTGGATACCTACATTAAAGGTTAAATGATTGTTCTAATCTTATAATCTAGCCTTTTTTAGCTATCACTTTTTTGAAATCTTAATGCATTGAATGAATTAAATCTTGTAATTTAATTCATAACATAATTTAGTTTTAAAAATTAATTTTTAATAACATAATTTCAATGGAAACAATATTTTTTATCATTATATTACTCGTTGTGATACATATAATTGCGTATTTATTGCACGCAATTCGTGTCTTGATCAACTTGCGTGTTTTCAGTCGTGTGAGTGGGTAATCTCAAGCCCTAGACTATTGTTTAATTAATTTAATGTAATTATAATTTTAGTTTTGATTGATTCTTGATGTATTCAATTCTATGTTGAATTGCCTAAACTATGTAAGTATGAATTAGAGTGATTGACTTGCTTGTTACAAGTATTTATTTATATACAGTCTAAGATATTAGTATGAAATCTCTAATATTTTTTTTTCAAAGTGGTATCTTATGGCTGTTACCATAAGTTAGGTTGGACACCTACAATAAAGGTTAAATGATTGTTCTAATCTTATAATCTTAACTTTTTTAGCTATCACTTTTTTAAAATCTTAATGCATTGAATGAATTAAATCTAGTAATTTAATTCATAACATAATTTAGTTTTAAAAATTAATTTTTAATAACATAATTTCCATGGAAACAATATTTTTTATCATTATATTACTCGTTGTGATACATATAATTGCGTATTTATTGCACGCAATTCGTGTCTTGATCAACTTGCGTGTTTTCAGTCGTGTAAATGGGTAATCTCAAGCCCTAGACTATTGTTTAATTAATTTAATGTAATTATAATTTTAGTTTTGATTGATTCTTGATGTATTCAATTCTATGTTGAATTGCCTAAACTATGTAAGTATGAATTAGAGTGATTGACTTGCTTGTTACAAGAATTTATTTATATACGATCTAAGATATTAGTATGAAATCTCTAATATTTTTTTCAAATCGGTATCTTATGGTGTTACCATAAGTTAGGTTGGACACCTACATTAAAGGTTAAATGATTGTTCTAATCTTATAATCTTGCCTTTTTTAGCTATCACTTTTTTGAAATCTTAATGCATTGAATGAATTAAATCTAGTAATTTAATTCATAACATAATTTAGTTTTAAAAATTAATTTTTAATAACATAATTTCCATGGAAACAATATTTTTTATCATTATATTACTCGTTGTGATACATATAATTGCGTATTTATTGCACGCAATTCGTGTCTTGATCAACTTGCGTGTTTTTGGTCGTGTGAGTGGGTAATCTCAAGCCCTAGACTATTGTTTAATTAATTTAATGTAATTATAATTTTAGTTTTGATTGATTCTTGATGTATTCAATTCTATGTTGAATTGCCTAAACTATGTAAGTATGAATTAGAGTGATTGACTTGCTTGTTACAAGTATTTATTTATATACAGTCTAAGATATTAGTATGAAATCTCTAATATTTTTTTTCAAAGTGGTATCTTATGGCTGTTACCATAAGTTAGGTTGGACACCTACATTAAAGGTTAAATGATTGTTCTAATCTTATAATCTTGCCTTTTTTAGCTATCACTTTTTTAAAATCTTAATGCATTGAATGAATTAAATCTAGTAATTTAATTCATAACATAATTTAGTTTTAAAAATTAATTTTTAATAACATAATTTCCATGGAAACAATATTTTTTATCATTATATTACTCGTTGTGATACATATAATTGCGTATTTATTGCACGCAATTCGTGTCTTGATCAACTTGCGTGTTTTTGGTCGTGTGAGTGGGTAATCTCAAGCCCTAGACTATTGTTTAATTAATTTAATGTAATTATAATTTTAGTTTTGATTGATTCTTGATGTATTCAATTCTATGTTGAATTTCCTAAACTATGTAAGTATGAATTAGAGTGATTGACTTGCTTGTTACAAGAATTTATTTATATACAGTCTAAGATATTAGTATGAAATCTCTAATATTTTTTTTTTCAAACTGGTATCTTATGGCTGTTACCATAAGTTAGGTTGGACACCTACATTAAAGGTTAAATGATTGTTCTAATCTTATAATCTTGCCTTTTTTAGCTATCACTTTTTTGAAATCTTAATGCATTGAATGAATTAAATCTAGTAATTTAATTCATAACATAATTTAGTTTTAAAAATTAATTTTTAATAACATAATTTCCATGGAAACAATATTTTTTATCATTATATTACTCGTTGTGATACATATAATTGCGTATTTATTGCACGCAATTCGTGTCTTGATCAACTTGCGAGTTTTTGGTCGTGTGAGTGGGTAATCTCAAGCCCTAGACTATTGTTTAATTAATTTAATGTAATTATAATTTTAATTTTGATTGATTCTTGATGTATTCAATTCTATGTTGAATTGCCTAAACTATGTAAGTATGAATTAGAGTGATTGACTTGCTTGTTACAAGAATTTATTTATATATACAGTCTAAGATATTAGTATGAAATCTCTAATATTTTTTTTCAAAGTGGTATCTTATGGATGTTACCATAAGTAAGGTTGGATACCTACATTAAAGGTTAAATGATTGTTCTAATCTTATAATCTTGCCTTTTTTAGCTATCATTTTTTTGAAATCTTAATGCATTGAATGAATTAAATCTTGTAATTTAATTCATAACATAATTTAGTTTTAAAAATTAATTTTTAATAACATAATTTCCATGGAAACAATATTTTTTATCATTATATTACTCGTTGTGATACATATAATTGCGTATTTATTGCACGCATTAGGTGTCTTGATCAACTTGCGTGTTTTCGATCGTGTAAATGGGTAATCTCAAGCCCTAGACTTTTGTTTAATTAATTTAATGTAATTATAATTTTAGTTTTGATTGATTCTTGATGTATTCAATTCTATGTTGAATTGCCTAAACTATGTAAGTATGAATTAGAGTGATTGACTTGCTTGTTACAAGAATTTATTTATATACGATCTAAGATATTAGTATGAAATCTCTAATATTTTTTTTTTTTCAAAGTGGTATCTTACGGTACATACCATAAGTTAGGTTGAACACCTACATTAAAGGTTAAATGATTGTTCTAATCTTATAATCTTGCCTTTTTTAGCTATCACTTTTTTGAAATCTTAATGCAATGAATGAATTAAATCTAGTAATTTAATTCATAACATAATTTAGTTTTAAAAATTAATTTTTAATAACATAATTTCCATGGAAACAATATTTTTTATCATTATATTACTCGTTGTGATACATATAATTGCGTATTTTTTGCACGCAATTCGTGTCTTGATCAACTTGCGTGTTTTTGGTCGTGTGAGTGGGTAATCTCAAGCCCTATACTATTGTTTAATTAATTTAATGTAATTATAATTTTAGTTTTGATTGATTCTTGATGTATTCAATTCTATGTTGAATTGCCTAAACTATGTAAGTATGAATTAGAGTGATTGACTTGCTTGTTACAAGTATTTATTTATATACAGTCTAAGATATTAGTATGAAATCTCTAATATTTTTTTTTCAAAGTGGTATCTTATGGTACATTACCATAAGTTAGGTTGGACACCTACAATAAAGGTTAAATGATTGTTCTAATCTTATAATCTTGCCTTTTTTAGCTATCACTTTTTTGAAATCTTAATGCATTGAATTAATTAAATCTAGTAATTTAATTCATAACATAATTTAGTTTTAAAAATTAATTTTTAATAACATAATTTCCATGGAAACAATATTTTTTATCATTATATTACTCGTTGTGATACATATAATTGTGTATTTATTGCACGCAATTAGGTGTCTTGATCAACTTGCGTGTTTTTGGTCGTGTGAGTGGGTAATCTCAAGCCACTAGACTATTGTTTAATTAATTTAATGTAATTATAATTTTAGTTTTGATTGATTCTTGATGTATTCAATTCTATGTTGAATTGCCTAAACTATGTAAGTATGAATTAGAGTGATTGACTTGCTTGTTACAAGAATTTATTTATATCTGAGTCTAAGATATTAGTATGAAATCTCTAATATTTTTTTCAAAGTGGTATCTTATGGTACATTACCATAAGTTAGGTTGGACACCTACATTAAAGGTTAAATGATTGTTCTAATCTTATAATCTTGCCTTTTTTAGCTATCACTTTTTGAAATCTTAATGCATTGAATGAATTAAATCTAGTAATTTAATTCATAACATAATTTAGTTTTAAAAATTAATTTTTAATAACATAATTTCAATGGAAACAATATTTTTTATCATTATATTACTCGTTGTGATACATATAATTGCGTATTTATTGCACGCAATTCGTGTCTTGATCAACTTGCGTGTTTTCAGTCGTGTGAGTGGGTAATCTCAAGCCCTAGACTATTGTTTAATTAATTTAATGTAATTATAATTTTAGTTTTGATTGATTCTTGATGTATTCAATTCTATGTTGAATTGCCTAAACTATGTAAGTATGAATTAGACTGATTGACTTGCTTGTCACAAGTATTTATTTATACACGTCTAAGATATTAGTATGAAATCTCTAATATTTTTTTTCAAAGTGGTATCTTATGGCTGTTACCATAAGTTAGGTTGGACACCTACAATAAAGGTTAAATGATTGTTCTAATCTTATAATCTTAACTTTTTTAGCTATCACTTTTTTAAAATCTTAATGCATTGAATGAATTAAATCTAGTAATTTAATTCATAACATAATTTAGTTTTAAAAATTAATTTTTAATAACATAATTTCCATGGAAACAATATTTTTTATCATTATATTACTCGTTGTGATACATATAATTGCGTATTTATTGCACGCAATTCGTGTCTTGATCAACTTGCGTGTTTTCAGTCGTGTAAATGGGTAATCTCAAGCCCTAGACTATTGTTTAATTAATTTAATGTAATTATAATTTTAGTTTTGATTGATTCTTGATGTATTCAATTCTATGTTGAATTGCCTAAACTATGTAAGTATGAATTAGAGTGATTGACTTGCTTGTTACAAGAATTTATTTATATACAGTCTAAGATATTAGTATGAAATCTCTAATATTTTTTTTTTCAAAGTGGTATCTTATGGTCATTGTTACCATAAGTTAGGTTGGACACCTACATTAAAGGTTAAATGATTGTTCTAATCTTATAATCTTGCCTTTTTTAGCTATCACTTTTTTGAAATCTTAATGCATTGAATGAATTAAATCTAGTAATTTAATTCATAACATAATTTAGTTTTAAAAATTAATTTTTAATAACATAATTTCCATGGAAACAATATTTTTTATCATTATATTACTCGTTGTGATACATATAATTGCGTATTTATTGCACGCAATTCGTGTCTTGATCAACTTGCGTGTTTTGGTCGTGTGAGTGGGTAATCTCAAGCCCTAGACTATTGTTTAATTAATTTAATGTAATTATAATTTTAGTTTTGATTGATTCTTGATGTATTCAATTCTATGTTGAATTGCCTAAACTATGTAAGTATGAATTAGAGTGATTGACTTGCTTGTTACAAGTATTTATTTATATACGAGTCTAAGATATTAGTATGAAATCTCTAATATTTTTTTCAAAGTGGTATCTTATGGTACATTTGTTACCATAAGTTAGGTTGGACACCTACATTAAAGGTTAAATGATTGTTCTAATCTTATAATCTTGCCTTTTTTAGCTATCACTTTTTTAAAATCTTAATGCATTGAATGAATTAAATCTAGTAATTTAATTCATAACATAATTTAGTTTTAAAAATTAATTTTTAATAACATAATTTCCATGGAAACAATATTTTTTATCATTATATTACTCGATTTGTGATACATATAATTGCGTATTTATTGCACGCAATTCGTGTCTTGATCAACTTGCGTGTTTTTGGTCGTGTGAGTGGGTAATCTCAAGCCCTAGACTATTGTTTAATTAATTAAATGTAATTATAATTTTAGTTTTGATTGATTCTTGATGTATTCAATTCTATGTTGAATTTCCTAAACTATGTAAGTATGAATTAGAGTGATTGACTTGCTTGTTACAAGAATTTATTTATATACGATCCTAAGATATTAGTATGAAATCTCTAATATTTTTTTCAAGCTGGTATCTTATGTAAGTTACCATAAGTTAGGTTGGACACCTACATTAAAGGTTAAATGATTGTTCTAATCTTATAATCTTGCCTTTTTAGCTATCACTTTTTTGAAATCTTAATGCATTGAATGAATTAAATCTAGTAATTTAATTCATAACATAATTTAGTTTTAAAAATTAATTTTTAATAACATAATTTCCATGGAAACAATATTTTTTATCATTTTATTACTCGTTGTGTTACATAAAATTGCGTATTTATTGCACGCATTAGTGTCTTGATCAACTTGCGAGTTTTTGGTCGTGTGAGTGGGTAATCTCAAGCCCTAGACTATTGTTTAATTAATTTAATGTAATTATAATTTTAATTTTGATTGATTCTTGATGTATTCAATTCTATGTTGAATTGCCTAAACTATGTAAGTATGAATTAGAGTGATTGACTTGCTTGTTACAAGAATTTATTTATATATACAGTCTAAGATATTAGTATGAAATCTCTAATATTTTTTTTTCAAAGTGGTATCTTATGGATGTTACCATAAGTAAGGTTGGATACCTACATTAAAGGTTAAATGATTGTTCTAATCTTATAATCTTGCCTTTTTTAGCTATCATTTTTTTGAAATCTTAATGCATTGAATGAATTAAATCTTGTAATTTAATTCATAACATAATTTAGTTTTAAAAATTAATTTTTAATAACATAATTTCCATGGAAACAATATTTTTTATCATTATATTACTCGTTGTGATACATATAATTGCGTATTTATTGCACGCATGATTTGTCTTGATCAACTTGCGTGTTTTGATCGTGTAAATGGGTAATCTCAAGCCCTAGACTATTGTTTAATTAATTTAATGTAATTATAATTTTAGTTTTGATTGATTCTTGATGTATTCAATTCTATGTTGAATTGCCTAAACTATGTAAGTATGAATTAGAGTGATTGACTTGCTTGTTACAAGAATTTATTTATATACAGTCTAAGATATTAGTATGAAATCTCTAATATTTTTTTTTTCAAAGTGGTATCTTATGGTCATTTACCATAAGTTAGGTTGGACACCTACATTAAAGGTTAAATGATTGTTCTAATCTTATAATCTTGCCTTTTTTAGCTATCACTTTTTGAAATCTTAATGCAATGAATGAATTAAATCTAGTAATTTAATTCATAACATAATTTAGTTTTAAAAATTAATTTTTAATAACATAATTTCCATGGAAACAATATTTTTTATCATTATATTACTCGTTGTGATACATATAATTGCGTATTTTTGCACGCAATTAGGTGTCTTGATCAACTTGCGTGTTTTTGGTCGTGTGAGTGGGTAATCTCAAGCCCTATACTATTGTTTAATTAATTTAATGTAATTATAATTTTAGTTTTGATTGATTCTTGATGTATTCAATTCTATGTTGAATTGCCTAAACTATGTAAGTATGAATTAGAGTGATTGACTTGCTTGTTACAAGTATTTATTTATATACGATCTAAGATATTAGTATGAAATCTCTAATATTTTTTTTCAAAGTGGTATCTTATGGTACATTACCATAAGTTAGGTTGGACACCTACAATAAAGGTTAAATGATTGTTCTAATCTTATAATCTTAACTTTTTTAGCTATCACTTTTTTAAAATCTTAATGCATTGAATGAATTAAATCTAGTAATTTAATTCATAACATAATTTAGTTTTAAAAATTAATTTTTAATAACATAATTTCCATGGAAACAATATTTTTTATCATTATATTACTCGTTGTGATACATATAATTGCGTATTTATTGCACGCACTGATTAGGTGTCTTGATCAACTTGCGTGTTTTAGTCGTGTAAATGGGCAATCTCAAGCCCTAGACTATTGTTTAATTAATTTAATGTAATTATAATTTTAGTTTTGATTGATTCTTGATGTATTCAATTCTATGTTGAATTGCCTAAACTATGTAAGTATGAATTAGAGTGATTGACTTGCTTGTTACAAGAATTTATTTATATACGATCTAAGATATTAGTATGAAATCTCTAATATTTTTTTCAAGCGGTATCTTATGGTTGTTACCATAAGTTAGGGTGGACACCTACATTAAAGGTTAAATGATTGTTCTAATCTTATAATCTTGCCTTTTTTAGCTATCACTTTTTTGAAATCTTAATGCATTGAATGAATTAAATCTAGTAATTTAATTCATAACATAATTTAGTTTTAAAAATTAATTTTTAATAACATAATTTCCATGGAAACAATATTTTTTATCATTATATTACTCGTTGTGATACATATAATTGCGTATTTATTGCACGCACTGTGGTGTCTTGATCAACTTGCGTGTTTTGGTCGTGTGAGTGGGTAATCTCAAGCCCTAGACTATTGTTTAATTAATTTAATATAATTATAATTTTAGTTTTGATTGATTCTTGATGTATTCAATTCTATGTTGAATTGCCTAAACTATGTAAGTATGAATTAGAGTGATTGACTTGCTTGTTACAAGTATTTATTTATATACGAGTCTAAGATATTAGTATGAAATCTCTAATATTTTTTTCAAAGTGGTATCTTATGGTCATTTACCATAAGTTAGGTTGGACACCTACATTAAAGGTTAAATGATTGTTCTAATCTTATAATCTTGCCTTTTTTAGCTATCACTTTTTTAAAATCTTAATGCATTGAATGAATTAAATCTAGTAATTTAATTCATAACATAATTTAGTTTTAAAAATTAATTTTTAATAACATAATTTCCATGGAAACAATATTTTTTATCATTATATTACTCGTTGTGATACATATAATTGCGTATTTATTGCACGCAATGTGTCTTGATCAACTTGCGTGTTTTTGGTCGTGTGAGTGGGTAATCTCAAGCCACTAGACTATTGTTTAATTAATTTAATGTAATTATAATTTTAGTTTTGATTGATTCTTGATGTATTCAATTCTATGTTGAATTGCCTAAACTATGTAAGTATGAATTAGAGTGATTGACTTGCTTGTTACAAGAATTTATTTATATACGAGTCTAAGATATTAGTATGAAATCTCTAATATTTTTTTTTTCAAAGCGGTATCTTATGGTACATTACCATAAGTTAGGTTGGACACCTACATTAAAGGTTAAATGATTGTTCTAATCTTATAATCTTGCCTTTTTTAGCTATCACTTTTTTAAAATCTTAATGCATTGAATGAATTAAATCTAGTAATTTAATTCATAACATAATTTAGTTTTAAAAATTAATTTTTAATAACATAATTTCCATGGAAACAATATTTTTTATCATTATATTACTCGATGTGATACATATAATTGCGTATTTATTGCACGCAATTAGGTGTCTTGATCAACTTGCGTGTTTTCAGTCGTGTGAGTGGGTAATCTCAAGCCCTAGACTATTGTTTAATTAATTTAATGTAATTATAATTTTAGTTTTGATTGATTCTTGATGTATTCAATTCTATGTTGAATTGCCTAAACTATGTAAGTATGAATTAGAGTGATTGACTTGCTTGTTACAAGAATTTATTTATATATACAGTCTAAGATATTAGTATGAAATCTCTAATATTTTTTTTTCAAAGTGGTATCTTATGGATGTTACCATAAGTTAGGTTGGACACCTACATTAAAGGTTAAATGATTGTTCTAATCTTATAATCTAGCCTTTTTTAGCTATCACTTTTTTGAAATCTTAATGCATTGAATGAATTAAATCTTGTAATTTAATTCATAACATAATTTAGTTTTAAAAATTAATTTTTAATAACATAATTTCAATGGAAACAATATTTTTTTATCATTATATTACTCGTTGTGATACATATAATTGCGTATTTATTGCACGCAATTCGTGTCTTGATCAACTTGCGTGTTTTCAGTCGTGTGAGTGGGTAATCTCAAGCCCTAGACTATTGTTTAATTAATTTAATGTAATTATAATTTTAGTTTTGATTGATTCTTGATGTATTCAATTCTATGTTGAATTGCCTAAACTATGTAAGTATGAATTAGAGTGATTGACTTGCTTGTTACAAGTATTTATTTATATACAGTCTAAGATATTAGTATGAAATCTCTAATATTTTTTTTCAAAGTGGTATCTTACATTTGTTACCATAAGTTAGGTTGGACACCTACATTAAAGGTTAAATGATTGTTCTAATCTTATAATCTTGCCTTTTTTAGCTATCACTTTTTTAAAATCTTAATGCATTGAATGAATTAAATATAGTAATTTAATTCATAACATAATTTAGTTTTAAAAATTAATTTTTAATAACATAATTTCCATGGAAACAATATTTTTTATCATTATATTACTCGTTGTTATACATATAATTGCGTATTTATTGCACGCAATTAGTGTCTTGATCAACTTGCGTGTTTTTGGTCGTGTGAGTGGGTAATCTCAAGCCCTAGACTATTGTTTAATTAATTTAATGTAATTATAATTTTAGTTTTGATTGATTCTTGATGTATTCAATTCTATGTTGAATTTCCTAAACTATGTAAGTATGAATTAGAGTGATTGACTTGCTTGTTACAAGAATTTATTTATATACGCCTAAGATATTAGTATGAAATCTCTAATATTTTTTTTTTTCAAACTGGTATCTTATGGTCATTACCATAAGTTAGGTTGGACACCTACATTAAAGGTTAAATGATTGTTCTAATCTTATAATCTTGCCTTTTTTAGCTATCACTTTTTTGAAATCTTAATGCATTGAATGAATTAAATCTAGTAATTTAATTCATAACATAATTTAGTTTTAAAAATTAATTTTTAATAACATAATTTCCATGGAAACAATATTTTTTATCATTATATTACTCGTTGTGATACATATAATTGCGTATTTATTGCACGCAATTCGTGTCTTGATCAACTTGCGTGTTTTTGGTCGTGTGAGTGGGTAATCTCAAGCCCTAGACTATTGTTTAATTAATTTAATGTAATTATAATTTTAGTTTTGATTGATTCTTGATGTATTCAATTCTATGTTGAATTGCCTAAACTATGTAAGTATGAATTAGAGTGATTGACTTGCTTGTTACAAGAATTTATTTATATATACAGTCTAAGATATTAGTATGAAATCTCTAATATTTTTTTTTCAAAGTGGTATCTTATGGATGTTACCATAAGTTAGGTTGGATACCTACATTAAAGGTTAAATGATTGTTCTAATCTTATAATCTAGCCTTTTTTAGCTATCACTTTTTTGAAATCTTAATGCATTGAATGAATTAAATCTTGTAATTTAATTCATAACATAATTTAGTTTTAAAAATTAATTTTTAATAACATAATTTCAATGGAAACAATATTTTTTTATCATTATATTACTCGTTGTGATACATATAATTGCGTATTTATTGCACGCAATTCGTGTCTTGATCAACTTGCGTGTTTTAGATCGTGTGAGTGGGTAATCTCAAGCCCTAGACTATTGTTTAATTAATTTAATGTAATTATAATTTTAGTTTTGGTTGATTCTTGATGTATTCAATTCTATGTTGAATTGCCTAAACTATGTAAGTATGAATTAGAGTGATTGACTTGCTTGTTACAAGTATTTATTTATATACGAGTCTAAGATATTAGTATGAAATCTCTAATATTTTTTTTCAAAGTGGTATCTTATGGTTTGTTACCATAAGTTAGGTTGGACACCTACATTAAAGGTTAAATGATTGTTCTAATCTTATAATCTTGCCTTTTTTAGCTATCACTTTTTTAAAATCTTAATGCATTGAATGAATTAAATCTAGTAATTTAATTCATAACATAATTTAGTTTTAAAAATTAATTTTTAATAACATAATTTCCATGGAAACAATATTTTTTATCATTATATTACTCGTTGTGATACATATAATTGCGTATTTATTGCACGTGATTAGTGTCTTGATCACCTTGCGTGTTTTTGGTCGTGTGAGTGGGTAATCTCAAGCCCTAGACTATTGTTTAATTAATTTAATGTAATTATAATTTTAGTTTTGATTGATTCTTGATGTATTCAATTCTATGTTGAATTTCCTAAACTATGTAAGTATGAATTAGAGTGATTGACTTGCTTGTTACAAGAATTTATTTATATACGATCTAAGATATTAGTATGAAATCTCTAATATTTTTTTCAAGCGGTATCTTATGGTACATTTACCATAAGTTAGGTTGGACACCTACATTAAAGGTTAAATGATTGTTCTAATCTTATAATCTTGCCTTTTTTAGCTATCACTTTTTTGAAATCTTAATGCATTGAATGAATTAAATCTAGTAATTTAATTCATAACATAATTTACTTTTAAAAATTAATTTTTAATAACATAATTTTCATGGAAAGAATATATTTTATAATTAAATTACTTGTTGTGATACATATAATTGCGTATTTATTACTTATGATTAGGTGTCTTGATCAACTTGCGAGTTTTTGGTCGTGTGAGTGGGTAATCTCAAGCCCTAGACTATTGTTTAATTAATTTAATGTAATTATAATTTTAGTTTTGATTGATTCTTGATGTATTCAATTCTATGTTGAATTGCCTAAACTATGTAAGTATGAATTAGAGTGACTGACTTGCTTGTTACAAGAATTTATTTATATATAAAGTCTAAGATATTAGTATGAAATCTCTAATATTTTTTTTTCAAAGTGGTATCTTATGGATGTTACCATAAGTAAGGTTGGATACCTACATTAAAGGTTAAATGATTGTTCTAATCTTATAATCTTGCCTTTTTTAGCTATCATTTTTTTGAAATCTTAATGCATTGAATGAATTAAATCTTGTAATTTAATTCATAACATAATTTAGTTTTAAAAATTAATTTTTAATAACATAATTTCCATGGAAACAATATTTTTTATCATTATATTACTCGTTGTGATACATATAATTGCGTATTTATTGCACGCAATTCGTGTCTTGATCAACTTGCGTGTTTTCAGTCGTGTAAATGGGTAATCTCAAGCCCTAGACTATTGTTTAATTAATTTAATGTAATTATAATTTTAGTTTTGATTGATTCTTGATGTATTCAATTCTATGTTGAATTGCCTAAACTATGTAAGTATGAATTAGAGTGATTGACTTGCTTGTTACAAGAATTTATTTATATACGCCTAAGATATTAGTATGAAATCTCTAATATTTTTTTTTTCAAAGTGGTATCTTATGGCTGTTACCATAAGTTAGGTTGGACACCTACATTAAAGGTTAAATGATTGTTCTAATCTTATAATCTTGCCTTTTTTAGCTATCACTTTTTTGAAATCTTAATGCAATGAATGAATTAAATCTAGTAATTTAATTCATAACATAATTTAGTTTTAAAAATTAATTTTTAATAACATAATTTCCATGGAAACAATATTTTTTATCATTATATTACTCGTTGTGATACATATAATTGCGTATTTTTTGCACGCAATTCGTGTCTTGATCAACTTGCGTGTTTTTGGTCGTGTGAGTGGGTAATCTCAAGCCCTATACTATTGTTTAATTAATTTAATGTAATTATAATTTTAGTTTTGATTGATTCTTGATGTATTCAATTCTATGTTGAATTGCCTAAACTATGTAAGTATGAATTAGAGTGATTGACTTGCTTGTTACAAGTATTTATTTATATACTGATCTAAGATATTAGTATGAAATCTCTAATATTTTTTTTCAAAGTGGTATCTTATGGTACATTTACCATAAGTTAGGTTCGACACCTACAATAAAGGTTAAATGATTGTTCTAATCTTATAATCTTAACTTTTTAGCTATCACTTTTTTAAAATCTTAATGCATTGAATGAATTAAATCTAGTAATTTAATTCATAACATAATTTAGTTTTAAAAATTAATTTTTAATAACATAATTTCCATGGAAACAATATTTTTTATCATTATATTACTCCTTGTGATACATATAATTGCGTATTTATTGCACGCAATTAGGTGTCTTGATCAACTTGCGTGTTTTCGATCGTGTAAATGGGTAATCTCAAGCCCTAGACTATTGTTTAATTAATTTAATGTAATTATAATTTTAGTTTTGATTGATTCTTGATGTATTCAATTCTATGTTGAATTGCCTAAACTATGTAAGTATGAATTAGAGTGATTGACTTGCTTGTTACAAGAATTTATTTATATACTGATCTAAGATATTAGTATGAAATCTCTAATATTTTTTTTTCAAAGCGGTATCTTATGGTACATTTACCATAAGTTAGGTTGGACACCTACATTAAAGGTTAAATGATTGTTCTAATCTTATAATCTTGCCTTTTTTAGCTATCACTTTTTTGAAATCTTAATGCATTGAATGAATTAAATCTAGTAATTTAATTCATAACATAATTTAGTTTTAAAAATTAATTTTTAATAACATAATTTCCATGGAAACAATATTTTTTATCATTATATTACTCGTTGTGATACATATAATTGCGTATTTATTGCACGCAATTCGTGTCTTGATCAACTTGCGTGTTTTCAGTCGTGTGAGTGGGTAATCTCAAGCCCTAGACTATTGTTTAATTAATTTAATGTAATTATAATTTTAGTTTTGATTGATTCTTGATGTATTCAATTCTATGTTGAATTGCCTAAACTATGTAAGTATGAATTAGAGTGATTGACTTGCTTGTTACAAGAATTTATTTATATATACGATCTAAGATATTAGTATGAAATCTCTAATATTTTTTTTTCAAAGTGGTATCTTATGGATGTTACCATAAGTTAGGTTGGATACCTACATTAAAGGTTAAATGATTGTTCTAATCTTATAATCTAGCCTTTTTTAGCTATCACTTTTTTGAAATCTTAATGCATTGAATGAATTAAATCTTGTAATTTAATTCATAACATAATTTAGTTTTAAAAATTAATTTTTAATAACATAATTTCAATGGAAACAATATTTTTTATCATTATATTACTCGTTGTGATACATATAATTGCGTATTTATTGCACGCATTAGGTGTCTTGATCAACTTGCGTGTTTTTAGTCGTGTCAATGGGTAATCTCAAGCCCTATTCTATTGTTTAATTAATTTAATGTAATTATAATTTTAGTTTTGATTGATTCTTGATGTATTCAATTCTATGTTGAATTGCCTAAACTATGTAAGTATGAATTAGAGTGATTGACTTGCTTGTTACAAGAATTTATTTATATCTGATCTAAGATATTAGTATGAAATCTCTAATATTTTTTTCAAGCTGGTATCTTATGGTACATGTTACCATAAGTTAGGTTGGACACCTACATTAAAGGTTAAATAATTGTTCTAATCTTATAATCTTGCCTTTTTTAGCTATCACTTCTTTGAAATCTTAATGCATTGAATGAATTAAAACTAGTAATTTAATTCATAACATAATTTAGTTTTAAAAATTAATATTTAATAACATAATTTCCATGGAAACAATATTTTTTATCATTATATTACTCGTTATGATACATATAATTGCGTATTTATTGCCTGTGATTAGGTGTCTTGATCAACTTGCGTGTTTTTGGTCGTGTGAGTGGGTAATCTCAAGCCCTAGACTATTGTTTAATTAATTTAATGTAATTATAATTTTAGTTTTGATTGATTCTTGATGTATTCAATTCTATGTTGAATTGCCTAAACTATGTAAGTATGAATTAGAGTGATTGACTTGCTTGTTACAAGTATTTATTTATATACAGTCTAAGATATTAGTATGAAATCTCTAATATTTTTTTTCAAAGTGGTATCTTATACATTTGTTACCATAAGTTAGGTTGGACACCTACATTAAAGGTTAAATGATTGTTCTAATCTTATAATCTTGCCTTTTTTAGCTATCACTTTTTTAAAATCTTAATGCATTGAATGAATTAAATCTAGTAATTTAATTCATAACATAATTTAGTTTTAAAAATTAATTTTTAATAACATAATTTCCATGGAAACAATATTTTTTATCATTATATTAGTCGGTGTGATACATATAATTGGCTATTTATTGCACGCAATTAGGTGTCTTGCTCACCTTGCGTGTTTTTGGTCGTGTGAGTGGGTAATCTCAAGCCCTAGACTATTGTTTAATTAATTTAATGTAATTATAATTTTAGTTTTGATTGATTCTTGATGTATTCAATTCTATGTTGAATTGCCTAAACTATGTAAGTATGAATTAGAGTGATTGACTTGCTTGTTACAAGAATTTATTTATATATACAGTCTAAGATATTAGTATGAAATCTCTAATATTTTTTTTCAAAGTGGTATCTTATGGATGTTACCATAAGTAAGGTTGGATACCTACATTAAAGGTTAAATGATTGTTCTAATCTTATAATCTTGCCTTTTTTAGCTATCATTTTTTTGAAATCTTAATGCATTGAATGAATTAAATCTTGTAATTTAATTCATAACATAATTTAGTTTTAAAAATTAATTTTTAATAACATAATTTCCATGGAAACAATATTTTTTATCATTATATTACTCGTTGTGATACATATAATTGCGTATTTATTGCACGCAATTCGTGTCTTGATCAACTTGGGTGTTTTTCAGTCGTGTAAATGGGTAATCTCAAGCCCTAGACTATTGTTTAATTAATTTAATGTAATTATAATTTTAGTTTTGATTGATTCTTGATGTATTCAATTCTATGTTGAATTGCCTAAACTATGTAAGTATGAATTAGAGTGATTGACTTGCTTGTTACAAGAATTTATTTATATACTGATCTAAGATATTAGTATGAAATCTCTAATATTTTTTTTTTTCAAAGTGGTATCTTATGGTACATTTGTTACCATAAGTTAGGTTGGACACCTACATTAAAGGTTAAATGATTGTTCTAATCTTATAATCTTGCCTTTTTTAGCTATCACTTTTTTGAAATCTTAATGCAATGAATGAATTAAATCTAGTAATTTAATTCATAACATAATTTAGTTTTAAAAATTAATTTTTAATAACATAATTTCCATGGAAACAATATTTTTTATCATTATATTACTCGTTGTGATACATATAATTGCGTATTTTTGCACGCAATTCGTGTCTTGATCAACTTGCGTGTTTTTGGTCGTGTGAGTGGGTAATCTCAAGCCCTAGACTATTGTTTAATTAATTTAATGTAATTATAATTTTAGTTTTGATTGATTCTTGATGTATTCAATTCTATGTTGAATTGCCTAAACTATGTAAGTATGAATTAGAGTGATTGACTTGCTTGTTACAAGTATTTATTTATATACAGTCTAAGATATTAGTATGAAATCTCTAATATTTTTTTTCAAAGTGGTATCTTATGGCTGTTACCATAAGTTAGGTTGGACACCTACAATAAAGGTTAAATGATTGTTCTAATCTTATAATCTTAACTTTTTTAGCTATCACTTTTTTAAAATCTTAATGCATTGAATGAATTAAATCTAGTAATTTAATTCATAACATAATTTAGTTTTAAAAATTAATTTTTAATAACATAATTTCCATGGAAACAATATTTTTTATCATTATATTACTCGTTGTGATACATATAATTGCGTATTTATTGCACGCACTGCGTGTCTTGATCAACTTGCGTGTTTTCGATCGTGTAAATGGGTAATCTCAAGCCACAGACTATTGTTTAATTAATTTAATGTAATTATAATTTTAGTTTTGATTGATTCTTGATGTATTCAATTCTATGTTGAATTGCCTAAACTATGTAAGTATGAATTAGAGTGATTGACTTGCTTGTTACAAGAATTTATTTATATACTGATCTAAGATATTAGTATGAAATCTCTAATATTTTTTTTCAAGCGGTATCTTATGGTCATGTTACCATAAGTTAGGTTGGACACCTACATTAAAGGTTAAATGATTGTTCTAATCTTATAATCTTGCCTTTTTTAGCTATCACTTTTTTGCAATCTTAATGCATTGAATGAATTAAATCTAGTAATTTAATTCATAACATAATTTAGTTTTAAAAATTAATTTTTAATAACATAATTTCCATGGAAACAATATTTTTTATCATTATATTACTCGTTGTGATACATATAATTGCGTATTTATTGCACGCAATTCGTGTCTTGATCAACTTGCGTGTTTTCAGTCGTGTGAGTGGGTAATCTCAAGCCCTAGACTATTGTTTAATTAATTTAATGTAATTATAATGTTAGTTTTGATTGATTCTTGATGTATTCAATTCTATGTTGAATTGCCTAAACTATGTAAGTATGAATTAGAGTGATTGACTTGCTTGTTACAAGAATTTATTTATATATACAGTCTAAGATATTAGTATGAAATCTCTAATATTTTTTTTTCAAAGTGGTATCTTATGGATGTTACCATAAGTTAGGTTGGATACCTACATTAAAGGTTAAATGATTGTTCTAATCTTATAATCTAGCCTTTTTTAGCTATCACTTTTTTGAAATCTTAATGCATTGAATGAATTAAATCTTGTAATTTAATTCATAACATAATTTAGTTTTAAAAATTAATTTTTAATAACATAATTTCCATGGAAACAATATTTTTATCATTATATTACTCGTTGTGATACATATAATTGCGTATTTATTGCACGCAATTCGTGTCTTGATCAACTTGGGTGTTTTTCAGTCGTGTAAATGGGTAATCTCAAGCCCTAGACTATTGTTTAATTAATTTAATGTAATTATAATTTTAGTTTTGATTGATTCTTGATGTATTCAATTCTATGTTGAATTGCCTAAACTATGTAAGTATGAATTAGAGTGATTGACTTGCTTGTTACAAGAATTTATTTATATACAGTCTAAGATATTAGTATGAAATCTCTAATATTTTTTTTTTCAAAGTGGTATCTTATGGTCATTTACCATAAGTTAGGTTGGACACCTACATTAAAGGTTAAATGATTGTTCTAATCTTATAATCTTGCCTTTTTAGCTATCACTTTTTTGAAATCTTAATGCAATGAATGAATTAAATCTAGTAATTTAATTCATAACATAATTTAGTTTTAAAAATTAATTTTTAATAACATAATTTCCATGGAAACAATATTTTTTATCATTATATTTCTCGTTGTGTTACATATAATTGCGTATTTTTGCACGCAATGTCTTGATCAACTTGCGTGTTTTTGGTCGTGTGAGTGGGTAATCTCAAACCCTATACTGTTGTTTAATTAATTTAATGTAATTATAGTTTTAGTTTTGATTGATTGTTGATGTATTCAATTGTTTGTTGAATTGCCTAAGCTATGTAAGTATAAATTAGAGTGAGTGACTTGCTTGTTACAAGTATTTATTTATATACGATCTAAGATATTAGTATGAAATCTCTAATATTTTTTTTCAAAGTGGTATCTTATAGGTACATTACCATAAGTTAGGTTGGACACCTACAATAAAGGTTAAATGATTGTTCTAATCTTATAATCTTAACTTTTTTAGCTATCACTTTTTTAAAATCTTAATGCATTGAATGAATTAAATCTAGTAATTTAATTCATAACATAATTTAGTTTTAAAAATTAATTTTTAATAACATAATTTCCATGGAAACAATATTTTTTATCATTATATTACTCGTTGTGATACATATAATTGCGTATTTATTGCACGCATTCGTGTCTTGATCAACTTGCGTGTTTGATCGTGTAAATGGGTAATCTCAAGCCCTAGACTATTGTTTAATTAATTTAATGTAATTATAATTTTAGTTTTGATTGATTCTTGATGTATTCAATTCTATGTTGAATTGCCTAAACTATGTAAGTATGAATTAGAGTGATTGACTTGCTTGTTACAAGAATTTATTTATATACGATCTAAGATATTAGTATGAAATCTCTAATATTTTTTTCAAGCGGTATCTTATGGTCATTACCATAAGTTAGGTTGGACACCTACATTAAAGGTTAAATGATTGTTCTAATCTTATAATCTTGCCTTTTTTAGCTATCACTTTTTTGAAATCTTAATGCATTGAATGAATTAAATCTAGTAATTTAATTCATAACATAATTTAGTTTTAAAAATTAATTTTTAATAACATAATTTCCATGGAAACAATATTTTTTATCATTATATTACTCGTTGTGATACATATAATTGCGTATTTATTGCACGCAATTAGGTGTCTTGATCAACTTGCGTGTTTTCGATCGTGTGAGTGGGTAATCTCAAGCCCTAGACTATTGTTTAATTAATTTAATGTAATTATAATTTTAGTTTTGATTGATTCTTGATGTATTCAATTCTATGTTGAATTGCCTAAACTATGTAAGTATGAATTAGAGTGATTGACTTGCTTGTTACAAGAATTTAGTTATATATACAATCTAAGATATTAGTATGAAATCTCTAATATTTTTTTTTCAAAGTGGTATCTTATGGATGTTACCATAAGTTAGGTTGGATACCTACATTAAAGGTTAAATGATTGTTCTAATCTTATAATCTAGCCTTTTTTAGCTATCACTTTTTTGAAATCTTAATGCATTGAATGAATTAAATCTTGTAATTTAATTCATAACATAATTTAGTTTTAAAAATTAATTTTTAATAACATAATTTCAATGGAAACAATATTTTTTATCATTATATTACTCGTTGTGATACATATAATTGCGTATTTATTGCACGCAATTCGTGTCTTGATCAACTTGCGTGTTTTTAGTCGTGTCAATGGGTAATCTCAAGCCCTATACTATTGTTTAATTAATTTAATGTAATTATAATTTTAGTTTTGATTGATTCTTGATGTATTCAATTCTATGTTGAATTGCCTAAACTATGTAAGTATGAATTAGAGTGATTGACTTGCTTGTTACAAGAATTTATTTATATACAGTCTAAGTTATTAGTATGAAATCTCTAATATTTTTTTTTTCAAAGTGGTATCTTATGGATGTTACCATAAGTTAGGTTGGACACCTACATTAAAGGTTAAATAATTGTTCTAATCTTATAATCTTGCCTTTTTTAGCTATCACTTTTTTGAAATCTTAATGCATTGAATGAATTAAATCTAGTAATTTAATCCATAACATAATTTAGTTTTAAAAATTAATTTTTAATAACATAATTTCCATGGAAACAATATTTTTTATCATTGTATTACTCGTTGTGATACATATAATTACGTATTTATTGCACGCAATTCGTGTCTTGATCAACTTGCGTGTTTTCAGTCGTGTAAATGGGTAATCTCAAGCCCTAGACTATTGTTTAATTAATTTAATATAATTATAATTTTAGTTTTGATTGATTCTTGATGTATTCAATTCTATGTTGAATTGCCTAAACTATGTAAGTATGAATTAGAGTGATTGACTTGCTTGTTACAAGAATTTATTTATATACAGTCTAAGATATTAGTATGAAATCTCTAATATTTTTTTTCAAAGTGGTATCTTATGGCTGTTACCATAAGTTAGGTTGGACACCTACATTAAAGGTTAAATGATTGTTCTAATCTTATAATCTTGCCTTTTTTAGCTATCACTTTTTTGAAATCTTAATGCATTGAATGAATTAAATCTAGTAATTTAATTCATAACATAATTTAGTTTTAAAAATTAATTTTTAATAACATAATTTCCATGGAAACAATATTTTTTATTATTATATTACTCGTTGTGATACATATAATTGCGTATTTATTGCACGCAATGTGTCTTGATCAACTTGCGTGTTTTTGGTCGTGTGAGTGGGTAATCTCAAGCCCTAGACTATTGTTAAATTAATTTAATGTAATTATAATTTTAGTTTTGATTGATTCTTGATGTATTCAATTCTATGTTGAATTGCCTAAACTATGTAAGTATGAATTAGAGTGATTGACTTGCTTGTTACAAGTATTTATTTATATACTGATCTAAGATATTAGTATGAAATCTCTAATATTTTTTTCAAAGTGGTATCTTACGGTACATGTTACCATAAGTTAGGTTGGACACCTACAATAAAGGTTAAATGATTGTTCTAATCTTATAATCTTAACTTTTTTAGCTATCACTTTTTTAAAATCTTAATGCATTGAATGAATTAAATCTAGTAATTTAATTCATAACATAATTTAGTTTTAAAAATTAATTTTTAATAACATAATTTCCATGGAAACAATATTTTTTATCATTATATTACTCGTTGTGATACATATAATTGCGTATTTTTTGCACGCAATTCGTGTCTTGATCAACTTGCGTGTTTTTGGTTGTGTGAGTGGGTAATCTCAAGCCCTAGACTATTGTTTAATTAATTTAATGTAATTATAATTTTAGTTTTGATGGATTCTTGATGTATTCAATTCTATGTTGATTTGCCTAAACTATGTAAGTATGAATTAGAGTGATTGACTTGCTTGTTACAAGAATTTATTTATATACGATCTAAGATATTAGTATGAAATCTCTAATATTTTTTTCAAGCGGTATCTTATGGTACATTACCATAAGTTAGGTTGGACACCTACATTAAAGGTTAAATGATTGTTCTAATCTTATAATCTTGCCTTTTTTAGCTATCACTTTTTTGAAATCTTAATGCAATGAATGAATTAAATCTAGTAATTTAATTCATAACATAATTTAGTTTTAAAAATTAATTTTTAATAACATAATTTCCATGGAAACAATATTTTTTATTATTATATTACTCGTTGTGATACATATAATTGCGTATTTATTGCACGCAATTAGGTGTCTTGATCAACTTGCGTGTTTTTGGTCGTGTGAGTGGGTAATCTCAAGCCCTAGACTATTGTTAAATTAATTTAATGTAATTATAATTTTAGATTTGATTGATTCTTGATGTATTCAATTCTATGTTGAATTGCCTAAACTATGTAAGTATGAATTAGAGTGATTGACTTGCTTGTTACAAGAATTTATTTATATATACTGATCTAAGATATTAGTATGAAATCTCTAATATTTTATTTTCCAAGTGGTATCTTATGGTTGTTACCATAAGTTAGGTTGGACACCTACATTAAAGGTTAAATGATTGTTCTAATCTTATAATCTTGCCTTTTTTAGCTATCACTTTTTTAAAATCTTAATGCATTGAATGAATTAAATCTAGTAATTTAATTCATAACATAATTTAGTTTTAAAAATTAATTTTTAATAACATAATTTCCATGGAAACAATATTTTTTTATTATTATATTACTCGTTGTGATACATATAATTGCGTATTTATTGCACGCAATTCGTGTCTTGATCAACTTGCGTGTTTTTAGTCGTGTCAATGGGTAATCTCAAGCCCTATACTATTGTTTAATTAATTTAATGTAATTATAATTTTAGTTTTGATTGATTCTTGATGTATTCAATTCTATGTTGAATTTCCTAAACTATGTAAGTATGAATTAGAGTTATTGACTTGCTTGTTACAAGAATTTATTTATATACAGTCTAAGATATTAGTATGAAATCTCTAATATTTTTTTTTTCAAAGTGGTATCTTATGGTTGTTACCATAAATTAGGTTGGACACCTACATTAAAGGTTAAATAATTGTTCTAATCTTATAATCTTGCCTTTTTTAGCTATCACATTTTTGAAATCTTAATGCATTGAATGAATTAAATATAGTAATTTAATTCATAACATAATTTAGTTTTAAAAATTAATTTTTAATAACATAATTTCCATGGAAACAATATTTTTTATCATTATATTACTCGTTGTTATACATATAATTGCGTATTTATTACCTGTGATTAGTGTCTTGATCAGCTTGCGTGTTTTTGGTCGTGTGAGTGGGTAATCTCAAGCCCTAGACTATTGTTTAATTAATTTAATGTAATTATAATTTTAGTTTTGATTGATTCTTGATGTATTCAATTCTATGTTGAATTGCCTAAACTATGTAAGTATGAATTAGAGTGATTGACTTGCTTGTTACAAGAATTTATTTATATATACAGTCTAAGATATTAGTATGAAATCTCTAATATTTTTTTTTCAAAGTGGTATCTTATGGATGTTACCATAAGTTAGGTTGGATACCTACATTAAAGGTTAAATGATTGTTCTAATCTTATAATCTAGCCTTTTTTAGCTATCACTTTTTTGAAATCTTAATGCATTGAATGAATTAAATCTTGTAATTTAATTCATAACATAATTTAGTTTTAAAAATTAATTTTTAATAACATAATTTCAATGGAAACAATATTTTTTATCATTATATTACTCGTTGTGATACATATAATTGCGTATTTATTGCACGCAATTCGTGTCTTGATCAACTTGCGTGTTTTTAGTCGTGTCAATGGGTAATCTCAAGCCCTATACTATTGTTTAATTAATTTAATGTAATTATAATTTTAGTTTTGATTGATTCTTGATGTATTCAATTCTATGTTGAATTGCCTAAACTATGTAAGTATGAATTAGAGTGATTGACTTGCTTGTTACAAGAATTTATTTATATACTGATCTAAGTTATTAGTATGAAATCTCTAATATTTTTTTTTCCAAGTGGTATCTTATGGATGTTACCATAAGTTAGGTTGGACACCTACATTAAAGGTTAAATAATTGTTCTAATCTTATAATCTTGCCTTTTTTAGCTATCACTTTTTTGAAATCTTAATGCATTGAATGAATTAAATCTAGTAATTTAATCCATAACATAATTTAGTTTTAAAAATTAATTTTTAATAACATAATTTCCATGGAAACAATATTTTTTATCATTATATTACTCGTTGTGATACATATAATTACGTATTTATTGCACGCAATTCGTGTCTTGATCAACTTGCGTGTTTTTAGTCGTGTAAATGGGTAATCTCAAGCCCTAGACTATTGTTTAATTAATTTAATATAATTATAATTTTAGTTTTGATTGATTCTTGATGTATTCAATTCTATGTTGAATTGCCTAAACTATGTAAGTATTAATTAGAGTGATTGACTTGCTTGTTACAAGAATTTATTTATATACAGTCTAAGATATTAGTATGAAATCTCTAATATTTTTTTTTCAAAGTGGTATCTTATGGCTGTTACCATAAGTTAGGTTGGACACCTACATTAAAGGTTAAATGATTGTTCTAATCTTATAATCTTGCCTTTTTTAGCTATCACTTTTTTGAAATCTTAATGCATTGAATGAATTAAATCTAATAATTTAATTCATAACATAATTTAGTTTTAAAAATTAATTTTTAATAACATAATTTCCATGGAAACAATATTTTTTATTATTATATTACTCGTTGTGATACATATAATTGCGTATTTATTGCACGCAATTCGTGTCTTGATCAACTTGCGTGTTTTTGGTCGTGTGAGTGGGTAATCTCAAGCCCTAGACTATTGTTAAATTAATTTAATGTAATTATAATTTTAGTTTTGATTGATTCTTGATGTATTCAATTCTATGTTGAATTGCCTAAACTATGTAAGTATGAATTAGAGTGATTGACTTGCTTGTTACAAGTATTTATTTATATACAGTCTAAGATATTAGTATGAAATCTCTAATATTTTTTTTCAAAGTGGTATCTTATGGCTGTTACCATAAGTTAGGTTGGACACCTACAATAAAGGTTAAATGATTGTTCTAATCTTATAATCTTAACTTTTTTAGCTATCACTTTTTTAAAATCTTAATGCATTGAATGAATTAAATCTAGTAATTTAATTCATAACATAATTTAGTTTTAAAAATTAATTTTTAATAACATAATTTCCATGGAAACAATATTTTTTATCATTATATTACTCGTTGTGATACATATAATTGCGTATTTTTTGCACGCAATTCGTGTCTTGATCAACTTGCGTGTTTTTGGTCGTGTGAGTGGGTAATCTCAAGCCCTAGACTATTGTTTAATTAATTTAATGTAATTATAATTTTAGTTTTGATGGATTCTTGATGTATTCAATTCTATGTTGAATTGCCTAAACTATGTAAGTATGAATTAGAGTGATTGACTTGCTTGTTACAAGAATTTATTTATATACAGTCTAAGATATTAGTATGAAATCTCTAATATTTTTTTCAAGCGGTATCTTATGGTACATTTACCATAAGTTAGGTTGGACACCTACATTAAAGGTTAAATGATTGTTCTAATCTTATAATCTTGCCTTTTTTAGCTATCACTTTTTTAAAATCTTAATGCAATGAATGAATTAAATCTAGTAATTTAATTCATAACATAATTTAGTTTTAAAAATTAATTTTTAATAACATAATTTCCATGGAAACAATATTTTTTATCATTATATTACTCGTTGTGATACATATAATTGCGTATTTATTGCACGCAATTCGTGTCTTGATCAACTTGCGTGTTTTTGGTCGTGTGAGTGGGTAATCTCAAGCCCTAGACTATTGTTAAATTAATTTAATGTAATTATAATTTTAGTTTTGATTGATTCTTGATGTATTCAATTCTATGTTGAATTGCCTAAACTATGTAAGTATGAATTAGAGTGATTGACTTGCTTGTTACAAGAATTTATTTATATATACAGTCTAAGATATTAGTATGAAATCTCTAATATTTTATTTTCCAAGTGGTATCTTATGGTTGTTACCATAAGTTAGGTTGGACACCTACATTAAAGGTTAAATGATTGTTCTAATCTTATAATCTTGCCTTTTTTAGCTATCACTTTTTTAAAATCTTAATGCATTGAATGAATTAAATCTAGTAATTTAATTCATAACATAATTTAGTTTTAAAAATTAATTTTTAATAACATAATTTCCATGGAAACAATATTTTTTATTATTATATTACTCGTTGTGATACATATAATTGCGTATTTATTGCACGCAATTCGTGTCTTGATCAACTTGCGTGTTTTTAGTCGTGTCAATGGGTAATCTCAAGCCCTATACTATTGTTTAATTAATTTAATGTAATTATAATTTTAGTTTTGATTGATTCTTGATGTATTCAATTCTATGTTGAATTTCCTAAACTATGTAAGTATGAATTAGAGTTATTGACTTGCTTGTTACAAGAATTTATTTATATACAGTCTAAGATATTAGTATGAAATCTCTAATATTTTTTTTTTCAAAGTGGTATCTTATGGTTGTTACCATAAATTAGGTTGGACACCTACATTAAAGGTTAAATAATTGTTCTAATCTTATAATCTTGCCTTTTTTAGCTATCACTTTTTTGAAATCTTAATGCATTGAATGAATTAAATCTAGTAATTTAATCCATAACATAATTTAGTTTTAAAAATTAATTTTTAATAACATAATTTCCATGGAAACAATATTTTTTATCATTATATTACTCGTTGTGATACATATAATTACGTATTTATTGCACGCAATTCGTGTCTTGATCAACTTGCGTGTTTTCAGTCGTGTAAATGGGTAATCTCAAGCCCTAGACTATTGTTTAATTAATTTAATATAATTATAATTTTAGTTTTGATTGATTCTTGATGTATTCAATTCTATGTTGAAATGCCTAAACTATGTAAGTATGAATTAGAGTGATTGACTTGCTTGTTACAAGAATTTATTTATATATACAGTCTAAGATATTAGTATGAAATCTCTAATATTTTTTTTTCAAAGTGGTATCTTATGGATGTTACCATAAGTTAGGTTGGATACCTACATTAAAGGTTAAATGATTGTTCTAATCTTATAATCTAGCCTTTTTTAGCTATCACTTTTTTGAAATCTTAATGCATTGAATGAATTAATCTTGTAATTTAATTCATAACATAATTTAGTTTTAAAAATTAATTTTTAATAACATAATTTCAATGGAAACAATATTTTTTATCATTATATTACTCGTTGTGATACATATAATTGCGTATTTATTGCACGCAATTAGGTGTCTTGATCAACTTGCGTGTTTTTAGTCGTGTCAATGGGTAATCTCAAGCCCTATACTATTGTTTAATTAATTTAATGTAATTATAATTTTAGTTTTGATTGATTCTTGATGTATTCAATTCTATGTTGAATTGCCTAAACTATGTAAGTATGAATTAGAGTGATTGACTTGCTTGTTACAAGAATTTATTTATATACAGTCTAAGTTATTAGTATGAAATCTCTAATATTTTTTTTTTCAAAGTGGTATCTTATGGATGTTACCATAAGTTAGGTTGGACACCTACATTAAAGGTTAAATAATTGTTCTAATCTTATAATCTTGCCTTTTTTAGCTATCACTTTTTTGAAATCTTAATGCATTGAATGAATTAAATCTAGTAATTTAATCCATAACATAATTTAGTTTTAAAAATTAATTTTTAATAACATAATTTCCATGGAAACAATATTTTTTATCATTATATTACTCGTTGTGATACATATAATTGCGTATTTATTGCACGCAATTCGTGTCTTGATCAACTTGCGTGTTTTTGGTCGTGTGAGTGGGTAATCTCAAGCCCTAGACTATTGTTAAATTAATTTAATAATTATAATTTTAGTTTTGATTGATTCTTGATGTATTCAATTCTATGTTGAATTGCCTGAACTATGTAAGTATGAATTAGAGTGATTGACTTGCTTGTTACAAGTATTTATTTATATTCAGTCTAAGATATTAGTATGAAATCTCTAATATTTTTTTCAAAGTGGTATCTTATGGTACATTTACCATAAGTTAGGTTGGACACCTACAATAAAGGTTAAATGATTGTTCTAATCTTATAATCTTAACTTTTTTAGCTATCACTTTTTTAAAATCTTAATGCATTGAATGAATTAAATCTAGTAATTTAATTCATAACATAATTTAGTTTTAAAAATTAATTTTTAATAACATAATTTCCATGGAAACAAAATTTTTTATCATTATATTACTCGTTGTGATACATATAATTGCGTATTTTTTACGCATAATTCGTGTCTTGATCAACTTGCGTGTTTTTGGTCGTGTGAGTGGGTAATCTCAAGCCCTAGACTATTGTTTAATTAATTTAATGTAATTATAATTTTAGTTTTGATGGATTCTTGATGTATTCAATTCTATGTTGAATTGCCTAAACTATGTTAGTATGAATTAGAGTGATTGACTTGCTTGTTACAAGAATTTATTTATATACTGATCTAAGATATTAGTATGAAATCTCTAATATTTTTTTTCAAAGCGGTATCTTATGGTTGTTACCATAAGTTAGGTTGGACACCTACATTAAAGGTTAAATGATTGTTCTAATCTTATAATCTTGCCTTTTTTAGCTATCACTTTTTTGAAATCTTAATGCAATGAATGAATTAAATCTAGTAATTTAATTCATAACATAATTTAGTTTTAAAAATTAATTTTTAATAACAAAATTTCCATGGAAACAATATTTTTTATCATTATATTACTCGTTGTGATACATATAATTAGTATTTATTGCACGCAATTAGGTGTCTTGATCAACTTGCGTGTTTTTGGTCGTGTGAGTGGGTAATCTCAAGCCACAGACTATTGTTAAATTAATTTAATGTAATTATAATTTTAGTTTTGATTGATTCTTGATGTATTCAATTCTATGTTGAATTGCCTAAACTATGTAAGTATGAATTAGAGTGATTGACTTGCTTGTTACAAGAATTTATTTATATATACAGTCTAAGATATTAGTATGAAATCTCTAATATTTTATTTTCCAAGTGGTATCTTCTGGTTGTTACCATAAGTTAGGTTGGACACCTACATTAAAGGTTAAATGATTGTTCTAATCTTATAATCTTGCCTTTTTTAGCTATCACTTTTTTAAAATCTTAATGCATTGAATGAATTAAATCTAGTAATTTAATTCATAACATAATTTAGTTTTAAAAATTAATTTTTAATAACATAATTTCCATGGAAACAATATTTTTTTATTATTATATTACTCGTTGTGATACATATAATTGCGTATTTATTGCACGCAATTCGTGTCTTGATCAACTTGCGTGTTTTTAGTCGTGTCAATGGGTAATCTCAAGCCCTATACTATTTTTTAATTAATTTAATGTAATTATAATTTTAGTTTTGATTGATTCTTGATGTATTCAATTCTATGTTGAATTTCCTAAACTATGTAAGTATGAATTAGAGTTATTGACTTGCTTGTTACAAGAATTTATTTATATACAGTCTAAGATATTAGTATGAAATCTCTAATATTTTTTTTTTCAAAGTGGTATCTTATGGTTGTTACCATAAGTTAGGTTGGACACCTACATTAAAGGTTAAATAATTGTTCTAATCTTATAATCTTGCCTTTTTGAGCTATCACATTTTTGAAATCTTAATGCATTGAATGAATTAAATATAGTAATTTAATCCATAACATAATTTAGTTTTAAAAATTAATTTTTAATAACATAATTTCCATGGAAACAATATTTTTTATCATTATATTACTCGTTGTTATACATATAAATGCGTATTTATTGCACGCAATTCGTGTCTTGATCAACTTGCGTGTTTTTGGTCGTGTGAGTGGGTAATCTCAAGCCCTAGACTATTGTTTAATTAATTTAATGTAATTATAATTTTAGTTTTGATTGATTCTTGATGTATTCAATTCTATGTTGAATTGCCTAAACTATGTAAGTATGAATTAGAGTGATTGACTTGCTTGTTACAAGAATTTATTTATATATACAGTCTAAGATATTAGTATGAAATCTCTAATATTTTTTTTTCAAAGTGGTATCTTATGGATGTTACCATAAGTTAGGTTGGATACCTACATTAAAGGTTAAATGATTGTTCTAATCTTATAATCTTGCCTTTTTTAGCTATCACTTTTTTGAAATCTTAATGCATTGAATGAATTAAATCTTGTAATTTAATTCATAACATAATTTAGTTTTAAAAATTAATTTTTAATAACATAATTTCCATGGAAACAATATATTTTATCATTATATTACTGGATTCGATACATATAATTGCGTATTTATTGCATGATTAGTGTCTTGATCAACTTGCGTGTTTTTGGTCGTGTGAGTGGGTAATCTCAAGCCCTAGACTATTGTTAAATTAATTTAATGTAATTATAATTTTAGTTTTGATTGATTCTTGATGTATTCAATTCTATGTTGAATTGCCTAAACTATGTAAGTATGAATTAGAGTGATTGACTTGCTTGTTACAAGAATTTATTTATATACAGTCTAAGATATTAGTATGAAATCTCTAATATTTTTTTTTTCAAAGTGGTATCTTATGGCTGTTACCATAAGTTAGGTTGGACACCTACATTAAAGGTTAAATGATTGTTCTAATCTTATAATCTTGCCTTTTTTAGCTATCACTTTTTTGAAATCTTAATGCATTGAATGAATTAAATCTAGTAATTTAATTCATAACATAATTTAGTTTTAAAAATTAATTTTTAATAACATAATTTGCATGGAAACAATATTTTTTATCATTATATTACTCGTTGTGATACATATAATTGCGTATTTATTGCACGCAATTCGTGTCTTGATCAACTTGCGTGTTTTCAGTCGTGTGAGTGGGTAATCTGAAGCCCTAGACTATTGTTTAATTCATTTAATGTAATTATAATTTTAGTTTTGATTGATTATTGATGTATTCAATTCTATGTTGAATTGCCTAAACTATGTAAGTATGAATTAGAGTGATTGACTTGCTTGTTACAAGAATTTATTTATATACAGTCTAAGATATTAGTATGAAATCTCTAAAATTTTTTTTTCAAAGGGGTATCTTATGGTACATTTACCATAAGTTAGGTTGGACACCTTCATTAAAGGTTAAATGATTGTTCTAATCTTTTAATCTTGCCTTTTTTAGCTATCACTTTTTTAAAATCTTAATGCATTGAATGAATTAAATCTAGTAATTTAATTCATAACATAATTTAGTTTTAAAAATTAATTTTTAATAACATAATTTCCATGGAAACAATATATTTTATCATTATATTACTCGTTGTGATACATATAATTGCGTATTTATTGCACGCAATTCGTGTCTTGATCAACTTGCGTGTTTTTAGTCGTGTCAATGGGTAATCTCAAGCCCTAGACTATTGTTTAATTAATTTAATGTAATTATAATTTTAGTTTTGATTGATTCTTGATGTATTCAATTCTATGTTGAATTGCCTAAACTATGTAAGTATGAATTAGAGTGATTGACTTGCTTGTTACAAGAATTTATTTATATACAGTCTAAGATATTAGTATGAAATCTCTAATATTTTTTTTTCAAAGTGGTATCTTATGGTTGTTACCATAAGTTAGGTTGGACACCTACATTAAAGGTTAAATGATTGTTCTAATCTTATAATGTTGCCTTTTTTAGCTATCACTTTTTTGAAATCTTAATGCATTGAATGAATTAAATCTAGTAATTTAATTCATAACATAATTTAGTTTTAAAAATTAATTTTTAATAACATAATTTCCATGGAAACAATATTTTTTATCATTATATTACTCGTTGTGATACATATAATTGCGTATTTATTGCACGCAATTCGTGTCTTGATCAACTTGCGTGTTTTCAGTCGTGTGAGTGGGTAATCTGAAGCCCTAGACTATTGTTTAATTCATTTAGTGTAATTATAATTTTAGTTTTGATTGATTATTGATGTATTCAATTCTATGTTGAATTGCCTAAACTATGTAAGTATGAATTAGAGTGATTGACTTGCTTGTTACAAGAATTTATTTATATACAGTCTAAGATATTAGTATGAAATCTCTAATATTTTTTTTTCAAAGTGGTATCTTATGGCTGTTACCATAAGTTAGGTTGGACACCTACATTAAAGGTTAAATGATTGTTCTAATCTTATAATCTTGCCTTTTTTAGCTATCACTTTTTTAAAATCTTAATGCATTGAATGAATTAAATCTAGTAATTTAATTCATAACATAATTTAGTTTTAAAAGTTAATTTTTAATAACATAATTTCCATGGAAACAATATTTTTTATCATTATATTACTCGTTGTGATACATATAATTGCGTATTTATTGCACGCAATTCGTGTCTTGATCAACTTGCGTGTTTTCAGTCGTGTCAATGGGTAATCTCAATCCCTAGACTATTGTTTAATTAATTTAATGTAATTATAATTTTAGTTTTGATTGATTCTTGATGTATTCAATTCTATGTTGAATTGCCTAAACTATGTAAGTATGAATTAGAGTGATTGACTTGCTTGTTACAAGAATTTATTTATATACAGTCTAAGATATTAGTATGAAATCTCTAATATTTTTTTTCAAAGTGGTATCTTATGGCTGTTACCATAAGTTAGGTTGGACACCTACATTAAAGGTTAAATGATTGTTCTAATCTTATAATCTTGCCTTTTTTAGCTCTCACTTTTTTAAAATCTTAATGCATTGAATGAATTAAATCTAACAAGTGAACCTCTAGGTTGTTCAAGATCTAGGTTGATTTATAATTATATTATGAATCAATATATAGTAAGAAAAGATGAGAAGTCTTAAGTGGAACTAGACTTCTAAAGTTATAATTAAGAATTTAATAATGTTTTAAATTATGTAAGTGATTTATAACATATTTAATTAAATTGTAGGATAGTAGTAAAGATAGTGACATGATTACATACTTTTCATAATTCTTGTGCAATTCACTTTTATTATTTTACATTATTTTATTTAAAAACAATCAAAACTCCATTTTACTAACATTAATTAACTTACTAGTGAACTTGTAGTTAAGAGTAAATATTATTATCAATTCTCGTGGGTATGAAAACTATTGTTCTTAATTACTATCATTTGTGTGTGATCATATATACTTGCATATTCCTAATCATGTCAATGAAGGAGAAGGATATTCTTTAGAACTTTCTTGGGAGCTAAGCATGAAATCTCAACAAGTCAAATGTGATCTATAGGAGGAGAAAGGTGATAAACACGAAGAACATCAAATTTTTCCACAGATAGTGTCGGATGTTGAGTTTGATTTCTACACTCATTGTGTTCATCCCTAAATTATTGATCTAGATCCTAAAATATATTATCAAACTATCAAAAAGGAACAACACTACGGTATCATATCTACTCTCATGCTAAATCAGTTCTCAAAGTATTTAATTGAAAAAGGGAGAGAGGATGTGAGTTTTGTTGCAAGAAAAGTTTTGAAGGCGTAGAAAGGCATACTTTAATAAGTAAATAGAGGGGATTATATATATGCTTAGATCAAGAATAATATCATAATTTTACCTTGATAAATAATATATTATTTTGATATTAATCGATATTTTAATGATCTTTCGTACATTAAAATATTAAATAATTAATATTTTATTGTATTTAATTTAAATGATAGTTATAATAATTGTGTATTCATAGTGTATTGACTATATCTATTTAGCTATTCAAATATGACGTGGATTAGATCAATCATAGAACGACACATGTAACTAGTAAAATTTTCTCTAACACTTAATATATAAGTGATTGTTTTCTATAATAATATTTCTTGGTGTATTTTTGGCTTATGATTTTAACATATTTATTTTTAATGGTTAAATATATTGTTAGAGTAAATTTGAAAATGTAAATGATATTTACTTTTTTTTAATATGTAATTTTATTTTGACATCTAAATTTTAACTTTTCTTACTGGTTTAAGTTTTTAGTTTTTATAATTAATATTAATATTAACATTATAGAAATTTTTTTAATGAATATTACTATGGTCTAGAAAATATGAATATATAGCATTTTGTTTCCATAAAAACAATGTTATTTTGTTGGAGGAAAATTCAACGCAAATGATGATAAATTAAAGGTGATATTGCTCGGAGAAGGTGGTCCAACTTGCACAAACTGGCATTATGATAGTGCCTTATATATTATTGGGTAGTACGGTCTTGTCTTTGGTTTGGCCACCGCCACATGGAGGGTCCAAAGTTCTTATCTTTTTAGTGGGGTTGACATCGGATATGAATGAGGCCTCATTGGTCAAAGTGTCTCTCTTCATTTCTCAAAAGCTTTTTACATCGTGCTGCTTGTCTCCCCCGTTTTTTTAATGACTTTTGATTAAATAGTTAATTTAGTTAATATTTTGAGGATAACATTCATTATTTATTTATTTTAAATTATAATATTAAATTAAAAAATATTTAATTTATAATTAAATAATTAATTTAAAAGTTATTAATTTTCTTAAAATTGATCATTAATATATTCGATAATAAATTCTATTTATACTTTTAAGAACAAATAAAAAATTAACATATATATTATTTGTTAATTTTTTTAATTTCTGAGTTTTTGATTAAATTTTTTTATTTATAAATTTATATTTATAATTATTTTTTTAATATTTATATATAAACTTAACAAAAATATTTGGTGGAAAAATATCACAAATATAAAAAAATTGATGAAAGATCTTCTTTTAAAAAAATTATGAGTAAAACTTTTAAATATAAAAACTAAAACTAAAAATTATTATCAAATATACTTATTACAAAAATCATTTGAAAAAACTCAAACAAAGAAATCAAAACAATTATTAAAAACAATGTTTGTTTTTTTTTTCTTAACTTATCCCAAAATAAGTAGATTATGTTTTTTTTTCCTTTTTAGTAAATTTTAATATTTATATTTTTAAGTTTCTAGACTACTATTGTAAACCACGATGACATGTATCGTTTAAATACAAGGAGTTTATGTTAACAAAGAGAATCTAATGTTTCTTTTTTACTCCTATAAAGTCCAATAAAAATTGGAAAATGATGAACAAGTACAGGCATATGATATTTCTTTACATATTGTTTTAACAATCAATGAACATAATAAACCACTAAACATACAATATCTGACAGATGCATGATCAATGTTGTAAAATAAAAAATTCTAACAATTACACACCATATGTTTATATTCCAAAGAATATATATATATATATATATATATATGCCTTTCACCTTTGAAATATTTGCACACTATATAACTGACCCAAATTTTTAGTAAGTTGAGCAAAATATACCAATAAAATAAATAAGCTTCTCTACATGAAAATGATATCAATTAAATAAGCATGAGCAATTCATTATATCCTACGTAAGCATATAAATGAAAAACTGTCAACTATTGAAAACATAGTGTCATGGCCCTCCGAAATATAATTCTCCCTCATCAATTTGCTATTATAGTCTAAACAGTTTCTAGATGGGGCATGCCTTATATTTACCACCATAATAATCATTTAACAAAAGGTGAAACTATCCTAAATTTATGTGGCCCGAATTATTCAATATACAGATACGGGATAATAGAATAATACAATGCAATCTAAATTAACTCAAGCATGTCTCAAAGTACACAAACCATAATATTTGCAACCAATTGCAAAATACGTTTTCAAACACTTAAGTAGTAAGTTAGCTCTAACAATTATTCAATCATGTAAATTAAGATACAGATACTAAATTTTGGATATCTTGATATACATTAATCCCTTAATTTTATGACTTATAAGATACAAAATTATCACTACTACAATACATACATATAACATCGATTTTTAACCATAATAGTAGGTCTATAACTATGGTTATAAGAACATACGCCTAAGTGAGAGAGACCATAGATATACCATATAAACATACCCATAGAGTGCTATAGACACACTACTACAAAACATATATATGGTCTCGGAAATTTAGTCTCAGTTATTTAAAAACCAAGGCCTTAGACAACATCAAATTTTTTTATTAATTTTTTTCTTTTTTTTTCTTTTTTTTTACAATTTGTTTCTCACATTTTTCATTTTCATAGCTCTCTCTCATTTTTCATTTTTCTTTTTTCATCTTCCCTCTCTCTCGCTCTCTCATTTTTCATTTTTCATTTTCCCTCTGCGCTTTTGTTTTTTTACTCTGGAAAGCTTTAGAAACATTTCTTTGTTTGGCTGTGGCATTGTTGGTAGCTGTTCTCTAGTCGCTAGTCGTTGGGGCTAGTGTGCTGCTGCTGGTCGCTGGTTCACTGGTTTCTAGACCATATGTATGTACATATATGTGTTACTTCCACCGTTATCTATCAATTTATCTGTTACTTCTTTTATAATGTGTAAGACGCCTCTCTGACTCTGGTTTTGATTTTTTTGATGCCCTAATTTGGGCAATTAGTTGGTCTTCTTAAATGTTTTTTCGTTAGGTTTCCAGATTCTTGCAAATCAAAACAAACCTCTCTCATTTTCATTTAGATTAAGGCTACATTTGGGTTATCAGTTTATCGTTTTCGATTTTGACTTTTCCCCATTTCTTAAATAAAAGTTTTTCCTTTATTAATCTTTGTGGAATTTATGGGTTCATTTGTTTTTATTATCTGTTCTATGGAATTTTCTTTCGTTAAAATCATAAATTGATGTGGGATTTCATCAAAACCATTTTCAGTTGAAGAAGGTTTGAATCTTTTTAAAGATTTTAGTTGAAAAAAGTTTGAATCTTTTTAAAGATTTCAGTTGAAAGAAAAATGAGTGGAGAAAAAACCTCTGCTACTATAAAAGCGCCTGTAGATTTTCTCAAGTCCATTCGAGGTTGTTCTGTTGTTGTTAAGCTTAACTCTGGGGTTGACTACAGAGGTGGTACTCTTTTACTATGTCTTTTGTATTTATATTATTCTCTTTGTCATAATTCCATAGGTTTGATTTATTTGTAATGTTAATTGGTGCAGGTATTCTAGCTTGTTTGGATGGATATGTGAACATAGCAATGGAGTAAACTAAAGAGTATGTAAACACGAAGTTGAAGAAAAAATATAGGGATACTTTCATTCGTGGTAATAATGGGAAATAGGTTCACTCCTTATGATATTGGCTTTGCTTCACTGATTATGCTGAGTATATAAAGTTGTCAATAGTGTTCCATTGCTATTTATTTGATGCAGTTTTGTACATCAGTACCACAAAGAAGACTTTAACTGACGGGGCTTAGTTTCATTTTACCTTCTTACAACTTGATCACCATTTTCTATTTGTTTTATATTTTAGGGCTTCACATACCCTGTGCTTATTGTTGTTCTATCATGTGGCCACACCTTTCACTGTCACTACTTGGATGCTATCAGCCCCATGACCATGCCAAAGATCCTTCATGCATCCCTTGTGCCATGGACAAGAGTTAAACACCAAATGTGGTAATTTATTTTGTGAATTCTGAATTTGATTTAACCTCTAAATAGTTTCTAATAGTTAGAAAGGAAATGGAAAGATGAAAACAAAATTAATGATTTTCCTAGTAGTGTAGAGGGTTGGATTTATCTACTATTATTTCTATTGTTCATTGTGTTTATGGTTCATTCTTATTTTATCTGTTGTTACCAGCACAATAGGTACACCAAGCATACCAACGTAGTAGGCATAGTAGGCACACCAGGTGCACCAGGCGTACAGGGGTAGCAGGTGCACTCACGTAGTAGGGGTACCAGCGTAGCAGGCACTAGGCGCACTGTGTTTTGAGTCTCAAAATAGATAAAAATAAATACTATACTCAAGTTATTTCATTTTCTGTATTTTAGGGCTTTATATACCCTATGCTTGTTGTTGTTCTACCATGTGGCCATACCTTTCACGATCACTACTTGGATGCTATTAGCCTCATGACCATGCCAAAGATCTTTCATGCATCCCTTATGCCATGGACAAGAGTTAAACACCAAATACAGTAAACTATTTTGTGAATTCTGAATTTGATTTTGACGTCTAAATAGTTTCCAATAGTTAGAAAGGAAATGGAAAGACGAAAACAAAATTAATGATTTTCCTAGTAGTGTACTGACTGGATTTATCTATTGTTATTTCTATTGTATATTGTGTTTATGATTCATTCTTATTTTATCTGTTGTTACCAGTAGTAGCAAACGCTAGCGATGAGGCACGCCAGCTTGTGACACACCAAGGCGCGCCGTATTTGTGCTTTGAGTCTCAAAATAGATAAAAATAAATACTATACTCAAGTTATTTCTATTGTACACCGTGTTTATTATTTTTTAGTGTATAATAAACTCTCGAATGTAATTATACTTTTAACTTTAATATAATATGATTTTTAATATTGTTTTTAATATTATTTTTAATAAATTTATTGTAATTTATATTGATTTAATTTTTAATATTGTAATTAATAATTGTAGTTTTTTTAATTTATGTATACCCTATAGCCTCAGTTATTAGAAAACCGAGGCCATAGGTCATTACCTATGGTCTCTCTCACTTAGGCCTCGGTTCTTATAACCATGACCATAGACCTATGGTCATGGTTAAAAACTGAGACCATATGTACTTTTGTAGTAGTGACATACCATTTAACCTCATTTTTCAATATAAATTAAAATAAATTGATAGATTGAAAAAATTAAAAGTCGTTATATTAAAATTAAGAGGAAAATTACATTTAAGAATTTTTATATACACTAAAACATAATAAAGCCTTACAATAGCTAGCTAATTAAAATGTTCCAAAATATGAAATACATGCAAAAAATTTACTAATATTAATACAATAGATGGTTGGTGTGCTGCTGCTGCTAGTGGTGCGTTATTGCTGGTGGTGTGTTGGTGTGCTATTGCTACTGTTGATGGCGCTCATGTGCTACTAGTGTGCTGCTAATGTTGGCGCTTATGTGCTACTAGTGCATGTGTTGGCGTGCTAGTGTTGGCACTGGTGTGCTGCTAGTGTTAGTGTAAAGCAAATTGGATTGAACTATAATGCTCAAGATAAGAGTGCTTATGTTCATTCAATGTTAAACACAATTGAAAATCTTACTCAATGGAGAGCTATTAAGACAAATGGAGCAGCACTAGTAAAGCCTCGAAAAGAGAATTCGACACTGGATCAAGAACCAAGGATTTCATTAAGCTCGAATCCAAGTATTAAAGTTGATAAACCCAAGCAACTAAAGCAAGAAATATCAGTTGATACTAGCCTATCAAATTGGTTGGTATCCTCAGAAGCCATACCACCAGTTAACAAAACAACAAGCACATTTTGTTTAGATGCTACACCAGTTACATTTGAAGGATCAAACTGCATGAAAAGCAAAGAAGATAGGACAAATTTAGGTGCTTTAATTGTTGAAAAGCTGGTGTGATGGCACTCATGTTATGATAAAAACCTTCCCAGTAAAGGAAAACCATTAGCAATAGACGATGAAGATGGTATGAAAGTGTTTCGAGGACAACTATCGTTATTTCTGTTGAGATCATATGCATTCTTGTTATTGAGCTCTTTCAATTGGCTTTCCAGGAATCTTTTTGCTGTGACTTAGTAAAACTCAAAAATCATTACTCATAAAAGATATTAATACATAAATTTGATAGGAAAAAAACATTTTAACCAAATAAAATTTTCTTTACATTTAATGAGATTACATGATTACCATATTAAACTCTGGTAGATAAACTTTTAGGGTGTGGTTTAACTATTCCCAGTCTAAGTATTCACAATATTACAGTAAGTAGTTTTCCTGTAACATGGAAATCAAGAAGCAATTCAGTAGGAAAGAATTGTGTATTGTTTACTAACTCTTGAAACTCTTGTTCTAAAACAAAGGCCAACATATTCTAAACTTTGATTTATGCCATTTGCAATGTTGACATGGATAGGGAGTAGGAGAATAGCCCTAGCAAGAATTTTTCATCCTTAATCATTATATATAACAATATTCTAAATAATCATTATATATAACAAGAGCTTAAAAATTAGGGTTTTACCTTAAGTGTAATGAACCTTGAGTGACAGATGGAGTTGCTTTGAAATTGTTGTCCACAATAACAATGCTATAACTAGAATTGCTATGAGCATGTACAAGTCCACCACAACCATTAATGAAAATGGGGTTAGCGAGTGTGAGTTTTTTGAATATCCAAGAGCAGGAAAGAGTGATGCAATACACCTAATCACGTTCACTAATAAAGCAAAGATGTTTGCCACTAAAATCAACATACAAATTGCCCGCTATCTTCAACTAGTACATAATCAGCTAAAAGATCAATCAATATAGTTAACCATTCCATTTTATCTCGTTAAATCACATTTTATTTTCAATCATTTCATCGACCAAAAATGTATTATTCATAGCATCTAAAGCAATAGTAAAAACATAATTTTATATTTTTTTCTCAATAATAATGTAGAATCATTATAAGACACTTTTGGAGTAACATGAAAAGTAATATAAAGACGAATTTTCAATGCACTAAATAAAATTCCAATTTTTTCACAAAGAGTTCTTATAACAACTCAAGTAATTTTGATAGTAGCTGATTTTCACTCAATACTCATTGAATCATCGGGCTTATTAGTGTCTCAGCAATATGGTAGCAACAAGCTGAAATGTAACATGAGATGTATTAGCTCCATAAAGCAATATGCAAAACTGTTAAGATTAGTACATAAGATACTTGAAATATTAAAGGACTAAGAAAGGAAGAAATGATCACATGCTGAAAGGGATCATCAGTCTCTTCAGAAGAAGGACGTACCAAACATGAATGTCTCATCTTGTAGAGAAGATCCTGAAGAAAAAAATACAATCTTCTAGGTGTATAATTTTCTTTGTTCAATTATAGAAGACATTTGAGCAATAAAATATCTTAATAAACATTAATAAGTGTAGTCATGCAAAGCAATAACATCGATAGTTTGCTTGAACCATTGACCATATAAGTGATGAATATATTCACTTACATTCTCAAGTCATTCTTAGGTTTACCCAGCATACGATATAAAATAAAAATATATATTTGGACCAAAGAACTAAGAAGTTGCAACTTAGAAAGTGGCCATAACCAAAACAAAATGAGCTATTAACATGCAAGGATTGGTTGAAAATATGGAATTTGGAAAGTGATTTTGAAGCTCTTCAACTAAATATTTTGCCAAGGCGCATCTAGGTAGAACATTTGAAGACCCTAAAATTTTAAAACATAACATTCCCTAGAGTAAGTGAATCAATATTTGAAAACTGTAAAGAAAGGTTGCTATGTGGAAATTACCTGCATCATTAGGACCGAGAATAAATAGAAACCAACTATGCTCTTTTAGCCATGAATGGGTTCCAATCGTTTTCCCTAGTTTTCCAAATTGTGATTTACAGATCAAAGATCCTTGTTATTATTTCAGCTATGTGTAAAAATTGCCTTAGTACAATATGAAAAAGAGTGATCTTTTTAATCTTTTACTCACCTAAGACTTGAAAAGGAGTGAAAAGATAATTTGCATGGATGAGAACTAAAATTTCCCATGAATACAAATAGGGAAGGAACCACCTTTTAATTCTCAAAAACATCGAGGATAATTGCTATTTTTTCCTCTAACTACAAGTGATTTGCTCGATGTGAATGACCCACTTGCGATGATATACTTGAACAATCTTTCTGTCATAACCCTTGTATGTGCCTTGAACCACCTAAACCTCTTTATTCTTGCGAACTAGCATAAACTTGACATTCTATTTCTAGCGAAGATCGGTGGAGAGAGGTGTGCTCATCAACACTCATTAGATGCTTGATGGAGCCGAGAAGTGTGCCTTTTGGTTCTTAAGGTGGGAGCTTGTAACCCTTGGATTGTACTTCATTTTGATGAACTAGAGTTTCTCTGGGACGTCTATGAAAAGTATAGAGAGTGGAGTTTGATGAGCAAAGAAAAGAAGTGGGAAAAAATTGGTAGTAATATAAGAGAGAAGAGTTACAGTATTAGGAATGGAAAAAAAGGAAAGAAGGCAAAAAATGGGAGGGAAAAAGGAAAAAAAATTGATAGAAATTTGTTGTGTTTGGTGTAAAAGAGAGAAAATTGATAATGTATGTCTATGGTCTGGGTTTTTAAATAATTGAGTCTATAAAGTATGTCTATGGCCTCAGTTTTTAAAAACCAAGGCTATATTTCCAAGACCATATGTATGTATTGTAGTAGTGTTAGGAGGTTGCATTGGATGCATTACTAGTCGGTTGAATTGATAAAGTAGCACATAGTTACTTAAGCTTGTAGGTGTTTATGAAAATTGGCTCAAGGTTTTGAAAGATATGGGTTTAGGTTTTTAAAACCTTGATAGTTTTTGTTGACTTGAGGTTGGTTAAGTCTTTCTTTTTGTATATCATCCTTACCTGACTCATTTAGAAGTGGTGCCTTAGAGCCCACAAATGATGCTACCGCACTTTGTCTGCTTAACTCTATCATATCATAGTACATCATATGAACCCTTTCATTTACTTATCTTATAGGGATTCTTTTCTCTTCAAACTATGGCTAAAAGAGCTAAGGTTTTCAAAACCTCAAAGAATATCCCTTATTCTATCAAAAAGGCTCAAGTAGGAGAGTCTTTGATGAATAAGATGAACCCTATGAGGAAGAAGAAGGCAATAAATGAAGATTATTCTAGGAGAGGAAGACTGAGGGCTTATCTCTCATGAAGTTACCACTCTCAATGCTTTAATTATCAAGCCGAAAAGACTATTACCTATTAAGAGCCACCAATGCATTTGTCATTAGTCAAAGTTACAAAAGTAATAATCAAATGTATTTATATTTGGTGGCCCACAAGAAATGACCATCCTTGTCCTAGAGACGAGTCTCGGTATTGTAGATTTCATAGAGATAGGGAATATTCTACATATGAATGACAAGACTTAAGAAAGGTGATTGAATTTATCTTAGAGGAGGGACACCTCAGTCACCTCATTATTGGAAGAGCTAATCCCTTAAATGCTTACCAAGAATGAGGTAATTAATGAGCTAGAGAGGAGTATGGATGAAAGTATGGTTGTGGAATATGTCTGCCTAATCAAGAAAGAGGAAGAGGTGGGGTATGTAGGAACCCCAGAAGAGGAAGAACATAACCTAACAAGCCAATGATAGATAATTATCCTCAAAGACCCCTATAATCTTAGGACAAAAAATGATGGAAATAGGATCCACTAGAGGGAGTAAGGGTGGTCTACTATGGTGTTGTCTTCTTAGTTGAAATAAATTGAAGGAAAGGGGATCTTGAATTGTTTGTTTGGAGCTTATCATGTTGACCTACTTTCTACATTTCCTCAGGTGCTCTTTTTGATTTTTGTTTGCTCAAACTCTTAATATAGGTCCTTCACACCGGACCACCTAACTATTCATTATAAAAATAATGCTTGATTATAAGGCTAGGATTCAAACTATTCACTGAGGTAATGCACCCAAGTAACCTATTTATAAGCATCCACTTACTTTCAAAATCTCCACAAGTAAAGTGTTCAGATTTGGACCAGCATTCTGATAAACTTAAGTCACACAAGTTATCAAACCCATTTATCTGGCACCTAAAATGTTAGTACAAAAACATAAGTATAATGTGTGTTCCTTGAGAAAATTCAATAATGAAAAACCCTAGCTATATTGATTTAATAAAATATCAATTAAATCAAAATCAACTAGCAACCCTAAAACAAATGTTGATGCCCAATAACTCAAATATTGTAGGCTTATTTATCACTCAAATATTACAACAAATTTTTTGAAAAACTAAGTAATGAAAAAAAGCATATAAGAATAGTTTTAGCAAAATAGGCCGAGAGAGAAAGCTTACAAGGCAAAAGTTGATTCAACTGTGGTTAAATAAAATATGAAGTATTAAGTTCTTTATATAGGAAACATTGAATCCCTAATGCTAAGTTAAAATAGAATTACAATTGTGTATATTAAACAATTTATAGAGAAGTAAATAATAGGGATAAAATAGTAATTGAAATATTTGGCTTTAGTAAAAATTAGGTTAAAGTTTAAAACCAGTCCTTTTGATCGATCAAATAAATCCTTAATTGATCTAGGGTATTAAATAAATAAATTTCGAGACAAGTAGATCGATCTAGTCATTTTTTGATCGATTTAACTACTAACCTCGATCGACCTAGACATATCTCGATCGATCAAGTTTCTAAATTCAAAATGATCCTATATGTCTAATATGAAATCTGATGTGCAAAAGAACAAAGATATACTTATAATATATTTGTTAGAGCTTGATAGTTTCTTTGGCTTGAAAATATTCTTGAAAGACACACCAAGAAACTAATATTACATTTGGAGGTTTTGTTCAGGAAACATCCAAATGTGTGCCATGGCATGCATGCAAAATTTTGCCTATAAACATTTTTCCAACATGCAAACTCATATTTTTCTCACATTTTCTCACACTTTCTTTGAAATCCTAATTTTTCTCTCCCCTAAACACAATTTCTCAAAAATCCCACCTTTCTACAAATTTCTTTCACAAATCCTTTCTAAAAACTAATTTCCTAACCAATTTTCACAATTCTATCAAGAAAGTTTCAAGTTTTTCATGTTCCTTCAAGATTTTTATATTCAAAGGGGTGTTCTTTATTTTTCTTCAAATCTTCAATAGAAAAAATAAGTATTCATAAATTATAGAATTAAGATCTTCAATTTAAATTTTTTGGGATTTGTAGAGTATTTATATATTTATTAAGGGTCCAAATCCTATTTAGGATAAATAAAGGGTTAGCAATTATTTGAAATAAAATTGTGTTATTCAAAATCTTGATGAACCCATAGATTTTGTGGTAAAAACTTGAAAATGGCACTTAAGAGTTCTAGGAAAGGAAAGAAAGTTTCAACCTACGGAGATTTTTATAGTTCAAAATTTTCAAGTTTTGATGCTAAAGTTCGCTTGGAAAAATCAGTACAAGTGAACAAATGTTTTATTCCAAAAGGAGGGATGGAACTTAATGATGGACTAGAAGGGATTACAGATGTAATAGTAGTCCTAGGATGGAAAACTTTTGTTAAGGAACCAGAGGCTACTATTGAATCATTAGTTCAAGAATTTTTTCACAAATTTCTCGATGCTATTAATAATAAAGTTTTGGTTAGGAATGTACCAGTGCCATATGGACCTTATGATATAAATGCTTACTTTAATTTAGTTCATGTTGGTTTAGGTGAGTATGAACAGTATTTTAGTAGTGAACAATATTGTAGTAGTGTGGATTATACTGTAGTATTAGATGCCTTAACTAGACAAGGTGTTGAATTGATTATAACTAGTGGTAAACATAAAGGTTTCGAAGATAAGTATTTAGACCAAACTTCAAGAATTTGGCAATACTTTGTATGTTCTAGAATGTTCCCAACAAATATTACAACACTATTTATAGAGAGTTATTTTACTATATTCAATCACTTGTTAGATGCCTATAGATGTTGGAGCAATAATTTACCAATGAATTGAGTTGTCTACAAATAGTCACCGTATGGGTTTTTTTTCTCCCAATTAATAACTTCTTTATGTAAGAAAGCAAGGGTACTCCATTCAAAAGGTGATGTTATTATACAACTTGGTGAATTATTGAATATGACTTACTTTGATAAGCTTACATCTGGTATGAACATCATTCCAAGAGAAAGAAGAGCCATTCCTCCAATAAGAATGTCTATGAAAGATCAATTTCATAAATTTTGTGAGAGAATGAGCTACCTGGAAGAATACCAACAAGCTTATTTTACTCAATAAACAACATTCCTAAATCAGTTGCATCGTGATCATGTGGCACATAATTGGTTAATATACGAAACTAATTGATTACAATTAAATCATCTTAAGGTAGATACAAGTCATTTAAAAACATTGGAGTATCCTCATTATGACTTCAATTGTATACCACCAAAAAGATCACGACAACATGAACCTGAAGATCATGTTATAGGTAATTTTTATATCTTTTTGTGAACATTATTTGGAAATGTTACTTTTATAACTGTTTGTTGAATTTGTGAGAAGTACACATCTATGTAATTATAATATGTTTGGATTGATGGATACACCTTCAATTCCATAGTAACTCTTGAATAATTTCAAACAAATGAGTAACTTTCCTCTCTTTACTCTTTATCTTTGTTTTATAATTTTTTTGATTGAGAGCAATGTAAATTCTAAGTTAGGGTAGGAAAAGATACATTTATAAAATTATGTGCTAAAATTGAAATTTTATATTCACATGTTTACATTTTTAGATTTTTTTTATTTTCCATTTTGTGTGCTTTTATTTATTTTTATTGAATTAGAAACTTTTGGTTTATTTTTAAAGTTTTCTTGCAAAATTATCATATCTTCTAAAGTTCATTTTAAAAAAATAATAAAGTCTTTGTTTTTTTAAATACTAATTATAAAAACATTTGATGGAGTAGTATGATAATTACTTAATTTTTGTTAGAATTAGTATTTCATGATAAAATGTTAAAATTACGATCAACCTAAAATCCGTGTTTAAAAATAAAATAGTAGAAATTATCTTTATGAGAATATATTTTGAGCCATTATCTTTCCATTTTGAGTGATAATATTTTTCTACTCTTTAAACACTCTTCTTATCAATTTTACATGATATCTATAGGTCTTGGCATTGAATGTTCAAATTTTTACATATAGTAAAATATCATTGATCTCCACACAAACTGTGTGTGCAATGAATACACAAGTATGTGTATCGTAACAAGTAATATAATGATAAGTAAAGATCATTCCCACGGAGATTATTTTATTAAAAATTAATTTTTAAAACTAAAAATAATAAAAATCAATTTTTTTGGTGTTTTTATATTTTAAGGAAGCAAAATTAAAATAACTAAAAGTAAATAGCAATAATTAATTAAATCAGATTTTGTGACTAAAAAGATATATGAAAAAATATCTAGGAATACTTAATCCCCCAATTTTCTAAACATACAAATCGCTAAAATCCACCCAATATAATTATCAATTAATTACATGATCAATTGAATCTAATCTAGCATGTATTTCTCTCTCAAGTAAACTACACACCATATAGTAATTAATTTAATCAAACTCTCATGCTAATTAAATTGCATACTACTCATTAAGTTCATCAATTATGGATCACATACATAAGAATCATACATCTCTACCTAGAAACTATGCATATTATTTAATCAAGAGAAACAATTAAATAATTCTCTCAAATCTATTTAATTGCCTCTATAGATAAAGTGTTCGTCAAAAAATTAATAGCATAAAAATCAGATTAAATAATATAATTAAATTATAATTATAATTGGGGTAAAATTTTATATCATCACATGGTGAAAATTGGGTTCATAAGATCCCTAGATTAATAAATTAATTACCCATAATTGTGTTCATAAAGCTCATATTTTTCATAAACAAAGACATAAAATTAATAAAGAAAAGAGTAGAAGAAGAAAAACAATCAATCTTTTGAATCTCCACCAAAATTATGTCGTCTCTTGAATTTTTCTCTCTTTTTATCTCTAAAAACTGACCAAAATTAGGCTAACGGAGGCTAATTAGGGTTTATGGAGTGATTAGGGGCTTAAATAAAGCTCAGGTACGATTTGGACCCTCTGATCAGCTTCAGATCAAGGGCTACAATCAAAACAAGCAAAATAGACAATTTCAGCCAATCATAGCGTCAAACGTGGTATGACATGATTCGTGGGAACGGATGGCGTGGCACATGGATGGAATACACAGAGCGATGGTGTGGTGACACATGGCATGGCACATTGACTGAATTCTGAACTCTGATTGAACGTCGTGCTTACACGTGGCACATGTTTTATCCTCCTCACACGCGGCGCAACATGATTTGCTCTCCGTGCTTGCATGGTGTGTACATGGCTTGCCCATTTAGCTCTTCTGCTTATGTGGCATGCCACGTGATAGCTTCTGATTAGTTATGTGTTAAAAATTCATAACAAATATATAAAAATTACAGAAAAATCCCAAAAATTATATTTTCCCCCCTTTTCACTAAAAAGTTTATATTTTAATTTTTTTGGAAATAAAAATACTATTTATTAAATAAAACAAGTAAATATTAAGTAAAAAAGTGTACTAATGACTCTATTTTTATAGAGTCATCAATCATATATTTATTTTTATTGCTTAAACTGAATAAGTTTAGTTGAAATTAAAAGTATATGCCTTTATATTCATTCATGCATGACTTCTAAGAAACAAAGCGACAAATTAGCTATACATCCGTCCTTTCTATAAGAAACAAACAAGAAGAAAATATCTCTAAAAAAAGAGAGATAAAAGAAAAAGAGATAAAGGGAAAAATAAATAGTATAAAATACATACTATCACTCATTATCTTCAAAGTTGTGAGAATTAATTAAATAAAAAAAATATAGGAAATAATTCCCTAAGAAGTCATTTTCATTTTCTTCATATCCTAAAAGACATTACTTGATGTTTTTATTTGATGAATTTGATTGATGTATGAAAGAAATATGTGATTTATTTATAAATCTTTTCAATTGATTCCTTTGATGAGATTAATATGATGTACTACTTTGAGCTTTTTATTCGTTATACATATGAAAACTATTAGTTTATTTCTATACATAAACTCTTTCGCATATACATTTGAATGAGTGCTCGAACGAATAGGATGTGTTATTGAGTGTATTCCTTGTGAGGTTAGAGTTCAAACAAATTAGAATTCTTTACACTTAGATTGGGTAAATTTTATATTCATACATTTTTGATTTTAATATGAAAGTGATTTTCAAACTAATTATTATAATAAATCATAAATGTTTAGAATATTGAAATGATTTGTGCTATAGATTTTAATTATAGAATTGAAATAATTTTTCAAAGCACGAGAAGTTTTGTTTTATTCTTTTATCTTTTTACTTTGGTTTTAAATTTTATTTTCTTTTTATGTTATTTATTTATTTACTATTTGTTTTACTTTTGATGTTTGGGGTTACTATACTTGAAAACCCCCCACGATACTTAAACTTGTCCACTAGGAAAACCTAGGGGTTTAAAGCCTTATTGCATATGCAAAATGTAACCATGTTATTTTAAAAAAATGATTAGGATAGTTTAATTTCTAGTTTTTCACCATTCTTTCTATGAGACTAGTAAGAAGCTAGTTGAGGGTTGTGATAAGTGCTCAAAAGCACTTAATATATCGTGATTATATACATGTTTAGTGATTATATATATTTGAGTTTTCTTGTTTTACTATCATTTTATGCAAATATATCTTTTTGGAATAACTTGTATATTTATTTGTTTTTCAAGTATTTCTTATATTAAAAAGATTCAACTTGAAAGAATTATACTTGAAGCACCATTACAACTTGAAAGATTAAAAGAAAGCATTGGTAAAATATTAAATATGTTTAAAAATTGGAAAAGAAAATTACGAGGAATTTAGGGCTCCAAAGTGATACAGTTTGAAGTGTGCCACAATATGAAAACATTGTAAGCTATGACGTAAGGCTAAAGGAATATGTCCCAAAGCATGTGTGCTATGATGTGAAAACTTTGTGTGCCACGGTGGAAAGAGAGTGGATTGGGCTTAAAACCATGGATAGATGTGTATGTCACGGCTTGAATAAAACATATGCCATAGTGCCAAGTTAAAAATTTCACCTTTTTCTCTTTTCCTTAGTCTATAAATAGGGCCCTATTTCTATTGCAAAATATATCTAGAATCCCACAGCTCTCTTATCAGCTAATTTCTTAGCCTTCTTAGTCTTTTTATTTCTTTTAGTAATTTAAAATTATTCTCTTATTTGAGAGTTAAACAATATTTTTTAATGAAATAGCTTTTAGTTTTAATTCAATAAAGAATGCATCAATTCTATCTAGAGGTTTTCCAGAAACAATCCTAAGGATTCTATTGAGGCATATTTAAAACGTATTCTTTTTAAAATATTTATTAAATAATGTATGTATGACTATAAATAATATAGGATATTAGTAATGTTGTTATGTTTGTAAAATGTTAAAGTAGATTAAGAAATGAATAAGTTTTATTTCATCATCAAAATTAAAACCAAAGTTTGTAAATGAAAAATTTATTAACAAAGTATTTTTATAATAAACAAGAGATTCAGATTTATGATTTAAATTATCTGAATTTGATTTTGAGTAGCACTCTTAAATGTTTTTGTCCATATCAACAATATAGTTAGAGTGTGTTCTTTTTCAATGGTTTTTATAAAAATTATTATTGAAGATATATTGACAACATATCTTTCATAGTAGTTTTAAAATTTGAAAGTTAGTTCCATAAACTTAAATAATAAACCTAACTTAGACACTTTAATGTGAGTTTAAATTATTAGACTCGACCAAAGGCAAAAATTGAATGGTTCCTTAATCTCTTAAAAAATAAATATAATTTAATTAAAATTAACTACTAGACCCAATCGAAGATATAAAGTGATTTTAATTAATAACAAATAATAGACTTAATTAATCTTCTATTTGTATATAAGAGATAATTAATAGTCCTAATTCATATCTTTGATAACCTACCTAATAACGAATAAGCATAATTAACTAACTAATATATCCTATAAATTATTCATTGCATGATAAATTTTTAATTGCTTAAATGTTTATTGAATCTATCTTTCTTTTATGTCATTAGTTTAAAAACTCAACCCAAAACAATTTCCATAACATGTTTAGGTTATTTAGTTTCATTTTTAAAGAATTTGTTGGTGATTTAAAAACATGATTTCTCTTTAGACTAACCTTGAAAGTATCCTTATCATTTTCTATATGTTATTTGTGCAATTGCGAGCAATTTTATAAATCATATAAAATTTATGCATAACAAATTTATGCATCTAGTTTTTGGCGCTATTGTTAGGGAACTAGTAATAACAAAAAAAAACTCACTTTTTTTTGTATCATCACCTAGCCACTAGATCAATCTAACATATTCTCAATTGATCGAACACATAGTTTGATCCATTGAAACCCTTATCGATCAATGCAATACTATAATCAAAACATGCTTGATCGATCAACCATTAATTACTTGATCAATTTAATGTGCATAAGAACATAGATATACCTAATATGTATTCATTGGGGCTCAATAGTTTCTTTGGCTTGAAATATTCTTAAAAAACATTCCTAGAAAGGAAAATTACATTTGTATCTTTTGTTCACGAATATCACCAAGACTCATATAAACCTTACACTTACCATTCCCTTTATATATTCCATATACTCAACAATTTCCACCATATTACTCATCAACTTCACATGTCTATCCATCACAATGTATTCCACCTAACTATGTTCAATAAAAACCTACTTCTTCTCATCAACAATTGGCTCATCCTTGTATCTTCTCTGATAATAATTAGTTCCTTGAAATAGTTTCCACTCATCATATTAGCTACAACAAATTCAATCTTGACACTCTAATCCCTTATTAAGGCCAAGAACTTGTAATGCTAGGTAGTGGTCATTTTATTTTAATGGAAAACATCCATTTTACCAATATTTTTATTCCCAAACATACCCTCACTTTGGCTGATTTTCTACATTTACCTCAATTAACTAAGAACCTAATTTCAATAAGGAATATATGTTTTGACAATAACATTTCAATTAAGTTTTTTCATAACCCTTTCTATTAAGCATCTAGCCAAGGGCACCGTAATCCTAGTAGAAGGAGTTGAAGATGGCCTTTATAAAATACCTTCACCAACTCATTTTTAGCAACCATGTAGTTATACTAGTTTATTGAAAAGTAAAAGCCATATAGATAGAGCTCTTTAGCATGATAGTTTGGACAATCCCAATTTGGCAATACTAGATAGAGTAGTTAAAGGTACTCAACAATCTATTACTAGTATATGCTATGATGTTTACCATATGGGCAAAGCATATTGATTACCTATGATCAATGTACATACTCATGCTACCAAAAATTTTGAGATAGTTCATTTGAACATATAGAGATCATCCTCTGTAGCTATGTGTGATGCATAATAAAGGTCAAGCTGCACAAAGTTTCCATCATTTTGATTCCTTTTTGAGCAGACAATTTAATGTTCAAATCATGCAATTACAAAGTAATAAAGCAACTGAATTTCAAACTTTAGAATCATGTTTTTATTTTCTGGTGGATACATCAAGATGATTTGTTGTCCTTTTAATCCATCTCAAAATAGCATGGTTAAGAGAAAAAAATAGACAGACGTTGAATTGGATTGTTTATTATGGTTCAAGCTAGTTTGCTTTTAAAATTTTGGGAATGTTGTTTCATTAGAATAGTGTATTTTACTAATGGATTACCCTCAAATACCCTTGTTTTTAAATCCCCTTATGTGTTTTTGTACAATGAATTGATAGACTAGCACTTCTTAAGGTGGTAGGTTGTATTTGTTTCCCTATACATGACCTTATAATGCTAACAAGCTTCGTTATGTCCTATACATTACCCCACACGTAAAGTTTCATGAAAAAGAATTTCCTTATTTGATATGCTTTCTTTTCAACTTCCATGTTCTCAAGCTCAAAATAGTACTCTTTTTCCTTGGTTTGTCCAATTACCTATAAAAAAATTATAGTCTATGCATATCTATAATAAATACCATAACACTAATACCCTATATGCCACTTATATATATACACACACACACACAGCTAAATAACTCAAGAGAATGCATAGATACTTAATCTTCATCATCATCTTCATCTTCATCATCAACCATGAACGATAACATATATTTTGACCACATCTCTCATAGTTTATCCAAAGTTGTGCACTTGTACGGAGCATCTACATTATTCTATTACAAATGAAAAAGGATTAATATTAAATATATAGCTAATGTAATTTGCAAAAATATTGTTATAATGAAGATAAGTAAATTAAAGTTAGAAAGCTTACATGTAATTTCGTAATAGGTGTTGATAAATTTTGTATGATTTCATTCATGAACTTTATTGTATCATATCCAAACATTTTGATAATAGCTTGTTTGGCACACTCTTAAAATTAATTTATGTTAGCTAAATGTTCAGTATTTAATATGTATTACTAACAAAACTAATTAAATTTAAAATCTATAAACTTACATTCTGGTTTAACCATACTAATGGTTTTTTTTTTAATTTTGAACTTTAGCACACTAAAGTCTATGAGCCTCTATACAATTCACATGTAATATTAATAAATATGTATGATGATTTAGTATTTTGGGGTCATAATACTAAATCAATTAAGCTCACCTGTCGAGTACATTATGAACATCTTCTATACAAGTGTTTCAAAGATTCCAAATAATAGGATGTATAAAATTATGACTCTTCCACAACCAAAACCCAATTATGACTAAAATAGTTAAACAAGAAAATTATATACATTAAAGTTATAGCTATATTATAATTAAGTCAAAAATTAAATTAATTATTTTGCAGGATATGGAATAAGCATCTTTCCATTCACTCATAGCTCTAAATAACTATTGCATACTCTAGTAGCTCATTTTGATAAATGATGGGTCAAAGAAATTGCATAGTTGATTCATTCGCTAAAATCGAGTCATCATGTAACTTTATATAATAAGACTTATGATTAATTATTAAAATCATATACAAATATGTTTTGAATGCTACAATTTATGAGTCAATATTTTAGAAAAACCAACGCAAATTGGTAAAAAAATTCATCAATTTTGTTAAAAAATGATGAAAAATAAGTTTTAGCTATGTTTGCATTGTATTTTATTAAAACCAATGAAAAAATATGATGTAAGTAGACTTTGGTAGTAGTTCCCTTTTTGAGTTCTTCTATTGATCAATCTTCATAATCTACTACCACTATGTCTACTTCAAATTTTTCTTCATCATATTCCTTCCCTTATTTTCCTAAGACTTTGTTGAGAATTCAAAGGGTATTTACCTGATTATTGAGCTACGTTTTTCTATTGTTGGTCATCAAATGACCACTAGGCCTAAGAATGGCATTGTCAAGCCCAAGGTATGGTTAACTAATGTAAGATTAAGAATGGCATTGTCAAGCCTAAGGTATTGTTAAACTAATGTAATCTTACATGAGCCAACTTCTATTCAAGAAGCATTACAATGTCCAAAGTGGAAGCAAGTAATGTAGATAGAGTGTGATGCATTAGTTTAAAGCAACATATGAAAGCTGATGCCTCATTCTAAGGATAAGAAGGTTTTAAGAAACAAGTAGGTACATAGAACAAAGTTGCATGTAAGCTTATGGACTATTGAATAAGTATACATCCCATGTGTTGTAAAGGCGTATGACCAAAAAAAGGTTATTGATTATACTGAGACTTTTAGTCAAGTGGTTAAACACTTAACTATCATAATAGTTCTTACTATAGCATTGTTTAAGAATTGGGTAGTGAGGCAACTTAATGTAGACAATGCTTTTTGATGCAAAAATTTTGCATTTATAAAAATAGCTTGTAATTGTATCCATCACTTATAATAAGTGGTAGATATACTAACAAGGTCGGTTTAAAGAGGAACTATATGATTTTAAATAATTCAACAAATCTTTTAAAAAAGAATAAAAAATAAACCTAAATATTTTGTCACAATATTTGGTTTTAAAAATTCTAATCTAGTAAGATATATTAAAGATATAGAATTGATTCAAACAATTCTAGATAGATAGATAATTAATACTCAATGGAGAATTTATAGGAATTATTAGCTAATTGACCATATTTGCTTAGAATTAATCAGGTTAATAAATATATATATAGGTTTAGATTATTAACAAGGATTAGTTTCTTTGTTAATTAAATCAAATAAATTCTTTTGTCAGGGATCAATAACTAATAAGATTAAATTATGATTTATTCCTAAGAAAATAGTAAATCATTTAAATCAATGTGTCAAAATCAGATCCTAAAATCATATCCTATAATTATGATTTGGTAGGGCTATCTATTTAAACACTTATTCAAGGTGTCAAAATCAGATCCTAAAACCTAACTTTCAAATTTTTAAATCTACTAATAAGTCACCAATATATTAATCAGTCAATTTTTTTTTCTAAAAATCATCATTAAATAAATAATTTCAATTTATTTTTTAAAATATTCACCTAAATTAATTTTACAAACATAGAAACATAACTAATATCTCATAGTAATAATCAATCAGACATGTTCAAATTTAATAAATGATTAGCAAATTAAAAATAACAATAACAAAGATACATAAAAATTGAATATGTAAATAGTCGAATATAATTAAAATAATTATCCCAATGTATTCTTGAGTATACAATCTATGATATGAAAAACCTCCAAAAAAATATGTCTCTACTGTTTCTTGAATCAAAACTATTATAAAACTAAGAAAAGAAAATTTTGCTGAAAATAAATATTCCTAAATCTAAAAGTTTGTACGGCTGAAAAACTATATATATAAAAACCAAAATAAATGTATTTATAGCTAAGGATGTCAAGAAGGACTTATTGAAATGAAATTATACGAGCATTGTGGCCCAATATTTCCTCCATCATACCCTGTCTTATAAAGGTACACCTTAAATCTATCCCGAATAGGTTATCCCCGACCCAATTTTTCCACACAGTATCTTAGCACAAACTACATGAATTGTGACTTTAAACATGTAAGAGTGCATTGTAGCCCACTATGTTTCATGCTACGACCCATGTTGCTTGTTTCCACTTCTTACTTTTAGGCCCTAACAACTAGTTGTATATATGTAAGGCTTTCGTGCATTTTTCTTTTATTTTTCTAAATTGCAAATGAGCTTTCAAATGTTATCAATTTAAATAAATTGAAGCTAAAAATATTTAAAAAATAACAAAACATACCCCTGATTCTGAAAATATAGATTTGTTTAAATAATGATAAAATCATGCATATTCAAATCTATTTATAGCATTTAAGTGTAACTAAATCCTGAAATATTAGTGCTTTTCAAGTACTCATCATTTTCCTTAATTGAAAATTGGATCATTACTATAAAAACGGGCTTTAAAGTCAGTTCGTTGAATTGAATTTAAATGGAAAGACTTAAAATTTAAAGTTGGTTCATGGGTTGAACCAACTTTAAAGTTTTTTTTACATATTTTACTCATTTTATACTCTACTTAAGAGCCTATATTCAATGACATATAAATTTATATAACAATTTTGTGATTATTTTTTTAAATAACTACACTACTTCAAATCACAGATATTTTAATGAGCATCATATTGTTGAATCATGTCTTTCCCATTTCATAATACTTATACAAAACCTACATATTAAAAATAATAACATACATATACAAAAATTTATACACATAATATACAAAAAATAACGCAAAGTGACTAATAAGTGCATATGATTAATAGAAATACTTACAAGAGTAAATAAAGGAAATGAAGAAAAAAATGATATTTTGTAAGTGAAAAAATGGGTATAAAGTTTTTTAGTATTTCACTCAAAAAATAGAGGATTTGGAAGATAATTTGGAGAGGAATAACACCCACTAACGATGATGGAATTGGTGGTCGTAGGTGAAGCTCGGTTTTGGGTTTTTGGGTTTTTGGGTGTTGTTTACAATTTTGCAAATTAAAATCTGTGTTTGATGGGGGAAGAAAGAAGAGAAAAGGAAAAATCCACATGTATAGCGTTGGTTCTTCACTAAACCGACTTTAAATTCATTTTAAGTTAGTTTTCCCCAAAAATTGACTTTACATATCGACTTAAATGCAACATTTTGTAATAGTGGATGAGGAAGTGTATATGACACAACTTGTTAGATTTGAGCATCTAGAATTCTCAAATTATGCTTAAAAGTTGAAAAAGGCTTTGTACGAGGTCAAACAAGCTCCTAATATTTGATTGATGAAGTCGAGTCAGTGTTTACATGATATGGGGTTCAAATCCTCTAAATCTAATGTTTTTATCCTTATTTATCAAAATGGTGCTAATATGGTGTTGCTTTTAGTCTACATGGATGACATATTAGAGACTAGCAATAACTCAACACCTATTTAAGCTATTATAGACAAGCTTCATGAAGTAAAGCCAGTCACTTCTCATTTACAAGCTGGAAAATTTTTGTCAAAGTTTGATGGTGTAGTATTAGAGGATGCAACACTTTACAGAATAGTTATAAAAGCCTTACAGTATTGTACTTTGACTAGACCAAACATAAAATATTTAGTAAATAATTTATGTCAATTTTGGTAAGCCTTGTTGTACTTTGTGTGTGTGTGTTGGCTTCCCATGTGTAAAAGATGGAGTATTTTTATTTTACTCAATATTCTGTCTTGTTTTATGTAAGGTTAGTTACTATAGATCATTAATGCATACATGTACAATGTTAGGTACACTTTGCATGTGAGCATGCTTACATATACCATGGGTTAGTCTTTGTAGTGTTGTCATTGGTATTTTTGTTTTGTATTAGGTGCCGATATTTATGGAAATTACGTGGCAAGATTTGAATAAAAAATGGAAGTTTTGGCACCTAGACAAGGTCCTTGACAAAGGCCTCATCGGAACCCTAATGAGGTGGTTGATAAGGACCTTATATGAGGTCATAGTGAGGTTGGTTGTTGAGCTTGGGTGATGTCTATAAATACCCTTTATCTTTGTGTTTTTTATGTAGAAAAGTTATAGCAGGGCATGATCAAATTGGCAACTCATTTTTCTATTTCTATATCACTATTACCTTGAATGTTATTTGGAATTAGTGATTTACCTTGAATGTTATTCGGCATTAGTGATTTGTGACTAAGTGAGCAAAATTGTGTTTTTGAATGGTGAGTATCAAGACAGTGTTTACGAGTTGGTTTTTCATGAGGAGCCTATATGGTGATGAGCCATGTGTTAGTATGTTTTGCCTTCATGAAACTTTTTATACGTGAGAATAACTTTATGAGAGTGGATTGAGTTGAACTATTTGAGTTGTCAAATATTTGGCTATGTATAATACATGGATTGACTATGTGTTGCACATATGATTTATGGTTCATGGTTGACTGTATGTTCCATGTAGATTATTGGGTGGTTCTATTGAATTTCACATTACTCATTACTAATCTACAATTTTGGATCATACCAAATAAGGTGGTGTTGGCTTTTCAAGAAAGTTAGTTCATATGTCGAACCATCTTATTATGAAAATAGCAAGCGAGGTCAACAATAGGTTTTTTGGAATGATCCTAGTTGATATAGGGGCTTTATTTCTATCAAGTTTGTAGTTATTTTATTACTTAGTGAATTTTGTTGTTGCTAAGTGGTTTCCATAAGCAACCCGAGGATGTTACCATATAGGCAAAGCTTCTATTTGGGTTTACCTTATTTTATCTAGTGTTATGCATGCTCTAATAATTGGCTATACAGTTAGAGTTTAAATTGTATATGTCTCTATATACTTAAGTTTAAACTTTGATTAGAAAGATTTTATTTTTTATTGCATGCTTTCTAAATATTGAATATTGCATATGCTATATAATATTGCTTGTGTGATTATTTTTACTATTGATGTGATTAGCTAGCAAGTGTTTATCACTCCATTGTTTGCGTTTTTTGGATGGGTCCTTAAGGAGTCAATATCTCCTTAATCTGATTATGCATCCGGCCTTGGATTCCTTCAATGTTGTTATGCATGATTAGATTATTATGTTACGATAATCTATGTTTCTATTTTGTATGTTTAGATATACTAGATCTAGATTCTGATTAAAAAGCTTATTTTTTTTGTTTAGTTGTATTCTTTGTTTCTTTTACTTGTAGCATGCCTATAACTTTATTTTTATTACTTTTGCAATATTAAATTAATCTACTTACTTCCTAATTAATGTATATTGTTTCTATATTTTATTTACATGCGAGTGTGGTGTAAGTCTCTAAGGAGTCTATATCTTCTTAACTTGGTTATGTACAAGGTGTTAGAATTTTTATTTGGTTTTCTATACTTTGTATGATCACATGCTATGAGAGTACAATCATCATTTATTGAATATGTTATCATTTATGAAATCAAGAAGTAATTGGAAATCCTTTATTATTCTAGTATGCATTCTTGTCTCACATGTTGTTTATTGTTTTCCATGCTTATGCTTGCTACTATTATGGACAAGAGCCTATAAGGCATACCATTACTATTGTGTTTACTACAGTTTGTTCTTTCCTATTGTTGGTCGTGTTTATTGTGTGAGCATGTTATTTTGTACTTCATTGTGTTAGTTGATTAATTCATATTTGTGAGGCTTGCTTGGAAAAATTATTATAAAAATCACAGAAAGATTCCATGGGTTGTTATTTTCACCCCTTAGCTAGGTCGCAATTACTAATTTGAGTTAGAAGAACAAATTAACTTCATGCAATTGTTCCTACATATGAAATTTTCAATTTCTACACCATCATACCACAAAATAATGAAGTGAAACAAAAAATATGATTGAAGTATATTTATGGTACTAAGGATCTTGATCTTATGCTTTACACATGGCTTAAACTCTGGAATAAATTGGTTATGATGATATTGGTTGGGCTGCTTGTAGAGATGATGGACATAGCATATGTGGCAATTGTGTTTTTCTTGTTCATTCATTTATTTCATGGAAGATAGGAAAACAATATGTTTTTTCAAGGTCCTCAACTGAGGAAATATTTAGAGCACTAGCACTCACCATTACCGAGGTACTATGGATTCAAAAGACACTAAGCAAGTTTCAAATATCCTTATCTCATCCACCTATCATTTTTTTGTGATAAGTCATGCAAGATGTTTAGCCAAAAAGACTCTGCTCCATTCTTTCCCAAATTAAGCATGATGATATAGACTTTCATTTCATTTGGAAAAAGTATTCATTGGTTATTTGTTTATGGACTTAGTCCTTCACAAAAACTAGTATATGCAATGACAAAGCCCTTTGGAACAATGAGTTTTGAAGAATTAAAAACTAAGCTCACAGTCTTTCCAATACCATAAGCTTAAGGGGGATATTTAGCTAAGTTGATAAAAGTGTGGTGCAAAGTAGTAATTGTGTTTATCATGTAGTGGGTTGGAGATACTATATTCATAAGCTATCATAGCTATTGCATGGCCTATTATGGGTTGCTAGGTTGTTACTAGCTTATGAATTAGATAACTTTAAGAGTGTATTGGATATGATTTTTATAATTTAAAACCCGTCTTGAATTCTCAACTTTAGGCTTAGAAAGCTAGGTTCACTTAAGATTTCCAACATTTTCTTATTGTGTAATTGATAAATAATACAATTATCAATCAACTGAAATCTTGAACAACCTAGCATATTTAATTCATTCAATTCTTTAAGATCTAAAAATTTAATAAAGAAACTAAGGAAGATTAAAACCATTGATAACATTTAACTAAATAATTCAATCCTACTTGTAACAAAAGCCACAAGGTGCTTCTTGGAATAAGAATATTAGCAATAAATTAGTTGTACACCCCAATTCATAACATGCTTGGTTTTGATATTTAAACATGAAAGTTCATTTGTTTAGTTATGGATAAAATTATCTAACTCGTAGAATATCAGTGGAAGTATGATGAATTAAAAGTTTACAGAACGACTAGACTTGCATTCATGTGTAAATAAAATAATAAGAAAAATAAAGATCAATAAACAATATTTTTAGGTAGAAACAACCTAAGTCAAACTAATGAACTAAGAAGAAAATCCTCGGTCCACCGAACCACCTAAAAAATATCTAGTTACAAGGCGAGGATCCAAACTATCCACCTAGGTAATGCCCCCGAGTAACCTACTTACAAGCCACTACTTTCATCATATTCTATATAATAAAGGTATTCAAATCCAAACCAACATTCTGACAAACTCGAGTCCCACCAGTTAATTGAACATGCCCTACTATCACTGGAAAAGTTAGCACACAAAAAAAAGTGTAAGTGTGTTTCCTAGAGCAGATTCAATAATGAATAACCCTAACTAGTTGGTTTAAACAATATATCATATAAGTAAAAAACAACTAGTAACTCTAGTGCATTTAGTTTAAAAGCACAATATCTCAATTATTGTAGGCTTGTTAATCCATCAAACACAATCACAAATGTTTGATAAATTAACTTAATGAAAAATCCTACTTGAAATCTTTTAGCAAAATAAGAGAGAGAATAAAAGATCAAGAGAATAGACATAATTAAGCTCTTGCGTGGTTAATTTCAATTGTGTGCTTAGATTTATATTTATAAAATACATTGTAGCACTTTAGGTCAAAGTTAAATTACCATCTTGTCCATAAAATTAGTTAAATGAGTTTTAAGGAATAAGGAAAATATAACAAAAGGCGATTCCAATTCGTATTAAAAATAGGTTTTAAAATCAAAGTAGTGGCTGCTTAATTGATCTAATCAAGTGTTTGATTGATCGAGTACATAGTTTGATAGATCTAGTGTATCAATTGATTAATTCTTAAACACATATATTGATCTAGTTATTAATCTTGATCAATCTAGTATTGGATCAATTGAGTATTAATCTCTTGATCAATCTAGTCATATAAATAATTGATTCAATAGGTAATATAGCTCGACCGATCTAGTCACTACTCGATCAATTGAGTAGCCCATTTTCATATTATTCCTATATGTCTAATATGCAATTTAATGTGCACGGGAATATAGATATAACTTAGATGTGATCATTGAGGCTTTATAGTTTCTTTAGTTGGAAAATATTCGTCTAACACACTTAGAAACTAAAATTCCAATTGTATGTTTCGTTTACAAATATCACCAACACTCACATAAACCTTACAATCTCCCTCTTTAGCATATTATTTTGGAAAAACCTCCCTCTCAATACATAATTCTCATAGGTAAATTAATGTTTTACATAATGATACTATCCTATGATCCGGTGGAATCATCTTCGCTTGAATCTTGAAAGCTCATGTTTACGCTGAAAAATAGAAACATAAACAACCAAACAACTTGTTCTGAAAGATGAATTGTTCATTAGTTTAGTGTATATAACAAGAGGAAAGAAAAGAATATTTTTAAGAGTGAGTAATCAATGGACAGAAATTAAAAATACAACTTTCCCTATGTGTAGTATCTCCAAAAACAAATTTCAAAGTAATTCTCCCCCTAAGTTAACTCTATCTTTTTGTAGATTTTCAATTAATATTCCAATTTTTTATCTCCCCCTTTGGCATATTCAGGTGACAAAACCTCTCTCTTACTAAATTACACTCATATGAAAATTAAAGTTTTACATAGTGGTACAGTCCTATGATTCGGTAGATTCATCTTCACTTGAATCTCAAAAGCTCATATTTACACTGAAAAACCAAAGCATAAATAACTTGTATGGAAATTCTTATTGTTTATTAGTTCAATATATATAAAAATATGAAAGCAAAGAATATTTATAACAGTGAGTACTCAACAGATAGAAATTAAAAACACAACTCCCCCTCTGTATAGTATCTCTAAAAAGGATTTTCAAAGTACTTATCCCCTTACGTTAGCTTTCCCTTTTTGTAGATATTCAATGAATGTTCCAATTTTTCTCCCCCTTTTTTTCATATGAATAAACAATATAATCATGAAGAAATGACAAAATTTTGAGCAAGGAAGAAGTGTATTTAATGACTAAAAAAAGTACACATTTTTAAAAGCTTAAAAGAGAGAGGTAAAGAGAGAACTAAAAATAATGTCTTCCAAAAATGAATAAACTCCCTCTAAGGTCTACAGATCTCCTAAATAAATTAGAATAAAGTTTTATTTTATAAAAATTGATATATGTGATTTTTTTTGAATTAAGGGTAGTAGACTTAGCTTAACATGACTACAACAATACATACAAATAATGAAATTAACTTTGTTCAAGGTATAACTATCCTTGACAACATAAACATATGTAGACTAGACACACAAACATACTTACGCATATGGTGACATATTAAAAATCACCAAAAGTAAAATATGTGTTAGAATTGCAATACAATGTCAATTTGTTCATTTATGATTAGTTATCAATGATTCAAAATAAGGAGTATCACTATTATAAAAATATTGTTGTTGAATTCATACTTGCATATAATAAAATTTACGTACCAAGTGAGAACTTTAATCTTTATTTTTGTATTCCCCTCTTGTATTAATTTTTTTTATGAGGGATTGGTTATTTCTTTTGTATAGCCAATTATGGCTCTTTCTTTTTTTTCATGTAAAATCTTTTATATTTTTCTTTTCCCTTTAACATTATTATTATTATTATTTTTATTAAGGAAATATGCACAAGCCACTATACCTATTATGATGACTTTCACATCAGTTGTGAGGTAGCACTCTTCACTCATTATGGTAGCTTTCATGCATCATAGTAGGTATTACTAATTGGGTAAGCATCATAGTAGGTAGACCTCTCAAAGCTAGGTGTCTCTCTGTAGCAGCATTTTATACAGTGAAAAATAGAGCTGAACCATAATTTTCACAATCGGCTTATCTCATGCCCCTAAAATTTCACATAATTAATTATAAACTTATAGCATGACATAATTATGTGTACAATGAGTGTGTGAGTAGGCTTATGTCAACATTGATCACCAAATGTGAAAAATATTCAAATACACAAGTCAAAATAGCCATTTGTATAAAATATAGCTAATCAAAATGAATATGAATGGAGCATGTAATGACCATGTCAATGTTAAATCATGTCTACTTCTCTCCTTTTATTTTGTATTTAGCTTTTTTTAAGCAAAAGAAACATCGATAAAAATAAAAACAAACAAACTAAATAAAGATGTTCACCTAGGATCAACTAAGTACTCAAACAAAGTATCTAGATGAAACAATAAAGAACAACAATTAGGTGATTGAAAAGAGATAATCTTTACTAATCTAAACTTTTTTGAATTTTTTTTTATATTTTCAGGTTGGTAATCAACTACCTTAGTTGTCATTGGCATATTCTTGGACTTACCTTTCGATTTTCCATTCATCCTAAATGAAGATACAAGAAGCATGGTATGATAATGATAATTAATCCTAGAATTAAATGCACTGAATTTCATTGCCTCTTTAAGCCAACAACTTTATGCTTTCTAGTAGGATTTTTTAACATGTTAGCATAATTTACATTCGTCCTAGAATGTAATGCAACATACATATATGGATGATGTTTATGAGTCCTACTATGTGAAGCATGGAAAGTATTATTACATTTAGGAGCATTTATCAAAAATTTACACTTAGGCCTAATATGACATTTCCTACCACAATAATGATAGACATGCTTAAACTTAACAAGTTCTTCAATCACAAGGTGCAGCTATTCTTTGTGTATAATGAGTAATATAAGGATTAGGGTTAAAGGAAATTACAGACATAGTTTTTGATGTTGAAAGATTGGAGCTCTCATCCTTATAACGAATTTCATATGTATCATGTGAGGAGGACATCTTTGAAGGTTTAACAAATTTAATTGATTTTGAAGAAGATAACCCAGTGTGCTCATCTACATATCCTAACCCTCTCTTATCTCCAACTATTTTTCCATAATTCACAACTTTATTCAATCTTCTAGTTCCAATTGTTAACCTCCTTACTATTTTTTTTATTGTTCAAGTTCCTGCATAATACTATTGTTTTCCTATTTAACATTTACAAGACTTTAATTCAAAACATTAGCATGTTTAGAGAGTTGACATTTTTCTTTTTCTATAATTTAGAAATTTATTACAAAGGATTTAAGCTTGTCATTTATTTTAGCTACTTTCCTTTTGCCTTTACATAATCTATAAATACTTTATCAATACTAGGGATATTAAATTTGTTAAGTAGAAATTCATCATTGTTTTCCTTGTCATCTGAATCAATGTTAAACTTATTGAATTGTCTACTTGAAGTTGCAATAAATGCTAAACAATTATTGTCTGATACAACTAGATTGTTGTTATCACTTTGAAAGTCAATAAGTGTAGCATTGATAGCTCTTCCAACTTGATTCTTCTTGTTTGCATAGTCTTTTATAGGTTTAGGAGTAACAATATTATCTTTGGTAATTGTAGGTGTTTTCCAACCATAAAGCACAAAGTTCCACATTATGAGCTTTCCAATAGGGTAATTGGACTCATAAAAGTAAGGCACATGGGTTGTAAATGAAGTCTCTCTCAAGTGATCCATAACAAGTCTCTCTTAGTAAGAAAATTTTATTATGTATAACTATGAATTTAATTGATTTTTTTTCACTATTGATGATGCTCTTTACTTTAAAATTTTTCATAAAAAATCACAAATGAATAAGTTGCCATATTGTTATAGTTCAATATTTATTCACCTTGATCAATTGTTACCATATGTGTTGAGAAATATATGTGCTCTTTATAATAATATTTATGCATGCTTTGAATAATCCAATCTCATTTAAGAATGATTTTTCTTCCAAAATTGATTATTTGACTTATGTTCATGTTTGAATAAATCTACTACTTTTATTAAAAAATTTGAAATAAAAATATTTTTAAATTTTTTATCTATTATCTTTATTTGAGTGTTTATTTGAAAATTTTGCAAAAATATATGACTTGGGGGAATTTATATAATTTTCAAAAATTAAGAATGTCAATTGATTTAATATGCACTAGATCGATCAAGATTAATGATCAAGTTCAATTTATATAAACTCCTTATTTTTCCTCCCCTACCCACAAACCTTAACCCCTTATATAAGGCCCATTTACATTTTTCACTCAAAAATACACTAAATTACTTAAAATTGATTGCTAATCTCTTTTGTGGCATCAATATTTACAAAACAAAACATCATATTTGAGTAGAAATTAATCTCGCAATCCTCACTTTCCCTCGCTATTTTACCAAACAAATACCTTTTCTAAGGTTGTTTCTACAATTTCTTCCCAACATGATTCCATTCACTTTGATTATGCAATTTTTTGAGAAACTTTCAACAGTTTGTTAATTTACAATTTAGGGGTATTTTCATCATTTTAGGTTTTATGCTCCGTTTCTGCAATGGTTGCAAGATGTGGTGAACTTCCTTCCAATTCTCCAGCCCTACATTCCTCTCAATTGTGGAATCAAGGTACATACCCACTTCTTTCTCTAAACATCCTATTTTACTTGAACGTGGGATAATGGGACAAAATTTCATGAAATCGGAATTACTCGAGCCATTAGGGATCTAGCTTAGCAATCCTTGTTCACACTAGCTAAATTATATTTCCCATCCCTTGTTTATGAACCTTATGAAAATATTGATCCCAAAATCCATCACCCAGTACCTATGAGCTATAAAGTTTTTGTTCAAGAAAAAACTATTGACATCTCAGCTCAGATAATCAACACTTTTTTATCCTTTTCAAACATTGGGGATCTTGTTTTAAAGTTACAACAATATAGAAAAGCTAAGGAAGAGTTGTTAACTGAACTTTCTGGTTCACTAGTTGTTGGTCTCAATGCTAAATGGTTGCTTGTCCCAAGTGAGCCACTCCCTTCTATCGTGTATTGAACAAAATGGTATGTGCAAACTTATTCCTCACTCCAAGCACTTTTCTAAGATTGGACACAGACATGCAAAGATATTATATTGTATTGGAAAAGGTATTCTATTCAATGTTGAATCAGTTTCTCAAGATGAGATTATAAATCAATCTCAGATTGTTAACTCAAGGATCGAGCTTCAATATGGTTGCCTAATTATCCAAATGATTCTAGCTATAGGTGTACAAAAAATGAGGGATTCTCATACCATTCATTTGATGGTTGACATTGGAAATTCAACCATCTCAAGATCATCTACTCAGATATCAAAGAGACACAAATCCACTAATGTTGGAACAAGTTGCGGAGGAACTACACATGATATTTTTAGAGATGAGGAAATGGAAAATATACATTCTTTTGAACAATCTCGTTAGGATTTATTTTTAAATGAGATGTGGATGAGAATGGAAACTTTGGAACAACCAATTAATACTATGAATGAACATTAAGAAGCAATGTTTTTGATGATTAAAGACATTTATTCACATTACAGGTTTCCTTCTTCAGGACATTGATTTACTTTTTTTTTATTTTGTTGTTTTTTCCTGGTTTTATTATTGTTTTCGAAATCCAATATATTTTATGTTTTTCAAGTTTTAAAGTCTAATCGATATTTTCTTGAGTGGTAATTAGATCATATTAATCAATACACTACATTTGTTGCATCTAATAATTTGTGATTCATCTATATGTTGCTTATTTTCTTGAATTTGCTAACCCATTTGACATATATTTTAATGGTTTGTGCAACATTTATTTTTTTGGTATGATTTATTCGTATGACAAAAAAGGTGGATAAAATTGGAATATTAAATTTAGGGAGATAATCAAAATTAAAAGATTTGCAAATTTTGAAATATTACACATAAGGGGAGTTATATTTTCAAATTCAATCTAATGATTACTTATACTCATGCATATTCTTTTCTTTATATATATATATATATATTGAAATAATGAACAATAAGTCTTTCGGGATAAGTTGTTTGGGTATTTATGTTTTTGACTTTCAGGGTAAACATGAGCTTTCAAGAATCAAGAAAATATGATTTTATCAGATCATAGGATAGTGCCACTATGTAAAAATTTATTTTTCCTATTAATTATGTAGTGAGAGAGAAGTTTTGTCACACAAATATTCCCAATGGGGAGATTGTAAGGTTTATGTGAGTGTTGGAAATATTCGTGAACAAAAAATACAAATGTAAATTTAGTTTCTTAGTGTTTCCTTCAAGAATACTTTCAATTCGAATAAGCTATCGAGCTCCAGTAACCACAATTTAGATATATCTCTATTATTATGCATGTCAGAATTCATATTAGACAGATAGAAACATTTTGAGATTAGACTACTTGATTAATCAAGACATGTCTAGATCAATTGAGCAATGTAGATCAATTGAGGGTCGATCTACTCAATTTAAAAAATAGTGAATTAATTTTTTCATTTACTGGATCGATTGAGAATTGACTAGATCGATTGAACTAAATACTCGATCGATTGAGCATATGTTAGATTAGTCTAGCAGATAAGGCTTTGATTTTAAAACCTAATTCTAACTTGAATTGATTTGGCTTTTTGCTATATTGTCATCTTTCTTTAAAACTCTTTTGACTGATTTTATGGACAATATAGTGATTTTACTTTGCTATACAAATCTAAGCACATGATTTATTTAACCACATAGGAGCATTATTATCTTCATCTTATTCTCTCTCTCTTGTTTTGTTAAACTATTCAAGTAGACTTTTCAATGAGTTAATTTATCAAAAATTAATGGTTGTCTTTGATAGATTAACAAGCCTACAATATTTGTAATATTGTGCTTTAAATTAATTGTTATAGAGTTACTAGTTGATTTTGATTTATTTGATATATTTATTATATCATCTAGTTAGGGAAATTCATTATTTAATTTGCTTTAGGACACACATTTGAACTAGTTCTATTGTGATAAATTGTCAAGTATTGGTAGAATGGGTTCGATTGCTTATATGACTCAAGTTATTGGAATGTTGGTCTGGATTTGAACACCTTTCTTTTAGAGACTATGATGAAAGTAGTGACTTGTAAGTAAATTATTTTGGAGCATTACCTTGGTGGATAATTTGAGTCCTAACCTTGAAATTGGACATTCTTTTTCATAATGGATAGCTAGGTGGTCTAATGTACCGGTGGATCGATGGTTTTTTTCTTAGGTCATTGGTGTGACCTCGTTTATTTTTACCTAAAAATATCACGTGTCAATCTTTATTTATTTCTATTTTATTTTATTAACACACGATTACATGTCTAGCCGTTTGTAAAAAAATTAATTTATCTTATTTCGTTGATATATATTCACCCCATCAAGCTTATCAAATCCCTAACTAAAAGCTAACTTTCACATAAAATCAAATACATCAAGAATCAAGAATGAAACTAAAATAAATCATGACTTTAACTTAATTAAACTATAGTATAGGCTTACAATTGACTAAAATCACATTATTAAATTATCTACTCATAGATTCTTCAAGAATACACATTATTTCCATGAAGAACTATAAAGAAAATCTTATGAAAAAATAGGGGATGAAGCCAATGTAAAACCAATCTTCAATCTTCAATCTTCTATTTAAAATATCCTCCAAATATTTCCCTTGTTGTCCTCTTTGATCTCTTTTAGTCCTTGTATCGATTTATCTGTGTATTTTTAATGGCCTAATATTTTTATTTATATAGTGTATTTCTTGAGCCCAATTCAAATAGGTTCTATATTTCTTGATCCATAGCCATGATTAAAAATTGTTTATGAAAAGCGTTATATTCATGTGCTAATTAACTAGACTTCTCAATCGATTGAGACCCGATCTCAATCTATCTAACTTTGGAGATTTCAAAACCTCAATACTAACAAAAATGGGCTTTAAAGTCGGTTAAAAAACGACTTTAAACAAATTTAAAGTTGGTTCACTAAACCAACTTTAAATTGAGTGATTTAAAATGTAAAGTCGGTTCATCGCGTGAATTGACTTTACACGTAAAGTCGAATCACCCAGTCAACCGACTTTACATTTTATGATTTTTTTATTCTCATTTTTCACTCCACCTTGTATTTAATATTCAATATATATAGCATATAAAAACCAAAATATAAATAATAATACATATAATTAAAATTTTAAATATAATTATTTACTTGATAATTAAATTTATTACAAAAACAAATAATGTATATACAATACATATAGTTAACTTAAATTACAAATAAAATAATGTCGTCAAAGTATAATTGGATTGTGCAAGCAAGCTTGGTTGGCTTAAAATCACCAGCATTGTGACAAGGAAACTGGACAAAAAATAGTTGATCCATATAACAATTCATTTCCCTACATACATGAGCACGTAAACATCCCTCAAACAAGCAGTCTAAACTTTAGAGACATACAAATGGAGAAATTAAATCATTATAAATATTTCCATCAAAAAGAGATTACCATAGCGACATCCGAATGATATAACCTTCAAATTCATATTAGCACTTTATTAATCAATTGTCTTTAAATATGAAGTTATCTAGAATCTCTGCTGGTATTTTTAATGCTATAATGAGCTCTAAAAATGAAATCAAGTGTAACTCTAATTTGTTACTTGGATTGTATGAGTTTTGGTGCCCGTGAATGTATTGCAAAATTGTTCCATACATTTAAAGGTGCCAAAACCCATACAAGCCAAGTAACAAATCGGAGTTACACTTGATTTCATATTTAGAACTCATTATAGCATTAAAAATACCAGTAGAGATTCCAGATAACTTCATATTTATAGACAATTGATTAATAAAGTGCTACCATGATGTTGTCATAAGGAAAGTAGGCAAGAGAGATGAGATGAAGTTTGGGCATAAAATAGGTGCATAAAATAATGCATTCCCCTAAATACATGAGCACATAACCATCCATCAAACAAGAGACTTCAGACATAGGAATAGAGAAATTAAATCATTAAAAAAATTATCGTTATGTTGTCATATGCTATTCAAGATCATCAGAATCTTCTCCTGATTCTTCTTATTATAATATAATTTGAATCATATGTTCTGCGCATTCCTATCGTAAATCGTCAAACATTTGCTGGTCGTAGCTCGTCTTGTTCCAACCAAAGAACTACATGTATTTAAAATCAAAATAAGAATGTAATTTCATGTATTTACAAAAAATAACTCAAATATTTAAAAAAAAAATTCTGTATATGGGTAAAAGATATTACCACATCATCAATTGGAATTTTGATATTTTTGATAATTTCGCTCATAAACTTCATGACATAATAACCACACATGACTCCATTATTTTATTGTGGAACCTACAAAAAAAAAGTGTACATGATTTTCCATATTCGAACATCTTTATTATTCAATTGTAAAATTAATAAAATTATTAATATTTGCTTGTACATACCATAACTTTTGTCCATATAAGCTTATGAGATTTTTTAAAGGCAATGCCCCTAAACTTGTTCCACAACTTTCATGCCCTATCAAGGTTTAAAATGGTTAGTTTTTATTAAATATTAAAAAAAATAATAGAAGAAACTAATATCTAGTTATAACTCTTACATTTCAACAATTGCTTTTGTATCTTTACTCAGTTCTATGGAAGCTGAGTCATAGTATCAAGCATGATTATTGAACAGATCAATGATTACCAACATCCAATGATCTTGGCCTTGTTCAAACCTTAATGGCCAAGGGATTATCAACTTTTGATTTATGTTAAGCGTTAATGCCTTATCACATAATTGTTTTGTTCTGATGCTAACATCCTTCTCTTGATATTGATTAACATATGAAGAATCATAGAACATTGCTAAATGTGATGAGTGATTATGTTGAAGTCGATAATAACATGCCCTATATAATATATATATATATATATATATATATATATATATAAATAATTAGATAATATAAATATAATTATATATGTTCTACATAAATGAAAGAAAAATAAATAGATTGAGGACTCACCTTGTCCACACTTAAATTATACATAAATCGATGATTTGATATTCAAATAGTTGTAATATGCACTCAATTGATATATAAGTTTGGTTGAGGTCTACACCAAAATTTTCTATAGGAAGTGGCACAGTCCATCCATCATTTATGCTAGATGCCCTCCCAACAATAGTCATTAAAGTGCCAAGATTTCTGCTGAAGTTTAAAGCATATCATAACTATACTTTTTCCAAGGCTTCTTCTTGAATGACTATGTGCACAATGATTGGCCACTAGACATAGATTTAGCACGAGATATGTTTTGTATCTCTAAAATGTGTTGTATTTAAGAGTTCTGGTATAATAGACTAAAAAAACACATTATGTATGTTAGTAACAATAAAAGATATAATACAATAATAGTAGTAAACAAGTGTTATCTTTTAAGTTAAAATATAGTACCATGTCAAAATTTAGAATAGCTTGAATCGACGATCAAGCCACATACTGTCCAATTGCCTCTTGGACTGTGGTAGCATCAGAAGGCACAGGTAGTGGACGATCATGAAACAATGATTGATCAATTACTATTCGCCAATGATTAGGCAAATATTGATTATGAATCATTCGATCATCGCTCAATTGTTGTACCGTTCCAATAGAAACAAAGTCCATTGACGATGGATGTTTCAACAAACATTTCATATTCTGTAAAAAATTTAAGTGTTATATATAAAAAATAAAACATATAATAAGAAATAAAAATAATAGATTATATACACTAGAAATTAAAATCTTACCACATATGATTCATCAAATAGAGGAGGACTCCCATGTGGGGTAGCTATTGGATGTACATTCTCACCAAAACGTTCATCGTAGTTTGATTGATGGTAAGAATGCGCAGATTGCATTAGAGAAAATGAACCACTACTTGATTGCATATGCATTCCTGGCATATAGGGAGGACCAATAGGATGGCTATATCTCATATTGGATGTAGTTTAAGCACAATGAGATTGCGTGGGTGGCATGAATGGCATGGATGGTGGCATGCTTGGCATGGATGGTGGCATGCTTGGCATGGATGGTGGCATGCCTGGCATGGATGGTTACATACCTGGCATGGATGGTTACATGCTTGGCCAATATGGCATTCCTTGGTTGTAAAATGATGCCATGCCTGACATGTGTTGTGATTAATATTCTTTTAGAGTGGCAATCTCACTTAACACTAAGGCCTTAAAGAAGTTAAGTTCTTCTTCAATTTTAGTGTACTTCTCCTTACTGACTGTCTGAGGCTTTTGTTTTGGAATGTTAAAATACTCCATATAACCATCATATTGGCCATCTCCCCTAACACGACCAGGATGGTCACGTTTGAATGCATGATATAGAGCTTCTCTCCCAGGCTCTTCGATTATTTCACTGTTGGATATTTGTTCTTGAACAGGTTTCTACAAATAATAAAGCACACAAATGTATCATTCATTATTACATCAATTATTAAAAATCATTAAGACTTTTTATCAACCAAAATTACTAACCACCTTATTTAGTTGTTCTTCTCCTCGCTTAATCATCGGTCTTTCTTCTCCTCGCTTAATCATCGGTCTTGAATTCTTCATTTTGGAAGTCTTTGTTTCTATGTACAATTTAGTTCGGGTAACAGGTCTACCCAATTAAGCTTCCTACATAAATTATGAAAAAATTATTAACAATGACATGAAATTAAATTGAGGAAAATAAATATAACAATATGTATAAATTAACACAAATTAATAATACCATTCTATATCTAACTTCAGGATTTGAAGACCTTCCAGTATGGTTAGGAAGAATGTTATGCATTTGTATATTCTGATGTTCTTCCCTAATAATTTGAAATTCATGAGAACGACTATAATCCACAAAGTCTTTCCAAACTTGAGGTGTAATCCATGGGTGTCCTTCATGGATTTTGTAGAGCTCTACCTCATCAAGTGGTTCCAAATATAGAAACACATAATTTCTTGCCAATCTAGAAGTCTTATATTCCTTCCACGTCTTATTTGCAATCTTATAACACTTAATTTTCCAATTGTCATCAACTTTGTAACGATTCTATAAAAACACAGTACAAAAGATTAGATATAATACAAAAAAGATATAATATATGTAATTGATTATAAAATATAAGAGACTTACACAAATGGTTATCCATATTTTGAACTTTTCTGCATCGTCAACCTGAGACCAATCATTTATATTGATTGGTATACTGGACTTCACAAGTCGACCAATAGATGATTTCAATTGTTGGCCATTTTCCCCTATTGGATTACTAGTAGCATCAAATAGAACATGTATTCTATCATCTAGGTTAAGTGGAGCATCAGGTATATTCACCTAACCCCTTCTTTTCAAATACCCCAATGGATCATTTGGATGTACAAGCTCCATTACCCGAGGATCCATGAAATATCTACAAACAATGAAGAAATATAAATTAATTGACAATTTTAGTAACATACATACATATATATATATATATATATATATATATATATATATATATATATATATATATATATATAAGAGTTATTACAACAATATAGAACATATGTTATGTTTAATTAGGTTGTTGATCGTATACATATATTCCTTCACAATCCCTTCAAGCCCATGATGAAGAATCATCATCATCAACTAGATCATCACATACATTAGGAAATTTATTTGAGAAATTACTAATATTGGTTAATGTATCAAGCATAGGGTCGTCATCTTCTAAAGCATCACAATGGTAAAACTCTTTTTGTGGAAGCGTTAACACAATAGACCATCTTGTGTCAATTTGATCGCTCACATAAAATACTTGTTTTGCATGAAGTGCTAACATGAAAGGATCATCAGTGTGACTTATCTTGGATAAATTTACAAGGATAAATCCAAAATCATCTATTTTATATCCAACATTGATAACATCTTCAACCTAATCACACAAGAAACTATTTCATGGAAGACATCATAATCCAATTCCCAAATCTCTTGTATTATACCATAATATATTATATCATAAAGTACAAGATTAATATCTTTTGAACTGGAAAATTGCATAGTTTGTGCAACCATCTTCACACTGCTATTTTGATTTACTCGGACTTTGTCCCTAGCTTGAGTCGTAAATCTCGATCCATTTATTGTGAAACTATAAAATGATTTGACATCAAATTTTGGCCCATGTGCAAGCCATTGTAAACTTTCTGATATTTTATGATTGGGTTTCTTAAGTTCATCTTGAATCTATGTATACAAAAACATGAAATGTGTTTAGAGCAAAGTTTTAAAACATTGCATAGATCTAGGAACATACATGCATGAATTTTTGTTTGTGACACTTACATGGTTGCGAAACCAATTAATAAGCTCTCGCTTATGTTCATCATATAACCAATTTTATCCTCCTTTTTTTATAACAAGGATCGATCTTCAATAAGTTTAAATGCATCCTTTAATGTTATTAAATATATATGAAGTATATATCATCATTAATAGTTAAATAAAAAATGTTTTTGCATAAATGGAAAGGTTGAACATCACTTACTCTATATACGGTTGTGCCTCATTATTATTTACCAAAATGATTCAATGTGCTTTTTCCCATCGAGTGCAATCAATAAACAATTTCTTACTTCCACCAAGCATATGGTTACCTACTTGGATCATGTGACGTTCTAAGAACAACTTGTGCATAGGATTCCCAATTTCAGTGCAACCACTAAAGTATTCAAAACAAAACTCAATGGCCTCTTCACCAATGTAGCATTCCACCATGCATCCTTTATGTCAATTTCTATTATTTACATATCCTTTAAGGACTTGCATATATCTCTCAAAGGGATACATCCACCTTAAGCAAGTAGGACCACACAATTGAACCTCTCAAACTAAATGAACACACGAGTGAATCATTATATCGAGGAAATAAGTAGGAAAATATTTTTCAATTAGACACAAAGACTCTACAACATCTTTCTGTAAAGAATTTAACTCACCAATGATATAGATTTCTTGCATATTGTATTGAAGAATGAACAAAGCCGAATTATTGATAATCGAACATGTTTTGGAAGAATTTATCTAATAGCAACTGGTAATAACTGTTGCATTAAGATATGACAATCATGTGATTTCAATCCATAAAGTTTCTTATCGGTGATTGACACAAAATTTCTTTAGTTGGATGGGTAACCATCAGGAACTTTCACACCCTCCAAACATTTAGAAAACACATCCTTTTCTTTTGTTGACATTGTATATCATACTGGTGGTAAGTATGTTCAATTCTTATCATTTTCCACCCTTGGTTCCAATTCCAGTCGTATGCCTAGTTTCTTTAAATCTAGTCTTGCTTTAATTCCATCCTTTGTTTTTACAGGTATATTAAGTAAAGTACTAATCAAGCTCTCACATACATTTTTCTCAATGTGCATGACATCTAAGATGTGACGAATGTGTAGATCTTTCCAATAAGGTAATTCCCAAAATATTGATTTTTTATTCCAACAACCATGGTAAGTCGGTTCAAATTCTTTTTCATTTTCACCCATTTCATTAGTTGACCTCTTTCATTTCCCTACCTTAGTGAGTTTTTTCCATCTTTCCATATCGTTTGAATGTTATACCATTCAATTACCTTAATATCTCAATGCCTCGCAAAGTTCGGGTTGCATGATCATGATCTTCTTCACCATCGAATGGTTTCTTTTGGTATCTAAACTTGTGTCCAGATGGAAATAATCTTCTATGTCTTCTATAAGACATCTTTCGTCCATGAACAAGATAATTTGCATAAGTCTCCTCACTAAATATAGGGCATCTCTTATAACCTTTTGTTGTATGTCATGATAAGTTTCCATAGGCAGGATGATGAGCGAAAACCGGCATCGCCGATTCTCGCAAATACTTTGGTTTTAATATTTGTAAAACTCTCGCAAGTGCACGAATCATTTCGTAGAAAATGATAAGTATACTCCCAAGGTCGATCTAAGGAAGGAATGTATGTGGTTTTTAATTTATTATTCAAACTTTTAAAAACGAAATTAAATCCTAAACATCCTGTCACGATAGTTTGGTTTTTGTGTTCCTAATCTAATAACATAAAATAAACATATATACTGATTAATTAAATATAATAAAAAAAATAAACATAGATACAAATTCAATAAATAAAAAATAAATATTCATGCAAATTTTATCATTTATATTAGTGGAGTATTTATGGATATAATAACTAAATTAATTATGCTTGCTCATATTATCTAGGTTATTAAAGATATAAATTGATATTTTATTGATTCTCTCTTTTTGTATGAATACCACCTTTGGTGGGGTTAGATATTCTTTGTTAACTAAACAAATCAATTAACACCTATGGGTGGGGTTGATAACTAATTTGGTTAATTAAATTAATTCCTTTTTCTAAGAGATTGAAAATGAACCATTTAAATGCCACCTTTGGTGGGGTTGAAACTGATTTAAACTTTATTCAAGGTGTCCAAATTAAACCCAAGAATTTAGTTATCCGAGTACTAACTTTCAAGTTTTAAAACCACTCTGAAAACATGTTGTCAATACATTTTCACATAATAATTCTTATAAAAACTTTTGAAATAGAGCTTCACTCTAACTAGGGCGATTGTACCAACAAATAAAAGAGCACTACTCTAAATTAGACCGGATAACTAAACCTTAAAGTCTAATCTTGATTTAAGTTTGTAATGAAAAATAATATATTTCTCTCTAACATCCTTAATATAAAATCTTGAATAAAAATAAAATCAATTCATTTTAGAAATTTTCACCTATTTAATATTTCGCAAGCATAACAACGTTATTATTATATCATGATTATGAACGACTACAGTTAAATTTAATCACGGACAAATTAAATATAACATGTAAGAATAAAGCATAAAAATAGCGTAAAGAAAATAAAATCCTTACAGAACTTGACGCTATTCCCGTTGCTAGAAAACCTCCAAGCGGAATTTGCACTTCCATTTATTGAATCAAAAATCTAAATTATTACAAAAACATTACAAGTTCCTCTCAAAAAGAGAAGAACTCTAAACCTAAGAGAATTGAACTAAAAACTAAGAGAAAAACTAAGAAAAGCTTAGAAACTAAGAAAGAAACTAAGAAAAAACTAAAAACTAAGAAATGGAGAGAAAGAAAGAAGAGAGAAGTGTGGTTTTGAGGTGTTTTTTTGAAGTTATTGGAAGAGGGGTATTTATAGGTGAGGATGGAGAGAAAAAATGAGTAAAAAAATGTTAAAAAAAATATAAAAAAATTAAAAAAGCGTGTAGTGGACATGCTGAGGTCATCAATGACGTCGGATGACGTCATAGAGCTGCTACACGTGAAAAATGGGTCAAAAACGCGTTTGTAGGGCGGTATATTTACTACAGCGCCTTGTGTGGCGTGAACGATGCCAGCGCTGCGGCAGCGGAAGTATCAACGTATGTATACAATTGGCAAAGCGCACGATTTTCCGTCTTTTGACATTTTTGACCTTTTCGACCCATTTTGTCCAATTTTTCCATGTTTGTTGACCTTTTTCCACTTATTTATTAATTTATTTGTGATGTATTGCTTCAAGTATTCTTCTTTGAGTCTTTAAATTGCGTTTTTAAGCCAAAATACCTGAAAAACAATAAAAATACCCGTGATTCCGAAAAAGACAAATTTATATAAATATATGATAAAACATATAAATATATATATTTTTAATCAATTAATGTGCATAAAATCATGGTTATTTTAGTGCTTTTTGAGCACTCATCACAGGAAAATCATTAATTGTCCATAAAAGGACCCCCTTCAAGTTAAAGTGTTCTTCTTTATTTGCATCATAAACATTTACACCATCATTCCACAACATCTTTAAATCATCTATTAGAGGCTATAAATATACATCAATATCAACACCGGGTTGTTTCGGTCCTGAGATCAATAATGTTAACATCATGAATTTTCTTTTCATACACAACTAGGGAGGAAGTTTGTATGTTACCATAATTACTGGCCAACAACTATATCTACTACTAAGGGAACTATGTGGATTAATTCCATTAGCAGCAATGGCAAGATGAAGATTGTGCGGATCAGATGAAAATTGAGGAGATAAATTATCTACTACTTTCCAATTTGGAGAATTAGAAGGATGACATAGCACCCCATCATCAAATTGATTATCTGAATGCCAAGTCAACATCTTTGATGTATCTTTACTATTGAACAAAATTTGAAAGCGAGGAATCAGAGGAAAGTACCAAAGAACCTTTGTAGGCACGCTTTTCTTATGTGTTATCTCATTTGTACCATGCTTTCATCTCGATTATTTACATATCGGACAATCATCTAATGTTTTATATTATTTTCTATAAAGAATGCAATCATTTGGACAAGCGTGAATCTTATGATATTCCATGCCAAATTGACTAAGAGATTTCTTCACTTCATACATTGAAGATGGCAATTCAATACCCTCAGTAAACATATCGACTAGTAGATTTAGTAATTCTGTGAATCCTTTGTCATAAAAACCATGTTTTGCCTTCACATTGTACAAATGAACCAATCCTGACATTTTAGTGTATTTTTTACAATTTGGATACAAAGGTTTTTCGGAATCTTCTATAAGTTTTTTAAAGGTTTCGGGATCATCCTCACGTAATTCATCTTCAACACCATGAAACATATTTTTTGTTTGTACATTATGATAAGATGTATGTAATCCACTCACATTCTTATTTATCTCTTCCCCATGAGTATTATCAATATTTTTCTCCATGATAATATCAATATTTATAGCTCAAAATAATACCATTACGGATAAGGTAATACTTAACTTCGTCAAATTCATGAAATCACTCATTTTTACATTTAACACATGGGCATCGAATCATACTAGTTCCAGTATTACTATTTCTACAAGCAAATTCCATGAAACTTTCAACTCTAGAAATATAGTCCTGCTCAATTCTACACTTTGACATCTAAGATTTGTCTATTTTATATTAATGACATTAATTAAGCATATTAATTAATTATGTATCCAATGAATATATTTCAAGTATTATTATATATAAATTCCCTAATTATTAGAATATATATCAAAACATACATAATACAAAACAATTATCATTTTAATCATTTTACAAATGTATTACTTTTACTTAATAAAATATAATTATTTATATATAAATAAATTTATCCACGTATGGTCAATATTATAGTCCCTCAAACCCATAACATTCAGATATTATTTCCACAGAAAATAAGCCAAACATATAATAACAAGTATAATAAAAAACATACATAAATAAAAAATTTATACAAAAAATAAAACAAACTGAATAATAAGCTGAAAAATTAATAGAAATACTTACAAGAATGTTATGAAGTGAATAAATGAAAAAAATGAAGAAGAAAAAGGGTGTTTTGTAAGTGAGAATAAGTGAAAAAATGGGTATAAAAAATTTGAGTATTTCGCTCAAAACAATAGTAGATCTGAAAGATAATGAGAAGAGGAATATAACCCATAAAACAGCGTTGCAAATGGTGGTCGAAAGTGGCCAGAAATTGAGAAAGAAGGTGGGTTAGCTCGGTTTTAGGAGAAGTGGAGAAGAAAAATGATTTTTTTTTGGGTTTCTGTAGTGAAGAAGAGAGTCGAACGATAATATTACGTGGATAGCATCGGTTGACGCAGCCACCGATGCTATCCATATGCGTAGCATCGATTTGCTACATCAACCGATGCTACATCCACGTGGATAGCGTCGGTTGACGTGGTGAACCGATGCTAGCCATGTGGGTAGCGTCGATTGACATGGTGAACCGACAATTGCCACGTGGATAGCGTCGGTTGACAGGGCAAACCGACGCTATCCACGCAATTTAAAATTGATTTTTTTTTTGTCAATTATTATTTTATTTAAACTCTTATATATATATATATATATATATATACGTACTATAGAAAAAGAAAAAGAAATTACAATAATATTTAAAACAAATACACAAAATTAAATAAAGATATATTGTATGTACGTATATAAATTTAAATATCCAAACAAATAAACAAAATTATATAATTTTAAAAACTAATTGTCTAAAAAAAAAGAAAAAATTATACTATATATATATTTATATATATATATATATCAAACTTAAATTTTAAAGAGTCAAATAAAATAATAATTGACCTAAAACAATTTTAATTGTAAACTGCATGCATTTTTTAATTTAAAAAATACACGTAGGATGTAGCATCGGTTGACGTGGAGAATCGACGCTATCCATGCGTGTAGCGTCGGTTTTCCTCGTCAACCGATGCTATCTATGTAGGACATAGCGGCGGTTGATGTGGTGAATCGACACTACACGCGTGGATAGCGTCGGTTCTATACCAAACTGACTTTAAATTCAGTATAAGTCGGGTTTTTCCACAAACTGACTTTACACAGCGACTTAAATACCCCTTTTTGTAGTAGTTCCAAGAGCTCTTGATTGAACTAGAAATTTCTCGATTGATCAATCTAGTAGGTTCCCAATTGATAGATCTAGTGGGTTCTTGATCAATCAATCTAGTGGGTTCTCGTTCGATTGATAAATCTATACAAATGAAGTTATTAGGCCACTTTGAGCTATCTATTTGCCTTGTTTTAAGATGAATATTTCTTAAAAGATCTATCTTATTTTCAATATGGCATTACATGTGAAAAGATGTCAAACATAGCAAAAATAGGAAAATTGGGATAAATTCAAGACTTATGAAGTGTACAGGGGCATAGAAATAGTGCGCTGTTGCGTGATTTACAACACACGAACTCGTGCAAGTATACACGGTCACAAGTAATAATATGATAAGTAAAATATCGTTCCCACAGAGATTTGTTACTAGTATTCGTTAATTATAAAATTATTTCAACCTAATTTTATCCAAACAGTCGATAATTTGATGCAGTTTGACTAACTTTTATAACAGATTGCAAGAAAATTCTAGGATTGCAGTTTCACCAAATTAATCCACTTGAATCATTATATTTTATCTTGATTTATGTTATCGTGTTTTAAGTTGTTAACCAGAACTCCTAATCTATCCATATATCTCTTAGAGCTCCATACGAAACATCTAGTTAAAATGATTCACTTATATTCTATGCGAATTAAATTGACCATATTTATTAAGTTACGAGTTCTCTATCGATTACATTACAATAAAAGTATATTTCTATCTCTTATGTATATACGTTATTTTATCCACGAAGCATCACACAAAAATGCCTTTTTCAAGTTTATTTAAATGTCACATATCGGTTAATTAATCTTCCGATAATTAAAAGCATTAAACACGATAAAATAAACAACTTAAAACAGTCCACATAAATCATTCAAAAATATTTAATTCAAATTTCATAATTTACGCTACTTTGCAATCCCGAGAACAAATGTATTAGTTCATAGCGAGAATTTAAAATTACAACACAACAAAAATAAAACATTGCAGAGAAAGAAAATTAAAAGAAAATAGATAAGAAAAAAAACTCTTTCACGATTCCTCAATGAAAAATAAATTTCATCCCTTTTCTTCTTCTTTGTTGTCTCCTTTCTCTGTAATTTCCCTAAGAAAATACCACATAAAATGTTAAATTAATACTCTGCGTGTTTTGTGTAACACGCACACAAGGAAAAAAAACAAGAAAAATAAAAATGTTACAAGGAAGAAAAACTTGCAAGAACTGCTAGTTTTCTCCCAAAATTTCCGAGAGAAAAAGAAAAGAAGGAAAACTGGTGGAACTTGAAACTGAACTAAAAGAAAGAGACCAAAACCAAAAATTTTCCTACGCGTATCCCACAAAAACCATATATCACTTTTTTTTTCTATTATTTTATTTTTTATTTATTATTATTATTATTATTATATATATATATTTTTTATTAGTGGGGAACAAGATTGTATGGGATTGCACGCGTAATAAACACTCTGCAAATTTTTAAATTTTTTTTCTTTTTCCGCATGCCACGTGTCACCATGTGATTATTTGAGAGAAGCTGTAGTGACACGTGGCATCATTCATCAAGCGTAAAGGCGCGTGAAGAAACGCGTCGCTTGACGATTTCTCGGTTTCGAAATGGGTAACTTGGTGGAAGGGGCGCCGCTAACGTTTTTATTTCACCAAATGCATGCCACGTGTCACCGTGTTATTCCCTGGAATATTTATGAAACACGTGGCTGGCCATTTTCCGTTTGAAGTGAGGGTGCACGCGGCTTGGATGGGCGGCGTCGGATTTTTACACGGCGGCTCGGTGCGCGGCGGCTTGGATGGACGCGGCTTCAACTGTCGGGACCGTTGATCCCGATCCAACGGTCGGCCGATCTACCGGGGGAATCTGCGCAAAAATTAAACTTTCATTAATTATATTTTCACCCACAAATATATTTCAAATTACATTTTGAACTTTCTTAAATTACAGTTTAGCCCTTTACTAATTTTCAATTAAATTTTTAAACTTTTAATAATTATAATTAAGCCCAAATTTAATTTAAATTATATTTTCAATTTTTATAAATTGTAATTAAGAACTATACTATTTGAAATTATATTTGTGGACAAAAAATTATGAAATTAAGTACAATTTCGATCCAAATTATTTAATTTTATTAAAAATTTATTTTTAGCAAATAAAAGGAAAATATTAATTTATTTAACAAAAATTAATAAATATTAAACAAACATAGCAATTATAATTACTAAAATTGATGAAAATAACTGTATAAAATACAGTTATCATGCGCCATGGCACACTTTTCTTAGTTTCACTAAGTATTTGACAATTGAGTTTTGCATTTATAAAATTGCTCGCAAGTGTATGAATGACTTTGTAGGAAATAATAAGTATACTTCTAAGGTCATTCTAAAGAGAAACCATATGGTTTTTAAATAATTCAATAAATTCTTAAAAATGAAAATTAAATCTAAATATTCTACACAAAGTTTGGCTTTTTGGAAAATATAAACTATTAACATAAAATTAAAGATAGATTCAACAAAAATCATGCAAATAAACATTTAAACTCAAAAGAGAATTTATGGAATATATTAGTTAGTTAATTATGTTTCCTCAATATTAATCATGGGATAGATTAGTTAGTTAATTGTGCTTGCTCAATATTAATTAGGTTGTTAAAAATATGAATTAAGATTATTTGTTCTCTCTTATATATACAAATATCACCTTTTGTGAAGTCTATAATTTTTTATTAATAAAAATCACTTGTTTGCTTCAGTCGGGTCTAATAGTTAATTTTAATTAAATTATGCTTATTTTTTATGATATTAGAAAATCATTTAATTGTGTCCTTTGGTCAAGTCTAGCAATTTAAACTCTTATCAATATATCTAAGTTAGGTTAATGATTTAAGTATCTAAAATTTAACTTATAAATTTTAAAACTACTTCTAAAAATATGTCGTCAATATATTTATAAATAGTAATTCTTGTAAAAATCTTTAAAATAAAATTTTCACTCTAATGTACAATTCATATAAATCAAAGATTTAAGAGAATTACTCTAAATCAGATCCAAATAATTAAATCATAAATCCAACTCTATTGTTTATTACAAAAAATACTAAGTTGTATATTTTTCTTTAACAAACTTTTGTATAAATCTTGATGAAGAAATAAAGCTTAATTCATTTTATAAAAATGTTTACATACTTTGATATTTTACAAGCATAATAACATTACTAATATAACATAATGTTTTCTGCCAGACATGCTTCTAATTAATAATTGACTATAATATTAAAAATAACATTCAAAACAACACATCAAATTAATCTGAAAATAGAATAATACATTTAAAATTTATAACCCAAGAATATCCTAAAAAAAAGAGTTTTAGTAATGTTTATATAACTGGAAAACCGTTGATAGGTTTACCAACACTATTTATTGAATTGAAAGATAACTACTACATAAACTTAAATTTTGTTCAACTCTCAATTGAGAGAAGAACTAAAATAAATCAAAACACTAAAGAAAAGCTTAAGAAAACTTAAAAGAAAGAGAAAAACTAAAAAATGAGGATAAGGGATGATTTACAATGGGGTGAATGGGGTTTTTATAGGAGTGAATAACGTTGCAAATAGGAGAAATTTGTGTATAAGAAAGTCGGGAACTGCAACATGGATTTTCTTGGCACCATTATTGGGGGAATAGCATTTTTAAATTTTTATTATTAAAATCTTAAAATATTTTTGTGTTGTAAATATTATGATTTTTATTTCATCTCATTTAAAAAATAAAAGCCAAAAATTTATTAACTTATTTATTAATTACCTAAAAAATTCAAAAGTTTCAAAATAAAAAATCTAAAATTATGTTACCATTACTAGTTGACTAGTAAAAAAATCAAAAATAAATTTTTTTTGAATTTATATCTACTTTAATAGTTGTATAAATATTTTTAAAAATCTATGAATATCTTAATTTGTTTTATAGATTAATCTATTTTTAGAATTTTCTTCTTAATATTTTTTTATACTAATTTAAATTTTTATTCTAAATTTAATTCGATTTGATTTTATTATATTTGATTTATTTATTTATTTACTTACTTTTATTCATTTTTCCTTTGTATTTTTATTTCCTAACTTTTCATTTACTAACTTTTTATTTACTTGTTTTTTTGTCTAAATAATTTTGTTTACTACTTTTATTTTTTTTATTTGGTTTGATTTGATTTTTTAATTTTCTCCTAATTTTAATTTTTTTGTTTTTCTTATTTATTATTTATAGTTATTTTATTATTATTTTTATTTTATTATGACTTTTTGTTTAATAATTTTTATTTCTTCTTTTCTTTTGTTGTTTGTTTTTATTTGCTTATTTTATTTTATTCTTGTTATTTCTTTTTGTTGTTTATTTTTTTTGTTTCCTTTTATTATTCTTATTTTGTATTTTTATTTAATTAAAAAAAAGAGTTACGGCTTGGTTTTCTAGTACCCTCAACACGGGATCTTGTAATACAATTAGGTTGAAGAAAAATATATTAGTACAATGAATTTTTTAAACTAATCAAAATGTGTTTTAAATAAGACCCATACAGATGTTTTCTATTTCTTCTTTTACAAATTCTATTTTGTCCATACCCCACATACAATTAATTTTGACGTTGTCTCCAAAAATTCTGAAAATGTTAATGTCAATGTCATTATTGGTGATTAAAAATACAAAGAGGTAAATATTATATTAGATCTAGGTGTAAGTGTAAATTTAGTGTCATTTTATTATACTTGTAGCTATGAGTAGGTGAACTAAAACCCACAATCACATCCCTACTTCTAAGCAGATAAATTTTTAATATCTATAGCGTATAGTAAATGAGTTAAATAGTACAAGTAGACAAAGGTGTTATACTTGTAGATTTTGTAATTTCAATAAACTTAATGACAAGGGAGACATTTAATATATGAGTTATGAAAATGAAAATCCCCTAAGAAGCATCTTGTAAAGACGTTAAAATAGTATTGGATGGGAGGCAAACTATTATTTTTAGGTAATATTATTTCTTTTATATTTTTTATGTTAATTATTTTATTTTATTTTGTTTCCTATTATGAGAAAATTGTTTAGAATTGTTTGTTAAAATTTGTGAGAAGCACATAGTTTCTATCTGTGTAATATTTATATTAATAGATACACCTGCAATTCCATATCGACTCTTGAACAAGATTAGCAAACGCGAAAATTTTCTAAATATTACTCATTATCTTTAATTTACAATTATTACATTAAGGGTAATGTAAATTCAAGATTTGGGATGGGAAAAGTTACACTATAAAATTATGCATAAATGAAATTTTATATCTTCACATGTACACCTTCTAATATTGTTTTTACTTTCTTTGTTTTATGTGTGCTTTAATTTCTTTTTGCTATTTTAGAATATTTTAGGATAATTTTAAAATTATTTATTACCAAATTATCATGTCTGTTTAGTTAATTTTAAAAAGATGATTAAGTCTTTATATTGTTAGATTAATTTCAAAAACATTTCATGGAGTAATGTGATAATTAGTTAGTTTTTATCATATTTAGTATTTCATGATAAAATTTTAAAATTACAATAAACTCAAAAACTGTGTTTAAGAATCAAATAGTGAAGAGTATCTTGTGAGAATATATTTTCAGTCATTATCTTCACATTCTAAGTGATAAATATGTTTTCTACTCTTTTAAATACTCTTCTTATCAATTTTAAATTGCTAGATGGTCTCTATAGGTATTTGCATTGAATGTTGGGATTTTTACATCTAATAGAGTGTTATATAGTTATTTTTATTACTTAAATTAAATAAGTTAAGTAGAAATTGAAAGTATATGCCCTTTCTCTTCATTCATGCATGACTTCTCAAAGTAGAGACTTATATGGGGTTACCTAAATCAATAAAAAAGAAAAAGTCACAAATTAATCACTTATTTCATCATTTCTACATGGTTTCTTTCTCTAAAAAATATATATCTCTAAAAAAATAGAAAGAGACAAAAATGAATAGTATAATCTAAATACTATGACCCATTATCCTACAAAGTTGTGAGAATTGGATAAACAAAAAAGAGAAATATAGGAAATAATTATCCAAGAAGTCATTTGTATTTTCTTTATCACTTAAAGGCATAATACTTGAGATTTTTATTTGATGAATTTGATTGATGTATGAAAGTAGTATGTGATTACTTTATAAAATCTCCTCATTTGGTTACTTTCATGAGATCAATATAATGTATCATTTTGAGCTTTTTATTCTTTATATATACACAAATTTATTAGTTCATTTTTATTCATAAACTCTATTCTCTTATACTTTTGAATGAATATTTGAACCAATAAGAAAATTGTTATTGAGAATATGCCTTGTGAACCGAATTTGGATTCCTTACACTCACATTGATAAATTAATATTGATACATTCTTATTTCAAATACGAAAGAGATTTTCACCTAATTATTATAATAAATCATGAATGTTTAGAATGTTAAAATAACTTATTATTTTGTTATCTTTTCATTTTGTTTTAAATTTTATTTGTTTATATGTTATTTTTTTTAATTTTTGCATTTTTAAGTTGATGTTTATGGGAATCATAATTGAAAACCCTCAAAAGACTTAAACTCGTCCACTAGGGCAACCTAGGGGTTTAAAGACTTGTTACATATGCTAAATGCAACCATGTCAATCTACAAAAATAACTTGGGATAATATAATTTTATTTCTAGTTTTTTGTTTTTAGTATTTTACCATTCTTGCTAAGAGACTAGCAAGAAGCTGGGTAGGGGTATTGATAAGTGCACAAAAGCACTCAATATATCATGATTTTATGCATGTTTAATTATTAAATAGATTTGTATTTGCTTAGTTTTATTACCATTTTAAACAATCTATCTTTTCAGAGTCATAGGTATATTTTGTTGTTTTTTAGGTATTTCTTGAATTTATATGATTTAACTTGAAGAAATTTACTTAATCACTTCATTACAACTATGCATGTTTAATGATTAAATAGATTTGTATTTTCTTAGTATTATTATCATTTTTAAAAAATCCATTTTTTTCAAAACCACGGGTATATTTTGTTGATACAGGACATAATGTGAACATTTTGTGTGCCACGGTGAGAGGGAAATGGATCGAATGATACGACCATTGACAGCATGTGCAAGCCGTGGCACCAAGTAAAGCATGTCATGATGCAAGTCAATCGATTCACTATTTTCTCATTTCCTTCACCTATAAATAGGATCATATTTTCATTGTAATCCATATCCCTCATCTTTATTATTGCTATCATATCTTAGTCTCTTAAGCTTTTTAACTTTTTCTTTTAGTAGTTTAAATTTCTTCTCTCAATTGAGAGTTGAACAAGTTTAGTTTATGTGATAGTTTTTAGTTTTAACTCAATAAATAGTGCAGCACCTCATATATGTCTTTAGAAGTCATGTATGAATGAAAAAGGGCATATTCTTTTAATTTCTACTTAATTCATTCAATCTAAGCAATAAAAATAAACATATGACACTTTATTAGATGCAAAAATCCTAGTATTCAATGCAAAACCTATATAGATCATCTAAAAGTTTAAAATTAATAAGAATAGTGTTTAAAAGAGTAGAAAAATATTATTACTCAAAATGCAAAGATAATGGCTTGAAATATTCTCGTAATGTAGTCTCGACTATTTGATTCCTAAACACAATTTCAATATTTATAATTAAATACAAATTATGACAAAACTAACTAATTATAATAATACTCCATAATATGTTCTAGAAATTAATCTAACAATGCAAAGACTTAATCATTTACTTAAAATTAACTAAAAGATATGATAATTTAGTAAGAATATTTAAAATCACACATAGAATTCCTAAACCAATAAAATAAATAAAAGCACACAAAAATAAGTGAAAATGTAAAAATAATGTAAAAATATTAATACATGTATAATAAAAAAATTTAAATTTTTTCAATTTTATAACGATGTAACTTTTCACACCCTCAACCTAGAATTTACATTACCTTCAATGCAATGATTGTAAATTAAAGATAAAGAGTACATAGTAGAAAAGTTATCTATTTACTAAACATGCTCAAGTAATATTGATGTGGAAGTGTTGGTGCATCCATCATTCCATACAATTAAATTTACGTAGATAGAATACTATGTACTTCTCACAAATTTCAACAAATAGTTATGAAATTAACAATTCTAAACAATGTTCACATGACATGAAACAAAATAAATATCGTAAAAAAGAAACATAATATTCAAAAATAAAAACAATTAAACTAAAGCTCTCAAAATAAAACAAAACAAAATACATAAAATAAAAACTCATAAAACTCCAAAACAAATTTGGACCTCAGTTCTCCATGCCATCAAGATCTTGACTCTTTAGGTTGTTTTTGTGATTGTTTAGGTGGTGTAAAGGTGAAATCATAATATTAATACTTGAACATTACTAAATGGCTTGTATCCATTTTGAGATGGTTTAAGTTGTAACTGGTTCATTTCATACAACAACCGTTTATGATCCACCTAATCATGATACTATCGATTAAAGAAGGAAACTTATAGGGTGGTTTAGGCTTATTGGTACTCTTCCATATAGCCCATTCTTTAACCAAAATTATAAATTTCATCTATCATAGTCATCTTTGATGAAAAGGGACCCTTCTACTCCTTTGGGCAATGTTTGTACTTGAAGTGAGTTCATTGAAATAAGCCATATTTAATAATTCGCCGGGTTGAATTATAAATTCACCTTTTAAGTTAGTTACCCCCACTCTTTTACATAAACAGTGATTAGTTGGGGGGAAAAGTAACTCATTTGGTAACTATTAGCAGATAATCTTTAATCCTACAATGAATTATATTTCCTACATCCATAGAAATTTTGGATGTTATTTCATATAGTAATATTACGTGATCTTTATCCATAGAATTATAATATCTGGTGGACATTAGTTTGAACACAAACAACAATGTTAAACATAGAAAACCTTATCCAAATACTTGGCTTCAAAGCCTTAGGTTTCCCATTAGTATAAACCCATTGAGCTCCTTCTATAGGTAAGCTTTGTATTACTGTAGCATAATCGACATTTTCCAAATATTCCTCTTATTCACCCTGACCAATATTCATTAAATTGTAATAAACATTAATATCAGCATGTCCAAACGTGACTACTACACCCTGTACTTCAACCATATTATCGACAATGTTGAGAATATTAGCATAAAATTTCTGAACAAGTGATTATATCATAGCAACTAGTTCCTTAACAAATGTTTTCCATCTTAATGCTTTAAAAACCTTAGAAACTCCCTTCAATTGGGCTTTAGACCACAAATCAAAGTCCATTCTTCTTGCCATTATAAAACCTTTATTCACTTTTGTAGCTTTTTCAAACTTTAATTTGGCCTCATAATTGAAAATTTTGGCCCTATCATAATCTTCAAAGTTGATACCTCTTTCCCATTACTATACCTACGTATTTTGGTGCCATTTCAAAATTTTCAACCATATCTAAATTCTAGTTTTCAGATAATCCAGATAAAAACAACACAAAATAAATTATAACAAAATATTTTCCTTATCCCTCTTAGTCCAAATTAGGGTTTAGAACTCTTAAAAATCCATAAATAATTCACAAAATTTAGAAAATTTAATTTAAGACTTAAATTCTAAAAATTGATGAATACTTGTGTTCTTAAAGATGAAGAAAATAAAGAAAACTCCTCTTGAAGACGATAAAGATTTTTTTATTTTATTGATGGTTGTTTAAAATTTCTTTATAGAATGAGTAGAAAAATTTTAGAAAAGAGAATTTTGTAAAAGGTTTTGAAAGATTATGGAAGTATATTTTTGAGGGAGAGAAAATGAGAGAAAATTAATTGAAAAACATATATGGGTGGTATTTCTTGCCAAAGTAAGTATGCAGGCCATAACATAGAGTAACAGTGTTGTGGTGTGAACCTTTGATATTCTCTTCATTTTAAATTAAGAATCTCAATGCTGCAGTGTAGTTAAAAGCATGTTGTGGTGCACATTATTCTGTTCTTCACAGTAAGTTTTTACTCCCTTTTTTATATTATTTTATATTTCAAACAATAAGAATATAACCACAAAAATATGTACCTTAATAATAAATAAAAATATTTATCTATGAATTGAAAATAATTTAAATTAAATCAATGAAATAAAATAAAATAATGGGTTACCTCTCATCCACGATTTTATATATTGTCTTTAGTGAGATGTTACTTGGGGAATTTCATGATTTTATAAATTCAATGCCCTTACATCATTGAGTTCAGTTATTCATCAACTGCTCAGTTAGATGCTCCGCTTGTACTTTCACCTTTTTAATTGAAGTGTACATAGAGTCTAAGCTTTGATTTGTTCTTGATTGATGTCTCTATTCACTTGAATAAATGCATTCCAGTTATCCTCTAAAGTTAGTTTGTTGGGAGGATGTTTAGGAAATTGTTGGTGGAATTACTAGCCCTATTTATTTGAGCTTTAGGCAAATGGAGGATTGTTTAGTCTCTAGGAGAAAATGGAATGATTCCTTCACCCTGGGTTATAGGTACTTGCATTAGGATTGAACCTTAATCTTGGTTAGTAACCCCCAATATACTGACATGTTCAGGCCTAGAATTTGCTTCTCCTTAATAGGGATAAATATTAGTATTGTGTCCCAAAGTACTACTCAAACCACATTATTCTTTATTGGTTATGGCATATGTAGTGAGAAGAGAAACTTGCTTGGTCAGTTGTGCAAGTTACAATTGTAATTTAGTATCAGAGTCTATTTTATGAACTCTGGATCTCCTCACTTTGGAGATTTTCTATGAGGAATTAGCATCTAGCATCTTAAAGAGATTATAAGTTTTTGAGGCTATTTTATCTCCCATTTCTCCTTCCACAATGTTTTCAATGATGAAGTGACATTGTGTTGTCAATACATCATTGCAAAATTGGTTCTACCATTGCAAAGGATAGCTATGATGGAGGTATTGAGTGAATAAGAGTTTTAACCTATCCTATGTTTCATGAAAAGGTTCTCTCTCTGTATGAGAAAAAGTAGTAATTAATGCTTTCAATTGTGACGTTTTCTGATAGGAATAGAACTTTTCCATAAATTTATTATATACATCCTCCCAGATCATCAAGGAACCAAGAAGAAGTGACATGAGCAAAACCTTGGCCTTATCCTTGAGGGTATGGGGGAAATAACACATTCCAAGTTGGACCTCAATGAATACACTAAGAGGGAATGTTTGGACTATTGATCATAAGTCTTTAATGAAAACAACAAGTCTTTATTCGGTAATCCATTAAAGGAAAGTAACATAAAAATGAATATTTCTCAATTTATAATTTTGGGTACTCTCTCCTAGTTGGATTGAGGCAATACTAGTGCGAATGACTAGCCTTGCATACTTCTTCATAGTGAATTCCTTAATTTGTGGATTTGTTTTCAATGATAATTGGTTCAAGTGAAGGTTCTAAGTCTGGTTCTAATTGTTGCTCAATAAAAGGCTATGGGATCTCAAAGTCCAACATTCTTAACAGTCTATTAGGTCTATGGTCTATTAATATTATTTTTGTTAGGTGTGAGAAGGTACCCTAAGGACCTTCTACCTCACAAAAACTTATAAAAGAAAAAACTAAAATCACCTATCAATTAGAAAAATAAAAAGATAAAAATAAATATACAAGTATATTACAAAAAACACAAAAAGATTATGATACAAGAAATTATGATACAATTTGTACAATAATTCAATCAAGTATAATACAGGTTTTTACAAAGAAATACTAAATACAAAGTGTAAGTTCCATTGTACTTGTGTTATTATGTTCGCTTCGATCATGTGTGCAAAACATGATGTCTATTTTATTTTATTCAATGTTTTGTCATCCTTTATGTAAAATTTGTTATTCTAGGTCAGTAATACACATATGTATACAATTATAAACATGTTGTTTCAAAGTGTTTACACATACCATATGGTTGATTTTCATAGTGTGCATGCTAGATGTAGTGCATGCTCACTCCCTGACATTGCCACTTGTGTTTTTGGTTTGTTTCAGGTGTGGATATTAATGGAAAGTACATGAAAATTTTGGAACAAAAATGTGACTTTTTTGTAGCTTTCCACCAAGGTCCCCACTACCCATGGCAAGATTGTTGGCAATGTGGCTAGCAAGATTGCTAACAAGGTGGAAATTTTGGGTTCTATAAATACATCATCATTTCTCCTTATTTTGCACCTAGAAAAATGTAGCAGACCTTTAACAAATTAACATCTTACACTTTCTGGTTCCAAATCACTAATATACTATGTATTGTTTGGTATTAGTGATTTGTGATTATGTGAGAAAAAATGTTCTTACGAATGGTGAGTATTGAAGCGGTGTTTGCAATTAATTTATATGAGGTGAGCCATATGTCATATAGTAGTTGCCTTTGTACAAATTTTATATGTGAAAATCTCTATATGAGAGTGGGCAGAGTTAAATTATTTGAGTTCTCACATCATAGATTGTGTGTCCTTTGGTGGTTTATGATGGAATGTGTACCTTTTGTTGTTTATTGGGTGTTCATGTTTGAGGGTATTGATTGCGCACATCACTCATTACTGATTCATGGTTTCTGATCACACCATATTAGGTGATGTTGGATATGGAAGCAATACATGTTCATGTGTTGAGCCAGGTCATTATGGAAGCAATGAGCAAAAGCAGTAATAGGTAGTTAGGATGGAGGTCCCAACTAAGAGAGGTATTGGTACTTTTTTTTCTCTCTCACAATTGTAACTGGTTTATTGTTTACTATTAAATGGTTGCCTTAAGTAATTAGAGGATGTTACCGTATAGATAGGGTTTTAATGTGGGTTTGTCTCATTATATTTAATGTTATGCATTATATGTTATTGTATTAGTTTAATCTGAGTTCAATCATGTATGTTCCATCATACCAGATTTAGACTGATTAGAAAGCTTATTTATTTTTCATAATTTCATGCTTTCTTTCCTTTCCTTGTAACATACCGATAGCTTTCTAATTATTACTTCTTCTTTTTATCATGTATTTTTGGTTTGAGTCTCTAAGGAGTCTGTATCTCCTTACCCTAGTAATGTACTAGGTATTGGACTCTATTTTGTGGGTTTTTATGTAATATATTATTGCATGCTATGGAAGTACAATCATCATTTACCAAAAATGTTTCCACATATGAGGTCTTAAAGAGATTAAAAATCCCTTATAGCTTTTTAGTATACATGACTATATTGCTTGTTGTGTAACATTTGCTACATTTATGCATGCTACTAGCTTGGACAAGATCCTGTAAGAAACACCATCACAAGTGTGTTTATTACAGTTTATTCTTTCTTTTTATGGGTTGTTTTTGTTAAGTGTGGAATTAAGAATGTTATTTTATTCTTCCATTGTGCTAATTATTCCATTGATGTTATGAGGCTTGCTTAGCCGAATTGATATAGAGCTCGCGAAAAGATTCCATGTGTTAGTGTTTCCACCCCTCATCTAAGTTCCAATTACCTATTTGTGTTAGAAGTACAATTGACCTTCAGGTAATTGTTCCTTCACATATGGATCTTCAATTAGTATCAGAGAAGGTCACCCTTGTTTAGGCTTAATAATCTAGGTGCTCCATCCTAGAGCTCTATCTACACATACACACATCTTGTATGTTTGTGCATTTTGTTTCCACTAGTGTGGGCTGCAATTTTTCTAAAGATTGTTATTTGCATGAACCTCTTTTGTTTGCATGTTCTCTCTTTTCTTGTTCATGCATATCTCTTTCTCTTTCTGCCTCTTTGTCTTCCATTGTATGTTAATTGTCCTACTTGCTGCTATGCTTGACTGTTTGATCCTTTACTAGCATTCTTTCTTACTACTTACTTTGACATTATCTTTTTGTGTGTTTACCCTGCTTACTGCCTACTTCTATGGTTATTTGCATGAGCATCATGTCATATGTTTTCATTATGTAATGCCAAATTTTTAGGATTTTCTTTCTGTAGTTTCTCATTCTTATGATATATCATATATAATGTATCCTACCTATTTTATTAGGTTCTTCTTTCTTATATGTAGTATGTTGTGTGTTGGTTCTCTATTGATCTGCTGTTGATTTTTATTATCATTGACATGCTCTTCCTTCTCTTATGCTTTAGATGTATCTTTGGAAAAAACTAAGGTGCTGTTAAAGCTTGTTTATATGAGTGTTTCTTTATACTTTGTTTTTTTGGATTTGGACCTTGCATCTGTATGCCATATAAATTACTTACCTATCTTTAGGACTCATGACTTACATGCATTGCTAACTAAACTTGTGTGTTTAGTTGGCATTCCTAGTGCTTGAGGTGTTGACCATGTTAAAGCATGTCTCTTGTCTATGTGTTAAAACTTGAACCTTTCTCACATGCTTAGATGTTTTTATAACATCCCATGCTTCTTCTTTCTTAAGAGGTGTTTCCTATGTTGCTCAATAGTTAGTCAGTTTCTTTCTGTCTCTCGACTAGCAATGATGTAAGTATTGCCACTGATATCTTTTGAGGCAACTATGTACAACTTGTTTCCTTTTCTCTCTTTGGAGGCAACACTGTATGATTTTCGTTGAGCTTGATGCACATCCATGTCTTTTTGGCCTGTGATCTCCTTTGAGATCATCTTTACCATCTCACTTGTTTGTTATTGTGTTACTTGTCTATTTCTTTAAAACTATATTTTTATTCCTTTACTACATAAAAAAAGGATATATATTTTTATATATTTGTCTATGGTCATTTGGCATTCTTCTCTCTTTCTCCCTCTTCCCAGGATTGTTCTGTAAGTTCCTTTTTCATCTTTTTTACTCCAAATATACTAAAGTTAATAGCGAATTTATTAGTTTTTAAGTGGCATACATTTGACATGAATTGAAATGTGATTTTTTATGACATATAGCTTCATTGATCATATGTATGGCTAAATTCTTGTGTTAAATTTGAAAGAACCTTTTTATACACACATTTTATGACTATGTGAATTTATATGGATATTATGAGAGGTTTTTTTGGATTTCTAATTTGATTATTTTATATGACTTGAACAAGCTCTATAATCCACTTTAGTGTGTCTTGAGGTGAAATCCTAGGTGCTACATGAATAGAGCGAGTATTTATGCCTTTTTAAAACCGTTTGAACCTTTCATGCCACCTTTGTTCTCTTGTCCTTAGCTTTCCCTTTTGAGCCGTTATGTTATCTCTTCATTAGCTTCCTCATGAGTGCTTAAAAAGTACTAAAATTACCATGATTTAATGTACTTTAATTGATTAAATAAATTTATATATGTATGATTTTATCATATTTTATATAAATTTATATTTTTGGAATCATGAGTATTTTCATTGTTTGTCACGTATTTTTGCTTCAAAATTAATTTAAAGACTCGAACAAAAACACTAGAAGCAATACATCACAATATTTAAAGTGTAGTATTCATTTATTATAACAATAAGTGATAAAAAAATGAGAAAAAGTCAAAACAATGGAAAAATGGACAAAACTGCCTGATGCATATTTTCGCAAGTGTACGAATCGTTCAAGTAATAAAGTGTACAAAAGTACGGATATCGAACCCACAGGGAATGGCGTTACTAAGTACCGAAATTGACTAACCCTAATTTTATTTGAAAACCGAATTGTTGAAATTGTTTTAAAAGCAAATTAACATAAAACTAAACGCAAATAACAAAATTTAATGTTGTTCACAAATGATTAAAAACGCTAAGGCATTTGATTTCGCTAAATCAATTCAATCCGATTTCAAGTTATGTTATATGAGAATCAAAGTTAAAAGTGATGGTTGAAAAACCCAAACTCATCTAATACTCTTTCTCAAGTTATATTAGAATTACTTATTTATGAAAACCGTATATTTCTATGAAGATTTAATCCTGAAATAAGCACATTACGATTTATGGAATTTTTGGAATAACCACATACATCATGCATTAGGTGTCAAACTCGCATTCAACATACGGTATTTATCACAAGAAGCGTTCATTACACATCTCCTCTCGGTCTCAATATAATGCAACAAATCATTTAAATCTTGATCAGAAATTTAAAAGCATTAATCATGGAAATAAATACTCAACTTGAAAACAATGAATTCATATAACGATAACACAAGAAATCATATTTTCATGATCTAACTACATCATAGCCTTAGCAAAAACGAATTAGTTCATAACGAAAATAAGAACAAACATATTCTCAATTGAATCCATGAACAAACAATCTGAATAAAATGCAGAAAATAAAAGCTAAGGAGAAGAGATCAAAAACTCTTGAAGAGGAAGACTTGGTAGCACAATGGTGATGATCCTTCAAGCTTCTCCAACCTTTTTCTCCAAAATTTCCTTCTCTCTTGCAAAAATAACTCAATTCTCCTCTCTCTGCCATGGCCTCCTTCTCCATCATAATGTATATATAGGTCTAGGGTTTTGGAGGGAAATTTTGGAACAAAACAGCATAAAAAAATGTTTTCGAACGAAACTCGCCGGCGGCAAAGTTATTCTCGTCGCGGCGAGATTTCTGGAAAACTTACGATTTCGGTTCCGCTAAATCTCGTCGGCGGCGGGATTATTGTGGCCGGCGGCGAGATGCACTTGGCCGGCGACGAGATTTATTTGGCCGGCGGCAAGATTGCTTTGCCAAAATCCGTGCTCTCGGGAAGATTTTCAACATTTTCTCCGTAAGGTTTTCAACATTTTCTCCAAATTTTGAAATTTTGTTTTCTTTTTCTTTGATTCAATCCCGATCATTGTACTTTGTCCCTAACTTCTCCAAAATCATGATTTTACCTAAAATTGTACTTTAAACACGAAATACCCGTGAAATGACATTTGTGTATTAAATAATCAAATAAACACAATTTTCACACAAATATCAACATTTAAATCATAACAAAAATGCAATAATTTAGCTATTATCAACAACCCCCAACCAGCTTCTTGCTAGTCTCTAGCAAGAAAAGCGATCTATTTAATAAATTCAAAGGAGACATTAGGAGAAACTTCAAAGGAAATTTATTCTATTTACAACATTACATTAAGCGTATGCAATAAGCCTTTAAACCTCTAGGCGGCCCTAGTAGGACGAGTTGTAGTCTCGTGAGGGCTTCCAGTGATGACACCCACAAACATCTTACCTATAACTATCCTAACTTAAAACAGTAAAAAAACATAAAAAATAATTTGCACAAATGTCTCAAAAATTGTAAATAACGCCCAACATATAGAATAATTAAATGTCACCTAAGTTTTAAGAAATCTCAAATGCCAATTTCACTTTTATTATTGACTCTTAAACATCCATGAAACCACAAACCAATAGCCATAATGCCCAGATAATATTATGCAGAACATCCACAAACAAAAAGGTGAAATCTCAAACTCCATAGGCTCACTCTTCAAAACTCTCTCCACTAATGAAGAAAAATACACCACTTCGGATCAATAGGACTTTATTAGGCTTGTAATGTTAGGCTTAGGTATTTGGTTAAGAAAGAACGGGAAGTGTCAAAATACAAATAATAGCACTTATTAGATTAAACACAACCAATTAAGTAAAAAAATGTAACACCATTTAACCCAAATTGTTTCTTCCGATCATAACCCATTTTTCCAAAGATAAACAAAATTCTTCCTCGATCTTTCACCTCAGTACATCCATTACTAACACTCTTTTATTTACTAGAGTGTGAAGGCCCTTTTTCTCTTTTTCTTTTCTTTTCTTTTTCTTTTCTTTTCTTTTTTTTTCTTTTTTTTCTTCGTTGTTTTTTTTAACATAACCCCCAACCAATTTCTTCCAATATATGTGGAAGATGTATTTTTTTTATTCCATCCTTACTCCAATTTCTCTTGAAAAGTTTGTGTTCAAAATTAAGTGCTCTTAACAAATAAGGTAGGAATTATATATATATATTGGCTAAATAAAAGGTAGGTTATAGAAGGCAAAAAGAAAGAAAAATAAGGCTAACAATATATTTAAATAGGCTCAAATAGATAACTAGTGATATAAGGATAACAAGGTAGGCTTAAAATGGCACAATCGATCCAAAAATGGCCTACATCATCTCCTAAACAGTGCAATCCCAAATTATTTCGCCTCAAGAGGTTTTCAAATGAGTTCTAGAGTTTGTTGAGATCACAAAAATGTCCATGAAAAATTCGCACATAAGACTTCTCTAAGCATTTAGACTAATCAACCAAATCATACCACATACCAAAAGAGTCGCCAACTAGGTAAAATCAACATTTGAAATTATCTTTAAACCGAAGCAAAATTTAATGTCTTCTAAAAAGCTACTTGTTATCACAATCACATTATTATCATCAACGTGCAAATTAAAATAAGTAAAATGCAAATAAAATAAAAAATAAAATAAAAGAAATTAAATCAAAATGCGAAAAAAATGGAAAATCACAATTAAACACAAATAAACACACAAATAAAACTAATAAAAATGAAGGGAAGAAAAAGATTTACGTTTACACACTTTTGAACCAAAACCTCACATTGTCCTCAATGTAAGAAAGAAAAAACTACAAATGGTTTTTACGAAAGACAAATAAAATAAGCAAATTTAATTAAAAATAAAATTATCATAAAATGAAGTGCATAATTTAAAATTTCTAAAATAAAATGAGATAAAAGATAAGAAAACAAATCTGATGGGTTGCCTCCCATTAAGCGCTTTAAGTTATAGTCATTAGCTAGACTTTTGTTATTCTTTACTGCGGTTGTTGTAACTCTAGAGAATCTTTCTGCTTGTTGAATTCTCCGTCAAAATATGGCTTCAACCGTTGTCCATTCACCTTGAAAGTTCCCTTTGTTTCATGATTGATCTCAATGGCTCCATAAGGAAACACCTTGGTTACTAGAAAAGGTCCTGACCAACGAGATTTAAGCTTTCCTGGAAAAAGTCTAAGACGGGAATTATAAAGCAGCACTTTCTGTCCCACTTCAAAGTTTCGCCTTAAAATGTGCTTATCATGCCAAACCTTCATCTTGTCTTTGTATATTCGGGCTTTATCATAAGCATCATTCCTCATTTCATCCATATCATTGAATTTCAACACCCTCTTTTCACCTGCTGCCTTAAGATCAAAATTCAGAATTTTAATTGTCCAATATGCTCGATGTTCCAATTCAACTGGAAGGTGACAAGCTTTTACATACACCAATCGGTATGGAGACATGCCGATAGGTGTCTTGAAAGCTGTCCTATAGGCCTAAAGTGCATCATCTAGTTTCCTTGACCAATCCTTGCGTGAGTTATTTACGGTCTTTTCACGGATCCTCTTCAACACTCGGTTTGACACTTCAACTTGTCCACTTGTTTGAGGATGGTAAGGTGTTGCTATCCAGGTGTGTTACTCCGTATTTACGCAGCAAAGCCTCAAATGGTTGTGCAAAAATGCTTACCTCCATCACTTATAATTGCTCTAGGTGTGCCAAATCTGGAAAATATGTTCTTCTCGAGAAAATTGATCACAACCCTAGCATCGTTGGTAGGCAAGGCAGCTTACCCGTTTAGAGACATAATCTACACCAACAAGAATGTATTTATTAGAGTGAGATGAAGGAAAAGGCCTCATAAAAACAATACCCCAAACATCAAATAAATCAATTATTAAAATATTATTTAAGGGCATTTCATGTCTTCGTGAAATATTTCCGCTCCTTTGGCAATCATCACACATTGAAACAAACTTGAAAGGATCTTTAAACAATGAAGGCCAGTAAAATCCAAATTGCAAAATTTTTGCTGCAGTTTTTGTTCCACCAAAATGTCCCCCAACTTCCTTCGAATGGAAATGACGAAGAATGCTTCCCATTTCTTCCTCCGGCATACATCTTCTAATAATTTGATCTGCACAATGTTTATACAAGTAAGGTTCATCCCAAAAATAATGTTTCAGATCAGAAAAGAATTTCTTTTTTGTTGATAAGACATGTCGAGGAGGTAAAACTTTCTTGACCAAATAATTTGCATAATCGACAAACCACGGGCCGTTCGGATAGCAAGCAATTGCTCATCCGGGAAATGTTTCATTAATTTGGTCGTCAACCTCAATGTAATCTTCTTCCAACCTGGACAAATGGTCAATGACCAAATTTTCGAGTCCCTTTTTGTCCGTATTTCTAAAGTTAAATTCTTGCAAGAGAAGAATCCATCTTAGTAATCGTGGTTTCGCATCTTTCTTGGCTAGCAAATACTTAAGAGCAGAATGATCGGTATAAACAATGATTTTAGACCCGATTAAATAAGATCTAAACTTATCAAATGCAAACACTACGCCAAAAAGCTCTTTCTCGGTTGTTGCATAATTAAGTTGTTCATCTGTCAATGTCACCTTGCATAATAAATCACATGCGGCAACTTATTCTTCCTTTGGCCCGAGAATAGCACCTATAGCATAGTCACTAGCATCACACATTACCTCGAATGGAAGACTCTAATCTGGTGCACAAATTATAGGAAATTTGAAGTGAGCTTTTCCTTCAAAAGGTTAAAAGCTTGCAAACAATCAAGAGAAAAAATCAAATTGTGCATTTTTAACTAACAAGCGCAAAGAGGTTTTGTTATTTTTGAAAAATCTTTAATAAATCTTCTATAAAACCAGATGTCCTAAGAAACTTCTAACACCCTTCTGAGTTGTTAGAGGTGGTAATTTTTCGATCACTTCCACGCTTTGCACGGTCCTTCTATATTCCGCTTTGTTGAAATCCGATGGCGAGAACAATTCCTTCTTGAACCATGAAGTGACATTTCTCCCAATTTATGCACTAAATTTGTGTCTTTATAAAGGCTGAAGACTAACGAGAGATTATGCAAGAAATTATCAAAAGAATGGCCAAAAACAGAAAAATCATCCATAAAAACCTCAATAAACTTTTCGACCATATCAGAGAAAATTTCTATCATGCATCTTTGGAAAGTTGCAGGTACATTACATAAACGAATGGCATCATACGTATGCAAAAGTACCATAAGGGCATGTAAATGTTGTCTTCTCTTGATCCTCCGTGCAATTGCAATTTGGTTGTACAGAATATCCATGAAGAAAACAATAATAAGCATGTCCAGCCAATCTTTCCAACATCTGATCAATAAATGGTAAAGGAAAATGATCTTTTCGGGTACGGTCGTTCAACTTTCGATAATCAATACACCCTCTCCACCCGATCATTGTTCTTTTTGGAATAAGCTCATTTTTTTCATTTTCTACAACTGTGATTCCTCCTTTGTTTGGTACACAATGAATTGGACTTACCCAAGCACTGTCTGAAATCGGATAAATTATCCCGGCATCCAAAAGCTTGATCACCTCAGCCTTGACCACTTCTTGCATTGTTGGGTTTAAGCGCCTTTGTGGCTAAATTGTGGGCTTGTAATCCTCATTCATCAAGATTTTATGCATGCACACAGAGTTGCTAATCCCTTTGATGTCCGCCATTGTCCATCCAATTGCCGTTTTGTGAGTCCGAAGAACTCCTAATAGCTTATTTTCCTCTTCATCATTCAAGGAATTGTTAATAATAACAGGAAATGATTCAGAGTCTTCAAGATAGGCATACCTTAGATGGGATGGCAATGGCTTTAGCTCAATCTTGTTGGCTTCCTTCTTTACCATTGAGGTTAGAGTTTCATTTGTTCCCAACTCCTTGAATGTTCCATCACTGGAAAAATATTCATCAAGTGCTGCCAATAATTCAGAACATTGTCTCACTCCCTCATCCTCCTCCTCGAATTGTTCTTGATTTCACAAGGCAAGCTTAGTGGTAGCAATGGAGTTCTCTCTCAAAAGTTTATGAGATTAACCTATCAAGAGTGTTAATTTGAAAACACGAATGTACTTCACTTGGAAATTTCATTTGCTTCAAAAACATCAAAGGTCACTTGTTCATCTTGCACCATAGAATGAGGCTTTCCTTCTTCGAACATTGATCAATGTTCTTCCGGGCCGCATAAGGAATGGTCCCCCACTGATATCAACGGTACCTCTCTATCTTCCTCCATGTCAAGCACCACGAAATCTACGGGGGAAAATAAATTTGTCAACTTTAATTAAAACATCCTCAATTACCCCTCGAGGATATTTCACCGTCGATCCGCTTAATTGTAGAGAGATTGAAATGGGCTTCTCTGAGGCCTAGTTTCTTGAAAAACGGAAAGTGGCATCAAATTAATGCTTGCTCCTAAATCACATAGGACTTTATCAAAATTGCAACTTCCTATAGTGCAAGGTATAGTAAAACTCCTGGGTCTTTCAATTTTTGTGGCAATTTTCTTTGAAGAAGCGCAGCACTCCTCATTTAGCATGACAGTTTCATAATCTCCCAGCCTTCTCTTCTTTGATAGAATTTCCTTCATGAATTTTGCATATTTGGGCATTTGTTCCAACATCTCTGCAAAAGGAATGTTAATATGCAATTTCTTAAAAATATACATAAATTTATCAAATTGATTATCAAGTTTTTTCTTATTCAATCTTTGAGGATATGGGATAGGAGGCTCATATTTCGCATTTGGGGAAGGTTGAACATCTTGGGATGTTGATGGCTTTTCTTTAGATTGCTCCATCTTTTCTCCGATTTCTTCGATTCTCAAAGTTCTCTACCGCTCTTAATGTGATAGCCTTTGCATGTTCTTTGGATTTATTCGTCCACTAGGCATGATCCTTGAGACCTTTCTATACCGCTTTGAAAGTTGCCCAGTTGGTTTTGGATATCCTTGTTAATTGCCTCTTGATTTCTGAAATTTGTTCTAGACTCCTCAATGAACTTTCCTAAAATTTCTTCCAAATTTTTTTGTTTTTTCTCTTGGGGTTGGTAGGAAGATGATGATGGTTTGAATCACTTGGTTATTTCCCCAATGACAATTTTGGATGATTTCTCCAACCTGGATTGTAGGTGTTGAGTATGGGTTATGTTGAGGTTTTTGGAAATTTGAAACATAATTTGCTTGCTCGGCATTTGGTGAAGCAAATGGATTTCGACTTGGCACTTTCGATACTAGCATGAGTTCCACCACGTAAATCACGTTGTGCGGTTGGTTTGGATTCGAATTTGGATGACAAAGAATCCATCTTTCTTGAAAGAGCAACTCGAGCCGACAAAGCATTCACTGAATCAATTTCATGTCTTCTTACTGCTGGTCTTTTTGCAATTACCGGCTCTGAATGCCAACGATTGTTGTTTTCAGCATAATCTCTAATAACTCATGAGCATCCTCCAGGTGTTTTTCCCATTAAAGACTCTCAAGTTCTTGAAAGATCAATCATTGGACGATAGTTTGAAAGCAACGCATTATAAAATGTAGAGACTTGCAGCCAAATTGGTATACCATGATGTGGGCACTTCCTCAACATTTCTTTGAATCTTTCCCAAGCTTCATACAATGATTCTTGGTCATATTGTGTAAAAGATGTGATTTCATTCCTCAATTTTGCCGTCTTAGCAGGAGGAAAGAACTTGGACAAGAATTTCTGAACCAATTCATTCCATGTTGTAATTGATCCCGGTGGTAATGAGTTTAGCCACTCCTTGGCTTTATCCCGAAGTGAAAAAGGAAAAACCCTCAATTTTACAACATCTTCGGACACACCATTTATCTTGTAGAGATCAGACACCTCCAGAAAGTAAGAAATATGTGCATTTGGATCATCCTTTGACATTCCCCCAAACTGATTTGATTGAACCATTTGGATAAAGGATGGTTTTATCTCAAAGTTATTGGCTTGAATAGCTGGCCTCCTTATACCCGAAAAAGTTCCAGCAACATTAGGCGCAGCATAATGGCTCAAAGCTCTACGATTTCCACCTCCCTCAACAAATGGTGGATCCATGGCTAATTGTCTATTAGGAGATGAAGTTGAACGTCTTCTCTCTTGGTTTAGATGCCTATATGTTCTATCAATCTCCGGATCAAATGGAAGAAGGTTAAGGCTTCTTGTACGTCTCATACAAAAATCCTACAACCAGAAAATCAACTAACACACAAACAACACAAGGTTACTTTTTTTATGATAAATAAAATAAAACAGCAAAATAAACAAAATTAAAAAAATGAAAGAAAGATAAAGCAAATTAACTTCAAATTAAAACTAAGATTAGGTAGTATCGATATTAATAAAATCAAACCATTCCCCAGCAATGGCGCCAAAAACTTGATGTGTATTTTTCGCAAGTGTACGAATCGTTCAAGTAATAAAGTGTACAAAAGTACGGATATCGAACCCACAAGGAATGGCGTTACTAAGTACCGAAATTGACTAACCCTAATTTTATTTGAAAACCGAATTGTTGAAATTGTTTTAAAAGCAAATTAACATAAAACTAAACGCAAATAACAAAATTTAATGTTGTTCACAAATGATTAAAAACGCTAAGGCATTTGATTTCGCTAAATCAATTCAATCCGATTTCAAGTTATGTTATATGAGAATCAAAGTTAAAAGTGATGGTTGAAAAACCCAAACTTATCTAATACTCTTTCTCAAGTTATATTAGAATTACTTATCTATGAAAACCGACTATATTTCTATGAAGATTTAATCACAAATAAGCACACATTACGATTTATGGAATTTACGGAATAACCACATACATCGACATTAGGTGTCAAACTCGCATTCAACATACGGTATTTATCACAAGAAGCGTTCATTACATCTCCTCTCGGTCTCAATATAATGCAACAAATCATTTAAATCTTGATCGAGAAATTTAAAAGCATTAATCATGGAAATAAATACTCAACTTGAAAACAATGAATTCATATAACGATAACACGAGAAATCATATTTTCATGATCTAACTACATCATAGCCTTAGCAAAACGAATTAGTTCATAACGAAAATAAGAACAAACATATTCTCAATTGAATCCATGAACAAACAATCTGAATAAAATGCGAGAAAATAAAAGCTAAGGAGAAGAGATCAAAAACTCTTGAAGAGGAAGACTTGTGCACTGATGGTGATGATCCTTCAAGCTTCTCGAACCTTTCTCTCCAAAATTTCCTTCTCTCCTGCAAAAATAACTCAATTCTCCTCTCTCTGCCGTGGCCTTCTCCATCATAATGTATATATAGGTCTAGGGTTTTGGAGGAAATTTTGGAACAAACGACATAAAAAAATGTTTTTCGACGAAAATCGCACGGACGAAGTTATTCTCATCGCGGCGAGATTTCTGGAAAACTTACGATTTCGGTTCCGCTAAATCTCGCCGGCGGCGGGATTATTGTGGCCGGCGGCGAGATGCACTTGGCCGGCGGCGAGATGTATTTGGCCGGTGGCGAGATTTATTTGGCCGGCGGTGAGATTGCTTTGCCAAAATCCGTGCTCTCGGGAAGCTTTTCAGCATTTTCTCCGTAAGATTTTCAACATTTTCTCCAAATTTTGAAATTTTGTTTTCTTTTTCTTTGATTCAATCCCGATCATTGTACTTTGTCCCTAACTTCTCCAAAATCATGATTTTACCTAAAATTGCACTTTAAACACGAAATACCCGTGAAATGACATTTGTGGATTAAATAATCAAATAAACACAATTTTCACACAAATATCAACATTTAAATCATAACAAAAATGCAATAATTTAGCTCTTATCACTACCCAATCACGCGTATGCTCATACCGAGTCCCGTGGGCGTTGCGTGCACCAGCGCGAATGCCACTTTTTCCAAACATGTCTAAGACCAATTTTTTAGATATTGTTTTTCACTTTTTAAGCTCTTTCCTCATCTATAAAAGGACCTTATCCTTTATTGTAAAATAAGACACATAAAAATCCCAACTCTTTTCTCTCTCTCTCTAGAAAGCTTTCCTAGTTTTTTCCTAGTTTTAAAGGTTCTCTTTTTTAGAAGAACTAGCTATGCTTTTGTAGATTTCTAGTTTTCGATTGCATAAATGGAAATGCAAATCCGTTTGGAGGTTTTCCAGAAATGGAATTAGCATCAAAGTTCTGTAAGGATTTTTTTGAGGTATAATTTTAAACTGAATTCTTTACAGTTATGTTTATTTTTTATTCTTATTTGTTATATTTAATTTTTCTTTGATTAAATTTAACATGGTTGATTATTTGTAAATATGATATAATAATAACAGTGTTATGCTTGCGAAATATTAAATAAATAAAAAATTACTAAAAAATAAATTGATTTTTTTATCCAAGATTTTATATTAAAGATGTTTGAGAGAAATATATTATTTTTCATTACAAACTTAAGTCTGAAAATTAGATTTTAAGGTTTAATTATCTGGTCTGATTTAGAGTAATGCTCTTTTATTTATTGGTACAATCGCCTGATAGTTAGAGTGAAACTCTATTTCAAAAGTTCTTATAAGAATTATTCGAAAATGTATTGATAACATATTTTCAATAATGGTTTTGAAACTTGAAAGTTAGTACTCAAATAATTAAATTATTAGGTTTAATTTGGACACCTTGATAAAAAGAGGTGTATGAATTATTGAATTTAATGTGTAGCTCCCACAACAACTATGTCATTGATTGAATTTTGAGAAGTAAAGAGCAAAGATCCCATGTTTAAGGGTATTTTTTATGGACATTTTGGATTGTTTTTGGATGGGAAAATGTGTGTTTTAGCCTAAATGTTATATCTCTCTTTATGCCTCAACCTATTATTACAAGCTTTGAAAGTAATATTGATTTCTTAAAGGTTGGCACTTATATTAGTAGAGAGAAAGGATAAATATGGATATATGAAGCTTGGCTTTCCTTGAGTCTATATTTCAACTTGCTTGGTTTGCATAAGCATATCCTAATGGCATATAGAGTAAGTAAGTTTATCATTTCACACATAGTGCAAGTCATCAAAAATTACTCAACTTCACACATAGTGTCTAAGCTAGGTTAATGATTTACGTATTTAGAAACTAACTTTAAAATTTTAAAACTACTACTAAAAATTTGTCATCTGTATATTTTTAAATAGTAATTCTTATAAAGATCTTTGAAATAGAATTTTCACTCTAAATATACAACTGATATTAATCAAAGATTTAAGAGCACTATCCTAAATCAGATTTAGATAATTAAATTATAAATCTAACTCTCTTGTTTATTACAAAAAACTAAAATATGTATTTTTATTTAACAAACTTTTGTATAACTCTTGATGAAAAAATAAAGCATAATTCATTTTATAAATATGTTTATCTACTTTAATATTACACAAGCATAACTACATTACTAATATCTTATAGTATTTTTAACCAGACATGCTTATAATTAATAATTAATCAAAATATTAAAAATATCATTGAAAACAACATATGAAATTAATTTAGAAATAAAAAAATAGATTTAAAATTTATACCTCAAGCATACCCTTCCAAATACAGAGTTTTAGTATTTTTTTGTAGCTAGAAAATCTCGAACAGATTTCCTAACAGTCTTTATTGAATTGAAAGATAACTACTACATAAACTTAAACTATGCTCAACTCTCAATTGAGAGAAGAACTAAAATAAATCTAAAAACAAAAAAAAATCTTAAGAAAGCTCGAATGAAAGAGAAAAGATGAAGGATGAGGATAAGGGATGATTTACAATAGGGGTGAAAGGGTTTTATGGATGTGAAAAAAGTTGCAAAAAAGAGAAATATATGGATCATAAAGTAGGGTGATGTAGCCTAGATTTTTTGGTGCTACGGCATAAGCTAGCATGTATCCATTTTTAATCAGGATCCGATTTCCTCATGCCGTGGCATGGTAAAAGTACACCATATCATGCATATTGCTACTTTCCTAGAAACTCACTTGTATTTCACCCTTTTACATTGGTTTGGAACATATGTAAATATTGCATATATTAGTCGTTTATGCATCATCGTTGAAACATAGTGTTTTCTGACACTTTTCTTCAAGTATTGGTTGATTTAATCATTTTGAAGCTAAAAGTACCTGAAAAATAACAAAATATACCTGTAATTTCAAAAGGAAAGATTTGCTAAAAAGATAATAAAACTTATGCAATTACAAATTTATTTTAACATTTGAAGTGAATAAAATCACATTTAAAGCACTTATTAGTATTCTGGAATCAAACAACATGTGTCACAGCATGGTCTTATATGCACTACAACACAGTCCTCTCGGGTCTATATTGGGACATAAATTTGATTGCACACCACAACATGAAATAAAGTGCAATGTGGCCCATAGTTCGTGACAACAGTCTTAATGCCAAGTTTTCAATGTTTTAATCCTAATTATATTATGTTTAAAACTTATCACTATATATATGTCATTAGGGTTAATAATCTAGAAGATTCACAAGCAGATACAAAAATACAAAATTTACAATACACGAGAGAGATCAAGAAAAGGAAATCATGGAGGCAATTATATAGCTAGTAAAAAGATTACAAGAACAATTGGATCCTTCTTCAAAATTGAATCTCCATATTTTCTTTATCTTTCTTGTAATTCTTATGCACTCATATATTTTTAATTATGATTTTTAGAACTATGAGTGGCTAGGTTCTTGTTTGGGATTCTTGATGAACCTAGACACAAAACCATATGATTGATTTTGTTTAATTGAAAGATTTTCTATATTAATAATTGATTAAATAATTTTGATCTTAATGCTTCAATTATTTGACTAATAATTATTTGATTTGAGATTCATAGCCTAGCTTCAAAAAGCATGTTCTTGAATTAGTCTTAGAGTTATTATATTAATTAAAATAGTATGGCAATATGATTAATGAATGTGTGGCTTGATACATGTGATCATAATTTATATGTTAATGAAATTGCATGACAATGTGATTGTTTGCATATAATCCAAAAGAATATTTAACAAAGATTCCTAGCTATATAAGAGTATGTAGCCAATCAATTAGATAGAGAAATTAATCAATGATATTTGATATTGTATATGGAGTTGTTAGGGAATTCATAGATCCCAAGTCTCCAAATATTGTGTACTTCGTCGTTATTTATATCTTTAAATTTATTTTAGGTTTAATCATTAGTTTAGATGATTTTTCTTTGCTAATTGCTAAAATAGTACTGTAAATACTACATATTAGTATTTAGTTATAAAAATATTCACTCTTTGTGGGAAGATAATGTATTTAACACACTTGCAGAATCGCTACTATCAATCGAGTTCCTTTTGGATTGATGTAGCAACGATTGTCGATCATCAATTTGTCATTCGTATATCGAGTTTGTTCATCTATATTTTTCCATCTAAGGATCCTTGATCGAACTCAACTACAAGCTCTATCAATCAAGTGCACTGTTTTTGTTCTAAATATATGTTATGCCCTTTTTTTGTTCATTTTGTCTTAGAATTCTGTATAACATAACATAAACACATAAAATGTATAAGGAAAAATAATTCACTCTAAATCACACCGATTAATATTACAATGTATTATTTTGCCTCACATTTCTTATCCTCTTCGTTCTCTTTCATTTCTCAAAAATCATAACTACCATTAATTTATTTTAAAAATAAACTCCATTATTAGGTTATAACTTTGATTAAAAAAATCGTTCATATTTATTATTTTCGTTCGTGTGATATCAAAATTATCCACTTTTATTATTAACGTTCACACGGTACCCTTAAAAATACAAATCCTGTCTTCGTATATATAGTTTTTCTTGTCTATATTTTGATTGTTTGTCAACTAAAAAAAAAAGTAGATTGGTAGCAACTCACACTGATGGCTGTGGTTGACCGCACTATCTGACCCAAATATAAGACAATTTCGCATCGTTCAATCCAACTATAGTCCTCCTAATTCTTCGTTACGATCCAGCAAATTAAATTATTGAAAATGATATTACAACCCAAATGCCTAAGTTAAATTTTTGATGGAGAATTTTGATGTATCTGTCTGAAATACTAAGAAATATTTTTAGGTAGAAATGGTTTGGCTGGAGATGTAAATCAAAGTGGTGCAACGTTAGTGAACCGTGGTGACGGTTCGGTTCGTCGGAACCGTACGTCGGTTCCGAAACCGAACGAGGTTCTTGATGGAAGAACCTTAATAAAGTATCGGGTCCTCTCACTATTAACTGCATAACAATTCAGATTACACCATCAATACGCAGAGAATAAGTGTGAGAAACCAGTGAAAGCATCGAACAGAAAATCCATTGGAATTCCCGTGTAAGTGCTGAAATTTGATCAATGGCAGGAGGTATGTTTTCAATCCAATTTTGTTTCCGCTGCATTTAAATTATGAATTCATATGGTTTTATGAATGTTTCTGGATTGAATTGAGTATCTAACATTTGGTATCAGAGCAGTTTGAAAACAACTCTGTTTTGCTCTGTTTCACGATAACTGAAATTTTGGGTTTTTTATTTTGATTGTTTTTGATCCATATGGAAATTATAAAGTGTTTCAATATTGATTTTTGAGTGATTCTGTAAAATTAAACTTGAAAAACAATGAAGAAAATAAATCCAATTTGCCGTGGGTATTTATTTTCTTCATTAATTAACTTTTCGTTTAAAATGAAGTTTTTACTTAAAATTAATATCATGAATCACTCAGAAATTGAATTCTGAGAATTTTGATAAAAAGAACGCTGGATTCCGTCGCCGGAATAGGAAGATACGGCCGGGTATCCGTTAGTGTAAAAACGGGTCGTATTGACCCGGCTGAAGGTTGAAGATGAAGTTTAAAAAAAAAAATCTTGCTTTGCCTGGGAATCGAACCCAGTTTACACTGATAAGTTTTCAATAAACTATCCACTTGAACACTGAGGCCATTCTGTTATTTTGTGTAACAGAATATATTTATAGAGCAACAGTTAGTTTTATTAAAAAATCAAACATTTGGACACATTAAAATGTTATTAGTGTATAATATTTTATATATATTAAATATTTAATTTTTATTAAAACAAAACAAATATATATATATATAAAATAATTCTGAATATGATTTTAATTTATGTTTATCATATGTATAATATTTATTATACATGTTATATTTATTTAAATAATTTTGGACACATTAAAATTTTATTTAAATACATTATGCTTAAATTATTTGTTTTGTGTATTTATATGTATAAATTTTGCAATTGATTATACATATAAAATTTAGTTAAATAATTTATGCATAATTAAATTAATTTTTTTAATGACTCTTATTGATTTAATTAGTTCTTATATTATTTAATTTTGCTTGTATAATTTATTGTCATATATGCAATTTAAGATAAATAATATTTGTACAATTGATATTAAATTAATATTGCTTATGGTTTTATGCAATAATTGAGCATAAGAATTTAATTAATATTTAAGTGATTCATATAGTTTGATTAATTAGGGAGTAGCCACAGCATCTTTAATTAATTAAAACTATAATAAAGTTTATTTAGGATCACATTTAGAAAATAAATATTAATTGTAATTAATCATATGTGATATAATAAATCTTATCCCACAGGAATTTTTATTATATTTTTGTGTGATTAATTAGGATATAATATCAAATTATATTTTCTAATTTACCCACAGGGATTAGGAAAATGAACATAATTTGATAGTTTTATCGTAAAGTTAGGATGAATTTAATTGAATGAAAACTTTAGCCCACAGGCAAGTTTTATGTCACTAGATTCATATTATTCATGATTTACATTGGTAAAGAATGATTATAGTTTATGCCTCAAATTTTAATAAGCATATAATCTTTAATTGCAGCTTCTCAACCTGTAAATTTCTCTGATATCCGCTGTGATATTCCCGATCTGAAAGGGGATAACTATAAAATATGGAAGGAAAGAATTCTCCTTCAATTTGGGTGGATGGATATTGATTATGCTATTAGGAAAAACGAACCACCTAAAATTACTCAAACTAGTACTCCAGAGAATATCATGCTTTATGAACAATGGGAACGATCTAATCGCCTTAGTATGATGTTCATTAAGACTAAAATCTCTGGTATTCGTGGTTCCGTTGATCAAAGATACCAATGTTCAAGACTTCTTTGAAGGCCATTGATGATCAATTCGTCACTTCAGATAAGGCTTTAGCAAGCACCCTTATTATAAAGTTCTCTTCTTTAAGACTCACAAGTGTGAAAGGTGTGCGCGAGCACATTATGCAAATGAGGGACATTGCGGCTCAACTTAAGCATCTCGAGGTTGAGATGTCGGAATCCTTCCTGGTGCACTATATCCTTAACACTCTCCCACACCAGTACGGGCCATTCAAAATCTCGTACAATACACATAAAGATAAATGGTCAATCAATGAACTAATGACCATGTGTGTTCAAGAGGAAGGGAGGCTTGTTATGGAATTTGGTGAAAGTGCAATGTTGGCTACAACGTACCAGAAAGGAAAATCTCAATACAAGCATAAAGGAAAGGGAATAATTCCACCTCGGGCTGATATTAAGAAAGAATCCAAGTGTTTCTTTTGTAAAAAGAAGGGACACATGAAGAAGGATTGTATCAGATTCCAGAAATGGCTTGAGAATAAAGGTAATCCAACCTCGTTTGTTTGTTATGAATCTAATATGGTTAATGTTAATATTAACACCTGGTGGATTGATTCTGGATCTACAATCCATGTTGCAAATTCCTTACAGGGTATGCAAAATCTAAGGAAGCCAGTGGGAAGTGAGCAATACATCTTATCCGGTAACAAGATGGGCTCACATGTGGAGGCTGTAGGGACATGTAGTTTGATTTTAAGTAGTGGTTTTATTTTAAAATTAGAAAAGACCTTTTATGTTCCAAGTTTCTCTAGAAACTTGATTTCAATTTCAAGACTTGTACCTTATGGTTATTCCTTTCACTTTTCAGAAACATCTTTCAATTTATTTAATAAATCTGATTGTGTTGGGAATGGTATTTTGTCTGATGGTCTTTACTGCATTAATTTACAAAATAATGCCACTCATAACGCTATGCATGTTCAAGCTGGCACTAAAAGGTGTATTATTGACGATGACTCTTCTACGTTATGGCATAGGAGATTAGGACATATCTCTATAGAAAGAATTAAAAGATTAGTGAAAGATGGGGTACTTAGTACTCTAGATTTTACTGATTTTGAGACATGTGTGGACTGCATTAAGGGAAAGCAGACTAACAAGTCAAAGAAAGGTGCCAATAGAAGTTCAAACATATTAGAAATCATACATACGGATATATGTTGTCCAGACATGGACATTCAAGGTCAAAAATATTTTATCACCTTTATTGATGATTTTTCTCGATATATGTATCTCTATATGCTTCATAATAAGAGCGAAGCATTGGATGCCTTCAAAAGCTTTAAGGTTGAAGTAGAGAAACAATGTGGAAAGCAAATAAAGATCGTGAGATCAGATAGAGGTGGTGAATATTATGGTAGATACACTGAGAATGGACAAGCGCCTGGTCCGTTTGCTAAATTTCTTCAAGAATACGTGGATAGTTGCCCAATACACTATGCCGGTTCACCAGACCAGAATGGTGTAGCAGAAAGAAGAAACCGAACACTTTTGGACATGGTGCGGAGTATGCTTAGCAACTCCAATCTTCCTAAATCCTTGTGGATTGAAGCTTTAAAGACGGCTGTGTATATATTAAACCGAGTTCCAACCAAGGCTGTCACAAAGACACCATTTGAATTATGGAAAGGTTGGAAACCGAGTTTGCAACATATGCGCGTTTGGGGATGCCTATCTGAAGTGAGGATATATAATCCACAAGAGAAAAAGCTGGACCCAAGGACCATTAGTGGGTATTTCATTGGATATGCCGAACGGTCTAAAGGTTATAGATTTTATTGTCCATCTCACAACACTAGATTTGTGGAATCAAGAAATGCAAAATTTCTTGAGAATTACTTGATTAGTGGGAGCGATCGATCCCAGGGCATTGGTTCTGAGAAAGATCATTCAGATGCTCAATGTACCACTTCAAGTAATGGACTGATCATTATTGTTAACAACACGCCTCGAGTACAAACATGTGTTGAAGAACCAGTCTTGGAAGTACCACAAGCTGTTGATCCTGATCTAGTAGATGTTGAAGTTCAACAGATGCCTACAACTGTTGAACAACTAGTTGAACAACATGATCCTGCTCCTCAGGAGAATGTTGATACAACATTAAGAAGATCTACTAGAGTAAGGAAATCAGCGATACCTAATGATTATGTTGTGTATCTACAAGAATGTGACTATAATGTTGGAGCCGAAAATGATCCTGAGACGTTTTCACAGGCCATGAGTTCTGAGGTTTCGAGCTTATGGTATGATGCCATGAAAGAAGAGATGGATTCTATGGCGTCTAACCGAGTCTGGGATCTCGTCAAGTTTCCTGATGGTGTGAAAGCCATTGGATGTAAATGGGTCTTCAAAACAAAGAAAGACTCACAAGGCAACATTGAGAGACATAAGGCAAGACTCGTTGCCAAAGGATTCACTCAAAGGGAAGGAATCGACTACACGGAGACATTTTCTCCTGTATCTAAGAAAGATTCACTTCGTGTGGTCATGGCATTGGTTGCCCATTTTGATTTGGATTTGCAACAAATGGATGTGAAAATGGCTTTCCTTAATGGTAACCTAGAGGAAGAGGTTTATATGAAACAACCTGAAGGATTCTTCTCTAGTGATGGTGAGCATTTGGTTTGTAAGCTTAATAAATCCATATATGGATTAAAGCAAGCTTTCCGTCAATGGTATTTGAAATTCCATAACGTCATCACTTCATTTGGTTTTGAAGAGAATGTCATGGATCAATGTATATACCAGAAAGTTAGTGGGAGTAAGATTTGTTTCTTGGTGCTATATGTGGATGATATTTTGCTTGCAACCAATGATAGGGGTTTGCTACATGAGGTAAAACAATTCCTCTCTAAAAATTTTGATATGAAGGATATGGGTGAGGCATCTTATGTCATTGGCATTAAGATCCATAGAGATAGACTTTGAGGTGTCTTAGGTTTGTCTCAGGAAACCTATATCAATAAAGTTTTAGAGAGATTTCGAATGAAAGATTGTTCACCAAGTGTTGCTCCCATTGTGAAGGGTGATAAGTTCAATTTGGATTAATGCCCAAAGAATGATTTTGAAAGAGAACAAATGAATAACATTCCATATGCTTCAGTTGTTAGAAGCTTTGATGTATGCTCGTGTCCGCACTGGACGACATTGCATTTGTTGTTGGGATGCTAGGGAGATATCGTAGTAATCCGGTGTTGACCATTGGAAAGTGCAAAGAAAGTGATGGGGTACCTACAAGGAACCAAGGATTATATGCTCGTGTATAGACGAACCGATGAATCGAAAGTAATTGGCTACTCCGATGCGGACTTTCTGTTGTATTGATTCACGAAAATCAACATCCGGTTACATTTTCATGCTCACGGTGAGCCGTGTCTTGGAGGAGTGCGAAAGCAGTCATTGACTGCTACTTCCACTATGGAGGCCGAGTTCGTATCATGTTTTGAGGCCACATCGCATGGTGTATGGTTAAAGAGTTTCATTTCCGTGCTTAGAGTAGTTGACTCTATTTCTAGGCCATTAAGATTATACTGTGATAACTCAGCTGCTGTATTTATGTCTAAGAACAACAAAAGTGGTAGTCGTAGTAAGCACATCGACATTAAGTACTTGGCCATAAGAGAACGTGTTAAGGAAAAGAAAGTGGTCATTGAGCACGTAAGCACTGAGTTGATGATTGCTGATCCTTTGACTAAAGGCATGCCACCAATGAAATTCAAGGATCATGTAGAGAAAATGGGAATTGGTTCCACTTTGTAAATGTATATATACAATTAATTAATGAAACTCTTATATATTGTGATATTTTCTCATATTCATGTGCACCTTAATTTATTTGAGAATATATATATATTTTATTGGACCAAGAATAAATATAGGATTTATTCATTAAGTTTTGTTACCACATAAAGTATAATACTTGAAAAACTAAATACATTGTAATACATGGAATATAATACACGCTCTTAGAGGACCTATCGCTATGATTCATGTGTTTTGTTACTCGAAGAATTTCGCTTAACGTTTGCACCAAGTGGGAGAATGTAAATCAAAGTGGTGCAACGTTAGTGAACCGTGGTGAATGATTCGGTTCGTCGAGCAATGCACGTCGGTTCGAACCGAAACGAGGTTCTTGATGGAAGAACCTTAATAAAGTATCGGGTCCTCTCACTATTAACTGCATAACGATTCAGATTACACCATCAATACGCAGAGAATAAGTGTGAGAAACCAGTGAAAGCATCGAACAGAAAATCCATTGGAATTCCCGTGTAAGTGCTGAAATTTGATCAATGGCAGGAGGTATGTTTTCAATCCAATTTTGTTTCCGCTGCATTTAAATTATGAATTCATATGGTTTTATGAATGTTTCTGGATTGAATTGAGTATCTAACAGGAGATACCTTTAATTATCTGCATCTCAGCATATATGAAAGAAAAAATAATTACCCTGAGAGTATTATTCAATCATTCAAATTATAATGTACGTGTTTTAGTAGACTAGCCAAAGTTGATTATTGCCCAATATTAACTCGACACGCATACCCTAATGTAAAATACCCCCAACAATCATATAATGCAAAAGAGCTCCAAGTATTTTACTAAATTGGAATTACTTGGAAGATCAACAAAATTTTCGAGTATAAATACATCTCACCAATTTCATCTTAATGCTCCTACACATTTAAATTAAGAAAAAAATTATATTATCATTTAAGGTTAAATACGTTTTATGCCTAGGATAATTCTTAAAAATATATAAAATATTTAATTTGTTATGATTATATCCATAATGTATGAGTAACGATAAAAATATACTTAATTTTTGATATAATTACATAATTATTCATACGTGTAGAACTATTGTAATTTTAAAAATATATGATATTGATCATGTTTTTTATCATTAGTCATACGTTATAAATATAATTGTAATAAAATGAACGTTTTAGATATTTTTATAAATTACCTCATATATTGTGAATATAAAAACGTAATTACTCCTAGTCTTTAAGTTAACGAAGAAATCTTCATCTTTTTTTAAAACAAATAAAAAATAAACAATTTTTTTGTTAAATAAAGTATATATTATTGGTGTGATTAGAATTCGAATAGTGAAAGTAATTAATCATACCATGTAAATTACAAGTTAATCCCAGAGTAAGTCTTCGTGTTTTTTTTACCCTAACAACAAAGTAATTTATTTGTTGACTTGTTTGGTTTTGTGTACCAACTATTACTAACAAAGGGATGGTGGAAACTGGTAAAGCTATAATTTAGCTAGAGATCCTTTGACAAATAAGAGCTCTCTGTAAAAAGAAAATGTTGAAACATTTGGAGCGTGAGCAAAAAAAAAAAGAGGTGTGGGTAGATTACCAAACCCTAAAAATAGTTGTTATTACTCGATTGATTACGCATAGTGCATAATGAGATGCAACACTTTCTCGGAGATCATAAAGGAAACGAGAGATGGGACTTATGAGTAATGGTCCATGTGAAATTCTCAACTTTTTGTATTAGTTTGTTACCCACCATTTGCTATGTGAAAGTGATAATTCCTAACAAACATAAAGTCCTAGATCCTTAAATTGAAGACTTCAACGATTTTGTTCTTCTTAAACACATTCTCTACCTCATAGCTTTTATTTTATTTTATAATAACGTTACGTTACGAATTCATAATAGGAATTAATTAAAATTGAAATAAATATTAAATCAGATGGGAGATAAAAGGAAGAGTAAAACTCATTCATTTTCTTTATGTTTACTAAATGATTACAAAGAATCGGAATGAAAATATATGAATTGAACATAAATTATACTATTTTTGCTATTACAAGTTTTACAAGCTGTTGTTATTTTTGTTATTTTTCCAAATTTTAATTTTTAAACTATCATTTTAAAAAATAGTGTAGGATAAAGAAAAATATTTTTTTTCAAATGAAATAGTTAATTGAAAGTGATTGTAATAACTTAAGCATTCAATTGCAATAAAAAAATAACAAAAGTATTGTTGATACTGATTTTTTTCAACACCAGATAGGATTGTTTTCCATAGAATCTGTAAGATGAACAAACTCTTATGACCTTGGACTACCTTATAGGGGGTGTTCTTCGGTCTTACAATCCTTTTATGGTTAGCTATCTTAATTATTTGCTCGACTATTCTTTAAGATAATTAAAAGATAGTCTCTGGACCTTTAACTCTTTAAGATGATTAAAAATAATTATTGGATATTTATCTTTTTAAGATAATTATATTATGTTCACACTTTTATAATGATTGAGAACTTATTAAGCTTGGCTCATAAAGCTCTTTGCTAATTGGGATCACTCTTTGAATATCATGTCAAATGTATGAAATTATCCCTAACATCTTCCAATTTTATTGACAACTCTAAGCTTACACTTGCGTGATTTTTTACATATCATGATTTTTTACATACCCAAGAAAAAACTTTACACCATGTTTGGCCATTCAAAAAACTTTACACCATGTCTGACCATTCAATCAGATTTTTAGTTAGAAAATTACATTAAATTTAACATTTTTATCAAGAAAGTCAAACCATCACTTATTTTTATAGGAAGCTCAAAATTCAAATCCTAATCCTAATCCTTTTATGGTTAGCTAAACGATCTTGACCATTTATTTTTCTTTATGTATTGTAGGATAATTATTCTTCATCATCCAAAAACTTTGCACCCCAAAACATTCATACCATACTTTCTTGCATATGAAGTGATGGATACCGGATATATGGATACCCATGATCATATTTGGCCACAATGGGTTTATACTAATGCAAATGAGAATCAACTTGGACAATAGGTATTGGAGGTCAAGTGGAGGTCGAACATAGGCATAGCTGATGAAGCCCTAGATGATAGTGCCTTGACCAATGGAATCTTGGCTAGCACACCTTGGTTGGAGATCTTCTGGGTGGTATCTGATGAGTGCTCAAAAAGCACTAAAATAACCATGATTTTATGCAAATTAATTGATTAAAAATATATATATTTATATGTTTTATCATATATTTATATAAATTTGTCTTTTTCGGAATCACGGGTATTTTTATTGTTTTTCAGGTATTTTGGCTTAAAAATGCAACTTAAAGACTCAAAGAGGAATCCTGGAAGCAATACATCACAAATATATTAATAAATAAATGCGTAAAGGTCGACAAATATGGAAAAATTGGACAAAATAGGTCAAAAAGGTCAAAAATGTCAAAAAAGAGAAAAACGCGCCGCCGCTGGCCGCGCCAAGACTCACTCCGCCCCAGCGCACGGTCTGTTCATGCACGCACCGCGCTGGTTACTGTTCATGCGCGCGGCACTGCGCGCGCGAGGTTACTTGTTCATGCGCGCGCCGCGCGCGCGAGGTCTTGTTCATGCGCGCGGCTGCGCGCGGGTTACTTGTTCATGCGCGCAGCACCGCGCGCGGGTTACTGTTCATGCGCGCAGCCGCGCGGGTTCTGTTCACGCGTGCGGCAGCGGCCAGCGCACGCGCGTAGCAGCGCGCGGGTTCTGTTCATGCGCGCGGCAACGCGCGCGGGTTCTGTTCACGCGTGCGCAGCGCTGCCAGCGCGCCTGTCAGCGCCAGCCGCCCCTCCGCGCGCCCAATGCGTTTTCACGTGCAGCAGCCCTTGTGACGTCAAGCTGAAGTCATTGATGACCTCAGCATTTCCATTACACATTTTTTAATGTTTTAATATTTTTTTACTCATTTTTTCTCTCCATCCTCACCTATAAATACCCCCTTCCCTTCACTTCAAAACACACCTTCAAACACCTTCAAAACCTCCAAATACATTCTTTTCTCTCTTTTCTTAGATTTTTAGTTTTTCTTATGTTTTCTTAGTTTTTAGCTTTTCTTAGTTAATTTCTCTTAGTTTTAGAGTTCTTCCCTTTTTAGGGAAGAACTAGTTATGTTTTTGTAATATTTTAGCTTTTTGATTCAATAAATGGGAGTGCAAATTCCGCTTGGAGTTTTTCTAGCAACGGGAATGGCATCGAAGTACTGTAAGGATTTTATTTTCTTTACAGTTATTTTTATGCTTTATTCTTACATGTTATATTTAATTTGTCTGTGATTAAATTTAACTGTGCTAGCTGTTTATAATCATGATATAATAATAACGTTGTTATGCTTGCAAAATATTAAATAGGTGAAAATCTCTAAAATGAATTGATTTTATTTTTATTCATGATTTTATATTAAGAATGTTAGAGAGAAATATATTATTTTTCATTACAAACTTAAACCTGAAAATTAGATTTTAAGGTTTAGTTATCCGGTCTGATTTAGCGTAGTGCTCTTTTATTTTATGGTACAATTGCCCGGTAGTTAGAGTGAAGCTCTATTTCAAAAGTTTTTATAAGAATTATTATATGAAAATGTATTGACGACATGTTTTCGGTAGTATTTTAAAAATTGAAAGTTAGTACTCGGATAACTAAATTCTTAGGTTTAATTTGGACACCTTGAATAAAGTTTAAACTGTCTAACCCCACCAAAGGTAGCATTTAAATGGTTCATTTTCAATCTCTTAGAAAAAGGAATTAATTTAATTAAGCATATTAGTTATCAACCCCACCCATAGGTGTTAATTGATTTGTTTAGTTAACAAAGAATATCTAACCCCACCAAAGGTGGTATTCATACAAAAAAGGGAGAATCAATAAATATCGATTCATATCTTTAATAACCTAAATAATACGAGCAAGCATAATTAACTTAGTTATTATATCCATAAATACTCCACGATTTATAAAAGATAAAATTTGCATTAATGTTTATTGAATCTATGTTTAATTTTCTGTAATTAGATTAAAAACACAAAACCCCAAAATATTGTGACAGGATGTTTAGGATTTAATTTCGTTTTTAAAAGTTTGAATAATAAATTAAAAACCACAAACATTCCTTCCTTAGATCGACCTTGGGAGTATACTTATCATTTTCTACGAAATGATTCGTGCACTTGCGAGAGTTTTATAAATATTAAAACCAAAGTATTGGCAGGATCGGCGATGCCGGTTTTCGTTCATCAAGTTTTCGTTCATAAAAGTATTTGGCGATCCCGATTCTACTCATCAGTATCCCCTGGGCGATGATATCTTGGCAAGTGAAGTTTCGACCAACTAAGTCTTGGAAAATGAAGTTCTCCTTAATTAAATATTGGCAAAAAAGGTTATTGCCATAAAGTTCTAACAAATGAAATAGTGGCCAATAAAATTCTAGCCAAAAAAGTTATGTGCAATAAATTTACTACCAATCAAGTCTTGGCCAAAAAAGTTATAGTCAATAAAGTCCCGGCTGATGATCATCTAGTTGTTAATGTTTCAATCATGAAAGTCTAGTCCGATTGATAGGTCTAGTCCTTCCAATCAATACAATTTTTTTGGTTGTGCCTATGAAAAATGTTCTAGTGTCCTGGTAAGATTTGTCAATGAGATGACTTCCTTCTTTCTAAAAAGATTTGTATAAGTGTAGGAAGCCCTAATATTATTGTTGTATGTACTCATATTTTCTAACACTTGAACTCTTCTTTGTAGCTCTTTTCTTAACTCATATACTATCATTTTTCATTGGAATGAAGTTACATATATATATATATAGAAGGTTTGAAACCTATGGGAAGTCTAAGAGGTGATGATCCTATCTTAATTACTTCAAGTTCTGGTAGGACCAATATACTAGTACACTATAATAAATTATACCATTTTTTTTCTTTGGAATTTTTCTAGAATGTAGACAATTAGCGAACCTTTAATAAGAAACCTTATGAATGAAAGTGCACTAAGATGTATCTGGATGCGAATATATTCTCTAAGAGGACATATATTGTGGCACAACCTTAAAACATAGTGGCCGAGGCTCTGTGGCCTTGGCCTGGTATTACTTTGTACAATTTATCTTACTTGTAACATTATTTTTAGACCTGACCTTCACTACATATGCTTGGGAAGTCATTTCCATTTGAGTTGACAGCGAATGTGAGAAGATACACTTGTAGATCCTGGACTCTAGGTACATGAAGATAGGGAATGATTTCTCAAGCATAGCTCGACCATCTAGCCAAACAAACCTGGGTGGAATCTCCCCCTTGTCGATCACACTCTTGGCCGAAAATTTCTTGGTTGACGGTGACACTTCTGGCTTATCGATTCCTAGCTGATCATAATATTGGTCAACCACAATTTGAGTCGATCACCATCTTGGCGAACCATACTCCTTATCGGTGAGACCTTTGGTCGGGCACCATGTTGACTGGCTGATTGCATTATTAGTTAGTCAAACCTCATGGTATTTTCCTATCTAGTCAGATGGTGGTTTGATCTTTGTACCAAACGTTGGATCTATTAGGAGACCGATGGCTTTAAAATTTGGGTAATGTTTAACTTGTAGCCACGACCATACTTTTTTTAGGCCTTGTTATGTTTGTTTATTTTTTTATAAGTATGGGGTGACTTATTGATCCATGCTTTGCTTAATTAAGCCTCTTATTCTATCTATTAATGGTAGAAATTATGCACAAGATTACAGGATTTAATTTACCATAATTAGTGTACTAGTTGTGTATAAATTATTACCTAAAATAGATAAACAAAATATTATATATTTAGGTAATAGAATATTGTATATTCTTACCTAATATATATAAACATAATATTATATATTTAGGTAATAGAATATTACTTATTTAGGTAATAGAATATTATATATATTCTTACCTAAAATAGATTGTATAGTAATTCTTATTTAATTAAAAGGATCCTAAAGAAAAGTTCATTCATCCATTTACTAAAAATTGTCATGGTATCAGAGCCTACCTCTTGAATCCATAGCAGAATCTTTAGTTTTCTTCCAATTTTGCTTCAGTTTTTTGAATTTTTGCTTCTATTTTTGTTTTTAGGTTAATAAATTTCTTATCAATAACTTTGTTTTGAGATTCTAGGTTGACCAACTTGTGGTTGATAGCTTTGCATTAAGATTTTTTTTGGAAGAATGTCTATAGAAAATTTGGCTATCAAATTTACAAGAAATAATTATACGGCATGCGAATTCCAATTCAAAATATTTTTGAAAGGAAAGGATCTTTGGGGTCACATTGATGGGTCTTCTCCTAAGCTTAGAGATGGTAAGGAACTTAGCCAATGGGAGGCAAAGGATGCTCAAATTATCTCTTGGATTTTAGGATCTATTGAAGTTCATATGGTGAACAATTTATGTTCTTTTGGTATGGCTAAAGAGATATGGGATTATCTGAAGTGCATATATCATCAAGATAATATTGCGAGATAATTTCAACTAGAACTCGAGATTAGTACCTTCAGCCAAGGTAATCTCTCCATTGAGTAGTGTTATTCTAGATTTCCTAATATATGGAGTGAATATTCTGGTATTATCTACACGAAGCTACCTAAAAAGGCCTTGGGCAACCTTTAGGTGGTTTATGAAGATAATAGACATGGTCTGGTTTTGATGAAACTAAGACTAGAATTTGAAGTTGCTAGAGCTGGATTGCTAAATAGGGATCGGTTCCTTCTTTGGATGTATCTCTTGGTGAATTGTTGCACCAGGAACAAAGAATGGCTACATAAGATATTATAGGTGTATCTAGGGAAACATCTTAAGTTTTCAATGTTGCTTATGCCACTCAAGGGAGGAATCAAGGAAAGGAACAAATGTAGTGTTATAATTGTAAGGAGTTCGGATATATTTCCCGCAATTATGGCAAGAAATTTTGCAATTTCTATAAGAAAAATGGTCACATTATCAAGGAATGTCTTACATGTCCAGAAAATTGACGAGTACAAGCTTTTCAAGTTGCTTTTCTAGCTCTTAACATTATTTGTCATACATCTACAACTGCTAGCACAACTCAGCCTATCATTACTTCAGAAATGGTCTAACATATGATTATCTCATCATTTTCTACCCTTGTACTTTAGAGCCAAAGTAAAGTTGTTTCTCCTCCTTGGTTTATTTATTCTGGAGCATCCAACCATATGACTAGCTCCCCTAATTTGTCTTTCCTAGATTATATGCTAGTTTAATTTATATTGGTTATATGGTGGATAATAACTATGATGTACATTTCTCTTGTGATGGTTGTGTTGTGTAGGGGAAGGTGATCGCGAAAGGGCCTAAAGTGGGAAGAGTATTTCCATTGCAATTTACTATTCCTCAAACTATGTCATTAGCTTCTATTACTATTGAAAATAAGGATGATGATTGGCATAGACGATTAGACCATCCAAATAATGTGATTTTGTCTAAATTGATGAAATGTGGTTTTCTTAGTAATAAAGATCAATGTTATATTCATCAATTACTTTTTGATAGCTCTACTTGTAAACTAGGGAAAAGTAAAACTTTACATTTCCCTACTTATGGTGGTCATAATAATACATGTTTTGAGATTATACACAATGATGTTTGGGGTATTACTCCTATCATTTCACATGCGTAGTATAAATATTTTGTAACGTTTATTGATGACTATAGTCGTTTCACATGGATATATTTTTTGGTTCAAAATTTGAGGTGTTCACTATTTTCCAAAATTTTGTGGCTTATATTGAGACACAATTTTCCACTTGTATTAAGGTTTTACGATCTAATAATGGTGGCGAATATATGTCGCATGACTTTCAAGTCTTTTTGTAACAAAAAGGCATTGTATCTCAATAATCTTATCTGTATACACCTCAACAGAATGGGGTAGCTAAACATAAAAACCATCACTTGTTGGATATGGTTTGAATATTACTTTTGGAGTCTTCAATTCCACCTAAATTTTAGGTGGAAGCTTTGTCCACTATAGTCTATCTCATTAAATGTCTACCTTCTGAACAATTGAATTTTGATACTCCTTACTATCATCTTTTTGGTATACATCCAGATTATCATATGCTACACACGTTTGGATGTGTTTTTTTCACTTGCCTCTTCATAAGTGTCACAAGCTTACATCTCAGTGATACGGTGTGCTTTATGGATTATAGCACAACTCACAAGGGATTTTTATGTTATAATGTTGTTATTAATCATCTACGTACTTCTAGAAATGTGATTTTCTTTGAACATGAGTACTATTTTTAGCAACATGTTTCCCCTTATAATGGTGTCCTTCTTTCTAGCTTTAATGATATCTCTCCATCAATTGAGCATTTTAAACCAGATATTGTCTATCATTAATGATGAACCCAATCATCACAAATCCTTCCTGACCTTGATCTGGTTTTTACTTCAGCGGCTCCTTGAAGATCTTCCCATACTATTCATCCTCCCGATAGGTATGGTTTCTATACCACTTTAGCTGATACTATAGTTACTACCTCTTATTCTCATGCAGCTAAACATATGTGTTGGGTGAAAGCTATGCAAGAAGAACTTTAGGCTCTTTAGGAGAATCATACTTGGGATATTTTTCCCTATCCTACTAGTGTTAAGCCCATTGGTTGTAAATGGGTATATTCCATTAAGATGTGGTCTGATGGCTCACTTGACATATAAGGTAGGATTGGTAGCAGTCGGTAATCGATAGGAGTATGTGGTCGATTATGAGGAGACATTTGCCTCTATAGCAAAGATAATGACGGTGTGACTTGTTCTTGCTATTGCTGCATCTAAGGGCTTGCCATTATGACAAATGGATGTTAAGAACGCCTTTTTGCATAGGGACCTTAAGGAAGAAATATTTATGACTCCACCATCAAGGTTGTTTTCTACACCATATACTAATGTTTGTAAGCTAAAAAAATCAGTCTATGGTTTAAAATAGGCTCCAAGTGCTTGGTTTGATAAGTTTCGCTCTACGCTTCTAAACTTCTCCTCTTTTTAGAGTCAGTATGATTCCTCTTTTTTCTTTGCACGATTGCTAAGGGAATCATCTTGCTTCTAGTATATGTTGTGATATTATTATTACATGGACTAACTCTACATTGATTTCTCAACATTAGGAATGCCTTCAAGATTCCTTTCATATGAAGGACTTGGGTTCTTTATAATATTTTTTAGGCCTTGAGGTGCCTCTACCTCAGCTGGTATTTTCTTACACCAGTATAAGTACATCTAGGAATTAACTACTTTGGCTAACCTTCAAGATGGTCGTTCTATTGATACTTCCTTGGAAGTCAATGTTAAATATCGTCATGATAAGAGAGATTTTGTATCTGATCCTTCTTTATATAGACCACTAGTGGGGAGCCTGAACTATCTGACTATCACTGGACCTGATATTTCCTTTGCTATTCAACAAGTTAGTCAGTTTTTGCAGGCACCTAAGCACCTCTACCTAGTTACTGTCCATCGCATTATTGATAAACATAATCATGATCGCCAAATACTTTGATGAACGAAAACTTGATGAACGAAAACCGGCATCGCCGATCCTGCCAATACTTTGGTTTTATATTTATAAAACTCTTGCAAGTGCACGAATCATTTCGTAGAAAATGATAAGTATACTCCCAAGGTCGATCTAAGGAAGGAATGTATGTGGTTTTTAATTTATTATTCAAACTTTTAAAAATGAAATTAAATCCTAAACATCCTGTCACGATATTTTGGGGTTTTGTGTTTCTAATCTACTTACATAAAAATAAACATAGATTCAATAAACATTCATGCAAATTTTATCTTTTATAAATAGTGGAGTATTTATGGATATAATAACTAAGTTAATTATGCTTGCTCGTATTATTTAGGTTATTAAAGATATGAATTGATATTTATTGATTCTCCCTTTTTTGTATGAATACCACCTTTGGTGGGGTTAGATATTCTTTGTTGACTAAACAAATCAATTAACACCTATGGGTGGGGTTGATAACTAATATGCTTAATTAAATTAATTCCATTTAAATTCCATCAAATAAAAGAGCATTACTCTAAATCAGACCGGATAACTAAACCTTAAAATCTAATTTTCAAGTTTAAGTTTGTAATGAAAAATAATATATTTTTCTCTAACATTCTTAATATAAAATCATGAATAAAAATAAAATCAATTCATTTTAGAGATTTTTACCTATTTAATATTTCGCAAGCATAACAACGTCATTATTACATCATGTTTACTAAACAACAAAGACCTGATTAAATTTAACCACAGACAAATTAAATATAACATGCAAGAATAAAGCATAAAAATAATCAGAAAGAAAATAAAATCCTTACGTAACTTCGACGCTATTCCCGTTGCTGGAAAAACTCCAAGCGGAATTTGCACTCCCATTTATTGAATCAAAAAGCTAAAATATTACAAAAACATAACTAGTTCTTCCCTAAAAAGGGAAGAACTCTAAAACTAAGAGAAATTAACTAAGAAAAGCTAAAAAACTAAGAAAACATAAGAAAAACTAAAAATCTAAGAAAAGAGAGAAAAGAATGTATTTGGAGGTTTTGAAGGTGTGTTTTGAAGTGAATGGAAGGGGGGTATTTATAGGTGAGGATGGAGAGAAAAAGTAGAGAAACAAATGTTAAAAAAAATATTAAAAAATTAAAAAACGTGTAATGGAACTGCTGAGGTCATCGATGATGTCAGCATGACGTCACAGGGGCTGCTGCACGTGAAAAATGAGGTGAAAACGCGTTGGGCGTGCGGAGGGACGGCTGCTGGACGCTGCGCGCGCGCTGGGGCTATCTCTGCGCGCAGCTCGGCGCGCGTGAACAGTGCTCGCACGCAGTGCTGCGTGCATGAACAGTAACCTTGCGCGCGCAGTGCTGCACGTATGAACAGTAACCCGCGTGCAGTTTGGGGTGGAGCTGGGTGTTGGGGCGCGGTGGCTGGGCGGCGCGGCGGCGCGTTTTTCTCTTTTTTGACATTTTTGACCCATTTTGTCCAATTTTTCCAAATTTGTCGACCTTTACGCATTTATTTATTAATATATTTGTGATGTATTGCTTCCAGTATTCCTCTTTGAGTATTTAAGTTGCATTTTTAAGCCAAAATACCTGAAAAACAATAAAAATACCCGTGATTCCGAAAAAGACAAATTTATATAAATATATGTGAAACATATAAATATATATATTTTTAATCAATTAATTTGCATAAAATCATGGTTATTTTAGTACTTTTTGAGCACTCATCAATTATTCGCTATTTGCAAGGCCCTTCCACTCGTAGTCTTTTCTTCCCTATGGACTCTCGTATTCATCTAATTACATATAGTGATGCTGATTGGACTGATTGTTCTGATACTTGACGGTCAATTACTAGTTAGTGCATGTTTATTGGTACCTTTCTTGTTTGTTGGAAAGCAAGAAGCAAGATCGTGTGTGGAAGTCCTCTACCGAGTCTGAGTATCGTGCTATGTCTTCTGCATGTTCTGAGATTATTTGGCTTCTGGGACTATTAGCTGAGCTTAGGTTTCCACAACCTGAGTCTACTCCACTCCATACGGATAATACTAGTGCAATTCAAATTGCTGGTAACCCAGTATATTCTTAGCTAAAATAGATTGTATAGTAATTCTTATTTAATAAAAAGGATCCTCAAGAAGAGGTCAATCAACCATTTACTAAAAATTGTCACTATTAACCCTTTACTTGTTTTACTTGAACCTATTCAAGTGGTCCAAGCATGAGATAGTTCTTAACTTAGCAAAAAATTTAGTTACCTTTTTATTAGAGATTTATTGTCTCATTTAATAAAACCTTGTAAACCTAAGTATGGTGAAGGAATTTTAGTGTAGTTTGTGGACTTTAGGTGTAATGGAGTGTAAGTCATGGCTTTTTTATAGGATCGATGGCCACCTCTAGGGTGATAGGAAACCATATAAGCCTTTCTTGGTGTTAGCTATGACCTATAATACAAGGTTAACATATTAATTAACAATTTTATGGCCTAGATTTGAAAGCATAAAGCACACCTATTAGGATAGCTCTTATTCATTATCTTGGCAAGGGTGAATGCACTGCTAGGATAAGGAGGCTTTTATTACAGTCTTTTACCGTGTGGTAGTTTGAGCATTGGGACGTGAGACTCATAAGTTAGGATGTTTCATCACATTAGATCTATCCTAGGCCATATAACCTATAATTGGGTTGCATCCTAGTTGTAACTTAACACATTTAGCTTCCATTGATCTTCTAGCAATATGGGCACTTAAGCTATAATACTAACATATGGTGTACTAAGGGCTCTGAAATATTTAAGTCTAGGTAGCTCAGGCCCACTCATAAATTAATTTTTTATTCAGTTCCTTTGGTTGAGGCACATTCCTTATATGATATTAAGGGCTACTTAGTACCAAAATGGCGAAGCTCTCGAGCGATGGCCCTCTTCCAAGGTCTAAGCTTGATTAAAAGATGATTGGCTCAAGTTAAGTTGTTCTCCACATAAGATATGACCCAAATGGTGCAACTTATGAGTAGGGTGCATCCTTCAAGGTTCCTTGACACTCCCAAATTCTAGAGTTATTTCATCATATAGGCTCTAAGGCACAATACTCGTCTATATCTTATTCACTTCCTAGGCATAGGTGCAATCCCTTACTGGGTATAGGAGACTGATTAATCCAAACTTTCTCAAACCCAAGTAGCTCATGCCCCATCTTCATTTAATTTTGGACTTTTGTCTTGGTGAATCTCCTAAGTGTGGATTTTTTATTTATAGAAAGATGTATGTGCGGTAGTTTAGATCCTGGGTTGTGAGACACATAGGCTAGGATGCTTCATTGCATTAGTTTTATCCTAAACCGCATAACCTATAATTACAGTGCATTGTAGTTATAACTTAATGAATTCAACTTTCATTGATCTTCTGCCAGTATGGGCACTTAAGGTGCAATACTCACCTAGGGTGCACTAAGGACTCTAAACTCTTTAAGTTTAGATAGATAAGGCACACTCGTAGGGTTATTTTTTAATTCACTTCACTTGGTTGGGGTACATTCCTTATATGATGTTAAGGGATACTTTGTACCAAGGTAGCAAACCTCTTGAGTAGTGGTCCCTTTTCAAGGTCTAAGGCTAATTAAAAGGTGATTATACCAAGTTAAGTTATTCTCAACTTAAGATATAACCCGAATGGTGAAACTTGTGATTAAGGTGCAACATTCAAGGTTACTGATGAACAAATATGCAATGTCGATCTTGCAAATAATTTGGTTTTATATTTGTAAAACTCTTGCAAGTACACAAATCATTTTATAGAAAATGATAAGTATACTCCTAAGGTCGATCTAAGGATGGAATATATGTGGTTTTTAATTTATTTTTTGAACTTTTAAAAACAAAATTAAATCTTAAAAATCTTATCAGGATATTTTGATTTTTATGTTTCCTAATCTAATAACAAAAAATAAACATAGATATGATTCAATAAACATAGATATGATTCAATAAACAATTATGCAAATTTTTATCATTCATAATAGTAGAGTATTTATGGATATAATTATTAAGTTAATTATGCTTGTTTATATTATTTTGGTTATTAAAGATATAAATTTATGTTTATTGATTCTCTTTTTTTATGTGCATACTACCTTTGGTGGGATTAGATATTTTTTGTTAACTAAAAAAATTAATTAACACCTATGAGTGGGGTCGATATTTAATTTGGTTAATTAAATTATTTTCTTTTATCTAGGAGATTGAAAATAAACCATTTAAATGCCACCGTTGTAAGTGTTAGACATTTTAAACATTATTCAAGGAGTTCAAATTAAACCTAAGAATTTAATTATCTGAGTACTAACTTTCATGTTTTAAAACTATTAATGAAAATATGTTGTCAATACATTTTCGAATAATAGTCCTTATAAAAAACTTTTGAAATATAGCTTCATTCTAACTACTGGGAAATTGTACCAACAAATAAAAGAACACTACTCTAAATCAGACTGGATAATTAAACCTTAGAATTTAATTTTCAGGTTTATGTTTGTAAAGAAAAATAATATATTTCTCTCTAGCATTTTTAATATAAAATTTTGAATAAAAACAAAATCAATTTATTTTATAGTAATGTTTTACCTATTTAATATTTCGTAAGCATAATAATATTGTTATTATATCATATTTGTAAACAGCCAGTCATTTTAAATTTAATCACAAACAAATTAAACATAACATATAAGAATAAAACATAAAAAGTAATTGTAAAGAATTCATTTTAAAATTATACCTCAAAAGAATTCTTACATAATGTTGATGCTAATTCTGGTGTTGGTAACCTCCAAATGGATTTGCATTTCCATTTTTCAATTAAAAACTAAAAATCAATAAAAACATAGTTAGTTCTTCTCAAAAAGATAAGAACTTTAAAACTACAAACTAAAAAAACTAGGAAAACTTTCTCTAGAGAGAGAGAGAGTTGAAACACTTTTGTGTTTTTTACAATAGAGGGGGAAGTCCTTTTAAAAATTGGAAACAATATCTTGAAAATGGGTATTGGACGCATTTCGGATTGGCTGGCACGTGTGTGGGCAGAGGTGCATACACCTGGGCGTTGGTGCCGGTAAATGGATGCAAATATGGCATGACATACCCGCGGCATGTGCGGGGATCTGAATGACTTTTGTGAGGCTCGGCGGATTAAGGTATGGAATGCACTAGGGTGCACGAGGGGCTCCACAGATACGCGTGGCTCGGAGCATTTTTTACCTTTTTGTCCAATTTTTCCATTTTTGTTTACTTCTCATTTTTTTCTCAACATATTTGTAATGTATTACATCTAGTATTTTTCTTTAAATCTTTAAATTATTTTTGAATGAAAATACTTGAAAAATAAGAAAAATACCCGTAATTATGAAAAGACAAATTTATATAAAAATATGATAAAATCATACAAATATAAATCTTTTTAATCAATTAGTTTCAATCCTGGTTCTAAAGCCTCCAGGTGCTCAACCTTTGATTAATCATCAATTGGTTGTCGTGACTAACTTGAATAAAAGCATTCAAGCTATCCTCTAAAGTTGACTTAAAAGATTGATTTGGTGGATAAGGGTGGTTTTTATATGGCCTTAGTGTTTGACATTGGGTGTATGCTTGGTAATTTTTTGGTATCCAATGATGGTTCAGGTGATTATTGGTGTTTGGATGATACCTTTTAAAGGAATTGTCTTCCTCTATGGCATCTACACTAGAATCACAAGTATATGAACAATTACAAGCATCATGCCCAATTGAAAAACAAACTTCACCCACCTCTTGCTTTGGTATTTGGTAGGTAGTGAGAAGTTGTACTTTCTTAGTCAATTCAACAAGTTGCAAGGTCATTTCATTACTAGAGCCAACTTGATTGACTCTTGCTCTCCTTCTTCTAGTACTCCTTTGTTGGGAATTAGAACCCAACAGCTCATAGAGCCTATATGTTTCCTCTACGATTTTTTCTTCCGCAGCACTTTCAACAACATTATCAACCATGTATTGACTCTACAGTGTCAATCCATCATAAGCTTCATGAAAGGTCTCTTCATCCATTGAGAAAATGTTTCTATCTCTGTCCTTAGATCAGTAGTTTTTTTATGGGAATAGAACTTAACCATAAACTTTTCATACATTGCCTCCCAAGTTGTTAGAGAACCCAACTGTAGAGTAATGAACCATAACCAAGCTTTATCCAGGAGCATGTAAGGAAAACACCTTATCCTAAGCTGGTCTTCATTAATTCTCTATAGTGGAAAGGTTTGGAAAATAGCATATAATTCTCTAATAAAATGGAAAAGGTCATCATTAGGGATACCGTAAAAGGAAGGCAACAAAGAATAATGAATCTTTTTCAATTCATAGTTCCTTCCAGCCTCTTGCAATTGTATGCCATAAGTTGCATTACCAATGATTGACATTGTATAGTCCTTCATCATTCTCTGCCTATCTCACGCATCTCCCATGGCTACTTGTTGTTGAAATTGATCCCCATCCTCTTGTGTATCTAGCTCTTAAATTAAAAAATAGTAGAATTATCTAAGAAGGATTTCTCACTTTACAAAATTATAGGCTTAAAGAAGACGAAAGGCACATGGAACTTAAATTATTACTATTATGATTATTATTTTAGTAAAAATATAAGTTAATTAAGTTTTTTTTGTAATGCAAAATTTAAAGAATGCACACAATTTTTTAAACAAATGAATTTCTATTATTTCATTTGAATTTTATTACACACATTCTTAAAATAAAAACAAAACAAACTAAAATAAAGGAAAATACAATAATGGTGACCTCCCACTTAGGACTAAAATTTATCATCTTCTATTAAGGCGTTGCTTGGAGATTTCAGAATGAGAAACTCAATGTCTCTTTCTCATTGAATTTATTTGATCCAATTTTCCCATTCTGTTAGTCTGTGCTTTGTTTTTGCAAATGCTTAGCTAACTGTTCCACTTGGACTTCCACCTTTTTTATAGAAGCCTCCACAGAGTCCAACCATTGATTGGTTATCTCTGTAGACTTGAATAAAAGAATTCAAGTTGCCTTCTAGGGTTGGTTTATTGGGAAGGCTTCTTGGAATGGGCTGGTAGAATTGCTAGCCTGACTTATTTGAAGTTGTGGGGAAAATAGTTGTTTTTCCTCCGGGAGAAGTTGGGATAATTCTCCACCCATGATTATAAGTATTTGAATTGAAGTTGAATCTTGGTCTCTCTTGATATGCTTCCAAAATATTAACCTATTCAGATCCAACTAGTGTTTCTCTTTGAAATGGACAAGCTTCAGTACCACATCCTATGTTGCTACACAAACCACAATGTTCATTATTGGTGTTGATTTATGTAGTGAGAAGGGAAACTTGTCTGGTCAATTGAGCAAGTTGTTACTGAAATTTATTACTAGAATCGATTTCATGAACTCCAACTCTTCTCACTCGTGAGATTTTATGTTAGGAATTCACACCCAACATCTCAAATTGGTTGTACGTCTCTTAGGCAATCTTTTCTCCCATAGCTCCTCTAGTAGCATTGTAGACAATGAATTGGCAATGTTGTGTAAGTCCATCGTAAAAGAATTGGTTCTACAACTACATGGGGAAGTTGTGATGGGGTCATTGAGTGATAAATACTTTGAACCTATCCTAGGCTTCATGGAATGGTTCTTCTTCCATCTGAGAGAAAGTGGCAATATTTACTCTCAAATTCTGATGCTTTTTGGTGGGAATAGAATTTTCCCATGAAGTTATTCTAAACGTCCTCCCAAGTCATCAAAGAACCTAGAGGGAGTGACATCAACCAAGCTTTGGCCTTATCTTTCATGGTTTAGGGAAAACACCTCAATCTAAGTTTATCTTCATTTAGAATACCGAGAGGGAAATTTTAGACCGTAGCATAGAAGTCCCTAATGAAGGAAAGAGATTCTTCATTAGGCAACCCATGAAAAAATGAATATTTTTTGAGTCATAATTCCGAGCAGCCTCACCCAACTGGATAGAGGTAGTTGCTACATCAATTACTAGCCGTGAAAACTCCTTCATGGTGGTTTTCCTAACATGTGGGTTTTCTCCCATTTCTATTGGTTATGGTTGAGGAGTCACAAGACTGGCTTTGCAAATGCTAATCTTGTGAAATACCCTTTTTGTTTTATTATTTGTAAAACTCTCTCAAGTACACGAATCATTTTATAGAAAATGATAAGTATACTCCCAAGGTCGATCTAAGGAAGGAATATATTTGGTTTTTAATTTATTATTCAAAATCTTAAAAACAAAATTAAATCATAAACATCATGTCATGATATTTTGGTTTGTTTGTTTCCTAATCTAATAACATAAACATAGATGTAGATTCAATAAATAATAATGCAAATTTTATCATTCATAACAGTGGAGTATTTAAGTATATAATAATTAAGTTAATTATGTTTGCTCATATTATTTAGGTTATTAAATATATAAATTCATATTTGTTGATTTTTATTTTGTTATATGAAAGTGTCCTTAGGTAGGGCCCAAATTCTTTTGTTTAATATTAACTAACTAATATCCTTAGGCGGTACCTATTAATTAATTAAATATAAAATTTTAGCTTTATTTTTAAGAAAATAGCAAATCATCTAATCCTAACTTTAGGCGGAATCAAGTAATTAAACTTTATTCAAGGTATTCAAATTAAACCTAAGAATTTAATTGTCTAAGTACTAACTTTCAAGTTTTAAAACCATTACTGAAAATATGTCGTTAATACATTTTCGAATAAAAGCACTACTATAAATCAAACCGGATAATTAAATCTTAAAATCTATTTTTCCGATTTAAGTTTGTAATGAAAAATAATGTATTTCTCTCTAACATCTTTACTATAAAATCTTGAATAAAAAAATCAATTTATTTTATGGAAATGTTTTACCTATTTAATATTTAGTAAGAATAACAACATTATAATTATATCATATTTATAAACAGGCAACCATTTTAAATTTAATCACAAAAAAATTAAATATAACATATAAGAATAACATATAAAAAGATAACGATAAAGAGTCCATTAAAATAATACCTTAAAAGAATCTTTACAACAGTTTGATGTTAATTCTGTTGTTGGAAAACCTTCAAATGGATTTACATTTTCGTTATTGAATCAAAAACTAAAAAATATATAAATCCATTGCTAGTTCTTCTTAAAAACTAAAAACTAAAAAATGAAAACTTTCTAAAGAGAGAAAGTACTCAAAAAATTGTGTGTTTTACAATGCGGAAAAGGGTCCTTTTATAGGTAAAGAAAATGCCAAAAAATGGGGGAAGATATTTCAAAATTTGAATTTGGATGCGTTTGGACAGGTTGGCACGAGTATGAGGTGCAAAAATCTCGACAGATAGGCGATTGGAGCGATAGATAGGTGGTTGGCGCGAGGGGGACACATAGAGGTTTTTGCTGGCGCACGCGGAAGTCAGCACATCATGTGTCAGGCATGTACTGACTGTAAGCATTGGCTAGGCATGTGCTGGGTGTGTGTCGACCACATGCGGGTATGTGCAGCATGTGCTGGTGTATGTTGGGAGTACGGGCTGATGCATATGGGACTTGGCGTGGATGGATTGGTTCACACGGGACTTGGCACAGATGGGTTGCTATGCACGAGACTTGATAGGAATGGACGGCTGTGTGTGAGAACACACTAGACTCAGCATGGATATGCTGCTGCATGTAGGATTTCGACTATTTTGATATTTTTGACCATTTTGACCCATTTTGTCCGATATTTTTCCATCTTTTTGAATTTTCCTCATTTCTTTTCTCAATATATTTGTGATGTATTGCCTCCAGTATTTTTCTTGTGTCTTTAAGTTATTTTTGAATGAAAATACTTGAAAAACAATAAAAATACCTGTGATTTTGAAAAGACATATTTATATAAAAATATGATAAAATCGTATAAATATAAATCTATTTAATCCATTAAAGTATATTAAATCATGATAATTTTAGTGTTTTTTAAGCACTCATCACCGGTAGAGGATTAAGGCTTGGTTTTGTGTTTGACACAAAAATACACTGATGATTAGAATCCAACCTTGGGGACAATTGTTTAAATTTATGAATATTATCTATGTATTTTGATAAGGATCTTCTACCATGCATAGACAAGTGAAAGTGTAAATTTAAAACACCTATCAATTAAAAAGGAAACGAATAATAAAATAACTATACAAAAATTTAGAAAAAATAAAAATACTAAACAAACAAGTTAAGTTAAACTCTAAGTTAAATAACATAATCAATATTAACCAAGAGTGCTCTCAGGAAAGAATGGTGGGACAAAGCCTCCATAAAAACCATCCTCCTAGATAGAGCAACGTTTCCAAGAAAGACTAGTCGTACAAAGGCTTCGAAGAACTAGTCTCTTAGACAAAACTCATCTAGATCTTCACATTTCAAGCTACTACAAAGTTAGTTTTAAAAAAAATTAATATTTTTAGAAAAGAAAATAATTAAATAAATGAAAATTTTTATTTTTTTTATTTTTTTAACACAAAATAAATAAAAAAATCACAATTATTTGCATCACACAAAGTTTTCAAAATTTTGATAAATAATTTAAAAACGTTATCCATTCACAAGCAACAGCATCAAAAACTTGATAAGCACAACATCAACTCCCCTACAACTGCGCCAAAAGCTTGATGAACAAAATCGTCAAATGTCGATCTTGCAAATACTTTTATTTATATTTGTAAAACTCTCAAAAATACACGAATCACTTTATAGAATATGACAAGTATACTCTCAAGGTCGATCTAATAAAGGAATATATGTTGTTTTTAATTTATTATTCAAAATTTTAAAAATTAAATTAAATCCTAAACATTTTGTCATGATATTTTAATTTTTGTTTCATAATCTAATAACATAAAAATAAACATAGATATAATTCAATAAACAATTGTGCAAATTTTTATCATTTATAAAATTGTTGTATTTATGGATCTAATGATTAAGTTAATTATGTTTCCTCATATTATTTAAGTTATTAAATATATAAATTGATATCTAAATGATTCTCTCATTTTTATATGAAACCCATCTTTGGTGGAGTTAGATATTATTTGTTAATTAAAAAAACAATTAACAAATATGGATGGGGTCGATAATTAATTTTGTTAAGTAAATTAATTCCTTTTTCTTAAGAGATTGAAAATGAACCATTTAAATGTAATTTTTGGTGGGGTCAAATACTCTAAACTTTATTCAAGGTATCCAAATTATAATTAAGAATTTAATTATTTGAGTACTAACTTTCAAGTTTTAAAACCATGATTGAAAATATGTTGTTAATACATTTTCGAATAATAGTTCTTATAAAAAAAACTTTTGAAATAGAGCTTCACTCTAACTACTAGGTGATTGTACCAACAAATAAAAGATTACTACTCTGAATCAGACCGGATAATTAAACCTTATAATTTAATTTTCAGATTTAAGTTTGTAATGAAAAATAATATATTTCTCTTTAACATCCTTAATATAAAATCTTGAATAAAAACAAAATCAATTTATTTTATAGAGATGTTTTATCTATTTAATATTTTGTAAGTATAATAACATTACTATTATATCATATTTATAAATAATCAGCCATGTTAAATTTAATTACAGACAAATTAAACATAACATATAAGAATAAAACATAAAAAATAAAGATAAAGAATTCATTTTAAAATTATAGCTCCAAAGAATCCTTATAGACTTTTGCACTCCTATAAATTGTGGCATTTAAGTCGATATGAAAAGTCAATTTTTGGAGAAAATCAATTTATATTGAATTTAAAGTCAGTTCAGTGAAGAACCGACGCTACGTATAGAGTCGGTTGACGTGTTGAACCGAGGAAGTGTTTACAAGTGGTTTATATAAGGTGAGCCATGTGTCAGGTAGTAGTTAACTTCGTGCAACTTTTTATATGTGAAAATCTCTTTGTGAGAGTGGGCATAGTTAAATTCTTTGAGTACTCACATTTTTGACCGTGTGTCCTTTAATGGTTTGTGATGGACTGTATGTCATTTTTTGTTTAGTGGGTGTTCATGTTTGAGAGTGATTTTGTTGATTGTACACGTCACTCATCACTAATTAATGGTTTCTAATCACATCACATTAGGTGGTGGCTTTAGAGGTGAGTCAAGTTCGTGCGTCAAACCAAGTCATTCTAGAAGCACCAATAGGCAATTAGGATGGAGGTCCCAATTAATAGAGGTATTGGTGGTTTTATCTTCTATCAAAGTTGTAGTCATTTTATTGATTAGTGATTTATTTATTGCTAAGTAGTTGGCTTAAACAACTCAAGGATATTACCATATATATAGAGTTTCTATATGGGTTTAACTCGTTATATCTGTTTTCATGCATGATCTACTATTGTATTAGTATAATCTAAGTTTATATCATGTATGTTCCATCCTACTAGATTTTGATACTGATTAAAACATTTATTTGTTTTACTTAGTTGTATACTTTCTCTCATGTCCTTGTTGCATACCAATAGCTTTCTAATTATTTATTTCTACTTTTTTTATTAGGAATTTTTAATGTGAATCTCCAAAGAGTCTATATCTCCTTACCCTCGTAATGTACTAGGTGTTGGACTCTTTATTATGGTTTGTTATGCAATGTATGATGCATGCTGTGAAAGTACAATCATCATTTACAAAATATGTTTCCACATATGAGGTCTTCAAGATATTGGAAATCTTTTATAACTTTTTAGTATATATGATTGTCTTGCATACTGTGTGAAGTTTTCTATATTTGTGCATATTACTAGCTTGGACAGAAGCCTATGAAGCACATTGTCACTAGTGTGTTTACTGCAATTTCTTCTTTCTTTCTACAGGTTGTTTTTGTTGAGTGTTGAATTGAGAATGCTATTTTGTTATTCTGCATTGTTAATTACTCGATTCACATTGTGAAGCCTACTTGGCCAAATTGATATATAACATGAAAAACATTTCATGGGTTAGTGTTTTCACCCCTCATCTAAGTCTCGATTATCTATTTGAATCGGAAGAACAATTAACATTCATGTAATTGTTCCTACGTATGAAAATATTCACAAAGTAAAATAAATAATAAAAGAATTAGTAAATAAATAAAATAAAATAATTAAATAAGTAAATGAAAAAAAATTAAACTAAAAATAAAAGAAAATTAAAAGTTTAATTATATATTTTTCTATATAATATAATAATTTACACATTTTTTTAAAAGAAAATTTAAATTTTAAAATATCTAAAATTAATTAATAACCAAGATATTTTAATATTTTAAATAAAAATTGCAATATTTATAACTCAAAAATATTTTAAGATTTCTATAATAAAAATTTTAAAAAGCTATTCCTCTTCAACAACAGCGTCAAAAACTTGATGTTTGAGTTATGTATTTATAAAAAATTCACAAGTGCATGAATCACATTATAAGAAATGGTAAATATATTTTTAAAATCGGTCCAAAGAGGAATTATATGGTCTTTAAATAATTCAACAAATTCTTAAAAATGAAACCAAAATATTCTTTCATAAAGTTTGGGTTTTCAAAAAATCTAAACTAATAATGTAAAATTAAAGATAAATTCAACAAACATCAAGCAAATAAAAAGTTAAACCCATTGAAGAATTTGTGAAATAGTTTTGTTAGCTAATTATATTTGTTCAATATTAATTATATTGTTGAATATATGAATTAATATTATTAATTCTCTTATGTATACAAATAGTGCCTTTGGTTGATTATACTATTTATTATTAATTAAAACCATATATTGTCTCCCGTCAGGTCAAGTTGTTAATTTTAACTAAGTTATTCTTCTTTTCTAAAAGATTAACAAACCATTTAATTATCATCTTCGATCAGATCTAACAATCTAAACTCTTATTTAAGTGTCTAAGTTAGGTTAATGATTTAAGTACTTAGAAACTAACTTTAAAAATTTAAAACTACTACTAAAAACTTTTCGTTGATATATTTTTAAATAGTAATTCTTATAAAGATATTTAAAATAAAATTTTCACTCTAACTATACAACTTATATAAATTAAAGATTTAAGAGTACTATTATAAATCAGATTTAGTATAACTCTTGATGAAGAAATAAAGCTTAATTCATTTTATAAAAATGTGTATCTACTTTAATATTTTACAAGCATAACAACATTAATATTAATATCCCATAGTATTTTTAACCATACTTCTAATTAATAATTAATCAAAATATTAAAAATAACATTCAAAACAACACATAAAATTAATATTAAAATAAAAAATACATTTAAAATTTATACCTCAAGCATGTCATTCCAAATGCAGAGTTTTAGTATTGTTTCTATAGCTAGAAAATCTCCAACGGATTAGCCGACACTATTTATTGAATTGAAGGATAATTACTAGATAAACTTAAACTATGTTCAACTCTCAATTGAGATAAGAAATAAAATAAATCTAAAAACTAAATAAAGCTTAAAAGAAAGAGAAAAGCTAAAGGATGAGGATAAGGGATGAATTATAATAGGGATGAAGTGGTTTTTATAGGTGTGAAAAATGCTACAAAAATGAGAAATTTATGGATCATAATGTTGGGCGTTATAGATTAGATTTCTTAGCGTCAGCATGAGTTAGCATGTATACATCTTTTAATCAAGATCAGATTGCCTCATGTCGCGGTGTGGTAAAAGTACACCAAAACATGCGTGTTGCTATTTTTCAAGAAACTCACTTGTATTTCACCTATTTACATTGGTTTGGAAGGAATGTAAAGATTACATATGTTAGTCATTTATGCTTCATCATTGAAACAAAGTGTTTTCAGGTACTTTTCTTCAAGTGTTGATTGGTTTAATCATTTTGAAGCTAGAAATACCTTAAAAATAACGAAACATACCCGTAATTTCAAAAATATAGATTTGTTAAAAGGATGATAAAACTTATGCTAATACAAATCTATTTTCATATTTAAAGTGCATAAAATCATATCATATTTAGTTCTTTTAAGCACTTATTAGTATTCAAGAATCAAACAACACGTGTCGCAGCATGGTCTTATGTGCACCACAACATAGTCCTCTTAGGTCTATATCGGGACACAACTTTGATTGCACACCACAACATGAAATAAAGTACAATATGGACAACAGTTCATGATAGAAATCTTAATGCCTAGTTTTCAGAGTTTTAATCCTAATTGTATTATGTTTAAACCTCACTATATATATGTCATTAGGGTTAATAATCTAAAAGATTCACAAGAAGATACAAAAATGCATAATTTACACTACACATAAGAGATCAAGAAAAGAAAATCATGGTGGCAATTATATAGTTAGTAAAAAGATTACAAGAACGATTGGATCCTTCATCAAAATTGAATCTTCATCTTTTATCATTCTTGTAATTATTGTGCACTCTTCATCTTCCTTATATCTTTCTTGTAATTCTTACACACTCATATATTTTTACTTATGAATTTTAGAACTATGAGTGGTTAGGTTCTTATTTAGGATTCTTGATGAACCTAACCACAAAACCATATGATTGATTTTGTTTAATTGAAAGATTTTTTCTATTAATAATTGATTTAATAATTTTTATCTTAATGCTTCAATTATTTGGCCAATAATTGTAATAACGAAAAAAAAGTAGATTAGCATCAAGTAGAATGGGCAAAAAAAATGTGGGTTCGATTATCCGCGGTTATTCGCACTGTCGATTAAGTTTTTATCTAATAAATTTTAAAAACGGATACGATTTCGGGTATTAACTGAATATGAAGTAACGGGTATGATTCAAGTAAACTTATATTTATAACAGTACTCGCCCGTATCCAAAATTAATTATATTTATTTAATTAATTTATAGATTTATTAAATTAAATTATATATTTGTTAAATTAATATGTTTAGAATTAATTAGAATTTAAATTAATATGTTTAGAAAAAATGGTTTTTTTGTAATTTTTAATAATCGTCCTCGAATTATAACGATTTTCGAATGATTTTAAATACATTTTATAATTCAATTCGAGAATAATTATATCAAAAAATATAATCATCCGTATCCGTATCCGTACCCATTACTAATAAAACCTCGTACGAGGTTGACCACACCATCCAACCCAAATATAAGACAATTTCATTAAGGATAGTTCAATCCGACTATAGTCCTCTTAATTCTTCGTCACAATCAGTCAAAATTATTGAAAATGTTATTACAACCCAAATGCCTAAGTTAAATTTTTGATGAAGAATTTTGATGTATCTATCTGAAATACTAAGAAATAATTTTAGGTAGAAATGGTTTGGCTGGAGATACCTTTAATCATCTGCATCTCAGCATATATGAAAGAAAAATAATAATCCTGAGAGTATTATTCAATTATTCAAATTATAATGTACGTGTTTTAGTAGACTAGTCAAAGTTGATAATTGCTCAATATTAACTCGACACGCATGCCCTAATGTAAAATACCCCCAAAAATCATATAATTCAAAAGCTCTTCACCTAATTTACTAAATTGGAATTACTTAAAAGATCAACTAAATTTTCTAGTATAAATAAATCTCACCTATTTTATCTAATTCTCCTACTAATATTATTTAGCCTGCACATTTAAATTAAGAAAAAAATTATAATAACTTTTGGGGTTAAATACGTTTTATGCACACAACGTATATGCGCACAATGTATAAGATAATTATTAAAAATATCTAAAATATTTATTTTGTTACAGTTATGTCCACAATGTATGAGTAACGATTAAAATATACTTAATTTTTGATATAATTATATTATTATCTATAATTTTACCTATAATTATGTCCACAGTGTACGTGTTTACCTATAATTTTAAAAATATACAATATTAATCATATTTTTATCGTTACTTATACGTTTTAGACATAATTGTATTAAAGTAAATATTTTAGATATTTTTATAAATTATCACATATATTGTAGACATAAAAACGTAATTAATCATAGTCTTTAAAATAACGAAGAAATCTTCGTCTTTTTACAAAACAATAAAAAAATAAACCTTTTTTTGTTAAATAAAACATATATTATAGTGCGGGATTAGAATTCGAATAGTGAAAGTAATTAATCATACCATGTAAATTACATGTTAATCCCAGAGTAAGTCTTCGTGTTTTTTTTACGCTAACAATAAAGTAATTTATTTGACTTGTTTGGTTTTGTGTACCAACTATTACTAACAAAGGGATGGTGGAAACTGGTAAAGCTATAATTTAGCTAGAGATCCTTTGAGAAATAAGAGCTCTCTGTAAAAAGAAAATGTTGAAACATTTGGAGCGTGAGTAAAAAATAAGAGGTGTGGGTAGAGTACCAAACCCTAAAAATAGTTGTTATTACTCGATTGATTACGCATAGTGCATAATGAGATGGAACACTTTCTTGGAGATCATAAAGGAAACGAGAGATGGGACTTATGAGTAATGGTCCATGTGAAATTCTCAACTTTTTGTATTAGTTTGTTACCCACCATTTGCTATGTGAAAGTAATAAGTCCTAACAAACATAAAGTCTTAAATCCTTAAATTGAAGACTTCAACGATTTTATTCTTCTTAAACACATTCTCTACCTCATCACTTTTTTTATTTTTTATAATAACGTTACGTTACTAATTCATAATAGGAATTAATTAAAATTGAAATAAATATTAAATAAGATTGGAGATAAAAAAGAGAGTAAAACTCATTCATTTTCTTAATGTTTACTAAAAGATTATAAGGAATCGGAATGAAAATATATGAATTAACATAAATTATACTATTTTTATTATTACAAGTTTTTCAAGCCGGTGTTATTTTTGTTATTTATTCAAATTTTAATTTATAAACTATCATTTTAAAAATAGCGTAGGATGATGGAAAATAATTTTTAAATTTTTTTTCAATTGAAATAGTTAATTGAAAGTGATTGTAATAACTTAAGCATTCAATTGTAACAAAAAATAACAAAAGTAGTGTTGATACCGATTTTTGTCAACACTAGATAGGACTGTTCTCTATAGAATCTGCAAAATGAACAAACTCTTATGACCTTGGACTACCTTGTGGGGGGTGATCTTCGGTCCTACAATCCTTAAGTCAAGTCAGTAACTGTAATATGAATAGTAGAGAAAATTGCAACCTTGCTCTAGTAATTATATGAAAAGAGAGTGTTTAGCTATGATTCTCTATCACGAGATCAAGTTATTTCAAGATATAAGAATGTATTAGATATTAGATAATATTATATTATGTATATGTGACTATACATAAGGGAAAGAATAAACCTTATAACTATCCCTGTTTGATTTGAATTGAGCTATTGTAGCTTTGTAGATAACTATCTATTGTAGGTACTTATCTTTTGTAGACAGTTATCTACTATAGACAGTTATTTATTATAGACATTTATCCTTAATTATTTTCTCGACTATTCTTTAAGATAATTAAAAGATAATCTATGTGTCTTTATCTCTTTAAGATGATTAAAAATAATTATTGGGTGTTTATCTTTTTAAGATAATTATACTATGTTCACACTTTTATGATGATTGGGCACTTATTAGGCTTGGCTCATAAAGCTCTTTGCTAACTGGGATCACTCTTTGATTATCATGTTAGATGTATTAAATTATCCATAACATCAACCACCTAGACTTTATGGCCCTTAGGCTAGAGGTCTGATTGTTATTTCTATCAATACTTGTGTTAAATATTTCTTCCAATTTTATTGACAGCTCTGAGCGTACACTTGCATGATTTTTTTACATATCATGCTTTTTTACATACCCAAGAAAAAACTTTACACCATGTCTGACCATTCAAACCGTGTATGATGGCGTTCTATTACCAATAAAGTTTTTAGATTTTCAATCAGACTTTTAGTTAGAAAATTACATTAAATTAAACATTTTTATCAAGAAAGTCAAACCATCACTTATTTTATAGGAAGATCAAAATTCAAATCTTAATCCTAATCCCTTTATGATTAGCTAAACGATCTTGACCATTTATTTTTCTTTATGTACTGTAGGATAATTATTCTTCATCATCCAAAAACTTTGCACCCCAAAAAATTCATACCATACTTTCTTGCATATGAAGTGATGGATACCGGATTTATGGATACCCATAATCTGATTTGGCCTCAATGGGTTCATACTGATGCAAATGAGAATCAACTTGGACAATATGTATTGGAGGTCAAGTGGAGGTCGGATAGAGGCATGGCTGATGAAGCCCTAGATGATAGTGCCTTGACCAATGGAATCTTGGCTAACACACCTTGGTTGGAGATCTTCTGGGTGGTATCCCCTAGGAGATGATGTCTTGGCAAGTGAAGTTTCGGCCAACTAAGTCTTGGCAAATGAAGTTCTCCCCAATTAAATATTGGCAAAAAACGTTATGGCTACAAAGTTCTAACAAATGAAATAGTGGCCAATAAAACTCTAGCCAAAAAAGTTATGTGCAACAAATTTACTACCAATCAAGTCCTGGCCAAAAAGGTTGTAGTCAATAAAGTCCTGGCTGATAATCATCTAGTTGTTAACCTTCCAATCATGAAAGTCCAGTCTGATTGATAGGTTTAGTCCTTAAAATCAATGCAATATTTTTAGCTATGTCTATGAAGAATGTTCTAGTGTCCTGGTAAGATTTTCCAATGAGATGACTTCCTTCTTTCTAAAAAGATTTGTATAAGTGTAGGAAGCCTTGATATTATTCTTGTAGGTACTCATATTTTCTAACACTTGAACTCTTTTTTGTAGCTCTTTTTTGTAGCTCATTTACTATCATTGTATATATTCTTACCTAAAATAGATTGTATAGTAATTCTTATTTAATTAAAAGGATCCTAAAGAAAAGTTCATTAATCCATTTACTAAAAATTGTCATGGTATTAGAGCCTACCTCTTGAATCCATAGCAGAATCTTTAGTTTTCTTCCAATTTTGCTTTAGTTTTTTGAATTTTTGCTCCTTTTTTTATTTTAGGTTAATAAATTTCTTATTAACAACTTCGTTTTGAGATTCTAGGTTGACCAACTTATGGTTGATAGCTTTGCATTAAGATTTTTTTGGGAAGAATGTCTATTGAAAATTTGGCTATCGAATTTACAGGAAAGAATTATGCGGCATGGGAATTCCAATTCAAAATGTTTCTAAAAGGAAAAGAGCTTTGGGGTCACATTGATGGGTCTTCTCCTATGCTTGGAGATGGTAAGGAACTTAGCCAATGGGAGGCAAAGGATGCTTAAATTATCTCTTAGATTTTAGGATCTATTGAAGTTCATATGGTGAATAATTTATGCTCTTTTGGTATGGCTAAAGAGATATGGGATTATCTGAAGTGCATATATCATCAAGATAATATTGCGAGACAATTTCAACTAAAATTCGAGATTAGTACCTTCAGCCAAGGTAATTGATGAGTGATCAAAAAGCACTAAAATTACCATGATTTTATGCACATTAATTGATTAAAAATATATATATTTATATGTTTTATCATATATTTATATAAATTTGTCTTTTTCGGAATCACGGGTATTTTTATTATTTTTCAGGTATTTTCGCTTAAAAACGTCACTTAAAGACTCAAAGAGAAATACTGGAAGCAATACATCACAATTATATTACTAAATAAATGGGGAAAGGTCAACAAATATGGAAAAATTGGACAAAATGGGTCGAAAAGGTCAAAAATGTCAAAAAGGAGAAAATCGCGCCGGGCTTGACCCATCCCGCTGGCCGGCGCGCCGAGCTGCGCTGGTATCTTGTTCATCCGCAGCGCAGCGCCCCAAAGCTCCGCGCGCCAACGGCGTTTCGCCCATTTTCCACGTGCGGTAGCCCGTGACGTCATGCTAACGTCATTGATGACCTTAGCATTTCCATTACACGTTTTTTTTTCATTTTTTAACATTTTTTTAACATTTTTTTACTCATTTTTTCTCTCCATCCTCACCTATAAATACCCCTCTTCCCTTCACTTCAAAAACACACCTCAAAACACACTTCTCTCTTCTTTCTTTCTCTCCATTTCTTAGTTTTTAGTTTTTCTTATGTTTTAGCTAGTTTCTCGTAGTTTTAGAGTTCTTCCCTCTTTGGGAAGAACTAGTTATGTTTTTTTTTGTAATTTATTAGCTTTTTGATTCAATAAATGGGAGTGCAAATTCCGTTTGGAGGTTTTCTAGCAACGGGAATGGCATCAAAGTACTGTAAGGATTTTATTTTCTTTGCAGTTATTTTTTATGCTTTATTCTTACATGTTATATTTAATTTGTCTGTGATTAAATTTAAGCGTGCTATTGTTTGTAAAAATGATATAATAATAACGTTGTTATGCTTGCGAAATATTAAATAGGTAAAAATCTCTAAAATGAATTGATTTTATTTTTATTCAAGATTTTATATTAAGAATGCTAGAGAGAAATATATTATTTTTCATTACAAACTTAAATCGAAAATTAGATTTTAAGGTTTAGTTATCGATCGATTTAGAGTAGTGCTCTTTTATTTGTTGGTACAATCGCTTAGGTAGTTAGAGTGAAGCTATATTTCAAAAGTTTTTATAAGAATTATTATCTGAAAATGTATTGACAACATGTTTCGTTAGTGGTTTTAAAACTTGAAAGTTAGTACTCGGATAACTAAATTCTTAGGTTTAATTTGGACACCTTGAATAAAGTTTAAACTATCTAACCCCACCAAAGGTGGCATTTAAACGGTTCATTTTCAATCTCTTAGAAAAAGGAATTAATTTAATTAACCAAATTAGTTATCAACCCCACCCATAGGTGTTAATTGATTTGTTTAGTTAACAAAGAATATATAACCCCACCAAAGGTGGTATTCATACAAAAAAGGGAGAATCAATAAATATCAATTCATATCTTTAATAACCTAGATAATATGAGCAAGCATAATTACCTTAGTTATTATATCCATAAATACTCCACCACTATAAAAGATAAAATTTTCATGAATGTTTATTGAATCTATGTTTAATTTTCTATAATTAGATTAAAAACACAAAAACCCCAAAATATCGTGACAGGATGTTTAGGATTTAATTTCGTTTTTAAAAGTTTGAATAATAAATTAAAAACCACATACATTCCTTCCTTAGATCGACCTTGGGAGTATACTTATCATTTTCTACGAAATGATTCGTGCACTTGCGAGAGTTTTATAAATATAAAACCAAAGTATTGGCAGGATCGGCGATGCCGGTTTTCGTTCATCAAAGTATTTGGCAATCACGATTCTACTCATCAAGTTTTTGGCACCGTTGCTGGGGAAGGAATAGCATTTTTAATTTTTTTATCAAAATTTTAAAAATATTTTTGTGCTCTAAATAATTGTGATTTTTTTTGTTTTTGTAAAATAATAAAAAAATAAAAAATTTAATCAAATTTCAAATTTCATAAGAAATAATAAAAAAAAATAAAAAAAATTAAGTATAGCATAAATAGTAAAATAATTTAGAAATTTGAAATTTGAAGTAAAAAGTTTTTACCGTTCATGAATAGTAAAAAAATTAACAAAAAAAATTTAAATAAAAATTGTACCGTGCATAATAAAATAATTTAGAAATTTAAAATTTGAATTAAAAAAAAAAGTTTTACCGTTCATGAATAGTAAAAAAACAATTTAAAAAAAACATTTCAAAACTTTTAAGTTAAAAAATAAAACAAATAAATAAATAAAGACAAAATAAAGACAAAATAAAAAAAATAAATAAATAAAAAAAACCAAAATTTTAATTTTTTTTCTTATTTATTTTAAATCATAATTTCATTTTTTTATTTTCTTTTACCTTTTTCAATTTTATTTTATTATATTGTTTTTATTTTTCTTCTTGATTTTTATTTGACTTACTTAACTTAGTTTTTTTTACTAACTTAATTAACTTAGATTGTTTTTAACATTAACTTAGGTTTTACTTAAATTTTCATTAACTTAATTAACTTTTTTTTTTAGTTCACTTAACTTAATTAACTTAGATTTTTTTTACTTCACTTAGCTTAATTAACTTTTTTTTACTAACTTAATTAACTTATTTTTTTTTAACTTAACTTAATTAACTTAGATATTTTTTTAATTCACTTAACTTAATAACATGAAAAGTAAAGATCTAAGGGAGTTCTGTCTAGGAGACTAGTTCTTGGAAGCCTTTGTGCCACTAGTCTTTCCTGGGAACGTTGTTCTGTCTAGGAGGATGGTTTTTAAGGAGCCTTTGCACCACAATTCTTTCCTGGGAGCACTCTTGGTTAATACGGATTATGTTATTTTTTTTTTCTTAAAAACAAAAATAAATAAAAAAATTTCTGAACTATCTCCAAAATTTTAAAGTTTTAATTACAATTTAAGGAGTTAGTTACTTTGTTTGATCTAGGTACAATTGTGTTTTAATGACTTAATTATTTGATTTGCACCTAGATGTGGGTTATCTAAAACTCAAAGTATGCCTCTAGTTTTAAGTACAGAAAGAAATCTGAAAATCAATAGGGTATGAGTGAAAAAGTATAGGTAGACAACCTTGTCTTACCTGAAGGTTTGATTGACTCAATGATGAGGGGACATTGAGTTTACTTAAAATGCAATCCCCAAGTTACGTCTTGCTAAGACGTTAAACTAAGCGCTGGATGGGAGGCAACCCATCATTTTAGGTAATATTCTTTTATTTCTTTTATTTACTTAATTTTATTGTTTATTTCATTTTAAGTATATGTGAATAATTTTTAAATTGTTAAAACTAAAAATATTTGTTGAGATGTTAGAAGTTCGCCGATCTGCGTATACACTTTAATGATGAATATGATGGATGCACCTGCATTTTCCATTACTACTTGCACTTTCTCAAGAAATAGGTAATCTTTCTTCTCTTTTCTCTTTATCTTTAATTTACAGTTGTTACATTGAGGACAATGTAAGTTCTAGGTTGGGGTGGTGAAAAGTTACCATGCTTAATTAAATTTTTTTTAACAATTTAAAAATAAAAAAAATAAAAAAATAAAAAAAAAATATACTTTTTCATTTTTTGTGTGTTTGGTTTTATTTCTATTTTTTGTGATTTAGTAATTTTTGAAAAAAAAATTTCTCACAAAAATTATCATTTCTTTAAATCAAATTTAAGTAAATAGTTAAGTCTTTTGTACTGTTAGATTAATTTTTGAAAACATATCATGAAATATTTTGTAATTATTTTTTGATAATTATTTAGTTTTTGTCATAACTAGTATTTCTTGATAAGATGTAGAAATTATATTAAACCCAAAATCGGTGTTTATGAATTTTTTTTAGTGGAGACTACCCTTGTGAGATATAATTTGAGCCTAAATTCTTTTATTCAGAGTGAAATATATATTTTTTCTACTCCAAACACATTTCTTATTTATTCAAATTTTTAGATGATCTCTATAGGTATTAGCATTGAATGTATGAATTTTTTCTCATCTTAATAGAGTATCATATATTTTTTATTATTATTTTTGGTTAGATTAAACGATTTGAGTAGAAATTGATAGTATATGCTTATATCTCATTTATGCATGACTGCTACAAAAACAAAAAGATATATCTGGGGTTACCTAAACCAAGATCAAACAGAAAAGCCACAAAATTAAACACTCACCAAAATCCAAAAAAAAATGTACAATCTGTACATGGGTTGACTCTCTAAAAAATACATATATTGAGAAATATCTTCAGAAAAAAATAGAGAGATAAAAAAAATAGTATCATCTATATACTATAACCCACGTTGCCTACAAAGTTGTGAGCACAGGCTATTTACAAAAGAAAGATATAGGAAGTAATTCCCTAAAAAGTCATTGCAATCTCTTCATTTGTAAAAGGCATATATCTTGAAATTCTTTCTTAATGAGTTTGATTTATGCATGAAAATAATTTTTATATATGATATCTTTATAATTTATACATTTGATTCCTTTCATGAGATCAATGTTAAAATAACACTTTGAGCCTTTATTCTTTATACATATGCGAACATATTAGTTCATTTCTATACATCAACTCTTTCGCATATAAAATAGTATGAGTGTTTGAACCCATAGGATTCAGTGTTTTGAGAGTATTGACTTGTGAGGAATAGAGTCAAAGCGAATTCTGATTCATGACACTGAAATTGGGTGAAATTAAATTGATACATTTTTGACATGAAATATGAAAATGATTTTCGACTAATTATTATAATAAATCATAATTGTTTAAAGAGATTAAAATAACTTATGCTTGAGATTTTAATTATGATCTTAAAGGAGATTAAAAAGTATGAGACATTTTTGTGAGATGTTGTTAATTTGTGATTTTGTTGTAAATTTAATTTTTAAGTTGTTTGTTTTTATTGTTTCTTTTGATTTTTACATTTAGTTCAATGTTTGTGGGTATCATTACTGAAAACCGTCACGAGACTCAAACTCGTCCACTAGGGAAACCTAGGAGTTTAAAGGCTTGTTGCATAGGCTAAATGCAACCGTGTCAATCCACGGAAGTGATTTAGGATAGTTTAATTTTTAGTTTTTATCGCTTCTCTTGCTAAGGGACTAGCAAGAAGCTGGTTGGGGGTTGTGATGAGTGCTCAAAAAGCACTAAAATTACCATGATTTTATATAAATTTGTCTTTTTCGGAATCACGGGTATTTTTATTGTTTTTCAGGTATTTTCGCTTAAAAACGTCACTTAAAGACTCAAAGAGGAATACTGGAAGTAATACATCACAATTATATTACTAAATAAATGGGGAAAGGTCAACAAATATGGAAAAATTGAACAAAATGGGTCGAAAAGGTCAAAAATGTCAAAAATGAGAAAATCGCGCCCGGAGCAGCCCATCCCGCGCGCGCCAGCGCCCAGCCGCGCCGAGCTGCGCGCGCGGCTACTGTTTATCCGCGCGCAGCTGCACGCGCGGGTACTGTTCATCCGCGCGCAGCTGCGCACGCGGGTACTATTCATCCGCGCGCAGCGCAGCGCCCCAGCAGCCCCCCTCCGCTCGCGCAACGCGTTTTCGCCCCATTTTCCACGTGCAGCCACCCCATGACGTTATGCTGATGTCATTGATGACCTCAGCATTTCTATTACACGTTTTTTCATTTTTTAAAATTTGTTTTAACATTTTTTTACTCATTTTTTCTCTCCATCCTCACCTATAAATACCCCCCTTCCCTTCACTTCAAAAACACACCTCAAAACACACTTCTCTCTTCTTTCTTTCTCTTTATTTCTTAGTTTTTAGTTTTTTTTAGTTTTTCTTATGTTTTAGCTAGTTTTTCTTATGTTTTAGCTAGTTTCTCTTAGTTTTAGAGTTCTTCCCTCTTTGGGAAGAACTAGTTATGTTTTTTTTTGTAATTTATTAGCTTTTTGATTCAATAAATGGGAGGGCAAATTCCGATTGGAGGTTTTCTAGCAACGGGAATGGCATCGAAGTACTGTAAGGATTTTATTTTCTTTGCAGTTATTTTTTATGCTTTATTCTTACATGTTATATTTAATTTGTCCGTGATTAAATTTAACTCGTGCTAATTGCTTGTAAAAATGATATAATAATAACATTGTTATGCTTGCGAAATATTAAATAGGTAAAAATCTCTAAAATGAATTGATTTTATTTTTATTCAAGATTTTATATTAAGAATGTTAGAGAGAAATATATTATTTTTCATTACAAACTTAAATCTGAAAATTAGATTTTAAGGTTTAGTTATCCGTCGATTTAGAGTAGTGCTCTTTTATTTGTTGGTACAATCGCCCGGTAGTTAGAGTGAAGCTCTATTTCAAAATTTTTTATAAGAATTATTATCTGAAAATGTATTGACAACATGTTTTCAGTAGTGGTTTTAAAACTTGAAAGTTAGTACTCGGATAATTAATTTCTTAGGTTTAATTTGGACACCTTGAATAAAGTTTAAACTGTCTAACCCCACCAAAGGTGGCATTTAAGTTGTTCATTTTCAATCTCTTAGAAAAAGGAATTAATTTAATTAACCAAATTAGTTATCAACCCCACCCATAGGTGTTAATTGATTTGTTTAGTTAACAAAGAATATATAACCCCACCAAAGGTGGTATTCATACAAAAAAGGGAGAATCAATAAATATAAATTCATATCTTTAATAACCTAGATAATATGAGCAAGCATAATTAACTTAGTTATTATATCCATAAATACTCCACCATTATAAAAGATAAAATTTGCATGAATGTTTATTGAATCTATGTTTAATTTTCTATAATTAGATTAAAAACACAAAAACCCCAAAATATTGTGATAGGATGTTTAGGATTTAATTTCGTTTTTAAAAGTTTGAATAATAAATTAAAAACCATATACATTCCTTCCTTAGATCGACCTTGGGAGTATACTTATCATTTTCTACGAAATGATTCGTGCACTTGCGAGAGTTTTATAAATATAAAACCAAAGTATTGGCAGGATCGGCGATGCCGGTTTTCGTTCATCAAGTTTTCGTTCATCAAAGTATTTGGCAATCACGATTCTGCTCATCAGTAATCTCTCCATTGAGTAGTGTTATTATACATTTCCTAATCTATGGAGTAAATATTCTGGTATTATCTACACGAAGCTACCTACAGAGGCCTTGGGAAACCTTTAGATGATTCATGAAGATAGTAGACGTGGTCTGGTTTTGATGAAACTAAGACTAGAATTTGAAGTTGCTAGAGCTGGATTGCTAAATAGGGATCGGTTCCTTCTTTGGATGTATGTCTTGGTGAATTATTGCACCAGGAACAGAGAATGGCTATATAAGCTATTATAGATGTATCCAGGCAAACATCTGAAGTTTTCAATGTTGCTTATCCCACTCAAGGGAGGAATCGATGAAAGGGACAAATGTTATAGTTGTAAAGAGTTTGGATATATTTCCCACAATTGTGGAAAGAAATTTTGCGATTATTATAAGAAAAATGGACACATTATCAAGGAATGTCCTACATGTCCAGAAAATTTATGAGTACAAGCTTTTCAAGTTGCTTTTCCAGCTTCTAACATTATTGGTCCTACATCTACAACTGCTAGCACGAATCAACCTGTCATTACTTCATAAATGGTCCAACATATGATTATCTCATCATTTTCTACCCTTGTACTTCAGAGCCAAAGTAAAATTGTTTCTCCTTGGTTTTTTGATTCTGGACCATCCAACCATATGACTAGCTCCAGTAATTTGTCTTTCATGGATTATCTACTAGTTTAATTTATATTGGTTAGATGGTGGATAATAACTATGATGTACATTTCTCTTGCGGTGGTTGTGTTATGCAGGATCGGGTGTCGGGGAAGGTGATCGCGAAGGGGCCTAAAGTGGTAAGATTATTTCCATTGCAATTTACTATTCCTCAAACTTTGTTGTTAGCTTCTATTACTGTTGAAAATAAGGCTGATGTTTGGAATAGATGATTATACCACCCAAATAATGTGGTTTTCTTAGTAATAAAGATCAATGTTATACTCATCAGTTGCTTTTTGATTGCTCTACTTGTAAACTAGGGAAAAGTAAAACTTTACCTTTCCCTACTTATGATGGTCGTGCTGATACATGTTTTGAGATTATACACAGTGATGTTTGGGGTATTACTCTTGTCATTTCACATGCACAGTATAAATATTTTGTAACGTTCATTGATGACTATAGTCGTTTCATATGGATATATTTTATGTGTTAAAAATTTGAGGTGTTCGTTGTTTTCCAAAACTTTTTAGCTTATATCGAGACACAATTTTCCACTTGCATTAAGGTTTTACGATCTAATAATGGTGGCGAATATATGTCGCATGACTTTCAAGTCTTTTTTGCAACAAAAAGGCATTGTATCTCAACGATCCTATCCTTATACACCTCCACAGAATAGGATAGCTGAATGTAAAAACCATCACTTGTTGGATATGGTTTGAACATTACTCTTGGAGTCTTCAGTTCCATCTAAATTTTGGGTGGAAGCTTTGTCCACTGTAGTCTATTTAATTAATCGTCTACATTCTCAAAAATTGAATTTTGATACTCTTTACTATCATCTTTTTGGTATGCATCCAGATTATCATATGCTACACACGTTTGGATGTATTTGCTTTTTTCACTTGCCTCTTCATAAGTGTCACAAGCTTACATCTGAGTCAATACGGTGTGCTTTATAGGTTATAGCATAGCTCACAAGGGAGTTTTATGTTATAATGTTGTTACTAATCATCTACGTACTTCTAGAAATGTGATTTTCTTTGAACATAAGTACTATTTTCAGCAACATGTTTCTCCTTGTAACGGTGTCCTTCTTTCTAGCTTTAATGGTATCTCTCCATCAATTGAGCATTTTAAACCAGATATTGTCTATTAGTAATGACGAACCCAATCACACAAATCCTTCCTGACACCGATCTGGTGCCTACTTCAATGGCATATCGGAGATCTTCCCGTACTATTCATCCTCTTAATAGGTATGGTTTCTCTGCCACTTTAGTTGATACTATAGTTGCTACCTCTTATTCTCAGGCAGCTAAACATACGTGTTGGGTGAAAGCTATGCAAGAAGAACTTTTGGCACTTTAGAAGAATCATACTTGGGATATATTTCCCTGTTCTACTAATGTTAAGCCCATTGGTTTTAAATGGGTATATTCCATTAAGATACGGTATGATGGCTCACTTGACAGATATAAGGTAGGATTGGTAGCACTCGGTAATCGATAGGAGTATGGGGTCGATTATGAGGAGACATTTGCCTCTATAGCAAAGATGATGACGGTGTGACTTGTTCTTGCTATTGCTGCATCTAAGGGCTAGCCATTATGACAAATGGATGTTAAGAACGCCTTTTTGCATAGGGACCTTAAGGAAGAAATATTTATGACTCCACCATCAGGGTTTTTTTCTACACCATATACCGATGTTTGTAAGCTAAAAAAATCAGTTTTATTGTTTAAAACAGGCTCCACATGCTTGGGTTGATAAGTTTCACTCTACGCTTCTAAGCTTCTACTTTTTTTAGAGTCAGTATGATTTCTCTTTTTTTATTTGCATGATTGCTAAGGGAATCATCTTGCTTCTAGTATATGTTGATGATATTATTATTACAGGGACTAACTCTACATTGATTTCTCAACTTCAGGAATGCCTTTAGGATTCCTTTCATATGAAGGACTTGGGTTCTTTATAATATTTTTTAGTCCTTGAGGTGCACTCTAACTCAGCTGATATTTTCTTACACCAGCATAAGTACATCTAGGAATTAATTACTTTGGCTGACCTTCAAGATGGTCGTTCTATTGATACTTCCTTGGAAGTCAATGTTTAATATCATCATGATGTGGAAGATTTTATCTCTGATACTTCTTTATATAGACAACTGGTGGGGAGCCTGAACTGTCTAACTATCACGGGACCTGATATTTCCTTTGCTATTCAACAAGTTAATCACTTTTTGTAGGCACTTAAGCACCTCTACTTGGTTAGTGTCCATCAGATTGTTCGCTATTCGCAAGGCACTTCCACCTGTAGTCTTTTCTTCCCTATGGACTCTTATATTCATCTGGTTACATATAGTGATACTGATGGTGCTAGTTGTTCTCATGCTTGATGGTCAATTACTGGTTGGTGCATATTTCTTGGTACCTCTCTTATTTCTTAGAAAATTAAGAAGCAAGATCATGTGTTGAAGTCCTCCACTGAGTCTGAGTATCATGCTATGTCTTTTGCATGTTCGAAGATTTTTTGGCTTTGAGGAATATTAGCTGAGCTTGGGTTTCTACAACCTGAGTCTACTCCACTCTATATGGATAATACTAGTGCTATTCAAATTTCTGCTAACCCAGTATATTCTTAGCTAAAATATATTGTACAATAATTCTTATTTAATAAAAAGGATCCTCAAGAAGAGGTCAATCATCCATTTACTAAAAAATGTCACTATCAACCCTTTACTTGTTTTACTTGAACCTATTCAAGTAGTCCAAGCATGAGATAGTTCTGAACTTAGCAAAAAATTTAGTTACCTTTTTATTAGAGATTTATTGTCTCATTTAATAAAACCTTGTAAACCTAAGTATGGTGAAGGAATTTGAGTGTAGTTTGTGGACTTTAGGTGTAATGGAGTGTAAGCCATGGCTTTTTTATGGGATCTGTGGCCAACTCTGGGGTGATAGGAAACCATATAATCCTTTCTTGGTGTTAGCTATGAACTATACTACATGGTTAACATATTAATTAAGAATTTTATGGCCTAGATTTGAAACCATAGAGCACACCTATTAGGATAGCTCTTATTCACTACCTTGGCAAGGGTGAATGCACTGCTTGGATAAGGAGGCTTTTATTACAGTCTATTTACCGTGTGGTAGTTTGAGCCTTAGGGCGTGAGACTTATAGGTTAGGATGTTTCATCACATTAGATCTATCTTAGGCCACATAACCTATAATTGGGTTACATCCTAGTTGTAACTTAACACATTTAGCTTCCATTGATCTTCTAGCAATATGGGCACTTAAGCTGTAATACTAACATACGGTGTACTAAGGGCTCTAAAATATTTAAGTCTAGGTAGCTCAGGCCCACTTGTAAGGTTATTTTTTATTCAACTCCCTTGGTTGAGGCACATTCCTTATATGATATTAAGGGCTACTTAGTACCAAATGGTGAAGCTCTCGAGCGATGGCCCTCTTTCAAGGTCTAAGCTTGATTAAAAGATGATTGGCTCAAGTTAAGTTGTTCTCCATGTAAGATACGACCCAAATGGTCCAACTTATGAGTAGGGTTCATCCTTCAAGGTTACTTAACACGCCCAACTTCTATAGTCTATTTCATCATAAAGGCTCTAAGACACAATACTCGTCTATATCTTATAAACTTCCTAGGAATAGGTGTAATCCCTTACTGGGTGTAGGAGACTGATTACTCCAAACTTTCTCAAGCCCAAGTAGCTCATGCCCTCTCTTCATTTAATTTTGGACTTTTGTCTTGTTGAATCTCCTAAGTGTGGATTTTTGATTTGTAGAAAGATGTATGTGCGGTAGTTTAGGTCCTGGGTTATGAGACACATAGGCTAGGATACTTCATTGCATTAGTTTTATCCTAGACCACATAACCTATAATTATAGTGCATTGTAGTTATAACTTAACGCATTCAACTTTCATTGATCTTCTGCCAGTATCGGCACATAAGGTGCAATACTCACCTGGGATGCACTAAGGACTCTAAACTCTTTAAGTTTAGGTAGATAAGGCACACTCGTAGGGTTATATTTTAATTCACTTCACTTGGTTAGGGTACATTCCTTATATGATGTTAAGGGATACTTTGTACCAAGGTAGAAAACCTCTCGAGTAGTGGTCCTTTTTCAAGGTCTAAGGCTGATTAAAAGGTGATTATACCAAGTTAAGTTATTCTCCACTTAAGCCGAATGGTGCAACTTGTGATTAAGGTGCAACCTTTAAGGTTACTGATGAACAAAATCTGCAATGCTGATCTTGCAAATTATTTGGTTTTATATTTGTAAAACTCTTGCAAGTACACAAATCATTTTATAGAAAATAATATATATACTCCTAAGGTCGATTTAAGGTAGGAATATATGTGGTTTTTAATTTATTATTGGAACCTCTTGAGTAGTGGTCCTTTTGATTTTTATGTTTCCTAATCTAATAACAAAAAATAAACATAGATATGATTCAATAAACAATTATACAAATTTCTATCATTCATAATAGTGGAGTATTTATGGATATAATTATTAAGTTAATTATGCTTGCTCATATCATTTTGATTATTAAAGATATAAATTGATATTTATTGATTCTCTTTTTTTATGTAAATACTATCTTTGGTGGGGTTAGATATTTTTTATTAACTAAACAAATCAATTAACACCTATGAGTGGGGTCGATATTTAATTTGGTTAATTAAATTATTTCATTTTATCTAAGAGATTGAAAATGAACCATTTAAATGTCACATTTGTAAGGTTTAGACATTTTAAACATTATTCAAGGTATCCAAATTAAAACTAAGAATTTAATTATCTGAGTACTAACTTTCAAGTTTTAAAACTATTACTGAAAATATGTTGTCAATACATTTTCGAATAATAGTCCTTATAAAAAACTTTTGAAATATGGCTTCACTCTAACTATCGGAAAATTATAGCAACAAATAAAAGAACACTACTCTAAATCAGACTGGATAATTAAACCTTAAAATCTAATTTTCAGATTTATGTTTGTAAAGAAAAATAATATATTTCTCTCTAGCATTTTTAATATAAAATTTTGAATAAAAACAAAATCAATTTATTTTATAGTATTATTTTACCTATTTAATATTTCGTAAGCATAATAATGTTATTATTATATCATATTTATAAACAGCGAGTCATGTTAAATTTAATCACAAACAAATTAAACATAACATATAAGAATAAAACATAAAAATTAATTGTAAAGAATTCATTTTAAAATTATACCTCAAAAGAATTCTTACAGAACGTTGATTTTAATTCTAGTGTTGGTAAACCTCTAAACGGATTTGCATTTCCATTTTTGAATTTAAAACTAAAAACTAAAAAAACTAGGAAAACTTTCTCTAGAGAGAAAGAGTTGAGAAAATTGTGTGTTTTTTACAATAGAGGAGGAAGTCCTTTTATAGGTGAAGAAAAGGCTTAATATGTGGAAACAATATCTTGAAAATGGGTGTTGGACGCATTTTGGATTGGCTGGCACGTGTGTGGACAAAGATGCGTACAGTTGGGCATTCGCACCGGTAGATGGACGTAGATATGGCATGACATACGTGTGGCATGTGCATGGCTCTGAAGGGCTCGCGTGAGGCTCAACGGATTAGGGCATGGAATGCGTGGGGGTGCGTGAGGGACTCGGTGGATACGCATGGCTTAGAGCATTTTTTACCGTTTTGACCCTTTTTGTCCAATTTTTCATTTTTGTTTACTTCTTCTCATTTTTTTCTCAACATATTTGTAATGTATTACATCTAGTATTTTTCTTCGAATATTTAAATTATTTTTGAATGAAATACTTAAAAAATAAGAAAAATACCTGTAATTCCGAAAAGACAAATTTATATAAAAATATTATAAAATCATACAAATATAAATCTATTTAATCAATTAGTTTCAATCCTGGTTATTTCCTTTGCATTTGTTCTGCTAGATGCCCAACTTTAGTTTCAATCCTTTTAACTGAAGCCTCCAGGTGCTCAACCTTTGATTATTCATCAATTGGTTATCGTGACTAACTTGAATAAAAGCATTCAAGCTATCCTCTAAAGTTGGCTTAAAAGATTGATTTGGTGGATAAAGGTGGTTTTTATATGGCCTTAGTGTTTGACATTGGGTGTAGGCTTGGTGATTATTGGTGTTTGGATGATACCTTTTAAAGGAATTGACTTCCTCTATGGCATCTACACTAGAATCACAAGTATATGAACAATTACAAGCATCATGCCCAATTGAAAAACAAACTTCACCCACCTCTTGCTTTGGTATTTGGTAGGTAGTGAGAAGTTGTACTTGCTTAGTCAATTCAACAAGTTGCAAGGTCATTTCATTACTAGAGCCAACTTCATTGACTCTTGCTCTCCTTCTTCTAGTACTTCTTTGTTGGGAATTAGAACCCAACAGCTCATAGAGCCTATATGTTTCCTCTACGGTTTTTTCTTCTGCAGCACTTTCAACAACATTATCAACCATGTATTGACTCTATAGTGTCAATCCATCATAAGCTTCATGAAAGGTCTCTTCATCCATTGAGAAAATGTTTCTATCTCTGTCCTTAGATCAGTAGTTTTTTTATGGGAATAGAACCTACCCATAAACTTTTCATACATTGCCTCCCAAGTTGTTAGAGAACCCAACTGTTGAGTAATGAACCATAACCAAGCTTTATCCATGAACGTGTAAGGAAAACACCTTATCCTAAGTTGGTCTTCATTAATTCTCTATAGTGGAAAAGTTTGGAAAATAGCATAGAATTCTCTAATAAAATGGAAAAGGTCATCATTAGGGATACCGTAAAAGGAAGGCAAGAAAGAATAATGAATCTTTTTCAATTCATAGTTCCTTCCAGCCTCTTGCAATTGTATGGCATAAGTTGCATTACCAATGATTGACATTGTATAGTCCTTCATCATTTTCTGCCTATCTCACGCATCTCCCATGGCTACTTGTTGTTGAAATTGATCCCCCTCCTCTTGTGTATCTAGCTCCTAAATTAAAAAAATAGTAGAATTATCTAAGAAGGATTTCTCACTTTACAAAATTATAGGCTTAAAGAAGACGAAAGGCACAAGGAACTTAAATTATTACTATTATGATTATTATTTTAGTAAAAATATAAGTTAATTAAGTTTTTTTTTGTAATGCAAAATTTAAAGAATGCACACAATTTTTTAAACAAATGAATTTCTATTATTTCATTTGAATTTTATTACACACATTCTTAAAATAAAAACAAAACAAAACAAAACAAAACAAACTAAAATAAAGGAAAATACAATAATAGTGACCTACCACTTAGGACTAAAATTTATCGTCTTCTATTAAGGCGTAGTTTGGAGATTTCAAAATGAGAAACTCAATGTCTCTTTTTCATTGAATTTATTTTATCCAATTTGACTATTCAGTTAGTTTGTGCTTTGTTTTTGCTAATGCTCAGCTAACTGTTCCACTTGGACTTCCACCTTTTTTATAGAAGCTTCCACAGAGTCCAACAATTGATTGGTTATCTCTACAACCTTGAATAAAAGAATTCAATTTTCCTTCTAGGTTTGGTTTATTGGGAAGGCTTCTTGGAATGGGCTGGTGGAATTGCTAGCCTAACTTATTTGAATTTTGTGGGAAAAATAGTTGTTTTTCCTCCAGGAAAAGTTGGGATGATTTCTCCACCCATGATTATAAGTATTTGAATTCAAGTCGAATCTTGGTCTCTCTTGATATGCTTCAAAAATATTAACCTATTTAGATCCAACTGGTGTTTCTCCTTGAAATGGACAAGCTTCAGTACCACATCCTATGTTGCTACACAAAAAAAAATGTTCATTATTGGTGTTGATTTATGTAGTGAGAAGGGAAACTTGTCTGGTCAATTGAGCAAGTTGTTGCTGAAATTTATTGCTGGAATCGATTTCATGAACTCCAACTCTTCTCACTCGTGAGCTTTTATGTTAGGAATTCACACCCAACATCTCAAGTTGGTCCTACGTCTCTTAGGAAACCTTCTCTCCCATAGCTCCTCTAGTAGCATTGTAGACAATGAATTGGCAATGTTGTGTAAATCCATCTTAAAAGAATTGGTTCTACAACTACATGGGGAAGCTGTGATGGGGTCATTGAGTGACCAATACTTTGAACCTATCCCAGGCTTCATGGAATGGTTCTTCTTCCATCTGAACGAAAGTGGTAATATTTACTCTCAACTTTGATGCTTTTTGGTGGGAATAGAATTTTCCAATGAAGTTATTGTAAACGTCCTCCCAAGTCATCAAAGAACCTAGAGGGAGTGACATCAACCAAGATTTGGCCTTATATTTCATGGTTTGGGGAAAAAACCTCAATCTAAGTTTATCCTCGTTTAGAATACCGAGAGGGAAATTTTAGACCGTAGCATAGAAGTCCCTAATGAAGGAAAGAGATTCTTCATTAGGCAACCCATGGAAAAATGAATATTTTTTGAGTCATAATTCTGAGCAACCTCACCCAACTGGATAGAGGTAGTTGCTACACCAATTACTAGCCGTGCAAACTTCTTCATGGTGGTTTTCCTAACATATGGGTTTTCTCCCATTTCTATTGGTTCTGGTTGATGAGTCACAAGATCGGCTTTGCAAATGTCAATCTGGTGAAATACCTTTTTTGTTTTATTATTTGTAAAACTCTCTCAAGTGCATGAATCATTTTATAGAAAATGATAAGTATACTCCCAAGGTCGATCTAAGGAAGGAATATATTTGGTTTTTAATTTATTATTCAAAATCTTAAAAAAAAATTAAATCATAAACATCATGTCATGATATTTTGGTTTGTTTGTTTCCTAATCTAATAACATAAACATAGATGTAGATTCAATAAATAATAATACAAATTTTATCATTCATAAGAGTAGAGTATTTAATTATATAATAATTAAGTTAATTATGTTTGCTCATATTATTTAGGTTATTAAATATATAAATTCATATTTGTTGATTTTCTCTTTTTTGTATGAAAGTGTTTTGTTTAATATTAACTAACTAATATCCTTAGGTAAATTTTAATATTAACTAACTAATATCCCTATTAATTAATTAAATATTAAATTTTAGCTTTATTTTTAAGAAAATAGCAAATTATCTAATCACAGTTTTAGGCATAATCAAATAATTAAACTTTATTCAAGGTGTTCAAATTAAACTTAAGTATTTAATTGTCTAAGTACTAACTTTCAAGTTTTAAAACCATTACTGAAAATATGTTGTTAATACATTTTCGAATAAGAGCACTACTATAAATCAAACCGGATAATTAAACCTAAAAATCTAATTTTCAGATTTAAGTTTGTAATGAAAAATAATGTATTTCTCTCTAACATCCTTAATATAAAATCTTGAATAAAAACAAAATCAATTTATTTTATGGAAATGTTTTACCTATTTAATATTTCGCAAGCATAACAACATTATAATTATATCATATTTACAAACAGCCAGCCATGTTAAATTTAATCACAGACAAATTAAATATAACATATAAGAATAAAACATAAAAAGATAACTATAAAGAATCCATTAAAATAATACCTTAAAAGAATCCTTACAACAGTTTGATGCTAATTCTATTGTTGGAAAACCTTCAAACGGATTTGTATTTTCGCTTATTGAATCAAAAACTAAAAAAATATATAAATCCATTGCTAGTTCTTCTCAAAAGTAGGAGAACTTAAAAACTAAAAAACTAAAAAATGAAAACTTTCTAGAGAGAGACATCTAGAGAGAGAAAGTACTCAGAAAATAGTTTGTTTTACAATGCGGAAAAGGTTCCTTTTATAGGTAAAGAAAAGGCCAAAGAAGGAGGGAAGATATTTCAAAATTTTTAATTTGGACGCATTTGGACAGGTTGGCACGAGTATGAGGTGCAAAAATCTCAACAGATGGGCAGTTGGAGGAATAGACAGGCGATTGGAATGGTACATAAGTGGTTAGCGCGAGGGGAACACAGAGAAGTTTGTGTTGGTGCGTGCGCAAGTCAGCGTAGAATGTGTCAGGCATGTGTTGACTGTGAGCGTTGGCTAGGCATGTGCTAGGCATGTGTCGATCACGTGCGGGTATATGCAAGCATATGCTTGCGTATGTTGGGGGTACGGGCTGATGGGTTTGTGACTTGGCACGGATGGATTGTTGCACATGGGACTTGGCGCAGATGGATTGCTGCGCAAAAGACTCGGCAGGACTGGATGGCTGCGCGCGGGCACGCATGAGACTCGGCGCGGATATGCTGCTGCATGTAGCATTTCGACCATTTTGACATTTTTGACCGTTTTGACCCATTTATTCCAATTTTTTCATCTTTTTTAATTTTCCTCATTTCTTTTCTCAATATATTTGTGATATATTACCTTTAGTATTTTTCTTCGTGTCTTTAAGTTATTTTTGAATGAAAATACTTAAAAAACAATAAAAATACCCGTGATTTTGAAAAGAAAAATTTATATAAAAATATGATAAAATTATATAAATATAAATCTATTTAATCAATTAAAGTACATTAAATCATGATAATTTTAGTGTTTTTTAAGGACTCATCACCGGTAGAGGATTAAGGCTTGGTTTTGTGTTTGACACAAAAATACACTGATGATTAGAATCCAGCCTTGGGGACAATTGTTTAAATTTATGAATATTATCTATGTATTTTGAAAAGGATCTTCTACCATGAATAGACTAGTGAAAGCATAAATTTAAAACACCTGTCAATTAAAAAGGAAACGAATAATAAAATCACTATACAAAAATTTAGAGAAAATAAAAATACTAAACAAACAAGTTAAGTTAAAATTTAAGTTAAATAACATAATGAGTGGCACAAAGCCTCTATAAAAACCATCCTCCTAAATAGAGAAACTTTCTCAAGAAAGACTAGTGGCACAAAGGCTTCGAAGAACTAATCTCTTAGATAGAACTCATCTAGATCTTCACCTTTCAAGCTACTACATAGTTAGTTGAAAAAAATTATTTTTTTTAGAAAATAAAATAATTAAATAAATGAAAAGTTTAAATATTTTTATTTATATTTATATTTTTTTAATTAAAAATCATAAATTATTTTTTTTTATTTTTTGTAACATAAAATAAATAAATAAATCACAATTATTTGCATCACACAAAGTTTTCAAAATTTTGATAAATAATTTAAAAATGTTATTCCTTCCCAAGCAACGGCACCAAAAACCTGATAAGCACAACATTAACTCCCCCGCAACTGTGCCAAAAGCTTGATGAACAAAATCATCCATGTCTATCTTGCAAATACTTTGATTTTATATTTGTAAAACTCTCGTAAGTACACGAATCATTTTATAGAAAATGACAAGTATACTCCCAAGGTTTATATAAGGAAGGAATATATGTTCTTTTTAATTTATTATTCAAAATTTTAAAAATTAAATTAAATTCTAAACATCCTGTCATGATATTTTGATTTTTGTTTCCTAATCTAATAACATAAAAATAAACATAGATATAATTCAACAAACAATTATGCAAATTTTTATCATTTATAAAATTGTAGTATTTATGGATCTAATGATTAAGTTAATTATGCTTCCTCATATTATTTAAGTTATTAAAGATATAAACTGATATATATTGATTCTCTCTTTTTTATATGAATACCACCTTTGGTGGGGTTAGATATTATTTGTTAATTAAAAAAATAATTAACACCTATGGGTGGGGTCGATAATTAATTTGGTTAAGTAAATTAATTCATTTTTTCTAAGAGATTGAAAATGAACCATTTTAATGTCATCTCTGTTGTGGTCAGACACTCTAAACTTTATTCAAGGTATCCAAATTATACTTAAGAATTTAATTATCTGAGTACTAACTTTCAACTTTTAAAACCATGACTGAAAATATGTTGTCAATACATTTTCGAATAATAGTTCTTATAAAAAACTTTTGAAATAGAGCTTCACTCTAACTACTAGGCGATTGTACCAACAAATAAAAGATTACTACTCTAAATCAGAATGGATAATTAAACCTTAAAATCAAATTTTCATATTTAAGTTTGTAATGAAAAATAATATATTTCTCTCTAATTAACATCCTTAATATAAAATCTTGAATAAAAACAAAAATAATTTATTTTATAGATATTTTTTATCTATTTAATATTTTGCAAGTATAATAACATTATTATTATATCATATTTATAAATAACCAGTCTTGTTAAATTTAATTACAGACAAATTAAACATAAAATATAAGAATAAAACAAAAAAATAAATATAAAGAATTCATTTTAAAATTATAGCTCTAAAGAATCCTTACAGACTTTTGCACTCCTATAAATTATGGCATTTAAGTTGATATGTAAAGTCGATTTTTGGAGAAAATCGATTTATATTGAATTGAAAGTCAGTTCGGTGAAGAACCAACGCTACGTATAAAGTGGGTTGACGTGTTGAACCGAGGAGGTGTTTACAAGTGGTTTATATAAGGTGAACCATGTGTTAGCTGGTAGTTAACTCCGTGCAACTTTTTATATGTGAAAATCTCTTTGTGAGAGTGGGCATAGTTAAATTCTTTAAGTACTCACATTTTGGACCATGTGTCCTTTAATGGTTTGTGATGGACTGTATGTCATTTTTTGTTTAGTGGATGTTCATTTTGAGAGTGATTTTGTTGATTGTACACGTCACTCATCACTAATTAGTGGTTTCTAATCACATCACATTGGGTGGTGTTGGCTTTAGAGGTGAGCCATGTTCGTGGGTCAAACCAAGTCATTGCAAAAGCAGCAAGCAAAAGCAACAATACGCAATTAGAATGGAGGTCCCAATTAATAAAGGTATTTGTGGTTTTATTTTGTATCAAAGTTGTAGTCATTTTATTGATTAGTGATTTATTTATTGCTAAGTGGTTGCCTTAAACAACCCGAGGATATTACCATATATATAGAGTTTCTATGTGGGTTTAACTCGTTATATTTGTTTTCATGCATGATCTACTATTGTATTAGTATAATCTAAGTTTCTATCATGTATGTTCCATCATACTAGATTTCAATATTGATTAAAACGCTTATTTTTTTTACTTAGTTGTATACTTTCTCTTATGTCCTTGTTGCATACCAATAGCTTTCTAATTATTTATTTCTACTTTTTTTATCAGGAATATTTAATGTGAATCTCTAAATAGTCCATATCTCCTTACCCTGGTAATGTACTAGGTGTTGGACTCTTTATTATGGTTTGTTATGTAATGTATGATGCATGCTATGAAAGTACAATCATCTTTTACAAAATATGTTTCCCCATATGAGGTCTTAAAGATATTGGAAATCCCTTATAACTTTTTAATATATATGATTGTCTTGTATACTGTGTGATGTTTTCTATATTTGTGCATGTTTCTAACTTGGATAGGAGCCTATGAAGCACATTGTCACTAGTATGTTTACTGCAATTTCTTCTTTCTTTCTACAGGTTGCTTTTGTTGAATTTTGAATTGAGAATGTTATTTTGTTCTTCTGAATTGTTAATTACTCTATTCACATTGTGAGGCTAGCTTGGCCGAATTGATATAAAACATGAAACAAATTCCATGGGTTGGTGTTTTCACCCCTTATCTAAGTCTCGGTTATCTATTTAAATTGGAAGAACAATCAACATTTGTGCAATTGTCCCTACGTATAGGAATCTTCACAAAGTAAAAGAAATAATAAAAGAATTAGTAAATAAATAAAATAAAATAAATTTAAATTTAAAAATAAAATAATTAAATAAGTAAATGAAAAAAAAATTAAACTAAAAATAAAAGAAAAGAAAAGAAAATTAAAAGTTTAATTATATATTTTTCTATATAATACAATAATTTACTCATTTTTTTAAAAGAAAATTTAAAATTTAAAATATCTAAAATTAATTAATAACCAAGATATTTTAATATTTTAAATAAAAATTACAATATTTATATCACAAAAAGATTTTAAGATTTCGATAATAAAAATTTAAAAAAGTTATTCCTCTTCAACAACGACGTCAAAAACTTGATGTTTGAGTTATGTATTTATAAAAAATCCACAAGTGCATGAATCACATTATAAGAAATCATAAATATACTTTTAAAATCGGTCCAAAGAGGAATTATATGGTCTTTAAATAATTCAACAAATTCTTAAAAATGAAAACCAAAATATTCTTTCATAAAGTTTGGGTTTTCAAAATATCTAAACTAATAATGTAAAGTTAAAGCTAAATGCAACATACATCAAGCAAATAAACAGTTAAAATCATTGAAGAATTTGTGAAATAGTTTTGTTAGCTAATTATACTTGTTCAATATTAATTAGATTGTTGAATATATGAATTAAGATTATTAATTCTCTTATATATACAAATAGCGCCTTTGGTTGATTCTACTATTTATTATTAATTAAAACCAGTTATTCTCATCGTTCAGGTCAAGTTGTTAATTTTAAGTAAGTTATTCTTCTTTTCTAAAAAATTAACAAACCATTTAATTACTGTATTCGGTCATATCTAACAATTTAAACTCTTATTAAAGTGTCTAAGTTAGGTAAATGATTTAAGTACTTAGAAACTAACTTTAAAATTTTAAAACTACTACTAAAATTTTTCGTTGATATAGTTTTAAATAGTAATTCTTATAAAGATATTTGAAATAGAATTTTCACTATAACTATACAACTTAGATAAATTAAAGATTTAAGAGGACTATTATAAATCATATTTAGATAATTAAATTATAAATCTAACGTTCTTCTTTATTACGAAAAATACTAATATATGTATTTTTTCTTTAACAAACTTTTGTATAACTCTTGATGAAGAAATAAAGCTTACTTCATTTTATAAAAATGTGTATCTACTTTAATATTTTGCAAACATGACAACATTAATATTAATATCACATAGTATTTTCAACCATACTTTTAATTAATAATTAATCAAAATATTAAAAATAACATTCAAAACAACACATAAAATTAATTTAAAAATAAAAAAATACATTTAAAATTTATACCTCAAACATGTCATTCCAAATACATAGTTTTAGTATTGTTTCTATAGCTAGAAAATATCCGACAGATTTTCCAACACTATTTATTGAATTGAAGGATAACTACTACATAAACTTAAACTATGTTCAACTCTCAATTGAGATAAGAAATAAAATAAATCTAAAAACTAAATAAAACCTAAAAGAAAGAGAAAAGCTAAAGGATGGGGATAAGGGATGATTTATAACGGGGATGAAGGGGTTTTTATAGGTGTAAAAAATGCTACAAAAATGAGAAATTTATGGATCATAATGTTGGCCGCTATAGATTAGATTTCTTGGCATTACAGCATGAGTTAGCCTGTATACATTTTTTAATCAAGATCAAATTGCCTCATCTCGCGGTGTGGTAAAAGTACACCAAAACATGTGTGTTGCTATTTTTCAAGAAACTCACTTGTATTTCACCTATTTACATTGGTTTGGAAGGAATGTAAAGATTACATATGTTAGTCATTTATGCTTCATCGTTGAAATAGAGTGTTTTTAGGTACTTTTCTTCAAGTAGTGATTGGTTTAATCATTTTGAAGATAAAAATACCTTAAAAACAATGAAACATACCCGTAATTTCAAAAATATAGATTTGTTAAAAGGATGATAAAACTTATGCAAATACAAATCTATTTTTATATTTAAAATGCATAAAATCATATCATATTTAGTTCTTTTAAGGACTCATTAGTATTCAAGAATCAAACAACATGGTCTTATGTGCACCACAACATAGTCCTCTTAGGTCTATATTGGGACACAACTTTGATTGCACACCACAACATGAAATATAGTACATTATGGACAATAGGTTATGATAGCAATCTTAATGCCAAGTTTTCATAGTTTTAATCCTAATTGTATTATGTTTAAACCTCACTATATATATGTCATTAGGGTTAATAATCTAAAAGATTCACATGAAGATACAAAAATTCATAATTTACAATACATAAGAGAGATCAAGAAAAGAAAATCACGGTGGAAATTATATAGTTAGTAAAAATATTACAAGAACAATTGGATCCTTCATCAAAATTAAATCTTCATCTTTTATCATTCTTGTAATTCGTGTGCACTCTTCATCTTTTCTTTATCTTTCTTGTAATTCTTATACACTCATATATTTTTAATTATGAATTTTAGAACTATGAGTGGTTAGGTTCTTATTTGGGATTCTTGATGAACCTAGCCACAAAACCATATGATTGATTTTGTTTAATTGAAAGATTTTCTCTATTAATAATTGATTTAATAATTTTGATCTTAATGCTTCAATTATTTGGCCAATAATTATATGATTTAAGATTCATGCCCTAGCTTGAAAAAGTATGTTCATGAATTCGTCATAGAGTTATTATCACATTAATTAAAATAATATGACAATATGATTAATGAATATGTGGCTTGATACATGTGATCATAATTTATATGTGAATGAAATTGCATATGTGATAGTTTGCACATAATCCAAAAGAATATTTGACAAAGATTCCTAGGTATATAAGAGTATGTAGCCAATCAATTAGATAGAGAAATTAATCAATGATATTTGATATTGTATATGGAGTTGTTAGAGAATATTTGACAAAGATTCCTACGTAATTTATGTCTTTGAATTTATTTTAGGTTTAATCATTAGTTTAGATGATTTTTCTTTGCTAATTGCTTAAATAGTATTATAAATACTACATATTAGTATTTAGTTATAAAAATATTCACTCTTTGTGGAACAATACATGTATTTAACACACTTTATTACTCAGACAATACATACACTTACGGAATTGCTACCATCAATCTAGTTCCTTTTGGATCGATCTAACAACGATTGTTGATCATCAATTTTTCATTTGTATATCAAGTTTGTTCATCCATATTTTTCCATCTTAAGGTCCTTGATCAATCTCATCAGCAAGCTCAATCAATCAAGTGCACTATTTTTGCTCTCAATGCATGTTGATGCCCTTTTTTTGCTCATTTTGTCCTAGACTTCTGTATAACATAACCTAAACACATAAAATGCATAAAGAATAATAATTCATTGTAAATATGTAGGAATTAGTGTACAAATATGTGTATAAAATGACACTGATTAATATTACGATGTATTCTTTTGCCTCACATTTCCTATCTCCTTCATTCTCTTTTATTTCTCAAAAGTCATAACTACCATTAATTTATTTTAAAAATAAACTCCATTATTTCGTTTTGATTAAAACAATCATTCAATATTACTATTTTCGTTCGTGTGATATCAAAATTATCCATTTTTATTATTAATGTTCACACGACACCCCTTAAAAATACAAATCATGGCTTCAATTAGTTTTTATTGTCTATATTTTGATTGTTTTTTAACAGAAAAAAAGTAGATTAGCAGCAAGTAGAATGGGCAAAAAAAATGTGGGTTCGATTATCTGTGGTTATTCGCACTGTCGATTAAGTTTTTATCTCATAAATTTTGAAAACGAATACGATTTTAGGTATTAACTGAATATGAAGTAATGGGTACGATTCAAGTAAACTTATACTTATAACAGTACCCGTCCGTACCCAAAATTAATTATATTTATTTAATTAATTTATAGATTTATTAAATTAAATTATATATTTGTTAAATTAATATATTTATAATTAATTATAGTTTAAATTAATATGTTTAGAAAAAATGGTTTTTTTGTATTTTTTAATAACCATCCCCAATCATTAATCGAAGGTAAAAACCGTCCCTAAATTATAATGATTTTCGAACGATTTTAAATATATTTTATAATTCAATTCAAGAATAATTATATCAAAAAATGTCATCGTCCGTATCCGTGTCCATTACTAATAGAACCTCGTACATATTGCTGAGGTTAACCACACCATCCAACCCAAATATAAGACAATTTCATTAAGGATCGTTCAATCCGACTATAGTCCTCTTAATTTTTCGTCACGATCCGTCAAAATTATTGAAAATGTTATTACAACCCAAATACCTAAGTTAAATTTTTGACGAAGAATTTTGATGTATCTATCTGAAATACTAAGAAATAATTTTAGGTAGAAATGGTTTGGCTGGAGATACCTTTAATCATCTGCATCTCAGCATATATGAAAGAAAAATAATAATCCTGAGAGTATTATTCAATTATTCAAATTATAATGTACGTGTTTTAGTAGACTAGTCAAAGTTGATAATTGCCCAATATTAACTCGACACGCATGCCCTAATGTAAAATACCCCCAAAAATCATATAATTCAAAAACTCTTCACCTAATTTACTAAATTGGAATTACTTAAAAGGTCAACTAAATTTTCTAGTATAAATAAATCTCACCTATTTTATCTAATTCTCCTACTAATATTATTTAGCCTTGCACATTTAAATTAAAAAAAATTATAATAACCTTTGGGGTTAAATACGTTTTATGCGCACAACGTATAAGATAATTATTAAAAATATCTAAAATATTTACTTTGTTACAGTTATGTACACAATGTATGGGTAACGATTAAAATATGCTTAATTTTTGATATAATTACATCATTATCTATGTGTTTACCTATAATTTTAAAAATATGTAATATTGATCATATTTTTATCGTTACCTATACGCTTTAAACATAATTGTAATAAATTAAATATTTTAGATATTTTTATTAATTATCAAATATATTGTAGACATAAAAACGTAATTAATTCTAGTATGTAAGATAACGAAAATATCTTCATCTTTTTACAAAACAATAAAAAAAATAAACCTTTTTTTGTTAAATAAAACATATATTATAGTGTGGGATTAGAATTCGAATAGTGAAAGAAGTCGTCCTTTTTACTTTTTATTTTTACCCTAACAACAAAGTAATTTATTTGTTGACTTGTTTGGTTTTGTGTACCAACTATTACTAACAAAGGGATGGTGAAAACTGGTCAAGCTATAATTTAGCTAGAGATCCTTTGACAAATAAGAGCTCTCTATGAAAAGAAAATGTTGAAATTTTTGGAGCGTGAGTAAAAAAAAAGAGGTGTGGATAGAGTACCAAACCCTAAAAATAGTTGTTATTACTCGATTGATATCGCATAGTGCATAATGAGATGGAACACTTTCTTGGAGATCATAAAGGAAACGAGAGATGGGACTTATGAGTAATGGTCCATGTGAAATTCTCAACTTTTTGTATTAGTTTGTTACCCACCATTTGCTATGTGAAAGTGATAAGTCCCAACAAACATCAAATTCCGAAAACCTTAATTTGAAGACTTCAACGATTTTGTTGTTGGGCGAGACTACATTATTTTTTGCTTTCTTAAACACATTCTCTACCTCATCACTTCTTTTCTTTAAAATAACGTTACGTTACTAATTCATAATAGTAATTAATTGCAATTGAAATAAATATTAAATTAGATAAAAGGAAGATTAAAATTAATTTATTTTCTTTGTGTTTACTAAAAAATTATAAAGAATCGAAATAAAAATATATGAATTATACATAAATTAATAAATTATAATATTGTGTTATTACAAGTTTTAAAAACTTGTGTTATTTTTGGTGTTTTTTCATATTTTAATTTATAAACTATCATCTTAATAATAATAATAATAATAATAATAATAATAATATATAAAAACAAATAAAATATTAAAATGAAATAGTTTTGTAATTATATTTTATAAATTTAAAAAATTAAATCAATACTAAAGGGAGAGTGTGCATCTTACTATTTTCCTATCTTATTTTTAAAAAATAAATAATATAATGAAAATGAATCTTTTTTCCACACACTTTCTAAGGTGCCGTTCTTGTTCAATTGTTCATTTGTGTCATTGTGTCCATGTGTCCTTGTAACTTTTGAAGTATGTGAGCCTATTGTTACGTCCTGCTCAAAATGTTCTGCAAAATCTAAAGAAATGATGTTTTCCTAAAGGATCTAGACTTTTATACCTAGGAAAGTTCTAGAGTGGCCTAGATATGTCTAGAAAGGCCTAGAGATGTCTAGAAAGGGCTAGAGATGGACAGACTCAACTCAAGCCTTGAAGACTCTAGAATACTCTAGAGAATACTAGCATATGCTTGAAGGATGTAGAAGCCACTGGAATATTCTAGAACGTGCCGGATGGTTCATGAAAGATGTAGAAGCCACTGGAATATTCTAGAACGTGCCGGATGGTTCATGAAGGATGTAGAAGCCGCTGGAAGCTTATGAAACATTCTAGAACTTGCATGAAGAAGCTAGACAAACCTAGAAGACTCTAGAGTTGGCTAGAAGGTCCTAGAACCTTGTGGCATATTGTAGATAAAACTAGAACACTCTTGTACATTCTAGGCTTAGAATGATCTAGAAAGTTATGGCATACTCTTAAGCTTGGAGCCACACTATAAATAGACCCATTGGTCTTCATTTGTATTCATCCTTGGAAATTCTTAGCATCTTGTAAGATAAACTCTCTCTAGAGCAATACAAAGCATTCTTTACAAACTCTCTTTCTAGTCTCTTTAGAGTTTCATTCGGATTCAAAGGCAGGCTTAGTGCAACGGATAGTGCTAAGTGCCGCACGATCGCTACTTGAAATTTAAGGTCGTGACACTATGGTGGGTTTACAACATACCAAAAAAGCACTTTATTATTAGAATAAATTGAATTTTATTTATAAACATACTTAAAATTTCAACTGTATCAAAAATGACCATCCCTTAAATCTTTTAAAACGAAAATTAGTGAAATTTTTGTATATATTTTAAACTTTTGATACCAATCCATCCCAATGTGAAAAGTAAGATTATCCTAAAAAATCCCTCTCATATGTATGCTTTGATTTAACTATGATAAATATTTGTGCAAATGTTGGTAAATTTTAATTTACTATTTTTACTATTATTTATTGCAATTAACTTTTTATATCATTACAATATCTTTCAATTAATTATTTTATTTAAAAATTTAAAAAAAATCTTTAACATTCATCGAATTCATCTCCTTCTAATAGAGTTATGGATTTTACAACTTCAGATAAATGTTAGGATTTGAGTTATAATGAAAGAAAAAAATAACAAGGGAAGATGGAAAATAATTTTTTAAATTTTTTTCAGATGAAATAGTTAATTAAAAGTGATTGTAATAACATAAGCATTCAACTGCAACAAAAAATAACAAAAGTAGTGTTGATACCGATTTTTGTCAACATTATATAGGACTATTTTCCATCGAATCTATAAGATGAACAAACTCTTAGGATCTCAGACCACCTTGTGGGGGTGATCTTGGGTCATACAATCCTTAAGTCAATAACTGTAATATGAATAGTAGAGAATATCGCAGTGTTACTCTAGTAATTATATGAAAAAAAGGGTGCTTAGTTATGATTCATTATTATGAGATCAAGTTATTTCAAGATATAAGAACATGTTAGATATTAGATATTAGCCATTAGATGATATTATGTTATGTATATGTGACTATTTATAGGGGAAAGAATAAACATGAAAGTTATCCATGTATGATTAGTATTGAGTTGTTATAACTTTGTATATAGTTATCTACTATAGATCGTTATTTTTTGTAGACATCTATCCTTAATTATTTGCTCAATTATTCTTTAAAATAATTAAAACATAATCTTTGCGTCTTTATCTCTTTAAGATAATTAAAAATATTTATTGGGCCTCTATCCTCTTAAGATAATTATACTTTGTTCACACTTGTATGATGATTAGGCACTTATTAGGCTTGGCCCATAAAGCTCTTTGCTTACTGGGATCACTCTTTGATTGTCATGTGAGATGTATGAAGTTATCCCCAACATCAACCACCTTGACTTTCTGGCCCTTGGGCTAGAGGTCTAATTGTAATTTCTATCAATCCTTGTGTTAAATATTTCTTCCAATTTTAATGATTGCACTGAGCTTACATTTGCATGAATTTTTACATACCCAAGAAAAAAACCTTACACCATGCCTGACCATTCAAAACGTGCATAACGGCGTTTTGTTGGCAATAATGTCTTTGGATTTTCAATTGTACTTTCAGTTAGAAAGTTACGTTAAAGTCAACATGTTTATCAAGGAAGTCAAACCATCACTTATTATTGTGGGAAGCTCAAAATTCAAACCTTAAGACTAATCCCTTTATGATTAGCTAAACAATCTTGACCAATTACTTTTATTTATGTAGTGTAGGATGATTATTCTTCATCATCCAAAAAATTTGCACCCCATAGCATTCATATTGCATATGAAGTGATGGATACTGGATCTATGGATGCCTAGGATCAGATCTAGCCATCATAGGTACATACCGATATAGATAAAGATCAACTTGGATAACGGGCATTGGAGGTCGAGTGGAGGTCAGATAAAGGCATGGTCGATGAGTCCGTAGCTAATGGTGGCCTAACCGATGGCATCATGGCTAGCACACCTTGATTGGAGATCTTATGGGCAATAGCCTCTAGGTAACGACATCTTGGAAAGTTAAGTTTTGACCAACTAAGTATTGACAATCAAATTTCCCGCTAATTAAATATTGGAAAATGCAGCTATGGCCACAAATTTTTGACAAATGAAATGGTGGCCAATAAGATTCTAGCCAACAAATTGTGGCCACCCAAGTCCTTGCTAGAAAATTTCTAGTCAATGGAGTCTTAGCTAGCAATGTCTAGGTGGGTGACATCCAAGCCGGTCCATTATTAACCACCAATTATCTAGTTGGTAACATTACAATCAAGGAGGTCTAGTCCGATTAATGGGTCTAGTGCTTCCAATCAATGCAATCTTTTTAGCTATGTCTATAAAGACTATTCTAGTATCTTGGTAGGATTTGTTAATGAAATGAAATCCTTCTTTCCAAAAAGATTTGTATAAGTGTAGGGAGCCTTGATGTTGTTCTTGTAGGTACCCATATTTTCTAACACTTGAACTCTTCTTTGTAGACCTTTTCTTAACTCATTTACTCTAATTTTTCATTGGAATGAAGTTACATAGATATATAGAAGGTTAGAAACCTTTAGGAAGTCGTAGATGTAAGGATTCTATCTTTATCACTTCATGTTCTGGTAGAACCAATATACAAGTATATTATAATAAATTATACCCTTGCCTTTTCTTTGGAATTTGTCCAGAATGTGGAGAATTAGTGAAAACTTAACAAGATACTTCATGAAGAAAAGTGCACTGAGATGCATCTCATTGGGTATATATTCTCTAGGATGACACATATTGTGGCATAAGCTAAAAAAGTAGTAGCTAAGGCTCATTGGCCTTGGCTTGGTATTAATTTGTACAATTTATCATACTTGTAACATTATTTTTGGATCTAACCTTCCCTACATATGCTTGGGAAGTCGTTTCCCTTTGAATTGACATAAAATGTGAGAGGATACATTAGCATAAAATGTAGATCATAGACCTAAGGTACATAAAGACAGGTAACAATTTCTTAAGCATGACTTTCATAATATTGGTCGGCCACATTTCTAATCAATTAGTATCCTAACCAACCATACTTTTGATCAATGACACCATTGGTCTACCACTCTCCAGGTTGGCTGGTTCCATTCATTGTTGGTCGTACCTCTTGGTCCTGTCATATCTAGTCAGATGGTGGTTTGATCTTTGTACCACACATTGGCTCAATTAGAAGACCAGTGGCTTTGAAGTTTGGGTGATGTTTAACTTGTACCTATGACCTTACTTTTTTGTTTAGGTCTTTTTATGTTTGTTTGAAATTTTTCTAAGTTTGGGGTAACTTGTTGATCCAAGTGTTTCTTAGATAAGCCCCTTGGTCTATCAACCCTCTATTTGTATTACTTGAACCTGTTCAAGTGGTCCGAGCATGAGGTATTTCTCAACTTAGCAAACTTTTTATTTACCATTTTATTGGAGATTTATCATCTCATTTAATAAATCCTTGTAAACCTAAGTATGGTGAAGGAATTTTAGTGTAGTTTACGAACCTAAGGTGGTATGACTTGTAAGCCATGGCTTTTTTCTAGGTTTATGGCCAACTCTGGGGTGATAGGAAACCTAATAAGCCTTTCGTGGTGTTAGTTGTGGCCTAGACCACATGGCTAACATATTGATTAACAATTTTTTGGCCTACCCTTGAAAGCATATAGCTCACTTATTAGGATACCTCTTATTCACTACCTTGGAAAGAGTGTATACCTTGGTTGGATAATGAGGTTTTTATTGCACTCTATTTTCCTTGTGGTAGTTTAGGCCCTGGGGCTTGAGACTCATAGGCTAGGATGTTTCATCATATTAGTTTTTTTCCTAGATCACATAACCTATAATTAGGGTGCAACCTAGTTGTTACTTTATGCATTTAGCTTCCATTGATCTTTTGTAAGTATAGGCATTTAAGGTGCAATACTCACCTATAGTGCACTAAAGGCTCTGAACTATTTAAGTCTAGATAGCTCAAGCCCACTAATAAGGTTATATTTTATTCACTTTTATTGGTAAGGGTACATCCCTAAGTGATATTAAGGTCTGCTCAATGGAAAAGCTCTCAAGCGATGACCCCCTTTCAAGGTCTAAAGCTGATTAAAAAGAAATTAAACCAAGTTAAGTTTTTCTGTGTATAAGATTTGACCCAAATGGTACAATCTATGATTACGGTGCATCCTTCAAGGTTACTTAACATGCCCAACTTCTAGAGTCTGTTTCCTGCTCTAAGCTCTAAGGTATAGTACTTATCTATATGGTTGTTTCTTTTTCACATCCTGGGCATGGGTGCAATCCCTTACTGGGTGCAATCACTTCCTAGGCATGAGCACTTTCTAATGAGAAAGTTCATTTAGTTATGGATCTAAATATCTAGTTAGTGGAAGTATGGAAAATTAAAATTTGGTAAGCAATTCAATAACTAATCACATATATGTAAAGTAATGTGGAAATAAAAAGATCAACACACTAGAGTTTTAGGTGGAAACAACCTAGGCCACACCAATGATCTAAAAGGAAAACCACCAGTCCACTAGACCACCTAACTATCGACTATAAAAAATAAGTATCCAGTTATAGGGATATGAGTCAAACTACCCACACAGGCAATGCCTCTAAGTAACCTACTTACAAGTCATTGCTTTGATCGTAGTTTCTACAAGATAGACGTGTGGATCCAAACCAGCATTTTGATAAACTAGAGTCTCACGAGTTAATCGAATTTGTACCGTTGTCACCTAAAAAGCTAGCACATAAACACAAGTATAAGTGTGTTTCCTAGAATAGATTCAATAATGAACAATCCTAACTAGTTGATTTAAACAATATATTAGATAAAATGAAAACAATTAGTAACTCTAGAACAATCAATTAAAAGCACAATAATACTTTATTATTATAGGCCTATTAATCCATCCAATACCACCACAAATGTTTGATAAATTAACTTAATGAAAAAGCCTACTTAAAAACTTTTAGCAAAACAAGAGAGATAATAAAAGATGAAGGGAATAAGCACAATAAAGCTCTTCTCAGGTTAGTTTCAAATGTGCTTGGGTTTGCATTTATAGAATATTTTGAAGCACATTAGATTAAAGTGGAATTATTATATTGTCTATAAAATCAGCTAAAATACTTTTAAGAAATAAGGAAAATATAGTAAAAGTCAAATCTAATTCATATTAGAAATATGTTTGAAAATTAGATAACTTGCTACTTGATCAATCTAACCAAGTGCTCGATCAATCGAGTACATTTTTCGATCAATCAAACATCTTCTCGATTGATCCAATAATTATTTAATTAATATTCAAAAAGGTGGATCGATCTAGTGATTTAACTCGATCAATCTAGTTCTCGATTGATAGAGTAAATCCATCAATCGATTTAGTAACTCAATAAAATTAATTTAATTAATTATTATTGCTATATCGATCTTGTCACTACTCGATCAATCGAGTAGCCTATTTTTACATTGTTCTTATTATCTATAATATGCAATCTAACATGAAGGGAATAAAAATATACCTGATATGTTATCATTGAGGCTAGATGAGTTCTTCGGGTTGAAAATATACTTCTAAGACACCTAGAAACTAAACTTATAACTATACGCTTTGTTCACGAATATCACCAACACTGACATAAACCTTACAATCTTCTCTTTTGGCATATTCATGTGACGAAACCTCTCTTTCAATATATAATGCTCATAGGAAAAATTAATTTTTACATAGTGGTACTATCCTATGACCGGTGAACCATCTTTGCTTGAATCTTAAAAGTTTATGTTTACACTGAAAAACAAAAACAACAAGAAGAATGTTTACACTAAAAAATGACTCATAAAGGACTCATTATTCATAATTGATTAGTGAATCAGATAATAGAAAAGCCAAAAATGTTCAAAAAAAATTAAACAAATGATAGTAATTTAAAAAACTCTCATACATCAAATATCCCCAAAATAATTCAAAAGTAAATAATTCCTGCTAAATTAACTGTCCATTATTTTCAATTGTCGTGTTTATAATTTTTAGCGATATTTTTTAATTAAAATATACCAAATTATTACATTAAAATTTATCTCCCTTTTTCATATGAATAGACAAAATAAAATGTTGTAATAAACATTCAGATGCAGTAAGAAAAAGAGGAAGTATAAACATTTAGATGCAGTCAAAATCAATTACATTATAAAACAACATAAAAAATAAACACACTAATCATCAAATCATAAGAGAAAAAACTACACAAACAAAATAACCTATATAAATCATTGTCCTATCGGAGGAAGCTTGAGGTGTGTATGGATGGCACACATTGTGGAAAGTATTTCTTCTTATGATTCAATAATGCGTATCATTCTTTGATCCATTTCACCCACCTTCTGTTCCAAGTTCCTCAATCATGTCCTTACTTCATTCTCAAATATTTACTTATGGGAAGTTTCAGGACCAAAAAAATTCTCCATATCCTCATCCCCAAAGAAATCATCTATAGCTTCTCTGCCATTAGTACCAACTTTGGTAGCTCCTTCTCTACTAATGTCAACACCAACGGACCTCTATCTCTTTGCAGTCTAAGTAGATGATCTAGAGATTGTTGACTTTTTAAAGTTACTCTTTAACCAAACAATGTTAGAATCACCTATTTATTGTACACTAGTAGCCAAAATCAACTAGGTGATATGGAATCTATGACGGAGTCCAATTCTTGGGTTTGTAATATAAATATTGGTTGATAATCTTGTCTTGAATTAATGATCCTACATCAAAATTTATCCCTTTTCTAATGTAGTATAAAAATTTTCTGTGTAGGAGACCAATATTAATAGAGTGTTTGAAAGGTAGGAGATTGGCACAAACCAATTATTGCAACACCCGATAGAAGGGTGTGAACTCACCAGGGATAAATAATTGCTTTGTACTAAAGCCAACATTCGGTGAACTAGATATTTTGGTAAGAAGTTCTCAAACGAAAATAGAAAAACGATCTATCTTAAATTTTGGATCATCTATGTTTGTGATAGATAAAAAATTATTGTTTATCTGGGCTAAGATATCAATTGTTTTATTCCTAACCAAAACTTTGTAACTCATCAGCCTAGGGTTACGTATGTTGGAGTCAATGTTGTCATATAATTCTCATACAAGGGCCAAGCAACATAGTTTAATAGGGGTGAATAGGGATACCCAACCAAGATCCCTAAAGGCTCAGGTTATAACAACTTTATGGAAATCACTCCATGTAATCCCATATTTGTATAAAATAGGTTGTTGAGAGAAGCAAGTATTATATCTTGATTCGGATTCCTCTTCCCACCATTGGATTAGGAAAGGAGCACCAAGAGGTAATTCACATAGCCTCACAGCCATTGGATAAACTAAGCAAAATCCCAAAAATATCATAATACCCTTTTTACTAAAAATTGATCAAATAGCTAAAATTTACTAGTGAAATTATAAAAACAGATCAGTGCAGCAATATAGAGAGGAAATCGCATAAAATAATATCAAAAAGGGTGTTTGTTTGGTGGAAAAATGCAAAAATGAGGCATTAAGGTTTTTCTAATTTATGCACAAATCATACTTTTTTAAAAATTCATCATGAAATGTGATGCAAACATAAATATATCCCAATATATTAAAGCAAGAACGCATGTTTTCTTTCAACCCAAATTGTATCCTGAATGTCCGATGCCTAAGCCCAAAAAAGGCCATTCCACAACTCAGCTTCTTTTTCTTTTATGAATGAAAATTAAATAAAACTAATCTAATACTAAATTAAAATAAATACTAAATAATTATAATAAAAAAACAAAATGAAAAGAAAAAGAAAAGAAAATAATAGAAGAAATAAAATGAAAATGAAATAATAAATATAATAAAAGGAAAAGGAAAAGGAAAAGGAAAAGGAAAAGGAAAAGGAAAGAAATATAAATAAACAAATAAATAAAAAATTAGTAAACAAAAGTAAATAAAATAAATAAAAATAATGAAAAGAAATGAAGTTAGTAAATAACAATTATAGACAAGTTAATAAAATAAATAAAAATTTAGTACACAAAAGTACTAAATAAAAGTATATAATAAAATAAAATAAAATAAAAGTAATAAAATTAATTAACAAAAAGAAATAAAGCTAGTGAATTAATAAAAATAAATAAATAAATAAAAGAAAATAAAGTTTAAAATAAAAATAAAAGTTAGTACTAAAATATAAAAAAGGAAAAAAAGAAATTAAGCTAGTAATTAAACTACTAAAAACAATTTCATAAAGAAAATAAAAAGTTAATACTGAAAAATACTTAAGTTAATAAATAAATTAATAACTAAAGTTAAGTTAATAAAATAAAAGAAGTTAATATAAAAAATAAAAATAGTAAAATATTTTTAAAAAAATTTCTAATTATTTTTAAATTTTTGAATTTTTGAATTTTTTTAATTCAATAACTTACAAATGTTCATAAAAATAAAGAAAAGAAAAATCACGAATATTTACAAAAAAAATTTAAGAATTTTAACAATAAAAATTTAAAATTTATTCCTCCTAGATGATGACGTCAAAAACTTGATAATGCTAAATTATCAAGTTGAAATTGTATAAACAATCCCCGAAAAAACTTAATAGCCAAATTCTATAAATTTATAACAAACTCGCAAGTGCAAAAATCAATTATAATAAGCAATTAGTATACTCTCAAAGTTAGTCCATGAATAAACTACGTGATTTTAAATAATTTAACAAACTTACTAAAAACGAACACGAAAAATAATTCTAAACAATCTATCATAATATTTGGGTTTCGAAAATATTAAATTAATGGAAAAATAATAAAAGATATATTTGCTCAAAAACATTACAAGTAGCTATGTAATTAATAATCAATAGAGAATTAATGAAAATTTTAATTAGTTGACTATACTTGGTATAATTAATTAGGTTAATAAAATATAAATCCAAATTATTAATTCTCCCTTTTTAATATAAATAATATTTTTATTTGAGTCACAATTCGTTATTAATCAAAATATTTAACATCTTCGATCGGATTGCAAGTTAATTTAATTAATTTATGCCTATTATCTAAAGAATTAAAAACTATCTAACTCAATACCTTCAATCGAGTTATCAATTTAAACTTTTATTCAATAAGTCTAAATTAGATCTTAAAAACTTCTTTTTTATATTTTAAATTTATTATGAAAAATATGTAGTCAATATATTCCTCAATAATAAATTTTGAAAAATTTTGAAATATAAAATAATCTATATTTAATAATAATTAAAAATATTTGCCTAAATAATTTATACAAATATAGCAACAAAACTAAAATACCTAAAAGTAGATAGATAGATGTGCCTTCCTCCACAGTTGAGATCTTGATCTCTACAGTATTCCCTATATTACAACAACATTTTTAAATCACTTGATCTAAAAAATCTCCTTTTTGATGCATTTTATTTGCTATTACATAATCAAGATTGTGTATAAAAACTAAACTAAGAACATTAAAATAAAGAACAACTCTGATGGTTGTCTAAACAAAAACTAAACTTTATGTTGTTTCTATGACTTTCTTATTTTGTATAGTATTGTTTTGTATTTATAAGAGATAGAAATGAAATTAGGATTGCTGGTATTCTAGTAGAGATACTACATGACAAAATGATAAGATAAGTTGGGATAGTTAAAAGAATTGGGTAACCTATAATAGGAATAAGCTATGAAATATATCTATTTCTATTCTATGTGAATCCATATGCCTTATTTTTTTAAGCTTCTAGGGTGAAAATTGAGTGCTTCAAGTGTGATTCTTCATGTGTTGATCAAGTTATATATTTGAAGCTAAAAATATCTCAAATACAATAAAAAATACCTGTGCTTTTGAGCATATAAATTTGCATAAATAATAATATAAATATGCACAATCAAATCTATTTGTTCACATTTAAGTACAATAAAATCATGAAATATTTATTATTTTCAAGCACTCGTCAATGACATGGGGTTCATCTCCCCTATTGCATTTCTATAATGGTAATTCATTCTTAGAAGGTTCTTGATTTTTTCTATTGAAATTTATTTCATCCATATTAATATAAGTGTTAATCGATTAAGAAGCCTTAGAATATTTCGTTGGAAAATCCTTGGCTAGGTTCCTCCATAGGGGTCTCTGGCATAGAGCTTAATGTAAAGCTATGATGGTTACAAAGTCTGGAAAATCTACCACTTTTATTTTCTCTGTATTAAATCTATCAAAGAAATCTTTTTATGACTCATCATTTCCCCATTGTAGGGTCAGCATGTGTGCCAGTGTCTTTAGCCTTATTCACTTGGTTGAGAAATGAGATAAGAACTGCTTCCTTAATTCCGTGAAGGAACTAATAGTGTTGGGCTTCAAAGTTCTATACCAAGGTCTGGCCTTATTTTTCAAAGTGAGCTAGAAGGCCTAATACCTTATGACATCACTATAGGCATAAAGATCTATCCAACCTTTGAAATTTTTCAAATGTTAGAAGGGGTATTTGATGACATCATATGTACCTATGTTAGGAAATTTAAACTTGTTAGAAAGTAGGATGGCCATGATTTCTAGGATGAATGGGGACTCATTAAAGACTACCAAGTATAAGAGTCTACCGCATTTCAACCTCTATTGGACCGCTTGTAATTGTGCAAGAAGTCAATAAATGATGGGACGAGGAATAGTTGGTACCTCATCCTATACCTTTAGGTTGTCATTTACTAGTGAGGTTGCTTAGTCTACATAGTTGGCTTGGATAGATTCTCCTTGCCAACGTGCCTCAAGATGGTCATATATGTCGCAATGTACAAGAGCCTCTTGGGTTGGGCTCAGACGATCCAAGACAAATGATCAATAGGACTGTGATCTGGCATCCAAAGTTAGATGGATGTGATTAGTAGATAAAGTATGTCCGACCATGAGACTATAGTCCCACTATGGGCAGCCAAATTACCAACCAAGCCTTGGATGGCTTATGGTCTAGCCTAGAGCATTCTAGGCATTGGAAGATTCCTCAGGAATATTTTCTCAAACCACAACTAGTTCAAGAACCTATGGTCCTAGCAAGTAGTCTAGGATAGTTTGGAATGTATCTTCCATTATGTCCAGGTGAGCTCGTATACTTTTTTAGCCTACATGGCCCGTTGTTGGTGAGCAATTCCAAATGTAATGCCCATATTTCTATCAAGCTACGGTGGAGCTGGAAAGATGGCTGCAAGTTAGTAGGTTGGACCTCTTAACTAGTTGTTAGTGTCTAAGAGGTGGAGCTAGCTATCTGATCTATGAATCTTTTTACAAATCTAGAAAAATACAGGATAATAGTATATTAGAAAATTTTGATGTTCTCTTTTCATAAACACTGTTGCTAAGATCCACAGTCTCTCTTTTTCAAATGTCTTTTTTTCTATTTCTTTCTTAGCAGATCATGAACATAAAGAAATTTTTGAAGGTCCTTCAATTTTGAATTTTTTTTGTCAAATAAAACACACTTATTTTCCATAGGCAATGCTAGATGTTGATATCGATTTTTGTCAACACAAGGTAGGACTGTTTTTCGTGGAATCTATAAGATGAACAAACTGTTAAGATCTTAGACCACCTTATGGGAGTATTTTTGGCCCTACGATGCTTAAGTTAGTAACTATGATATAAAGGGTAGAGGATATCTCAATCTTGCTATAATTATTATATGAAAATAAACTATTTAGCTATGATTCTCTATTATGAGATCATTTTATTTGAAGATATAAAAAGATGTTAGATATTAGATATTAGATGATATTATATCATCCATATGTGACTATATATAAGAAAAAGAATAAAAATGATATATATCATTGTCTATATGTGACTATATATAAGGAATGTGATCATATATAAAGAAAAGAATAAAACTGCTATCTATCCTTATTTGATTAGATTTAAACTTTTGTAGCTTTATAGATAACTATATATTGTAGAGTTATCTATTGTAAATATTTATCTGTTATAGACAATTATCTATTGTAGATATTTATCTTTAATTATCTGTTCAGTTATTCTTTAAGATAATTAAAAGATAATATTTAGATATTTATCTCTTTAAAGTAATTAAAGAATAATTGTTAGACCTCTATCATCTTAGAATAATTATACTATATTTACACGTGTACTATGATTAAGTACTTATTAGCTTTACTTATAAGATTTTTTATTGATTGGGATCACTCTTTGATTGTTATGTGAGATATATAAAATTATATAAATAGTAAATTGATTTATTTTACATAATATAAATATCAAAATGAATGTTTGCTCTAAATATTTCAAAACTTTTAGATAAATTCTTGTCTAGTCTTTAAAAATATACTATTAAATTTATGCATATCATTGACTTTAACTATATCAAACGAAAATGCATAAATATATTATAAATTTTAAAAAAAAAATATTTTAAGAATTAACATTTTATAAAAAAATTAGAAAATAACTAAATAAAAATATCACAATTAATTCATTTTTGATTTTGATATTTATAATAGTTTTTGTTTTTATTTAATTTTTTTGATAATTTTTTTAAAAATGGTTCGAATTTATAATTTAAAATATAAAATGTTGAATTTAATCTACAGATCACTTGATAAGCTACAAAATTTGTGTTGATCACAAAAAATCTAAGTTTTTAATTTTGTACTCTTTTTTTTTTTTACGGAACAGGGGCTTTATTTAATTAATAGAAAAAGACATATTCTTTACCAGAAAAGATCGAAGCCAACATTGTTCAAACTCAATCCAGGTATAGGAATTAGCTTGTAAACAGTCTGACTTAAGGATTACTTTGTTGAAACCGATGTGTTGATAGAAACGAAGATCATTCCACATTGCCCAAAGCTATGCAGTCAATGTTGAAAACAGTGATTCCTTTCGATCATCTAAAGAAACCATTTGAGCCGCACAACCCATTCCCACTTGACCTTTTGACGAAGATATGGTTGCATCAAAATTTAGTTTAAAAACCCCAAAGACAAGCGGATTCCAATGCCCAGTTTGTCCCTGACGTCACGTCGGGAAAACTTTATTGTGTTGATGAAATTATTCTACCTACTGACCTTCCCATTCATAGATTTTCAACCCCTGGCCATGGATGATGCTCGTACTGTAAACTATACCTTGATTTCCACATCCAATATAGCAATGAGATGAAAAACTCAATCTTGGGTTCATCAAATTCTACAATGACTTTCCAACTTGCCTCAACAAAGTTGAAAATCAACCCATTCATCCCACTTCCATATCACTTTCACACTGTCACAACTCCAAAAAGTGTGGGTGATGGTATCTACCCCATTCCTGCACATAGCATATATTGATTTTTTACCCACTCGTCATTGGAACAAGTTTTTATTTGTCGGAATGCCTCCCTATAAGGCACGCTAATTTCCCATTCACTTTTAAGCTCCATAATTTAAGCCAAAGTCTTTCCATTACCACACTAGAGGGACACCACCCAATTGCATCTCTTTAATTTCAGCAGCTAACTAACTACGAACTGAATGGTAGCCATTTTTTTGTGTAGTGCCAAACAAGTGTCTGGTCTGTTAGTCGATGGCAATGGGATCTGCAAAATATCACTTGCATCATTAGCATCAAAATTATCAAAAATTAAACTTGTATTCCATAACCAAGTTAAGCAGTGCCAAACAAAACTCGACCGACCATTGCATGATGCTGTCAGGAAAGTGGAGCCACCTGTTTATTTTGAAGCAACTACACAGGTTGCAAGTGATTGTGTGTTTTGAATGAGATGCCAGACCTGCTTACCTAACGAAGCTTGATTAAAATTTACAAAATTTTGAAAACCCATACTGCATATTGTTCAGGCTTATAGAGATCATTCCAAGAAACCCAATGAACACTCTTACCATCTTTTGCTGTTAGACCACTAGTAATTTGCCGCGAGGCTCTCCAATTCAGAACATACAGTTACTGGTAATTTAAATAAGCTCATAATATAAGTTGGAATGGCTTCGAAAATCAATTTTAATAGCATTTCTTTACCAGCCTTAGGTAAGAGTGTTTCTTTCCAACTGCTTCATCGTTTCATACACCGTTCTTAGATTTTTTATCCCTCCCAATCTCTGTAGGAAAACCAAGGTATTTTTCATGACATGCCACCTCTTAAACAGCAATAATCCCAACGATGGCTTCTTTCGTAGCTGTATCTGTGCTAGGATTTAATGAAATTGCAAATTTTTCAAAATTTACATTCGCACACTCGTAGGTGTTCATGATTATCTTTAATGATTGGCATTGCACCATGCAAGTATCACAAAAGATTAAGGAATCATCAGAAAAAATAAATGCAAAACACTGGGCCCAAAAGGGGCAGCTTTAACCCCTGGATCTTATTTTCTTATTCCGCTTGTCTCAATAAAAATGATAAACTCTCTCAACACAATAAGAATAAATTGTTGGGTTTTCCCTCTTATTTGGAAGAGCTCAAATAAACTCATGTGTTTTCATAGCCCATAGAGATGTTGGGTACAGCGGATAAAGATAAAATAAATTCAACAGAGTAGAATAATGACATCGAAAATTTAACGTGTTTCACCATTTTATTTGGGTTAAGTTCACGGGACAAACTCCGAAATTATTTCTTCCACTAATAAAATTAACGGGTACAAAGTGAGAGATAATATAACAAATTGAGATTAACCCAAAATAGTGTCACACTAGTGTCACACAAGTGTTTCACAAACTCACTATTTTGTCACTCCTTTTTTAGAAAAATATCTCAATATTTTTCTAAGATATTCTCTAACCCTTTCTTACACACAACACTATTTTTCTTCAAAGGAAATTGTTTATTTGGCTTTGCTTTGCTTCTCTTCTTGTTTGGTGTGTTGATGTTTCTCTAAGGCAAAGACATTGCCTATTTATAGACAAAATTGCATATCAATGTTAGATGCACCTACCATTTGTGGTTGTACCTACCATCTGTGGTTGCACTTACCGATTGTGGTTGCACCTACCAATTGTGGTTGCACTTACCAATTAGGGTTCTTCCTCTTAAATGTAGGAGAGACTTACAAATCTCCCCCTCCCGATTACATAGAGGGCTCCACCAATCCAGCAACTAAACGATAGTATTCAAAATTTTGTCTTGGGAGAATTTTCGTCAACATGTCTGATCCATTTTCTTATGTATGGATATTCTCAAGTTGTAATAGCTTCTTCTCCATTACATCCCTAATCCAGTGATATCTCACATCAATATGTTTTGATCTCGAATGAAATGAGGCATTCTTTACAAGATGGATAGCACTCTGACTATCACAAAATAACTGATAACTGTCTTGTTGCAACCCAAGTTCTTTCAAGAACTTTTTCATCCATAGCAACTCTTTACATGCTTCCGTTGCTGCTATAAACTCTACTTCGGTAGTCGACAGTGCAACACATTTTTGTAACTTTGATTGCCATGACACAGCTCCCCCTGCAAATGTAATCAGGTAACCTGAAGTGGATTTTCTAGAATCCACATCACCAGCCATATCTACATCTGTGTATCCAACTAACACAGGTTTATCATTTCCAAAACATAGGCATATTTTGGAAGAACCTCGAAGATACCTGAAAATCCATTTCACTACAGCCCAATGTTCCTTTCCAGGATTTGAAAGGAATCTACTCACAATTCCAACTACATGAGTGATATCTGGTCGTGTACAAACCATGGCATACATTAGACTTTCAACTGTTGAAGCATATGGAACCTCTTCCATCTCTTCCTTCTCTTTGTTTGTAGAAGGGCTCTGCTTAGAACTTAGCTTAAAGTGATTAGCAAGAGGACAACTAATCGCTTTAGCCTTATCCATATGAAATCTTTGAAGTACTTTCTCAATGTACTTCTCCTGTGACAACCATAATTTCTTGGCGCCTCTGTCTCTAATAATAGTCATGCCAAGAATCTGTTTTGCTGGTCCTAAGTCTTTCATGGAAAAAGACTTACTCAACTGCATTTTCAAGTTGTTGATTCTAAAAATATTTCGGCCAACAATCAACATATCATCCACATAGAGCAAAAGAATAATGAAATCATCATCAGAGAATTTCTACACAAAAACACAATGGTCTGAAGTAGTCTTTTTGTAGCCTTGCTCCCCCATAACAGACTCAAACTTCTTGTACCATTGTCTTGGTGCCTGTTTTAAGCCGTAGAGACTTTTCTTCAATTTGTAGACATAATCTTCTTTTCCCTTTTGCTGAAAACCCTTTAGCTGCTCCATGTATATCTCTTCTTCCAAGTCACCATATAAGAAGGCAATTTTGACATTCATTTGCTCAACCTCCAAGTCAAGACTTGCTGCTAACCCTAGCACAACACGGATGGATGTCCTTTTTACAATTGGAGAGAAAATCTCATCAAAGTCAATACCTTTTCTTTGGCTGAATCCTTTGACAACCAATCTGGCTTTGTATCGCGGACTGGAACTGTGTCCTTCATGCTTCACCATGAACACCAATTTATTTTTCAAGGCCTTCTTCCCTTTGGGCAGCTTCATCAGCTCAAAGGTTTTGTTCTCATGCAAGAACTTCATCTCATCTTACATGTCTTTAATCCATTTTTGTTTGGATTCATCATCCATGGCCTCTTCATAACTCTCAGGTTCTCTTCCATCAGTGAAAGTTACATACTCATCTGGAGAATATGAGATAGAGGGTCGTCTCACTCTATCACTTCTTCTCAGTAGAACAGGATAAGCCGCAGGTGTTAGTATTGGATAATGAACATCATCATTTCCCTCATCTTTAGAACCAACTTCTATGGGGGCATCATCTTCATCAGGTGGATAAACCTGGTCTTCATCTCCAACTTGTCTTGGCACTGATGTTGGAGGAATTAATTCCAAATCTGATGAGTCACCATTGGAATTTGGAACATCTTTCTTCATTTTGATAATATCTTCAATGGTCTCATCTTCAACAAATACAGCATCACGGCTCCTGACAAGTCTCTTTGCAACTGGATCGTAAAATCTATAGCCAAATTGATCTTGACCATAGCCAATAAAAATACACTGTCTTGTTTTGGCATCAAGTTTAGATCTCTCATCCTTGGGGATATGAACAAATGCTTTATAGCCAAACACTCGCAAATGATCATAGGAAACATCCTTTCCTGACCACACTTTATTTGGAACATCCATCTTGAGAGGAGTACAGGGTGAAAGATTCAACACATGTGCAACTGTGAGTATGGTTTCACCCCAAAAAGTTTTAGGCAACTTTGCATGTGAGAGTAGACATCTAACTCTCTCCATCAAAGTTCTATTCATCCTCTCAGCTAAGCCATTCAACTACGGTGTCTTTGGAGGTGTCATCTGATGCCGAATACCATGCTTTTTGCAATAAGCATGGAAAGGTCCTGTGTATTCTCCACCATTGTCTATCTGGATGCACTTTAGCTTCTTTCCAGTCTGTCTCTCAACTGAGGCATGAAATTATTTGAAGACATCTAACACCTAATCCTTTGTCTTTAGAAGATATACCCACGTCTTCCTTGAATAATCATCAATGAAAGTCACAAAGTATTGAGCACCACCAAGTGACTTTGGCATTGGTCCACACAAATCTGAATGAATCAGATCTAAAATATTATTCATTCTGGAAGAAGGGAAGCTCTTGAAAGCAACCCTATTTTGCTTTCCTGCTAGACAATGAACACATTTCTCTAAATGTACTTCATCTATTCCAGGCAATATCTTCTTTTTGGCTAGACTTGTCAAACCTTTTTCGCCTATGTGACTAAGTCTCTTATGCCATAGCTCAGATGCACTATCTTTCTCTATGGCATTTACTATGTCGGTGGAGAGCTTCGCTTGTATTATATACAGAGTTGTATGTTTCTCACCTCTAGCCACTACTAAGGAGCCTTTTGTAAGTTTCCATTTGTCATAAATGAAGAAACTACAATATCCTTCATTTGCAAGTTTGCGCACAGAGATCAAATTCAGGCCCATATCTGGAATATGCCTGACATCCTTCAAAAATAGTCTGGTTCCGTTCTCTGTTTCCAAGAAAACGTCTCCTTTGCCTACTACCTTTGACAGGCCTTCATTTCCCATTCTAACAACACCAAAACTTCCAGGTGTGTATGATGAGAAAAATTATCTACGCGATGTAGTGTGAACTGTAGCACCACTATCAATCACCCAATTGGTCTCGTGTGATGCAAGATTGACAAAATCTTCATCATAAATGATATTGAACTCATCTATGGTATTTTTGTTTGCTCATCATCACTGCTGTCATCTTTCTTCGTTACTTTGCCTTTGTTCGTTTCTTGTTCCTTCTTGAATACCCGACAAAATTTCTTAATATGACCCTTCCTCTTGCAGTGATGGCATTCAACATTGGAAAATTTGTTTGATTTGCCTATGCTCTTGCTTCTGGGTTTTTGTTCTTTGTACAGTCTCCTTCCTCTAGACTCTGTGATAAGGGCTTGTACTTCTGAATCTCTTTCCTTGTTTTGTTTTTCATATGAGAACAAGGCTTCTACATCAACTTCAAACTCTATCTTATCTTTTTCATAAGTCAGAGTTGTTGTGATATGATTATATGATGAGGGTAGTGATGCCAACAACATCACAGCTTTCTCTTCATCGCCAAAACTCACATTAAATCTTGCTAAGTGAGAAAGCTTGCTATTGAAATTGCTAACATGTTGCATTATGCTCACATTATCTTCCTTCCTCATCTGATATAGCTCCTTCCACAAATAAAATTTATTGGAAAGGTTCTTTGACATGTACACATTTTCTAGAGTCTCCCATGTTTCTTTAGCAATCTTGCAATTTTTTGATTCAATATTTTGCAAAAGATTGTCTGAGAGATTTAGACGGATTGTACTAGCTGCAATCTCATCTATTTCCTCCCATTGTTCTTCGGTGAAGGTTACTACCTTCTTTTCTTTTCCCAACAATGCCTTATGGACCTTCTGTTGAATGAGAATATCCTTCATCCTCCTTTTCCATAAAGAGAAATTATTATTGCCATTAAATTTCTCAATATCTACCTTTTGGCTTGACATTTGTTTCCGCTATGTTTCTTTTTTCTGTAAATAAATACGTCTTGGACCTAATAAAATCTTTTCTGATGTGGAATATCAGTCTATGCTGCAACCACAGAGCATATTAAGAATTTTACTAGACCAGCTCTGATACCAGTTATTGGGCACAGTGGGTAAAGATAAAATGAATTCAACAGAGTAGAATAATGACACCGGAAATTTAACGTGGTTCACCCTTTTATTTGGGCTAAGTCCACGGGACAAACTCCAAAATTATTTCTTCCACTAATAAAATTAACGGGTACAAAGTGAGAGGTAATACAACAAATTGAGATAAACCCAAAATAGTATCACACAAGTGTTTCCCAAACTCACTATTTTGTCACTCCCCTTTTAGAAAAATATCTCATATTTTTCTAAGATATTCTCTCCCACTTTCTTACACACAACACTATTTTTCTTCAAAGGAAATTGTTCCTTTGGCTTTGCTTTGCTTCTCTTCTTGTTTGGTGTGTTGATGTTTCTCTAAGGCAAAGACATTGCCTATTTATAGGCAAAATTGCATATCAATGTTAGATGCACCTACCATTTGTGGTTGTACCTACCATTTGTGGTTGCACCTACCATTTGTGGTTGCACCTACCAATTGTGGTTGCACTTACCAATTGTGGTTGCACCTACCAATTGTGGTTGCACTTACCAATTGGGGTTGTACCTACCATTTATGGTTGCACCTAACATTTGTGTTTTCTTCCTCTTAAATGTAGGAGGGACTTACAGGAGAAAGAAGGATCAATTTTGTCAATTTGATTGCTTTATCAATAAATCTATTTAAGATTGGTTAAGAAAGATTTTAGAGCTGCAGGCAGAAAAGCTTTCTATTTTTCCTTCTCCAACAAGTCTTCATCAAGTGTCAAGATGGAAGGCTGTTTACGGTCCGATTTAGCTAACATTTTACAGGAAGGTTCACGACTCAAGAATTTTCAATCTGAACGGTGAGATTTAGATTTGGCTTATCTGTTTTAAAAATATGGGCCGTGAACAGTGACTACAAAATTGGGCTAGATCTCTCCATTTTCTTGAAATAATTATTAGTTTCCAAGAAGTTGTATTCTTGATGATGTTGTCGATTGTTTGCCTCTAGTTTTATCTAGAGAGAACTTTTGTACAATTGTTTCTTGATAGTGGAAGTTTGGAGATGGAGTGTCATGATTGTTTCTTTCCTACACCAGAAAGGTTTTCCACATAAATTGGTTTTGTTGATTTTGTGCATGTTTCATTTTGAGCTCTATTTATTTGTTTCCTAAAAGATTCACACAAAGAAGGAGAATAGGTTTCATTCCACTATTTAGAGCTTGATTAAGTTCGTATTGATATTGTGATTCTTCTAACAAAATGGTATAAGAGTTGTGGTTATTATTGTTGAATTTCTTGTGTTGAATAATGGAAACAAATTTGAGTAGAATAATTACTTGGAATGGTTCTAATTATCACACTTGGAAAGAAAAAATGAAAAATCTCCTTTATGTCAAACAATTTCATTTACCGGTGTTTGGCATTGAGAAGCTAGAAAAGTTGTCTGAAGAAGAATGAACTTTGTCACATTGACAAGTCTACTGGTATATAAGGTAGTGGGTAGATGATAATGTTTTGAATCATATTAGTGGGGAAACACATGCATGGTCACTCTGGAATAAACTTGAGGAGTTGTATGCTGGAAAAATAGGAAATAATAAAATGTTTCTCATAAAGTAATTAATGGCTTTAAGGTACCAAGATGGAACTCCGTTGATAGATCACTTGAATACGTTCCAAGGAATAATCAATCAGTTAGTTGGGTATCAAGTTTGATAATGAGATTCAAGGGTTATGTTTATTGGGAACGTTACCAGACTCTTAGGAAACATTTAGAATGTCATTAAGTAACTCAGCTCCAAATGGTGTAATCAACATAGATCTGGCTAAGAGCAGTGTTTGAATGAAGAAATGAGAAGAAAATCACATGGGTCTTCTCAGCAATTAGAGATTTTGGCTACAGAAAGGAGGAGGAGTAAAAGTAGAGATTTCAAGAGCAAAGAAAAAGGGAGAAGCAAGTCCAATAGGTTTACTAATGTTGAGTGTCATCATTGTGGCATGAAAGGGCACATCAAGAAATATTGTAGACAGTTGAAGCAGGATAACAAGAAGAAAGACAAATAACAAGAGGGTGATGTTGGCAAGAAAAGTGAATTATTTGCCACCGCTAGTTCAAAATAATTTCTCATTGTTTATGATGAAGATTTTGTCAATGTTGCATGTCATGAGATCAGTTGGGTTATTGATAAGGGAGCCTCTATTCATGCTACGTCTCGAGAGGACTTCTTTACATCCTATACATCATATGACTTTGGGATAGTGAAGTTGGGTAATAATGGCTTAGCTAAAGTCATTGGTATTGGAGATGTGTGTTTGGAGATGAATAATGGCACGAGGCTACTTCTTAGAGGGGTGAAGCATATTCCTGAAATTCGTTTGAACTTGATCCCTACAGGTAAACTTGATGATGAAGGATATTGCAATACCTTTAGTAATGGTCAATGGAAACTTACTAAAAGTGATATGGTTGTTGCTCATGGGAACAAGCATTCTAGTTTGTATATACTGCAGGCAAGACTCTTCAAAGGCATTATTAATGCTGTGATAGATGAGCTCACAGCAGAATTGTGGCATAAGAGACTTGCTCATATGAGTAAGAAAGTCTTGGAAGTATTGACTATAAAGAATCTTCTTTCTAGAATGAATGATGTTTGTTTAAGAAGATGTACTCATTGTTTGGCAGGGAAGCAAAATAGAGTTCTTTTCAAGAGTTCCCTTCCTTCAAGAAAAAAATACATACTTGATTTGGTACATTTAGATGTATGTGGTCTTATAAAGACAAGAAATTTGGGTAGTGCCAGTTATTTTGTGACCTTCATAGATGATTAATCAAGAAAGTTATGGGTGTACACTTTGAAGAGAAAAGATCAAGTATTGCATGTGTTTAAATAGTTTCAAGCCTTAGTTGAGAGACAGATAATGGGGGAGATTATTCAGGTTCTTTTGATGAGTATTTCAGGAGTCAAGGCATTCGACATCAAAAGACACCTCCCAAGACTCCTCAATTAAATTAGTTGGCCGAGAAAATGAACAAAACATTGGTTGAAAGAGTAAGATGTCTTCTTTCACAAGCTCAGTTGCCAAGATATTTTTGGAATGATGCTTTGAATACAGTTGTACATGTTCTTAATCTCACACCATGTGTTCCTCTTCAGTTTGATGTACCAAACAGAGTTTGGACTAGCAAAGATGTTTCTTATGATCATCTCCGCGTTTTTGGTTGCAAGGCATTTGTGCATATAACAAAATATGATATATCTAAGCTCGATGTAAAGACACGATAGTGTATCTTTGTTGGTTATGGTTTGGATGAATTTGGCTACATATTTTATGATCCAGTTGAGAGGAAACTGCTAAGGAATCATGATGTTGTGTTTATAGAAGATCAAACTATACAAGATGTTGAGAAGATAGAAAAAGGAGTCTATCAATATAGCAATGAATTGATTGACCTAAATCTGGTTCCTTTATCAGTACAAATGGAACAAAATTTTCAAGATGACCAACAGGGTTCAGATGATACAAATACTCCCATCCAAGTTGAAACAGATCACTAGACTACTCATAAGTTGCTAGAACTAGAAATTCCACTCACGAGTTCTACCAGAGACTAACATCCTTCCATACGGTATGATACATATGAGTATGTATTATTTATAGATGAGGGAGAACCTCAATGTTATGCAGAATAGATGGAATATGGAAATAGGGCACACTAGGTTGGCGCTATGGAAGATGAAATGTAATCACTGTATGACAATCACACGTTTGAGCTAGTAAAGTTGCCTAAGGGTAAGAGAGCTCTAAAGAACAAGTGAGTCTACAGGGTGAAGTAAGAAGAACACAGTTCGCAACCATGATACAAAGCTAGATTGGTCATCAAGGGATTCAGTTAGAGAAAATATATTGATTTTGATGATATTTTCTCTTCTATTATGACATCGTTTTGTTCCAGGTCTAACAGCAAGCTTAGATCTAGAAATTGAGCAAATGAATATGAAAATTGTCTTTCTTCATGGTGATTTGGAGAAAGAGATTTATATGGAGCAACCAAAGGGTTTTGAGGTAAAAGGAAAAGAGGATTATGCATGCCGGTTAAAGAAAAGCCTCTACGAGTTGAAGCAAGCACCTAGACAATGGTATAAGAAGTTTGAGTCAGTTATGGGGGAGCATTGTTATAAGAAGACTACTTCTGATTGTTGTGTTTTTGTGCAAAAATTTTTTGATGATGATTTTATCATTTTATTGCTCTATATTGATAATATGTTGATTGTTGGCAGAAATTCTTCAAGGATTGATAATTTTAAGAAGCAATTGAGTAAGTCTTATGCCATGAAGAACTTGGGGCCAACAAAACAAATTCTTGGTATTCAAATTTGTCGAGACAAGAAAGGAAAAAAGTTTTACATGTCATAAGAACGGTACATTAACAAGGTACTTAAAAGGTTTCATATGGATAAAGCTAAAATGGTTTCTTCTCCTTTATCTAACCACTTTAAGTTGAGATCGAGTCAAGGCCCTTCAACAAATCAAGAGAAGGAAGATATGGAAAAGGTTCTATATGCCTCAGTAGTAGGAAGCTTAATGTATGCAATGGTGCATATGAGTCCATACATAGCTCATGCAATTGGAGTTGTTGGTCATTTTCTTTCGAATCTAGGGAGAGAGCATTGGGATGTAGTAAAGTGGATTATGAGATATCTTCGAGGTACTTCCAAGTTAATACTTAGCTTTGGAAGTGGAAAACTAGTGTTAGTTAGATACACTGATTCAGATTTGGCAAGAGATGAAGATTCTCGTAAGTCTACTTCAGGTTATCTAATTACTTTCTCTGGTGGAGTAGTTTCTTGGTAGTCAAGATTACAAAAGTATGTTGCACTTTCTACAGCAGAAGCAGAGTTTATTGCAGTAATAGAAGCTTGTAAGGAGTTTTTATGGATGAAATAGTTCTTGAGAAAACTTGGTTTCAAGTAGTAGAAATATGTGTTGTTCTGCGATAATCAGAGTTCTATTCACCTAGTGAAGAACTCGGTATTTCACTCAAGATCAAAGCATGTTGATGTGAGGTATCATTAGATAAGGGATACTCTTAACAATAAATTGCTTGAACTTGAGAAAATCCATACTGATGAGAATGAATTTGACATGTTGACAAAAGTAATGTTAAGAGAAAAACTTGAAGTTTATTGTTCAATTGTCACGATGGCGGATCCCTTCATCTAATCAGGAAAGGGGGAGATTTGTTAGGTTTTCTCTCTTATTTGAAGGAGCCCAAAGAGACCCATGTGGTTTCATGGCCCATAGAGAAAGAAGGGAAATTTTTGTCCATTTGATTGCTTCATTAATAAATCCATTTAGGGTTGGTTAAGAAAGATTTTAGAGGTGTAACAGTAAAAGAATTTTTCATCAGTAGTTGGCAGAAAAGCTTTCTGTTTTTCCTTCTCCAATAAGCCTTCATTAAGTGCTTTGATGGAAGGTTTTTTATAGTCTGATTGAGTTGAAATTTTGTAGGAAGGTTCACGACTCAATACTCTTCAATCTAATGGTGGGATTTGTATTTGGCTCATCGGTTTGGGAAATCTAGACCATGAACAGTGACTACAAAATTGGGTTAGATCTCCACATTTTCTTGAAATAATTGTTAGTTACCAAGAAATTGTATTCTTGGTGATGTTGTTGCTTGTTTGTCTCTAGTTTTATCTAGAGATAACTTTTGTACAAGTGTTTCTTGATAGTGAAAATTCGAAGATAGAGTGCCGTGATTATTTCCTTCCTACACCGGGAAGGTTTTTCTACGTAAATTAGTTGTGTTAATTTTATGCATGTTTCATTTTGAACTCTATTTATTTATTTCCTAAAAAGTTCACACAAAAAAGAAGAATAGATTTTATTCTATTGTTTAGAACTTGATTAAGTTCGTATTGATATTATAATTCTCCTAACATAAATATGAACTAATAAGATCTCGTAGACCTCTAGTTGGTTAGATATCTCCACTATAGAGCCATTTACCTTAAGAGAATACGTTAAGGTTGAGATACACTTTCCAATAAGCTCTACCGAACCCTCTAAAAAACCCATATATCATAAAGCCCACCATACACTCCACTTTAAACGATCATAAGCTTTGCTCATGTAAAGCTTAATAGCCACCCGACCCTTTCTCCATTTAGACCTCTTAATTACGTGGATTATATGAAACGCTACAATAGAATTATCCATCATTTGCCAACTAACTAATACTTTTTAAATTATTTCGTAGATTATAGTACAAAGGCTAATCAATCTAAATTCAATCACCTCTTCGGCCTTTAGGTACTAATGTGATCGTAGTTTTATTAACGGAATTAATATCAACATAACCATTAAGAAAACCCAAACAGGAAGCATACACATCATTGCCCACAGTAGACCAATATTTTTGAAAGAAACAAAATAAAAAAAAAGCGGATAAACCATCTATACTTGATGCTTTATTTGGTTGCATGATCCGAGTGTGACGACACTAAGTGTCAACTCGACCCTTGGAAACATATTTTGCCGCAGCCCATTTGCTACTCCTGTCTAATCGCGCCATAGTTTTCGAATTACCACCCTTTCCCCAAGTAAATAAAAAGCCCACTGAATCAAGCGTACTTAGCCCACTTTCATTAAGAACCTTTTGGAAATTGGGCATTAGGTAGAGAGGCCCTGGCTCTTCCCATTTAGCATTTCTTAATTATTAAGGATTTCATTAAAATCCCAAAAACAAGCCATGGCACAGCTAGTTGCAAGTTCAATTTTCGTAAAAGCTCCCATGGAAATTTTGTTGGCTAGCGTTTTGGTTCACCATAGAATCTAGTTAATCTCCACTGTAACCTACCGTATTCTCCAACCCAAGCATCAATGTGTCCTTACGAAACTATACGAGGTTCTTGATGAGAGAACATTTATAAAGGCATCAGGTCCTGTCACTATTCATTGAATTATTCATATATACTATCAAAACGCAGAGAATAAGGGTGATAAACTAGTGAAAGCATCAAATCAAAAATACATTAAAATTCTCATATAAGTGCTAAAATTTGATCAATGGTAGAAGATATGTTTTCAATCCATTTTTGTTTCACTGTATTTAAATTTTGTATTCATATGGTTTCCTGAACATTTCTAGATTGAATTATGATCTTACATTTGGTATCAGAGCCATTTTGAAAATATCCATGTTTTGCTCTGTTTAACGAAAAACTGAGAATTTGGGTTTTTTATTTTGCTTGTTTTTTATTCATATGGAAATTATAAATTGTTTCAATATTGATTTTAGAATGATTTTGTCAATTGAAACTTAAAAAAACAATGAAGAAAATTAATCCAATTTATCGTGGATATTCTTTTGAATCATTAATTAACTTTTTATTTAAAATTATGTTTTTGATTCAAACTAAGACCATGAATCACTCAAAAATCGATTCGGGTCAACACGGTTGGAGGTTGAAGATGAGTTCTTTAGGAAAAAAACAACAATTCGTTTTTCGAATTAAAAAAATCTTGCTATTGAGAATTGAACTTGGATTACATTGCTAAGTTTGTAGTGTCCTATCCACTCGACTACGAGGCACTGTATGTTATTATATGTAACATCATGTTTTTATATAGATTTAGAATTTAGTTTTATTAAAAAATAGACATTTGGAGTTACTGGGACTCAAACCTTGGTCTCGAGGCAGAGTGTCCAACGGTCTGACCACTAGATTACAACAAATTTTATGTGTATTTTGCGTACAATGTTTTATATATTCGGTATTTAATTATTATAAATAAATAAATAAAATAATTTCGAATATAATTTTAATGTGATTAATTATTTAACTTAGTTGTGTCATGTGTAGAATATTTATTATACATGTGATATTTATTTAAATAAATTTTGGGCACATTAACATTTATTTAAATACATTATGCTTAAATTATTTGTTTTGGTATTTATATGTATAAATTTTGTAATTAATTATACATATGAAAATTTGGTTAAATAATTTGTGCATAATGAAATTAATTGTTAATGGCTCTTTATGGATTTAATTAGTGTTTATATTATTTATTTTTGCTTGTATAATTTATTTTCGTACATGTAATCTTAAGATATATAATATTTGCTCATTTGGAATTAAATTAATATTGTTTATGGTTTTATGTAATAATTGAGCCTAAGGATTTAGCTAATATTTAAGTTATTCATATAGTTTAATTAATTAGGGAGTAACCACATCATCTTTAATTAATTAAAACTATAATAAGGTTTATTTGGATCACATTTATAAAAAAAATATTAATTATAATTAATCATATATGATGTAATAAATCTTATCTCACAGCAATTTTTATTATATTTTGTGTGATTAATTATGATAAAATATCAAATTATATTTTCTAATTTTCTCATAGAGATTAGGAAAAGGAACATAATTTGATAATTTTATCATAAAGTTAATATGAATCTAATTGTATTAGAATTTTAGTCCACAAACAAGTTTTATGTCAATATATTCATATTTTTCACCATTTACATTGGTAAAGAATGATTTTAATTTAGGTCTCAAATTTTAATAAGCATATAATCTTTAATTGTAGCTTCTCAACCTGTAAATTTCTTTGATATCCGTTGTGACATTCCTAATCTGAAAGGGGATAATTATAAAATATGGAAGGAAAGAATTCTCCTTCATCTAGGATAGATGGATATTAATTATGCTATTAGAAAAAATGAACCACCTAAAAATTACTCAAACTAGTACTTTAGAGAATATCATGCTTTATGAACAATGGAACCAATCTAATCGTCTTAGCATGATGTTCATTAAGACTAAAATCTCTACTGGTATTCGTGGTTTTGTTGATCAGCAAAACAATGTTCAAGACTTGCTAAAAGTCATTAATGATCAGTTCGTCACTTCAGATAAGGCTTTAGCAAGCACCCTTATTATGAAGATCTCTTCCTTAATACTTACCAGTGTGAAAGGTGTACGCGAGCACATTATGAAAATGAGGGACATTGCGGCTCAACTTAAGCATTTCTAGGTCGAGATGTCAGAATCATTCCTGATGCACTATATCCTTAACACTCTCCCACATCAATATGGGTCATTCAAAATCTCGTACAATACACATAAGGATAAATGGTTAATCAAGGAACTAATGACCATGTGTGTTCAAAAGGAAGGGAGGCTTGTTATGGAATTTGGTGAAAGTGCAATGTTGGCTACAACATACGGGAAAGGAAAATCTCAATACAAGTATAAAGGAAAAGGGATAATTCCACATCAAGTTGATATTAATTAAAAGAATCCAAGTGTTTCTTCTGTAAAAAGAAGGGTCACATGAAGAAAGAATGTATCAATTTTAGAAATGGCTTGAGAATAAAGGTAATCTAACCTCATTTGTTTGTTATGAATCTAATATGGTTAATGTTAATATTAACACCTGGTGGATTGATTCTGGATCTACAATCCATATTGCAAACTCCTTACAGGATATGCGAAATCTAAGGAAGCTAGCTAGAAGTGAGCAATACATCTTATCCGGTAACAAGATGGGCTTACATGTGGAGGCTATAAGAATATGCAATTTGATTTTAAGTAGTGGTTTATTTTAGAATTAGAAAAGACCTTTTATGTTCCAAGTTTCTCTAAAAACCTGATTTCGATTTCAAGACTTGTACCTTTTAGTTATTTCTTTTACTTTTCAAAAACATCTTTCAGTTTATTTAATAAATCTGATTGTGTTGGGAATAATATTTTGTATGATGGTCTTTACTGTATTAATTTACCAAATAATATCACTCATAACGCTATGCATGTTCAAGCTAGCACTAAAAGGTGTATTATTGACGATGACTCTTCTACATTATGTCATAGGAGATTAGGACATATCTCTATCGATGACTTGCATAATTTGACATAATTTATTACTTATTAACTTTAATTATAGTTTAATTTTAATTTTTATTGATTTTAGACTTCATTTTTATTATTTAAATTTTATTGCAGATTTGAAGATAGACATATGTATTATATTATATAAATAATATATATCTCCAAAATATATATATATATATATATATATATATATATATATATATTAAATAGATAAATAGATTAAGGAGTGTACAAATATAATATAAATATATATAAAAAAAGATAGGCATATGTATTATATTATATAAATAATATATATCTCCAACTGGCTATTGTTTCCTTTATTTATATATATAAAAGATGGAGAACTCAAGAAGGCAGAACGAGGAAAAAATAAAAGAAAAGTAGAAACGCAGGGAGAGAGTGGGAAAGACCAAACAAAAAATAGAATCAAGCGGCTGACAACAAGAAGGAGAGAAAAACTGCTCAGAAACGGAGGAAGATAAACGCGAGAATATTAAAGCGAAAGCAGATTCTATTATGAGTAAATTTTCTTTCAATTTCTCTTTAGAAAATTATGATAAATTTATTTATGTTAAATTTAATTTTTAACATGAATTAATTTTTTTTATTCTAGAAAAAAGATGTAATTTAATTCTAAATTATGTTTGATTTTCTATATTAATTTAAATTATTTTTCTTCATGTTTGTCTGATTTATTCTGAGTTTAATGTTTCTAATTAATTGATCATTAATTAGATGATTTTAGTATTTTGATTTACTATCGAAAGAGGAAATTATAGGATAGATCTGAAATATTTTGATATAGGTAAATATAGAGATCGAAAGACTTGTATAAACCTACGTAGTTTTAAAAATCATTATTATTAATGATTTCTTGCTTTATTAAATTGCATATTCTTGTGTAAATTAATGAACAAGATTATTTCCAATTGACTATCAAAAGAGGCTTTTGGATATTTTTGGAGATTGTTAAGAAAGAGAAAGAATTAAATTCAATTTGCTAGATAAGTAAATCATAGTGAAAGATTTGGTGAAATCGATTTTCTAGAAGTTCTCTTCCCATAAATTTAATTTTTGAACAATGTCTTTATTTTCTTTTCACATTTTCTTTAATTTTATTTTATTTTAAATTTCAAATACAATAACTTTAGTGACTTCTCTAAATAAAATTGAGATTATCATAATTTTGGTATTTGTCAAAAATAAGTTACCAATTTCTGAGGATGATACTCTTCTTATCATTTTATTATAAAATTATGATACTGTGCACTTGTAGATTTGTACCGATCAAGTTTTGGCGCCGTTGTTGGGAATTGATTTTTTCTTATTTTTGTCAATATCGATACAAAGTAATCTTAGTTTTAATTTAAAATTTTATTGTATTTTATTTTTATTTTTATTTTTATTTTTTTCACAATGTGTGTTTTTGACGTTGGATGCGCCATGCTAAAACTCAAAATATCATTCCTTTTGATCCGGAGATTGAAAGAACCTTTAGATCACGAAGAAAGAAGAAAGTACTAGCCATGGTTGAAGGAGAACATAATGCACAACCACGCACCTTAATGGATTATGTAAGGCCAATTATGAATGGCAACTACTCAGGTGTAAGATGCCAAATCATTAATGCCAATAATTTTGAGCTCAAACCGGCGTTAATCAACATGATGCAACAAACCCAATTTAGCAGATCGTCACTTAATGATCCAAATATTCATTCGGCAATGTTCTTAGAGATTTGTGACACAATAAAGATGAATGGTGTTACTGAAGACACCAGACTAAGATTTTTTCCTTTTTCATTAAGGGACAAGGCCAAAGGTTGGCTACAATCTTTACAACCGAGAAGCACCACTAGTTGGTAGAACATGGCAAAAAAGTTTCTTGCTAAATTCTTTCCAGTTGCAAAACAACCCAACTCAGGAGTGAGATTGGTCAATTCAAGAAAAATGATTTTGAGACACTCTATGAAGCATGGAAAAGGTATAAAGATAAGATTTGGTGTTACCCTCAACATGGATTGCCAGATTGGTTGCAAATTCATATGTTCTATAACGAGTTAAATGGGCAAACTAGAACCATAGTTGATGCTACTTCTAGTGGAACTTTGATGTCAAAGACACCTGAATGTGCTACTTCTCTTTTGGAAGGAATGGCCTCAAACAATTATCAATGCCCAACTAAAAGATCTATGACTAAGAAAGTTGTCGAGATTCATGAATTGGAGCCGTTTGCTACTCTTTCAGCTCAAGTTGCTTCTTTATCTCATCAAATTTCAATCTTGACAACCCAAAGAATACCACAAAATGTAGAATATGTTACAGACCCGAGTATGACAATTTCGATGAATGAAGCAAGTCAAGAACATGTTCAATACATCAACAATCAGAACTACAACTATCGTGGTAATCATATGCCAAATTACTACCATCCAAGGATTCGAAATCATGAGATTTTTTTTATGGAAACACAAAGAATGTGTTGCAACCTTCTCCAGGCTTTTATAGTCAACCAAACAAGAAGAAGATGCCACTTGAAGATGCCATGATTTCCTTTATTGAAGAGACCAAAGCAAGGTTTAAAAAGAATGATTCACGGATGGATAACATTGAGACTCATTTTAACAATATAGGAGCCACTATGAAAAATCTTGAAGTGCAAATTGGACAACTAGCCACAATCGTCAATGCTCAACAAAGAGGAACTTTTCCTAGCAATATAGAAGTGAATCCAAAGGAACAATGCAATGCCATTACACTTATGAGTGGAAGAGAAATTAAGAGATCACCATCAAAGAAAATTGAGTCAACCCCTACAGCTCCAAACAACGGCCAAAGTAATCATAAAGTAGAAGAAGAGGAGATTGTTGATGATACACTAAGAGAGACTGACATGCTTTCATCAATTTCATTTCTTGAAAATCCTCATATTCTCTCTACTCCACTTCCTTATCCTCAACGCTTTCAAAAACAAAAATTAGATAAGCAATTTTCTAAGTTTTTGGATATCTTTAAGAAAATTCACATAAATATTCCTTTTGTAGATGCTTTGGAACATATGCCAAATTATTCCAAATTTATGAAGGACATCATTTCCAAGAAGAGAAGGTTGGAGGAGTTCGAAATAGTGAAGCATTCTGAAGAATGTAGTGTCATTCTTCAAAAGAAATTGCCTCAAAAATTTTAAGATCCAAGGAGTTTTACTTTGCCCTATACTATGCCACTTTTTATTTATAGGAAATTAGGACTTGGAGAGATGAAACAAACAAAAATTTATTTGCAACTAGCAGAACGATCTATCAAGTATCCACGTGGAATCATAGAAAATGTATTGGTAAAGGTGGATAAATTTATTTTTCCTACTGATTTTGTGGTGTTAGATATGGATGAAGACCAAGATGTCCAACTAATTCTTGGCTACAGGAAGGGCTTTAATGGATGTTCAAAAGGGTGGGTTAATATTCAAAGTGAACAAGGAAAAGGTTACATTCAACATCTACAAAACTATGAGATTTCCAAAAGATCCAAGAACTTACTTTCACGTAGATGTCATTGAGCAATGTGTAGTAAAATCCTTTCAAGAGGATATGTCGGCTGATCACCTAGAACGATGTATCACCACTTTATCTCATGCTTATAATTTTAACAACTCTATTGTTTGTGAACCTGATTTACCTTTTATTATTGAAGAATTTATCCACTATGTATTTTACCTTGGAAGCATTGCACCAGGTTACATCGTGTAACATAGAAGTGGAGAGGCTTGAGCCAATGGTAATAAAGACGGATTATGTAATCTCTACAAGAAAAGTGTAGCAAATTACAACTCCATAGTTGAAGCAATTGCCTGAGCATCTTTGCTATGCATTCTTGGGTGATAATTACACCCTTCCAATGATTATTATGGAATCACATACACTAGAAGAAGAGGAAAAGTTACTACGTGTGATAAGGGAGCATAGAACAACCTTGGGATGGACTATCTCTGACATAAAAGGTATAAGTGCATCCATTTTCATGCACAAGATTCTAATGGAGGAACCTTACAAACCATCAATTAAGCCCCAAAGAAGATTAAATCCAACAATGAAGGAAGTTGTGAAAATTGAAATTTTGAAGCTCTTCAGTGTTGGAATTATTTATGCTATTTCAGACAGCTCATGGGTAAGTCCAGTGCATCTTATACCAAAAAAGTTGGAATGATGGTAGTGAAAAATGACAACAATGAGCTTATTCCTATAAGAATAGTCAAGGATTGGTGTCTATGTCTAGATTAACGCAAGTTGAACAAAGCAACAAGGAAGGATCATTTTCCACTTCCATTTATTGATCAAATGTTAGATCGATTAGTGATAACTGTATTTTATATAGTTATTTTCATCAATTTTAGTAATGATAATTGCTATGTTCTTTTAATATTTAGTTAATTTTTGTTAAATAAATTAATATTTTCTTTTTATGTGCTAAAAATACATTTTTAATAAAATTAAATAATTTGTATCGAAAATGTACTTAATTTCATATTTTTTTGTCCAAAAATATAATTTCAAATAAAAGAATTATTAATTGCAATTTAAAAAAGTTGAAAATATAATTTAAATTAAAATCGGGCTTAATTTCAATTATTAAAAGTTTAAAATTTAATTTAAATTACCAAAAGGGTTGTATTGCAATTAAACAAAGTTGAAAATGTAAATTTAAATATATTTGTGGGTCAAAATATAATTAATAAAAGTTTAATATTCTGCGTAGGAGAGAAGAAGGCCACACGCCTTATTCCAAACGCGAAACGTGGATCGTCCGATCAAAGGATCAACGGATCAGAATCGCGCATGGTCATCGGCTTGAAACCACGAGGAAGTGGGTACAGAGAGATCTTCCTTCTCGCGGCTTTCGGCGTGCGATGGGCCCCACTGTCACAGCGCGAGGCGGCGTCAGTGGGACCCACATGTCGGCTGTGCAGATTTCCCGAGGCGCATCACCGACCGTTGGATCTCTCGAACGGTCCAGTTGACGCGATGGAACAGTATCGCGAAGCAGGCCGTGTAACAATCATGTGACGCGGGTTATGGTAGCGATGTGCATCCTCGGTTTTCTGAGAATAAGAATATGCCACGTGGCCCACTAATATTTAAGCAAATCATGTTCCGACACGTGGCTATTTACAATGAATGCGAATGCAAAGGATCAAGTCCTCGCTCCAGCCGTTGCCTCTCTTTCTCCGCCCGGCAATCCCGTGCTTCAGGTTTACTGCGTGCGCCCGTTCCTTTCAACGAATGAGATGCGGCCACGTGTCCCACTATTTGTTTCAGCGAATCAGACGCTGACACCTGGCATGCATAAAGAATTAAAAAAATGTAGAATCGGCACCCCTGTCTCACGCGTGAATTAAATAAGATTTTTCGATACGAAAATCGATACGCGTGATTTTGTTTTCGATAAAAATTATTACGCGATTTTTATAGAAAAATAAAATAAAAATGTAATATTTTAGATGTATTTTTTTAGCTATAAATAGGTGATGTTATGATAGAGTTAGGAGGTTTTTTTTGGTTTAGAATTTTTGTGGTATTAGGGGTTGGACTGCAGAACACGCAGAAGCCATTTCTTGGCTTTTGTTGTGTTCTGCGTGTGCCAAATATTTTCGTTCTTCATGTTTTAATTTTCCTTCTTCTTCCTTTAATTTTTCAGTATCTGTTGTAATTTTTATTTTTATTTAATGAAGTAATTTAATTTTTATAGGGTTGCATTTGATCTAAATTTATGAAGCTTTGATTTTAACTATTTTTTGAAAGATTTATAAGACGTTCGATTTGTTCATTATATTTTGTGCTTAATGCTTTTTGATTATTTACGAATTTTATCAAAACGATTTGTGGCATAAAAATAAACTTGAGAAAGGCATTTTTGTGTATATTGCTCGTAAATAGAATGACATGTATGATGAAGGATATGAATATACCCTAATTGTATGTGTGACCATTTGAGAACTTAGAACTTAATGAATCTTATTAAATTTAATTCTCATAGAGATATAGTGAATTAATTTAGCAGTGTGTTTATAATGGAGCTCGGAAGAGATGTATGAATAAAAAAAGAAGTTTTCGGTTGACAAATTAAATGTACTAAAAAATATAAATCAAAAGAAAATAACATGATTTGAGTGGAATAATTTGGTGAAAAATTGCAATCCTAGAGTTCTCTTATTTTCTTTTTACCTTTTTTTCAATTAACGATTGTTTTGGATAAAATCAGAGAGATACAATTTTAGTAATCAGCAAACTATAGTAACAAATCCTCGTGGGAACGATACTCTACTTACAAATCTTATTACTTGTGACCGTGTATACTTGCACGATTTTCTGTGTTGTAAAATCACAACAATTAGCTGGATATCCCTATTATTGCTTCTTAAATGGTTATTCAGGGTATAATCAGATTTTCATAGCCCCCGAAGATCAGGATAAAACTACATTCACATGCCTCTACGGAACATTTTCTTTTAGAAGGATATCCTTTGGATTGTGCAATGCCCTAACAACATTTCAACGTTGCATGATGGCTATTTTTTCTGATATGGTGGAAGATATAATGGAAATTTTCATGGACAACTTTTCTATTTTTGGTACATCTTTTTATCCTTGTTTGCATAATTTAGCTCTTGTTTTGCAAAGATGTGAAGATAAAAACCTTGTCCTAAACTGAGAAAAGGGTAATTTTATGGTTCAAAGGGATTGTTCTTGGACATAGAGTATTATCTAAAGGAATTAAGGCTGATTGAGCTAAAATTGCAACTATAGAAAAACTACCACCTCCAAAGAATGTGAAGGGAATCAGAAGTTTTTTGGGACATATGGGATTTTATAGAAGATTTATAAAGGATTTTTCTAAACTCTCTAAACCTTTATCTAATCTTCTTGAAAACAATTATGCATTTGACTTTGATGATGTTTTTTTGCAAGCCTTTAATGCATTCAAGGAGAAATTGATTTCAACACCAGTAATGATTGTACCTGATTGGAGTCAACCTTTTGAAATCATGTGTGATGCAAATGACTTTGCAATTGGAACAATATTAGGACAAAAATGAGACAAATTTTTTAGGGCCATGTACTATGCAAGTCAGAGAGTAAATGAATCCCAATTGATTTATACAACAATTGAGAAGGAGATGCTCACTGTGTTTTTTTCTTGTGACAAATTTTGATCTTACCTTATTGGTACAAAGGTGATAGTGTTCACTGATCATGTAGCACTTTGTTATTTGTTTAGTAAGAAGGATGCTAAGCCTAGACTGATTCGTTGGATTCTTCTTCTTCAAGAATTTGGTTTGGAAGTTCGAGATAAGAAAGGAAGTGAAAATTTAGTTGATGACCATCTCTCTCGATTGGAGCAAGAGGAAGTTAAACCAAATTTTGAGATTCAAGAAGCATTGCCCGATGAGTAGTTGTTTGCATGTGAGATCAAGTTTCCTTGGTATGCTGATATTGTAAACTACTTAGCTTGTAGGGTATTACCATCAGATCTTACTTACCACTAATGTAAGAAGTTTTTGCATGATGTGAAATATTATTTTTGGGATGAACCTTTGCTTTTCAAAAGATGCCCTGATCAAATCATCTAATGATGTGTGCCTGAAGAGGAGATGCAAACCATTCTCCACCATTTCCATTCCTCGTCATATGGAGGACATTTTGGAGTAACACAAATAGTAACTAAGGTACTTCAAAGTGGTTTCTTTTGGCCCTCTATTTTTCATGATTGTTATACTTTGGTAAAGACTTGTGATCAATGCCAACGTATGAGAAATATTTCAAGGCATCAAGAGCTACCATTGAAAAATATCTTAGAGGTTGAGTTATTTGATGTTTGGGGAATTGATTTTATGAATCTTTTTCCTCCCTCTTTTGGCTTTGTTTACATCTTGTTAGAAATTGATTATGTGTCAAAGTGGGAGGAGGCAATTGCTACAACAACAATTAATGCAAAGATAGTGCTCAAATTTCTACATAAGAACATATTCAGAAGATTCGGCACTCCATAGGCTATTATTAGTGATGAAGGGACCCATTTTTGTAACAATTTGTTTGAAAACCTTCTCTCTAAATATGGTATTGATGAGCAGAATCGGGATTGTCAAAAACTTTGATGAGCGAAAACTGGCATCGCCGATCCTGCCAATACTTTGGTTTTATATTTATAAAACTCTCGCAAGTGCACGAATCATTTCGTAGAAAATGATAAGTATACTCCCAAGGTCGATCTAAGGAAGGAATGTATGTGGTTTTTAATTTATTATTCAAACTTTTAAAAACGAAATTAAATCCTAAACATCCTGTCACAATATTTTGGGGTTTTGTGTTTTTAATCTAATAACATAAAAATAAACATAGATTCAATAAACATTCATGCAAATTTTATCTTTTATAATGGTGGAGTATTTATGGATATAGTAACTAAGTTAATTATGCTTGCTCGTATTATTTATGTTATTAAATATATCAATTGATATTTATTGATTCTCCTTTTTTTGTATGAATACCACCTTTGGTGGGGTTAGATATTCTTTGTTAACTAAACAAATCAATTAACACCTATGGGTGGGGTTGATAACTAATTTGGTTAATTAAATTAATTCCTTTTTCTAAGAGATTGAAAATGAACCATTTAAATGCCACCTTTGGTGGGGTTGGCGATTTAAACTTTATTCAAGGTGTCCAAATTAAACCTAAGAATTTAGTTATCCGAGTACTAACTTTCAAGTTTTAAAACTACTATTGAAAACATGTTGTCAATATATTTTCAGATAATAATTCTTATAAAAACTTTTGAAATAGAGCTTCACTCTAACTACCGGGCGATTGTACCAACAAATAAAAGAGCACTACTTTAAATTAGACCGGATAACTAAACCTTAAAATCTAATTTTCAGATTTAAGTTTGTAATAAAAAATAATATATTTCTCTCTAACATTCTTAATATAAAATCTTGAATAAAAATAAAATCAATTCATTTTAGAGATTTTTACCTATTTAATATTTCGCAAGCATAACAACGTTATTATTATATCATTTTTACAAGCTATGCAGTTAAATTTAATCACAAACAAATTAAATATAACATGTAAGAATAAAGCATAAAAAATAGCGCAAAGAAAATAAAATCCTTACAAGATACTTCGATGCCATTCCCGTTGCTAGAAAACCTCCAAACGGAATTTGCACTCCCATTTATTGAATCAAAAAACTAATAAATTACAAAAAAACATAACTAGTTCTTCCCAAAAAGGGAAGAACTCTAAAACTAAGCAAAACTAACTAAAACATAAGAAAAACTAAAAAAAAACTAAAAACTAAGAAATGGAGAGAAAGAAAGAAGAGAGAAGTGTATTTTGAGGTGTGTTTTTGAAGTACAGGGAATGTGGGTATTTATAGGTGAGAATGGAGAGAAAAAATGAGTAAAAAAATGTTAAAAAAATGTTAAAAAATGTAAAAACGCGTAATAGAAATGCTGAGGTCATTAATGACGTCAACATGACGTCATGGGGGTGGATGCACGTGAAAAATGGGGCAAAATGGCGTCGGCGCGCGATTTTCTCCTTTTTGACATTTTTGACCTTTTCGACCCATTTTGTCCAATTTTTCCATATTTGTTGACATTTCCCCATTTATTTATTAATATATTTGTGATGTATTGCTTCCAGTATTCCTTTTTGAGTCTTTAAGTGACGTTTTTAAGCGAAAATACCTGAAAAACAATAAAAATACCCGTGATTCCAAAAAAGAAAAATTTATATTTTTAATCAATTAATGTGCATAAAATCTTGGTAATTTTAGTGCTTTTTGAGCACTCATCAGGTATGAAACACAAGATAGCACTTGCCTATCATCCTTAAACTAATGGCCAATATGAGATTTCAAATCGAGAAATCAAGAATATCCTTGAGAAGACGGTCAACACCAATAGAAAAGATTGGGCAAAGAAGCTTGATGATGCTTTGTCGGTATACCGTATAGCTTTTAAAACACTTATCGGGATGTATCCTTATCGATTAGTGTTTGGAAAATCATGTCATCTCCCTTTTGAGTTGGAGCATAAAGCTTATTAGGCTATAAATAATTTTAATTTTGATTTGAAGGCAGTAGGGGAAAAATGACTTCTTCAATTGAATGAGATGGATGAGTTTCGGAATGATGCTTATGAAAATGCAAAGATCTACAAAGAACGGACATTGAAGTAGCATGAAAAACAGATTCTTAGGCATGAGTTTGCTCCAAGACAATAGGTTTTGCTTTTCAATTCATGACTAAAACTCTTCCCAGGTAAGTTAAGATCAAGATGGACAGGTCCTTATACAATTGACAAAGTTTCCACTTTTGGAGCAATAGACTTGAAGGACAAGGCAAGGAATATATTCAGAGTTAACGGTCAGAGATTGAAGCACTATTATGGAGAACAAGTGGAGAGGAATTGTGCATTTATTCCTCTTCGAAATCCTGATTGATGAAGATTGAAAAGTCTAGCAATAAACTATAAAACAAGCGCTTATGGGAGGCAACCCATAAAACTTCTTTTTTTTCTTTTATTTTATTTTTTATTACTATTTTAATAATTTGGATTTTGATGTTGATTTATTTTGCAAGAATAAAAAGGTGAAAATTACAAACTAATGCGGAATACCATAAAACTAGAGAAGTTTCTTTCATTTCTCCCATCTATCTAACTTTTAAATTACAATAAGGACATTGTTTAGTTTAAGTTTGAGGGTTTCAACTCCTATAGTATTGAGTTGTTGAATTCTCTTATTAAGCATGTATTTGAGTATGATTGAATTTGTTATGACAATGAAATTTGTGATTAAGGATGAGTTTGAGAATTTTTTTTCAAAATCTACTATTATGTTAGTCCAAGGTTTGTAGGTACTTTGATTTAAATCTTTGTCCTTGAAAATAATTGAGCACATAGTAAAAAAATTTCTCTACTCCATTTTTCCTATGAAGAGAAGGAGTTGAATTAACTATGTTAGGAAAAATTTAATCTTACTTTTCTCTAAAATCTATTGATGGATCCTTGAGGCAAAATCTTAATTGATACGAAATATTAGAGAAATGATCTAGGAAATTTTTATTCATAACCAAAAAGCTTTCCCAACCATCCTAATTATCACGCCATCATTGCATGGTGTATTCCCATAGTCAACCCCCTTGAGCCTTATTTTACATAAGCCTTATTTGTTATTTTAACTACATAAATCATTCCCACTCTAAGCCTGAAAAATCATGAACTTACCTTAAATTTTGAGAAAATACTTTGGTGAAAATTTGCATTTAAAGAGAAATTTAGTTCAAATTAAATAATTCACATTATGTTTGCTCTATTTGATAAAAAACCAGAGAGAGAAAAAAGAAAGAAAGAAAGTGAAAGGCAAGAATCAAAAAAGGGTTTAAGTGCTTGAAATTAGTAAAGACTACGAGTATCACGACAAACACATCTTAAAAAAAAGAAAAAGAAAAAAGAAAAAAAAAAGAAGAAGCATTCTACTTATTGAATATGACAAAAAATATTATCATTAGTATGAGCATATTGTCGAGAAATAGCTATGGTGTGAATCCTATGGATATTCTTTTTATTGTTTCTTTCTACCAAGTATTTCCAAAGTTTGTTTTGATTTTCCATATTCATTTCTTTCTTAGCCCTCACTATATGGCATATAATTACAACCTTAATTAAAGACCTTCTGATCTTTGATTTTGGTATTTGATTACATTAGTGGATAACATTTCTGAAAATTGGACTTATGGAGTTAAGTTTTGAGAGAATTCTTCTAATTTTAATTGTTCTACTTTTATCTGAATTTGTTGGTGGTTTGGAGTTAAAGTGACTATTTCATGCACACACACTCAAGGACTTAGCTTTAAGTTGAAGTAAATGCTTAACTCCTACTTGACAAATTGTTGAATTTTGATTGATTTTCTTGCTATCTTCGATGTAAAAAGAGTAAGTTATTAGTGATGAAATCTAAATTCAAATCATGGCTTGGTGAGTGATAGTAGTTCTCTATGATATTTTGTTGACACTGCCTATAGTTGTCTTTTCTTTTATTTTCTTTTTGTTTGAGGACAAACAAAGTTTTAAGTTTGGGGGTGTTTAATGACTTGCATAATTTGACATAATTTATCACTTTTCAACTTTAACTATAATCTAATTTTATTTTTTATTGATTTTAGACTTCATTATTATTATTTAAATTTTATTGCAGATTTAAAGATAATAAAGATCTAAAATTTTAGAAGTATATTATTTGAGGACTATCAAATTAAAATTAATATATATAAAGTAACAATTGCCGTTGGAGATATATATTATATATATAATATAAAAGTGGCACAATTGTTTGAGATATATAATATATAAATATATAACGGAGGCAGAAACAAGGAGGGGCTAGGTTAATATTTATTATATATATAGAAGGAGAAATGAAGAAGGCGGAACGAGGAGAGAATAAAAGAAAACCAAAAACGTAGAAAGAGAGAGGGGGGAGACAAAACAAAAAAAGAATCAAGCGGCCGACAACAGGAAGGAGAGAAAAACTGCTCAGAAACAAACGGAGGAAGATAAACTCGAGAAAATTAAAGCGAAAGCAAATTCTAACTCGAGTCAATTTTCTTTCAATTTCTCTTAGAAAATTATGATGAATTCGTTTATGTTAAATTTCATTTTTAGCATAAACTAATTTTTTTTATTCTAAGAAAAAGATGTAATTTAATTCCAAATTATGCTTGATTTTCTATATTAATTTAAATTTTTTTTCTTCATGTTTGTCTTATTTATTCTGAGTTTAATTCTTCTATTTAACTGGTCATTAATTAGATGATTTTATTCTTGTGATTTATTATCGAAAGAGATAATTATATGATAGATCTGAAATATTTCAATATAAGTAAATATAGAGATCGAAAGACTTGTATGAACATACGTAGGTTTAAAAATCATTGGTCTTAATGATTTCTTGCTTTATTAAATTTCATATTCTTGTATAAATTAATGAACAAGATTATTTCCAACTGACTATCGAAAGAGGCTTTTGGATATTGGAGATTGCTAACAAAAATAGAGAATTAAATTCAATTAGTTAAATGAGTAAAGCATAACGAGGGATTAGGTGAAATCGATTTCCTCGAAGTTTACTTCCCATAAATTTGATTTTTGAACAATATCTTTATTTTCTTTTTGCATTAACTTTAATTTTATTTTTTTTAATTTCAAATAGAAAAACTTTACTGACTTTCTAGATAAAATTGAGATTATCATAATTTTGATATTTGTCAAAAATAAGTTACCAATCCTTGAGGATGATACTATTCTTATCACTTTATTAAAAAACTACGATACTTTGTACTTGTAATTTTGCACCTATCATCCATAGAACGAATTAAAAGATTAGTGAAAGACAGGGTACTTAGTAATCTAGATTTTACTGATTTTGAGAATTGTGTGGACTACATTAAGGAAAAGTAGACTAACAAGTCAAAGAAAGGTTCCAATAGGAGTTCAAGCATATTAGAAATCATACATATGAATATATGTTATCCAGATATGGACATTCAAGGTCAGAAATATTTTATCACCTTTATTGATGATTTTTCTCTATATATGTATCTCTACATGCTTCATAATAAGAGCGAAGCATTAGATGCCTTCAAGAGCTTTAAGGTTGAAGTAGAGAAACAATGTGGAAAGCAAATAAAGGTCATGAGATCATATAGAGGTGGTGAATATTATGGTAGATATACTGAGAATAGATAAGCGTCTGGTCTGTTTACTAAGTTTCTTCAAGAACATGGGATAATTGCCTAATACACTATGCCTAGTTCACCATACCAGAATGGTGTAGTAAAAAAGAGAAACCGAACATTATTAGACATAGTGTAGAGTATTCTTAGCAACTCTAATCTTCCTAAATCCTTGTGGATTGAAGCTTTAAAGATGACTGTGTATATATTAAACTGAGTTCCAATAAAGGCTACCTTAAAGACACCATTTGAATTATGGAAAGGTTAGAAACCGAGTTTACGACATATGGGCATTTGGGGATGCCTGTCTGAAGTGAGTATTTATAATCCACAAGAGAAGAAGCTAGACCCAAGGACCATTAGTGGGTGTTTCATTAGATATGCTGAATGGCCTAAGGGTTACATATTTTATTGTCCATCTCATTGCACTAGGTTTGTGGAATCAAGAAATACAAAGTTTCTTGAATATGACCTGATTAGTGGAAGGGATCAAATCAGGAACATAGTTTCTAATACTGATCACTTAAAGTCTCAACCTTCTACTTCATGAGATAGATTGATTGTTGTTCACAACACCCCTCAAGTACAAGCTAGTGTTAAACAACCAATCACCAAAATTCCACAAGTTATTGACAATATTCCAATAGATCATGTTGTTTAGGAGATACCTGAAACTTTTTAACAACAAGTTGAACCTCATACTTCTCAAGAAGGGGTGGTGCAACATTAAAAGATCTACTAGAACTAAAAGGTCATCAATTCCTAGTGATTATGTTGTGTATCTACAAGAATATGATTGTAACATTGGAGCTATGGATGATCTCGAATCGTTTTCACAAGCCATAAGTTCTAAGGTTTTGAACTTATGGTACAATGCCATGAAAGAAGAGATGAATTATATGGCATCTAACCAAGTTTGGATCTCGTCAAGTTGCCTGATGGTGTGAAAGCCATTGAATGTAAATGGGTCTTCAAGACAAAGAAAGACTCACAAGGCAACATTGAGAGATATAAGGCAAGACTCTTTGCCAAAGGATTCACTCAAAGGGAAGGAATCGACTACATAGAGACATTCTCTCATGTATCTAAGAAAGATTCACTTTATTTGATCATGGAATTGGTTGCCCATTTTGATTTGGATTTACATCAAATGGATGTGACAATGGCTTTTCTTAATGGTAACCTAGAGAAAAAGGTTTATATGAAACAACCTAAAGGATTCTTCTCTAGTGATGGTGAGCATTTGGTTTGTAAGCTTAATAAATCCATATATGGATTAAAACAAACTTCCCATCAATGGTATTTGAAATTCCATAATGTCATTACTTCATTTGGTTTTGAAGAGAGCATCATGGATCAATGTATATACTAGAAGGTTAGTGGGAGTAAGATTTGTTTTTTGGTGCTATATGTGGATGATATTTTGCTTGCAGCTAATGATAAGGGTTTGCTACACAAGGTAAAACAATTCCTCTCTAAAAATTTTGATATGAAAGATATGGGTGAGGCATCTTATGCCATTGGCATTAAGATCCATAGAGATACACTTCGAGGCATCTTAGGCTTATCTTAGGAAACCTATATCAAAAATGTTTTAGAGATATTTCAGATGAAATATTGTTCACCAAGTGTTGCTCCCATTGTGAAGGGCGATAAGTTCAATTTGGACCGATGCCCAAAGAATGATTTTGAAATAAAACAGATGAAAACCATTCCATATGCTTCAACTGTTGGAAGCCTGATGTATGCTCAAATCTGCACCAGACCTAACATTGTATTTGTTGTTGGGATGCTAGGGAGATATCAGAGTAACCCAGGTGTTAACCACTATAAAGCTACAAAGAAAGTGATGAGGTACCTTCAAGGAACCAAGGTCTATATGCTTATGTATAGACGAAATGACAATCTAGAAGTAATTGGCTACTCCAATACAGACTTCGCTGGTTGTGTTGATTTATGAAAATCAACATCTAGTTACATTTTCATGCTTGTCGGTGGAGCCGTGTCTTGGAGGAGTATGAAGTAGTCCTTGACTACTACTTCCACTATGGAGGTTGAATTCACGTCATGTTTTGAGGCCACATCACATGGTGTATGGTTGAAGAGTTTCATTTCTAGGCTTATAGTAGTTTACTTTATTTCTAGACCATTAAGAGTGTACTATGATAACTCAGCTACTGTTTTTATGGCTAAGAACAACAAGAGTAGTAGTCGTAGTAAGCACATCGACATTAAATACTTGGCCATAAGAGAACATATTAAGAAAAAGAAAGTGGTCATTGAGCACGTTAGCATTGAGTTAATGATTACTGATCCTTTGACTAAAGGCATGCCACCACTGAAATTTAAGGATCATATAGAGAAAATGGGAATTGATTTCACTTTGTAAATGTGTATATATATACAATTTATTAATGAAACTCTTATATATTGTGATATTTTCTCATATTCATGTGCACCTTAATTTATTTGAGAAAATAGATATTTAATTGGAACAAGAATAAATATAGGATTTATTCATTAAGTTTCGTTACCACATAAAGTATAATACTTGAGAAATTAAATACATTGTAATACATTGAAGATAATACTCACTCTTAGAGGACCTATCGCTATGATTCATGTATTTTGGTACTCAATGGAGTTTAGCTTAACGTTTGCACGAAGTGGGAGAATGTAACATTAAATTGGTGCAACAGAACGGTGGAGAACCTTTATAAAGGCATCGGGTCCTCTTTCTACTCACTGAATTATTCATATACACCATCAAAATGCAGAGAGTAAGTGTGAGAAACCAGTGAGAGCATAAAATCAAAAATTCATTGAAATTTTCATTTAAGTGTTGAAATTTGATCAATGACAGGTGATATGTCTTCAATCCATTTTTGTTTCCATTGTATTTAAATTTTGAATTCATATGATTTTCTGAACGTTTTTGGATTGAATTATGATCTTACATGTTCTCCACCGTATAAAAGTGCAAAAGAAAGTTTCCTAAGAAGGTTCTCCTTTTGTCCGAAATTCATGCGGTTTTCGGTAATGAAAAGAATAGATGGATCATACTCCGTCACATGGCTCTTCAAGCTACATAAAGCTATTTTCTTATCGAGCCCACAAGCGTTCCAACTTATTATAGGAATAGTTTCTCATGACATGCTGCTCATTAGAGCCCGTCATGTTTTTGTATGTACACGGAACAAGTTGAGAATAGCCCACTTTACCACTGTCTATTTCAGCCATTATCTCATCAAAGCCCACAGCACTACCTACGTTTATTCGAACCTTTTTTTGCATACTTGGCCCATTATCACCCATATCCACGAGGGGTTTTATCTATAATAGCCATATCCCACACAATAGTTTAAAAATGGGCATAAGTGAAATTGTTTTTAAAAATAGGCAAGATCTTACCTTAAACTTCAAAGCAAAATTTTTAATCAATTTTATTTTAAAAAAAAATATATTAGTTTCATTTTTTAAAACATAATTATTATAAACATAAAAAAATATTAACATCTTATAAAAATATAATTAATTTTAAATACATAATTTTTTTTATCGTATCATATATTAAAAATAATTTATTTTACAGTAAAATAAATATAAATTTATATATATATTGAAAATGATATGCTAAATATTTTGATAATTCATAAATAATATAATACATTATTATTATTATTATTATTATTAAAAATAATTATAATTATATTTAATAAATAATTATAATTATGATATAAAAATAATATTCATAAAAATAATTAAATTATTAAAAAAGAATTTGAAGCCTCTATATCCAATTTTTTACAAGATACAATATAAATATAGAACATTAAATCATAAATTTTGTGAGAAAATATTATATAATATAATATTATTATAATTATTTTTATTATTAATATAATAAAATATATAAATTATATTGAATTAATTATATTTTAATACTTAAATATAATAATTGTTAATAAATATTTGTTATTTTAGTAATAATTAAAATTATAATAATATTAGATATATTTGTTATAATATAATATATTTTTTAATTTTTTTAATCTTAAATAATTTATTTTTTTAAAATGTCAATAATTTTTCATAAAAAATATTGTAACTATTTAGTAAATTTTTAAATAATTTAAAATTTTATAATTTATTATTATTATTATTTTTAATTATTTATAATAAAATTTTGATAAGTTATTTGTTATAAAAAGTATATATATTTTATTATATAAATATAAATTATTTTATTATTTATAATAAAAATAAATTATTATTTATTAAAAGTTAATAAATAATTATATTTTAATAAAATGAGATACTTGGAATTAGGGAAAGAGAAAAAAAAAAGACAAAAATATTTTTTTATTATAAAAATGAGGTTGTTGGAACTAAATGAGAGTTAGAAAAATACAAAAAAAAAAAAAAAGACTGAATAATGGTTTAATGAGTTATAATTTACCTTTTTTAAAAATAAAATCCAATATAACGCTTCTTTAAAGTATTCAAATTATTATGCCACGAAAACCCTATCCACAATTACTTTTCTACCTTCCTTTATAACTTCTCTTCGCCCAGCCTCCATATCTATATCCCCATCCACATAGTCATGTGCAGCCTTACCAGTTTGATTGTCCACCTGTGTACTTGACTTTGCCATATGACCTCTACGTAAGTCTCTTGCTAGGTAGGACTCCTTCTGCACCAGTAACTTCCTATTTGCCAACAAATCCTTTGGATCTGTTAATATCCCAGCAATATCACCCTTCTCCGCATTATTCGTATCATTTGAATTTTGAATGAACAAAGGATTGTTAGCCACCTTCGGCCCCACGACACATCTCTCACAACTTTTCAAACCGATATAAATTAAGATGAGATTTTAATTAAATTTATAAAATAATTTATTAATTTTTAAAATATATTTTATCTTATATCACTTAAGTGGTGTTTGATTCACGGAATAAAATTGAAACAAAAATATGAATAGAATGTGAAGAGTTTTATTTTATTAGTATTATAGTGTTTTGTTTACAAGTCAAATTGAATAAAAAAATACTATATATTACAATAATATTCTTATATTCAATAAAGTTTAAAAAATATAATTTAATTATTATTTTTTTATCAGACAAAATATATTATTAAAATTATTATTTTTTAAATAATTATTACTTAAAAATAAAATATATTATTAAAATTATTATTTTTCTAAATAGGATTTAGGGTTTTAAGGTTTGGGAGTTAAGGATTAGGGTTTTGGGATTTTGGGGTTATAGATTTGGGATTTGGGATTTAGGGTTATATTTGTTGGTTAAAGTTTAGGGTTAAAATTATTATTTTTCTAAATAGGATTTTGAGATTTGAGATTTGGGGTTTAGGGTTTAGGATTATATTTATAGGTTAAGGTTTAAGGTTAAAATTATTATTTTTCTAAATAAGATTTAGGGTTTTAGGATTTGAGATTTAGGATTATATTTGTGTGTTAAGGACGTTTATGGTTAAAATTATTATATTTCTAAATAGGGTTTAGGGTTTTGGTTAAGGTTTAGGGTTAATTTTTTTTTAAATAGGGTTTTGGGTTTGGGATTTGGGGTTTAGGTTTAGGGTTATATTTGTGGGTTAAGGTTTAGGATTAAAATTATTATTTTTCTAAATAGGTTTAGGGATTTGGGATTTGAGATTTGGGATTTAGGGTTAAAGTTATTTTTTTAAATAGGGTTTTGGGTTTTGTAATTTGAGATTTGTGATTTAGGGTTTCGAGATTTGAGATTTAAGGTTATATTTAGAGTTGGGATAAAATTGGGAAAAAAAAATTGAGAATCATGACTCCTTAAGAGAGGAGAAAGAATTTTGATTCTTCTCTTTTATGGATCCATTTCATTCAATTATCATCTTTGAGTCCCAACCAAACATAAAATTGAAAGGAATAAATTCTGATTTTATTCAATTCTAATTAACTAAACATGAGATTAATTTTTAATGAGATGATATTGTAATTAAATAATTTTAATTAAGATCTAAATATAACAAGTAATAATATAAAAAAATAAAAAATGTGATAAATTATAAAATGAGATAAGATATTAACCAAATTATATGAAATAATATTATATCATATTTCATTAAATATATTAAATAACAAATTAATTTACATATTTAACCACATCGCAAATTCGTGCACAAGAGAAACAAAGGAATGATTATTTTTCATACAGAAAATCTATCAAAACGGGACCCAACTTCGCCCTTCGGAACCACCAGCCTCAAGGGAGAGGATTGTCAAGCGGAATAACAATTCTAGCCCTCACATACGCTGAATTTTCTCAAGAAAGGAAACTTTCATGTACAGATTATTCATTGCCTCGTTCACGCTGGTTATTGGCATTTTGCATGCCCCAAATAACTTTCCGACCACAACAACATCATTTCTGATCACCTTCTCCTCATCCGAATCGTCCAGACCATCCACATCAACTCCCTTTCAATATCTCCCAGAGATCATCCATCATACAGGTTTTCAATTGAGACTCCATGAAAACAAAACAAGAAGACACGTTTCATATTAAAAATTATAAGAAAATTTATAATATTTCAAATCAATGTCTTGTTAAATAAGGTAAAAAATCAAATAATACATATAAATAAAATTTTGGACCAATTCAAACTAGTTTGGACCAACTGAATTTTTTTGGTTTGGGATAAAGTTAACAATTGATGACACAAATTAAAATCTATTTATATTAGGGTTGGATTAATTTAGGCTGGGCATGTTACCTCAACCCGATATTAAACAAGACTTACTCAAATATAAGTTCAAAAAATTCATTTCTCCTTTTCAATCTTTTTTAGCTTAATAGACGGATTTACGATAATGTTATTATTGCTTCAGAAGTTGTCCCTATTATTAAGGAAAAGAGAAGAGGTGGTTTACTTGGGATCAAACTTGATATGCAACAAAGCTTATGATAATATGAAATGAAAGTTCATTATTAAAATCATGAGACATCTGGATTTCTCAAAAAAATTGTAATTTAATGATATCTTGTAGCTCTATTCCTTACTCTATTATTAAATAATATTTATTTTGGTAATATTATTCCCTAAAGAGGTCCTAACCCTTAAAGTAAGGAAATTGTAAATCATGTTTAGAAACTAAAGGATTATTAAACTTTCATTCTAATTTTATTCGATGGTTAAATATTTTAGTTGATGGAATAAACATCATTTTTTTTATTATGAAGACAGACTAAAAACCACATAAGATATTTTATTTAAAATTCAAAATGGTTTGATCATTAATTAGGATGGAACATATGAAAAACTTTTACTTCAAGACATTGATGAATATCATAATAGATTGGAGAGCATTTGAAGACAAAAATTCAGAAAAACTTGGTTATTAAAAGGGGATCGTAATACTAAATATTTCCTCTACACTTCTATAAAAACCATAAGAATACACATTACTATTCACAATATTGAAAATCCAATTTGGAGGTGGCTTTCTTATAGAGATGATATTGGTTCTTGCTTCTTTGATGATTTTAATGAGATATTCCTTTCCTCTTTTCATGATAATTTTAATCATTTGGATCACGAATTATCCCAATTTTTTTCTCAATGTATTTCACTTGAAGAAAATGATGTTCTCTGTAGTATCTCTGATCATAAGGAAATCAAAGATGTTCTATTTGCTATGGGATATTTCAAAACTCCTAGTCCATATAGTATTTCTACTTTTGTGTAGAAAAACTATTAAGATATTCTTGGTGGAAGCTTGATAGATGTAGTTCAATTTTGTTTTCTAGACAAGCCATCTCAACCCAGTATTAAACAAAACTTTTACCATACTAATTGAAAACGTAAGCAATCCATCTCTGATCCACCAATTTAGACCTAAAAGCCTTTATAGTGTCATCTATAAAGTTATTTCCAAAATTTTTACTAATTGACTCAAATGTAAGCTCAACAAATTCATTTCTCCTTTTTAATATGTTTTTATTCTTAATAGACGAATTCCTGATAATATTATTATTCCTTGAGAAGTTATCTATACTATTAAAAGGAAAAGGGGAAGAAGTAGTTTACTTAGGGTCAAACTTGATATGCAAAAGACTAAACTTATGATAGTATGTTATGAATCTTCAATATTAAAATCATAAGACATCTTAGTTTCTCATAATAGTTTTGCAATTTAATTATTTCTTCTCTCAGCTCTGTTTCTTATCTATGTTATTAAATGGTATATTCATTACTATAAAAACGGGCTTTAAAGTCAGTTAAAAACCGACTTTAAATTGAGTGACTTAAAATGTAAAGTCGGTTCACGCAGTTAACCGACTTTACATTTTATGATTTTTTTTCTTTATTCTCATTTTTCACTCCACCATGTATTCAATAGATATAGCATAAAAAAACCAAAATATAAAATAATAATACAAATAATTAAAAATTTAAATATAATTAATTACTTGATAATTAAATTTATTACAAAAACAAATAATGTATGTATATACAATACATATATAGTTAACTTAAATTACAAATAAAATAATGTTGTCAAAGTGTAATTGGATTGTACGAGCAAGTTTGGTTGGCTTAGAATCACCAGCATTGTGACAAGGAAACTGGACCAAAAACACTGGGTTTATATAACAATTCATTCCCCTACATACATAAGCACGTAAACATCCATCAAACAAGCAGTCTAAGCTTGAGAGACATATGAATGGAAAAATTAAATCATTTTAAATATTACCATAAAAAAGAGATTACCACAGCGACATCCGAGTGATATTACCCTTCGAACTCATTTTAGCACTTTATTAATCATTTGTCTATAAATATAAAGTTATCTGGAATCTCTATTGGTATTTTTAATGCTATAATGAGCTCTAAATATGAAATCAAGTGTAACTCATATTTTGTTACTTGGCTTGTGTGAGTTTTGGTGCCCTTAAACGTATGGAACAATTTTGTAATACGTTCATGGGCACCAAACTCATACAAGCCAAGTAACAAAATATGAGTTACACTTGATTTCATATTTAAAGCTCATTATAGCATTAAAAATACCAGTAGAGATTCCAGATAACTTCATATTTACAAACAAATGATTAATAAAGTGCTAATATGATGTTGTTATAAGGAAAGTAGGCAAGAGAGATGAAATGAAGTTTGGGCCAAAAACAGGTCCATCAAACAATGCATTCCCCTAAATACATAAGCACATAATCATCCATCAAACAAAACATCCATCAAGCAAGGGAATTCAAACACAGGAATAGAGAAATTAAATCATTAAAAAAGTTACCATTATGTTGTCATATGTTATTCAAGATCATCAAAATCTTCTCTTGATTCTTCTTGTGATGATATAATTTGAACAATGTGTTCTGCCCATTCCTCTCGTAAATCATCAAAAATTTGCTGGTTGTATCCCGTCTTGTTTCAACCAAAGAACTACATGTATTTAAAATCAATATAAGAATGTAATTTCATGTATTTACAAAAAATAACTCAAATATGTTTAAAAAAATCTGTATATAGGTAAAAGATATTACCACATCATCAATTGGAATTTTGATATTTGTGATGATTTTGCTCATAAACTTCATGACATAATAATCACACATGACTCCATTATTTTGTTGTGGAACCTACAAAAAACAAGTATACATGATTTTTCATATTCGAACATCTTTATTATTCAATTGTAAAATTAATAAAATTATTAATATTCCCTTGTACATACAATAACTTTTGTCCATATAAGCTTATGAGATTTTTTAAGTGCAATGCCCCTAAACTTGTTCCACAACTTTCATGCCCTATCAAGGTTTAAAACAGTTATTTTTTAATTAAATATTACAAAAAATAATAGAAGAAACCAATAGCTAGCTATAACTCTTACATTTCAACAACTGCTTTTGTATCTTTACTCAGTTCTATGGAAGCTGAGTCACAGTACCAAGCATGATTATTGAACATATCAATGATTACCAACATCCAATGATCTTGGCCTTGTTCAAACCTTAGTGGCCAAGGGATTATCAAATTTTGATTTCTGTTAAGCGTTAATGTCCTATCACATAATTGTTTAGCTCTTATGCTAACATCCTTTTCTTGATATTGATTGACATATGAAGAATCATAGAACATTGCTAAATGTGATAAGTGATTATGTTGAAGTCGATAATAACAAGCCCTATATAAAAAAGGATTTCAATAAGTAATTAGATAATATAAATATAATTATATATGTTCTACATAAATGAAAGAAAATTAAATAGATTGAGGACATTCACCTTGTCCACACTTGAATTATACTTAAATCTATCATTTAATATTCAAATAGTTGTAATATGCACTCGATCGATATATAAGTTTGGCCGATGTCTACACTAGAAATTTTTATAGGAAATGGCACAGTCCATCCATCATTTATGCTAGATGTCCTCCCAACAATAGTCATCAAAGTGGAAACATTTTTGCTGAAGTTTAAAGCATAATCATAAGTATACTTTTTCCAAGGCTTATTCTTGAATGACTTGGTGTGCGATGATTGGCCACTAGACATAGATTTAACACGAGATACTTGCTTCGTCTCTCTTAAATGTGCCGCATTTAAGAGTTCTGGTATAATAGACTAAAAAAGGTATTATGTATGTTAGTAACAATAAAAGATATAATAAAATAATAGTAGTAAACAAATGTTATCTTTTAAGTTAAAAAATAGTACCATGTCAAAATTTAGAACAACTTGAATCAACGACCAAGCCACATACTGTCCAATCGCCTCTTGGACTGTGGTAGCATCAGAAGGCACAGGTAGTGGACAATCATGAAGCAATGATTGATCAATTACTATTTTCCAATGATTGGGCAAATATTGATTATGAATCATCTGATCATTGCTCAATTGATGTGCCGTTCCAATAGCAACAAAGTCCGTTAACGAAGGATGTTTCAATAAACATTTCATATTCTATAAAAAAAATTAAGTGTTATATATAAAAAAATAAAACATAAAATAAGAAATAAAAATAATAGATTATATACACCAGAAATTAAAATCTTACCACATATGATTCATCAAATAGAGGAGGACTCCCATGTGGGGTAGCTATTGGATGTACATTCTCACCAAAACATTCATCGTGGTTTGATTGATGGTAAGAATGCGTAGATTGCATTTGAGAAAAATGAACCATGGCTATTACTTGATTGCATATGCATTCCTAGCATATAGGGAGGACCAATAGGATGACTATATCCCATACTGGATATAGTTTGAGCACCATGAGATTGCGTGGGTGGCATGCCTGGCATGGATGGTGGCATGCCTGGCATGGATGGTTGCATGCTTGGCCAATATGGCATGCCCTGGTTGTAGAATGATGTCATGCCTGACATGTGTTGTGATTGATATTCTTTTATGGTGGAAATCTCACTTAACATTGAGGCCTTAAAGGAGTTGAGTTCTTCTTCAATTTTAGTGTACTTCTCCTTACTGAACGTGTGAGGCTTTTTGTTTTGGAATGTTAAAATACTCCATATAACCATCATATTGGTTACCTCTCCTAACATGACCAGGATGGTCGCGTCCGAATGCATGATATAGAGCATCTCTCCCAGGCTCTTTGATTATTTCACCACTAGATATTTGGTCTTGAATAGCTTTCTACAAATAATAAAGCACACAAACATATCATGCATTATTACATCAATTATTAAAAATAATTAAGACTTTGTATCAACCAAAATTACTAACCAACTTATTTAATTGTTCTTCTCCTCGGTTAGACATCGATCTTGACTTTTTGTTTTGGGAGTCTTTGTTTCTATGTACAATTCAGTTCAAGTAACAGGTCTACCCAATTCAGCTTCCTATATAAATTATGAAAAACATTTAACCATGACATGAAATTAAATTGAGGAAAATAAATATAAAAATATTTATAAATTAACACAAATTAATAATACCATTCTATATCTAACTTCAGGATTTGAAGACCTCCCAGTACGGTTAGGAAGAATGTTATGCATTTGTATATTCTAATGTTCTTCCCTAATAATTTGAAATTCATCTAAACGTCTATAATCCACAAAATCTTTCCAAACTTGAGGTGTAATCCAGGGGTGTCCTTCAGGGATTTTGTAGAGCTCTACCTCATCAAGTGGTTCCAAATATGGAAACACATAATTTCTTTCCAATCTGGAAGTCTTATATTCCTTCCACACCTTATTTGTAATCTTATAACACTTGCTCTTCCAATTGTCATCGACTTTGTAACGATTTTGTAAAAATACACTACAAAAAATTAGATATAATACAAAAAAAAGATATAATATATGTACGTAATTGATTATAAAATATAAAAGACTTACACAAATGGTTATCTATATTTTGAAATTTTCTACATCATCAACCTAAGACCAATCATTTATATTGATTGGTATACTGGACTTCACAAGTCGACCAATAGAGGATTTCAATTGTTGGCCATTTTCCCCTATTGGATTACTAGTAGCATCAAATAGAACATGTATTCTATCATCTGGGTTAAGTAGAGCATCAGGTATATTTTCCCAACCCTTTCTTTTCAAATACCCCAATGGATCATTTGGATCTACAAGCTCTATTACCCGAGGATCCATGAAATATCTACAAACAATAAAGAAATATAAATTAATTGACAATTTTAGGAGCATATATATATATAAGAATTATTACAATAATATAGAACATACGTTATGTTTAATTAGGTTGTTGATCGTATACATACATTCCTTCACAATCACTTCGAGCCCATGACAAAGAATCATCGTCATCAACTAGATCATCATATACATTAGGCAATTTATTTGAGACATTACTAATATTGGTTAATGTATCAAGCATAGGGTCATCATCTTCTAAAGCATCACAATGGTAAAACTCTTTTTGTGGAGGCGTTAACACAACATACCATCTTGTGTCAATTTGATCGCTAATGTAAAATACTTGGTTTGCATGAAGTGCTAACATGAAAGGATCATCAATGTGACTTATCTTAGATAAATTTACAAGGATAAATCCAAAATCATCTATTTTATATCCAACATTGATAACATCTTTGACCCAATCACACAAGAAAACTGTTTCATGGAAGACCTCATAATACAATTCCCAAATCTCTTATATTATACCATAATATGTTCTATCAGAAAGTACAAGATTACCATCTTTTGAACTGGCAAATTGCATAGTTTGTGCAACCATCTTCACACCACTATTCTGATTGACTCGGGCTTTGTCCCTAACTTGAGTCGTAAACCTGGATCCATTTATTGTGAAACTAGAAAATGATTTGACATCGAATTTTAGCCCATGTGCAAGCCATTGTAAAATTTTTGATATTTTATGATTGGGTTTCTTGAGTTCATCTCGAATCTATGTATACAAAAACTTGAAATGTGTTTAGAGCATAGTTTTAAAACATTTCATAGATCTAGGAACATACATGCATGAATTTTTGTTTGTGACACTTACATGGTTGCAAAACCAATTAATAAGCTCTTGCTTATGTTCATCATACAACCATTTTTCTTCTTCTTCTTTTTATAACGAGGATCGATCTTCAATAAGTTTAAATGCATCATGTAATGTTATTAAATATATATAAAGTATATATCATCATTAATAGTTAAATAAAAAATGATTTTTGCATAAATGGAAAGGTTGAACATCACTTACTCTATGTACAGTTGTGCCTCATTATTATTTACCAAAATGATTTGGTGTGCTTTTTCCCGTCGAGTGCGATCAATAAAAAATTTCTTACTTCCACCAAGCATAGGGTTACCTACTTGGATCATGTGACATTCTAAGAACAACTTGTACGTAGGATTCCCAATTTCAGTGCAATCACTAAAGTATTCAGTACAAAACTCAATGACCTCTTCAGCAATGTAGCATTCCACCATGCATCCTTCAGGTCGATTTCTATTATTTACATATCCTTTAAGGACTTTCATATCTCTCTCAAAAGGATAAATCCACTTTAAGTAAGTAGGACCACACAATTGAACCTCTCAAACTAAATGAACACACAAGTGAATCATTATATCAAAGAAAGAAGTAGGAAAATATTTTTCAATTAGACACAAAGTCTCTACAACATCTTTCTGTAAAGAATTTAACTCTCCAATTGATATAGATTTCTTGCATATTGTATTGAAGAATGAACAAAGCCGAATTATTGATAATCGAACATGTTTTGGAAGAATTGATCTAATAGCAACTAGTAATAACTGTTGCATTAAGATATGATAGTTATGTGATTTCAATCCATAAAGTTTCTTATCGGTGATAGACACAAAATTTCTTAAGTTGGATGAGTAACCATCAGGAACTTTCACACCCTCCAAATATTTACAAAAAAATCATTCTCTTTTGTTGACATTGTATATGATGCTGGTGGCAAGTATGTTCGATTCTTATCATTTTCCACCCTTGGTGCCAATTCAGGTTGTATGCCTAGTTTCTTTAAATCTAGTCTTGCTTTAATTCCATCCTTTGTTTTTCTAGGTATATTAAGTAAAGTACCAATCAAGCTCTCACATACATTTTTCTCAATGTGCATGATATCTAAGATGTGATGAACGTGTAGGTCTTTCCAATAAGGTAATTCCCAAAATATTGATTTTTTATTCCAACAACCATGGTAAGTCAGTTCAAACTCTTTTTCATTTTCACACATTTCATTAGTTGACCTCTTTTATTTCCTTACCATAGTGAGTTTTTTTTTCATCTTTCCATATCGTTTGATTGCCACACCATTCAATTGCCTTAATATCTCAACACTTCGCAAAGGTCGGGTTGATGATCATGATCTTCTTCACCATCGAACGGTTTCTTTTGGTATCTATACTTGTGTCCAGATGACAAAAATCTTCTATGTCTTTTATAAGACATCTTTTGTCCGTGAACAAGATAAGTTGCAAAAGTTCCATCACTACATATAGGGCATCCCTTGTAACCTTTTGTTGCATGTCCTGATAAGTTTCCATAGGTAGGAAAATCATTAATTGTCCATAAAAGGACCCTCTTCAAGTTAAAGTGTTATTCTTTATATGTATCGTAAACATTTACACCATCATTCCATAACGTCTTTAAATCATCTATCAGAGGCTACAAATATACATCAATATCAACATCGGGTTGTTTCGGTCCTGAGATCAATAATGTTAACATCATGAATTTTCTTTTCATACACAACCAGGGAGGAAGGTTGTATGTTACCATAATTACTGGCCAACAGCTATATCTACTACTAAGGGAACTATATAGATTAATTCCATCAGCAGCAATGCCAAGACGAAGATTGCGCAGATTAGATGAAAATTGAGAAGATAAATTATCTACTACTTTCCAATTTGGAGAATCGCAAGGATGACGTAGCACCCCATCATCAGATCGATTATCTGAATGTCAATTCAACATCTTTGATGTCTCTTTACTTTTAAAAAACCTTTGAAAGCGAGGAATCGGAGGAAAGTACCAAAGAACCTTTGCAAGCATGCCTTTCTTATGTGTTGTCTCATTTGTACCATGCTTTCATCTCGGTTCTTTACACATTGGACAATCATTTAATGTCTCATATTCTTTTCTATAAAGAATGCAATCATTTGGACAAGCATGAACCTTATGATATTTCATGCCAAATCGACTAAGATATTTCTTCACTTCATACATTGAAGATGGCAATTCAATACCCTTAGGAAACATATCGACTAGTAGATTTAGTATTTCTATGAATCCCTTGTCAAAAAAACCATGTTTTGCCTTCACATTGTACAAATGAACCAATCCCAACATTTTAGTGTATTTTTTGCATTTGGGATACAACGGTTTTTTGGCATCTTCTAGAAGTTTTTTAAAGATTTCGGGATCATCCTCACGTAGTTCATCTTCAACACCATGAAACATATTTTATGTCTGTAGATTATGATAAGATGTATGTAATCCACTCACATTCTTATTTATCTCTTCCCCATGAGTATTATCAATATTTTCTCCATGATAATACCAACATTTATAGCTCAAAAGAATACCACTACGGATAAGGTGATACTTAACCTCGTCAAATTCATAAAATCGCTCTTTTTTACATTTAACACATGGGCATCGAATCATATTAGTTTTAGTATTACTATTTCTACAAGCAAATTCCATACAACTTTCAACTCCAGAGTTCTAGTCCTCCTCAATTCTACACTTTGACATCCATGATTTGTCATTTTTTTATTAATGACATTAATTAAACATATTAATTAATTATGTATCTAATGAATATATTTCAAGTATTATTATATATAAATTAAGAGATGATATAATTAAAAGATATCTTTTTTATACAAATAATATATATTGTTTTAATAATCTTAAAAAAATAGGTATTAAATAAATAAATAGTTAAAAATTATAAAACAAACTTATAAATCATAATTTTTTTAATATTTATTTATTGTCACTATTTTTATTTGACCATTTTATTATTTTTATTTTTAAATAAATAATATATTTAAATAATTTTATGTTAGAATTTATTATTAAATTTTTTAAAATAATTTTATATTAAAATTTTATTTTATCTCGTATTTTATCCATTTTAATTATTTAATTTTAAAAAAATATTATTTTAATAATAATAATTTATTTTATTTTATAAAACAATAATTAGAAAACTACTTTTTAAACACAACTCATAGTTTTTATAAAATGAATTCTTTAATTATGTTATTTTCAACTAAAACATTCCAACCTCGTGACTAAAACATTATACAATTAAATCTTAAAAATTCAAAATAATAAGTATACTTTAAACTTTTAAAATTAAATATATCTTTTTAAAACTAAAACACAATTATTTTAAATTATAAAAATAAAATACTTCAATTGTTATACTAGTACCCACTATTCCTTTAAAGTTGCAATATAGAAATAGAAAAGCTCATAATAATATTATAATTTTCATAGAACAATTGAACGGTCACTCGTTTGAATGTATATATTATTTCCACAGAAAATAAGCCAAACATATAATAACAAGTATAAATCAAAACATACATAAATCAAAAATGTATACAAAAAATAAAACAAACTGAATAATAAGTAAAACAATTAATAGAACTACTTATAAGAGTAAATGAAGTGACTAAATGAAAAAAAATTAAGAAGAAATGGGTGTTTTGTATGTGAAAATAGGTAAGAAAATGGGTATAAATATTTTGAGTATTTCTCTCAAAACAATAGGGTATCTGAAAGATAATGAGAAGAGGAATATAACCTACAAAACAACGTTGGAAATGGTTGTCGGATGTGGCCGGAGGTGATCAAAAATTGACAAAGAGTGTGGGGGAGCTCGGTTTTGGGAGAAGGGGGGAAGATAAATGAATTTTTTTTTTCAGATTTTGCGATGAAGAAGATAGTATAACGGTAATATTATGTGGATAACATCGGTTCACCACATCAAACGAAACTATCCATGTGGAGGTAGTATCTGTTGACGGGGCGAACTGATGCTACACACGTGGCTAATCGACGCCAACCACGTGTGTAGTGTCGGTTCGCCCCGTCAACCGACGCTAGCCACGCAATTTAAAATTGATTTTTTTTGTCAATTATTATTTTATTTAAACTCTTATATATATATATATATATGTACTATAGAAAAAGAAAAAATAATAATTTTAAAATATTATCTAAAACAATACACAAAATATTAAATAGAGATATATTGTATGTACGTATATAAAAACCAAATAAATACATAAAATTATATAATTTTAAAAACCAATTGTCTAAAAAAAAGAAAAAATTATACTATATATATATATCCAACTTAAATTTTAAAGAGTCAAATAAAATAATAATTGACCTAAAAAAATAAATTATACCTAAAAACAATGTCAATTGTAAACTGTGTGCATTTTTTAATTTAAAAAATACACGTAGGACATAGCGTCGGTTGACGTGGCGAACCGACGCTACACGCGTGGATAGCGTTGGTTTGTCACGTCAACCGACGCTACGTCCTACGTGGATAGCGTCGGTTCTACACAGAACCGACTTTACATAACGACTTAAATACCCCTTTTTGTAGTAGTGATTCTTTGGTAATATTATTCCCCAAAAAGGTCTTCAATAGGGTGATCATATTCCTCCTTATTTGTTTGTTATTAGAGTTGAAACTTTGACAAACTTCTTCTTGGTGTCCTGAACTCTTCAAACTTGTATGGAATCAAAATTGTCAAAAATGTCCTTGACATTAGCCATCTCCTTTTATACTGATGATTTAATCTTGTTCTGTCGTGCTAATAATTAACAAATAAATATAATACAACATAACTTATAATGTTATTTTTAGCAGTTTGGCTAGAAAGCAAACTTATTAAAGTCTTGCATTTTTTACTTAGCTAATGTCTCAAGTCATTTGATATCTCAAATCTAAAATATTTTAGGTATCTCTGCAACTTCTAGTGGGGTTAAATATTTAGGTCACAATTTATTTTTATAGAGACAAAAAGTAAGGAATTTAAAAGATTTATTAACAATATTATTTCCAAAAAAATAGTTGGAGATCTTGTCTTTTTTTTAAAGATGGTGAAGTAATTTACTTTAAATCAATGTTACTCTCTCTACCCATTTATTCTATGAGCACTTTTAAATTCCCAAAATTTCTCTGCAAAAAAGGGAATATATCTTGAGAAACTTTTGATGGAATTTCGATACTAACAGAAAAAGCTGACTCAAGATATAGTTGAGATCAAATTTTCTTAGCTAAAGAGGTTTAGAGTTTGGGTTTTTATAAATTTAAATATATTAACTATAGTGTCATATCCAAAATTGGATGGTAGTTTTTATACAATGATTATAAAAGTTAGGTTCAACTGTTGCAACATAAGTACGATATATCTAATTAAAGATTTCTTTAATTATGAAATCAAGCCTTCTGACTCTTGTATTTAGAAATGTATTTATTCTTTGAGATCATTTCTTAAAACTAGGGTTTGCTGTAAAATAAGAGATAAGAAATCCATTGATATTTGGAAAGATATTTAGATTCATTAATCTTCTAATCTCCTTTGTCCATCTCCTTTGATTGATCCAAATAATCTCAGTTGGTGTCCTATCAAAGTGAACTATCTACTCAATGATCAAGGTAATGGTTGGAATTTCTACTCATTAATTTAGGGTATTTAATGTGTTTATCTCTCAAATTAGATTCCTAGTTTTGGATTCATAATCGAAAAGGACAATTTAATTCTAAATTTACTTATAAGAAAATTATTTGCACTAGATTTCTAATAATTTATTCCCTTTTTTGGAAACAAAATTTCATGAGAGAATAAAAGTATATTATTAGAGACCTTTTTCTAATTGACTCCCGCAACATCAACCAAAGAATCCATTTTCCAGACATCTCTTGTCTTCTTTGCCATTTTGATATTGAAAATGTAAATCATCTATTCATTTTTTTTTTATCAATTTACTATCTCTCTTTGGTCAGATTGGTACCCCACTACTATTTTGATTAATTCAAATATCTATTCCTTAGATGTTCTCATTCAAGAAGTTTTTGATAAACAAACTCATCCTAAGTTCATCTTATTTATGTGCAGTTCTTTTGAAGAAATCTGAAAAATTAAAAAAGGATCTTATTTTTAACTCTAAAATTCTAAATCTCAAAATTATTATTTATAAATTAAATTCTAAATTTAAAGAATTTAAAGGGTGCTTAAAGATAATAGAAAAAGTGTTTTGGATTCTATTAACAATTTTGTTTATCCCATTCCTTCTAGAGGAAACCACCACAAAGTAAGATTACGATCAACTTTAATGTAGCTGTCTATAATCACAATCTTACTACTATAGTTTTTATTAGAGATTTCAATGGTCGTATTCTTGGTTGTTGGATTAAAATCTATTAAGGTAATTTTGATAAAGAAAGTGAAGCATATGCATTTTTATTCTCTCTTCAATTGGCTAGTTGTTGGATTAAAATCTATTAAGGTAATTTTGTTAAAGAAAGTGAAGCATGCATTTTTATTCTCTCTTCAATTAACTACACAATATAACTTCAAAAATGCTTATTTAGAAGGTGATAATTGTAATGTTATAAAAACCTTAATGCATGATGATCTCATCATTTATTAGGAAGCTCAAAATGTTATCAATCAAACCAAATTTTTACTACCTAAGTTTAGTATGGTTTTATTTTTTGGATACTAAAAATTTAAATAATGATATTGTTTAGCTAAAAGAGCTTCTTATAAGTTGAAGGTTTCATTCATAGTTCTTTTTTATCCCAACATTTCTTTGCTATTATTTGTAATCAATATATATATATATATATATATATATATATATATATATATATATATATATATATATATATATATATATATATATATATATATATATATATTGGGGGAGGGGGTATCAATCTTTTTTCCCAATCTTAGATGAATTTAGGGAGCAAATACCTCACATGAGAATGAGATAATCACACATAGAATGATACAAGTAATAAGTCTTATTTCCTCACCCAATTGTGTATTAACACCAAACCTCATATACTAATAATTTCCTAGCTCTTCTTCCTACAATTGAAGATGCTGTGAATTTTAATCAGATAATATAAAACTAAAGAAGAGATACAAGCCTATCTTTCTTGACATGCTTGGCTTGACTCAAAGGATCCTACGTACCATCTCCTTTTGGAGCACTTGAACTGGTCTTTTGATTTAAGAAATTGTGAAAATTCCATTGAGGCTTTGAGCTAGAAGCTTGATTGCTATAAGGCTTATACCCAAATAGGCTTTATGATTTTTATGAAAAGATGAAACATGAGCAACTCATTCTTGAATTGACCCTTCAAAGTTTGCTAACAACCTTTCATAAATCTCCAATTGATTGTGTAAAACACTAACAAAGGGTTGCATTTGATTCATATTGAAAGTAAGGAAAAAAGTGAGATATCTTTGTCGAAGACCATTAAGAACGTACAAGACTAACCATCTTTCTGGAATAATTTCGCCAATTACTGCCAAATAATCAACTATGGTCTTGTCTTTCAATAAATAATCTCGTATTGATAGATTAATCTTGGATAAAACTTGAAGACGTCCTCTTTACTCCATAACATTTGAACATGTGGACTTTTCAAATCTCTCATCAAGAGACACCCACTATTGTCTGGTTGAAAAATTTTCCACTAACATAGAATTTATACTTTGAATAAGTGACCTATTAATCCAACTTTTAAAAAAAGCATCATCATATTGAACCCATGTACCCAATGATTAGGAACAGTGCAAACAACATCAATAAAAGGAAAAGGTCTCGACAAGGTTCCATTGATGAACCCCGCCTAGCTGATATACCATAAGAAAACAAATAATCTGATCACGCCAAATCAAATAATTGTTGTCATCTAGTTTAACCAAAAGACACACACTGTTCAGTGGAAAAGCAGTGAGGCTTTGTGAAAGAATATTAAGAACGGATCGAGCCATTGTTCACTAACTATGACAAGATCGAAGTTGTATTCTGATTTCCAAAAAAATCCATTATTAAGAACTCCATTAGTACAACCCTGTACATTGCTCGTACCAGCATTTTGAGGATAGTGATCACACGATTCATAGTTGGTGAAGAAACATGCGAAGGAGTTGAAATAACATCTCTGTATGAAGCTTTGGAGCCCATTGTTAATGGCCCTAAAGGGATCTTGAATCTGATACCATATAAAACTAAAGAAGAAGATGAGATAGAATAACAGTGAAGAAGATATATTGAATTCCATCGTACATTTCTATTTTACGGGTACTCTTACATACATGATTAAAATGTCCTTCTATACTTCCTATTGGTTAATATTGTAAGTAGAATCATAATATTAATTCGAACTTAATCGAGTTTTAAATAACGGAATTAAATTTATTCTTCTTTTTTGTGTGAATATTTTAGAAAACAAATAAATAGAACTTAAAATAAAAAACATGCACAAAATTAACACAAACAATTTACGTGGAAAAACTTTCCCAGTGTAAGAAGGAAACAACCAAGGCACTTATCTCCAAAACTTCCACTATCAAGAAAAAATTGTACAATAGGTCTCTCTAGATAAAACTAGAAGGCAAACAATCAACAACATCATCAAGATTATACTTTTTAGAAACTAACAATTATTTCAAGAAAATGTAAAAATCTAACCCAATTTCGTAGTCACTTTTTACGGCCTAGATTTTCTCAAACCAGTGAGCCAAATCCAAATTCTACCGTACAGATTAAAGATTCTTGAGTCGTGAACTTGCCTGCAAATTTCAACTTAATCGGACCACAAACGACCTTCTATCGGAGCACTTGATGAAGACTTGTTGGAGAGGGAAAAACTGCTCTCTTTTCTACTAGCTACTGCCTTTGCTGTTGCAACTCTAATTCTCTGTAGAATGCACTCTCAACAAACCCTAAATGAGTTTATTAATGAAGCAATGAAATGACACAATTACCCATTCTTACTCCATGGGCTTTTAAGCCACATGGGCTTCACTTCGGCTTCTCCAAATAAAAAGAAAATCCAACAAATCTCCCCCTTCTCCGATTAGATGGATGAATTCGTCATCCCGGCAATTGAACAACAAACTTCAAGTTTTTCTCTTGACACTGCTTTTGTCAACATGTCAAATCCATTCTCATCAGTATAGATTTTCTCAATTTCAAGTAACTTATTATTAAGAGTATCCCTTATCCAATGATACCTCACATCAATATGCTTTGATCTTGAGTGAAATGCCGGGTTCTTCGCTATGTGAATAAAACTCTAATTATCGTAGAATAACAGATATTTCTACTACTTGAAACCAAGTTCTCTCAAGAACTGTTTCATCCACAACAACTCCTTACAAGCTTATGTTGCTGCAATAAACTCCGCCCCTATTGTAGAAAGTGCAACACACTTTTGCAATCTTGATTGCTAAGAAACTGCTCCACTAGAGAAAGTAATTAGATAACATGAGGTAGACTTACGAGAATCTTCATCTCTTGCCAAATCTGAATCAGTGTATCCAACTAACACTAGTTTTCCACTTCCAAAGCTAAGTGTTAACTTGGAAGTACCTCAAAGATATCTCATAATCCACTTTACTGCATCCCAATGCTCTCTTCCTGGATTTGAAAGAAAAAGACTAATAACTCTAACTACATGAGCTATGTCTGGCCTCGTACACACCATTGCATACATTAAGCTTCCTACTGCTGAGGCATATGGAACCTTTTCCATATCTTCCTTCTCTTTATCTGTTGAAGGGACTTGACTCAACCTTAACTTAAAGTGGTTAGATAAAGGAGAAGAAACCACTTTAGCTTTATCTATATGAAACCTTTCAAGTACCTTGTTGATGTACTATTCCTGTGACATGTACAACTTCTTTCTTTTCTTGTCTCGACAAATTCGAATACCAAGAATCTATTTTGTTGGCCCCAAGTCCTTCATGGCAAATGACCTACTCAAATGCTTCTTCAAATTATCAATCCTTGAATAATTTCTGCCAACAATCAACATGTCATCAACATAGAGCAATAAAATGACAAAATCATCATCAGAGAATTTTTGCACAAAAATACAATGATCAAAAGTAGTCTTTTTGTAACCATGCTCCCTCATAACTGACTCAAACTTCTTATACCATTGTCTAGGTGCTTGCTTCAACCCGTAGAGGCTTTTCTTTAATCGGCATACATAATCCTCTTTTCCTTTAACCTCAATTTCTAAATCCAAGCTTACTGCTAGACCTAGAACAACATATATAGAAGACATCTTCATAACAGGAGAGAAAATATCATCAAAATCAATACCTTTTCTCTTACTGAATCCCTTGACGATGAGTCTAGCTTTGTATCGTGGTTGTGAATTGTGTTCTTCTTGCTTCACCCTGTAGAACCACTTGTTCTTCAAAGCTCTCTTACCCTTAGGCAACTTTACCAGCTCAAATGTGTGATTTTCATACAATGATTGCATATCATCTTCTATAGCACCAACCCAGTGTGCTCTGTTTCCATCTTCCATCTCTTCTGCATAACATTGAGGTTCTCCCTCATCTTTCAATAACACACACTCATCTGTATCATACCGTGTGGAAGGGCGTCGGTCTCTAGTAGACCTCTTGGGTAGAATTTCTAGTTTTGGCAACTGATCGTAATTTGGTGACCTATTTCAGCTTGCATATCTGCATCATCTGAACCCTATTGATCATCTTGAACATTTTGTTCCGTCTATATTGATAAAGGAACCAGATCTAGGTCAATCAAATCATCGCTATACTAGTGGAATCATTTTTCTATCTTCTCAACATCTTGTATAGTTTGATCTTTTATAAACATAAATAGAAGGTCTACCATAGTCTTCCCTTCTGTTTGTTTTCTCTTGTTATACCAGTTATGAATCATCTTTGCTCAAATCTTAATACTCTCCCAATAATTATGAGTCTTCTGCATCCGTACATAAATGGTGTCCAATTTTGACTTACTTGAAAAGAGTGAGTTCAATTCATGTTATTCATAATATAATAATTATTAAAACTTAAGGTCAGCTAAGAATATTGAAGGAATTTTTAACTGCTCATAATTACTTGGTATATAATTACTAGTTTAGATATTTGGATAGAGTGGGTTTCTATGCTAGAAGTTGTGTTTTTTATGAGTTGTGTGCTTTATTTTTTCCCTTGTGTTTTTCAAATGAAAATAAAAGGTTACTTCTATAGCAAAAGGAATCCCTCTTTACAAGATGAGAATTACTATTTTATCCTTACTTTAATAATTTATCTGTTTCAATGCTTTTTGGCTTATTAATTTCATTCGTTGTTTTTTACTTGGCACATGCTATCGACTAAAGATGTGAGTGTAAATCTTTATTTTTCTTGTTTGTCCTCTACCGATGGTTTCTCATCTTTATTCTTCATTTTCATTTTCTACTGATAGTCATTTGGATGACGTTGATAGTAACGCATATTTTTCATCTCAATATTTGATGCAGTAAATGCATCTATAATCTTTGGTGGCTTTTCTAGCATAGAAGCAGAGTACCTTCCTTGTTTCTTAACCAATTTCTAGATAGTTGGTGTTAAAATTTATCTCATATTTGGTATTTTTTTCACCATTCTCTTCGAAAAGAGCCATGCTACTATGAGAAGTGATGATGACTTTGAGTAATTTACTTTGATCTTAGTAAAATTATAAATTTTTATATATTCTTTGACCTCTTAAGACACAAAATTCTTCTGTGTTTTCTAGAAGGGCCCTTAGTTTGGGAACTTCTCTATTTGTGTTGAAAATCACTAGCTTCATGAAGTGATACAGATCGATACATCATTTCTCATTCTAGTCCATTAATGAACTGAGAAATCTAAGATAAATAAGCATTTCATCGCCTCTTATCTTTTTCCTGAAGTTTTTTATTGCTTTTTTAAAATTTTTTGGGAAATAATTTAATTCACTTAAATTAATTTTTGGATATATGTTTTTTATTATTCCTACATATATAGCTTTGAAAACAAATATCAGATCAACTCCTTCCAAAATATTAAATGTACTTTCTGTAAGGAATTTCCTTTTATGTAGTATAGAACTTCATATCTTCTATATGTTTTTGGGTAGATTTTTTGGTCAAATTATAGAGACTTAACCATTATGATTTGATGAGATTTCTATATTGGTATTTTTTATCTTCAATGACTAATTAATTTCTAGGGGATGTTTTTCTGAATAACACTGAATACCTTATTATCTTTGATGTCTTTAGGAGAGATACTTCTCTAAATAATACTGGAGGCTTTACTATTTTCCTTAGAGTTGTCAACATGCTTGGTACTACTGGTTGTTGTTGTAGTACTGCAGAGTAATTCCTTATTATCTCCTCTAGAGTTATTAGTTTTTATACTTTGTAATTGGTATAACTATCTTCAACCTCTATTCTATTGGTGAAGGATTTTATGGGTTACTCCACTAGACCCAAGAATAGAATTAGCGGCTTTTACCCAATTGTTATATATCCCTGGTTTTGGGGCCATTATAAATAGCATAAGTCTTTTTATGTTCTTCTTTTTCTACTTCATTATCCCAATTGAGCTTTTTTATTTCAGAGATGTTACTCTATTTTGAACTATTAGGTTCTTCCTTTTCATCTTTAATTCTTTCTTTAGAAGTTTTATCTTTTTCATATTGAATTTTTGATAAAGATTTCTCTTTAAAGTTTTTTGGACTCTAAGAGTTATTTTAAACAATCAAGTTCTTCCAATTTATTTTTTGTCACCATAGGAGACTTCTCGAGGTATAAAATCTTAAGTTGTTCCTATAGGATTTTTATCTCCTTTTCCTTTATCTTAATCTTGATCTTGATATCAAGATGTTCCATTCTTGTAAACATAAAAATAGTTAGAGGGATTAATTCTCTTGTAAGAGCATCTACTAGACTATTCTTATTTCCTAGGAGATGTTCGACATCAAATTATAATGGTTGAACCACTATTGCCACCTGACTAATCATCTTTGTTTATAATCACTTGTAATATTAGTTCTTAACAAATAACGAAAATTCTTGTTATCGGTTCTAACAATAAATCTAGATCTTATGACATATATTGCAAATTTCTTAATAGTTTTTTTAACAGTTAGATATTATTTTCATTACTGTGATAATTTGGACCATAGAAATATGCTAATGTATATCTACAAAGATATTCATATTTGTCATCAACTTTTGCTTTCAAAGCTGCTCTCCCATGTTCTTATGAAGCATCTGTTTCAATTATCACTATATCATTTAGCCTTGGATGGTATAAAGTTGGTAAATTTTTATCTTTGATTTTACCTTATCCATATATGGAGTATCTTGTTCTATCCATTTCTAGTTATGGTCTTTTATCAATTTTTCTTGTAAATGTTTTTACAGTTCTGGAAGTTTTTTGATATATGCTTCAACATATGACTTTTAATTCCAAAATTTCTTAATTTTTTTTTCAAATTCAACCATGTCTTCTCGAGTATAAATCATTGGTTTTATTTTAATAACCTTTTTAGGGTCTCTTAATTTTATCTTGGCAATCGTTTTAGATTTATTAATTTTTGAATCTAAAGGATTTTTTGAGCTTGTTGTTTTTAATAAATTTATGATACCTGTTAGGATTTTATCTTCTTGTATTTTATAAAGAAAAGAGTTTTGTTTTTCTTCTATATTTAATGAAATATTTTTTAAATAAGGTTTTTATTACTTTGTATCTATCTCACCATATTTTTTTGTTTTTTATGTTGTTGCATAAAAGTTGGGTTTTATATAGTGAAAGCTTTTCTTATTTTTGATACATAAATTGTATCACTATATAATGTTGTTAGACTTATTGTATCTAAATATTTTGTAAAAGGTTGATATAAGTTTAGGAAATTATTTTCTATTAATAAATCAACTCATATTTCTTGTTGATATATGGTAGGAATATAAATGTTTTCTCCTCTTACCATTATATATCTATATTTTAAAACCTTATTACGATTTGTTGTAGTATTATTAGGAACTTTTACCATTAAATATTTTGGTGCCTACTTCCAGTGTTCTTCTCGAAACACATATTTTCTTATTACACACATACTAACTTTTGTATCTATATATGCATATAAATGATAGTTGACATAACTTTTAAATTTCAATCCTACCTTAATATAAGTACTATTTGGATTTGTAATACTATACAAATAATTTATCTTTTGATGAAAAGTACCTATATTCTGAGTGTTTATATTTTGAGTTAGTTATTTCCTTCTCAATTTCCTCTAATAGATAAATACTATGAGTATCATATATATCTAATTCTTCAATTGGTTCTAATTCCATCTTAAAAGCTTCTTCTAAGATTTTTGCTTTCTGTAAAAATTCCTTTTTAAATTCTTTCTTATGTTGAAGCCTGTTAGGGAATTCATGGCATAATGTCCTTCTTCATTACAAATCCAACATCTACATTTTCTCTTTCATGATGGGTAATAATTCTTATTTTGATGAGATTTATATTATTTTCTTCTAAAATATCTTTTCTTATAGGTTTTCCTATCAAATTTGTTTTTGTATTTTTGAATTTGTATCTTTTAAATTTCATGTATTTATTATATTTTATATATTTATGTTTGTAGGGTTTTGTGTTATATCCATACTTTTCTAGTATTTTAAAATCTCTTGTGTCAAAAAAGATTTCATCATTCCCTTTTATTTGTTTATATTCTTTTCTTTCTTGGCATTTAATGATTATCTAGTTTTTAAGGTTCTTATACTTTCTCTGAGGGTGTTTAGTATGGTTTTCTTATTTGTATGATTCATACCTTCTGTTAAGGTCTTATATAATATTTCAGGTAATTTTTAGAAAAAACTTTCCTTATAAGTTGTTTATATAGAGGGTAAAAATTTATGATAATACATTTCATATTCACAAATAAAAGAATCTATGTAACACATGTTATAAATTTTTATATTTGTTAAATGTCATTTAGTTTCATTGATTTCATTTTTACTAGATTCAGTGATAGTTCTTCCTTTTATATTCTCTAATAAATTCCTTATATATTCCATTTACTACTATATCAAAATATTCTATCCTTGTGGGAGCATTCCCTTGCATTAATAAATGTGGTTGGTCTGTTAAATTTGGAAATCAAATTTTAACATTTCCTGTCATTTTATGAGCTACTAATACCCTACAAATTGAAAGGTTTGTTTGCGTAGTTTGACAGATTTGTATGAGTTCAGTTAAAGCTGAACATCTTTCATTAAAACATATCACCTTTCCTTTTTAAGATAGTCAGGTAGAAGCCTTTCCTATTAAGAATCCTCAAGAGAATCAGGCAACTAACCTCAAAAATGTAATTACTCAAAATAATTTTACTAATATCAGCCTAAGTACATTAGGAAAATAGCTTACTAGGATAGAGAAGAATCAAAAGACTGATCTTCCCTCTACCTCCTACCAAGCCATAGATAGTAAAATTAAGAAACCTATCTTTAAACCCTTCCAGGTCTCCAAACCAGCCCAGGAAGAAATATCATCAAGATTTGAAAAACTTCAAAATTGGAATAATACCCTTAGGTCCTAATTAGAAGATCAATTTTCAAATAAAATAGGTTTAGTTGTACCTGAGTCACCAATGACTTCCAAAACAACCCAAAAACCAATACAAGATCTTAGTGTTCTTAGCAAACTAGGGTCTAGTACATCATCTGAGGATAGTTCCTAGGAATCCCTTTTTAGAACAACTCCTCAAGTTCAAAAACTAGCTTGGAAGGAACCTAGAATAGTTAAATATCCTGATACCATAGGTACCCAGCCTAGTTAGGTCATCCAATCTAAATATAACGCATCTTCTATCTATGTTTGGAACATTGATGGAATGACTGATCAAGAGATATTAAATATCTTACAACAAATAACCACGGCGTTTGAATAATAAATTAAAAACCACATATATTCCTTCCTTAGATCGACCTTGGGAGTATACTTATCATTTTCTATGAAATGATTCGTGCACTTACGAGAGTTTTATAAATATAAAACCAAAGTATTGGCAGGATCGGCGATGCCGATTTTGCTCATCAGATACCCATACTTGATCAAAACGGAGCTCTTATACATGATGCAGTCTCCACATTACTTTTTACCATATCACATCACTTTATGGGTGATCCATCCCATTTAAAAGATAAAACACTGATCTTCTTTCCAAAATAAAATGTAGAAAAATGAGTTATTTTCAAAATTACAAAACTACATTTCTATCTAGAGTTATATTAAGAGATGACTTTATTCAACCATTCTGGAAGGAGAAATTTCTAGCAGGACTTCCTCCCCTCTTAGGTGAGAAAAGCATAAACAAAATCTACGAAACTTATGGAAATCACATCATCTTATATGATCAACTAACCTATGGTGAATTGATCAATTTTTCTCAAAAACAAGGTCTTCAAATATGTCAAGATTTGAAAATCCAAAAGCAAATGAAATTGGAACTAAAAGTTTCCAAAAGAGAAATTGGATCATTCTGCAAACAGTTTGATAGCAATCTCTCTATTGACAGAACCTGTGAGGGAACTTGCTATAAAACCATTTCAAAATCTAATAAGACATTTTCAAAATCCAGAAACCATTCTTTGAAAGAAGAATGAATTTTTATAAAAACCTTATAAAAGAAATCTAAATAAGGAATCAAAACCCTATGCAAAACCCTTTAAAAAATTTAAAGAGTTTAAATGTTATAAATGTGGCAAGAAAGGGCACACTGATAATTACTGCAAAATGTCTAAAAGACTTCATGAAATAAACCTTGAAGAGGATACTATAAACAAAATATCTGCTTTAATGGTAGATACATCATCGTTTGAGTTTGGACAATGGTCAAATGGAGATCCAAATCCCGAGGATGATGAATTTGCATCCAACAATTCTGATTCCTCTGATAAAAATATTAATGTATTAACTAAGGAAGAAGATGAACAACTTTAAGATAAAATCCTTAAGTTAAATGACCCATCAATAACCAAATTATATGTAGATCACTTAACTACATCTTTGGCTAAATCACAACCATTAAAAAGAAATTCTGAAGTTTCAAGTACCAGCAAAGGCTATTATAACCTCACTACTATTTTGGATAGTAAGAACTAAATCATCAAACCAGAAAGTTAAATTCAAGGCTTAAAAACTGAGATGAAAAATATTAAGCTTGAACTCCACCAGCTTAAAGAAAAACAAAAGGAATATGATATTAAGTTAGAAATACTCAATAAAAATGGAGATAAAAAATCAAGTTATGTAAGTGATTTTGACGATAAATTTACACCAAATCATCAAGAACTTAAAAATATGGAGAAAATTCCCCAGAACATTCTTCAAAATTTAAGACAAATCACCTCCAAGAAGTATAAGATTAATATAATCTTAACATTCCCTGATGAATCAAAACTAGAGGTTATAGCCTTGTTTGACACATGAGCTGATCTCAATTGCATCAAACCATCAATTTTCCCCAGAAGGATTTACAAACCAACTAAAGAATAACTCACTTCAACCAATAAATCAAAAATGAGTATTATTGGGAAAACTGAGTTATCTATACTCAAAAAATCATATCTTATCAAAACTCCATTTATGATTGTTTCTGATATAGGCTACCCAGTCATACTAGGAACATCTTTCATGAATATCATTACCCCATATCTTGTCAAAATGATAGGATTTCCTTCAAAATTGAAAGAGAAACCTTCAGTTTCCTTTTCATCAAAAAACCCAAAACTAGAGATCTCAATCTCATTAAATCAAATTCCATTTATCAAAAAGAAATTTGAGTTCTTATCCATCATAGAGAAAAGGACCTTCTCTATCTCAAAACTAGGGTTCAATCTCATACTGTTAAGAAATAATTTCAAATCCCAAAGATTAAAGATAAAATCTTTAGGCTACAAGGCTCTTTCGAAAAAGAGGTTTGTTATGAATTACCCAGTGCTTTTTGGGATAGAAAAGAACATATGGTATATTTACCATATGAATCATACTTTCATGAAAAGGATATTACAACAAAAGCAAGGCTTATCAAGATGAATAGTAACCTTGAAAAATTCTGTAGAAAGGAGATCAATGATCTCTTATCTAAAAAATTAATCTCAAAATCCAGATCGTCGTGAAGTTATGTGGCCTTTTATGTCAAAAAATCTACCAAGATTGAGAGAGGAACTCTTCGGTTAGTCATTAACTATAAACCTCTTAATCAAGCCTTAAAATGGATTAGGTACCCTATCCCAAACAAAAAGGACTTGCTACAAAGATTATATTCATCATCTATCTTTTCAAAATTTGATATGAAATCAGGTTTCTGGAAAATCCAAATAGAACCTAAACATAGGTATAAAACCATATTTACTATTCCATTTGGACAGTATGAATGGAATGTCATGCCCTTGGGGCTCAAAAATACACCTTGTGAATTTCAAAGGATTATGAATGACATATTTAATTCTTATTCAGAATTCTGTATTGTGTACATCGATGATGTACTCATATTTTCCAAAGATGTCAGACAACATATCAAACATCTCAAAACATTCTTTCATATTATCAAGAGAAGTGGATTGGCCTTATCAGCCAAGAAAATGACTCTTTTTCAAACCAATATTATGTTTCTTGGACACAATGTATCCAATGGAACAGTTATTCCAATCAACTGATCTCTTCAGTTTACAACCAAGTTTCCTGATAAGATTATCGACAAAATACAGCTATAAAGATTTCTTGGTAGCTTAAACTATGTTTTAAGTTTCTATCCCAATATTAACAGATTGGAAAAACCATTGCATAACAAACTTAAGAAAACTCCTGAGCCATGGACAGATAAACACACAAAAATTGTGCAAAAAATAAAAGCACAACTTCAAAACATTCCCTATTTATATCTTGCAAATCCAACACTTCCCAAGATAGTAGAAACTGATGCTAGTGAACTTGGCTATGGTGAGGTATTAAAACAAGTCCAAGACAACCAAGAACATATTGCTCAGTTTGTCTCGAGCCATTGGAATGATTGTCAAAAGAATTACTCCACTGTCAAAAAAGAAGTACTATCAATAGTACTTTGTATTTCTACATTTCAATTAGATTTATTAAATCAAATATTTTTACTAAGAATTTATTGTAAGTCTGCAAAAGAAATTTTATTAAAAGATGTTAAAAACATTACATCAGAAAAAATTTTTGCACGATGACAAGCATTATTAAGTATTTTTTATTTTGATATTGAATTTATCATAAGAGAGAATAATTCATTACCATATTTTCTAACCAAAGAATTTCTCTAAAATAGGTTTACAAATGAGTAAAAAGAAAAAAGAAAAGGAGAAGAGGGAAACTCCTCCAAACCTCTCTATTACTAGCCTCTTATCAGCCAAACCCATCATTACTTGGTCTCAAGTGACCCAGAATCATCTTCCCAGAATAATCTTCCCAGTAATCACTAGAAGAACCATCACTAGAGTTAACCCCTCAAGATGAAGAGCTATATCAACGTATCCAAGAATGGGTACAAAACCAAGATTGGGTGCTCCATCAGATTTATCGCACCTAGTCCCTAATGGCAAAGAAAAGGAAGTAATAACTTCCAAAACAAAATCATTTTTACAAAAATCATCTGGAACTATTTCTATTCTAGAAAGAAGAGTAGCCTCTTTAACTTATTTCCCACCTAAAGGAGTAAGGGAAGCCATTTCCAAAACAAAACTAACCTCTAAGTATTTTCAAAAACAACCAACTGAGATGGTTACAATTATTGAAAAAGGATTTTTTTTATCAAAACCCTTATTTGGCCATTCAAAACTTGTTTGGAAAAGGAATTTTCTACCAGTATATAAGTAATTCAAAAACTTCACAATATTACCAAAGCGTTTTAGAAATAACTGGCACTGTTGAATTCAAACACTTCCATTATCCAAAATCACCTGAGGTATAGTTCTCAACTGCAAAACTTCACAAAGTCATATCCCCAATGGATTGGGGTAATGATCTATCAAAATCATTGACTTTTCTAGTCCGCACAACTTCTTCCATTCCATATTGTAATATGTACAATTATTGGGATTATTACCAAGCATGGTTCAATGCATTCCTCTTCTAGAACAAAGATAACCAACATTCTTGATTACTTTTCTTTGTTAATAAATCTATTAATCCATCCCAATTTTTATCTTGGTTTTTAGAGTGGTAGAAATTATTTGGAAACCTTAGTTGTATCCTTATTTCTCCTGCGAAAAAAAGTTACGAATCTTTCCAGCAACATTACAAACCATTAGCAGAGGAAGCTAGATTCCATCCTTTGTGCATTTTTTGCTCCAAATTTTACCTTCCTTGGGTATGTCAATTGGTCTTAAAACTTGTTACATTGGAGGTAATTACTATCACACGCTCCTTCCAAATCAAATGGTGGTTGTCATTTAAGATCCCTAAAACATTATTACAACCTGTCGTTGACAAATGGCTCCTACAAAAGGGTCATAGGGAACCCCAAGTGAAGGAAATCCAAACATATTCACTTCTATTAGCTCAAAAGGCATACACAAATGCCTTAATATCTCAAGCAAAAACCCAGGAGGAACTCTTGGAAATTATCAAGCAACTATTATGCTCTGGACAAACTTCAAAAGCCCGAAAAGAAGAACCCGATTCGGATAAAACCCAATCACCCGATAAGAAAACATCTCCATCAAAATCATCATAAGAGGATTTGATCAACTTAAAAACCTCTACTGTAGATATGAACATTTGGACCGAAAAATAAGGGTCCAAATTAATATTGGGCCTGTGAGTCCAACTCATTTATTATTGGGCTTACGAGTCCAACTCATTTTATTAGGCCTACGAGTCCATTAGTTTCCATTAAATGGCCCATACAACGGCCTATCAGTATCATCAAAAGACATTACTATTGTCTTCACACATGATGAAAAAATAGTAAATGGTGCTGACAAGACACTGTTTATTTCACCTGAAAGTACCAACAAAGTACTATTCTAGTACCTATCTAGAATAACGAAGAATCTACGATGCAACACAGTAGTCAACTCCAAACATTATCAAGTGGCAAACAAGACACTATTCAATGAATAGTAACAACATCTCTACATAGTACATTACTCGGTTATTTAAGAAGAACTCATTCAGAAGAAAGGGCATCGCTTCCATTACGCTCTCATATTCTCCCAAACTCTCTCTCTGATAATTGTGTTTTCTTTATAACATTTTATTTAATTATAAGTAAGTTTATTTAAGCTTTAGTTTATTTATTTCTTGTTTTAAGTTTATTTTAATTAAAGTTTATATATCTATAAATTAATATGGTCAACTAAGCCGCCTAATTATCAATATAATATGTGAGTTTTGTTAAGCATGTCTTCTTAATGTTTATAGCTATCGTACCTATAAGTGATTCCTTAAAATCTAATAATCGAGCATCCCTAAGGATTTCTAGAATTGATGAACGTAACCCTTCTTTAGTTAAGGGTTTTAATCCGATTTGGACTAAACCAAAATGAACATATTTGAAATTTTTATCAAAATGTTTTTGTAATGATTCTTTTGAAAGAAGTTCAATTGTTTCAAAAGGTGATGAAAGTTTAAGATCTCTTTCTTCAGATTTAATAATGTAGTCTGTTTTGAAAAGATTCATCATCTTTGATTGATAAATTTGATTTTTATTGATCTTTGGAATCTTCCAACGATCAATAGATTTTTGAAAATTTTCAATAATAAAATCACTACTATTGATGATATAAGACTTCATCGAAGAATATGATGAAGGTTTTTGTAATAAAGGTGATGATGCAGAAACAATTTGTTTAGGCATAATTAAAACAAATTTAAAACTTGTAAATAATATGACAGTACTAATTGTCAATATAACATGTATTGCATGGTAAATATGATTCTTAATATTTAAATTACTGTCTACTGATAACCAACAAGATACTTGTATTTGATTCATGAAAACTAAGTCATAGAAGTATGCTAAGTAAATCATACATGTAACATTTAACATTTATTTTCTTGTTCTATCTCTTCATATAATATTTATGAATTTATTCAACTTATATTAGAATAGGTCGTTTACTAAACACACAACACATGGCTCGAATGGGACTTACAACCCTTCGTCCGGATTGAATGCATAAATGCAACAACCTTATTATCATATAAGAAAATCCTAAGTTCATAAATATTATTATCCAAGGTTCAAATAGTACTTATGAATATTAACTACAAGCCAATCAACCTAATTCTTCTAGTTAAAAAGTGAGGATGTGTGGTCGTCAAACATACGTTACAAAGTAAATGTTCAAAATTTATTTTAAAAAAAGAAGATAAAATCTTAAAAGTACAATATAACAACACATATTAAAATAGTTTGATGCTTTTTTGCCAAATATGGAGAAGAATGCTCTCATTTAACATGTTAGAAAGCTACACATTAAAAAAAGTACGAAAAAATTATATAAAATATTTTATTTTTTTTATCAATATTACTCAAAAGTAAGGTTTATCATAACAATAATTAGTCTTAACTAAAAATGATTTTGGTAAAAAAAATGTAATTTATGATACGGTATTGGTCTGATGTGAGAATCCATTTATCTAGAGTGAGAATGTTTATTACTAACATTTAATGTTATAGTAAGTATTATTACGATAAGTTAGTGCCAAATAAGCCTTATTTTAGAGTAATTTTGATAAATAATGAATTTTGTGGTAAGTTATTGGACTCGTGTGAGAAAACATTGATTTAGTGTGAGAAGACTTACCATTGGCATACAATGTCATGGTAAGATTTATCACGATATAACTATATCTTAACATAATAGTGATAACCCTTATCTCATGAGCAATTTTAGTAAAAAAATAGTATCTAATTCAAATATCTTGTGATTTTGATAAATCAATCAAAAAGTAGCTACTAAGCTCTCTCAAGCTATAGGGTTTGGAAAGTCATATTTAGGGGTTCATTGTTTTTTGGGGCTTCCAAGTCTCTGTTATTGCTAGGAAGAACTCTATCATTGTTGGTCTTCTTGTTTTTCTAGTGCCTGGTTTTTGGTTGTTTTTTGGTGCCATTGGTGCTCGGTGTGTTTTAGGTGGGGTGCTAGTAAGTGGTGTTGCTTATTAAGCTATCCATTTTGTTGGCTCAGCCTGGCGTTTCTCCTCCTTTCCTTCTCTGGCGCTGATAAGTTTTCCTTTGAATCTACTTTGTTGGAACTTGTAAGGGTGTTGTGTGTGTTTATTTTTGTGTTTGTAATTCAGATGTTTGTGAAAATGTCTCTAAGATTTGTGAGTTATAAGTGTAATCAAATTTCAAAGGTTATCAGGCAATTTATGGGTTTATTTTTTAGTATAGTTTTTTAAACAATCTAATGAACCATTGTTCAAGATGATGGCTTGACGATTGAGAGAGCTAGTTTTAGAAGCTCATTATTCACTAATGGATAGTGATTGGGATCACATGTGTTCTCATTAGGTGGTTATTTTGGAATTTTTTTTTATGCTTGGATGTGTATTTTAAGATTGATCTTATTAGAATTTGATGATTAATGAGACATTTTTATTTATTAAAAAACTGTTAAAAAGCTTGTTATTTATGATAAAATAAAATGAATATAAGTTAAACCTGGCAACTATACAATATGCATTTCAACACCCAGTATGTATAGTTCGGTAAAAAAGAAAAGGTTCACTAATATAACATATAAGTAAATGTGAATATAAACTTAAGCTCTCTCTCTCTATATATATATATTATTTTTTTTAATAATTTATTTCTATTTTTATTGAAAAGTAAAAAAATATAAGGATAACTAATTAATTTTTAGGTTTTTTATTTTATTTTATCTTAGATTATTCTCGTTATTCATTAAGTCATGATAGTTTTTATATAATGTAATTAAAAAAATTACATTTATCATTTTCAATCATTTTTTATAATAATAAGATTAAGATAATACAAAAAATAAATATAAGACCTAATTATTATTTTTGTAATAAATAAATGACTCTGACATTATTTTTCTTAACAAATAATTAAATCCCATTGAATTTCATTAGAAAGTTGAAACCAACATAAACTAGACACAGTCCGATCCAATTTGAATTTTACAAAATTTAAATAAACTCGATCGAATTGTTTATATGTATCAAATTGGATAGAATCGAACTATTAAAATCGATTTGGTCCGATTATAACCATTTAGAATATGAATACTAGAATACATATTAAAACAATTTTATATTTTCAAAAATAAATTAATATCTTGTTGCATTTAGAATATGAACGCTAAATTATATATATTAAAATGATTTTATATTTTCAAAAATAAAGTAATATTTTGTTAGTTTTTTTACATATTATTAACATTTTTTATTTTAATTTGAAACATGATCACCCTAACAATACTAACATTTTTGTTATTTTTAGGTTAAAATAATAAAATAAAGAATTGTTAGTCCTAAGTTTAACTTAAATACAACAAGTTGAATAGTAATGGATTTAAACGCTAATCTACGTACACTATTACATTTGTAAATATAAATTATAAACATGACAGTTGTAATGGTTTGTTCCAATTTAGTTTAAATAATTTAAATTTTTTACGAACCTTCTCGAATCGAATCAGGTAGCAAATTGAATTAGATTATTCGAAACAATCTAATTTTTTAATCGGATCAAATTTTACAAACTTTTCTCTACGACCCAATCTTACGGGAAGATATCACTGCACATACAACTCTCTTAAACCAAAATCCTAATGTTTGATCTTGCTTTCACCATCTTTTTTTTTTTTTGTATTTTAGGACTTGTTTTTCATTTTTTAAAGTTTCAGTATTCATTTCCAAAACATAGCTTTCTAGTTCAATACTCTTAAGGATCTTGAGGATCTGATATTTTTAATTAGAAGATGGGTGATCAAATTTTATTGTACATAACTATTATACTATGGAACGAGCAAATTTCACTATAAGCTTGACTCACTGAGCTTAAAAGCTTTAACACCGTGTCATTTTGATTACGAAATTGTGTTTGGTTAAAAGACAGATAAATTAAAGAAAGAAGAAAAGTATTTAGTTCATTTATTTATCTCCATAACTGAATTACATTACTAAAAAGGGTCGGGTATTTTATTAATATCATTATTTTATAAATAATATCTATATAATTATATTTTAGTTATTATATTTAATTTTAAATACATTAATAATTTAAAATTATGGTTTGGTTAGAAATTTCAGAACATGTAATTTTGATTACGAAATTGTGTTTATCTAGAAATTATAGAGAAGAAAAGTATTTAGTTCGTTTATTTATTTCCATAACTGAATTAGATGACTAAAAAGGTGTTGGGTATTTTATTAATATCATTATTTAATAAACAGTATGTACATAATTATATTTTAGTTATTATATTTAATTTTAAATGCATTAATAATTTAATATTATGATTTAATTAAAAATGTCAGAATATATCATTTTGATTACGAAATTGTATTTGATTAAAAGATATAGAAATTAAAGAGAGAGAGAAAGTATTTACATCATTTATTTATCTCCATAACTGAATTACATGACCAAAAAAGGTTGGTATTTTATTAATATCATTATTCAATAAATAGTATGAATATAATTATGTTTTAGTTATTATATTTAATTTTAAATGTATTAATAATTTAAAATTATAATTTAATTAGAAATTTTTAAAAATGTCATTTTAATTACGAAATTGTATTTGACTAAAAAAATTGGATATTTTATTAATATCATTATTTAATAAAAAATATATATATAATCATATTTTAGTTATTATATTTAATTTTTAATGTATCAATAATTTAAAATTATGATTTAATTAAAAAATTTATCACGGTTCCAAACTCTAGTCTTTCCCATAAATTGTCCAAACTCTAGTGTTTCCCATAAATTGTTATATATATATAATTATCTTTTTTTGCCATATATTTTAAAATTTATATGATATAATAAAAAATAAATAAAAAATAATCATAAGTTTTTAAATCAACTAGGGATTTGTCTTTGTAAGAGGTCTTTAACTAAAAAATTATAAATTAATATAAAAGACAATGTATATCATTATCTAAAAATATAAGTTTATTTTTGTATATACTTAATTTATTTAGGTATGATTTAAACTTATAGTATAGAAAAGTAAAAAAAATTGACCATTACTAACCCAATTTCTTTTTTTTTAACCCTAAAATGATTCAAAAACACAAAACTTAAATAGAGTATATATATAAAAAGAATTTAATCACGTTAAAGATATATAATTTTTTGAGAAAAATCACAAAATAGATATATAGATGACTTAATTTGTACGAAAAATTTAAGATTATTATCTCAAATCAACACCGTTAAAATTTATAACAATTTTTATGAATCTTAAAAATAGTCAATTAAAAATTGATATGTTGTTTACTAATGAGAAACAATTTTAGAGACAAATTTGTCCAATATGTTTTTCATCATATGTTAATACATGTATAAAATTTTAATTAAATCTTAATTTTAAACAAATATTATAACTAAAACTAAATGTAATATTGTTAATGTGATACTATAAAATTGTTAACTAAAATTATTATTATATAGTATCTCATCCCTTGTAAACTGAGTGATCAATCACCTAACACTCAGTGATCAATCACTCAATTATAGGTCAAGTGTGAACATACCACTAAATTTAAACAGTATTGTTATGAAACATTAATTAGACTCGTGACTTTTGTGTATAGAAGTTTAGAATTATAGTCCTATAATTAAACATTTAATTAATTTACATATTTATTTTATTTATTTAATAATGTTTCTAATTTGATTAAAAATAATATTAACATGATATTTAGATGAAACTGATTAAATGTATAAATGTTAATAAATATAGAAAAATAAATTAATTAATAATTCTTAAAATAAAGAAATATATTTAATTATAAGTAAAAATACATATCCCAAATTATTTTTATTCAAAAATTAAAATATATATACTATTTTGTAAGTAGGAGAGAATTTGATGGTATTATTTATATAAATATATATATATATATATATATATATATATATATATATATATATATATATATATATATATATATATTATACATCTATTCTCACATATATATAATATATTCATATTTTTTTATGTATTTTATATGTTTATTTTGTGTTATATAGATAATATCAAATTGAGCAAAAAAAAAAGACAAAACAATGTGTTAAGGACCCAAACACGCGGCATTATTAATTGAGCGCCCTCAAGTTGAAAATTGGAAAACAATAATCGAACTTATTTTGAGATCGATTGATCGAACTTCTTTTGAGATCGATTGATCGAACTTCTTTTGAGATCGATTGATGGTGTAGGGCAAGAATGGAAAAGGTTGATTAATTGATTGATAATGTTATTAATCAATCGAGCTATAAGTAGATCGATCGAGCTTCGCTCGAGGATATTGGGTTGTAAATTGCAATCAGTCGATCGATTGAACAAAGGTCTCAATTGATTGAGTAGTCTAGTCCTCGCAAAAATTTAATGATTTTCAGTACCAACTTCTACTACCCATTGAATCAATCCTAATCAAATCAAGATTAAAAATACATAATAAAAGCAACTAAAGGACTCAATAATAGCACACAATTACTACGGGAAACAAGAGAGATTAAGAGCAAATCTAATGCAAGATTTTGAAAAACATTGACTAACAAGGCTTGAAGATTGGAGAGTGGTTATTTTGTTTTCATCATCTACAATTTCTAACATTTTCTCATTACTTCCCTTCTTAGTTTTCATAATTATAATGTTGACTCATTTAAAATCCATGTCTAGCTAAACTTATAATGTGATAACGGAAAATTTTAGGCCCTAAAGTATGATTTAATTAATTTAGTGTTATGAGTAATTTTAATTTTAATTATTGATTCTTGATGTGTTTAATTCTATATTTGAATATCATAACTATGCATGTAATACATTAGGTGTGCAACTAGTTTTTTGCATGAATATATTTAGATATAATCTAAAATGTTAATACGTAATCACTAATATTCTTATTGAAATTAATACCTTGTGGCTACTCTCATAAGCTTGATTGAATACATTTATTAAAGGTTAAATGATTGTTCTAATCTTATCTAGTTTAGTTATCATATTTTGTAAGATCTTAATGTAATGAATTAATTAATTCCAATAAATATACCTTTAGTTTATTCAGGATTTAAGTTAATTAATAAGCGGATATTTAACCAATTACATGGTAAACAAATATAAAAAATTTTAAGTGGACTTAGATTTATAAAGCTAAAGTTAAGAACTTAAGAACGAATTTAAATTAAGAAAGTAATTTAGAGCTTAAGAAATTAATTTATATTTACTATATATTTAATAAGATTGTAGACTAGTGGTGAAGACAACCTTATAATCATATAACTTTCATAATCTTTTTGTAATTTACTTTATTATTTTGTTATTTTACTAAAAGACTATTCAAAAATCTCGTCCGTCAATTTAACCAACTTACTAATGAACTAATAAGTAGTAATAAAAATTGTTATAAATTCTTGGTACGATAATTTTAGTTCTTAAAAGTATTTATCACTTGTACATTATCATATATACTTACATGTTCTAATTCATGTCACGTCATTCTAACTCTACTTCTTCTAGCTCACAATTCTCTAATATTAGATTCTACTGACATAACTTCACCTTTATTTGATTCCCTTACACTAGTAGTACTACAATAGTGACATTCGAGTCTTTTCAGTTTTAGACACGGTCCAATAAAACCTGTGAACATAATATTTACATATAATTTTGATCTTTTTCAATCATTGTGACTATAAATTAGACTACAAAAATTAATTAAAAATAAACAAATTTATAGTCACGATTATTTAAATAAATGTGACCTAATATTAGTAATATAGTCTCCATTTTTATGAACCGAGACCAAAAATTATATTGTGTGTTGTTTTTTTTAAATATGCTTAATTAAAAAATCCCATTAAATTAGAAAACCTAGTGCCTCCGTACCAAGTGCACCAACAACCTCCACATGCATACCAACAGTTATGAATGGGCATGGGCATTAGCATAAATGATTATAATAGCCATAGCCACTAAGCATCAGTTTCAGATACATTTAGTTAATAAAATCGGTTATTAACCAAATGTATCTGAAACTGATGCTTAGTGGCTATGGTTATTATAATCATTTATGCTCGTCCCCATACCTATTAACCGATAACAGTTTTCCTATTGTTTAACTACATTTTTTATTTTTTTTATCATTTATTTAAAAATATATTTAGTTTAAAAAAATTAAATGTTAACTTAATTCTTACTTTACTATATTATTTAAAATATTAATATTAATTTTTATTTTTTAACTATTTAACACATATTTTTAAGTAAAATAAAAAATATATAAAGTAAGAATAAAAAATTGAATCTAATTATAAAAAATATTATATGTTTTATTATTGAAATTATATTTTTCTATATAATTATCGTAAATAAAATAATAATATTAATATATATTTAATTTTAATTAATTATAGTTTCAGTATTTCAGTAATCATTCTTACCCATGCTTTTTCGGTACTGTTATTTTTAAGAAAAAATCGTCAGATTTTTACAATCATAATTCTAATTATCCACGTTTAAAATGCTCATCCATACCGACAACTTCCTCACCAAGTGCTCCACCCAGTGTTGGTGGACCCAAAGGAACCTCATTCATCTTGATGGGAGATGTATCGACAACATTTTGAATCAATCCACGAAATGCCTACGATTTTCATCGATTTTGCTAATTCTCTGATTTTCATTTTTTGAAGAGGTTATTGTTCTCATATTTTTGTTTGTAGGATTCTTTTTTTTTTTAAAGAAACCCTAATCTCACACTATGTAGAATAATTTCTTCCAAATTTGTCCAGGTTTGTAATGCCTAATGAATTACTTAACTCCAGATTTTCCGTTTATCAACTATCACTCGTGAATATATAGCTATACAATCAGTTGCTTCTCTCCTTTTCAAGGATTTGATACTATCAGCTGCTGAAAAGAATCTTGATCAGGAAGATCAAGCCTGGAAAATTTCTACACCTTTTGAGGAGTATATAGAGGACAATCTTTATAAATCCCAATGGAAGTGATACATGTAAGTTAATAATCAAATTATCAACTTATTGTGAGAAGAATGTCTTTTCTAATTGCATTATGTGTTTGAATTTGCAATTTTATTATATGCTTTTTAAAAGACTTTACCCCAAATTTCTCCTAAAAATTTCTCTATTTTTTAACAAGGAATATTATTTCTGCTGCAAGCTGGTCTATTGTGTAAATCCTTTGTACTAATTCAGGGTTTTCTTATGTACTCACGAGAAGTCTTCCGATCTGCTTCCTATCAAGATATTTAATGCCTAAAAACTTCCTTCTTACACTCATATAAAGATGAAAAAAATGAAAAGTTCTAAGATTCTTTCTGTTTGATGTGTGTGTCCTGTTATAATCTTGTTTTGTTTGAAGCGTTGATTAGGGACTGTTTTTCTAATTTGGTGGACTTTGTTTGTCTTTTACCTCAAGCTCTGTTTTATCTTAGTTTTGGTAAGTTCAAATGGGAAGAGGGACCATATGTATTGCAGCTTCTCATGCTTTTAGTGATCCTTGTCAAAGTTGAGAAAACTTTGACAAGGCTCACTAGAATGGTTGTTTCATGCATGGACGAAAAATATGGTTGGATTTCATTGTACTCGTCATATGAATTTCTCGTTGATATAGATTGCATTCATATTGATTCTTTACGTGCATATGTGACAGTGGCCCTGAACATTTCATAAATTTTATTCTGTTACAAAAAAATAGAGCAATTGTGATTATTGAGATAACAAGTTTGCAAAAATGTCTTAGTATAATTAGTTGCTCTTCAGTGCTACAAAATAACCACTTCACCGAGGCTTTGTTCACCTTTTCCTTTGTCATTAGGTCACCAAATTCCTTGACCTTCCAACATTGGGTAAGCATCATCACCCATACATGGTCTTACAACTTTGCAGAGATCTATATTTTTGGTGAACAGTCATCCGTGCTTGGTCACTACGACCCCCTTTGTAAGGAGGAACCCTTTCTCCTGAAGTTATGAACTATTTTTCCTAGTTCCTTAGAGAGAGTTGTCTTGTGCCCCTAGGTATTCTCTACCTACCCACCTGTGTTGGTTTAAGGTATAGGTACCCTTTTGTTGAAGGTCATTTGATCTTTTCCGAAAGTATGGAACGGGTTACTTTAGCACTGTAGCGCTTGGTACTCGAACATTGCCTCGAGGCATTTTCTCTACCTCTTCTTACCCTAAAAGAATAGGGGCACCTTGCGTCCTTGAAACGATAACCATCTTTCGGCTAACCTAGCCTCCTCATCTCTCAGAACTAGCTCCATTTTATTTTCCCATTGAGGCTAAACCTAAACTTGTGCTCGAGAGATAATTGTCCATATACTAATAAATGATGTATGGATTCTTGAAAAGGGTGGAGCAGTGGTGGTCTTTCCTAGATTGCTTGGATTTCACGAATAAAAAGGATAAAAAAAGAGGGGTGAAATAACCATTTTTCTTTTCCAATTTTTTACAATCAAATAATGGACAACTTTAAATAATTTTTGATTGAAACGAGTGTTTTATATCGAAAAAAATTTAAACTCTTCATTTTAAAACCATTTCTATATTAACTCTGTATTAACATAGTAGTAGAAAGAACACCATATTGCAAAAAAACTTCAAAAGGTTTAGCTTTAACCCTATTAATGGTCCTACATTATTGGCTAATAGAGAATCAAAGTGAATTTATCAATGAATCATGAAATGCTATGATTCTTCAATATGATTTCTTAATTTATTTAGAAGTACTTTATGAAATCATGCACCTTTTTTTATTGGTTATAATGAAAAAAGTGCAATTGTTTGGACAAATGTATTGTTGAAATAAACAAGTCATACACACTCTCTTTCCAGCATTACAAACGCATGATCATTATGCTTCAATCGGGTTATTATATTCCACCAATTAGATAGAAAAAAAATTAAATCAAAATAATTAATAGCATGGCAATACATTTATACAAAACTTCTACCTTGAGCACACATAAAGGAGCCATAGACAGTCAAATGAAAAACAATCCACGAAATAATTTGATCTATAGACTGAATTACCTGGAATGCTTATGCCCATAAGAAACAAAAGACCCACCCATTACTAGTAATGGAACTTTGAAATTTTCCTTCCGTGACATTATTTACCACCCCCTGATCACTTCTACTACCCTAAACATATGATTGCATTTTCCATTTGAAATAGAATTTTACTACCGAAATAGCATTATACATCCAGAATAGCCCTAAGAAAACATGATCCCAAGCAGATACTTGATATGTCTCCCTCTTCCTAGTCCATCACAAGGGAAATAAAAACCAAGATTTTCTTTATTTGGTATCAAACATGAGTTGCGAGCACATATAACGCCTTTCTAAAGTATCAACATTATTAAATGAATCGTAAATGCATAAATGTGATGTACCAAAAAATCTACAGTTCGTAATGGAATAGGTAAAAAGGAAACCTTGCTACCTACTGCCACTAAATCACCACCTCACCAAGTCAAATTGGTACATGTTGTTGCATTCAAGAGATTGATTTTATTTCTTCTTCTACTCTTTTCTTTATCAATTTTTATGTCTTTCTTTATGAAAAATATGAGTTTTATGAACGCAATTATGTGTAGTTAATTTATTAATCTAGGAATCTTATGAACCCAATTTTCACCATGTGATGATTTAATATTTTACCCAATTATAATTATAATTTAATTATATTATTTAATTTGATTTGTATGCTATTAATTTTTTGGCCAACAATTTATCTATAGAGACAATTAAATAGATTTGATAGAATTATTTAATTGTTTGTCTTGATTAAATAACACGCATAGTTTTTAGGTAGAGATGTATGATTCTTATGTATGTGATCCATAATTGATGAACTTAATGAGTAGTATGCAATTTAATTGGCATGAGAGTGTGATTAAATTAATTACTATATGGTGTGTAGTTTACTTGAGAGAGGAATACATGCTAGGTTATATTTAATTGATCATGTAATTAATTGATATTATATTGGGGGGATTTTAGTGATTAGTATGTTTAGAAAATTGGGGGATTAAGTATTCCTAAATATTTTCTCATATATCTTTTTAGTTACAAAATATGATTTAATTAATTATTGCTATTTACTTTTAGTTATTTTAATTTTTCTTTCTTAAAATATAAAAACACCAAAAAAATTGATTTTTATTATTTATAGTTTTAAAAATTAGTTTTTAATAAAATAATCTTTATGAGAATGATATTTTTTTATCATTACATTACTTGTTGTGATACGTATACTTGTTTATTCATTGCACACACTTTGTGTGTGAAGATCAATAACTAGTAAATATGTATTCCTAGAAGAACTCTAGAAATAAGCACTAAAAGATTTAATTATAAAATAGCTTTCTAAACTTATATCAACCTTTTATACAATATCTGGACAAAATAAGTCTAACAAAACTAGATGTTGAAACCATTTATTTATCATGGATAAGAAAAGCTTTGACTGTATCAAACCCAACTTTTATGTAACAATATAAAAGCAAAAATCTTAGTGAGATAGACATAAAGCATCAAGAAAAACATTACTTAGAAAACATTTCATTATATATGTAAGAGAAATAAAACTCTTTTCGTATTAAAATCCAGGAAGATAAAGCTTTAACATGTATTAGAAAATTATTTAAAATAATAAGCTCAGAAAATCTTTTAGATCCAAAAGTAAATAAATATAAAATGATTTCTAACATAAAACTATGAGATCCTAACATAATCATTAGAGTAAAACCTATGATTTATACTCCAAAAGACATGACTGAATTTGAAAAACAAATTTAAGAACTTTTGGAACTAAAAATCATAATACCAACTAATTCATCTCACATTAGTCCAGCATTCTTAGTCGAAAATGAAGCTAAAAAAAAGAAGAGAAAAAAAGAGAATAGTAATAAATATGAAGGCATTGAATAAAGAAACCATTAATGATGGATACTTTATTATAAAGAAAAATAATTATTGTTATTAATAAAAGGAAAAAATAACTCTCAAGTTTTGATTGGAAAAGTGAATTAAGTATTTAGGGTTAGAATTTGAAGATGGAAAACATAATCTACAATCTCATATACTAAATAAAATTTAAGAATTTCCTAGTGAATTAAAAGAAAAAAATCAATTACAAATATTCTTAAGATACTACTACAAAAAGGAGCAATTAAGTCAAGATTTAAAGTTGGTTTTACATGTCAACCAACATTACACATAGGATTTTAAGTCAGTTTTATGTGTCAACCTACTTAAGCCACTGGTAGTGTCGATTAACACGTAGAACCGACTTAAAATCCTACATGTAGCATCGATTATACGTGTCAGCTAATGCTATTATTTTCTTTTTCTTTAATTTTTTAAGTCAGTTGAAGCATACATTAAGAAATTTACAAAAATGCAAAAACCTTTTCAAAACAAATTGAAAAAAAAATCAAGTTTGGAAGTAGATAGAACGTGATACTTTGTACATGATAAGGTAAAAGCACAGGTGAAAAATTTACCAACTTTATACCATCCACGTCCAAATGATAAAATAATAATTAAAATAGATGCTTCAAATGAATATTAGAGAGCAATTTTATAAGTAAAAGTAAATAACAAAGATTAATATCTTTATGGATATACATCCAAATCTTTCCATTGTCAAGAATTCAATTATCATAGTAACGAAAAAGAATACTTAATTGTCAAAAAACTACTAAGAAATATGTAATATATGTAATAAGTTTCAGATTTATTGTCAGAATCAATAACAAGAATTTTTGTTATTTTTAAAGGACTAATATTATAGGTGATTATAAACAAAGAAGATTTTTCAGATAGTAACAATGGTTTAACCACTACAATTTTGATATCGAACATCTTCCAAAAAACAATAATAGTTTAGTAGATGTCCTTACAAGAGAATTAACACCTTTAACTATTTTTGTTCTTACAGGAATGGAACATCTTGATATCAAGATCAAGATAAATGAAAAAGTCATAGGAATCCTTTAGAAATAACTTAAGGTTTTATACCTAGATAAGTCTCTTTTGGAGATAGGAATTAATCAGGAAGAACTTAGTAGTTCAAAACCAACATTAGTGTCTAAAAACTCTGAAGTCAAATCCATCTCAAAGATTTATTCTAAGGAAGGTAAAACTTCTAAAGAAGGAACTCAAAATGATAAGGAAGAACCTAATAGTGCAAAAGAGGGTAACAACTTTGAAATGAAAAAGGAAAAGCTCAATTGTGTTGAAGAAGCAAAAAAAGACTTATATGATCTATAATAGTCCAAAACCAAAAAATTACAGCAATTGATCTGAAGCAACCAAAAAAATTATTGGATTTAGTAGAATAACTCCTAGAGCTTTAAATAATAGAAAAAAGCTGAAGTCAGTTATGCCAACTATAGAGTACAAAAACTATTAACCTCAAAAGATATAGTTAAAAATTACTCTGCCACATTAAAGCAACAACCATCGCCACCAAGGTGGTTGAAGACCTTAGGAAAGAAAGTATAATCACCAATACTATTCAAAGAAACATCTCTCATAGATACAATAATGATAGTATGACAACTAGTATTATTCAGAGAAAAATAATCTAGGAATACATTGGTCATTAAAGATAGAAAAGACCAATACAAGAATTTAATTAAACCACAATAGTTGAGTTTCTATAACTTAGTTAGAAAATCTACTTAGGAACATATCATGGATATGAAATTTTACACCACGAAAAAATATTTCTTACGTGCAGTAAATTTAATGTTCTTAAAAGACCTGATCTAATTTTTGTTTATAATGCTTTCCATGTAGGTTTAATTGAGAACCTATATCTATGAATTAATTTAAATGAATTAAATTATTTAAAAAAAAATTCAAGAAGGATATCAAGAATTTCAAGAAGAAGATCATAATAGATGATAAGTTTGTCTATCTCATATTTTTTTAATTCACTTATGGATTGAAATAAGGAAGGTTGTATTAGTTCTTACAATTTTATCAAATTAGGGATTTCCAACACTAATAGAGAAATTAAAAAACCAAGGGCACCTCTAGAAAAGGAACTCAATATAAATGAACTTTGTATTCTAAGAGGACATATGCTAAGTCAAATTTATAATGAACTTAAAAAAATTGATAATTCTTCTGAAATCAAGGTAAATTACTCAACTAATAAAGTTATAATTACTTCTTATAGCATTATGAATCTCACTGAGAAAATGGTGAAAAATCATTGAGAAAATTAGTAAGTTTGAAGCAAATTTTAACAATAATAATCTAGAAGTTTGTCAAGAAACAAGAAAGACATTTTGTTTTTACGACAAGAAAACTACTAAGGATAAAAAATACATTCACTACATTAGAGATCAATATGATGAGGATACATCATCATCTATGTCATCAAAGGGACTGTTGATAAATATTTAAAAATTACATTTCTTACATATATTTTCTTAGATATTTATATATATTGTTTTTATCAATGAAGTCATTTTATGCACTAAATTAAGAAGTTTCATCACATTATTTTATTTAAACATATTTTTAGGATAAGTGTTGATCTAATATGATTTATGTGTTATATGATAGACTTTATTGAGTTTTTTTCATATTTTAAATGGTTGAAGATGCATTCAACTTGCTTTGTGAGATTGTTTAAGAAACTTGAAAGGAAAATGCGTTGCATTGAAAAGAAAATGCAATGATCTAAAATTTTATGTTAATCAGTTTATTAGATTCAAAATGTAAAAAAGTAGACAATTCTCGATATTCAAAAGACTATTTGAATCATACGCCTAAAATGACAACTTACATTCACACTAACACTAGTTTTTTTATTGTCTATAAAAGGAGATAAGTTTCTCAACAAAAAAGGATGACTTATGTTGGAATTTGAGAGGTAAAAGAGTCCACGACTTGGTATATGACTAGGGTAAGGAGATACAGACTTCTGAAGAACTTTGTCCTAACTTGTAAGAAATAGAAAAATAAAACACTTATAGAATTCACACAGTTGAAGCAAAAAGATATAATATCAAAAGCAAATAAATTTAATAATAGATATTATATATATCAAACAGAAAGCAAGTAAGAATATAAAAGCTTTCTAATCTAAGTTAAGCTTTTAGTATGTTGATACATACATACCTTAAACTTGGATTATATTAGTAGAATATGAAATAATGCATAACACTCGATATAATGAGGTTAACCCATATCAAGATCGTATCTATATGGCAACATCCTTAGGTTGGTGAAGGCAATCACTCATAAGCAAATAATTCACTAAGAAATAAACAAGTTACAACTCTAATATATAGTAAAATCACTATTACCTCTATTAGTTGGGTTTGATATCCTAACTACCTACTATTGCTTTCACTTGCTGATTTCATAACTTTTTGGTTCAAAACTTGAATCCAATTATCCTACACAACCAACACCACCCAATGTGATGTGATAGGAAATCAATGTTCAATAATAGTAAGTTTATCAACTCATAACCTTACGGGACACATGAGACACTACTAATATCAAATTTCATATGCAAGACACATGGTCAAATGACATACTCAAATAGACTATGATTTGATTACTACACTCATAAAAAGGGCCCATTCTCAAATATAAGCTCTCCAAAATAATTTCAAAATCAGATATAAATCTTAGTGTGTATTTTGGCAGTATTTTAGCTCTTGAACAAGGGTTTAATAAGAGAGAATTGAATTGGGTATTTATAGAGCTCGATTTTAGCACCTCGCTGGCCATACCATCAGACACCTCACTAAGGGTTTTAGTAAGGGTAATGGTGAGGTGCTAAAAATTTGATTTTTTTTGCAGAAAATACCGTGTACTATCCATAAATACCTATACCTAAAACATGCCAAAAATCACAAGAAAAAACATCAACTCACTTGTATGCTCACTCGTCGAAAACCAACACCTTATCTAGTATGCACACTACGATAACTAACCTCATGATGCGTGTAAATATGCTTGCATATAAAGTGTATCTAAGTATGTGTGTGTGTGAATTACTGATCTTAGTAACGAACCTTATACAGAGGAAGGTAAAAATACTAAATAAAATAATAGACATCTTGTTTTGAACATGGAAAGCCAATACACAAACACAAGTACAATGGAACTTACATGAGCTTTATCTCATGTTACTCATTTAGTTTTGTTATCTTTATTTATAACATGTCTTGCTAGAACCTTATCTAGAGCCAAGGGTGAAACTTTAATGAATTTATAGTATTGGTCTTCATTCTTTCTTTTTAATCTTCAATGAAATCCTTTAGTTAATTGAATCATATGTATCAAAATTATGTTTGGTTTGTTTAAGACTTTGACTCATTGTTAAAATTATGAATGATACATTGAATTCTTAGACTATTTGAACGTGTCAAATTCATGGTTTAATGCATAATATATTATTATTATAAAGGGTTATCTTTTAAATATATTTATGCAATAACTTTCGATTAAGATCAATTCCTAAATGAGTCTTAGTTAAGTTATAATATGAATAAAGTATAACTATTATAAATGTTTCAAAGTAAATCCCTAATGCTTTGTTGATTTTGTTTATTGAATTTATGTTTACTATATATAAACCAAATAGTCAATCTTTCACCTTCAATTGACCTGAAATATTTCTTTTGAATTCCTTGAGGATCGACAATCGAATTTCCAAACTTTATTACTTCAGACAATATGCATTTAGGTATTACAACCTTTAGGTTTTAGCAACTATTAATAGAAAACAATAAAGAGGAATAAAATGTAGAACCCACATCTTTAGTTGATAGATCATACCAAGGAAATTCAAGACATAATTTGAAAAGCCAAAAGTATAAAGTTAGGTGAATTATTAAAGTAGGGGTAAAACAATGATTTATCACTATTGTAAATAAGGTTTCCCTGTTCTTTAAAAGGAACCATTATTTTCCTTAATTAGACACAACTTCAGCAATAGCAAACTCTCTACTTTAAAAAGTATTCATCCAGTAGCTATGTATCTAGAAACTATGAGCGGTTAAAAATTTCTTCATAGTTATTAGTTGGCTTTTAGAATTGTAATAAATATTAATATTATAAATAAAATGGAGTATAGTCACTCTTTTTCTATTATATGGTAAGTCTAATTTGAACACTATATCATGTACAGATGCAAGAGCTTAACCATTACTAGGAGGGTATTAAGGCATGAGCAAGCTAAGGCATATAAGGTGTAACAAAAGAAGACAAAAAATGGAAGAAAAGACCTTAGTGGACCCATTGAATTATGGTATAATAATTATAATTCTAAGTCAACTAAGGATATTGAGTGATAAAATATTTGTTTATAACATTTATAAAACTAATAAATAAGAAAATGAAGACAAATAAACTGTAAGTTTTGTTGTTCTTGTGTCTATGTGCTGGCATATACAGAACATGGTATATGTTTTATTTTGCTCAATGTTCTATCATCCTCTGTGTAATTTTGGTTACTGTAGATAATTAATACACACACATAGTTAGAAACACTTTATACGGAAGCATGTTTACACATACCATAAGGTTTATTTTCATAGTGTGCATGATAAGCAAAGTGTTAGTTTTTGACGAGTGAGCCAACATTGTCATTTATATTTTTGGTTCGTTTCGGGTGTGGGTATTTGTGAAAAATAATTGGTAATTTTTGAAAAAAAGTAAATTTTTAGTACCTTACCAACAAGCTCACCACCACTCTTGGCGAGGTGGTTTAAATACATTTTTAGGATTATAAAGTTCGTTATAGTCTTGTCCCAAAATACTTTTTTGGGACAAATAATTTTGTTAAAAATGTTTTCTCATATTATATTTTCTAAAACTATATATTTTGTCATAGTTTTGTCAAAAATTAACTCTATTGAGTCAAAATATTTTGCTAAATATTCATCCTTAAATATATTTTTAGGATTATAAAATTTGTTATAGTTTTGTCGCAAAATACTTTTTTGAGACAAATAATTTTGTCAAAATGTTGTCACATATTATGTTTCCTAAAACTATATATTTTGTCATACTTTTGTCTCAAATTAACTCTATTGAGTCAAAATATTTTGCTAAAAATTAATTCTTGAATATATTTTTAAGACTAAAATTTGTTATTGTATTATCTCAAAATACTTTTTTGAGACAAATAATTTTGTCAAAATGTTATCTCATATTGTTTTTTGAAACTATATATTTTGTTCTACTTTTGTCACAAATTAACTTTATTGAGATAAAATATTTTGCTAGAAAGTCGTCCTTAAATATACTTTTAGGATTACAAAGTTTGTTACAATTTTGTCATAAATTACTTTTTTGAGACAAGTATTTTGCTCAAAAACTTGTCATATATATATCTTTTAGTACTAGATATTTTGTTCTACTTTTGTGCCAAATAATAATTTATAAGGCAAAATATTTTGTCACACTTTTGGGGACAAACATTTTATAATGTTAAAATTTTAACAAAATAAATTTGTCCTAAAAATGACATGTAAAATTTATAATGACAAATACTAATGTTTTTACAACAAAAATTTTCATCATATCAAGGATAAAAGTTTTGTGACAAAATACTTAATTTTTAAGGACAAATTTATGTTCTTTAAAAATTCAATAAGACTATTATGTTAACATTTTAAAAGACAAAATTAGTATATTAAAGGACAAATATTTTGTTCTTAAAAAGGTTGCTCTTTTAGGACAAAATTTAATTTTGACTTTATGCAACTCTCACTTTGAAACAAATGAAATGACAAATATATTTTGTCTCTTGTTCATATTTAGGACAAAATATCAACTTTATGGATAAAACTACTTGTCCTAAAAGACACATTTCCTTGTAGTGAGACTATAAAATTTATCAATTTAATTCATTTTGAATTAAACCAATGGAATCAAATTTTTTAATTTAAGTGAATTAATTATATCATATTTAGTTTTATATGATACAGGGAAATTTTGTAAGTAATTTTTATGTATTAATTATATTGATAAATTAATAAAAATAATTTAAAATTGGAGGAAAAATCTGTTGCTATATATTTTTGATAGGTGGGAAAATATACTACTAGTTTTTTTTATAAATTTAGTTTGTAATTAAAAATGGATTGAAAATAACAGTTGGTAGGATATTCACTAATTTAGAATCATTAACTAGCATTTTTTTCTCTTTCTTATTTAACTCTTTTGCTCTTCTTTAAAACCTATTAAAAAAATGTTAGCTAATGATTCTAAATTAGATAATACCCCGCAAACAGTCATTTTCAATCCATTTTTAATTACAAACTAAATTTATCAAAAAAAAAAAAAACTAGTTGTATATTTTCCCACTTATCAAACAAAAATCTGTAACGTAGATTTTCCCTCCTATCTAAAATTATTTTTATTAATTTATCAATAAAATTAATACATAAAAATTACTTGAAAAATTTCCCTCCATCGTATAACACTATATATGATATAAATTAAAAAATTTGATTCGATTCATCTAATTCAAAATGAATTAAATTAATAAATTTTATAATCAAATCCGTTTAAAATTCAAAAGTATATAATTTGTTTGAATTCAAATCGACAGATTTTATAATTTATTGTAGTTAATTTGGATATATTTATTATTAAATTATAAATAAATGTATATTTTATTTTATAATATATTACATTTAAATAATATAAGTATCCTAATTATATTAGATTATTATTTTAACTTAAAAATAAATATAAGTTTTTATAATAATTTAATAATTATATAGATATTTTTTATTCTCTTAGTTATGACTATAAATAATAAACTTTTCTAAAGATACATCAATTTAAAATTTAAATATTATGTATATCATATTTTATAAATTATAGTAATTCATAAATAAATTTCAATATCAACATATCTTATCCAATCTTAAAAATTTGATATATTTAGATTCACATTGGTTCGGATTGATTACATCATTGGAAAGAATTTGAATTAAAAATCTAGAAATACGATTTGGATCGAATGGTATTCAAATTGACATAGTCAAAGGTTTTTATTTGTTATGGTTGTAAAATTCTTCGTATGTTGTTACATAATGTAGCAACTAGAAAGGCACGAAACTATTTTAATGAAATATGTAACCTTGCTATTCAACACATTCATATCTACAAAACTTAAAAAATTTCTTTTCTCATTATTTTTTACACTTGCAACTACATTAGAAATCAAAGGAGCATTTCTTTGCGCTTAAGTATATTGGTACCGATGTAATTATAATATCCCTTTATTATTTGTTTATATTTTAATTTATCTTTTTTTGTTAAGTTTTGCTGTAACTTTATATATTATTACTACTTAGACAATCAAAAACTGAGTTTTATTTTGTTTTGTACCAAATATACCTTTCATAGAAATTAAATATCAATTATAAACTGTTATTTTACAAAAATAGTGAAATCAAGGACAACAATATTTACTGTAAAAAATTTAGGTGTATTTGAAGGAAAAATTTTGTCCCTATTGTTATATGAATTTTTATTACAAATTTTAGTATAATTTTTCAATAAATTTATTAATATTTTAAGGACAAGTTTTTTTGTCACAAATTTATGACGGGAAATTTTTAAGGACAATGAAGAATTTTGACCTTAATAAGTTATTTATAACGAAAGTTTTGTCACAATGTTTTGTTCTTGTTGATTTTTAATAATCAAACATAGAGTCAACTTCATTTGGGACGAGTAATAAATATTTGCCCTTGAAAATAGTACTTTCAAGGACAATAATTTTTTGGTCTACCTTTTTGTCCTTGATACTATTTTCTCTTATAGTGCCAAAACACCTTTAAACAGCAACATCCAATAATCTCAGTGGGACACACAATTAAGCCACGAACTATTAATCATATACGTGGGACATAGTCAATCCACGTATTGTGCACAACCAAATATATGAGAACTCAACCAATTCTGTTCAATCCATTCACATGAGTTGTTCTCATATATAAACATTTGCGCAAAGACAACAAGTAGTCAACACACGGATCATTGCCACACATGATCTTCATATAAGATAAAGTTGCACGAGGGAAATTATCAGTCAACACATGGCTCTCTACCACATAATCTTCTCACCAAAAACCAACTCTCAAACATAGCTATGGTTTTTTTCACTTCGTCACAAATCACTAATATAGAATAACACTCAAGATAATAGTGATCTGGATACATAAAAATCAAATGTTAACTTGATAGAGCCTTACCATAACCTTGTCGAGGGGTATTTATATAAGTTACCCAATGGACGGACCTTCTCTCCATGACCTCTCCATTGTCTTCATTGACCACCTTGCCACAACCTTGTCGAGGGGTCGAGGAGTACGCAAGGTGCCAAAAATCATATTCTTTTTTTGTTTCAAAAATTACCGAGTAATTTTCAAAAATACTTGCACCTGAAACGAAACAAAAACACGAGCGATAATGCCGACGAGCGAGCATGATGCTCAACCTATCATGTACACTACAAAATCCAACCCCATAGTTAAACATGCTTGCATATAAAGTGTACCTAACTATATACGTATGGACATTATTGATTGTCAATAACCAACCTTACATAGAGAAAGAAAAATACATTAAATAAAAAAAATATACTCCATAATTTGCACAAAGGAAGTTGACATAGGACTTATAATCTCTTTTCCTTTCAGTGTCAAAACATTGCACAACTAAGTACAAACACACATCAATCACGAGATGATATAAAGATAACCTAAAGATGTTTGTTTTCATGAACAAAACATCAATGTACACCTAACATCGAAAAACATACCTAGTCTAAGTGCATCCATCTTTTGTGCTATATCCATCTTCTTAAATAAACTTATCCGCACGCTTTCAATTTGAAATACAAGGGTTTATCACATTTGCATACTACAAGTCAAAAGCTCGAAGGCTTCAATGTATACATGAAACAAACATATATCTCGTGAACATATAATGTAGAAATAGCATGTAGTATATCCAAATACTATCGCGTTACCCCTATATATGTACAAATCAATAGGCTAAGCACAATCAATATATAGCATTAACAAATACAATCTACGTGAAACATAAATATGGAAACTCCCTTTAAACATATGTAACATTCGCCCTAAGTGTGTGCATATTAGGTAACCATAATGCAATGTAAACTACACTCTCCATCCCATGTAACAAATAGCATGTTAAGAAACAAATACAATGCATAAAAAAAACAAGTTGTGCACACTTCTTTGTCTTTTTGACAAGGAAAGTCAAAGCAAACATACATCGAGTATGCAACATACCACACCTTTATATAAGGGAGATAAGTCAAATAGAAATGCAATAACCCTAACATTCATGCAACACAATAGAGAAGATTATAGCAAACACAATATGAACTAACACATGTAGTCATAAAAATAGACAAAGAATGACATTGAGGCAACACCAAGGTAAAAATATGCAACAAACAACAAACTAAATGCATAGACAAACCAAGAGAATTATAGACATAAAATATCTCTCTAATGCAATACATAGAATGGAAAGGAATAAGAGCTTCACAATGTTCTTACAACACATTGACATAATGGAATGTCAAACACCAATTCCATATAAATATGTTAGCGAATCCATAAGAATAAGTTAAGTAGTAGTCCAACTATTTTCCAAGTCGATACATTCCTAGTGACTCAACTTTCTTCTTCCAAACATTAACATCACATAAATGTGTTAGCGAATTCCTATGAAGTTGACTAATAGTCTAATTATTTTTCAAGTTGACACATTCCTATTGACTCAACTATTTTCTAAGTTAACACTCTTAGTGACTCAACCATCTTTCCCAACAACAATTGGGTGTATTCAATCCTGTAACCTCACTTTATACTATGTACACACACATGAAAAGAAATCGCAGTCTACTAAAGAAAACATGAATGGTGCATTCTAATAGCAAATACCAAGCAATGAACTACATGTAGAAAATATGCAATAGCTACTACAAAACAAGAAAGTTGCTAAACACATAAGATGACATGTGAAACAATAGAATGCATACTATGCATGCTACATGTCACACTAATAGTCTTATTTATGCACAATTCATACAAAGTGATGTCAAAAAGAAGGAACCATCACAAGAACATACATCATAATATAAACACCTAAACAAGAAAAACACAAAGGATGCAAGAACATACACAACATTTCCTCTGATATCATACAACAGACACAAAACTCATTCCTAAATGTGAGCATGTTAGGAAATAAACATGTTATGCATCCTACACTCTCAAAAATCCCCCAGAGTAAAAGAATCTACACATAGTAAAACACAGAAATACTAAAGTAGGGAAGAATACTAAACAAGATAAGAAAAACTCACAAAGGAGAAACATGCAAGTAGAGAGTAAACCCCTTAATCTCACGAAACGCAATAACAAAAAAACAAATGGGTTGATAACGAGTGGCCTCAAAGGAGATCATAGGCCAAAAATATAGGAATGTTTCCCAAGAGAGATCATGAGAATAAATTGTACAGTAATTCCATAAGAGAGAGAAATGGAAACAAATGTCACACATTTTCCTCGAAAGAGATCATTGGTAACACTTGCATCATCGCTAGTCAAGAGAAGGAAAGAAACTAACTAACTAGTGAGCAACACAAGTAATAACTTGAAGAGAGAGAAGAAACAAGATATGCTACTAAAAAAATCTAAGCATATGACAAAGGCTCAGGTTCCAACATAGAAACAAGAGACATGCTTAGATAGGTTCAACAACCTAAACATCAAGAAAGCCAACTAAACTCAAATTCTACTCACAATAGTGCATGTTATTCAAGAGTCCTAAAAATAGATAAATAATTTATGACATATAAATTCACAAGGCAAATCCAAACAAGCATAGTACAAAGAAAATGGAAGAAGCATTCATGTAGGCATGCTTGTAACATACCACAATTGTCTCCAAAATAACATCTAAAGCACAAGAAAAGGAAGAACAGGTAAACGATGAACTTCAAATAAGAGGATACAAAATGAGAGCCAACATACAACATAATAGATACAGGAAAGAAGAACCTAGTAAAATAGGTGAGTTGCAATCTATATGACATGTCATATGAATGACAAAAATGTTGATGAAAAACTCATAATACTTTAACATTACATGATGAAAACATGTGGTGTGATGCTTATGTAAATAGCCATAAAAGAAGAAGTAGTAAGTATGGAAAACACACATAAAGAACATGTCAAAGAAACTTGCAAGGGAAAGAACTAGTGAAACAATTAGGCATAGCAACAAATACGACAATTAACATATTGTGCAAGACAAAGATGTAGTGACAAAGATAAATGAATAAACAAGAAAATAAGGAACATGTAAACAACAAAGGTTCATAAAGATAAACAACCTCAGGGTAAAGAGATACAAATTCCTTAGAGACTTATACCAAACTTGCATGCTAATAAAATATAGAAGTAATATAAATTAATTAAGAAGTAGAAAGATTAATTTAATATAACAAAAGTAATAAACAAAAAGCTATAGGCAAGCATAATAGAAGAAAAGGAAAGAAAGCATGCAATTATTTAAATTAAATAGGCTTTTTAATTAGAGTCTAGCTCTAGAATGTTTGCATATACACGATAAAAACTTAGATTATACTAACACAACGATATAATTATACATAACAACAATGAAGGAGTCTAAGACATAATACAAATGATAACATTAGCTCCTTAACTCCTTAAGAACTCTAACCAAACACACAACATCATATAGAGACCCAATCTATGTGGTAAAATCAGGTTAAGGTGATATTAACTCCTTTAAGAACTCTAACCAAACACAACAACAATAAGCAATGATAACATTAATCACAACTAACCAAAAATAGTATATAATAGTCAGAAAACAAGAAATAAATAATAAAAGATTTCTAATCAAAGTTTAAACTTCAGTATGTGTAGACATACATAATTTAACTTCTACTTCTACTAGCCTAACATTAGAGCATGCATAACAAATGATATAACGAGGTAAACACATATAGAGACCCAATCTATGTGGTAAAATCATCGGGTTTCTTATGGCAATTACTTAATAGCAAACAATTCACTAAGCAATAAAAAAATTACAACCTTGATAGAAATAAAAACCTCATGATCTATATCAGTTGGGACCATTATTTGAACTATCTTCCCTCATTTGCTGCCTCCATAATAACCCGGTTCTACCCATGAACCCAAGTGGTGTTATCAGAAATTTTAGATCAGTAATGTGAAATGTGAACAATCACTAGAACCACTATTGAACATGAACATCCAATAATCTTCGTGGGACACACAATCAAGCCATAAACTACCAATTGTATACATGAGACACACAGTTAGTCCACGTATTTCACACAACCAAGTATATGAGAACTCAACTAGTTCAGCTTCATCTACTCACACAAAGTTCTTTTAATATATAATAAGTTGCACGAAGGTAACAACTAATCGGCACGTGGCTCAGCACCACACGCATTTTTCATATAAGATAAAGTTGCACAAGGAAAACTACCAGCCAACACATAGCTTTCTGTCACATAGGCTCCTTACCAAAAATCAACTAGCAAACACTATCTTGAGTACTCACCACTCAAAAGTATGATTTTTCTCATTCATTCATGAATCACTCATGTCATACAAAACTCAAGATAATAGTGATCTGGATATAGAAAAATGAAAAGTCAATTTGACATAACTCAGCTACAATTTTTCTAGATTCCGAACACAAAGAGAAGGGGATATTTATAAAAGTTATCCAATGGTCGGACCATCTTGCCAAAAATCATATTTTTTAGTTCAAAAAATTGTTGATTAATTTTCATAAATAACCACATCCAAAACCAAACAAAAGCACGAACAACAATGTCAACTCGTGAGCACTCAACTTAGCATGCTGATAACTGTATTTTATATAGTTATTTTCATCTATTTTATTAATTATAATTGCTATGTTCTTTATATTTTTGGTTATTTTTAGTTAAATAAATTAATATTTTCTCTTTATGTGTTAAGGAATATATTTTGAAGAAAATTAAATAAATTGAATCGAAAATGTACTTAATTGTAAATTTATGTCCAAAAATCTAATTTCAAATAAAAGAGTGCTTAATTCCAATTTATAAAAGTATAAAATATAATTTAAATTAATATTGGGTTTAATTTTAATTAATAAAAGTTTTAGAATTTAATTTAAATTAGAAAAGGGGCTGAATTGTAATTAAAGAAAGTTTAAAATGTAATTTGAATTAAATTTGTCGGTAAAAATGCAATTAAGGAAATTTATATTCTGTGAAAGAAAAGGAAGCCACACACACCATTATTTACGGGCGACACCAACTGTTCGATCAGATAATTAACGGATACGATGAGGCGCGTGGATTGCAAGCGCGACAAAAGAGAGTGAACGTGGATTTCAGGGTTTACGCGGCTCGGCGACCCAGTGGAGCCCACCTGCCGTGCAGGCCGGCGTGCAGTGTGGGACCCACGTGTTTGTTACGAGTATGCCAAAGGGTGTGATCCTGTGCGGCGAAACCACGTGCAATCGTTCCTTCCAGCTATTTAAAGTCTTCCATTTGTCCCACGTTCCCTTCAAACAATCATGTGATGACACGTGGCACATTTGGGTGAACGTAAAAGCGTAGAATCGCGCACGCATCTTAGCAGATGTCTGTCACGTTTCTCGTGCCCCAATCCCGTGCGAAAATCTATCGTGCGCTTGTCCTTGATGTCCAATAATATTCTGCCATGTGTCCTATCATTTCTTTCAGCGAATCATACGCTGACACGTGTCACGTAGATTGAATTAAAAAAGATCCAAAACAGCGCCCCTATTTTTGATGTCTCTCACGCGTATGTTTAAATAATAATTTCGATATCCCATTTCCCATAAGTGTGTCTGTGTAATTAAAGAAAAATGTATATTTTTTAGATGTATTTTTGGTGCTATAAATAGGGCTTTTATTGCTAGTTTTTAAAGGTTGGGTTTAGGGGTTCGTTTTTGATAGACTTGGACTATGGAACACGCAGAAGCCATTTTTGGCTTCTGCTGTGTTCTACGTGTGTCAAAATTTAGAATAAAAAATGTTTTAATTTTCTTTGTTCTTCATCTCAAATTCCTTAACTGTTGTAATTTTAATTTTAATTAATGAAGTAATTTAATTTTTCTAGGGTTGCATTTTATTTAAATTTATGAAGCTTTGATTTTAATTATTTTTGAAAGATTTATAAGACGTTTGATTTGTTTATTCTATCTGTGCTTAATGCTTTTTGATTATTTACGAATTTTATCAAAATGATCCGTGGCACTTAAATAAACTTGGAAGAGGCATTTTTGTGTATATTGCTCATGGATAGAATGACATGTATGATGAAGAATATGAATATACCCTAATTGTACGTGTGATCATTTGAAAACTTAGAATGTAATGAATCTTGGTGAATTTAATTCTCATAGGAATATAGTGAATTAATTTAACGAGGTGTGTTTCTACGGAGCTCGTAAGAGATGTATGGATAAAATTAGAAGTTTTTGGTTGATAAATTAAATGTACTAAAAAAAATATAAATCAAGAGAAAATAACATGATTAGAGTGGATTAATTTGATGAAAAACTACAATCCTAGATTTCTTTTATTTTGTTATTAAACTCTTTTCTTAAACTTTTTCTAATTAACGATTATTTTGGATAAAATCATTGAAAATAATTTTAGTACTCAACAAATTGAGTAACAAATCTGTGTGGGAACGATAACTTACTTATCAAATTTTATTACTTTTGATTGTGTATGCTTGCATGTTTTATGTTCTCCAAAAGAGACAACACATGCATACTACGAAAATCAATCTCATAGTGTGTAAATATGCTTGCATACAAAGTGTATTTTAACTATGTATGTGTATATATTACTAATCGTCAATAATCAACCTTATATAAAGAAAGATAGATACACTAAGTAAAATAAACAGTGTTTTGCATATGATAAGCCAACACAGGCATAAAAGATTATAGGACTTACATAATATATACATTTTTACGTCTTTTTTACACCAATGAATATCAAAATGTCCATATAATAAATATATTTTTATGAATAAGTATATTTTATAATGCAATTGTTCTTATTATATTAAGGTGACAATTTATACCGGTCATGATTATTAATTTAATGTATGTTCGATCAATTCACTTATGAACATATCAATTTACTAATAATTTTTATCTTGAGATCATAACATATCTCATATCAATTAAAAATAATAATCAGCTAATTTAAATTAATTTTAAGCAAAAGATACTTATTAAATTCAATCAAGTCATTTATATCATTCATGTAGGATTAACTTCTTAAATAGTAAAAATATTAATTGAATAAGTTAATATACTGTTATATTATATTTGACTTATTTAGTAAATAAAGTTATGCAACTATTATCAATATATAGATTATCAGTCATGTTTATATTGTATTTAGATTCTATTACTTATACAATAGTTATTATTATATATTTATTCATCACGAAAGTAACAAATTAATTAACAATTTGTTTTAAGAGTATTTTACAAACCATTTTATAAAATATTTTAAAATCAATTTTTTTATTCGTAATAAAATTAGCTTAAAAATTTATATTTAAAGACTTATTTTTTATTTTATAAAATAAAATAAAAATTTGAAACAATAATAATCAGTAGTCAATAATTAATATTACTGTATATTTATCAAATCTAAATCATCAAATTAAAAGTTAATTTCTAACTATTAAAATAGAAGACATTTTGGAGTTTTCCATTTCATTAATCAAATTGACTCTTTTACAAAATAGAGAAGAGATAGATATGTAATAGAGAAAATTATTCTCTAAAAATAGAGGCGATTAGCTTTGTAATTATTTTGATGCATGTGTAAAACTCCTTCGTTGTAATTCTAAACTACACTAAATATAATTTTGATTATCATTACAAGTCCTTGAAGTTGTACACAATGACATCTGGATGAAAAAGTACATTCAATAGTGAGATAGTGAGAATGAAGACTAAATTAGATAATTTAACCGTTAAGTTTAAAAGAAGAAATTGATAAAATTATAACATCAAGTAAAATGTGGCTATCTAGCTAGCTAGTCAAAATCATCATGGTCTATGAATCTTAATTTATAGTCTACGGACCCAACAATGGTAAAAACAATCACACAACCTTAAATGATAACCATCCCAAGACCCTTGGCCACCAGAATGCTTGCCTATGATTTGACTGGCAACTTTGCTCACTGTGGAAAACACCCAAAGCCTCAGTACATAAATGTACAGGCGGTGAAAGTGGAGTTCCACAATTGTACTAGCAATAACAAAAGCATGGACTTGCACCAACTCGATCATAAGATCCTTGTCCTCCAAGATGTTTCGATGTACACTCTCTATGCAACTACTTTTTATAGTATTACACACACATCTAGAGATGTAAAGTTGATTCTCTCATTTTATCTCATGATTTATTTAGTCTTTCTAATAGACTTATAATGTAATATTTTTTCATCTTATTTAAATATTGTTTATCTCATTTATATTATAGTCATAATAAACCTAATTTTAAATATATATTGTATCATTTTTCTTATTAAAGTTACATTATAAATTATTTATCATATTTTTTATTTTTTTATATTATTATATTTCTCATTTAGATCTATTAGAGACAAATAAAATATCTCAATTAGTATCATTTCATTACCATCTCATCTCATTAAACATTAAATGAGACAAGATAAAATAAATTTTGAAAATTAATAGAATGTTACACACCCAATCTTTTCGTACATATCTTCTCGTTCCCCCTTGAAAATTATATTATCACTTTTGTAGTATAGTACATATACGATCATGATAAGACATATGGACAAAATTAAAATAAAAATACAGAGAGGTTAATTCACTGTTACAATAAAGAGTATTTAAGTTAGGATTTAATGTCCTTATAAACTAACTTAAAATTTAAAATCAATTAAAGTTAAAAACTGACTTTAAATGGACTTAAAATTAAAAAAGTATTAAAAAAATAAAAAATAGTTTCAGTTGACATATACAACCAACACTACATGTGACACGTAACATCGATTGTACACATCAATCGACAAGTAATGTAGCGTTGGTTGACACGTAGGACCGACGCTACACATGGTGTAGCATCGGTTCTACGCATACATAGGACTAATGCATCACGGTTAGCAATAGTTCTACGTGTCAACCAACATTACACATGACAAGTAGTGTTGATCCTACGTGTCAACTGACACTACAAGTGGTGTGGTGTCGATTGACGTATAGAACTGACGCTACGTGTCATGTATAGCATCGGTTGACACGTAGGACCGATGCTACATACTACATGTAGTGTCAGTTGACAAGTATAACTGATGATAATTGCCTTTTTTTCCTTTTTCTTCTTTCTCCCCCTTCCTCAACATTTTTTGCTATTATTCCTTATTTCTCTCTCATACGTGTGATATTTCTAACAATTTTCGACCATCATTTCCAACGTCGTCAGTTTGGTTTTGTTTCTCTCCACTTTCTGATCTATATCCATCCTTTTTTTAACTTAATACTCATTATTTTCTAACCCATTTTCCTTCATTGTCTCACTTACTAAACACATTTTTCCTTCATTTTCTCAATTGTTTTAATTTTATAAGTATTTATATGAATTATTTTACACTTATTATTGATGTTTTATATTTTTATTGTTTTTTTGTCAAATTATTTTTTTATTTATATATATATTATGTGCTATTGATTATTTGTATATATTTTTGTTTTATGTAAGTTTTTTTGTTTTTATCCTAACTTAAAAGGAGACAAGGTATTTTTTATTTATTTATTTTAACTAATTTCATGTATTTTATGTTATATATATTAATTTATTTTGAATTTAAATTTTTTTGAACTTATTATTACATGTATTAAATAATATTATATATTGCTAATATTATGATGAATTTATTAATTGTTTGAATTTTATGAAATTATTTTTATATTGGTGATTAATACATTTATATTTTACTGGGTACATATTTAATATGTTTAATGTCATTAATAAAAAATGGACAAATTTTGGATGTCAAAGCGTAGAATTGAGTAGGACTATATTTCTGAAGTTGAAACTTTCTTAGAATTTGCCCGTAGAAATAGTAATAATGAAATCAGTATGATTCGATACTTATGTGTTAAATATAAAAATAATAAATTTCATGATGTTGATGAGTTTAAGTATCACCTTATCTATAATAGTGTTCTTTTAAGTTATAAATGTTAGTATTATCATGGAGAAAATATTTATGATACTCATGAGGAAGATATAAATAAGGATGTGAGTGAATTATATATATCTTATCAGAATAGACACTCTAGACATAATGTACATAAAAAAATATGTTTCATGCTATGAAAGATGAACTACATGAGGATGATCACGAAATCTTTAAAAAACTTTTAGAAGATGCTGAAAAGTTGTTGTATCCATAATGCAAGAAATACACTAAAATGTTGGGATGTGTTTATTTGTACAATGAAAGGCATTAAATGGTTTTTTTAACAATGGATTCACAGAATTATTAAATGTACTAATAGATATGTTTCTTAAGGGTAATGAGTTGACATCTTCAATGTATGAAATGAAGAAATATCTTAGTAGATTTGGCATACAATATCATAAGATTAATGATTTTTTAAATAATTTCATTCTTTATAGAAAAGTATATTAGACATTAGATGATTGTTCAGTGTGTAAAGAATCGAGATGGAAGCACGCTACAAATGAGACAACACCTAAGAAAGGCATGCCCGAAAAGGTTCTTTGGTACTTTCCTCCGATTTCTTGCTTTCAAATGTTGTTCAAAAGTAAAGAGACATCAAAGATGTTAACTTGGCATTCAGAGAATTGATTTGATGATGGGATGCTACATTATCCTTTCGATTCTCCAATTTGAAAATTAGTAGATAATTATCCCCTTAATTTGCATCTAATCCACGCAATCTTTGTCTTTTCATTTCTACCAATGGAATTAATCCACACAGTTTTCTTAGTAGCAAATATAATTATTGGCTAGTAATTATGGTAACATACAACATTCCTCTTTGGTTGTGTATGAAAAGAAAATTCATGATGCTAACATTATTGATCTCAAGATCGAAATAATCTAGAGTTGATATTGATATGTATTTGCAGCCTCTAATAGATGACTTAAAGATGTTGTGGAATGATGATGTAAATGCTTATGATGCACATAATGAAGAATACTTTAACTTGAGAAGGGTTCTTTTATGGACAATTAATGATTTTCTTGCCTATGAAAACTCATCAGAACATGCAACAAAAGTTTATATGGGATGCTTTATTTGTAGCGATGACACTTCTACAATTTATCTTGTTCATTGATGAAATATGTCTTATAGAAGACAAACGATTTTTACCATCTGTACACAAGTTTAGATACCAAAAGAAACCTTTTGATGGTGAAGAAGATCACGATTATGCACCAAGAACATTGCAATGGGTTGAGATAATAAGGCAATTGAATGATATGACATTCAAATAATATTTAAAGATTAAAAACGAATACTCATTGATGGAGAGACACAAAAGGGGTCAACTAATAAAAGGGGTGAAAATGAAAATGTTACTCAAGCAGTAGAACGTGATTGTTGGAATAAAAATCAATATTTTGGAAATTATCTTATTGGAAAGACCTACATATTCATCACATCTTAGATGTCATCTATATTGAGAAAAATGTATATGAGAGCTTGATTGGTACATTACTTAATATACCTGAAAAACAAAAGATTGAATTAAAGTAAGATTGGATCTAAAGAAACTAGGAATACGACCTGAATTGATACCAAGGGTGAAAAATAATAAGAATCAGGGTGAAAAATGATAAGAATCAAATATACTTTCTACAAACATCATATACAATGTTAACAAGAGAAGGATGTGTTTTGTAATGTTTACCGGATGTGAAAGTTCGTAAGGGTTACTCATCCAACTTAAGAAATTTTATGTCTATAATCAATAAGAAATTTTATAGATTGAAATCACATGATTGTCATATCTTAATGCAACAATTATTGCCAGTTGTTATTAGGTAAATTCTTCCAAAACATATTTGATTATCAATAATTTGTCTTTGTTCATTATTCAATACAATATGAAAGAAATCTATATCAATTGGCGAGTTAAACTCTTTACAGAAAGATGTTGTGGAGAATTTGTGTCTACTTGATAAATGTTTTTCTCCTTTTTTTTATATAATGATTCACTTATGTATTCATTTTGTTCAAGAAGTTCAATTGTATGGTCCTACTTACTTAAGGTGGAAATATCCTTTTAAGAGATACATGTAAGTCCTTAAAGGATATGTAAATAATAGAAATTGTCCTAAAGTATGCATGGTAGAACATTACATTGCTAAAATCCTATTGAGTTTTGTACTTAATACTTTAGTGGTTGTTCTGAAATCAGGAATCTTATGCACAAGTTTTTCTTAGAACATGATATGATCCAAGTATGCAACCTTATGCTTAGTGGAAGTAAGAAACTATTCATTGATCGCATTCGATGGGAAAAACCACACCAAATAATTTTAGTAAATAACAATGAGGCATAAGTATATATAGAGTAAGTAATGACATGCATGTCAGGTTCACCATTTTCTTATAAAATAAAATTATTATTTAATTAACTATTAATGACACGTAATTGATATATCTTTCGTAGAATACACTTGAACTTACTGCAGATCAATCTTCATTATAAAATAAGAGAGGATAAAAATGATTGTAAGATGAGTATAAACAATAACTCATTGATTGGTTTCATAACCATGTAAGTGTCACATACAAGAATTCATTAATGCACCTAATTAATGATTTATTCCTTTTTAAACACATTTCATGTTTTCATATGCATAGATTCTAGTTGAACTGAACAAACCCAATCATAAAATAATAGAAACTTTGGAATGGCTTACACATGGTCCAAAATTTGATGTCAAATAGTATTGTCCAAAATTTGATGTCAAATAGTATTCTAGTTTCACAATTAATGGTTCTAGATTTACACTACAAGAAAAGGACAAAGTCCAAGTAAACCAAAATAGTGGTGTGAAAATGGTTGTACGAACTTGGTAATTTGCTAGTTCAAAATATGATAATCTTGTACTTTCCGATAAAATATATTATGTTATAATTCAATAAATTTGAGATCTTAATTATGAGATCTTCCATGAAATAGTATTCTTGTGTGATTGGGTCGAAGAAACTATAAGTGTTGGATATAAAATAGATGATTTTTGGATTTATCCTTGTAAACTTATCCAAGATAGGTTACACTGATAATCCTTTCATGTTAGCACTTCATGCAAAACAAGTATTTTACATGAGCGATCAAATTGACACAAGATGGTTTTTTATGTTAACGCCTCCACAAAAAGAGTTCTATCATTGTGATGCTTTAGAAGATGATAACATGCTTAATACATTATCAAATATTAGTCATTTCTCAAAAAATTGCCTAAATTATGTGATGATCTAGTTGATGACGATGATTTTTCATCATATATTCGAAGTGATTGTGAAGGAATATATGATCGACAACCTAATTAAACATAATGTATGTTCTATATTATTCTAATAACTCTTGTTTATATGTTTAGAGTTGAAATTGTGAATTAATTTTTATTTCATCATTATTTGCAAATACTTCATGGATCTTAGGGTGCTAGAGATTATAGATCCAAATAATCCATTGGGCAATTTAAAAGAAAAGGGTTGGCCTAATATACCTGATGTTCCAACTTAATCCAAATGATAGAATAACTATTGAATTCGATGCAATTGGTAATCCATTGGGAGAACATGATGAACATTCTAAATCTTCTATCTATAGACTTGTCAAGTCAAGTATACCAATCAATATAGATGATTGGAGTAAAGTTGAAGATTGTAAAAAGTACAAGATATGAAAAACCAATTATGTAAGTCTCTTTTTTTTCTAATTAATTACACATTATATCTTTTTTGTATTATATCTCCTCTAAAATGCATTTTTTACAGATTCGTTTTAAAGTCCCCGTTAATTGGCCTAATAAGTGCTACAAAATTACAAATAAGGCATGGAATGATTACAAAACTTCCAAATTAGATAGAAATTATGTGTTTTCATACTTGGAATCTCTTAATGAAGAAGAAATGTATAAAATCCCTAAAGATCATCCATGGATAGAACCCCAAGTATGGAAAGAGTTCGTGGATTATAGACATACGAATGAATTTCAAATCATTAGTAAAGAACTCCAAAATATACAAATACAAAATATTCATCCTAGCCGTACAAGGAGGTCATCATATCCTAAGTTAGACAAAGAATGATAATATTAAGTTGTTAATTTATAACTATTTTTATATTTATTTTCCTCTACCTTAAGTTAACAAAATAGTTAATAAATTTATTTAATTTATGTATGTAGGAAACTAAATTGGGTAAACCAGTTACTTGAGCTAAACTATATATAGAAACAAAGACAACAAAAATGAAGAAGTCAAAATCAATGAATAAATTAAGAAAAGAACAACTCAATAAGTTGGTTAGTAAACTTGATATAAAGTACTTGGTATGATTTTTTCATATTTATGTAATAATGTATGATTTTATTTATTGCTTTATTATTTGTAGAGAACGGTCCAAGAACAAATAAATAAGGGTGAAATAATTGAGCAACCAGGGAAAGATGTCATATATTATGCATTTAGACCCAATCATCATAGTCGGGTTGGGGAAGTAAGCCAATATAATGGTTACATGAAATTTTTCAATATTCCAAAACAAAGACCTAAGATGGTTAATAAGGATAAGTTGAATAAAGTTGAAGAAGAATTTAGAAATTCCAAAGTTACCAGGAGCATCACAACACATGCTAAGTATGCCACTATACTATAATCAAGGCAAACCCTATTAGCTAGACATGCCACCATCCATGCTAGCCATGCCACCTATGAAATCTTATGGTCAAATGATGTTCTCTATGGAATATATTCATCCTATTGGACCTACATATATACCAGGAATCCCCATGCAATCGCATTTGCGCTGGTTGAAGGCAAGGGCTGGATGGAGGTTTGAAAATTGAATCTTATGCTGCTAAAAATTACTAGCTAGATGGTTGGGAAAAAATCTTTGGATAATTGGTTGCTTGATCCTGTTTTGCAGGACATTACTTCAGCTGTTCTCTTTACCCTGTGTAAATATATGTAATGGGTTAGAAGAAAATGTAATAGGCTAGCTAATTCCTTAGAAAAATTGTCTTTCTAAAGAAGTAGATATTTTTGGTTTAGATGATATACAAGGTCGTGTGTCGACAAGAGAATAGTCGGAAAATATTAATACTAAGAGAATAGTATTGATAAAAAGTAAAGTTCAAATTATAAGGAGCACATAAAAATTCTCTAATTTATGACTTTTGTTTTGTATGTACTTTATGGCTTTTTCAAGTATACATATAATAAACAACAAGCAATTATTATTGGGTACCAAAGCCACTAACTCCAAGCCTAGCCTCTTTTTTTTTTCAACTTAACCTAACTTTTTTGGCATGTTAAGACTTTTTTTATGTTATTATTAATTTTTTTAATTGAAACTTTTCTTTATTATTAATTTCCCATTATGTCTGGCGGGAAAATGTTTCAACTGTGGTGTTGGGCCTAAAGTTGATTTCCAACGGTAGCCCCTTCCGACGTGGTTCATGTTTTAGTAGGCCTTGAAGTCTAAATAATACTAAAATTTCCATCTACATTAATTATATTTTATGTAAAAAATACATACTTTACTTATATATACCCAAAATATTTCTCTTAATATCTGGATAATAATAAAAATATGTTAAATAATGAGCATGTTTAAAGTTATAATTATACCCACAATATATGGATAATTAGAAATGAGTAATTAGGGATGAATAGTGGATCAAAACTGTATATTTTTTATCAATATAAATCTAATCCGGTCTTAATTATATTTGAAAATTTTTAATCTAAATTCAATCTGATGATATAGTCAATGTGAATCCGAACAGATCGGATTTTTTCAGATCTGATAGGGTCATATTGATATTAAAATTTATTTATGAATTATTATTCTATATAAAATACGACATATCCAACCTTTAAATTTTAAATTTATTATTTATAGTTACAGATAAGAAAATCAAAAAAATAAGAATTATGTTTATATAATTCTTAAATTATTATAAATATTTATATTTATTTTTAAGTTAAAATAGTAATTTAATGTAATTATAATATATATAATATTTAAATATAACATGTTATAAAAAAAATATATATATATTTTTATAATTTGATAGTAATCCGATCCGGATCAAATATAGTGGATTATAAAATCTACTAATTCAAATCTGAACCGAATCCGAAAGGATTGTATACTCTTTAATCTGATTTTACTTTGAATTTTTTCAATCCAATCTTATTTGAATCCAACCAGTTGAATCAGATTATTTGCTCACCCCTATGGGTAAAGATAAAAATATGTCCATGTAAAGATAAAAATATACCCAAAAGTTAGACATATATTTTTATTTTTACTCATACGTTGTTGGTATAATTATAACTAAGTAAATATTTTAAACATATTTGTAATTAAACACCTACGTTATGAACATGAAATGTAATTAACTCATTAATTATGATTTATTATATATATAATAAAATAATTTTGAAAATGATAAAAAAAATTTAGAAAATTTTGCCACTTGGTACACTATAATTAGGATGATCATATTGTCATAATTCAAATTATTATTATCCTCTGCCAATAATTTATTAATGAAAATTTTATTAATTAATAATAATATTAACACATGTAATTAATAAAAAAAGTAAAATAGAATTTATATATAATTTTATTATGAAAATAATAAAAATAATTATGATAATATCATTATTTTTATAATTAATATTTAATGCATTTATAATTTATCTTTCTAATATATATATATATATAAGGTAGATACAATTTTATATACAAATTTTTATCTCACCTAATATTAGCGATGTGATCATTCAATGAAAGAGGAGTTAACGTGAATCCCACAAATATAAAGAAAATTTATAAGCAAGTTTTAAAAAAAGTAATTATCATATTCAAAAAAATAAAAAGTTTCGATATATTTGAGTAATGTGAAACGTGCTAATAGGTACTCGGTGTGCTCGGTACGCAGGAGATGGGTAAAAAGGGGCTATACACTAGTGCTGAGCGTGCAGCGTAACGATGCACATTATGCGCAGTAGGCGCAGCACGACGTAGCACAAGAATCACATACATGTTGTGCACACCAGGAATTATATTAGGCATAGGAGTTGGTTAGGCCATGAATAGTGATAGTTAATTAGCATAGCAGTATTCTCTACTCTGTCCTTGTAACAGTTTCCCTTTTGTAGGCTATATATAACCATGTTCATTATACGGAAGGGATACATAGAACATTATAATCACAACATAAATTGTGTGTGCAATGAATACACAAATATACGTATAACAACAAGTAATATAATGATAAGTAAAAAGCGTTCCTACGGATATTATTTTATTAGAAACTAATTTTTAAAACTAAAAATAATAAAAATCTATTTTTTTTGTGTTTATATATTTTAAGGAAGCAAAATTAAAATAACTAAAAGTAAATAGCAATAATTAATTAAATCAAATTTCGTGACTAAAAAGATATATGAGAAAATATCTAGAAATACTTAATCTCCCAATTTTCTAAACATGTGAATCGCTAAAATCCCTCCAATATAATATCAATTAATTACATGATCAATTAAATCTAACATATATGTATTCCTCTCTCAAGTAAACTACACATCATATAGTAATTAATTTAATCATACTCTTATGCTAATTAAATTGCATACTACTCATTAAGTTCATCAATTATGGATCAAATACATAAGAGTCATACATCTCTACCTAGACATTATGCATGTTATTTAATCAAGACAAACAATTAAATAATTCTCTCAAATCTATTTAATTGTCTCTATAGATAAATTGTTGGCCAAACAATTAATAGCATAAAAATCAGATTAAAAAATATAATTAAATTAATATTATAATTGGAAAAAAATATTAGATCATCACATGGTGAAAATTTGGTTCATAAGATCCCTAGATTAATAAATTAATTATACATAATTGTGTTTATAAAGCTCATATTTTTTCATAAAGAAATACATAAAATTGATAAAGAAAAGAGTAGAAAAATAAATACAATCAATATCTTGAATTGTAGAATTAATTTCCCCTTAAATCTCCACCAAAAATGTGTCTTCTTGTGAATTTTTTTGTATTTTTCTCTCTTTTTAGCTCTAAAAACTGACCAAAATTATGCTAATGGAGGCAAATTAGGGTTTATGGAGTGATTAGGGGCTTAAATAAAGCTCAGGTGTGCTAATGACTCTATTTTCATAGAGTCATCACATTACTAGCTTAACTCCCTCTTTCTCTTTGATTCTCTTCTTCCCTTCTTTGCCTAAATTACTCATAACATTGGTATCAGATCCAGGTTCCAACCATGGACACCCGCAACAAATCCAACGCTAAGTTCTGCAATGAGGTATCTAAAACCTTAGCACGACATGAGTCTAGCTTCGATCAAGTGGGAGTTTCCTTACAAGCAGTGCTGACCAAACTACAAGTCCTTCAAGCCTTCCGCAGCTCACCTAAACCCAACCCATTTGCACGAGATGAACCCTTGCGCCCACAGACTTCTCGCATTAACAATGATGACCCTCATCAACACCTTAAGATGTCCTTCCCCAAATTTTCTGGAGATGACCCAACCAGTTAGATTTATAAGATAGAATAGTACTTTGAATTCATGAATATCACACCAGATCAACAGGTGTAGCTGGCTTCCTTCCATTTAGAAGGTATCATCTTACAATGGCACGGATGGCTTACAAAGTTTCGTGGACACTCACATGGAATGAGTTCACCAAGGCTGCGTAGTTGAGGTATGGTCCAACCGACTATGAGGACCCTTCAGAGGCTTTGACTCGCCTTAAGTAGTCCATAAACATAGCCACTTACCAAGAATCTTTTGAAAATCTCTCTCATTTATTTGATGTGTTATCAGAGGATTCTCTCATCGAGTATTTTATTGCAGGACTACGAGATAAAGTTCGTATAGATGTAAAAATAAAAATAAAAAACTTGAACTTTGGCAGAAGCAATAGGAGTGGCCAGGCTAATCGAGCAACAAAATAAATTACATAGGAAATCAACCCAACAAGTTTGTTTCCCATAAACCTCATTGACACAAAAGGCTCAACCAATCCCGCATTTGGTGTGCTAGGAATACCGCCAACCCAGCGCTTGAACCAAGGCTCAATTGCTCAACCTGTGCTTTTTCACTGTATTGCCAATCAAGAGGCATGCGAGCGAAGAGAGAAAAAGTTATGTTATTATTATGGTGAAAAGTTTGTTACCGGCCAACATTACGCACGATTGCAGTTATTCATGATTGAAGATCCACCTCCAATTCACACTAATGAAAGTGAGGACGCTTTTCCTAAGTAGGAGCTTGATGAAGTCATACCAAAAATTTCTTTCCAGGGAATAGTAGGAATATAACACCCTTTAAAACAAATAAAAATATGTTTTATTCATACCAATTTCTACTCCACCACCTTCCTTTATGTGCTTTTGTTTCATCATTATTTTTCTACGTCAACGATTAGAGCAAGAATGTGTTGAATACTTTCTCTTTTTGGTTGCTCTAATTATTCTCAAGCTAAAAGGGTTTGCATTCTTGAGCTTTCTTGAAGATTGAAACATTGGGGTCCAAATTGGAATGGATTGTGTTAATATGGGGAGTGTTATTTGGCTTATCAACGTCTTGGTATCATCGATCCTGTTTTGGTGATCAAGCTCTTTTCAATGAAGATAAAACTATTATTGTCAAGGTGAATGGTGAGATATACAACCATGAAGAGTTGAGGAAGAAGCTATCTCATCATAAGTTTAGAACTGGTAGTGACTGTGATGTCCTTGCACATTTGTATTAGGAATACGAGGAAGATTTTATGGACATACTTAATGGAATTTTTGCATTTATGCTACTTGATACTCGTGACAACAGCTTTATAATTACTCAAGATTCCATTGGGGTCACTTTCCTCTATATTGGTTGGGGACTTGAGGGCTCAATTTGGATATCATCTGAACTAAAAGGTTTGAATGATGATTGTGAACACTTTGAAACCTTCCTACTCGGTCTCCTATACTCAAGCAAAGTAGGTGGAATGAAGCATTAGAACAACCCTGTATGGTTTTTTGGGACAATTCCTTTGAAACCTTCCCACCCAGTCACCTATACTCAAGCAAAGTAGGTGGAATGAAGCGTTGGTACAACCCTGTATGGTTTTCTAAGACAATTCCTTCAACCCCTTACAACCCTTTAGCTTTGAGAAAGGCTTTTGAGAATGTTGTGATTAAAATGTTGATGATTGATGTGCCTTTTGGAGTTTTACTCTCTGATGGCTTAGAATCATCTTTAGTTACCTTAATTACGATTAGGCACTTGGATGGTACCAGAATGGAAAAACAATAGGGCACTCAACTTCACTCTTTTTTGTGTTGGTTTTGAAGGTTCACCTGATTTGAAGGCTACAAAATAAGTTGTAAAGTATTTAGAAATAGTTCACCATGAATTCCACTTTACTGTTCAAGATGAAATTTATGCTATTGAAGATGTGATCTACCACATAGAAACTTATGATGTCACTACACTCAGAGCTAGAACACCAATATTTCTCATGTCACATAAGATCAAGTCACTTGGTGTTAAGATGGTTATGTCAGGTGAATGTTTTGATGGGATTTTTGGAGGATATTTGTATTTCCACAAGGCTTCTAACAAGGAAGAGTTCCATGAAGAAACTTATCACAATATTAAAGTATTGTATTTGTGTGACTGCTTGAGGGAAAATAAATCTACATCAGCATGGGGTTTGGAAGCTCGAGTTCCATTCTTAGACAAAGAATTTATCAATGTTACAATGAATATTGATCTGGAGTACAAAAATATAAAGTGTGATGAAGGAGGAATTGAGAAATGGGTGCTTATGAAGGACATTGATAATGAAGAACATCCTTATCTACCAAGGCATATTCTATACAGACAGAAGGAACAATTCAGAGATGAAGTTGGTTATAGTTGGATTAATGGCCTCAAAGCACATGTTGTTGAACATGTGCCTCATAAGATGATACATAATACTGCTCATATTTTCCCTCACCACACTTCAACCCACTCATCTACCAAGATGACACCTTTTGAAACAGTTTATAGCCTCTCACTTCCATGCTTGTTGGCCTATGTTCCAGGAACTGCCCACTTCCAAGCAATAGATAAATACTTGCATGATAGGGACACAACTCTACATGAGCTGAGACACAACCTTATATAGGCACAATATCAAATGAAATGTCAAGCTGACCATCACCGGTGTGAGGTCTCTTTCCTCATAGGGGATTATATGTAATCAAAACTCTAACCATACGAACAAAATTTTGTGGTTTTTTGTTCATCCATGAAGATTTCCCCACAGTTCTTTGGCCCTTATAGAGTCATTACCCATGTGGAACCAGTCACTCTAATTTCCACCCATCTTCCTCCAGATTCTGATCACTTAACTATCATCCCATAACCTTAAGTCATCTTGGCTCGCTATGTGATCCAAAAGGGAAATTATCTCCCCAAACCTAAAATTTTGGTTAAGTGGATCGGAGTACCTGTAGAAGAGGCCACTTGGGAGAACGAGTGGTGTTTCACCAAATCCTATCCTAATTTTATCCTTACAGACAAGGATCCTCTAGTAAAGGGAAATGATACGTGCTAATGGCTACTCGGTGCACAGGAGATAGGTAAGAGAGGGCTACACGCTGGCGTTGAATGTATAGCGTAATGATGCATATTATGTGCAGTAGGCATAGTGCAAAACAACACAAGATCCATATGTATGTTGTGCACACCGGACATTCTATTAGGTGTAGGAGTTGGTTAGGCCACGGATAGTGACAATTAGTTAGCATAGAAGTATTCGCTTCTCTGTCCTTATAACCGCTTCTCTTTTGTAGGCTATATATAACAATGCTCAGTATAATTAAGGGATACATAGAACATTACTAGCTTAACTCCCTCTTTCTCTTATTTTCTTCTCTACCTAAATTACCCATAACATTATGTTATGGATTATTAAAATAATAGTATGATTATTTACTAATATGAGACTACTTATATTATAGTACATAAATTACTGTATGTTTTAAGTTTTCATTAAAAAAACACTCTTCATAATGTTTAGGTATCTAAGCTAGTATCTGATATGATAAAATTGGGATGTTTAGGCATCTAGCATTTTTGTTAAGTTTTAATGAAATAAAGAATATGGGAAAAGGGGTTTTGTTTGAAATTTTGGTAAATTATATTTTAGTACTCAATATATTAGATGGGTATTAAATTTGTATACATACTAAAAAAAGTTATCTCTAAGATAATGGATGTGTTGTATTTAAAAACTTTCTTCCATTTGAAAAACGATTAAAATAAGAAAAATGCATGTGACATCCAATTTTATGTGACACATATCATTTTTATAAGAAATGAACAAAAATTAGACAAAATCACTTAATACATCATATACCATTGTATTGGAAATATTTTTTTAAATATATCAAAAGTTGTAAAAACAATCCTAGGAAAATAGGTTCAAATAGCCCCTATCATATTTCTATTATACAATGGATCCCAACTTTCAATTTTACTACTAATTTCATTATACCTTCCCTACCCATACATTCTACGATGATCACCAGTCCATTCTGTCAACTTTACTCTCGTATAGAGGGAATATACACTCATTAAGCCTCTCTTTCGTGTTCAAGTTGCCAAAGATTCAAATGGTCGTGATTGGTTTTCTTGGTAGAGTCTAGTCTTCTCTATTCAGTAAGGTTCGTTCCAATTCTGCTTAAAAAAGGCTTATGTAGGTTCACAATTAAGTTGATTTTCATGTTATTGTTATGAATTCAATACCTTGAGAGTCTCAAGAAAATAATGCCATTTTCTCGGAGGAATCTCAAGTAGATTCTCATATTAAGAATTTGATTATTGCACAATTTTATAGTCTTTATGCATCAGAAATGACACATTAGGTGTGGCTAGACATAAATGTGGCATTTGGTTCACATAATAAAACTGGAATCGAAATGGGAATGAGAATGTAATGGAATGGAAAGGAAAAATTTTTGTTTGGTTTAATCACTGGAATCAAAAAAGGAATCAATATTACAATGTTTGGTTTACAACTGAAATGGAATGACAAATACTGTATACTACCTTAATACCCTTATATTCAGTAAAATTTAAATAATATCATTTAATTATTATTTTTTGGTTAGATAAAATACATTATTGAAATCATTATTTTTCTAAATAATTATTACTTAAAAATAAAATATATTATTAAAATTACTATTTTTCTAAATAGTGTTTAGGGTTTTGAGGTTTGGGATTTAAGATTTAGGGATTTGAGGTTTAGGGTTATATTTATGGGTTAATATTTAAGATTAAAATTATTATTTTCTAAATAAGGTTTAGTATTTTGGGATTTAGGGTTATATTTGTGGGTTAAAGTTTAGGATTAAAATTATTATTTTCTAAATAAGGTTTAGAGTTTTGGGATTTGGGGCTTATGATTTAAGGGTATATTTATGGGATAGGGGTTAGGGTTAAAATTATTTTTTTTAAAATAGGATTTAGGGTTTAGGGTTTATGGTTATATTTTTGGGTTAAGATTTAAAGTTAAAATTATTATTTTTCTAAATAGAGTTTTGGGATTTGTGATTTAGGATTTAGGGTTATATTTGAGGTTAAGGTAAAATTTGAAAAAAAATTGAGTTGAGAATGAAATCATGATTTTTTAAGTGGGAGAAAGAATTCTAATTCCTTCTCTTTTAATAATCGATTCTATTCAATTTTCACTTTCAACCAAACCAAACATAAAATTTGAAGGAATCAATTCTGATTTTATTCTATTACAGTCAACCAAACATGAGAAAATATATTATTATTTGAGTTCATACCGATGAACATAAAGTACAAGGCTCTTTTTTTAGTTGGATAATGAAGTAAAAAGTCATCTTGGATGGTTTGACTTTTACAGAAGAGTATTATTTTGGAAAGAAAGTTTGATTGATTTTGTTAAAATTAGTTTAATTAAACCCTTTCAATATTATTAAGGTTTTATTTTTGTTAGTATAAAGTTTAGATATGTTATTTTTTGTAATTTTTCAATAAATTTAGAAGAAAAAAAGAAGCATATAGATTTCATCTTTTGTAAAAAATAATTTCTACTCACAATAACTAATGATTCACTTACATTTATTTGAATATTATGATAAATAATTATTTATTTTAACAAATAAAATTAATCTCTTTTATTTATATTCAAATATTTTATTACTATTTTTATATTTATTTTTTTCTTTTTCAGATACATTTTATTTGAAGAAAACTTTTGCTATATTTTTAGAATTATATGCAATATGTTTTAACACTTTTTTAATAATTTGGCTATTTTGTTAGTCATGATTTATGATTCTAATTTACATAAATAAAATAATATTAAAATTAATCAATAACTTCATTTTAAAAAAATGTTATTTTTTATCCTATCGTAAATATGTTGTATTCATACTTTATTATTGTGTATAAAGTGAATATATGAAAAAATAATATATTTTGTTATATAATGATACACAAATCAATTATGCATAAATCACTGATGAATATTATATGATAGTATTTAATCTTAATTTATTGTTTCTAAATTTATTTAAGGATTGTAATCTTTTGATGAGTATTATTTTATACATTTTTTTGTCAATTCTTTTATATTTATAATTATTTTGTTATTCTTGTGCACCAAAATTGTTTATTTTGTATTTATTAGAAAAATATAATTTTTTTGATATTTTTTTGAAATTGTTTTATATTTGTTTGGAATTTTTTTATATCAAGTAGATTAACTAAGAATAGCCATGGATTAACTTAGAACCCATATCTCAATCCGCTTCACCTCTATGTTCCACACGTTAACCAGACCGTGATACAACATGGTGCATATCGTTTGTCCCAATTCTAATCAAGCATGAGTTGAAAGATGAGCAATCAAAATTTTCTCTCAAAACGAGCTTATTAAGAAAGGGGTTTTGATTGCCCAGCTTTCAACTGCATGTTCTAGAAGTGCGACTTGCATCAGCGTGTGTGTACCAACTACCATTCCCGTTGCGCAACTCGTCAGGTGCATGTTCCTCACTGTTGCTTGCTCTTATGGATGTCACGTTCTGACTATGTTTTGATTGTGTTACATGCTTTTTTTCTCCCTCTGTGACACTAGACATGCGGATTTGCCTTCATTTTCTATCATCTAATGGTTCTAATTTAATCTATGCTTAAAAATCTAATTTTTTTCCATTTGAATACCCAAAAAAACATCCCCTATTAAATCAATGAAGCAGCCAAGAGTCATAAAACTTGAGACAAGAATTGAAAAACAATTTTATTGCTATGTCATTATTGAAGACTTTTGAATGAAGATTAAAGAAGAAATTGAATAGTGATATTTTTGTTTCCTTTAATTTACATGCACGTATGATTATTAGGATATATATTATTTGCATACATGTATGATTACTAAGATATGCATATGTTATGGATGTGTCAAGTTATTACAAATTTATTTTTTTATAATAAGTTAACACTTTTAAATAGATATTGTTTTTTGGAAGTCTATTTAATTAGTTTGAATATTTGAGTCTATTAGACTTAAAATCAATTCTAACTTTTGAGTCATTTCAACTTAAAAATGACTATAAAATTAGAGTCGAATTTAGGGTCAATGGTACTCAAAAATCCTATTTTTTAAAGAATAATATCTTAAATGCTTTTGAGGTTTGACATATCTTCACTTATGTCTTTGATGTTTATAAAATATTAAATATTTTCTTAGATTCTAATGGTATTAATTTTTTATCTATTACTATTTAGAATACTATTTCTTGGTGATGCGTATTTTCGCAAGTGTACGAATCGTTCAAGTAATAAAGTGTACAAAAGTACAGATATCGAACCCACAAAGAATGGCGTTACTAAGTACCAAAATTGACTAATCCTAATTTTATTTAAAAACCGAATTGTTGAAATTGTTTAAGAAGTAAATTAACTTAAAAATAAATGTAAATAACACAATTAAATGTTGTTCACAAATGATTAAAAACGCTAAGGCATTTGATTTCACTAGATCAATTCAATCCGATTTCAAGTCATGTTATATGAGAATGTATTTATTAGAATGAGATGAAGGCAAAGGCCCCATAAAATCAATACCCCAAGCATCAAATAAATCAATTATCAAAATATTATTTAAGGGCATTTCATGTCTACGTGAAATATTTTCGCTCCTTTGGCAATCATCACATATTGAAACAAACTTGAAAGAATCTTTAAATAATGAAGGCCAATAGAATCCATATTACAAAATTTTTGCTGCAGTTTTTGTTCCACCAAAATGTCCTTTAACTTCCTTCGAATGGCAATGACGAAGAATGCTTTCCATTTCTTCCTCCGGTACACATCTTCTAATAATTTGATCTGCACAATGTTTATACAAGTAAGGTTCATCCCAAAAATATTGCTTCAAATTATAAAATAATTTCCTTCTTTGTTGATAAGACATGTTAGGAGGTAAAATTTTCTTGACCAAATAATTTGCATAATCAGCAAACCATGGAGCCATTCGGATAGCAAGCAATTGCTCATCAAGAAATGTTTCATTAATTTGTCCTTCAACCTCAAGGTAATCTTCCTCTAACCTGGACAAATGATCAGCAACCAAATTTTTGGTCTCTTTTTTGTCCCGGATTTCTAAGTCAAATTCTTGCAAGAGAAGAATCCATCTTAGTAATCGCGGTTTGGCGTCTTTCTTGGCTAGCAAATACTTAAGAGCAGAATGATCAGTATAAATAATGATTTTAGACCCAATTAAATAATATCTAAACTTATCAAATGCAAACACTACTGCCAAAAGCTCTTTCTCAGTTGTTGCATAATTAAGTTGTGCATCTGTCAATGTCTTGCTTGCATAATAAATCATATGCAGCAACTTATTCTTCCTTTGGCCCAAAACAACACCTATAACATAGTCACTGGCATCACATATTACCTCAAATGGAAGACTCAAATCCGGTGCACAAATTATAGGGGCCGAAGTGAGCTTCTCCTTCAAAAGGTTAAAAGCCTGCAAACAGTCAGAAGAAAAATCAAACTATGCATTTTTAACTAACAAACTGCAAAGAGGTTTTGTTATTTTTGAAAAATCCTTAATAAATCTTCTATAAAACCTATAATGTTCCAAGAAACTTCTAACGCCCTTCACAGTTGTTGGAGGTGGTAATTTTTCGATCACTTCTACCTTTGCATGGTCCACTTCTATTCCTTTTGCTGAAATCCGATGGCCAAGAACAATTCCTTCTTGAACCATGAAGTGACATTTCTCCCAATTTAGCACTAAATTTGTGTCTTTACAATGCTGCAAGACTAAAGAGAGATTATTCAAGCAATTATCAAAAGAATGGCGAAAAACAGAAAAATCATCCATAAAAATCTCAATAAACTTTTCGACCATATCAGAGAAAATCGCTATCATGCATCTTTGGAAAGTTGCAGGTGCATTACATAAACTGAATGGCATCCTTCTGTATGCAAAAGTACCATAAGGGCATGTAAATGTTGTCTTATCTTGATCCTCTGGTGCAATTGAAATTTGGTTGTACCCCGAATATCCATCAAGGAAACAATAATAAGCATGTCCATCCAATCTTTCCAACATCTGATCAATAAATGGCAAAGGAAAATGATCTTTTCGGGTGGCGTCGTTCAACTTTTGATAATCAATACATACTCTCCACCCAGTCAGTGTCCTTGTTGGAATAAGCTCATTGTTTTCATTTTCTACAACTGTGATTCTTCCTTTCTTTGGTACATAATGAATTGGGCTTACCCAAGCACTATCTGAAATCGGATAAATTACCTCAGCATCCAAAAGCTTAATCACCTCAGCCTTGACCACTTCTTGCATTGTTGGGTTTAAGGGCCTTTGTGGCTGAATTGTAGGCTTGTAATCCTCATTCATCAAGATTTTATACATGCAAATAGAGTTGCTAATCCCTTTGATGTCCGCCATTTTCTATCCAATTGCCGCTTTGTGAGTCCGAAGAACTCCTAATAGCTTGTTTTCCTCTTCATCATTCAAAGAATTGTTAATAATAACAGGAAAATATTTAGAGTCTTCAAGATAGGCATACCTTAGATGGGATGGCAATGGCTTTAGCTCAATCTTGTTGGCTTCTTTCTTTACCACTGAGTTTGGAGTTTCATTTGTTCCCAACTCCTTGAATGTTTCATCACTTCACAAATATTCATCAAGTGTTGCTAGTAATTCGGAACATTGTCTCACTCCCTCATCTTCCTCCTCAATTGTTGTAGATTTCACAAGGCAAGCTTCTAGTGGTAGCAATGGAGTTCTCTCCTCAAAAGTTTCCGAGATTAACCTATCAAGAGTGTTAATTTGAAAACAAGAATGTACCTCACTTGAAAATTTCATTGCTTCAAAAACATCAAAAGTCACTTGTTCATCTTGCACCCGTAGAATGAGCTTTCCTTGCTGAACATCAATCAATGTTCTTCCAATTGTAAGGAACGGTCTCCCCAATATCAATGGTACCTCTCTATCTTCCTCCATATCAAGCACCACGAAATCTACAGGGAAAATAAATTTGTCAAATTTAATTAAAACATCCTCAATTACCCCCTCAAGGATATTTCACTGATCGATCCGCTAATTGTAGAGAGATTGAAGTGGGCTTCACTTCTCCCAGGCCTAGTTTCCTGAAAACAGAAAGTGGCATCAAATTAATGCTTGCTCCTAAATCACATAGGACTTTATCAAAATTGCAACTTCCTATAGTACAAGGTATAGTAAAACTCCCTGGGTCTTTCAATTTCTGTGGCAGTTTTCTTTGAAGAACTGCACTGCACTCCTCATTTAGCATGACAATTTCATAATCTCCCAGCCTCCTCTTCTTTGATAGAATTTCCTTCATGAATTTTGCATACTTGGGAATTTGTTCCAACATCTCTACAAAAGGAATGTTAATATGCAATTTCTTAAAAATATCCATAAATTTATCAAACTGATTATCAAGCTTTTTCTTATTCAATCTTTGAGGATATGGGATAGGAGGCTCATATTTTACATTTGGGGAAGTTTAAAAATCTTGGGATGTTGATGGATTTTCTTTAGATTCTTCCATATTTTTCTCCGATTTCTCCTTCCATTCAAGTTCTTTACCGCTTCTCAATGTGATAGCCTTTACATGCTCTTTGGGATTTATTGTGTCACTAGGAAATGATCCTTGAGACCTTTCTGTAATTTTCTTTGAAAGCTGCCCCAGTTGGTTTTGGATGTCCCTGTTGATTGCCTCTTGATTTCTGAAATTTGTTCTTGACTCCTCAATGAACTTTCCCAAAATTCCTTCCAAATCTGTTTGTTTCTTCTCTTGGGGTTGGTAGGAAGATGATGATGGTTTGAATCCCCCTTGGTTATTTCCCCATGATAAATTTGGATGATTTATCCAACCTGGATTGTAGGTGTTCGAATATGGGTTATGTTGAGGTTTTTGGAAATTTGAAACATAATTTGCTTGCTCAGCATTTGGTGAAGCAAATGGATTTCCAACTTGGCACTCGATACTAGCATGATTTCCACCACATAAATCACATTGTGCAGTTGGTTTGGATTCGAACTTGGATGACAAAGAATCCATCTTTCTTCAAAGAGTAGCAACTTGAGCCGACAAAGCATTCATTGAATCAATTTCATGCACTACTGCTATTCTTTTTGCAATTACCCGCTCTGAATGCCACTGATTGTTGTTTTCTGCCATAATCTCTAACAAATCATGAGCATCCTCCAGTTTTTTCCCATTAAAGACCCTCCAACTGCAGCATCAATCATTGCCCAATAGTTTGAAACCAACCCATTATAAAATGTAGAGACTTGCAGCCAAATCGGTATACCATGATGTGGGCACTTCCTCAACATTTCTTTGAATCTTTCCCAAGCTTCATACAATGATTCTTGGTCATACTGTGTAAAAGATATGATTTCATTCCTCAATTTTGCCGTCTTAGCAGGAGGAAAGAACTTGGGCAAAAAATTTTGAACCAACTCATTCCATGTTGTAATTGATCCCGGTGGTAATGAGTTTAGCCACTCCTTGGCTTTATCCCGAAGTAAAAAAGGAAAAATCCTCAATCTTACAGCATCTTCAGACACACCATTTATCTTATAAAGATCACACACCTTCAGAAAGTAAGCAATATGTGCATTTGGATCATCCTTTGACATTCCCCCAAACTGATTTGATTGAACCATTTGGATAAAGGATGGTTTTATCTCAAATTTATTGGCTTGAACAGTTGGCCTCCTTATATCCGAAGTAGTTCCAGCAACATTAGGTGCAACATAATCCCTAAAAGCTCTACGATTTCCACCTCCCCCAACAAATGGTGGATCCATGGCTGATTGTCTATTAGGAGCTGAGGTTGAACGCCTTCTCTCTCGGTTTAGACACCTATATGTTCTATCAATCTCTGGATCAAATGGAAGAAGGTTAAGGCTTCTTGCACGTCTCATACAACAATCCTACAACCAGAAAATTAACTAGCACAAAAACAACACAAAGTTACCCTTTTTATGATAAATAAGATAAAAGAGCAAAATAAACAAAATTAAAAATGAAACAATGATAAAGCAAATTAAGTTCAAATTAAAACTAAGATTAGGTAGTATCGATATTAATAAAATGAAACCATTCCCCGGAAACGGCGCCAAAAACTTGATGCGTATTTTCTCAAGTGTACAAATCGTTCAAATAATAAATTGTACAAAAGTACGGATATCGAACCCACAAGGAATGGCGTTACTAAGTACCGAAATTGACTAATCCTAATTTTATTTGAAAATCGAATTGTTGAAATTGTTTAAGAAGTAAATTAACTTAAAAATAAACACAAATAACGCAATTAAATGTTGTTCACAAATGATTAAAAATGCTAAGGCATTTGATTTCACTAAATCAATTCAATCCGATTTCATGTCATGTTATATGATAATCAAAGTTAAAAGTGATGGTTGAAAAACCCAAATTTATCTAATACTCTCTCTCAAGTTATATTAGAATTACTTATCTATGAAAACCAACTATATTTCTATGAAGATTTAATCACAAACAAGCACATTACGATTTATGGAATTTCTAGAATAACCACATACATCATGCATTAGGTCTCACACTCGCATTCAACATACGGTATTTATCACAAGAAGCATTCATTACACATCTCCTCTTGGTCTCAATATAATGCAACAAATCATCTAAATCTTGGCCAGAAATTTAAAAGCATTAAGCATGGAAATAAATACTCAACTTGAAAACAATGAATTCATATAATGATAACACAAGAAATTAGATTTTCTTGATTCAACTACATCATAGCCTTAGCAAAAATAAATTAGTTCATAACAGAAATAAGGACAAACATCATCTCAATTGAATCCATGAATAACAAATTTGAATAAAATGCAGAAAATAAAAGCTAAGGAGAAAAGATGAAAAACTCTTGAAGATGAAGACTTGGTAGCAACAATGGTGATAATCCTTCAAGCTTCTCCAAAATTTCCTTCTCTCCTCCAAAAATGGCACACATCTGCTCCTCTCTGTTCGTGGCCTCTTTCTCCATCATATTGTATATATAGATCTAGGGTTTTGGGGGCAATTTTGGAACAAAACAACATAAAAAATGTGTTTTCGGACGAAACTCGCCGGTGGTTCCACTGATTTTGGTTCCACTAATTCTCGCCGGTGGCGATATGAACTTGGCCGGAGGCGAGATTATGTTGGCCGGCGACGATAATATTCTCGCCGGCGACGAAATTTCTAAATTTCGAAACTTTGTTTTCTTTTTATTTGCACTCAATTCCGATCATTGTACTTTGTCCCAAACTTCTCCAAAATCATGATTTTACCTGAAATTGCACTTTAAACACGAAATACCCATGAAATGACATTTGTGGATTAAATAATCAAATAAACACAATTTTCACACAAATATCAACATTTAAATCATAACAAAAATGCAATAATTTGGCTCTTATCACTTGGCTCTCATACCAATTTTTTCGGATTGATATAATTTTTAATCGGGGGTTAATATTGACCTATTTTATGGTCTTTATCTATTTACTCAAGGAAATAATTTATCTAAAAAGCTTATTATTTTTTAGTATAAATCTAATTTTCATCTATATTCATTATAATTACATAGTAAATTATGTTCTTCATTATGTTGGTTACTTAATTCTAATCATGAATCTATTAATTTTCTTTTAAATTAAAAATTATTATTTCATTTGTTAAATCTAATAGTTCTAATTTATGTACTAATACTTCGATGTTCATATAGTATTATCTTAATAAATCATATGTGTTGAATGCATATTATTTTGTCTTATTCGTAGTATACAAACAGGTTTTTCTTGTGTACATATAGTGTATTTATAATCTTCAAAGAAGTAGTATCCAAATGATAGAGATAACCTTTATCAAATGTTTCTAATAAAATTAGATTTTTATCTTTGATTTTATTTCGAATTATTAGTTGTTTATTTCTAAAAACAGTTTCAATTTTCCTGTTTTAGTAGTATTATGTCTTGTTATAAGAAAATATTTAAAAATTCAAGATTCTTAATTGACTTAAATTTATAATTATTATACTTGAATTTGATGGGTCCACCACAGTCTTTCCTTATGTTTGTCTTCTTTTGTTACACCTATTATGCCTCAACTTTTCTCAAACCTCAACTCTCTCTTGGTAGTAGTGAGCCTTCTGCATCCATACATAAATGGTGTCCAATAGTTGACTTACTAGATAAGAGTATCTAAACTCCATTTTATTGATAAGATAATAATTATTACAACTTAAGTCCAACTAAGAACCTTGAAGAGGTGCATAGCCACTCATAACTACTGGGTATAACATTATTGGTTTTGAGATTTCTAAATATAGGGGTTTTCTATGCTAGAGTGTTTCAGAGTAGAGAGGTCTAGATTTTTGTGTATTCGTGTGTGTTTTGAATTGATAATAAGGGTTCCTTTTATAGCACAAGAAATCCCTACTTACAAGACTAAAATTATTATTTTACGCTTGCTTTAATAATTCATCTGCTTTTTTACTTTAAATGATAGCCACTTTTTTTCCTTTTCACATGCCGTCGACTAAGATCTAGGATCTATAACTTTATTTTCTTTGTTGCCTTCTATCGACAGTTTCTTTTCTTATTTTTCTTTATCATTTTCTACCGACGGTTCTTTTGATAACGTTGATGATGATGCATCTTCATCTTCTTGATCTTTGATGCAGATGATACATCTATGGTCTTTGGTGGCTTTTCTGGCATAGAAGCAAAATATCTTCCTTGTTTCTTGACCAATTTCTAGGTTGTTACAATTAAAATTGGTTTCATATTTGGTAAATTTTCCACCATCTTCTTTTGACAAAGCCATGCTACTATGAGAAATGATAATGACTTTACTAGTTGAATAATTTATTTTGATCTCAATAGAATTGTCAATATTTTTGAGTTCATAGTAAATTTGGCCTAGTATTTGACATCTTAGTACACAGAGTTCTTATGTGTTCAATTCCTTTTCTAGAAGTGCCCTTTGTTTGGGAACTTCTCTGTTTATGTTGGAAATCCCTATCTTGATGAAATGGTAGGGACTAATACTTCCTTCCTCATTCCAGTCTATTAATGAACTAAAAAATCTAAGATAAATAGGTTTATCACCTGTTTTAATCTTCATTCTGAAGTTCTTGATTTCTCTTTTAAAATTCTCTGGGAAATAATTTAACTCACTTAAATTAATTCCTGGTTATATATTTTCTATTAGTTCTACATGAAAGGCTTTATACACAAATATTGGATCAACTCCTTCCAATATATTGAATTTACTTCATGTAGGAAATTCCTTGTCTGTAGTATAGAACTTCATATCTTCAATATGTTCTTGGGTAGATTTTCTGGTCAAGTTATAAAGACTTAACCATTGTGGTTTGTTGAGGTTTCTATATTGGTCCTTCTCATCCTCAATGACTGGAATATTTCTAGGGTATATCTCCCTAAATAACATTGAATGCTTTACTATTTTTGATGTCTCTAGAGGAGATGTTTCTCTAAATAGCACTGAAGGCCTTGCTATCTTTCTAAGATTTGTCAATCTGTTTGGAGCTGTTGGTTGTTGTTGTAATGTTGTAGAATAATTTCTTACTATCTCCTCTAGAGTTATCAATTTTAGTGTTTTGTAGTTGGCATAACTACCTTCTGCTTGTATTCTGTTGGTGAAGGCTCTATGAGTGACTCTACTAATTCCTAGAATAAATTTACTGGCTTCTGCCCAATTGTTATAAATTCTTGGTTTTGAGCCATTATAGACCACATAACCTTTTTTCTATTCTTTTTTTTCTCCCTCATCTACCCAATTGAGCTTTGTAGTTTCAAAATTTTTTGTGAACTGTTAGGTTCTTCCTTTTTAGAAGTTTCATTTTGAATTTTTAATGAAGATTCCTCTTTTGAGTTTAGAGGTTACTTTGAACAATTAAGTTCTTGTTTCTTTCTTGTCTCCATAAAAGATTTCTCAAGATATAGCAACTCGAGTTGTTCTTGTAAGATATTTATCTCCTAAAAGCATAAAAATAGTTAGAGGTGTTAATTCTCTGGTAAGAGCATCAGCTAAGCTATTTTTATGGCCTGTAATATATTCAACATCAAAATTGTAATGGTTGAACCATTATTTCCATCTAACTAATCTTCCTTGTTTGTAATCATCTGTAATATTAGTTCTTAAGAAATAACCAAAATTCTTGTTATCTGTTCTAACAATGAATCTGGAGCTTATAATATATATTGCAAATTTCTTAACGGATTTTTTAACAGCTAAATATTCTTTTTCATTACTATGGTAATTTGATTCTGAACCTTGGAAATATCCTGATGTATATCTACAAAGATATTCATCTTTGCCATCTACTCTTGCTTTAAGAACTACTCCCCAATATTCTTGTAAAGCATCTGTTTCAATTATCAACTTGTCATGGATGGTATAAAGTTGGTAAATTTTTTACCTTTGCTTTTACTCTATCCATATATAGAGTATCTTCTTCGGTCCATTTCCAATTATGATCTTTTTTAAATTTTACTTGTAATGGTTTTCTTATTTCTGCAAGTTTCTTGATGTATGTTTCTACATATGTTAAACATCCTAAAAATCTTTGTAATTGGTTTTTGTCTTTTAATTCGCTAAGGAAACCTTGAATATTATTTAGTATATGGAGTTGTAGATTATTTTTTCCATCTTCAATTTCCAACCCTAAATAATTAATTTTTTACCTTTGTCTTTTCAGAGAGTACAATGTCTTCTTTTCTACATTCTTGTAGAATATTATTAATATCCAAATAATGTTTATTTAATTAATTATTAAAAACCAAAATATTATCTATGTAAACATAGTATGTAATTTCTTGAAAATGTTATCCATATATCTTTGAAAAGTACCTGAAGCTTGTTTTAATCCAAATGGTATAACTGTCCATTAGAATTGTCCTTGGGGGCAACTAAATGCCGTTAGTTTTTAGGATTCTTCGTCCAGTCTTATTTGCCAAAACTCGCTTTTACAATCAAAATTTGAGAAGTATTTCTTTCCTTTTATTAATGATAGTAGTTCTTCTTTTTTTGGAATGAAGTATCCATCGTCAATGGTTTCTTTATTCAGTGCTTTAAAATTTATTACCATTCTTTTTTTTCTCTTCTTTTTTCAACTTCTTTTTCAAATAAGAATGTTGGACTAGAGTGAGGTGAATTACTTGGTATTATGAATTTTAATTCCAAAAGTTCTTGAATTTGTTTTCCAAATTCAATCATGTCTTCTAGAGTATAAATCATTGGTTTTACTCTTATGATATTGTTAAGATCTCTTAATTTTATGTTGGCTATTGTTTTAGATTTATTTATTTTTAGATCCAAAGGATTTTTTGAACTGACTATTTTTAATAGTTTTCTTATGCCTGTTAGGGCTTTGTCTTCTTGTATTTCATTGAGAAAAGAGTTTTGTTTATCTTCTATATCTAATGAAATATTTTCTAAATAAAGTTTTTCTTGGTCTTCTATCTCACCACATTTTTGCTTTGTATATTGTTGCATAAAAGTGAGGTTTGAGACAGTTAAATTTTTTCTTATTTTGTAGACATAAATGGTATCTCTTTCTAAGGTTATGAGACTTATTTTGTAGAAATGTTGTGTGAAAGATTGATATAAGTTAAGAAAATTATTTACCTATTAACAAATCAACTCCTATTTCCTGTTGATATATGGTATGAATGTGAAAAACAATTCCTCATATCATTATATCAGTATCTTTTAATACCTTATTAAGTTTTTATAATATTATTAGAAATTATTACAATTAAATCTTTTGACACTTGTTCGCAGTTGTCTGCTGGAAATATATATTTACTGGCTACACACATAGTAGCTCTTGTATCTATATATGCATGTAAATGATAAGTGTTATAGCCTTTAAATTTAGTCCTACATTAATATAAGTACTATTTGGATTTGTAATACTATACAAATCATTCATCTTCTGATGAAGAATATCCATAATTTGAGTGTTCATATTCTTAGTCATTTATTTCTTCCTCAATTTCTTCCAATAGATAGATACTATAAGTATCATCTATATCAGATTCCTCAATTGGTTCTAATTCCAATTTGAAAGGTTCTTCTAAGATTTTTGATTTTGTGAAAATTCCTTTTTAAATTCTTTTTTATGTTGAAGTCTGCTTGGACATTCGTTAGCATAATGTCCTTCTTCATTATAGATCCAACATCTGCATTTTTTCTTTCCTAAAGGGCAATAATTCCTTTTTTCAAAAGGTTTATACTTCTTTCTTCTAAAATATCTTTTCTTGTAGTTTTCTCTATTAAATCTCTTTTTATATTTTTAGGAATTTTGTTTTCTGAATTTATATTTTTTATATTTTTGTTTATAAGATTTTATATTACATCCATATTTTTCTAATATTCTAAAATCTTTTGTATCACGACATATTTTATCATTTCTTCTTATCTGTTTATATTCTTTTCTTTCTTGGCATTTAATAATTATCCCATTTTTAAGGATTCTTATTCTTTCTCCCAAAGTATCTAGCATAGTTTCTCTATTCCTTTGTTCCCAACTTTCTGTTAAGGTCTTATGTAGTGTTCCAGGTAATTTTTGGAAAAATATTTCTTTATAAGTTGTTTACATAGAAGGTGATAATTTATGGTAATATATTTCATATTCACAAATAAAAGAATCTATGTAACACATGTTACAGATTTTCATATTTTTTAGATGCTATTTAGCTTCATTGATTTCATTTTTATTGGATTCAGTGATAATTCTTCCTTTATCTTCTCCAATAAATTTTTTCTATTTCATTTATTACTGTATCTAAGTATTCCATTCCTATGTAAGCATTTCCTTGCATTAACAAATATTTTTGATCTGTTAAGTTTGAAAACCAAACTTTAACATTTCTTGTCATTTTATGTGCTATAAGTATTTTATAGATTGAAGGATTTGTTTGGGTAGTTGGAGAATTTTGTATGAGCACACTCATACCACTAACCCATTCAGCTAAGGCTTTCTCCATATCTCTTATACAGTCTAAATCTAGAAGTTTAGACTTATAATTATCATGGAGTTTGAACTTTGGTAGAATACTACCTCTAGTTCCCCAATGAAACTCTTCCTCCATTTTAGGTAGTTGTCTTCTTCTATTTGTGGTATCAGGTTGTTATGTTCTTTGCCTATTTATTTCTCCCCTATGTGGGTCATATGTTCTTTCTTGGTAAGGGATTGGTAATAAATTGGTTTCATACGACCTTTTAGGGTCATGTTTTCTAGTTCAGAATCAGTTTCACTTATTATTGTCATATCATCCTCTTCTTTGTTAGTACAAAGGTATTCATTATAATGTTCTTATATTTCTTCATTGGTTAATGTCAATATAATGACTAATGTTTCTATATCTCTATTTTCAAGGTCATGAATTTTTTTTCTAATTCTTTTTTATATTCTATTAAATTGGAATTATCTCTTTGTTTTTAGATTGTTCTTCATTTTTTTCTTTTCTCATTTTTAGGAATTAGGGAATCTAATCCCTTAGGTGGTTCTTCTTTTAGTCCTTCTAAGGGATCATATTTATGACCTATTATTTCATTATTTCTATGTATATTGTATACATATTTTCTTAATTCTGAAAATTTCTTGTGCATATCTTGTTGTAGTTTATTATAACCACATTCCTTTATTTCTTTTAGTAATTTCTTTTTTTATATATTATTTCTTGTAAATATTTTGTGTTTGATTCTTGAACTAAATCCATTTCCCCTATTAATAATTGTACAGTTTCAAATAATATTGCTTGATTTTTCGCTATGCCTACTAGGCTTCCATTTACTTCTAAATGCATATTTTTTATTTTATCTCTAAACATTATTTTTTCCCTAATATACAATCATGAACTAATATGCCATCATTATTTTGACTTCATTTTCTATTTTATTAACTTCTTATTGGTTAAAAGTTTCTCATTCATGGTCTATAAAAGTAAACCTTGGCATGCTATTATTTTTAACAATATTACTTTTTCTTTCCGTTATCAAGAGTTTTTCTTTGATAGCTAATTTTCATTCTTCTTGTATTTCAAAGACAGTTAGTATTTTTAGTTTTATTATTAATCCAAGTCCCTTAAAAGTTTTGTCTATTTCTATAAATTCATTTTGTTTGTATATTAAACTATTATGACTATTTATTAAAGAATATGCTACTAGATAATGTATTAAAAATGGATGATTTCCTTTATTAATTAATTCTCCCCTCTCAAATTCATAAGCTAGACTTAATACTTAATTTAAATTTTTATCATGTATATTAATAACAAATTTAGGATATGTTATAAATTTTAACTTTTGATAACCTAAGTTAATATTTGAATTCATCCTAAATGAATGTATCTAAATTTTTCTATCTTTATAAGGAATTTTTGATAGCTTGTTTAATATAGTTTTTTTTATTAATTAATGGTATATTATACCTTACTTTTGCATCTATAATCTTAATACTCATTTCTTTATTACTTATGTCATAATAAATTATGTTTTTCCTAGGGAATAATTTTCTTAATAAAAATTATGGGTCTTTAAATATATCTCCTTCTTTAAGATTTAACTTTTCTTTTTAAATTTCTTTTTACTTATTACCATTTTTTTTTTGTGAAAAACATCTTAAGATGTCTTTTGTTTCTATGTCTATTATTTCTTGGTTTATTTTTTCTTCTTTCATTTTAGAAATGTCATTTCCTTTAGATTTAACTTTCATTACATTTCAAGAGTATTTTTTTAATTTTTTAAAACTTTAGGGATGTTTCTGAAAATTCCTTAAAAGTTTAGTGTATTTATGATATTATTCCGTTTTCTAAACATAAATTCCAGTTGATACAAAGTAGCTTAAAAACCTTGTTTTTTACTTGGTTACTTATTTTCTTCTAACAACGTGAAACTCACTCTGTTAATTCTGCGCAAATTAAGAGTATTATATTTTAAAATATGATCGAACCCATTGATATACAGTAATTTTAATCCTTTCACAAACCGCTATTCTACTACTTGTCTCCAACTCAAACGCTTTTATAAACTTTTCCAAATATACCCGAAATGTAAAAATAACTATTATGTTATGGACTTATAATAACTTTTTCTGGTTTTTGTTTTTCATAAAAAAAAAATGTTCAGGTAATTCACAAAAATATTATATAATAAAAAATAAAAATAAAAAGTGACGGCAGAATATACAGTAATTCAAAACAGAAAGCAAGTGTTACCCCAATCGAACATACATATATGGTATTAATTTTAAACATTAATTCGGAGGCAGTGGAGAATGATGTGAAGACTTGGATGTATGTGACAAGTAATGTACGTGGATGACTTGGAGGTGGTGGTGAGTAGAAGTAGAAGTAGAACCATCCAGGTGGAGGTGGCGGTGGCGGTGGCGGTGGCGGTGGCGGTGGCGGTGGTGATAATAGCTAGCCTCCTACTTGGCGGAGAACATGAATGTGACTTAGACTTTAGATTCTTCACTCGGCGCCCATAGTGGTTGTCACGGTGGAGGTGTTGCTTATGGGAACCATGAAGACGGGTGGGTGGTATGTGTAGAAATAAGTATAAATGACTTGGAAAATATTAATAATAGTAAGAGAATAAGCATTTTTATGTGACAAAATGTCATTAACTTTTATATATCGACACACAAAAAAGTTGAAGGTTGTTGCCTATTAGTCATTTAATGTAGTCGTACGTACTGTTCTTGGCTCTTGGCTCTTGGCTCTTGCAGCTGGTGTAATTTATAAGATGATCAAATCTATCTATTTTATTGATAAAGAGTAAAGTTGAAATTATAAAAATTCTTTAATTTATGACTTTTCGTTGTTTGTGTATGTTTTTTCTTCGAGTATAAATATAATAAACGACAAGCAATAATTATTGCGTACCAAAGCCACCAACCCCAAAACCTAGCCTCTTTTTTTTTTTCTTCTCTACTAAGCCTAACTTTTTTGGCATGCTATAACTTTTATTTATTTTATTATTAATTGTTTTTAATCGAAACTTTTCTTTATTATTAGTTTCCCATTAAGTCTTGCGGGAAAATGTTTCAAACTGTGGAGTCTATGTGTTCATGTTTTAGTAGGCTTTGAATTCTTAATAATGCTTAAACTTTACTTAATTATAATTATATCTACACAATCTATAAAACAATAAAAAAGAAGTGAAATTTTAAACATATTTAAAGTTATAATTATGTTTAAAATATATATGTAAAGATAAAGTTACAACTAAGTATATGTTTGGATATATTTACTATTAATAAAACATAATTAATTCATTAATTATGATATATTGTATAGATAATAAGATAATTTTTAATATAATAAATTTTTTTTTAATAAAAAAATTTGCGGGTTGTTGCGCTATAATTATAGTGTGCACATTGTGCAACTCAAATTATTATTAACATGTAATAATAATTAATTAATAAAAAATTTAATCACATTAAATCTAAAATCTAATTTTTATATATTTTATAATGATAATAATAAAAATAATTATGAAAATATCATTACTTTTATAATTAATATATATAAATAAAGTTACTTATAATTTTATTTACAAGCTTTTATCTTACCTTAATATTAACGATGTTATCATTCAAGGAAAAAGTACTTAACGTGAATCCCACAAATATAAAGAAAATTTATAAGCAAATTTTTTTAAAAAAAAAAGTAATTATCAGATTTAAAAATATAAAAAGTTTCAATGTATTTGAATAATGTTATGGAATATCGAAATAATAGTGTGATTATTTATTAATATGAGATAATTATAATACAGTACTTAAATTATTATATGTTTTAAGTTTTGTTAAAAAAAAAATTCTTTGTAATCTAAGTTAGTATCTGATCTGATAATAGACTTGGGATGTCTAGCCGTCTAGCATTTTTGTTAGGTTTTAATGAAATATAGAATTTGGGAAATGGTGTTTGGTTTGAAATTTGGTTAAATTATGTTTTAGTCCGCAACATATTAGAAGGGATTAAATTTGTGTACGTACTAAAAAAATCTCTAAAATAATGGACGTGTTAATTTAAAATTTTTTTTATCCAATAACACATTACATTCAATTTCATATAATACACATCATTTTTAACACTTCCCTTCACATCGGTAGTTCATCGATGGACAGTGGTGAGCTTACAGTTGCGTACCATAGGGTAAGTTTTCCTACTTTGATAGCATATTAAATTTGGGCCTAACTCTATCTCAAAACTTAGGTTATGAAATGGAAAATTACTCTCATTTATATATGAGGAGGATACTTCATGCCCATTCAATATGAGACTTTTTAACACTAATATTAATACTCAACTTATTACGAGGAATCCAATTCTTCGTGCATGTACAAATAATGATGAAATTAATTACTATTTTGTAAGAGATATGGTTATTGATAAAAACCTAGATGTTCATTTTATCCCCTTTCATGAATAGGTTGCAAATATCCTTACCATCGATATAACCACAACCATATTCAAGGAGTTAAAGAATAAACTCATGGTTATTGAATTCTTGAAATGTGAAAAAAGTATATATTTTCATTGATATGATTGATGAGTGATCACATCCCGAGACACTAGTGTTTCTTGTCCTTTAAGTTTTAAACCTTGTAACCCTTTTAACCATGGGGATAACCTAGAAAGATACATTTGGTAGAACGAGGGCCAAATTTACAAGGTCGTAGTGAATGGGTGGAAACAAAACACCTACAACTAAAGACACGAAGCTAGGAATAAGTTAGTGGTTTGTGAAATAACATCTCAATGGTTGTTTTCCCTTGTAAGAGTGATGTTTAGTGTCCTATTGATTAGGTAAGTAGCCATCAGTATGACATCCCCCTAAAAAGGTTTAGGCAAGTGTGACTAAAAAAAGAAGTGCACGAGAAATGTTTAACAAGTGTTTGTGTTTATGCTCAATGATGCCATTTTTTAAGTGTATTAATGCAACTCGTTTGGTGTAAAATAGCCTTAGAAGAATAGAATTCAACACATTTAAACTCGTGATCATTATTCCTAACAACCTTAACTCTTTTCCTAAGTAATTTTGTAATAATCATCAACAATTATTAAGAAATACTAAACTCCAGAGAGAGATGGAACATGATAGCCACCCCATATATCCACATGAATTAAATCAAAACAAAAAGTGTTGGGATTTCATGTGTATGCCTATATGGTGAGAATTTAAAATTTTCCTATCAACACTTGGCTCAATACACAATAGACCTAATTTGTATGACAATTGCAAGCAAGATTTTCTCTTAAGCATTTCAACAAACACCTAATGTGCACTAAACAAAATAAACAAATCTCATCTACCTTATTGCTAGAGATGAAGAAGATTATCTTTACCTAAAGAGATTGTCAAATCTCTTGAGTATAAGGAAGTCGATTTCTCTCCTAGATCTCTTAGAAACCACCTCTCTTTCAGGAGCACCTCTTGGTTCACCTTGAACCTAAAAAACGAACTACCACACCTCTTAGATAGATGGATGTAGAGTTCAAGGCTTAGATCCAACTACCTAGCAAGAAGAGATGAGAGAAGAGACTTTCGACCTAGGGTTGAACCACCTAGGTTTTGGTCTTGAGCAAACCTTTCCAAGTTTCGACCTAGGAGAAGGAAAAATGTGACTCTTCAATAAGGAAGATTTTAGCTAAGGTTAGAGGTATAAAATTGGATCAAAATTTTGTTAATTATGCCTCCTTAAATAGGCAAGGGTTAGGTGATGAGTGCTCAAAAAGCACTATAATTACCATGATTTTATGCATATTAATTAATTAAAAATATAAATATTTATATGATTTTATCATATATTTATATAAATTTGTCTTTTCGAAATCATGGGTATTCTTATTGTTTTCAGGTATTTTCGCTTAAAAACGCAACTTAAAAACTCAAAGAGGAATACTAGGGGAAATACATCACAAATATATTCAAAAATAAATGAGGAAAAGTCAACAAATATGAAAAAATTGGACAAAATGGGTCAAAAAGGAGGAAATCGCGCCACCGCGCCACCCAGCTGCCCAGTCCAGCACGCGCCTGTGCCTAGTCCCGCGCACACCCTTGCACCATCCCGCACGCACCAGCTCTCCATACCGCACGCGCCTGTGCGCGCCCCAGCTCCACTCCGCGCGTGCCGCTACCCATCTGTGCCCCAATCCGCACGCAGCCGCCCCCACGTCATACTGACGTCATCAAATGACATCATCATTCACTACTCCGCATTTCCACCATTTTTTCACCCACTTTTTCTTCCCATTCTCTTCACAACTAAACACACCTCAAAACACATCTTCTCTTCTCTTCTCTTTCTTTCTCTCATTTCTTAGTTTTTAAGTTTTTTCTTAGTTTTTAGCTTTTCTTAGTTAGTTTCTCTTAGTTTTAGAGTTCTTCTCTTTTTGAGAATAACTAGTTATGTTTTTGTAATTTATTTTCTTTTCGATTCAATAAATGAGAGTACAAATTCCGTTTGGAGGTTTTCCAGCAACGGGAATAGCATCGAAGTACTGTAAGGATTTTATTTTTTCTTTACAGTTATTTTTTATACTTTATTCTTATATGTTATATTTAATTTTTTTGTGATTAAATTTAACATTACTCGCTATTTGTAAACATGATATAATAATAACGTTGTTATGCTTGCGAAATATTAAATAGGTAAAAATCTCTAAAATGAATTGATTTTATTTTTATTCAAGATTTTATATTAAGAATGTTAGAAAGAAATATATTATTTTTCATTACAAACTTAAATCTAAAAATTAGATTTTAAGGTTTAGTTATCCGGTCTAATTTAGAGTAGTGCTCTTTTATTTGTTGGTACAATCGCCTGGTAGTTAGAGTGAAGCTCTATTTCAAAAGTTTTTATAAGAATTATTATGTAAAAATGTATTGACAACATATTTTTAGTAGTGGTTTTAAAACTTGAAAGTTAATACTCGGATAATTAAATTCTTAGATTTAATTTGAACACCTTGAATAAAGTTTAAACTATCTAACCCCACCAAATGTGGCATTTAAATTATTCATTTTCAATCTCTTAGAAAAAAAGGAATTAATTTAATTAACCAAATTAGTTATCAACCCCATCCATAGGTGTTAATTGATTTGTTTAGTTAACAAAGAATATCTAACCCCACCAAAGGTGATGTTCATATAAAAAGGAGAGAATCAATAAATATCAATTTATATCTTTAATAACCTAAATAATATGAGCAAGCATAATTAACTTAGTTATTATATCCATAAATACTCCACAATTTTAACTGATAAAATTTGCATAAATGTTTATTGAATCTCTATCTATGTTTATTTTTATGTTATTAGATTAGAAACACAAAAACCAAAATATCGTGACAGGATGTTTAGGATTTAATTTCGTTTTTAAAAGTTTGAATAATAAATTAAAAACCACTTATATTCCTTCCTTAGATTGACCTTGGGAGTATACTTATCATTTTCTAATAAATGATTTGTGCACTTGCGAGAGTTTTATAAATATAAAACCAAAAGTATTGGCAGGATTTTGCAATGCCGATTCTTCTCATCATTAGGGCCACTCTTTGTGTAAGGTTTGAATCAATTACACAAATGCCACTAGCCTTGTTTAGCCATCTCATGCTCTCTTTAATCTCAACTTGTGATTGGTTTAATAAATTAATTTATGAATAAATAATATTATTAATATTATTCTATTATATAATGTCTCTATTATTCTTATAATGCATTCAAACATCGTACCAAATAATATTTATATAATTTCACAAATTTATTTATGGCTTAAGTATGTCATATTATGACATTTTATTTTAGCATTTCATCTCATGTATTTTATCTTATACATCATTATGAAATGTACAATACCCATTATTTCTCTTGGTGTGACCGTATAGAGAAACTATATTATATAGTCAATAATATATTATTGACTATAAGAGGTTTTATCATTACATTATAGTTTTCTAAATTAAATAATAATTATTTACTCGATCCATTAGTTTTGTGTCTATCATTGTCACATGATATTAGGAATAATATGCAAAATAGGATCGTGTCACTTTTGCATTATATTCATTTTCTTGGTCTCAAGTGAATTATAATTATAACTACATCAGTTATATTGCATGCGATATAATTCCACTTTATCAAGGGGCCCACTAATATCATAACTCAAAATCGAGGGACATGATAATATTAACATATAGATTTTCTCGTATAGGTTGTATAAAACGAACTACTATTTCATTCCTATCATAAGATAGTATTTAAATAGCAATCACATTATATACTTCTCATATGAAAAACCTGCACATGTCATAACAAAGATTCTAAAAATACAATGGAAACATTAATGACACAAAACACAATCCATATAATGTTCCATCTAGTTAGGTCATGTTCAATATATAAAATACACATTTTATATACTCATGTCATTAAATGATAATCACTTATCAACATTTATTGAACTACAATTTATTTTTAATAAACATGATAATCTTTCATGGTAATTAATGTTCCTTCTTAATTACCACAATTGTGAACATATTTAGGATTACATGCTTCTCATTTTAAGAGTTTTATAGTTCAAGACAAGTGCATCTTCTTAAACACTTTCAAAATATAACATGTTAATCTCAAGGAACAAGAATACATAATATTCAAAAACATGAACAATACATAAATCTTTATCAAAATGAATAACTTTTAAAACACACATCCTTTAGAAGTACTGATTAAAAAACTTAAAGAAAAAGGCTACCTAGTTTGCTTCGCCAGAGGACAAATAGAACAATGAATAAGATCATAAGTTTTATTTTTCATAAAAGGGAACAAAGAAATAGCCTTGCTAAAGGGATAGGCGAGTCGCTGATGCCACAAGTATGGAGTTTTAGTCTGCACCACATTTTACGTTCCTTTCTTGGGCATATTGAGGTAGTAGAGTCCCTCACTTTCAACTCCCATCCTAATCATCCTTCACGATAGGAGGTCTTGTATAAAGAAAACTTGTATGACGAATACAATGACATAAAAAGAATACAACGCAAGTTTGCTAATAGATATGAGGTTCAAGTAGAATATTGGGACATAGAGGACATTATACAATATAAAATGTGAGGGAAAGACTACAGTCCCAATATAAGAAACTTACAACATGGTACCATTAGGTAGTTTGACTATACGATTATGAGCAGGCTAAGATGATGTAAGGTGGAAAGGATCACATATAATATGGTCACTAGCTTCACTATCTAATATCCAAATCATGTCTTTATTATGTTATATGAGAGTGAGTGCTTTACCTAATATCTCTTCAAAATTAGAGATATTACCAACAAGATTGGTAGAGGATGGCTACGTTGTATTTAACATCAGTAGTAGTTGGTGGCTGTCATTGGTCTTGCTAGTTGCTGCCTTAATCTTGCTCTAAAATCCCATCATTTTTTTAGGTTCTTAAGAATATATGTTCTAATATTATATTGAATTCTTGAAATGTGAAAGAAGTATATATTTTCATTGATATGATTAATGAGTGATTGCACTTATAAATATACATACACGTACATAAACATAAGGGAATAGTTTAACTCTTTTATTCTTTACTTATGGCACTTGTAATTGGAACATTGGTAGCTTAGTTGTATTTATTCAAAAATGGTATAGCATAATTGAGATTCTACCTTACCACACTTTCTTTCAGAGCGATATTGTTAGCATTCCTTTTTTTTATGTAAGGTTGATTTGTAAAATATGTCAATAATAGATCGTGTTTACTCCTAACTTATAATGTAGTAAGATGGGAAACAATTATTTATAATCTTTTATATTTATATGTAAAAATGATATATATATATATAAGGAAAATTTGAAAAGATAATTAATTGACTACATGAGAGATTAATTTGATGAAAGAAGATTAAAAATTTAAAGAATATGAAAGAAAAAAGATAAGCTACAATACTAATACTTGATTGAAAAATATGTTATTTTAACCCCATTTCACTATTCTCATTTGGAGATAATAATATATATATATAAAGAAAATGAAAATTGTAATTCTAGTATGTTATCTTTAATAAAAATACACTTTAAATTTATACGTATTAGATATAGTAGTATAAATTAGTTATTTCTATAAAAAGAGTCACGAGTGTTTATTTTGTAAAAGTATTGTAAAAAAAGTGTGACAATATAAATTTATTATCTATACAATATAAAATTTTGTAACTTTTTTATAAAAATAACATATTCTTGCATTTTCATTCATATTAGAATAAGATTTATGAAAAGGGATATATTAAATTATTTTCCAACTTAAATTTAAATTTAACTTGAAAGCATATTGTAAGTAAATATGAATAAATTATTAAAAATAAATATGAAATCTTAAAACATAATCTAAGCAACTAAATAAAGTAATTGATAAATAGTTAAGATTTAAACTATTAGTTAATCTTTGAATTCGTATAAAAATATATCTTCGATTTCAGCTAAAGATGGTCATTATTTATGGAGGGACACGTGTTACTCTTAATTTTTTAATATAAATTTTTTTATTGTATTTATAAATAATTTTTTATTTTATAAAAATATTTAAGAATATCTCATTTTAAGTTTATTATTTAAATATTATTTTTTCCTTTTTATACTCTCAATTCATTTATATTTCTCATATATTTTTTACTTTTACTTTATTATTATACAACTTTTAATAACTAAATTTTAGTAAGATAATAAATATTTAACATATTTTCATAAATTTTAAAAAATTTACATCAAATAACACCTAAAAATTATATATATTAACAAAAATAACAGTCTCAATAATGTTAAATAGGTTCAATTAGACATGGTTCAATATTAAATGATTTTAAATTGTTTTAGTTTAACTTTAACAACGTTCAATATTTATGATGAGTTAATATTTTTTTAATAATAAAAATATACGAGTTGAATATAAGGTATGTTAATTTTATGATTACAAGTTTTAAGGATGTAATGCTATCGTTTTACTTAAATTTTACTAGTTTAATTTCCTAACATTTTCTTTAAAAATAATGAGTTTTGTCTAGCATACAATTTAATCATTACTTGTTAAACCATATATAATTATATAAATATTCATTACTATTTATATTATATAATATTATTTTATCTATTTTTTTCATATATTTGAATTTTTTTACGTATCAATTATAATTTATGTTATTTAGTTTCTTTCATTACTATTTATATTATATAATATTATTTTATCTATTTTTTTCATATATTTGAATTTTTTTACGTATCAATTATAATTTATGTTATTTAGTTTCTTTCATTATTTTGTCTGTATGTATAGATATTAAGTTATATTATTTAATTTTGTTAAAAATTAATTTACGTAATTTTTATTTTTTATTTTAATCGAATAAAAATACATATTTAATATATAGTACTTATAGTTTAATAGTTAAAAACATCAAAATTTATAAATTTTTGAAACCCCAACCATTATTTTTATATTGTTTTATAATAATTTGATTAAAATTTTATAAATTTTATTATAATTATTCAAATATTATTAGAATTATTTATTTTTATTATTAAATTTATCCATATTGTCTCTCTTAACATTAATCTTACATGACTTTTGAAAGCTCGATCAGTGTAAATGTTTTGAAATCACGTACAACCGTGTAAATATATATTTTACCACATCTCTTACTAAAATTGCGGGTTATTCTTAGTGGCGTAACTTATAAGCCATATCATGGTCATTAAAATACTTCCCTATAAGAAAGCAATGAAACGGTTAGGAAACGTATGCATGAAAGAGAGAGATGAAATACCGGCTCGCTTATATTTAGTTACGGATGGCCGGATGGGCATTATATTTAAATATTTATTAAGCTTTTTCAAAAAATAATAATAATAATAATAATTAATTGAGCCTATAACGGAAATGATCGTTACATGTTTAAAACATGATTAATTAAAATCAAATATATATTAAATAATAATTTTTTTATATAAGATATATTTATGTAAAAAAATTCATTTTTAATATAACACTTAAACACTTGCAAAATCAGATTGATTTTTGTTTATTTTTGCATATGTTTATTTTTATTTTTTTTAAAGTATGCATTAAATAGTTAAATAATAAAAATTGATGTTAAATATTTTAAATAATTTAATAGATAAAATATTATGAAAATATTTTAATTTTTTGAACTAAATATATTTTTAAATAAATTTTAAAAATAATAAACATGATTAAACAATAAGAAAACTATTATTAATTCATAATCAAATGTTATTTTTCAAATATAACATAAATTGGTATAAAAATGTTATAATTATTAGTATAATTTTCCTAGATTATCCTAACTCATGCTAAAATTTAACTCAATTTATATAAGTTATAGTTTAACTTAATTTATTTAACTTAATTTATTTATTTATTTATGTGAATTGAGTTTAATTAAAATCACTTTGATTTATTATATTTTTTAAAAATAAAATAAAAGAAATGTTTATAATTTATTTAAGAAAAAAATATTAATATAAATATATCTTTTATTTATTCAATAATAAAATAAAAAGTTTTCTTTGGATACCTTTTCACCTAATAATTATGTTTTTAAAAAATATTTTATTAAATGTGTTTATAATTTATATACTTATAAATTAATTAATATAAATTTATGAGCTATATGTAGTTTTTTTAACTCGTTAATTTATTTAATAAATATTAAATTAACAGAGTTAAGATACTGATAAATGTGACATAAAATAAAATAAAGAGAGACATTAAAGTCAAATATTTAACATCTAAAATCCTAAACAAAAGTCTCCCTAATCTTTGTCACGGTTGTCACATACCCATCCAATCCCCATATCAATTCGAGATTTACCCTTTTGCATTTGATAAAAACAATTTTACCATGCATTATTATTTTCAGTGATATTCTGTTGCTTTGTACGAAAATGATATGATAACACAATTAAATTCCACTTTCGTTATTGAATTTTTGGAAAATGATATTTGAAGAATTTTTTACTTTTAAAAAATTTGGAATTTTTTTTTTATGAAAGTAAAAAAATAAAGTTATTAAAATTGAAATAAAATTATTAAAGTATTTATAAATATAATAATAAAGTGTTTAAAATTTAAAATAATATAATTTATTTATTTAATTTATAAAAATAAAATGATTCAAATGTATTTTTGTTTTTTTTTGTGTAATTGGTCTCATGAAGCATTCTCTTGACTAATTCTATATATCTTAACCTGACAAATTCGAGCTCATGTGTCAAAGAATAATTGATTGAGTTGATAGAAATAAAAGTTGAGTTATAAAGATATGAGCATCAATAAGATTTGAACGTTTGGATTGGAATTATAATTTTCTCTTCTTCTTTTTTTGTGTGATTTACTGTCAATGGGACCCGTTTTGATCCAAAATCTCCTCAAATCAACTTTGTAAGACGATATGGCAGATGGGTCTTGAAAAGTTAAGGAATTAGCAAAAAGCAAAAGGCATCTCAATGAATTCAAAAGAAACTAATTAATGTCCTTTTTACCTTTTTTTTTTCCTTTCAATCATTCAATTTGCCTCTTCCCATTTTATTTTTTCTTTTCTTTCTCCTTTTCAAGCTCACCTAATAATTTTTATACCATTTCAAATCATAAATTTAAATTATATCGTTTAATATTTGATCAATAATATATATATATATATATATATATATATTTGCAACATGCAATTATGGACTTCTCTTATGGGATTATCCAACAATATAATTCCATTACTAATAGATTTATATGATGCATTTAGAAATTAGAAGCAACAAGCATGCATTCTGGAAAAACTCAGTAAAGATGAATGGAAGAATTTAAGACTATACATTTTTAAAACACTTGCCCATGCCAGATACATGCCTACCAAGCTTGAAATGAATCCACAGATTCATAGAGGCATAAGTTTTACATAATATCTACATTACTATACACTACCAAAAAGGGTAAGTTTCTATATTATAAAAGATATACCGATACTAAGTTACCAACCTACTAATAATCAAGTTGAGACATAAGCAAGCTTGGATAGATATATTACAGACATCACTGCCAAGTAATGGGCATTTGGGTTCAAGTTTTTAGTCAGCATTGTTCAACCCATTTGAACCAAAATCAATGGACAACTCTCAGAATCCTCTCTGTGTCATTTGCAAACAGTCTTCATTCTCTTTGCAGCTTGGACAAACCCCATAATGACCTGCAGCTCGTCCATTTGCTACACCAGAATATGTAAGCAAATTATTAATAAATTGTATTAGAACACTTGAAACTTATCAAATTTAGTAGAGCCTAAATTGATTGTCCAATTTGAATTGTAGCTATGTAGCAAATGCCAAATATTAAAAACGAACGAACGTACCTGCGACATGAAATGCCTCTGAACAACTTCTATTAGCTGCTCTTTCGAGGGGTTTGGAATAGCATCCACCTAGGTAATATCCATTATGCCAAAATTTCTTTCTATGAATTTCTCTGTTGGACCCCAAAAAAAAAAAAGTCATGGTGCAAAGACTTACCAGATTGAAGTGTCTCCAATATCTCCGCAAAGCAGCCATCTCCAGTTTGCTTAGATCGACTTTCTGCACATTAGGTGACTTCAATAACAAACAATGGCTCTCCAATTTTGAAACAACACGTAAACAAGGGTTAGACGATTCATGTACCGTTGACCTGCAAATAGAGCCTTTGGATTGAGATTCACTTGAGAGAGATCTGCACACAGTCTTCTGGGATAACCCTGATGACTTGTGCACTCTATTCCTTGATCTATGTGACTTCAGAGTGTCATCGGATACTAAATTGAAAACATAAAAAAGAACAATCAAAAACTTTTTTGAGGGACACGAAAAAGATAAAGAACAGCAACAGTAAAAGTTAAAGGTGATGGAACAAAGCATCCTATGTGCCAAACTCTAACTACTTTCATTAAAACCCACACAAAGAATTAAATAAAACAATTCATTAGAATAACATATAAATGTGGATCCCCTAACGAAGCAAAAATCATATAAATCAAAAACATGAAGCCACTCACAATTCATGATAAATCATTCAAATAGGGCTTTTTAACAAGATGAGTACAACCGCAATATGCAGACCAAATTGTTAAAAAAGCATTATATCTACTTGAAACAAACACGAAACATGAGCCAAAAAAAATGAAAAAAAAATGGTGACAAGCCAAAAAGTTATTATTAACCAAACTGACCCATATCTGATACATTCCACTGTATATTCTCAAATTCTGGATCATCATCATCCTCGTTACCAGTTGGAGCTTCAATAACACTGAGAGCATTCCTCTGTAGCTTCACTTCTATGCCGTTAGTGAGCACCTGCAATAGTATAGTGGAAAATAAAATCCATTTTTAAACCAAAGGAGTCAAAAAAGAAAACTGCCTTTTTAACAGTGCATAAACAAACCTATCCTCAGGCAAAAATTGAAAACAAGAGACACTAATAGAAAATCAACGGAGTTCGAGCCACTATACAAAGAGCAAAGAAAGTTACTTGGGTAATATCCAAACTGGATTCAAAATATTGGGAACAACGACTCAATCACATGACTCACATTTAAACACAAATAAAAGATGAATGGAAGATTCAAAAATCAGATATTTAACAGGCAAGGATAAAAACCAATTAGATCAGAAAAATGGGTTTTTAAATTCACTTGTCCGAACATAAAAAGCACCAATGAATATTTCAGGTGACAAAACCTATTCCAGAATATTTCAGCTTTATATCGGTGGTGAGCATCTGAAGGTAAAGGAGAGAAAACATGCAATAATGACTTTCAGCAATCCAAAAATTCATGAGGATTTTATTTTATTTCGAAAACTTAGGAATTTATTTTTATTCAAATCCCATAAAAATTCAGAAAAATATGCAATGTAAATAAAATCTAAAATAGACCCAAAAAATTTAAAGATAACAAAAACGAAATTTCAAGTCTGTTTTATAGAAGACATCAGTCTAAGAAATAGACCAAGAACCATGATTAACTGCACTCAAAACCCTAAGTTGAGTAGGACAAGACGAATAGGAAACCAATTAACGAACTCATAAAAATTGAGTAAACTTCATTACAATACCAATTTGCAATTTACATTATAAATAATTCTATTAAATCACCAGATCTATAGACAAATCCAAACATGCAATCAAAAATACCAATTTCATAACTCAAACTTCAAAATCACTAGTCAAGTGTAACAGTCAAACGTATACAATTTTGGAGATGAGACGCAAAATATCTAGCACAAAAGGACAAGCCGATTAGTATAATAGATAACCAAAATTGAAGAAAGTTCATGAAGAAAAGAGACAACGAAATTGAAGATAAATGCCAAATACATATTCAAGAAATTCGAGAAAAGTGGAAAAGAAATAAATAAACTGGACATTGCTTTAAGACTTTCCAGATAAAACGGTTGACAAATTAACTACAATTTTCAAAAATGCAAACAGAACACAACATTATTCAAATTCAGTTACTTAAAATTCAGTCTAAACCAAAACAAACAAAACCCATTTGCTTAAAATTCATTTTATATTTAGAAAATTACCAGCCAATGCCACCCGCCTAATCCTACTGCTTTCTTGACCACACCTTGAAGACCCACAAGAACTGACTTAGTACGATTATTTCCAGTTACAACCACTTTAGTATGACGAGGAAGAACAGAGAGCTCCTCCTCACTACTATCACCACAGCTCTGCATCTGTGAGAATCCGCCATTGACGGAGCTCTCCATTGCTTCAAGCATTTCCGTTTTCACAACTCACTGAGCTTTTTTAGAGAAAACAATTGGTGAAAGCTCAGGTTTCAGAACTCAAAATTACATTTGAAATAAAGATCGTACATTATGAAGCACGTATTTGCGAAATTCTGTGAGAAAAGCCAGCGAAATTAGAGAGAAAATTGGGATTTATCTGCAGAACAAAGAAAACAATTTAGATAGAGAAAATGGAAAAAGCAGAGGACTTTTGTTTGTGAGAGAAAGACATAAGAGAGAGAAAGGAATAGAGGGGTTTTTAATGTTTATTGGTGTGTTTCAATGAATCCGACGAAAGAGAAAACGGACCAATGATTAGATGCCACGTTTGAAAACAGGCTCAATTATCATGCGCTGATATTACGGCATGATTCTATACCAGTAGCGGTTTTTGGATTTGAAAAGAGAGTTACTGGGTGTTGACTCTTTGACTGGTCGTGGAGAATGGAGATCATAGTGGCCTTGCGGTGTGGGTTTTGTGAAATGACGTGAGTGTCCTTGGTTTTCAGTTTTTGTTTTTGAGAATTTATTATTAAATTGGAGTTAGGTTGGGACTCTCTTTTGCGTGATTGATTTGAATTTTTTTGAAATTTGCTGGGAATTGAGATTTGCTGAACAAAAGCAGAGAGATGAGTGCAAATAATAGAAACGTTTTCTTGAAATCAGAAATCTTGAGAATCGAGACAAAATACTTTGTTTCGTTTTTTTTTTCTTTTTTCCTCCCCTCCCCTCTCCTCTCTGCCAATAGAACTTAATAGGGACGGAGGAAGGCAGTTAATGCGGTGGGCCACAACCTCATAGCCTCCATAAATTATATTATTTTTGTGTAATTAATTTTATAACTTTAAATAGCTTTATAAACAAAATATACATTTAACCGTTTTATTAAAATTTAATTTTTATATGCAAGTTATATAATAAGTGTTGTGATTATCTAATTTAAAGAGATGAATTAAAAAAAATGTCAAAAAAAAATAATAATACATGTATCTAAAGTGTAAAATAATATAAGGTTGAGTATTTATTATATAAAGAATACATATTGTAAAGTGTTAAGAAAGAGTATAATAATAAATGCATAAATTAATATAAGGTTGAGCACATTGTGGGATTTATTTGATGGTTAATCCTTAGAAGTTTTATATTGTTTAGAACTTCTATCTAAGATGCGGGCACCACTTAAGGCTTGGGACTATGTGACAAGATTCGAGCACTTTAAGAATAGGGTTTCTAGTCGTACTTTATGCTCAAATGTTAAGTTTTTTTACTCTTTCAGTTCGATTATTTAATTGAGGCGAAAAAGTAAGAGCTGATTAGTTGAAATGACAACATTCTAGAATGATTTATGCAAGCCTCCAATAAATATTTCAATTTAATACGAGGGAGAAAATATGGGGTCCTATATTATGGAGAAGAGACAAGCCATTTATTTTCATAATTTCTTGAAAGTTTGAACCAAATTTCCTTAAAAAAATGCTTTGTCGCTTCACCTCACACCTTATTGGTTTTCTACTCAAGTAATAAATTTATCTGCTCAACATTTTAATTACTTGCTTGGTTTTCAGATCTGGCTTCGCGTTTAATCAAGTCAATTTCTTTCAAGTCAATTCTTAACTCTCACTTAAGCTCTTTTCAAAAACTTTCAACTTTTAGGTAACTCTTTATCTCCTCGATCCTTATTTTGTTTTGTTTTGTTTTTCCTTCTTCATAGCAAACTTGTATAGAGAAATATCGCCTAAGGCAACAGGTGGTTCTACTTTCTAGGTCTCATTGTTTTGGGAAATTCCTCAGTACCCCTCTTACTCGAGTTAAGAAGAAAGTGTAAGTTTGGGCTCAACAATAGAGGAAAGCACATCATTTGGGGATTAGGAGATATCTAAGACCTCCACCACATTAATAACTTGACCTCAAGCACTTATGCCATTAGACTTAGTGTTCCTCAAACCCAAATATCAATTCTAAGGGAATAGAGAAAGAAATCTCAAAAAAGAGGAACTGAGAAGTCAATAGGTTGCACCAAGGGCTAGAGTGCTAAAGAGCCTCTAAGTGGCCTAACTCTAAGGGATAAAGAGAGACTTAGGTAAATGTATAGTATACTCTTCTCGGTTTATATAATGATTCCCAATCCAGACACTTTGGACAACGAGACTCTACCTGAGGGTTGGATAGCCATTCATAAGAAGATTCAGTGGCTCGAGCTAAGGCTTCCCCATTATCCTTTTATAAGAAAATCTATGATGGGATGCAATTCAATCTAGGTCAACTAATGCCCAACGGGTGTAGCTACCTCCTCTACCTCACCCTTATATGTAGAGAACTCAAGGTGGAACTAGAGATACCTTAGTTCAATGATGCATATATGCTAAAGCAAAACCCTACTAACCCAATGAAGGTTTATATATTAGCTAAACAAGATCGAGGTATCAACATTATTCTCCCCAAGAATGAAAAGAACTGGAAACAATATTTTTCCACTTTTTGGTCAATGGGAGACAATTGATAGTGATGATAGGCTCATTAAGAGCTGTTGGGCTAGGTTGAAGCTCTTGATCAGAAATATGGCTTCCTATATAATAAATTTGAGCCTTGAGGCCAAGAAAAGGCTTGCTAATATTCAAAACTATTTGTTAGAGCCTACACCTTAAAGGGACCTTTTGAACACATCGCGCTTTATGGTATGTGGACTAATGAGATCGGCCTCCATCTGCCCTCCAACAAGGATAGTCCATTAGCACTTAGCACAAACTCAAAGCAAGATTATACCCACTGACTTCAAGGGTAGATTTAAAGTCATGCATGATGACGGTGCCTTTATCAACCCACACTTTATTAATTAATTAACCGAATAAAATATATCATATTTTTTTATATTTTATAACACTTTCCTTTTTCTTGATTTTGAGTAGAAGAGTTATATAGGGGTATGACTGGGATATTTAAAATTGGATAATAGTTCTTGCCCAAGTCTTTCAAGGAACAGGCCAAGAAGAAGGACTTGGGCAAGAACTATTATCCAATTTTAAATATCCCAGTCATACCTCCATATAACTCTCCTACTCAAAATCAAGAAAAAAAGGAAGATCTAGACCTAATGTTGTGTTTGGTTGGAGGGAATGAAAATGACTCAGAATTGATTCCTTCCATTTGTGTGTTTGGTTGGGCTGAAAAATGAGTCAGGAATGGAATCGATTCCTAAAGGAGAAGGAATCATAATTCCTTCTCCCCCCTTTAGGAATCATGATTCCATTCCCATCTCAATTTTTTTTTTCCAATTTTACCCCCATTCCAAATATAACCCTATACTCAAACCCTAAATTCAAAAACCCTAAACCCTAAACTCTAAACCCCAAATCCCAAAACCCTATCCCTTAAACCTAAATCCCAAAACCCTAAACATTAAACCCCAAAACCCAAATCCCAAATCCCAAAACCCTAAACCCTAAATCCCAAATCCCAAAACCCTAAACCATAAACCCTAAATCACAAAACCCTAAATCCGAAACTCCAAATCCTAAATCCTAAAATCCTAAATCCTAAAACCCTAAACCCTAAATCCCAAATCCTAAAACCCTAAACCCTATTTAGAAAAATAATAATTTTAACCTTAAATCTTAACCCACAAATATAACCCTAAACCCCAAATCCCTAAATCCAAAATCTCAAACCTCAAAACCCTAAACCCTATTTAGAAAAATAATAATTTTAATAATATATTTTCTTTTTAAGTAATAATTATTTAGAAAAATAATGATTTCAATAATATATTTTGTCTGACGAAAAAATAATAATTAAATGATATTATTTAAACTTTACTGAATATAGGGGTATTAAGATAATTTATATTTTTTTCATTCCATTCTAGTAGAAAACCAAATACTATAATACTGATTCCTTCTTTGATTCTAGTGGTCAAACAAAACAATATTGTTTTCTTTCCATTCCCATTTCGATTCCGATTCCATTATGTGAACCAAACGCTACCTAAAAGAAGTGAGTGTGAGAAAGAGGTCAAGATGGAAGACCAAAATAATCTTGGTGATGATTAAAACAAGATTAAGTTGTACTTGTAAAGCTTGACCCATTCGTTTTTGTAGGCTTAACCATCTTTTCAGTTTTTCTTTTGTTTTGTAATAGGTTCGAACTCTTTTGTAAGCTCAACCTTCCTATTGGAATATAAATTATTATTTCAATCATTTAAATACTTGACTTTATTTGGACATATATTTATACACTTATACATATACTAGAATGGTTATTTGTTTGGTATCTTACATTTAGTGGGTACACGACCATAGTGACTTGAGACACTTCGCTCATACAATGAATGTGGCACTTTAGCAATTCTTCTACGGTGACTTGGCACAGGGAAGCAATGGATCCAATTTCGATTAAAGGACCTTGAATGTAATCTATGTCAAACGACCTAAACATACAAGACCTCGTGACCTAACTAGCAAAACCCAGTTAGATGTTTATCAAATTCAAGCAACCTACTAATGGTCCTCATAATTACTCAGTGTATATAGGGGGTATCCCATACGACCTAAGTTTAGTGACATGATACCTATTGTAAATTATTACGTATAGGACAACTCTAACATCTCGAATAGAGCACCTACTAGTGTAACGATGACACCTACCTATATATATATATCATTGATGAGATGAACAAAGGATCTAAAAATTACATTTTCTTTAACATCTCTATAGAACCTCTAATATACAAGAAATTATCTAAACAATTAACACCTACCGTGGGGCCTTAAATCTTTCTAATCCTTAGTATTTGAGATCTTACATTTTATAACTAAGGAGAATCATCCTATTTTGTAAGGAAATTCACTCCTATCATCATGACCATTCCTTGTTCCTATCCTGAATCAAGAAACAATCATGTTAAACCAATCCCAGAGTTTGACCTCCATGATCATTTACCCCATACCTCACTAGCCATCACATTTCTTTATGGCTTATAGTATGACTCCATACAACTTGTAATTTGTGATAACATGCCTAGAACCACCAGAATAATTCCACATATAACCAGTTCTATTAGTTATAGTTTTAAAAGAACGTATCATAAAAGATATGCTAAATAGGATAGGCTCCAAAAATAAGTGGTAGAATTACAACAAGCTTCCATTAGATCTCAAAATGATAATAAGGAACTCAGATCACGGTTGATACAAGAAGATTACTCAAAAAAAGCAAAAAGCTCGTTCCAAATAACTACCCCTTTAGTAAAACCAAGTTGATCGACGAGATCAAAACATACCTATTAGGATCCATTGAGATATCCCAATCAATATCAACCAAATACAATCTATTAACAACATATATCCACAATTATAGCTTCAAAGCCTATATACACAACCTGCCAACATCTTGCACAAAATACATCCCAATAATTGTTAGGACTTTTGGATTTGGAAAACTCCACTCCAAAGGGACACCAAGTACAACGTGAACCTCTCAATAGTAAATTGGATGAAAAATTCAAAGAGATAGAAGAGAAAATAGGGGAAAAGGTGAATGATTGATTGAAAAACAAAGGAACATTATGTCCCTGGAGTGATATTGAAACTGTAAATGACCAATTATCGACATCATCTTTTTCTAATGAAATTGAGTTAGTGATGCCACCCCCAAAATTCTCTACTCCAAAGTACCCCACTTATAAGGGAATAAAAGATCTTTTGGTGCACGTTATTCACTTCAAAATAGCCATGGCTATTGTAAGCATCCTAGAAAATAAGGAGGCCATATTTGTAAATTATTCACTGCCACCTTTCAGGAAACAACACAACAATGGTTTATTGAGTTACTTCTCATGAGTATAAAGAGTTTTGACAGGTCATTAAAAATGTTTGTCACTAACTATGCATGTAACAAGCCGATTAGAAAGGAGTCACACCATCTATTTTCGATCATCTAAGAGAATAATAAGACCATTAAGACCTACATGAGGAGGTTTAAAATGGAAATTTCACAATGCCCAGATTCTATCACCATAGCGGCTTTTTATAAGGGAATTAAGAAGGATACATGCCTATTCATTAAGTTAACCAAAAGTACTCCACGATCCCTATATTTGGTCTATGAAGAAGCCTAGAAGTGTGTCAATGTGGAGAGATAATTGAAGTCAACAAAAAGTTCACTAAATCAAACTTCGAACAAATCCACCCCTATTGAAAAGGAGGAAGAGAGGAAACCTTATATGGAAAGATGCCCTAATCTTCCCCCAATCAAATCAATGATAACGCCATAGGAAGACTAGGGATATGGGGGAGAGTGTTATCTCATTTTAGAGGTCTACCATTGCATGTATTGTTGACTGAAGCCATACAATGAATGGATTGCATTAATCAAGTAAATTGGCCATAAAGTATAAGAGCTCCATGTAGAGACCCCAAGAAGTATTACACTTTTCATAAAGATACAGATCATTGGACAAAGGATTATAGCCAATGAGTTGAGAAAATTCAAAATACAAATCTAGTCGCCTTTCTTAAATAGCCAATGAGTTGAGCAAATTCAAAATACAATATATACCAATATCTAAATTCAAAGATGAGCACTTATCGATTTTATCATGGAATGGACTCAGGATTCCACAATCGAGTCAAAAGCTCAGCTATCAGTTTGGTCGTATCCATATCAATATTAGATCTATGAAAGGTATATATTGATAGAGTGAGTAATTCAAAGGGTTATGGGGTTGGAATAATTATATTCACCCCACATGAGGACTAATTGAGTAGTGTGTTCATGTCACTTTTCAAGCAACCAACAACTTTGTGGAGTATGAAGCACTATTACTAGCCTTGCACCAATTGAAGTCCTTGGATGCAAAAAGGATATTGATCCACAATGATTCATGACTTATAGTTAATCAAGTCAATTATATGTTTGAGGCTAAGTAAGAAAGGATTAAACTTTACCTCTAAGAAGTGAAACAAGATATTTCAACTTTCGAAACATTTGAGGTCAAACAATTACCAAGAGGGAGGAACGCACACACAGGCTCTTTGGTCACTTTGGCATCTGCGATAAGTTCTAAATTGAAAAGAGAAATTCATATCTCATTCTTATCTAAACCTAGCATAACTGGAGGGATGGATAAGGAGAGAAAAATAAAAAAGTACCAACGTTGTAACACACACTTCATGGTTGATCCTATACTTGGAATATCTCGTTCATGATATTTTGCGTTCTGATAAGAAAAAGGCTTAGAAAATTGTAACAAAATAAAAAAACTACTCTATTATCCAAGAGTTCTCTATAGGAAAAACTATAGTAGACCATGATTAACATGTTTACGTAGTTAAGAAGTGTAGGCAATTTTGGGAGAACTACATGAAGGGTAGTGTGGCGCCTATTCAGGATGTAGAATCCTTTCTCAAAGAATCATCTGACAAGGTTATTATTGGCATACCCTATACAAGGATTGCATCTACCATGCCAAAAGGTGTGATAAGTGCTAGATATATGCTAATATCCCTTAACAACTAGCCAGCGACTTGAAATCTATAATCAACCCATAACCATGCCAAAAGTGGGGTTTTGATATAGTCAATCCATTACCTTTTAATCTAGGACAACCAAAATTTTTAATTATAGCAATGGATTACTTCTTGAAATGAATAGAAGTTTAAGGCTTAGTTTTGTTTTGAGATATGGGTCAAGTTATCACATTCAACTCCTTATATAGGCTAGAAGCCAATAGCCGAGCAAAATCATCAAACAAAACTTATATCAATATATTATGAAAATGATTGATGGAGCTAAAAGCAAGTGGGTTGATGAATTACTAATGAACAAAATCGGGGATAATACCGATTTTGTAAATACTTATACATTTTAAATTTTATTAATTCTCGCAAGTGTATGAATCATTTATAGAAATGTTAAGTATACTCACAAGGTCGATACAAGGAAGTAATATTGTATGGTTTTTAAATATTATTCAATTTTTTTAAAAAATAAACCTAAATATTCTATCACAATGATTTAGCTTTTGAAAAAGCTTATCTAATGCATAAAGATAATGATAGACATGGATTCAAAAAATACTCATGCAATTTATACATTCATAAATATTGGAGAATAATGGATATAATGATTCAGTAATTATGCTTACTCATATCATTTAGGTTATTAAATATATAAATTGATATTTATTAATTTTCTTTTTTTCCTTATGAAAGTGTCTTTAGGAAGCGCCCAAATTATTTTATTTAATATTAATTAACTAATATCCTTAGGCTTAATTAAATATTAAATTTTAGCTTTTATTTTTAAGAAAATAACAAATCATCCAATCACAACTTTAGGCGAAATTAGTTAATTAGACTTTATTCAAGGTGTTCAAATTAAACTTAAGAATTTAACTATTTGAAAAATAAATTTTAGGTTTTAAAATTATTTAAAAAAATATGTTGTCAATACATTTTCAAATAATAATTCTTTGTAAAAAACCTTTGAAATAGAGCTTTGCTCTAAATATCCAAATAATTAAATCTAAAATAAAAGAGTATTACTATAAATTAATTCCAAGTCATTCAATCTTAATTTTAACTCTCATATTAAGTTTATTATTAAGAGTAATGTACTCCTTCAAATAACATTATTTATAGGAATCTTGAATAAAAATAAAATCAATTTATTTTAAGAAAATGTTTTACCTATTCAATATTTTGCAAGCATAACAACATTATTATTATATCATATTTGCTATCAACCAGATATGTTATATTTGATCATAGACAAATCAAGAATGACACAGAAGAAGAAACACATATATATGGAATGCTAAAGGAATATAATTAATATCTTCACAATATCCTTACAAAACTTTGAAGAGATAATTCTAAGACTAGACAAACTCTGATAGTAATTGCAGTCCAGAATTTGTTGAATCGAAAACTAGAAACTACTAAAACATAAACATGTTCTTCCTTAAAATAGAGGGAATAACTAAATAAATTCTAAAAGCTAAAAATATAAAAATCTACAAAAAGGAGAGAGAAAGTTGCTGAAAATGCAACTTGGAAGCATATTTTCTTGGTATACATGGGGTCCTATTTATAGGAAAGTATGCGAGAAAAACTTGTGTTTTTGCCGCAACACAATTGGATCGCAACCAAATTTTTGACCAGTTCAAACCTCCTTATGCAACGGTATACAATTATTTTTTATTTATTTTCCATTATCTCTTTTCTTCACTTTGGATAATATCAAATATACGATATTTATTTAAGCTTCAAAAAGTTTGATAAATATGCTTCAAGTATTTTTATTTATTTTAATATTTATACATTAAAATACCTACAAAACACTACAATATACCCATTAATATGAACAAATAGATTTTTCTAAAATATAATAAATAAAGCAAATATAAATCTATTTTATTAATTAAATGACGTTAAAACATGGTAATTTAGTGTTTTTTAAGCACTCATCAATTACCCAGCGTTCTTTAGGCAACAAAGATAACCTCTAGAATGGTAACAGAGGAAAGTCCATTCTCTTTGGTATATGGTATTAAAGTAGTGATCTCCTCTAAGGTATAAGAACCCACCCTTTGGTTCCTACGGAAATCATTGGGAAATAAGGTAGAAACTATCTATGAAAAGTTTCCCCAACATGGGAAGGCCCATACCAAATATATGAAATCATTCCAGTGTGCTTACTAGATAGAGAGTCAAGGAAGGAAAGAAGAATTAAGCTAGAATTGAGAGCATCTAAAGAAATACTATGTATGAAGTGTGAATCAAGTTTGAATTATACATAAACATATTTTGAATCCATCTTTCAGGTGTTCACATTAATCTCGCAAAAAATTAATATGATAAATCTCAAGTATAGAGTGAGGTGGCTAAATGGACCCCCAATTAGGATGTAGGATAAAAGGTATGACGCACATCCTAAGAAAGGATATTTAGTTCATAAAAGTGAATCCCCTATATAGGAATTGCATACAGGGATTGGATTTATATGTATCCTATCTACCTTTAAGTATAGAATAAAGTGGCCCAATGGACCCTCTACTTGGGATGTAGATAAGAGGTATGACATCTGTCCTAAGAAAGGGTTTTAAGTTCATAAAATGAACCCCCTCTTTGGGAATCACTTATATTCAATTTCACCCTTATATATCTCCTATCTCACAAAAAATTAATACAATAACCCCTAAGTATAAAATGAGGTGGCCAAATGGATCCCACCACTTAGGATGTGAGATAAGAGGCATAATGCCCATCCTAAGAAAGGATCTTGAGTTAACAAAAGTGAACCCCCTATTTGGGAATCACATGTAGGGGTTGGATTCAATTTCACCCTTATATGTTTCATGTCTTGTAAAAAATTAATGTGATAACCCCCAAGTACGAAGTGAGATGGCCAAATGGGCTTCCCTTGTGATTCAGGATAAGAGGCATGATGTGCGTCCTAAGAAAAGGTATTGAGTTCGTAAATGTAGACTTTTTCTTTGAAAATAGACTCTAAGAAAAAAAATTCAATCATGGACAATTTTGATATTTGAATTACATCTAGAAAACAAAAAGATTGCAAATCAATAAAATTTCAACTATTACATTTTAATAGGGATGTGAGCCAGTACTTTTAGAAACAAGAGTCTTACGAATATTCTTCTCTAGTGCCCTTTGTTTCCAATACTCAATTAATTTGTAAAGTTCATCCCTTTCTTCTTTGTATTTATCTCTTCGGGTAAGAGCGTTGGTCAGTTTAGTGCAGGTGTTATTCAACTCTTGTTACATGGCTTCAAAGCAAGCCTTCAATCAACACAATTCTTGATCAATAAATTCAAAAGCTTCACAATAGGCCTCTACTTATCATTTTGAATCAATAGTAATGGAAAATGCTTATATAATGCAAATGAAAAATGTATTAAGAAAAAGAATTAGAAATACATGTAATGGCACAAAAGATTGCTTACATCATGAACACATCTTGCCATTAGGTACCATATAGTCCCTTTTTCTCTCTCTTACGGGCTGTATATATGGTAGAATGGTTAGTTGGAAATCTAAAGTGGTGATAAAGGTCATCCTAGCCTTTGGGGTTACCAAACATATGGTTTTCAAATAGGTTGTTCAGCCCACTATTTTCACCCCACTTGGGTGTAAGAGTAAACATACTCTTAAGTGAACTAATGTTCTCCCCTAACATGGGCAATTCACCTAGATTTGTAGACCTCATCAACTGGTCATTATTTCTCATAGTGGTAGATCCGATATGATCCACAATAGTAGGGTATGTAGGTAGACCATCATTTGTAACCCGTTTGGTATTGGTTACGAAGTAAAGCTGGCCTAAGACCACCCATTTGTCTAAGTCCATAGAGGAAGTGAACAGGATAGGGGACTTCACATTTTATTCAACTAACGAGGTAGATAATTGTGGTATTTGGCTCACATTATCACTTAAGGATGGTGAAATGGGGGTGATTTTTATTATCTAGTGAAAAGGTGTTTGGGGTGCAAAAAAAATATGACTCATTTCTATCAAGTCGTCAAGATAGACTTGTGAGTAATCCATATGGTTAATAGCCTAATGTTTATCTAATATTGGTTGAAATTCAACTATTGGACTTAAAATTCAAGATTGTAGACTAAAACTCAAGTTAATGGTTGAAGTAATTTCAAAAGTAGAAAGTCAAATGACAGAAGACAACATATAAATAGAAGAAATATTGAATGCATTTATGGAACATTGAATCACTACAAGACAAATGTAAAGGGGAAAATAATAAATTTATAATTTTTCAAATATAAGAATAAATGCTAGTGTTACGCTCCAAAACATTTCATAGTTGTACAAAGTGCATTTAAAAAATAACCATCTATTACATCAAAATCACAATACATTCTTAAAAATAGGAGACTATCAATCGCTTAAGTTTTGTTAGTGATAACACAAAAGTAGAAGGCTATACTAAGAGAAGCTTATAAGAATAAGAAAGAAACTAAAGGGTGATTTTCTGAACTTGTCCTTCAGCTTGACCCCTTGACTGGTTTTCTCTACATGGGGTGATGATAGCGATGTAGTAGCTAGAGGTGCTTTTATTCTACTACTTTGAAAAGTCTGTATCAAGGTGAAGTAAGTAATAGTCAGGTCTAACTTCTTGGCTTGTCTTCAAGTTTCTTATCATAAAGCTCACCCCACTTCTATAAGCTTTAGTGCACTTCGCTTTTAACATCTTCATCAACTCATATAATGAATTTGTTTGCTCCTCTATCAAATTCATTTGATCTCTAAGAGAGATAAATGTAGCTTCAATATCCTTAGCCATTTGTTCAAAATGGGTTGTTCTTAGCCCCTACTCAATGTAGTACTTATCCATTTTTCTCAACCTTTTGGACTTATCAAGCAAGTAACTTTCAATTTTTAGGATTTTGGCCTTATTTTCTATAACGAGAGCATCCTTTTTCTTAATGGTCTTTTGGTACTTTTCTATTTGCAAGGAACTAGCTTTCACTTTGCATTTGTACAACCTGAATGATAGCTCACCCTCTCTAGCTAATGATAAAACCTAGAAAAATACATGTTAAAACTTAAAAGTACAAGTTACAAAAAACAAGGCAAGATGCAAGGCAAGGTACCAATTATGAAATGAATTATTTACTATTATTAAATGATCAAACATTATCTATATATTAGAATCTTCTTCCCTCTTGGGAGCTTTTCTAACCCTAGCCCATTTTGAATAACACTCAAAGTGATTAAAGAGATCCTTTATCAAATTAGGCCACTCAAAGACGCCTTCTTCAATATAGGTAATCAGGATATTTAGTACCACGGTGTTCTTTGGAATGACTTCATCAAACTTGAAGTCATCTAGATCCATCACTTGCATCTAGGGAGTTGAAACTCACCAGTTTTCCTCTTTTTCAAGTTGCAACATAAGGTGGTAAAAAGGATAAGCTAGGGATGCTTGATATGTCAGTTATGGGGGAGATGGAACTTTAGTTAGGTCATCTTCCAAATGAACCGAGTCTTCAGTTTGAGAGAGAGATGTGTGGATAACCCTTAGATACATAAGCTCTAGATTACTAACACTCAAGGTGTCAATATGGTATTCTAGAACCACATTTGAGTAGTACACACTTATAAAAATAAATGAGTACTCTGTTAGTTAATGAATCAAATCATTAAAAAATTTCTACCTTGTTATAGGTGAATAACTTGTATATTCATTAGTCCCTTCACACACAAGATCTACTAAGGCAATCAATTGTGATGATATCTTTGTAGATCTCTTTCTCAATATTTTGGAGCTCTATTCTCCTAATTGTTTCTTTACCATCAAGACCCAACTTATTAATAAATTTGCTTACATGAGGCTAGGTCATATTAAAGTTATAATTTCAAGAACTATAGACAAGAAATTTGGCCTTATCACCTCAAAAGTCTCCAGTGATATAAAAGTATTTATCTTTCCAACCAGAGGTGCTATCAAGAAGTTTAAGAAGTAGTTCATATCCTACCACATAGGATATATATGCCCTACCTTTGTCAAGACCATTCTTTTTAGGCAATACATAAATCTGATCTCATCTTTTAAATCCATCACATGCTCTCCTACAACAACTGTTAGGCACAAAAGATTTTTCCATCCATTGGGATTGACTTGGGAAAGATTGATGTTGAAAATGTTGGGAACATAAGACATCATTTTGGGAAAGGACACTGAAGTCCTATTTTAAAGGACACCAAATGGATAACCCATCACCACGTAGGAGGGTCTTTAAAATCACATAAGTAAAAGGAATGGGCATTATTCCAACCCAATGTGGAATATTGTACTTACAACGTATCTATACTAGATCATCAATGTCCAGTTCACTAGGAATTTTTTCAATATGGTGTTTATCTTTGTATCTAGAGGTGGACTCACCCTTGTTGTCACATTTCTTTGTAGGATAGTTACCTTAGCTATTTTCATTGGGATCCTAATTATACGTACATAATTTTGTGAAGACGAGGAGGAGGTTAGACGTGATCCAAAGGAAACGGGAAGAGCCAAAATGATCTCCTTAATGGGACCACCACCAATTTTATAGGTCCTTTTTCATGACCTTTTGGGACATCTAGATGTCATTTTACTTGTTCTAAACTTGAGCATGATTGGAATGAATCTCTAGAAGGATCCCAAGGTTTTTCTATCCTTAGAGGAACAATTTTGGTATAGCCTCTGAGAACATCCCTGGGAGATATTGAGCAAGCTATGTTTTTTCCTTTATTAGAAGGCATTTTAAAGATAAGTGAAGGGAAGAAATTACCCAGAGCATGACTTGAAGAGATTTGTAAGTCGGTTGGTAAGCGGCCTAAAAGTATCACGAGCTAATTTGAGAAATAAGTTGTAATGAAACTAGCCTAATTTTTTAGAAAAGTATTAATCCAACATACTGGACTCACAGAATTATGATCTAAGAAGTTGTATAATGAGTTGAGCTTCTTTGAAGGAAATTTTGTTAAGTTAGAAAGCAAAAGTAGTAAATGGTAAGTTTTTACAATTTATAAAATACCTAAATAGTAAGGGAAAATGGAATAGTTTTGGGAGTTAAAGGGGAAGTTGAAAGGTCTTTCAGTTCTAGAATATTCTCCCCTTAACTTCTCAAAGTTTGGAGAATATGGGATTTAATGTTTGGTATTCTACATGTAGCGGGTACACAATCCTATGGCAACCTGGCATAGGAAAGCAATGGATCCAATTTTGATTAGAGGACCTTGGATGTACTCTATATCATGCGACCTGAACTTATAAGACCTCGTGACCTAACTAGCAAAACCAAGTTAGATGTTTATCAAATTCAAATGACATGATGATGGTCCTTATAATTACTTAGTCCATTTAGAGGGTATCATATATGACCTAAGTTTAGCGACCTAATGTCTATTGTCAATTATTATGTATAGGTAAACTTTGACATCTCACACATACGGCCTACTAGTGTAATAATGATACCTACCATTTATGTATCTATATATACCTCATTGATGAAAAAAGTAAAGGATTTGAGTAATATCTTCTCTCTAATATCTCTCTAAAATCCCTAATACAAGAAATTCTACAAATAGAAAGAGGTAGAGATCATAAAGGAGCTTGAAAAGTCAAAGCTTGATCATGCAACTATGATTGAGGAACTCAAAGAGAATGTGCAGCTCAATCGATTTCAACTTGGCCTTGGACTCTTTCAAGGAACAAGCCAAGAAGAAGAAGGACTTAGGAAAGTACTATTATCCTATTTTAAAAATCCTAATCATATCCTTGTATAACTCTTCTATTCAAAATCAGATAGCTAAAGGAGGATCTAGACCTAAAGGACGTGGGAATGAGGAAGAGGTCTAAGTGGAAGACCAAACTAATCCTAGTGATGTTTAAATGTAGTAATAAGATCGAGCTAAGTTGTACATATAAAGCTCGACCTATTTTTTTGTAGGCTTAGCCATCTTTTTTGTTTTCCTTCATTTTTTAATAGGTTCAAGCTCTTTTGTAAGCTTGACCTTCCTCTTGGAATATAAATTATCATTTCAATCAGTTAAATGCTTTACTTTATTTGGACATATATTTATACATATATTGGAATGGTTATTTATAGCATACATTTATTAATGTTGGGCCACCTTATTGTATCATGCAAAAATTTTCCATTTTATCATCCAATGCCTTGCTCTATATAAAGGAGTGGGTTTACTTGTTGAAGAAAACAATTTCAAAGAGTTTTAGTTGCTTGATCACTAACCTTATTTTTTGTCCTCGAGCACAACGACTGTTAATCGAGCCAAGAGACATTTAACATGTTACTTGAAGCAAGGGAATGTCAAGCTTGCTACTGAAGTGGGTAAGTTAAGGACTGAGCTAACTCTTCTCAATTAATAGGCTTTACTTTGTATCATGCTCAAGTGTAAATGCGAGCTTCACAAATAAGAATTGGTCTAAACATAAGTGTACGAAAGAAAAACTATGACCAATATGGATATTATAGTAGATAATGAATCTCAATGGGTTAGTTTTTATATGAAGTGAGATGAAAAAGTATTCCTCAAAGTTATGAATACTATTGAGGAATTCGAAGAACAAGGAAATAGCTTGAACCTATCCCCAGTTAAATTGGATGTCAAAATTCATAGAAAGGAGATTCAAGCTAAGCTTTTACCTTTAATGGAGGAGATATAGGACCAAGAACCTAGTCAAGCATCAAAACATCTTAAGGATCCTTGAAGGACCTTGCTTATCTATAAGCATGCTACCCTATTTTTAATCAATTAATTATTCACCTTTGTAAGCTCAACCCATGAATAATAGTTTACCTTGAATAATATTTTTCACTTTGCCTGAGCATTCTACCTGGTTCCTGATCTAGGTCATTAGCTTGAGTCATAAGCATTGGTTTTCTTGGTTCCTAGAGTTGGTAATACCAACTTTCTAGGACCAAGCTTTTTCTTGAGCCTTCTACTTGGTTCCTCACTAAAGTGATCAACTTGTACTTTTATTCTTTGTGCCCGAGTATTCTACCTAGTTCTAAACTGAGGTGATCTAATCATGGCTTAAACATTAGTTAGCTTGGTTCCTGGAGCTGGTAATACTAGCTTCCTAGGACCAATCTTTTACCCTACCATTCTACCTTGTTCCTGACTAAAGTGATCAATTTGTACTTTAATTTCTTTTTTACGAGTGTTCTACTTGGTTCTTGATCGAGGTGATCAGCTTATGGTTTAAACACTAGCTGACTTGGTTTTCGAAACTAATAATACCAACTTCTTTGGACCAAGCTTTTGTTCGAGCATTCTACTTGGTTTTTGATCGAGGTGATCAATTCATACTTTAATTCTTGTTGCCTGAGTGTTTTACTTGGTTCCTAACCGAGTTGATTAGCTCATGGCTTAAGCATTAGGATGACAACTTTTATCATCAAAAGCTATTTCACATAGATAAGAACTTGAGTTTAATACATTAAAAACTATACTGTTTTAGGTGCCAAGCAATCCAACTTGTGCTTTCTTCCACACCCTTAATGTTTTTTAACAAGTAGGCTTTACCTAGTGTCACTGTTGTGTGTTTTGCAACACACAAAAATCGTGCAAGTATACACGGTCACAAGTAATAAAGATTTGTAAGTAGAGTATCGTTCCCATGAGGATTTGTTACTATAGTTTATTGAGTACTAAAATTGTATCTCTCTGATTTTATCCAAAACAATAGTTGATTAAGAAAAGGTTTAAAAATAAAATAAAAGAAATCTAGGATTGCAGTTTTTCACCAAATTATTCCACTCCAATCATATTATTTTCTCTTGATTTATATTTTTTTAGTACATTTAATTTGTCAACCGAAAACTTCTTTTTTATTCATACATCTCTTCCGAGCTCCGTATAAACACACCTCGTTAAATTAATTCACTATATTTCTATGAGAATTAAATTTAATAAGATTCATTAAGTTCTAAGTTCTCAAATGGCCACACATACAATTAGGGTATATTCCTATCCTTCATCATACATGTCATTCTATTTACGAGCAATATACACAAAAATGCCTTTCTCAAGTTTATTTTTATCCCACAAATCGTTTTGATAAAATTCGTAAATAATCAAAAAGCATTAAGCACAAAATAGAACGAACAAATCGAACGTCTTATAAGTCTATCAAAAATAATTAAAATCAAAGCTTCATAAATTTAGATCAAATGCAACCCTAGAAAAATTAAATTATTTCATAAATTTAAAATAAAAATTACAACAGTTCAAGAAAAATAAGATGAAGAACACTGAAAATTAAAACATCAAGTAACAAAAAAATTTGGCACACGCAGAACACAACAAAAGCCAAAAAATGGATTCTGCATGTTCTGCAGTCCAAAACCGAACACCACAAAAATTCTAAACCAAAAAAAACTTTTTAACTCTATCATAATATCACCTATTTATATCTAAAAAAATACATCAAAAATATTAAAATATCATAAACGCGTTAAAATTTGTATCGAAAATAAAACTCCGACATTCCCCTTAAAATCCACAGTCACACGAAAATCAAAAACATATTTTAATTCACGCGAGAAAAGGAGCCGTTTCTGCATTTTTTTTATTCATTGTGCGTGCCACGTGTCAGCGTATGATTCGCTGCAAGATTCCCTAAGGTCACGTGGCAGCATATCATTGGGTGAACAAACCGGCTGCACGCAGGAACGATGCACGGTATAATGGCACGCCGAACGAGACAACTACTGAACGGACTTGATCCTCGCACTTTCGCACTCATCATAACATGCCACGTGTCATCACATTATTGGCTTAAAATGGAGTGGGACACGTGGCAATTTCGATTTCAGAATGGATCTGCGTGGACACGTCCGCAGATTCTCGATTCGCCAAACTCGTTTCACGCCGAGATCAACGCGCACGGGAACAGAGCGGGCGCTGGCGCGGGGATAGCCGGCTAGACGTGTCGAACGCTGTCCCATTCCGCACGCCGGCCTCGCGTGGAAGGGCCTCACTCGAGCACCGAGCCGCGTGAACGAATATAGGAACACGCGATTGCAGACGTGATCAGATGCGCGCATCGTAGTCGTTTCTTATTCGACGATGGTCCATGACATGGGCGCGTGTCGTGGCGCGTGTCTCCTCTAATCTCGCGAAGAATAATAAATTTTATTAATTATATTTTCACCCACAAATATATTTCCAAATTATATTTTTAACCTTTCTTAAATTACGCTTAAGCCTTCTGCTAATTTTAAATTAAATTTTTAAACTTTTAATAATTATAATTAAGCCCAAATTTAATTTAAATTATATTTTCGATTGTTATAAATTGTAATTAAGAAACTATATTATCTGAAATTATATTTGTGGACAGAAATATGAAATTAAGTACATTTTCGATACAAATTATTTAATTTTATTAAAAATGTATTTTTAGCACATAAAAGGAAAATATTAATTTATTTAACAAAAATTAACTATATATGAAAAGAACATTGCAATTATCATTACTAAAATTGATGAAAATAACTATATAAAATACAGTTATCAATCACCTCTTTTATTTGGTATGGGCCTTTTCATTTTACATCCAACTTTCTTTCCATCCATTATTTCTTGTTGGGGAAGATTCTTTTAAGAACCTAATCATATATAGAGAATGAATTAAGTCATATGGCTTTGTTGTAGTAATCTGCCACACCCTTCTTTTGCTCATAAACTCTTCTAAAAGTTTCATATCTTTTTTTCTTTTGCAACCACTAAGTTGACTACTTTGTCTGATGAATTATTATCCTCGGTTATAACTGATCTCCTAATTGGCACTCTTATCTCCATAGGGATTACAACTTTAGTTCCACACATTAAAGAGAAAAGAGTTTCATTAGTGCTACCTCAGGGACTTTAATATTGAATTTTCCTTTAGCAGTCTCCAACTGCTTTTAAAGTGAATTCAATATTAATTTGCTTGAAGATTCTGCTTGACCATTCGCTTATGGATAATAGGGGTATAATGACACATTTTTTTGTTGTACTTGGAGGAAAATTCTTTGATGTTACGGCCTATAAATTGTTTCTCATTATTAATGACAAGCTATTTGGGTAAATTGAAGCGGCATATTATAATCTTCCATATGAATGAAATTATCTCCTCTTCCCTTATTCTTCCTAGAGGCTTAGTTTCAATCCACTTCGTGAAATAGTCTATGGCAACCACAAGAACTTCTTTTGACTCACTACTTATGGAAAAGGTCCCATTATATCTAGCCCTCACTTGTAGAATGGTTATGGGCTAATTACCCTATCTTTTGTGCTGGTGGTACATGGGATAAAAGGGGCTAACCTTTGGTATTTATCACATGCGAGGGTATATCTTGTAAATCTTTTAACATCATTGGCCAGTAATAGCCTTTTCTCATGATTCATTGGGATAGCTTTTTCCCACCTGAATGAGAGTCATACTCTTCTTTGTGAGCCTCATGCATGATCCTTCTAAAGCATTCTTTGGTTATGCATAAAATTTTGGGTCTAAGGGCTGTCCTTTTATAGAGTTTTTCATCTTATACCATGTATTGTCCTACCTTTAACTTGCTTTATTTTTCTCATCTTCAGATATACCTCCATTTTTAAGGATACTAAGGATAGGCATGAACCATGGATTGGTAACTTCATAAATATTTTTGGCAATTTTCTCTACCTTCTCCATACTAGCCTCAATGAGAATGGTCATAAAAATAGTCTGATTACTATTAGCCTCACGTACAATAGCTACAATGGCCAAGGCATTAACATGGCTATTCTCACTTCATGGTATTTGTTTGATCTCAAAGTTTGCAAAACTTGAGCATTCCTTTTATAATTGTTCTCTATACCTTCGTATTTTGCTGTCTTTCACTTCAAACATGCCCAAGTATTTATTTACCACCAATCATAAGTTGTTATGCAGTACAATACTATTTCCTTCTAGTTTCTTTGAGGTCATAAATCCAAATATTTCTACTTCATATTCTACAACATTGTTGGTTACTTGAAAATCCATCCATATAGAGTATTTGAAATAATTTTTGTCACGATCTATTTTAATAACTCCCAGTCTTGCTCCTTTGAAATTATGGGCACCATCCACAAACACCTACCACATTGGAGCTTTCTTTTCATCTATAGCACATACTTTTATCACTTCATTGTTGTCGACAGCTTCAGGGTGATTACTAATCTAGGTGACAAAACTTGCTAAGACTTTAGCTTTTATAGAGGTCTTGAGCATAAATTTGATATCATACTCTTTCAACTCAATTGCAATATGTACCAACCTTTTGCAACCTTTGGCTTTGTCAACACATTCTTTAGTGGGTGGCAAGTGACTACAATTATGGTATATGAGCCAAAGTAGTGCCATATATTTTGTGTCGCCATCTTTAACGTGAAGTGAGCCATACAATTTTCCCCTAATAGCCTATTTAGATACCCATGTCCGATATTCTATCTTTTTTACTGTCTTTGTTTCTTTAAGTATGGCCACTTGAGATTTGATCACATCAATTTTTCCCTTGGGAATTTTTTTTTTGCTTGATAGGTCTAGCCTTGGGATCAACATTCAATCTATGCGTTATAATCCTGGAGTCAATTATAGGCATAACTTCAGGTTTCCATGCAAACACATCAGAGTTGGAGCCTAAGAAATGTAACATTTGCTCCCTAACTTCTTGTGTTAGGTTGGCGCTCAATCTCAAAGAGTGGTCCTTTCCTTCGCCACTAACTTGTATATCCTCCACCCCATCTATACCAATCGAGCCAACTAAATATCCTCCTCATGGTCATTTCTTAGGTGAACCTTGCTATAGTTGCTACTTTGGAAACATCTATTTCATCATAGCATTGTAACAACTTCTAGTTTTCTTTTGATCGCCTACTATCTCTTTTATATCTTCCTCTATTAGGTACTTAATGACTTGGTGAAAATTTGATGGGATGGTCTTTATTTTGTGTATCCATGGCCTCCTAACAATTGCAATGTTATGAATTGGGACATCAATTACTACAAAATATGTCATGATAATTGAACTGGTTACCATGAATAGAAACACCATAGTTCTTACAGCATATGTCGTGCTATTGTTGAATCCTACCAAAGGTAACTCTTTCTTGGTGATGTCAGTCTTTTAGTCCAAGTGCATTCATTATAGTTAGAAAAAGAAGATAAATTGGACTACCAGTATCAACTAAGATCCTACATACGTCACATGAGCCCACCCATAGTATGACTACCAGTTGATCCGTACAAGGAGATGAGGTTTCATTATTGCTTGTGAAAATGATAAAGGAAGAGGATGATCCTTCATATAAATTATAAAAATAAGGACCTTATTAGAGACTCTGTTAAGCCTTGGTCCTCCATGTATTGAATGTATAGTCCTTACATTGTAATAATTTCATGGGTTAACTATATGTATAGGTGGTGCAGATACCTCTCATTAGGGCTAATAGTGTATTCTTCTATTATCATTGCCCAAAGGTCACCTAAATGGTGTCCTATATATTTGTGAAAGGCACACTATTTGGAAGTGTCTATCAAAGGTATTCTCATCTTTAGTAACCACTTGATGTTTTGTCCATTTTACATCCTCATGATAGATTCAACCAAGCTTATTCTCAAGGGTAGACCTCTAAATGGTGAAAGTGTTTTGTCCCAAGGTCGAACATTTCTAGACCATTGACCTCCCCCTTTGTGATTTAGGGCAAAACGATTATTCTTGTTAAAGACCTCTTTATCTTGAACCACCTTGTCTAGAATTATTATTCTTTTTTCTTTCTCCAATATAGCTTCCACAACCAACTTGCCTTCTTTTCCAAGCTCTAATTCTCTATGAAGGTTGACAAATTTTCTAGCCTCTCCATAAGCCTCCTCCATTGTATATGGTATATTCGTGGCTAATTCAAAAAACAAATATGAATTTCTTTACAAACCTTACCTAAATGCCTCTATTGCGATCGAACTGGGACAATCTACAATTTCCAGCTTCTCTTCTATGAATCTTCTCATATATTCTTCTATAGATTCATCATTTCCCTGAGTGATTGAGAAAAGATGATAAGACTTCCTCCTCATAGGCTTTTTGCTGGCATAATTAATGATGAACAATTTGGAAAATATTGCAAAGGAGGTTATATTATGAGATGCTAAGTTATTAAACCACTTTTGTGCACCATCATATAGAGTAGTTGTGAAGATTTTGCACATAATGGCATCTCGTTTTTCTCGAGTGAGACTTATGGGTGCTAAGGCTATTTTGAAGTGTAGAACATGGTTTAGGAGGGCCCTTTATTCCTTAATAGTCAGGACATTTAGAGGTTTTGAATTTATTGGATGGCTTACTATTTTCTATCTCATCAGAGAAAGGGGAAACACATAACTACTCATAATCTCTATCAATATCATAGTGGGATTTACCTTTGTGCTATTTCTTGTTTCTTCTTTGAGAGCTTGGTCTCACTATCTGTTTATTTCTTTGATAGCTTGGAAACATGACTCCCAAAACCTTCTTTTCTCAAGCAATTGTTCATTATCGAATCAAACTACATCTTGGCCCAACTGAGCTATCTATGCTTCAGCTCGAGCATTATTATGTAAGATCTCTTCCACTATATCCTCCACTTTTACAAGCTCATTTCTCCTTATGAGCTCGTCTTCCTGAATCAGTTTATCAACTCGACCTACATGTGTTGTTGTCTCTACTTGAGCACATAATGCTCTATTTTCTTAACTCATTTCCCCGAGTTCTCTTTTGAGCTTGAGAAACTGTTATTATAGCTATTAGTGAGGGTCAGCCTCTTGGTAAGGGTCGACCTTTTCTAGTGACTTAGCTCACGATTTAACATGAGTTTCCTTGTGGACAGGTGTGACATTATGCTCGAAAGCTATTTCATTACCTAGTCTTAATCTTTCCTCAGCTTGAGTCCCAATCATGATGAATGTAGTACGATAAGAGCGTAGGGTGAAGGCCAAAGTGTGAGGTTAAGTGTTTTAGTTTATGGGTTTTCTCTCTTTAAACTTGGGGTAAATCCTAAGAATACGAGCTCAGAAACAAAAGCTTTACCTATAGATCTTGAGCCCTATGGTGGGTGCCAAAGTGTTGGGGATAATCCAATTTAGAGAGAAACTACAGAGAAGTCAAAAAATAAGAATGAATTGGCCTAGTTTGATACCAAGTTCACATATGCATAGAAAATTATATGTACACATGTCGATTACATAGGGGGTACACGTCGCATCATGATAGAGAGGGTTACAATAGTAAATGCATAAACTAATTTAGGCTCAACCACATTATGAGATTGAGCAACTAGTCAATCCTTAGAAGCTTCAAGTTGTTTGGAACTTTTATCTCAAGGTGCGTGCACCACAAGATTAAGGGATTGTGTGCCAAGGTTGGGGGACTTCAAGGGTAGGGCTCTAGGTCATACTTTATGCTTAAACAATAACTTTTTTTTGTAAGTTTTCATCTTATCGATATATTTTACAATTTTTTAATCTCTATTATTATTTCTGTACTATATAATTTAACAAACTTTCATATATAATTTGTATCTTATATTAACCAATCTCTTATTCCATTCTTTGTTAGGAACACTTACCCCTTTCTAATTTTCTTTGCTTTCTTTACCCTTGTGAAAGATGGAGTATTTATTAGTATGTGCTCTCTCCAATAGAGGTGTTATGAATCGATCTAATCCAATATAAATAATTCATATTCTGTAAAAAATTGAAGTGTTATATATAAAAAATAATAGATTATATACACCATAAATTAAAATCTTACCACATATAACAAAATAACTATTACATTAAAGTTTATGCTTTAATAAATTATTAAAATTTTGACCTAAAAGGATTTTGATTTTTTCCAAACAATAAATAAACAAAGATTATGTACTCAATTCTAAATTTCAAATAACATAGAAAATAACATAAGTATTTTCTATTTAATTTCATATGTCTCTGAAGTTTAGACTGCTTGTTTGATGGATGTTTACGTGCTCATGTATGTAGGGGAGTGAATTGTTATATGGATCAACTGTTTTTTGTCTAGTTTCCCTGTCACAATGCCGGTGATTGTAAGCCAACCAAGCTTGCTCGCATAATCCAATTACACTTTAACGACATTATTTTATTTGTAATTTAAGTGAACTATATGTATTGTATATACATTATATGTTTTTGTAATAAATTTAATTATCAAGTAATTAATTATATTTAAATTTTTAATTATTTGTATTATTATTTATATTTTGGTTTTTTTATGCTATATATATTGAATATTGAATATAGGGAGGAGTGAAAAATGAGAATAAAAAAAATCATAAAATGTAAAGTTGGTTGACCGCGTGAACCGACTTTACATTTTAAGTCACTCAATTTAAAGTCGGTTCAACGAACCGACTTTAAAACCCATTTTTGTAGTAGTGAAAGTGTGAAAACTAAAAAAAAGAATTACCAAATTACAAAAATAAAGAAGATCAAAGTATAAAATATATAAAAATATTAGGAAAATTGTATAATTCTCTCTTTATAATTTGAACATTATAATAATATCTTTGTTATACAATACTAAATATTCTTATTGTAAAATATTTATATGATTATTTGTATTAAAGTTGTGAAATCAGATTATATTATACAAACTAAAAATTATACTATTATTTATAAATTTAATCTTCCAGTGTGAGCTTAGACCATAACATATGGATTGGTTCGAATTTGAGCTAAAATCGAAACCAAACCAATAATGTTGATTTTTAAGAAGTAAGAACCGATCTCATCTCATAAAACTTATAAAACCAATCCAAACTAAATCCTTTGGATTGGGTGAATCATATTTTGTGTATACGTTTTTATGTTTTGTTTTACAATCGAACAATTTTTAAAAATATTTATTTTTAATAACTAAACAACTATTTTATTAAATTTTATGCTTTAATAATTGCTTAAAATTAAGGCCTAAATTTTTATTTCTTTTTCAAACAATAAATAAATAAATATTATATACTCAATTCTAAATCCAAATAGCATAAGTATTTACTAAATTTCGCATCAATTTAAACATAGATTGCATAAACAAGGGTTTATTTAAACAATAAAAATATGATTAAATAAATAATAACATGATTTACATGTGTTTATATGATATCTTCAAATGTAACCAACAAATCATCCACAAAAGTTATTCATTAATGCTTGATGATAAGCATTCTTATATTGGTTTTATTATATTTTTTACATTTTTTAAATAAAATTATTATATTAAAATAAAAAAAATATAATATAATATAAGTATGAAGTTGATTGATTATAGTGAAAATTTTAGCTTCTAGAACTTATGTGATCAACTTGTGACATGTAATTTTAAGGGAAAGTGTTCTACTTGGTCTATAATTGAGGTGATCAACTCTCTAACATCATCTGTCAGAGCGTTCTACCTAGTTCTTGATCGAGATGATCAACTCATGACATGAAATTTTAAGGGAGAGCGCTCTACCTGGTCTATGATTGAGGTGATTATCTCTTTAACATCATCTGTCACATCATTCTACCTATTGCCTAATAGAGGTGATCAACTTATGACATAAAAATTTAAGGGAGAGTGTTCTACCTGGTCTATGACTGAGGTGATTAGCTCTCTAACATCATCTATTAGAGCGCTACATGGTCTATGATCGAGATAATCAGCTCATGACATGGAATATGGATGGGCGATGGCATCTCTGATCATCAAAAGTTATTATATATATATGGGGTGAAACATTGAAAATAAAGAATAAATCAAAGTACATTAGAAGTGATACTTTTAAAGGGTCAAGCATTCCAACTTATGCTATCTTTAGATCCCTTGATGCTTTTTAATAAGCAAGTCCCACTTGGTGTCACTACACGTATTTGATATGGGCTCTCCTAGTTTGCACTCAATTTTCTAACTATCCACTCTTTTTTGTTGGGGAAAACTTTCCTGTTAATTGAATCACCTATGGCTAATGATTTAAAGCGTACAACCTTGTTGTAATAATTTGTCACATTATTTTTCTATTCAACCATTCTAGTCAAGGCTTTATTTCCTTTTTTCCTCCACTAGAACTAGATCAATTTCTCTATTTGAGGCGTTTTGGTCTTCAGTTAAGGTTGATCTCATAGTTAGCATTATGATCTCAGTTGGTATCACAACTTCAATCCCATACACCAGGGAGAAATGTGACTCATTAGTGCTACCTCCAGGACTAGTTTTGATGGCTCATAATGCCCTAGGCATCTCCTTAACTCATTTTACTTTAGCACCTTCTAACTTTTTTTTAATAAATTAAGTACCAGTTTGTTTGAAAAATCTACCTAACCATTAGCTTGTGGGTAATATAGAGTTAAAAGGCATATTTTGATATTGTACTTGGTAGAAAATTCTTTAATGTTACAGCTCGTGAAATATCTTCATTATTAGCAATGAGTTCTTTGTGAAAACTATAGACTTCTAGATAAATTAAATTACATCCTTCTCCCTTATTCTTCCAAGGGGCTCTACCTCAATCCATTTGAAGAAATAATCTATGGCATTGATAGAGAACCTCTTTTGGCCCACTGCCAACAATAAGAGTCCTACTATATCTAATCCCTATTTGTAGAAGGGCCATGGTCTAATTATCCCTGACATTATGGTTTGTGGCATATGAGATAATGGGACAAACCTCTAACATTTATCACATACATGGGTGTACCTTGTGCAATTTGCCAACATTGCTGGTCAATAATAACCTTATCTCATAATTTGTTGGGATAGCTTTCTTCCTCCTAAGTAGCAGCCACACTCTCCCTCGTGAGCTTCAAACATGATTTTTATCTAACCACTCTCTAGCTATTTACAAGAGTCCAACTCCAAGGACTGTTGTTTTGCATCATTAACTAACCTACCTTAGTCTTGATTTCTTTTGCCAACTTCCAAGTTTCAAGTAGGTCCCTATCTTTTAGGAAGTTAAGGATAGGAGAGAACCATAGGTTGGTGGCCTCAAAAATGCTTCCAACTATTTTTTTACTTCTTCTAAATTGGCCTCTGTAAGGATTGTTATGGAAATTACCCTAGTACGCCTGGCCTCACGTACAACGGCTAGCATGGATAAACCATTGGCATGACCATTTTCATTTCTGGATATATATATCCTTATCTTGTTGTCTATAGCCTTAAATATGTCCAAGTGTTGATTAACCACCATTTATGAATCACTATGTAAGATAATTCTATTAGCTTCGAGTTTCTTTGAATTCATAGCACAAGATATAGTTTGCCTCTTATTCTACGATGTCATTGGTAACTTGGAAGTCCATCCTAACAACATATTTGAAACAATTTTCATCATGGTCTATTATGATGACCCCTAGCCTTATGCCTTTAAATTTGTTAGTGCCATCGATAAATACTTGCTAGGTTGGTATTTTCTTCTGATCCATGCCATATATTTTGCCTTTTACTTCGTTAATTGTGACTTCTGGTAACTCACTAAACTCAACAAAAAAATCTACCAATGCTTGAGCTTTGATGAAAGTCCTAAACATATACTTGATATCATATTTTCCCAACTATATGGCAATATGCACCAGTCTCCCCGCTACCTCTAGCTTTGTCAACACACTCGTAAGCGGTTGAGAGGTGAGCACTAACACTGTATATGAGTGGCACTTCAAGTTTGAGGAGTAACAGCCAAATATAAATATAGCTTTCACCTGGGGTGGGGCTAACCAAGACTAGAGGCTAGCTCATATACTATTTGATTCCTTGGAAAGCTCTATCACAATCTTCATTCCAAAAAATTGATGTATTCTTTCTCAACATTTTGAAAAATGGTAAGTATTTATCAATTCATATGGAAATGAATCTATTGAGTGTCACCATTCTTCCATTTAGTTTTTGAATTCCTTTCAAATTACTAGGAGGTTTCATGTTGACCAAGGCTTGTAACTTGTTTGGATTGGCCATAATTCTCTAGGAATATACAAGATATCCTAGGAATTTTTCTGAAGCAATACCAAAAACACATTTTTTAGGGTTTAGTCTCATACCATACCTTTAGATTACATGAAATATTTCTTCCAAGTCTTTGAAATGGTTTATAGGTTGTTCTAAATTTATCACATGTCATCTACATATGCTTCTAAATTCCTTTGTAGCTAGCCAATAAACATCTTATTAATAAGGCATTGATACATAACTCCCACATTATTTAAACCAAAGGGCATTCGAGTGTAACAGAAGATCTATTCCTCAATAATAAAAGACATTTTTTTTCTCATCTTCTGGGTGTATTCTGATTTGATGATAACCGAAATATGCATATTAGAAACTCATCAAAACAAACTCGATGATAGTATCGACTAGCTGATCAATATTTGGTTAGGGAAAATAGTCCTTTAGGCATGCATCATTCAAGTTTGTGAAGGCTACACACATGCGGGTGATCCATAAGCCTTTTTTACTAGCACCACATTTGACAACTAGGTTGGGTAATATCTCTCTAATAATCTACATCTCTTTATATGTGGTGACCTAACCTTTAATCACTTCATTCTTTTATCTTGGAAATTGTTTGATAGGTCTAGCTTTTGGATCAACATTCAACCTGTGGGTTATAATCTCTAAGTCAATCCCATGCATATCAATAGGCTTCCATGCAAAGACATAAAAGTTAGATCTTAGGAAATGTGATAGTTTCCCTTAACTTCGGTTGTTAAGTCAGCACTTAATTCTAGAGAATGGTCTTCCCTTTTGTATTCAAATTGTGAATCTCGAACTTTATTTCAATCAACCAATTCCACTAGGCATATACCCCCTGGTCTTTTTTAATGAGACCCATACTATATTTTCAACTTTGAAACCACCTCATTCATTGTAGCATTATAATAACTCCTAGCCTTTTCTTGGTCCTCCTATATCTTTTATACCCTCCTTGATTGGGTATTTGATGAAATGGTGGAAAGTAAATAGAACTTCTTTCATCTTATGTATCCATGGTCTACCTAGAATGACATTATCATAGGCTAGGATATTAATCACCACAAAGTTGGTCATGACTCTAGATCCAATCTATATGACAAGTAACATCATAGTCCCAACTACATAGGTAGTGTTACTATTTAATCCCACTAGAGGTAGCCCCCTCTTCAAAATTTTGCATTCTTTCACACGTAGTGTTTTCATCATTGATAGAAAAAGAAGGTCAATAGAGCTCCTAGTATCAATCAAGATTAGACAAACATTGCAAGTTCCTACTCGTAGTGTGATTACCAAAGGGTCTTCATGGGGAGATGAGGTCTCAACCTTACTGATGAAAGTGATTATAGCGGAGGACATCCCTCTATTCAAATTATAAACATGTAGTAATCCACACAAGTCTCTAGCGTATCTTTTACGTGCATTATTGGAGGTCCCATTGAGCTTAGATCCTCCATGTATAGTATGTATGGTCCTCACATTAGCTTCATTTTGTGGCTCTATCTTGTTAATTGCTGGAGTAGGTAGCCTCAAAGTTTCATGTTTGGGCTATCAATCATCTCCTCTACTATCATTTCCCACAAGGTCACTGAAATACCCTCTGGAAAACAAATCTTCTATTTGTTTATTTAGAAGTCTACAATATTGTGTTTCATGGCCTATTTTGATAGCCACACAAATTATGTGTGCAATGAATTCGTAAGTATACATATCGCAACAAGTAATATAATGATAAGAAAATATCGTTTCCACGGAGATTATTTTCTGAGAAACTAATTTTTAAAACTAAAAAAATAAAAATCAATTTTTTGTGTGTTTTTATATTTTAGGAAAAAAATTAAAATAACTAAAAGTAAATACAATAATTAACTAAATCAGATTTGGTAACTAAGAAGATATATGAGAAAATATCTAGGAAAACTTAATCCCTCAATTTTCTAAACATGTAAATCGCTGAAATCCCCCCAATATAATTATCAATTAATTACATGATCAATTTAATATAATCTAGCATGTATTCCTCTCTTAAGTAAACTACACACCATATAGTTATTAATTTAATCACACTCTCATGCCAATTAAATTGCATACTACTCATTAAGTTCATCAATTAGAGATCACATACATTTCTGCCTAGAAACTATGCAAGTTATTTAATCATGACAAACAATTAAATAATTCTCTCAAATCTATTAAATTGCCTCTATAGATAAATTGTTGGCCAAACAATTAGCAATATAAAAATTAGATTAAATAATATAAATAAATTATAATTATAATTATAATTAGGGTAAAATATTAGATTATCACATGGAGAAAATTGGGTTCATAAGATCCCTAGATTAATAAATTAACTACACATAATTGTGTTCATAAAACTCATATTATTCATAAAAAAAGACATAAAATTGATAAAGAAAAAAGAAGAAGAAATACAATCAAATCTCTTGAATTCCAATGTTAATCTCCTATTGAATCTGTACCAAAATTGTATCCCTTCTTGATTTGTTTTTGTATTTTTCTCTCTTTTTAACTCCAAATCTAACCAAAATTATGTTAATGATGGCTTCTTAAGGTTTATGGGGTGATTAAGGGCTTAAATATAGCTCAGGTGCAATTTGGATCGTCAAACTAGCTTCAGATCAAGGGTTAAGATCAAAATAATAAAAAAATGATAGTGCTAGTCAATCACAGCGCGACAGGTGACACACAAAATTCACTGGGCGAATCAGAGAGTAACGCGTGACATATGAGACCAGTTAGAGTCAACACTCATTGAGTTAGCACCACACGGCGTAACGTGATTCGTAGTAATAGATGGCATAACACACGAGTGGAACAGAGAGAGCAATAAAGTGGTGACACATGTCAATGTTGTTTAACTGATCTCTGAACTTGGATTGAACATCGTGATAACATGTGGGGTTTGTCCTTCTCACATGCGGTGATCTACGATGTTTTGTCCCTACTTGCATGGCCTCCACGTGGCTTGTCCAATCAATTGTCTTGCTTTCATGGCAAGCCACATGGCAACTCTTGATTGGCCTTGCATTAACAATTCTATAAATATTCCAAAAATTATATTTCCCCTCTTTACACTAAAAAGTTTATATTTTGACTCCAAAAATACTATTTATTGAATAAAATAAGTAATTACTAAGTAAAAAAAGTGCGCTAATAACTCTACTTTCATAGAGTCATCATATATCTTTGTGAAAGGCACACCATTTAATATGTCCCTAAGAGGTTCCTTCATTTTTGGTGGCCATCTAATGTTTTTCTCCTTCTACATCCTTAACACAACTTGAGCTAGACTTACTCTCAAAGGTGGACCTCTGAAGAAGGATAATGACCTACCTTAAGGTCCCATATTTTTCAGCCATTTAAAACCCACTTTGTGATTTAGAATAAAGAGTTTATTTTTTATTAATCATTTTGTCCTAGTTTGATTTGTTTGGGCTTATACTCATTTTTTTATTTTTCTAATGTAACTTCTATAGTGGCCTTACTCTTCTTGTCCAATACTAACTCCCTTTCCAAATTAACAAACTTTCTGGTCTCTTCCATCATCTGTGGAATAGTTTTGGTTAATTTAGTAAATAAATTGGAACTTCTTAATAGACCTCATCTGAAAGCTTATAGCACAATAAAGTTAGGGCAATCTGTTATTTCTAACTTTTTATTTTTGAACCTTCTCATGTACTCCTCAATAAACTCTCTATTTCCATAGGGGATAAGATTCTTTCCTCGTGCACTTATTGTTGTCATAGTTAGTGATGAACAACTTGGAAAATTGAGAGAAAGAGGTTATGGTATGGGATGCTAAGTTACTAGACCACTTTTGAGCACCATCACATGGAGTGGTATTAAAGAGTGGACATCATCACATCTCTCTTATCTCAGGTGAGGCTCATAGGGGCCATAAGTGTCTTGAAATTTTGAACATGATTTATCTTTTATCCATTGGTAATCTGGACTTAGGAGCACTAAATTTGGTTTAGGGCTTATTGTTCTCTATTTCGTCATAGAAAGAAAAGATAAATAATTGCTCACAATTCCTATCTATGTCATAGTGTGACTTACCCTTATCTTGGATTTTGTTAATTTCTTTGAAATCCATATCTTATTTTCTATTTGTTTCTTCTAATACTTGAAAGTGTGTGCCTCCCAAATCCTTGGCTATTGTATCAATTGTTCATTGTTGAGCCCAACCGCATTAGGAGGAGGGACATTATATACTAAATTCTTAGCCTATGTAGGCTCATTTATCATAGGAGCTAGCCCAAACTCATCAACCAAGTTAATAGCTCAACTTGATAGGACGTCGGGGTCTAATCGCGAGTGTAGTGTTCTATTTTCTTGCTTGGCCTCAAGCTCTCTTATTAGCTGGATAAGTTAGTGTGCCAACTCTTTACAAGGATTGATCTCAACTTGTACCTCAATTCAAGCCTCTTCATGGATTTGTAAGGTACGGTTCTGTGATAAAGATGATATTTTGTTCGCTAGCCTCAATCTTTCCTCAGCTCGTGTTCCCACCATAACGAATGTGGATCTTAGTGAACATGATGTAGGGATATTGTTTATGAGGTCTCTCTCTCAAAACTTAGGGTGAATCCTTAAAAATATAGAATCAGAAGCTAAGGTTCAACCTTGAAGTCCTTGGTCCCATGATGAGCTTTAAAAGTTGGGATGATTCAATTTTTAGAGAAAGAAACTAGAGAAAAGCCAGAGAATTGAAAGTGAATTGTGTGGACCTCATATGAGGTCCATATATATATATATATATAGGGTATTACATGTACACATGTCAATCATATAAGGGGTACATGTCACAATGTGTCAGGGGGTACATATGTAAAAACATAATCTAACTTGAGATCGACCTCTTTTATGGCTCGTGCTAGTGGTCGACCTTCCAATACTGAAAGTTACTCTACATAAGCAAGGTCACCCTATGATTATCGTTATGGGTGTGGGCACAAACTGTATCTTTTCAAAGCAATACATCTAATGGCTTAGAATGTTCATAGATTGGACTCTATGTTGAGCTATATATATATTCACTTGTAGCATACCATATCTCAATAGAATGTCATAATTTGTCCATAGCATGTACATTCCCATAATGGTGTGTTTTTCAAAAATCAAACTTTGTTGTTTAACATCTTGGACTAGCTACCCTTAAAAGGTATTGTTAAAATATCATTAATTACTAATTAAATGAATGTAACAGTAGCTTACCAGAACCTAGAGTCTTTACTTGATGTAGGATATGTGATGTATATGCCATTTCGAAGTGATATACCAATGTACTAATAAGTTGTTTAATGGCAGTTCCATTTATCGCTTTATTATGAAAAGCCAGATTGGCCTATATATATATTGTTTGAAAGTATGCATACATTAAAACTAATTTCAAAATTTAAGGAGTTTAATTAGCAATAATTATCATATTCATTTTTAGTATGCATATATACTTTTTATTAAAAAAAATCTGTAATCAACTTAAAAACTAATGGTTAATTTTTTTTAATTTATTTTTTTTCTTATCCTCACATAAATTTCAAATATTTTTAGAATAAAGAAAGAAAAAAAGTATAAATAAAGGCAACATTTTATTTTTATCATTTCATACGCGGTTTCATTTTGACTATATATCTATAAGATCACATTTGGTTTGCAAAATGAAAAAAATAATGAGAATGGTAATGAAATTAAATACAAATGAAACAATATTATTATTGTAGTGTTTGGTTTGACCATTGAAATAAAAAAAAATAATATTGTAATATTTAATTTATAATTGAAATAGAATTAAAAACATTATATATTACCTCTATCTATATATTCAGTTAAGTTTAAATAATGTTATTTAATTATTATTTTCTCTCCCATACATAATATGTTATTAAAATTATTATTTTAAATAATTATTACTTCAAAATATTATTTAATTTTAAAAAAAAAATTTTGATAACTTTTCTTCCATATCATTTGTAAAATAACACCCAAATATTAAGATATGGTAGTAAAGTCTTATTGTTAATTGATGATGATTGAGTCGCAAGACCAGTAATGTAAATATCGATCTTGTAAAATAATCCTTTTGTTTTATAATTTTAAAACTCTCGCAAGTGTATGAATCGTTTTATTGAAAATGATAAGTATAATCCCAAGGTCGATCTAAGGAAGTAATATATGTAGTTTTTAATTTATTATTTAAAATCTTAAAACAAAATTAAATCCTAAACATTCTCTCACGATATTTTGGTTTGTTTGTTTACTAATCTAATAACATAAAAATAAACATAAACATAAATATAGATTCAATAAACAATAATGCAAATTTTATCATTCATAATAGTGAAGTATTTAAGGATATAATAATTAAGTTAATTAAGCTTACTCATATTATTTAGTTTATTAAATATATAAATTGATATTTGTTAATTTTTTCTTTTTGGTATGAAAGTGTCCTTAGGTGGGGCCCAAATTCTTTTGTTTAATATTAACCAACTAATATCCTTAAGCGGGACTTATTAATTAATTAAATATTAAATTTCAGCTTTATTTCTAAGAAAATAGAAAACCATCTCATCAGAGCTTTAGGTGAAGTCAAATAATTAGACTTTATTCAAAGTATCCAAATTAAACTTAAGAATTTAACTATTCAAGTAAAAACTTTCAAGTTTTAAAACCATTATTGAAAATATGTCGTCAATACATTTTTGAATAATAATTCTTAAAAACAACTTTTGAAATAAAGTTTCACTCTAACTATCGTGCGATTATACCAATAAATAAAAGAGCACTACTCTAAATCAGACTAGATGATTAAACCTTAAAATATCATTTTCATATTTAAGTTTATACTTGAAAAATAATGTATTTCTCTCTAACATCATTAATATAATATCTTGAATAAAAACAAAATCAATTTATTTTATAGAAATGTTTTACCTATTTAATATATTGCAAGTATAACAACGTTATAATTATATCATATTTACAAATAGCCAATCATGTTAAATTTAATCACAGACAAATTAAATATAACACATGAGAATAAAACATAAAAAAAATAACTGTAAAGAATCCATTAAAATGATACCTTAAAAGAATCCTTACAATAGTTTGGTGTTAATTCCATTATTGGAAAACCTCAAAACGGATTTGCATATCTGCTTATTGAATCAAAAACTAAAAATTTATAAACACATAACTAGTTCCTCTCAAAAAGAGAAGAACTTTAAAAATAAAAACTAAAAAAAATGAAAACTTTCTAGAGGGAAAGTACTCAGAAAATTTGTGTATTTTGGAATGGGGGAAAAGGGTCCTCTTATCGATGATGGAAAGGCCAAAAAATGGGGGGCAAATATTTCAAAATTTGAATTTGGACAAATTTGAACAGGTTGGCACGCGTATGGGGTGCAAAAATCTCGGTAGATGGGCAGTTAGCACGCGTGGGCATGCCCGAGACACGGCGATAAGTGTGCAGGCGCACGTGTTCGGCTTTGTTAGGGCAATGTGCGCAAATGTACAGGAAAATGATTAGCACCATTGGGTACACTGTACGTGTTTCTCAGCGTGAATGAGTATGATGTGCACATTTCTCGACACGGTTGGGAAGTTACGCGTGCAATTTTGGTTTTTTTTGACATTTTTTACCTTTTGACCCATTTTGTCCAATTTTTCCATCTTTTTGAATTTTCCTCATTTATTTTTTCAATATATTTGTGATTTATTACCTCCTATATTTTTTCTTCGAGTCGTTAAGGTAATTTTAAACTAAAATACCTAAAAAATAATAAAAAATATATGTGATTCCAAAAAGACAAGTTTATATAAAAATATGATAAAATCATACAAATATAAATCTATTTAATCAATTAAAGTACATTAAATCATGGTAATTTTAGTATTTTTTAAGCACTCATCACAACCCCAACCAGCTTCTTACTAGTCCCTTAGCAAGAGAAACGATAAAAACTAAAAATTAAACTATCCTAAATCACTTTGGTGGATTGACATGACTACATTTAGCGTATGCAACAAGCCTTTAAACCCCTAGGTTGACCTTGTGGATGAGTTTAAGTCTCATCAGGGTTTTCAGTAATGATACCCACAAACATTAACAAAAAAATGAAAACAAAATAAAACAAATAAAATAAGAAGTTAACTAAAATTTAAAATAAAGTAAAAGGACCAACATAAAATAAAGAAGTGAAATTTTTTATATATATCATGCTTATAATCTCTTTTAAACTTCATAATTAAAATTTTAACCATAGATTATTCCAACTTCCTAAACATTCATGATTTATTATAATAATTAGTTGAAAATTATTTTCATATTCCATATCAAAAATGTATCAATTTAATTTTACCCAATTTCAATGTTAGAAATTCGAATTCGCTTCAACTCTATTCCTCACAAGTCAATACTCTCAAAAACACTGAATCTTATGGATTCAAACACTCATACTAGTTTATATGCGAAAGAGTTTATGTATGGAAAGGAACTAATATGTTCGCATATGTATAAAGAAGAAAGCTCAAAGTGTTATTTTAACATTGATCTCATGAAATGAATCAAATGTAAGGATTTATAAAATATTATACATTATTTTCATGCATCAATCAAATTCATAAAAAAATATCAAGTAATATGTCTTTTAGAAAATGTAGGAGTATGCAATGACTTCTTAGGGAATTACTCCCTATATATTTTTTGCATTAAACCATTTCTCAGAAGTGTTTAGGTTTTTTTTTTGTCATAGTATATAGATTATACTATTCATTTTTCTTTTCTCTCTTTCTTTCTTTTATTTATTTTTCTCTTATATTCTTCTTTTTTTTTATAAGAGAATACATTTTTTTAGAGTGGACCCATGTACAGATTGTACATTTTTTTATATGGTAAGGTGAGTGATTAATATTTGGTTTTTTTGTTTGTATTTTTATAGGTAACCCTAGATATATCTCTTTTTTAATAGAAGCCATGCATGAATGAAGAAAGACATACACTATTAGTTTCTATTTAAATCATTTAATCTAAGCAAATGAAAAATAAATATATAAGACTTCCTTAAGATGTAAAAATTCAGGCATTCAATGCTAAGTCCTATAGAGATTATCTAATAATTTGAAAAAATTAAGAAATGTGTTTGGAGTAGAAAAAAATATATTTCACTCAAAATAAAGAAAATTAGGCTCAAATTATATCTCACAAGAGTTGTCTCCACTATTTGATTCCTAAACATCAATTTTGGGTTTAATATAATTTCAACACCTTATAAAGAAATATTAGTCATGACAAAAACTAACTACTTATCATATACTCCATTATATGTTTTCAAAAATTAATCTAACAATGCAAAAGACTTAACTATTTACTTAAATTTGATTTAAAGAAATGATAAATTTTTGTAATTTTTTTTAAACTAATCCTAAAATCCTAAAACTTACTAAACTACACAAAGAAAATAACTTCAAACAAAATAGAAATGAAAATGTGAACATAAAAATTTTAAAATTGTTAATTTTTTTGAAATTAAGCATAATAACGTTTCACCACCCCAACCTAAAACTTAAATTGTCCTCAATGTAACAATTATAAATTAAATATTAAGAGAAAAGAGAAGAAAAGTTACCTATTTTCTAAGAATGTGCAAATAGTGATGGAGAAATACAGATGCATCCATCATGTTTGTCATTAATGTTCACACAGGCAGATCGCTACGAACTTCTAAAATCTCAACAAATATTTTTAATTTTAATAATTCTAAAATTATCCATACGCAATTAAACTAAAATAAACAAAATAAAAAAAATAAATAAAAGAAATTACCTAAAATGATGGGCTACCTCCCATCCGGCACTTAGTTTTAACGTCTTAGCAAGACGCATCATCATGGTGCTAAGGATCAATTTATCAGTATAGAATCAATATTAGCCATGTTGTTTTCTCCTTCTAAATAAGGCTTTATACTGTGCCCATTGACTTTGAAAGTCATTTGTGTCTTTGCATTCAATAACTCTATCGCTCAATGTGAAAAAACTTGGATAATTGTGTAAGGTCTATCCCATCTTGATCTCAACTCAAACGATAGTTAAAGAAAAGAACTTTCATTCCAGGAACAAAGGACTTAGCAACTAGCCTCTTTTTATGATAGGGTTTAGTACGCTCTTTGTATAATTTTTCATTTTCATAGGCCTCGTTCCTAATCTCTTCCAACTCATTAAGATGGAGCAACCATTTTCTCCTACTTTATCTAAGTCCATGTTCAGATCTTTAATTGCCTAATAAGCCTTATGTTTGAGTTCAACGGGAAGGTGGCATGCTTTCCCAAAGATTAATCGGTAAGGCTCATCCCAATGGGTGTTTTATAAGCTATGTAGTATGCGCATAAGGCATCATTCAACTTGATTGCCCAATCCTTTCTTGAAGGACGCACAGTGCGTTCCAAAATTCCCTTGATTTTCCTATTACTTACTTCCACTAAACTGGAAGTTTGAGGATGATATGGAGTAGCTACTCTATGTGTGATGTTGTACTTTTTCAGTACTCCATCAAATATTTTGTTACAAAAATGGCTACCTCTATCACTTATTATAGCTCTAGGCGTTCCAAACCTACTAAATATTGAATCCTTCAAAACATTTACAACAACATTGGTTTTAGTGGGATAGATTCTACCCACTAGGATACATTATCCATACACTACTATAAAAAGGGCTATTAAAGTTGGTTAAAAACCAACTTTAAATGAAATGACTTAAAATTTAAAGTCGGTTCAACGCGTGAACCGACTTTAAATTTTTTTTTAACAAAATTTACTCATTTTCTATTATACTCAAATTAAAACATGTACTCGATCATTAAATAATAGTATAAAAAAATAAAATTAGTTTAACAAATAGTTTAAATAATACAAATAATTGAAAAATAAAATATTAATTAATAGTAGAAAAATTATCATAGTATTGTTCTATGTTATTCAAGATCATCATATTCTTCTCCTGATGTTATAATGAAAACCTACATAGATAATACAAAAATCTATACATATAAATAATAACATAAATATAAAAATTTATGCACAAATAATAACACATAATAACATAAACAAATATGAATAATAAGTGCGTAGGATTAATAGAAATACTTACAAGAGTAAATTAAGTGACAAAATGAAGAAAATAAAGAAAAATCGTGTTTTGTAAGTGAGAAATGAGAATAAAAAATTTGAGTATTTTTCTCAAAAAAAAATAGGGGATCTAAAAGATTAGTTAGAGAGGAAGAAAACCCATTAATCGGCGCTGAAATTGGTGATCGTAGGTGGCCAGAAAATGAGAAAGAGTGGAGGAGAAGTGGAAGAGGTTTTGGGTTTTTGAGAGTTATACAGCGCTTAGAATAGTTTATGTCTGGGGAAGAAAGAAGAGAAAAGAATTTATCCACGTGTGTAACATCGATTGATGTTTCGAAACGATGCTACACGTAGACGTAGCATCGGTTCTAGGTGTCAACCGACGCTACGCTACGTGGATAGCGTCGATTCACCACGTCAACCGACGCTACGTCTATGTGTACAGTAAAGTCGGTTGACGTGGTGAACCGACGCTATCCACCTAGCGTAGCATCGGTTGACACTTGGAAGCGACGCTACCCATGTAGCATAGCGTCAATTGACACCTGGAACCGACGCTATCCACGTAGCATAGCAATCGTTGACACCTAGAACTAACGCTATCCACGTAGCATAGTGTCAGTTCAACACGTCAACCGACGCTACGTCCTACATGGATAGCATTGGTTCTACACCGAACCGACTTTAAATTAATTAAAAGTCGGTTTTTTCCAAAAACTGACTTTACATATCAACTTAAATACCCTTTTGTAGTAGTGATAGCAACCAAAATATATTGAAAACCATTGGATGGGGGAAAAGGACCCATAAAGTCAATCCTTTGCACATCAAAGAGTTCAACAACTAAATTAGATGTCAAAGGAATTTCATCTCATTTGTTTATGTTGCCTGTTCTTTGACATCTATCACATTGTACACAAAACATATGAGTATATTTAAAAAGAGTGGGCCAAAAGAATCCAGACTATAATATCTTATGGGCTATCTTTTCGCAACCAAAATGGCCCTCACAATGAAGTTCATGACAAAAAGTCAAAATGCTCTTATGTTCTTCTTCAGGTACACATCTCTGGATGACTTGATCTTGACCAATCTTGTATAAATAAGGGTCATCCCAGAAATAATCCTTGATGGTTTTAAAGAACCTTTTCTTATTCTGATATGAAATGTTAGGTCTCAAAATACCAGTGGCAAGATAGTTTACAATATCAACATGCCATGGGTTTGGACCTATTGAAAATAAATGTTCATCAGGAAAGGTTTCAAATATATCTTCATTACTCTCACCCTTAAGAGAATTGAAGTCAAAAATCAACCTAGACAAGTGATCAACTACTAAGTTTTCACTACCTTTCTTATCCTTGATTTCTAGGTCAAATTCTTGTAAAAGTAAGACCCACCTGATTAATCTTGGCTTAGCATTAGGTTTACTTAATAGGTATCTTAAAGCAACATGATCAAAATGCACAATCACTTTAGATCCCAGTAAATAAGACCTGAATTTGTCTAAAGAAAACAGTATAGCCAAGAATTCCTTTTGAGTGATAGTATAATTCATTTGGGCATCATTGAGCATTTTGCTAGCATAGTAGATGACATGCAAACGCTTATCCACCCTCTATCCCAAGATTGCTCCAATAGCATAATCGGATGCATCATACATTATTTCAAAGGGTAAAGACCAGTTTGGTGCCATAATAAAATAGACAAATGTTAATTTCTCTTTCAAGGTATTAAAGGCAATAAGGCAATCATTATTGAAATCAAAGTAAACATCTTTTGATAACAAGTTACATAAGAGACAACTTATTTTAGAGAAATCTTTAATAAATCGTCTGTAAAATCCTACATGTCCTAAGAAGCTTCTTATCCCTTTAACAGATGTAGGGGAGATAATTTGGAAATCAGTTCAACTTTTTCCTTATCAACTTCAATACCTTTGTTTGAAATGATATGTCACACTATCCCTTGTTGAGCCATAAAATAACTTTTCTCCCAACTAAGGGTAAGATTGCATTCAATGCATCTTTCTAAAACCAAAGTCAATTTGTGTAAGCAATTCCCAAATGAGTTTCCAAAGACAAAGAAATCGTCCACGAAAACCTCAATAAATTTTTCCACCATGTTCGAGAAGATAGACATCATACATTTTTGGAACATGGCAGGGGCATTGCATAACCCAAATGGCATTCTTTGAAAAGCAAATGTCCCAAAAGGACATATAAATGTGGTTTTTTCCTTATCTTCTGGTCCTATAAGTGCTTGATAATATCCAGACAATCCATCTAGAAAACAGTAAAATTTGTGCCTAGTTAATCTTTCCAACATTTGATCAATGAATAAAAGAGGAAAGTGATCCTTTTTAGTATATAAATTCAGCTTCCTAAAATCTATACACATCCTTCATCTAATGATTATTCTAGTGGGCACTAATTCATTTTTGTCATTTTTAACAACTATTATCCCATATTTCTTAGGTACCACATGCATTGGACTAACTCACTTACTATCGGCAATATGGTAGATAATTCCTTCTTCTAACAATTTAAGAATTTCTTTCTTAAGTACCTCTTCCATGTTTAGGTTTAGTCTTCGGGCCTCTCGTACAGGTTTAACACCATCATCTAAGTTGATCTTATGCATACACATGGTAAGACTAATGCCTCTTATATGGTAAGACTAATGCCTCTTATATCCCCAATACTCCAACCTATGGTTTTCTTAAACTTCTTAAGCACGTTTATAAGTTCATTTTCTTGGATTTTGGTCAATGTTGAAGAAACTAAAACTAGATAAGTTTCTCCTTCTCCCATAAACATATATTTTAAGTGTTTAATGATGACTTGTATAATTTGACATAATTTATCACTTCTCAATCTTAATTTTAGTATAATTTTATTTATTTTTCGTTAAATTTAGATTTCATTATTATTATTTAAATTTTATTACAAATTTAAAGATCATAAAAATCCAAAATTTTAGAAATATATTGTAAGGAGACTTTCAAATTTAAATAAAAATTTATCTAAATTTAAAAAGAAAGATAACATAAACATAACTATATATATAAGATAGGAGAGAAGAAAAATAAAAAAAGATAGATATATAAATAAAAAAGGATCTGGCAATTAACATGGATATATGGCGAAGGATGATATGATATATAGATATATATATATCAAAAACAAAATAAAGAGGAGCGCAGGGATAGGGTTTAATATATATGTATGTATATATATATATATATGTGGAAGATACAGAAAGAAGAACAGCGGCCGCGAGAGGAATATAGAAAAAAAAAATAAAAAATAAAAAGGAACAGCGGCAGAGCCGCGAGGAAAGAAAAAAAGGAGAAAAAAAGGAAATCAGATAGAACGCAGGAGAGAGAAGGCCGCTAGCGACAAAAAAAAAGAACAAGAAAACAGAATGCACGGGAGGAAAAAAAAAAGAGCGCCGCCAGACTGAAAAGCAAAAAAAAAAAAATCAAAGATGTGAAAGAAAATTCTTTTTCAATTCAATTTTCTTTTAATTCCTCTCTAAAAATTAAGGTAAATTTAATTTTTAATATGAATTAATTTATCTTTATTTTAAGAAAAAAAATAATTTAATTTTGAATTATACTTGATTTTTTATATTAATTTGAATTAATTCACATTGTCTGATTTATTTTTAATTTAATGCTTTTAATTAACTAGTCATTAATTAGATGATTTTAATCTTGTGATTTACTATCGAAAGAGGAAATTATATGATAGATTTAAAATATTTCGACATAAGTAAATATAGAAATTAAAAGACTTGTATGAACTTATGTAGTTTCAAAAATCATTGATCTTAATACTTGATTTATTAAATTGCATTCTTTTATGTAAATTAATTAACAAAAATGTTTCCAATTGACTATCGAAAGAGGCTTTTGGATATTTGTTGGAGATTGCTAACAAATAGAGAGAATTAAATTCAATTAGCTAGAAGAGTAAAGCATTGTGAGGGATTAGGTGAAATCAATTTCCTAGAAGTTTTCTTCGTATTAATTTGTTATTTGAATAATATATTTATTTTCTTATGTGCATCTTTCTTTAAATTAGTTTTATTTTAAATTTCAATTACAACAACTTAGTGAATTTTCTAGATAAAATTGAGATTAACATAATTTTGGTATTTGTCAAAAGTAAGTTATCAATCCCTGAAAATGATATTCTATTTATCACTTTATTATAAAACTACGATACTGTGAACTTGCAGTTTTGCATCAATCACTTAAGTAAGTCTTTAAGTTCAAGTTTAGATGGATTGACCTCTTTACTAGATAGGGAGCTGGTAGATTTTAAAGTGTACTAGATTTTGTCATTAATTCATCATTATCTAGTTGTTCAAGGTACCCTTTAGCTTCCTCATCTAAATCTTCTTCGACCTCTTCAAGTGTAAGAATAGTTTCAAGCTTGTCTTCTATTCTGGTTCGGGAAAAAGGTGCTTTGGATAAGATTATCCAAAGGGTCAACATCGAAAATCTCATCGATGGAAGAAATAGAAGGAAATGGTGAAGAATCAAAAACTTTAAAATGAACAGTCTCTCCTAAGACTATCATTGTAAAATTTCCATCTTGGACATCAATAATAGTGTTGGTAGTTGCCATAAATGGTCTACCAAGCAGTATTGTGTTCTCTCTATCCAAGGCTGGATTTTCTTGCATATCAAGAACCACAAAGTCAACAAGTATTATCAGTTTGTCTACCTGTACCAACACATCCTCAACTATTCCCTTTGGATACTTAAGAGATCTATCTGTAAGTTGAAGGGATATAGTAGTGGGTTTTAAATCTCCTAAATCAAGCTGTGAGAATATAGAGTAGGGCATCGAGTTTATACAAGCACCTAAATCAAGCATAGCTTTAGCGACCTTCCTATCTCCTATAGTTATATTTATGATAAAACTTCCAAGGTCTTTGGAAAGTCGGTGCTAAAGTACAACAATAGAAATTTCTAATCCTACTACTCGTTCATTAAGTTCATATCTCTTTTTCTTAGTATTCAACTCTTTGAAAAACTTAGCATAGAAGGGCACATTTGTGATAATTTCTAATAATGGTAAATTGATATTTACTTTAGAAAGCATATGAAAAAGATCATAGAATTGCTTATCTTGTTTGGATTCTTTCAGCCAATGTGGAAAAGGTACTTGAAAGTTTGTCAAGTTTAGCACTTGTCTCTCCTTTTTGCGAGACTAAATTTCACCTTCTTTGTTACTTGAAATACAAGATAGATCTTTAGAGATTTCAAGTAAGCTAGTATTGACTTCCTTATCACTTCAAAGGGTTCTTACATCATTCGGTTGTTTGGGTTGATTGGGTAACTTTTCTGATTCTTGCCTTTGCATTTGTTCTGCTAGCTAGCCAACTTTAGTTTCAATCCCTTTAACCGAAGCCTTCATGGTGCTCAACCTTTGATTATTCATCAATTAGTTGTCATGACTAACTTGAATAAAAGCATTCAAGCTATCCTTTAAGGTTGGCTTAAAAGATTGATTTGGTGGATAAGGGTGGTTTGTATATGGCCTTAGTGTTTAACATTGGGTGTAGGCTTGGTAATTGTTTGGTGTCCAATGATGGTTAGGATGATTATTGGTGTTTGGATGATACATTTTAAAGGAATTGACTTCCTCTGTGGCATCCATACTAGAATCACAAGAATATGAACAATTACAAGCATCATGCCCAATTGAAAAACACACTTCACACACCTCTTGATTTGGCATTTGATGGGTAGTGAGAAGTTGCACTTGCTTAGTCAATTCAACAAGTTGCAAGATCATTTCATTACTGGAGACAACTTCATTAACTCCTACTCTTCTTCTCCTAGTGCCTCTTTGTTGGGAATTAAAACCCAATAGCTCATAGGGACTATAGATTTCCTCTGCGGTCTTTTCTCCCACAGCTCCTCTAGTAGCATTATCAAGCATATATTGACTCTGTAGTGTCAATCCATCATAAAAGAATTGGTTATGTAGTTGTAATGGAAAGCTATGATGAGGACATTGAATGAAAAGGAGTTTGAATCTTTCCCAAGCTTTATGAAAAGGCTCTTCGTCCATTTGAGAAAATGTTGCTATCTTCGTTCTTAGATCAATCGTCTTTTGATGGGAATAGAACCTACCTATAAATTTTTCATAGATTGCTTCCCAAGTTGTTAAAGAACCCGGTTGTAGAGTAATGAACCATGACCAAGCTTTATCCTTGAGGATGTAATGAAAACACCTCATCCTAAGATGGTCTTCATCAATTCTCTGTAGTGGAAAGTTTTGAACAATAGCATAGAATTCTCTAATGAAATGCGAAGGGTCTTCATTAAGGATACCGTAAAAGGAAGGCAACAAAGAATAATAAATCTTTTTCAACTCATAGTTCCTTGCAGCCTCTTGTAGTTATATGCCGAAAGTTGCATTTTCAATGATTGGTGTTGCATAGTCCTTCATCATTTTATGCCTATCTCCAGAATCTCCCATGGCTACTTGTAGTAGAAATTGGTCCTCCTCCTCTTACGTATCTAGCTCCTAAATTGAAAAATAGTTGGCTTTTCTAAGAAAAATTTCTCACTTAACAAAATGTATAGGCTTAAAGAAGACGGAAGACGCAAGGAACCTATTTATTTATTTATTTATTTATTTTCTTTTATTATTTTTATTGAAAATCTAAGTTAATTAAGTTAAGTGAAAATCTAAATTAATTAAGTTAATGAATTAAGTTTTTTTTTGTAATGCAAAATTTAAAGAATGAACACAATTTTTGAAATAAATGAATCTCTATTATTTCATTTGAATTTTATCACACACATTTTTAAAATAAAAGCAAAACAAACTAAAAGAAAAGAAAATACAATAATGGGTGACCTCCCACTCAGGACTAAAATTTATCGTCTTCTAGTAAGACATTGCTTGGAGATTTCAGAATGACAAACTCAATGTCTTCTCTTCATTGAATTTATGTGATCCACTTTGACCATTCAGCTAGTATTTGCTTCTCTCTTTTTTTTTTTTTGCAAATGCTTAGCTAAGTGTTCCACTTGGACCTCCACCTTTTTGATAGAAGTTTCCACAGAGTCAAACCATTGATTAGTTTTGGAATGGGCTTGTGGAATTGCTAGCCTAGCTGATTTGAGCTTTGGGCGAAAGTAAGGTTGTTTTGCCTCTAGGAGAAGTTGGGATGATTCCTACACCCAAGATTGTAGGTACTTGAGTTGGGGTCGAATCTTGGTCTCTATTGATATGCTCCCAAAACATTAACCTGTTTAGGTTCAACTGGTGTTTCTCCTTGATATGGACAAGCTTCAATACTATGTCCAATGTTGCTACACAAACCACAATGTTCATTATTAGTGTTGATTTGTGTAGTGAGAAGGGCAACTTGCTTGGTCAATTGAACAAGTTGTTGTTGAACTTCATTGTTGGAATCGATTTCATGAACTCCAACTCTTCTCACTCGTGAGCTTTTTTGTTGGGAATTTGCACCCAACATCTTAAAGATGTTGTATGTCTCTAAGGCTGTCTTCTCTCCCATAGCTCCTCCAACAACATTGTCAATAATGAACTGGCATTGCTGTGTAAGTCCATCATAAAAGAATTGGTTCTGCAACTGTAGGGGGAAGCTGTGATGGGGGCATTGAGTGAGGAATAGTTTAAACCTATCCCAGGCTTCATGGAATGGTTCTCCTTCCATTTGGGAGAAAGTGGCAATCTTTGCTCTCAACTCTGATTTTTTTTATGGGAATAGAATTTTCCTGTGAATTTATTGTAAACGTCCTCCCAGGTCCTCAAAGAACCTAGAAGGAGTGACATCAACCAAGCTTTGGCCTTGTCCTTCAAAGTATAGGGAAAACACCTCGTTCTAAGTTGATCCTCATTTAGAATACCGAGGGGGAAAGTTTGGACTGTGGCATAGAAGTCTCTAATGAAGGAAATAGAATCTTCATTAGGCAGCCTATAGAATGAAGGAAGCATGGAAAATGAATATTTTTCAAGTCATAATTTCGAGCAGCCTCACCCAACTGGATAGAGGTAGTTGTCGTGCCAATTACTGGCCATGCAAACTCCTTCAAGGTGGTTTCCCTAACATGTGATTTTCTCCCATTTCTATTGGTTCTAGTAAAGGATTAAGACTTGGTTTTATGTTTGGCTCAAAAATATGCTAATGGTTAGAATCTAACCTTGTGAACAATGGTTTAAATTTATGAATATTATCTATGTAGGGTGTAAGAGGGTTTTCTAATGATCTTCTACCATGCATAAACTAATAAAAACGTAAATTTAAAACACTTGTCAAAGGATAAGAATAATAAAATAACTATACAAAAAAATAGAGAAAATAAAGTAATACTAAACAACCAAATTAAGTTAACCTCTAAGTTAAATAACGTAATCTGTATTAACCAATAGTGCTCCCAAGAAAGAATGGTAGGACAAAGGCTCCTTAAATACCATCTTCCTAGACATAACAACGTTCTTAGAAAATACTAGTGGCACAAAAACTTTCAAAAACTAGTCTCTTAGATCGAACTTTCTTAGATTATTACTTTTCATGCTATTAAAATCTAAATTATTTAGTTTTTTTTTTAATTTGAATTTTTTTAATTAACTTTTTTCAAAGTTCATTATTTATATAAAAAAATTTAAAGTTTTTATTTATTTATTTATTTATTTTTATAAATTTTTAATTTTTTATAAATTTATTTATTTTGAATTTTAAATTTTAATTTTTTTTATTTACTATTCAAGAAAAGTAACAAATATTTTTTATAATTTTTTTTGAATTTCATATCTCAAATTAAATTTTTTTCAAATTTCAAAAAATTAATTTTTTTTAAGAAAACAGTTTTTTTTATTTTAAATTTAATTTTTCTTTCTTTTGTTTACTACTCAAGATTTATTTATTTTTTTGAATTTTGAATTTTGAATTGTAAATTTTATATCTTAAATTTTAATTTTAATTTTAAATTTTAAATTATTTTTTATTTACCTTTAAAGATCAGTTTAATTTTATTTTTTTGAATTTCAAATATTAAATTAAATTTATTTTTTGTTTCACTATTCAAGAATTGTATCAGTTTATTTTTTAATTTTAAATCTCAAATCTTAAATTTAATTTTAATTTTAAAATTTCGGTATTGTTCATGAATAGTAATAGTGTTTGTTTTCAAATTTGAATTCTCAGATATTAAATTTATATTTTAAAATTTAAAATTTTTGTACTTTCATAAAAATAAAATATATTTTTTTATTTTTTTTAATTTAAATTCTTTTTTTATTGTTCAAGAAAATAGTTTTTTTATTTAATATCTTAAATTTTAATTTTAATTTTTTTTATTTACCGTTCAGTTTAATTTTTTTTATTTTTAATCTAAAATTTTAAAATTTTGTACTGTTCACTAAGAGTAAATTTTTTTTATTTTGAAATTTGATATTTAAATTTTTTTACTCAAAATAAATATAAAAAAATCACATTTATTTATAATACAAAAGGTTTTCAAAAATTTGATAAATAATTTAAAAACGCTATTCTTTCTCCGACAACGGTGCCAAAAACTTGATGATAAATAAGTCATAAGACTAGTAAATATTGATCTTGGGAAATAATCTTTTTGCTTTATAATTTTTAAAACTGTCGCAAGTGCATGATTCATTTTATTGAAAATGATAAATATACTCCCAAGGTCGATCCAAGGAAGGAATATATGTGGTTTTTAATTTATTATTCAAAATCTTAAAAATAAAATTAAATCTTAAATATCCTGTTATGATATTTTGGTAAACAATAATGCAAATTTTATCATTCATAATAGTGGAGTATTTAAAAATATAATAATTAAGTTAATTACGTTTGCTCATATTATTAACTAACTAATATTCTTAGATGGGGCCGGTTAATTAATTAAATATTAAATTTTAGTTTTATTTTTAAGAAAATAACAAACCATCTAATCACAGTTTTAGCCAGAGTCAAATAATTAGATTTTATTCAATGTGTCCAAATTAAATCTAAGAATTTAACTATACAAGTACTAACTTTTAAGTTTTAAAACCATTACTGAAAATATGTCATTAATACATTTTCGAATAATAATTCTTAAAAAAAATTTTAACATAAAGTTTCACTCTAACTATTAGGCGATTGTACCAATAAATAAAATAGCATTACTCTAAATCAGACCAGATGATTAAACCTTCAAATCTAATTTTCAGATTTAAGTTTGTAATGAAAAATAATGTATTTTAAAATCAATTTATTTTATAGAAATATTTTACCTATTTAATATTTTGCAAGCATAACAACGTTATAATTATATTATATTTACAAACAGTCATCCATGTTAAATTTAATTACAAACAAATTAAATATAACATATAAGAATAAAACATAAAAAACATAACCGTAAAGAATCCATTAAAATAATACATTAAAAGAATCCTTACAATAGTTTGATGTTAATTTTGTTGCTGGAAAACCTCCATACGGATTTGCATATCTACTTATTGAATCAAAAACTAAAAATTTATAAACACATAATTAGTTCCTCTCAAAAAGAGAACTTTAAAAATGAAAACTAATAAAATGAAAACTTTCTAGAGAGAGAAAGTGCTCAAAAAATTTGTGTGTTTTGGAATGTGGGAAGATGGTTCTTTTATAGATGAGGAAAAGGAAAAAATGGGGGGAAAATATTTCAAAATTTTAATTTGAATGTATTTGGACAGGTTGGCACGCATATGGGGCACGAAAATCTTGGCAGACGGGCGGCTAGTGTGCGCAGATGGACACAATTGGGCATACGAGTTCGACTTTGTTCGAGCGATGCGCGCAGATGCGCAGGGGGATGATCGGCATGACTGGGCATGCTGCGAGCATTTCTTAGTGTGAATGGGAGCGCTGTGTGCATTTCTCGGGGCAGTTGGGCAACTTCTTGCACGATTTTGACCTTTTTGATATTTTTGACCCAATTTATCCAATTTTTTCATCTTTTTTACTTTTCCTCATTTATTTTCTCAATATATTTGTGATTTATTGCCTCTAATATTTTTTCTTTGAGTCTTTAAGTTATTTTTAAACTAAAATACCTGAAAAAAAATCTAAAATGCTTGGGATTCTGAAATGATAAGTTTATATAAAAATATGATAAAATCGTACAAATATAAATCTATTTAATCAATTAAAGTACATTAAATCATGATAATTTAGTGTTTTTTAAGCACTCATCATTAATCCATAACATCAACACTAAATATCACATAATCAAAATTAAAAAAAGGTTTAAGGTTTAGAGTTTAAAGGTTTTAAGATTTTGGGTTTTAGGTTTTGGATTTTAAAGTTTAGGGTTTAGATTTTTAGGATTTAAGGTTTAAATGTTTAGGGTTTTGGATTTAGGGTATATGATTTAAGATTTAAGGCTTTAGGATTTTATGGTTTAAGATTTAAATTTTATGATTTAAGGTTTATGGTTTAATGTTTAGGATTTGAGAACAAAATTGAAATAAATGTTTTTTGTACAATGAATATGGGAATGAAATAACAATTCCATTAAGGGGTAATGGAACAACAATTTTATTTCTTTTAGAAATTATTTTCATTTCATTTCTAATCTATAACACAACCAAACATAAAAATGTGTGAAAACAATTTCATTTCAAATTTTATTCCTAACAATCAAACATTACCTAATTGCAATACTATTCCATGTATTGAAAGAAAAAGGAGAGAGGCACAAAATAATTCTAAATAATAATAATAATAATAATAATAATAATATCATTATATTAATTTTAGAGTATATTCATATTTTAAACCACTTTGTTTTTGTTGTTAGGATAGTTTGATCTTATAACTTTCACGAGAGATATAAATCATTATATTTTTAAAATTGTGATACTTTAGTCACTTAACTTCAAAATTATCTGACTATAATCACATAACTTTGAAATTAATTGACTAAAATATCACAATTTTAAAAATCAAATAATTTATGTGTTTCTTACAAAAACATTAAAATATAATTTTATTGTTCAAATAACACAAACAAAATTACACCATCAATAGAAGTAAAATAGAACATACATCAATTAATAACAAGTAGTGTAAAATAGAACATACATCAATTAATAACAAGTAATCTAAGTTCGCTACTTTTAATAAAAATATATTTTAATCTCTTATCTATTAGTTGTGACAACACAAGTCTATTACCTTTACTAAAAATCGCAAAAATCTATTTTGTAAAGATAATATACTTTCAGTGCACAACTTTTAAAAAAACTGTACTAAAGAATACTTATAAAACATCTCTTAGAAAAAGAAAAAAAAAATAAGAAAACAATTGTGAAACTATCAATTCCCTACATAGAAATCCATAAGGACCATGACCTAGTTGGTATGTGAAGTAGACCGTAAACAGCCTATATATCTCCTATGCAAAAGATAATATACATTAGAAATGAAGATCTAAAAGGGCATGAAGCATAGACACTTCTTAAGCTTTTTCTTCTTGCCAACAGCAGCTTTCTTTTCTTCTGCTGCAAGGTTTTTAGAACTTGATGAGCTGCCTTCATTTTCATTTATCTTCTGATTCTTCAAAATGTTTTCACATTTTATTTTACTACAAGCAACTGAAAGGGTCATTGATCTATCAGTTCTGAGCAGTTCTTCACTTGGAGACTTGTGAAGAGTTCCTGTTTGTGAAGCATCACACATTGAGTTAATTTCTAGTACACATACGCTTCCTGAATTCAAATCATTCAGAAAAGCAGCAGTCCTTTGAGATAGAAATTTCTTTTATAAGGCCATTCGATACTCGACGATAAGAGATTCCAACTAATTTTCTTCAAGAAGGGGTCCGGTACTATCAACTAGCTAGAGGAGAACTGGTTTTGACAAAGAAAGTTGTTGGGGTGAAGGACAATGACGGATCTAGCATGTTAACTTAGAAAACACGTCTGATGTAAATTTGTTATTTTTATTTTGCTCAATATAACAGAAACAAGTTTAATCAACTACTGGCAAAATTAAGAGCAACATTTATACAAATTTTTGCATCTTTTCTATTTCTAAAAGTTTATGGATCGAGGATCAGAGCATATGACTTTTGGATTTAGAGTGTTCAAACATGTTTCAAAAGTTCCAATTTATGATAGGGATTTTCCACAACTGAGATCATGAAGATAAGTAAAATTACCAAGTGTTATCAGATATTTTAACATTTCGGTGGCATGAACTTTGCCATTCAAGTTCTCTTGATCATGTATGATCACTGTTGAACTAGCAGTAGACAGTAATTAGGTTTCATTGAGTTGAAACTAGAAACTATGACAAGGTTCTTAGAACTAAAAAAAGAGCAACTCATACAGCATGCAAGGAAAATAATAAGAGAAAATGAGGGAATATTTTTTTTTCTTTTTTTGGCTGAGATATATACCTAAAGAGGTTGGCGTGACTTGCTCTGTTGCAGTTAGAGAAGCAGAAACACTGAACTTGTAATGTGCATCCCTTTGCAGCTGATCTTTTTTATCTTTTGACTCTAGGTCCTGCAGCAAAGCCAAACTATCGAAATATTCATCTGATGACACAGTCAAGCCACTTGAAGCTGAACTAGAAGAGGGTGAGGCTGGAGTATCAAGATCCAGCAATTCCAAGTAGTCACCCCTTGAAAGACAATCAATCTCAGACATATTGTCTACAAGGTTATCTGATACTCTTTCCCTGACTCCTAATTGTCCAGTCTCTATATCCGTGCTTACCTGAAAAGGCGAACATTCTAGCCATCAACAAGCAAATTAATTTGGAATACAATTTGGAAGAGAAATTACACCTATACTCAAACTCAACACTTTACCAATCGGAGGAGTCAAATGAAGCTCACGTCAAACTTTGTTGAGCTGAGTGGATCAAAAACCAAAATGTGCACATACCTCACGTTTGATGGTGGAATCTTATCCACTACATTTTTCTGTACTTTTCACAACTGATTGTATAGAGGTACAATCCTTGCTGGTGCTCGACATATTTATGTGGCTTTCATTGTTTGGATTCTGTTTTCCTGTGAATAGGACTCTGCAAAGTAAGTTGGCTTCCTGCACATCATTTAACCAAACTGGCAGTTCAATTGCAGGTTGGGTTGAAAACTAAAGTAAAAAAGAAAATAATGTCAGAAAAATAACCAAGAAAGGTTTCTATATTTCATTTATTACCTTTATTTTGTTCTCTTCAGATAATGGAGTTATCCAGTACTCTTGCATTACCCAGTCTGTTTTTTTCTCGTCAGCAGCTTGGGTTTCGTAGAATTCTAGAGTTCTTTTCCAACAAGAATTGAAAGTGCTACTGCTGGATAATATTCTACATGCCTCTTCTTTAGGCCTCCAATATCCAAGCAGTGCATCTTTGTTTTCCCTTGAGTTGGTGAGGAACCATATTTTTTCTGCATAAAAGAATTGGCTTCGTAAGTTTTAATATTATCAATAGCTGATCTTACACAACTACATTGTATAGTTCCGATTCAGGATGTAATAACATTCCCCAAATGTTCTACTTCAAAATGACATATGATAAAAAGAAAGTTGAAATTATTTCTTTATATTCCCGAAAATGAAGTTAAAATCTTGAAAGCAATTCTTATAGCATAAAATTATACTTTCTCCTGCGAGTTTAAGCCAATAGAGTATTGTTGCAAAAGGTTTAAGTTATCTGCATAATTGACATCGATTTGAACAACTAAGAACGGTTTAGATACAAGCATTCAAATGCATGACAAAACTTGAAAGAAAATTGGGATGCCACTTTAGACAATTATCAAAGTTTTCTTTCGAATGCATGTTTTATTATAGTTTGACAAAGAAGCTTACCGGGCAAATTCGATGGCATATATTGGTAAGGATTTACATCAGTAATCACATTTACTGGAACTGGAGAACCATTCATGATTCTCTCTATATGTATACACAGCTCCTCATCAGTACAAGAAAAACTAATGTCATCAGATTGAACAGTTGCTGGTGGACACATGGTAACTGAGTTTAAATGGAAACTGAAACAATATTTTAACTTTGGTTAGAAGAGAGAATTCATTTATAACAGCAAAAATATTACAGAACGTGTCCAAACACCAATTATCTTAACCTGTTAATCTAATCAAATCATACTATCACAAATCACTAATGCCAAAGTAATTTAATAGTTTATTCAATAATTTATCACTAAAGTGTTTCTAAAAATAAAAAACTTGCTCTTGCAATAGAGCTATCTTTTAAAAATTACTAAATAATTTCAAATTTTAAACCGTAATCACATCTACGCATCAAGTTAAACTAGTAAAAGTATATTTGTCACAAGTTTGTAATAAATTATAACTGATGTGGCGCAGTATTATTGATAAGTAAAGTCGAACTCACATAACTGTATCCAATAAAAAATTGTCCCATTAGTTAAGATTGTAATATAGTTGTGATATATAAAAGTGCTCTTTAAACTATTAGTTAAGATTATTTATCCATATAACGGATCCGTTACCTCTCTAATCCAAACCCATACAAAGACACCCCAACAAGCAATCTAAAATCATATAGATATTGCAAACCCTAAGTCCCTAATACTAACTCACTCACTCATAATAGAGGTTAAAGAGGAACCAAAGTCAGTAAGAATTCCTAAAGAGTTCTCACCATCGAGCCAGAAACATGCACATGGTAATAAACAATCTTAGCCAAAAAGAAAAAAGATCAATCAACGAAATCCATCAACATGCCCAACAACTAAGAAAAATGAAGATAGCAAATTAAAAGGAGAAACAACCATTAGCACTACCGTTCACACACACAGAGAACAAAATTAATCAAGAAAACCATCAGATCAAGGTGATGTCAACCCTTGCTTCATTGGTCGATCGCTGAACATCTTCATCATCCTGTGAATCCAAAAATGTGAGAAGACGAAAAGAAGATAGCAAATTAATGGCGGAGGAGGGTCGGTGGTGAACTGAGAACGGTTGAGACAGTCAGTCGTGGGTGGATGAGGGTTTCAATGGAGGATTAGGATGGTGGAAAGAGGAAGATTAGGGAGGTGAACCTTGGAACTTAAAATGTTAGGGAGGTGGAACCTTGGAACTGAAAGTACTAATTTGTACTTTCAAACATAAGGGATGGGTACTACTCGACACAATGAGAAAGATCAAATCAACAATCATAAAAGGGGAAACAAATCAAGTGAAGTGTGCAAGCACAATTCTGACTGATGATTGCCAAAAAAGAAACCCTCTTATACTGAAAATGTAGTTAAGGTTAAAGTAATGAAAATTGAAAACGATCACAAAATGATTTAACTCCCAAAAACAAATAATAACCCCCAAATATTAACGTTTGACATTAGCTAACAGAATAAAACTGAAATGAAACCTGAGACTACTTAACAGCAGACTCTCATTGTTCAACGCAAAAGTTATACGGCCCTTTGTCCGATTTGCGATCGCACTTTACAGATTAAGCAAATATACCAAGCAACGAAAATTCAGATTCAATTTTGTCTCAATTTCCCAAGATGTTATTCCAATAAATCAGAACAATTTCATAATCGAAATTCATATTTAATTTCAGCATATATCAAAAAACAATAATAAACCTACATGATCACTCATTATCTAAAATGAATCATTGTTGACTCGCTTTTCCTGATGTTTCCTTGACCAAGAAAGAAACAGAAATCCCATCCATTTTTACCCTTTTTAAATTCATCCTTTATTTTCCCTTAAACCAAACAAGATATTGATAATCTATATGAAAGATCCAGGACCAAAGAGGGAAAGTTAAAAGAGCAAAAAGTTAAAAAATTTAAACAGCGAGTTCAAAACCAACCTTAGGGCAGTCAAGAGGAGGAGCACAAAGACAGATTCTTTCTCTCCACTTCCTTCACACAACACTCAAAGCTCTAAGAGAAAAGGACCAAGAAGTGACTTCATACGAGTATTTATAGGGTGATCAAAGTAACCACAGTTAGATCTTTGGTGAGCTTCTTAGTTCTCACGACGTGGTAGTTCCTCATTAGTTGCGTGCGCTAACTCATATGTCCAATTCAGCTGGACCCTTCTTCCACTATTTACAACTTTCTTAGAAATTTCTCTGCTTCAACTTGCGATACATTGACGATACTTTCCAGGTCAATTAACCCAAAGGCAGAGCAAGCAATTGTGAGATAATAGAAATTGAGGAGGAGTTCATCAAAATATTTTCATCCCCAAAAAAAAAAACAATTGTGATGAAAATATTAGTCAAATGTGATTCATATTAGGTGGACATGTACGGTACTTCTGGATAAAAAAAAAAAGAAGAAGAAACAACAAAGTCTTATTATTGTCTACATTCAGTCCCTCACTTTGTCAAAAACTTAACCATGTCAATTTGAAAATGTCAGCTGAACATTGCATTCAAATATGTTAATTTTGTAGATTAAGTTGTCACAAGGTTATCTAAATAAAATAAGAAAGATAATTTAATTTTTTTTTATTAATAAAAATTAAAATACATACTTATAATGTTAATAGTATCTTTAATTTTTATATTCTAAATTTTTTCAATATTTAAAATTCTTATGCTACTCATAATTTATGTACTATTTATAATTAATTGTTATTGCTATAACTTGAACATTATGAGAAATAAGGCACATGGTATTATTATTATTATTATTTATGTATATGGTATCTAAAATCTTGTATCCATCACTAATTTCAAAAAATTAAACCAATAAAAAGTGAGTTTGATAAACTGTAATCGGAATACATTGTTAATCATTCTAAAACTTTCTCTTCTTTACCCCTAACATCCTCACTTATGGATGTGAGAATTTCTTCTTCTTTTTTACCACTAAAAAAGAAAGTGTGTGCTGCTTGTGTTTAAATCTATAACATTAATAATTAACTACACAATCAATATATTCTAAAACATTAATTCAATAATTAGATACACTCGTTAATATTTTTTTATTAATTTTATTATAGCATTATCTTTTATTGATATAAAACATTATCTATATGTATGTATTTTTATATATAATTTCATAAATATTACAATTAAATTATTCAAATTATCGTGAGAGAAAAGAAAAAAGTTTAATTTTAAGGATACCTGATATATCAATTTTCAACAAACACATGCATTTTATGATTATTATCCACCAAATCATGTTTTAATGCATTTTATGATTATTATCCACCAAATCATGTTTTAAAAAGATAAGAGAGTGTAAGTGTTCTTTTATATAATATGGCTAGCTAATATATTTGTAATTATGACTCAGATTTCATACTCTTAATTTATTCAAATAAGCTTCATATATACTAGAAAGTATTAGCTTAGGAAGGATTAAAAAAATAAAAAAGGAGGAGGGTGATAGAGCGTGTAAGCATTCAAGATCCATTAATATTATATAGCAATAATAAACATATATGTAAACTCATTTAGTTGTACCGATGAGGTCAAGTTATTATTAAAAAATAAATAAATGATTGAAAGATTTTAATACCTAATAATAATATTTAGTATAATTGTAAAAATAAAAACATTTTTTTTTCAAAATTATAAATAAATTATATATTATTTCAAAAATAAACTATACATACAGTATTTGGTACCAATAGTTATTTTTAAAAACTATTAGATAATTGTGTATTTTAAAAAAAAAGTTATTACATTAATTTTTTATCACATCGACTTGGATCCCAACATCATTAACGATGGATAACGATGTATAATTTCACCAAGATTATATATTTATATTTGATAATTTTGACTCTAAGGTGTCGGTTGGTTCGTGGAATGGAATCAGAATCAGAATCGGAATCGGAATGGAATGGAATGGAATGGAATGGAAAGGAAACAATTTTGTTTGGTTTGACCACTGGAATCAAGTTCAGAATCAGGATTATAGTGTTTGATTAGTCACTGGAATGGAATGAAAAAAGCTATAAATGATCTTAATACCCCTACATGCTGTAAAGTTCAAATAATGTCATTTAATTACTATTTTTTCGTCAAACAAAATACGTTATTGAAATCATTATTTTTCTAAATAAGTATTACTTAATTAAAAATAAATATATTATTAAAATTATTATTTTTCTAAATAGGGTTTAGGGTTTTGAGGTTTGGGATGTGTGATTTAGGTTTAGGGATTTAGGATTTGGGGTTATATTTGTAGGTTAAGGTTTAGGGTTAAAATTATTATTTTTCTAAAAATAGTTTAGGGTTTTAGAATTTTGGATTTAGGGTTTATGGTTTTAGGATTTGGAATTTGGGGTTTAGGGTTTTGGGATTTATGTTTTAGTGGTTTTGGGTTTTGGGATTTATGTTTTAAGGTTTGTGGTTTAGGGTTTAGAGATTTAGAGATTTGGGGTTTGGGTTTTAGGGTTTAAGATTTAGTGGTTTAGGGATTTGGGGTTTAGGGTTTTAGGATTTGGAATTTGGGGTTTAGGGTTTAGTGGTTTTGGAATTTATGTTTTAAGGTTTAGTGGTTTAGGGATTTAGGATTTGGGGTTTATGGTTTAGGGATTTGGGGATTTAGGGTTTAGGATTTAGGGTTTTAGGATTTGGAATTTGGGATTTAGGGTTAGGGATTTACGATTTTTGTTTTTCGTTTTTGGGATTTATGTTTTAAGGTTTAGGGTTTAAGAATTTGAGGTTTAGGGTATAAGGTTTTAGGATTTTAGTATTTGGATATAGGGTTTTGAAATTAAGGGTTTAGTGTTTAGGGTTTTGTAATTTTAGGTTTGAGAATTTAGGATTTGAATTTAAGGTTATATTTTAGGTGAGGGTAAAATTGGAAAAAAAAGTTTGGATGTGAATGGAATAATGATTACCAAAGGTGAGAGAAGAAATTTTGATTCCTTCTCTTTTAGTAATCAGATTCCATTCCAAACACATAAAATAGAAGGAATCAATTCTGATTTCATTCCATTCCCTCCAACCAAACGTGGGGTAATTTATTGCTTGTCAGTAAGTGATTTGGTTCGTTCATCACAAATTGTGAAACGAGTGCGCATGCATATATTAAAGTTCAATGCATCTGGTCTTTATCTGCTTTTTTTAAATAGAATTGATATTTTCATAATAATAATAATAACGAAATGATTTGAAGTTTTTTTTAACAATTTAATGATTAATTATTTTTAAAAATAAAAAATTTATTTTAAAATTAATAAAATATTTAACAATAGGACCGCCTTTTTAAGGTAAGATTAATAATACCATCTCAATACAACTACTCTTTTTAATAGGTAAGATTAATAGGGTTATAAAGGAGGTGTATTTATTAATTTTGAATAAATTTAGATAATAATTATTGATTATAATGATATTACTCTTTTTAATATTTAATAATAATTTTTATTTTTTGATATTTATTTAAAAATTAAAATATATACACAATATATTATTTAAAATATTAATATTAATTTATATTCTTTAAAAATTTAATATATATTTTTAAATAAAATAAAAAATATATACTTAAAATAATTAAAATTTAATATAAATATTAATATATTTTTAATTTTAATTAATAATAATTTTAATATAATAATTATCACCCGACATCTACTCACACCTAATTATTAACTATTATTTTTAGAAAAAAATCCTGAAATTTTTAAGAATAATTACGGAATGTTTATTCCTACAGTGAGAGTCCTGCAAATGCAACTAAAAGCACAACATTTTAGAATGAGTAAGGCTAAATGTAGAGGCAATCTTGCCGGCGGTTATCCCTTTCCTTACGGTTTTCTCTCTTAAAACTATAGTTTTTCGTAAATATCTTTTGTGTAATTCACATAATTAATAAATAACGGTATATGAATATATTAAAGATATAAAAAGAAACGCACATAATTTACATGGTTCAATAATTTACCTAAGTCTACGGGAGGTAACATATATTATTGAACTGGGTAGAAAATATACAAAATACAGATACAGATTTTCTCACTAATAATATCTCTTAAGTGTTTTCTCAAACTCACAAAAAACGCTCACACTTACTAAGCATTTTCTCTCTTTGAGTTTGCTTATGTTCTCTCTGAATTTTCTGATTTTTGCATTGTTCTTCAATGCATGAACTCCTCTATATTTATAGATGAAGCAAGGCTCTCTCTCCCTAGATTATGTCATAATTTAAGCTTTAAATTAGGTCATTAATTTTCTTAAATTAGTTCACTAATTTTCCTAAACTAGACTACTAATTTGTTACTTTAGAGCCAATATTCAACAATCCCCACCTTGGCAAAAAAATTCATAGCGTTGCCTCCAAATGCACCCTAGGCGCTCTAAGCTCAAGAGATATTGATCAAGTTCAAGCCGTGTTGAAACTTAATCCTTGTAACCACATTCGTAAGCATATCTGAAGGGTTATCCACAGTCCCGACTTTCTAGAGTATAACATTTCCTTCAACAATGATTTTTCAAACAAAATGAAATTGAGCATCGATGTGCTTGGTGTGACCATGATGAACTTGGTTCTTTGCCAAACAAATGCCACTCTGGCTATCGCAACAAACATCTATATTCTTCTGAACAATACCCAAATCCTTGGTCAACCCGAGAAGTCAGATAGCTTCTTTGAATGCTTTTGTTACAGCCATATACTCTACCTCTGTAGTAGACAAAGCTACAATTGACTGCAATGTTGATCTCCAACAAACTGGTCCTCCTGCCATTGTGAACACATTACCAGTTGTAGATCGATGCTTATCAAGATCTCCAGTATAGTCAGAATCCACATATCCGACTAAGTGCTTGCCTTCAGTCTTGTCTTTCTCAAACTTCAAACCAATATCTATAGTACCATAGATGTACCGTAAAATCCACTTCACTGCTTATCAATGTCCTTTACCGGGATTATGCATGTAACGACTCACCATACTAACAACATGGGAAATATCAGGTCTGGTGCATACCATTGCATACATCAAGGCACCAACGGAATTTTCATATGGAACACACTCCATTTGCTTCTTCTCATCGGAGGTGCTAGGTGACATCAATGCATTCAACTGAAAATGAGGAGCAAATAGTGTACTTATTGGTTTGGTTTTCTCATCAATGTCAAACATTTGTAGTACTTTTTTCAGATATTGAGTTTGTGCCAGACAGACTGTGCTTGCAACTCTATCTCTTTTGATCTCTATCCCAAGAATTTTCTTAGCTTCTCCAAGATTTTTCATTTCAAATTCTAAACTCAATATAGCCTTCAATTTGTTGATCTCAACCTTGCTCTTAGATGCAAACAACATGTCATCAACATATAAGAGCAAATAAATGAAGTTACCATCTTGGAGTTTCTGAAAGTATACACGGTGATCAAACTAGCTGCATATATACTTATGCTCTTTAATGAAGCTATCAAAGTGCTTGACCACTGTCGCGATGATTACTTCAAACCATAAAGTGACTTGCTCAGCTTGCAAGCCTAATTCTCACGTCCTAGAACTTTGAAGCCATCGGGTTGAAACATGTAGATCTCTTCGTTCAAAGTACCATGGAGAAAAGTTGTTTTGACATTGAGTTGAGCTAACTCGAGATAAAACTATGCTACCAAATCCAACAATATCCGAATAGATGAATGCTTAACAATAAGTGAGAATACCTCATTGTAGCCTATTCCTTCTTTCTAAGCACATCATTTTGCTACCAGTCTGGCTTTGTATCTGATGCTGTCTTTACCAAGAACACATTCCTTCTTGGCATAGACCCATTTATAGCCAATAGTTTTCTTTCCTTTGGGAAGTTGAACCAACTCCCAATTCTGATTCTGGTATAGAGACTTCATTTCTTCATCCATTGCCATCTTCCACTTTATACTATCAAATCTCTGCACGGCTTCTCTATAAGTGCATGGGACATCATCATCAATTACTGGAAGTGTGAATGCTACCATGTCTGTGTATATGGTAAGCTTTCTAATCTCCCTTCTCGGTTAAGTAGTGGCAATAGATTTTGGCTGCTAATTGATCGGTGGTGATGGTGAGAGAACCTCCACCTCAACTAAGATCTCTTCTTGATCATCAATTTCATCTTCACCACGATCGGCAGTCAGTACAATCTTTTCTGGATCTTCTAGAGTCTCAAGCATCACCTTAGAAAAATTATTTGGACTTTCATTATCTTTCTCTGAATTTTTCTATCTCAATATAACAGACTCGTCGAATGTGATATCTCGGCTTAAGATGATCTTCTTGGATTCACCACACCAAAGTTGAAATCCATTAACTCCTTCTTTAAACCCCAAGAAAAAACTTTATTTACTCTAGGATCTAGTTTGGATTCACTAACATGAAAATATGTAGGACATCTAAATATTCGCAATGAATCATAATCAGAAGCAGGTTGTCTAGACCATACCTCTTTAGGAGTTTTCCCATCTAATGCAGTCATAGGAAGTTTGTTGACTATATGAGTTGCATATGACAAAGCCTCAACCCAAAATGCCTTGCTCAATTTGGATTGAGATAGCATACATCGAATTTTTTCAACCAAAGTACGATTCATTCGTTCTGTAACTCTATTTTGTTATGGTGTACGAGGAACTAAAAAATGTCTGATTATCCCTTCATCCTGACAAACTTTGAAGAAGGGATCTAATTTGTACTCTACATCATTATCAAATCTGAGCCTCTTAATTTTCTTACATGTTTGAGTCTCAATCATTTTCTTCCATTTAAGAAAGATATCCAGAATTTCATCTTTGTGACTCATGGTATATATCCGCACATATCTAGAGAAATCATCAATAAAAGTCACAAATCGGCGTTTACCTCCAAATGAAGCATTCTTATAAGGTCCCCAGACATCCATGTGAGTATAATCAAGAGTTCCCTTAGTATGATGAATGGTAATGCCGAAATTTACTCTTGTTTATTTTCCCATTACACAATGCTCGTAGAAATCAAAGTTTTCAATATTGGCAACTTTCAGAAGACCTTGCTTCATTAAGCCTTGCAAACCCTTTTCACCGACATGCCCTAAGCGCATGTGCCACAGGCAGGATGAATCATCTGCATTTTGCTTCAAAAATGCTTGAGAAAGCTGTTCTTCTTGTAATTATAATCCCATCTAGGAAATACAAGTTCGCCTTCCGAGTACCCTTCATCACTACAAATGCACCTCGTACAACTTTCAAGACTCTATTTTCCAATGTTACCTTGTAACCATCAAAATCTAGAACACCTAAAGAAATAAGGTTTTTCTTCAGGTCAAGAATATACCTTACATTTGTAAGTCATCTAATTGTACCATCGTGCATCTTTAGTCGTATTGTTTCGATCCTTTTTTCTGACAGGCATTATCGTTGTCCATAAGCACAACTCCTCCATCGAGCTCCTCAAAACTCGAAAACCAATGTATGTTTGGACATATATGATAAGAACATCCAGAATCAAGAATCCATTTGTCTGAGTAGGGTATTTGATGATTAAACTGAAAAGGTTGACTCTTCATCTTCATTTGCCTTCTCTACAATGTTTACATTTGACTTGTCCTTGTTTGGACAATCTTTCTTCCTGTGCCCTTTTCTGGTGACAATAGGCATACTCATCCTTTGTAGGATGTCTTCTGGATGACTCTCCTTTAGACTTTGATATGGATCGCCCCCTATTATTTGATCCACCAAATTTTTTTTTTGTTCGTCCTACCTCTAGCTGTCATCAATGCTTCTGATATTGAGTCTCTGTTATCATATTGATCCTTCTTTTGGTACTCATTATTTACCAAATCATTTGAAATATCTATGAATTTAACCTCATCTTTTCCATATAACAAGGTTATGGTTAAATACTCATAGCTCTCAGGTAATGAATTCAGCAACAACAAAACTTTACCTTCATCGATAATTTCAAAATCTAAATTTTGCAGATCAGCCAAAATTTTATTGAAATTATCTAAGTGCTCAAGTATAGAGGACCTTTCTTGTATTGGAAACGGAAAAGTTTCTTCTTCAGGTAGAGTCTGTTCTCTATATTTTTCATCATGTACTTGTCCTCTAGCTTCTTCCAGAAAACTGTAGCTACATTCTCTTTCATAACAAAGTACTTCTGATCTTTTCCTAAGCATAGTCGAATTGTGCCACAAGCTTGTCGATTGATATAATTCCAATCTTCATTGGAATAATCTTCTAGTCTGGTCTTCAAGGTTATATTCGATTCTTCTCGGAACATTAGATCTAATATTTCACATTGCTATATGCCAAAATTATTGGTACCGTCGAATTTTCCCACCTCAAACTTTGCATTGGACAACATAGTTCTTCTACTAGAACAACTTGGTTTGCCATAAATTCTAAGGTCAACTTATTCACAGTTTTTTATCTCTCTTTTATCAGCCATAAGTACAAATAGATAACATAAATTTTGCACTTATAACTTAAAATAGTGTTTTCTAAATTTTATACATTATTTGAAAAAACGGAGTTCATAATTGAATTCTGAATGGTCCAATTAGCTACGAATAGGTCCGAATCAGTTGAAAATGGGTGAAAAACGGACCAACTCGGTCTAAATATCACTAATGACTGAGTTGACTCGGTCCAACTCAGTGAGTTGACTCAGTGGTTGGCAGCAGCACTCCGGTAGCTTCTGGCGGTGATTCTGACTTCCGATTTGAGTGATTGTTTCACTGTTTCATTTGTCTTGTTGAAATATTCAATTTGATATATAATAATGCTATATTTGGATTTGATACCAATTTTTTGTGCACAGAAGTAATAAATAGCAATATATGAATATATCAAAGCTATAAAAGGAAACAAACAGAATTTATGTGGTATGGAAATTTTCCTAGGTCCACGTGAGACATCATATATTATTGAATTAAGTAGGAAATATACATAATACAGATACTGATTTCCTCACTAATAATATCTCTCAAGTGTTTCATCAAACTCATAGAAAACTATCACACTCACTAAGTATTTTTTCTCTTTGAGTTTGCTTATGTTCTCTCTGAATTTTTCTGATTTTTGCCTTGTTCTTCAATGCATTAACTCTTTTATATTTGTAGATGAAGCAAGCCTCCTTCTCCCTAAATTATGCCATAATTTAAGCTTTAAATTAGGCCATTAATTTCCCTAAACTAGACTACTAATTTATTACTTTAGACCCAATATTCAACATCTTGCATTTCTGGTTTCAAACCTTTATTTCATTTGGATTTACAGTTTTCTTCTACCATTTCAAATTAGCTTCCCAGCTACCTTTTCCTCCTCTTTTTAATTTTATTTTCGCACGCCAGACCTTTCATTAATCTGGTTTTCCTTCTTGGTTAAATACATAAATCTACATGCAATTCCTTCTACATGCCACTCGAAACAAAAAATCACTTCTAGTTCTTCACAAATAATCCCTCTTCTTAGTTTCCTTATTACATATGACTCACACATGCATTGAATCATACCCTTTTCAGATATAATTTTTTTCATTTCTTTGACTAAGAATCTGTATGTCACCACTTAAGCTTCCATTCAATTTCTTAGTACAAGTAACTACTATAGTTTCAGGAGGTGCATGGTTCGTTCTTGTTCCTCTCAGGTCTAATCCGAGCAAAAATATTTTGAAGATACAAGGCATATTTGCTTCTATATGATAGATCCCAAATACAGCTTGTGTTTCTCTTCGAGTGAGAAAGTACCCAATCTAAATTCAATATTTATTTGCTTGTCTTTCATTGATACTAGTGACTGCCTTAAATAGTCAAAGGCCTTTCATATAAACCAAATATAATTCCACCCATACACCACTGACATATAACTACCCTACTCAAACATAATTGCTAAAAATATGCATACATGAATTGCCAAAAATAACTCACACCTAACTACTAAAAACATGACAGAAAAATACATAAATAACTCTTGAGACATACACTAATGACACTAAACATGACACTCTACTACCCCTCACTCCACTGCCACTCACCCCACTAAGGACACATGTATTTAGGGTTTAGTAGTTTCAATAATACCATGTCACCTACCTCGAATGAAATGTCCTTCCGATTGGATATATTTTTCATTCTATTCACCGAGCCCTCTAAATTGACCTTTAGTTGCCTTAACATTTTATCACTAGTTATGAGTTGTTGATCAACCTCATGTACTGGTGATAGTCCATCCTTGTATGTTAGAATGAAGGGTGGTAACCTTCCATACAGTGCTTGAAAAGGGGGCATCCCTGTGGACATGTGGTAGGTTGTAATATACCAATATTCTACCCAAGGTAAATAGTTACACCATTGCCTTAGCCATTGGGGAACAAAACATCGAAGATATTGTTCGACGCAACGATTGATGAATTCTTTTTGGCCATCCGTTTATGGGTGGTATGTAGAATTGAGTTGCAATTTGGTGTCTAACAGTTTGAAAAATTCCTTCCAGAAGTTATTGATGAAGATTTGATCCTAATCATTGGTAATTGATTTAGGCATGCCATACAGCTTGATGAAACCTTCCAAAAATCTTTCTATTATTGCTCGTGCAGTAAAAGGATGACTTAAAGTAAGGAAATGAGAAAACTTAATCAGTTTGTCAACCACTACTATGATGGTGTATTTTCCTTGAGAAACTGGTAAGCCTTCAATAAAGTTTAAGGTGATGTCGTCCTATAGTTGACATGGCATTGGTAGGGGTTGAAGAAGCCCAGTTGGAGCTAATGTCTCAATTTTCACTTTTTTGGTAGATCTCGCATCCTTTTATGTAGTCTTGTAGTGATTTATGCATCCTATGCCAATAAAATTGTTGTCTCAACTTCTTGAACGTTCGTAGAGCGTTGAATTGCCCCTATTTTGGTGTCATGCATTTTATGTAATAGTTGGTCCCTTAAGGAAGCATTTTTTGGGACAACGACTCTTCCTTTGTATAGTAAGAGCCATTGGCGCCATGCATATGATTCTCTAGGTTGGGTTGGGATTTTGCAGACTTTAGACTGGATGTATTAGTCTTCTTTGGCAACTTTTTTGATATCTTCCCATATGCTAACCTTTGAAAAGAAAATATGGTTAAGAAGAGGACTACCTTGTTTTTGGGAAAGATCATTAGCTATAGAATTTTTATGGCCTGGTCAGTAATGGATTTCGTACTCATAGCCTAATAGCTTAGCCATCAATTTTTGATGTTCTGACGTAGCTATGCGTTGCTCTAGGAAATACTTGAGGTTAGGTTGATCGATCTGAATACAAAACTTTTTACCTAGAAGGTAAGGCCGCCAGGTGCGTATAGATTCAATGATAGCCAACTTTTCTTTGGCATGCGTTGACCAAGATTGCTTAGTTACGCCAAAAGCGTGACTCATGTAGGCCACTGGTTTGCCTTGTTGAGACAAGACTTCCCCAATTCCTTCCTCAAATGTGTTTGTTTCAATAGTGAAGGCTTCATTAAAGTTTGGCATGGCTAATATAGGAGTAGTTTTCATGGCTTGTTTAAGAGAAAGAAAGGCAATTTCTACTTCTTTGTGCCACCCAAATTGGCCCTTTTTGATAAGATTGGTGAGAGGTCAAGCGATAATTCCATAATCCTTGAAAAACTTCTTGTAATATCCAATCAAGCCTAAAAACCCACCCAATTCTAAAATTGTAGTAAGGCAAGGCCAGGCTGTCATAACAACAATTTTATTTTGGTCCACCTTCACACCCTAACTAGTGATTATATGCCCTAAGTACTCTAATTATTACTGCCCAAATGCACATTTTCCAGCCTTAATAAAGAAGTTGTACTATCTTAATATAGCTAAGGTGTATTACATAAGCTGACAGGTCCTAAATGCAGCTTATGTTTCTCTTTAGGTGAGAAAGGTACCCAATCTAAATTCAATATTTTTTTGTGTGTCTTTCATTGATATTAGTGGCTACCTTAAATAGGCAAAGGCCTTACATATAAACAGAATACAATTCCACCCACACACCATTCACATATAACTACCCCACTCAAGCATGATTGCTAAAATATGCATACATGAACTGTTGGAAATAACTCACACCTAACTACTGAAAACATGAAAAAAAAATACATAAATAACTACTGAAACATGACAATCCACTATCCCTCACTCCACTGCCACTCACCCCACTAAGGACCCATGTATTTAGGGTTTAGCTTATGCCTTCTTTGTGAAAGCCATGGCCTATCAGTTTCAATAAGTATTTGCTACTGATGTTGACTTCGTTGTGTCGAGTCTTTCCCTTTTACTTGTATGTGTTCTGCATGGATTATTTTTTGAACACTCTCCCATCTTCTTATAGTAGTTCACAGGCTGGGTTCTTGATAGGCTATGTCATCTATTTTTTGTTGTCTTTTAAAAAGTATGGAGTCAATTTTCCTTTATTTATGTCAAAGTAGCTATCGAATTATATTTACATTTTTTAGCAATTGGATGTTGTTGTTGGTTGGGTTTTGAATCGGATGGGTTTGATGTAGCGACTAAACTATATGAAACTTGCCTATGACACTATGAGATATTTGTTCATGTCACCCATAGTATCATTTGATGGTTCTTGTGCTCACATATTCATGTATAGTTAAAGCTTTAATTTATGCTCGTATTAATTTAACCTCTTGCTTTCTCAACTCCATTAATTCTTTTTGAAAAATGAAGGTCATAAGTTGAAATTAACGTGGACTTGTTAAATCCTCATATTTTAAATATTTATGTATATTAATTAGACTTTATAATTCTAACTACATTTTCATTTATGAAACTAAAGCTACTAGTAATTTTTATCTTTTAATTCAACATAGATTAGGATATTATGATAGTTTTTATATACTTGCTTCAAACAGTGCTAGAGGTCTTTTTATCTTATGGAAACTAGATTCTCAAGTCTCAATTATAAGTTATAACCAGCATGTAATAGAATTACAAGTTTTTAATGTTGGTGCTATTGGAATGAAATAGAAATATTTTTGTTGTTACTCTCCTTCTTATAAAGATCAAAAAGATCATTTCTAGTCCAACTTACTTGCTCTAACTGTTTCTTCTAACTATTTCTGAATTTATATGGGTGATTTTAATGAAGTTCTCAATCAACATGAAAAAATGAGATATTTTTATCTCTTTGTGGCCAAACAGATTGAGAGATTTTATAGATAATTCTCAAGATTTGGATTTATGTTCTATGGGTTTTCCTTTTAACTTGGACTAAAAAAAAGGAAGATTTAATATCAAACAAAAACTTGATAGATTTCTTACTTCTATGGAATAATTTCATTTGTTTCCTTTTACAAATACGAGCTTTTGATCATGCTCCTATTTTATTAACTCTGAATAAATATCCTATTATTCTTTTGAAATATTTTTAGTTTATAGCTACTTGGTGTATAGATTCTACTAGCTTTGATGTTGTGGATAAAGCTTGACAATTCAAAGATCCTTTGTCGACTAAATCAAACTTTCACTTAAATTCAATTTGATTAGTAAAATATTTTAAATGGTGGATTAATAAACATTATTTTGATTATTGTGAAGATAAATTGAGATATACTGAAGACTTATTGCTCAAGATACAAAGTGATTTTATTCCTGATGATGATGGTAATTATGAGCTATAACTTCTTCAAGATATTGAGAAATATCAAAGTCATTTGGAAAGTATATAGAAACAAAAATCAAGGAAAGCTTGGCTTTCAAAAAGATATCATGATACTACACATTTTCACACTTCAACAATGATTAGAAAATGACATAATTCTGTCAACTCGATCAAAAATATTTATGGAAGATGGTTATTCGGAGGAAATGATATTGATATGTGTCATTAATCATTTTAATATGGTATTCACTTCTTCTATGGATTTATCTACTATTCTAAATATTGAAAAATTTCAATTATTCTCACAATGTACTTTAAATAATGTGAATGATATTTTATGTAGTGTTCCTAAAGAAAAAGAGATCAAAGATATTCTATTCCATATGGGTTCTTTAGATGGTTTGTTTGTTTTGTGTATAAAAATTACAGACATATTTATAAAAAAACATAATTCAAGTTATTCAAGATTTCTTTTCATCATGCTATCTTAATCCTATTTTAACTAGAACCCTTATTACACTTATTAATAAAATAAACAATCCTCCTCTTGTTCACTATTTTAGACCAATAATTCTTTGCAATATGATTTACAAAGTTATTTCAAAAATCTTTGCAAATAGATTCAAATTTAAACTTGACAAATTTTTTTCTCCTTATCAATCTAATTTTATCCATGGTAGATGGATTTCTAAAAATGTTATTAGTGATGACTTGCATAATTTATCACTTTTCAACTTTAATTTTAGTCTAATTTTATTTATTTTTTATTAAATTTAGATTTCATTATTATTATTTAAATTTTATTGTAGATTTGAATATAACGAAGATCTAGAATTTTTAAAAGCATATCATCTAAGAACTTTCAAATTTAAACAAAAATTTATTTAAATTAATATATATATATATATATATATAAGGAGCATATAGGATTAAAATAGTATATATTATTAAGAGAGGTTTTTTTAGGATCAAAATAGATATGCAAAAAGCCTATGTTGTGATGGAATGACATTTCATTATAAAATATTTAAAACAATTATGCTTCTCTAATACATTTTGCAAGTTAATTTATACTTATCTAAGTACTATTTCTTACTCAATTCTATTAAATGGAATTTTATAGAGTAATTTTATTCCTAAAAGAGGAATTTGTCAAGGTGGTCATATTTATCCTTATCTTTTCATTATTAGAGCTAAAATGTTATCTATATTATAAGTTCGTGCTAAAAACAATAATGGGTTTCATGAGATCAAAATCATTAGAAATATATCTATTGTTAGCTATCTACTTTATGCAGATGATCTCATTCTCTTTTGCAGAATAAATCTCACTGAAGTTAATGTCATTCATCAAAATCTTCATAAATATTTCAAATGGTCAAGATAGCGAGCAAATCTAAGTTATATGTTTTCTTTTCAACAAATGTTTGTTCTTCTTTAAGAGATCAAATTCAATCTATCCTTGGAATTTCTACTACCATTGAAGGTGTGAGATATTTGGATCACAATTTATTCAATGATAAAAAAAGAGTAGGAAATTTCAAAAGATTATTGATGCACTAATTTCAAAATAGATAGTTGAAGATCTTGTCTTTTATCCAAAGCAAGTAAAATCACTTATATCAAATATGTTCTATTTGTTTTACCTTCATTTTTCATGAATACTTTTAAACTACCCAATACAACTTGTGAAACAAATTATGCAATTATCAAGAAATTTTGGTGGAACTATTCTACAAAGAGTAATTATTCTAGATTTATTGCATATAAAAAATAAGATATTCTTTGTTTGCCAAGGAATTTGGAGGTCTTGGTTTTTGAAAACTTAAGAATATTAATTTACTTCTCCTGTCTAAATAGGTTCATGATAATAAAATTTGTATTAATCTCTTTTAATGTAAATATGAAAACCCTAGAGATTTTCTTAATTATGAAAAACATTCTTCTAACTATTGGATTTGGAAAAGTATATGTTCTTCCTTGAATTTACTTCATTTTGGCACTTGTCTTAAAATTAGAAATGGTTTTCAATCAATTTATGGTATGATCCTTAATTTTCTTGGTCTTCAAATTTTAAATGCCATCCTATAGTTATTTTGTTTTTAGATAATTTACTCATTTTTCTTGTAGTTGTTAACGATATTCTTCTACCAAATTCAAATGCTTGAAATTTTTAACTTATACCGAATTTAGGAATCTAACATGTTTTTTTATATTTCAAGACTTCATTTATCTACCTATGAAAGATAATTTCCACTCTTTGTTTTTGGTTCCTAACTCCAAATGTATTTTTAACACTAAAGTTGCTTATCTATGTTTAATTTCAAAAAGACTTCTTCAATTGTATAATCTTATTTAAAAAAAGCTTTAGCATTTAAAAATGCATGAAAGAATAAAAGTTTTTTGTCAAGATTTCTTTCTGATTGTCTTCCTACTAGATATAATGTCTCTTCAAGAATTCACTTAAATGATATTTTTTACCCTTTTTCCATTCCAAGACTAAAACTATTCAATACCTTTTGTTTTCATGTCAATTTACTTTCTTCCTTAAGATTAACTGAACTTACACGGCTAATGTAAATTTTATAAAAAATTTCCTTTTGATATGTTTATTTATAAACTTTTTAATGTCACATGTCCTTTTGGTCATCCAAAGCTCTCTCACCTTGACTTTATCCTTGTTATATATATATTTTTTTGAATATATTTGAAAATCTCACAATGATCTATTGTTTAATGCAAAAATCCATTATCTTAAAATAATTATTCTAAAATTAAATTTCACATTTCACACCTCCTCCATCCAACTCTAATTACATCACACTTCCTTCCTTTTGAAAAAAAACCCTAAAGGTGTTCTTAAAATTAATTTAATTCATAAAAAAGTTAGAAGGTAAAATTCTAAAGTATTAAAATAAATTCTAATTTAGTCATTCTGATGAAGCATGAGAAGCACATGCTTTATTGTTGTATTTGCATATTGTTATTCAAAATAATTACAAGACGGTATACTTAAAAGGTGATAACTTTAATGTTATTAAAGCTTTGATGTATGAAAATTTTGTTATTTTTAAGAAGTTCAAAACTTTATTTCTCAAGTTCATTTATTGTTTTTCAAATTTAACATGATATCTATATTTTAGATTCTGCAAAATATCAATAAATTAACTCATATTTTAACTAAAATAATATTAAGTCTTATTTTTATGTACATTTTATCTTATTTATTTATTGTTATTCTTTATAATAAATTTTAATTTTAATAAATTCTTTTGATTTAGGAGGAAAAGAAGAAGTAAAATTAAATGATTTAAGTTATTATTGCGTGTATAAGGGTTAATTTTGGATTTAACGTAGAATATTTGTAGTATACAACCACTTACTCACATGCTAGTTATATTGTAATAAATAAATTATTATATCTCTTATAAATAATTCTTTTTCCATTACTAATAAGCATTCAGCCTACGTGAGCTTTTCAAAAGAGTATGATTTCTCAGTCAAGTTTCATGTTATGTTAAATTTGGTTTAAATTGTGAAAGTCAAATGTTCGTCCAATTTTGAGATCACTTACTATTTATTTATCTCTTATGATATTATTTATATATTTTTAAAATTTATATTTATATTTAAAAACATTATTTAATATTTTATTAATTATTCAATATTTATCTTTTTTTAATTCTATTAACACAACTTTATACTTTAAAATCACACGATGAATGACTTAACTATTAATTATTAGTTTTATTTCTTCAATTTAAATTCTTAACCTTATTTCGTTTAATTATTTCTATTTTTCTTAAAAATATCTCAAATAAAATTATATATTTTATAAATTTCCTTTTTAAAAAAATAATTTTTTTTAAAGATCAAAAATACAATCTAGATAAAAAAATCATTAAACTAAATACATTAATAATAAAAATTATTAAATAAAAACTAAAAACATTCTCAAATACAGAGAAAAACATAAGTTTTTATTTTTTATTTTATTATAAAGTTCTTAAATCGATTGTTTAAGTATTTTAATTAATTTATTAATTTTTTATGCATAAAATAAAATCCTGATAATATATCATAATTTTTATAATCTTTAATTCTACGTAATTAAATAAAGATATAAATTAATAATAAAATATAAAATTTATGAGTATAAATATGAAATAAATAATCTGAAATAAATAAACGAAAAAAAAATCATAATAAAATAAGATTTAGGTGAAGTGTATTTTATTCAAAATAATTAATAAAAATAAATAAATATAAGAAAAAAAATCAATCTAATAAAGGTTCCGGTCGAAGAAGATCTATGACCAAAAAAAAATTTAATTTCTTGAAGTAAAAGGGAAACTCTTATCCTTTATTTATCATTAAAAAACCAATTCCAAGAAAGAAAGAAAGAAAAACCTTCTAAAGAATGACTTTGCTTCCCATCTTTTAAGACCTTCTTTAATAGCACCTGACTTATAACCTGTTCTGTTTTCTCTAATTTGGTATATGATATTAATGCCTTTGCTTGCCCATCTTTGGCACTCTGTTTTCACCATTTGCTATACAATAACAAACCCATCTAATAAATTATTCTGATTTTTTTTTTGGGCAAAAGCTCAAAATACTACGAACATAAATGTTAATGTTGGAGTTGAAAAGAAGAACACAAATTGTAAGATAATAATGAAATTTAATGAGATGGAGTAGTGCTGCTATATGTATTGATTTTTTAAGTACCTTGGTTGAAGGATCTGTTGAATCATCAAGAACTTGGATCATGAGACGATCGGACGGCCATGAAAGTCCACAAGCAGCCCCAATTGAGATCTTATAAACCTGATCCAAGCAACCATGAAAACACAATAAAGTTCCTCACTTTTAGGCTTTTTTCTACAAAACCGATAAGAGAAATACTAAAATAAAAGTGGGAAAGAAAAAGAGAAAAAAACAGAGAAAGAAAGTAGATGAATAAAACAAAAACTACCTCTTTTTCGTTGAGCATGGGGATTTGAACAAGAACAACAGGGAAATTCGTACTACCAATTCAACATCTTCTTGAATGGACTCCTAATTGTATCGTTTTTCTGGTTTTTTCCAAAAGAGATGAACAAGAATGATGACAACCCTCATATAAAGCCTCTATATAAAGCATTAGTGACATAGTTAAGCAAATATAAACTCCAATTTGTAGCAGAGGAACTATCGTTGGCGCTTTGATTAGTTCCCACATCATGAAAATCTGACCCGCAATGTCAAATCCAGTCTGAACCTGGAATGATTCCGGGATGAGAATTTTCTCGCTAGCCATCTCTCTTTCTCTGCTACTAAACAGTAAGCAGAGGAAGAACAGGAACGAAAAAAAGAAAGAACTTCCTCAACACCATATCTCTAATCCCTCACTCCCTTTTGAATTATATGTAATGTGGTAAAGTTGGACGTGGGTTTTATTTGAAAGTTGGATCAATCATATATATGGTAATAAACAGCCAGAATAAATGGAGCAAACCATCAATTGTGTGAAAATTCAGATCTTTTTCCTATATCTATAAATAGAATTAGCAAGTGAAGAAAGATGTATTTGTTTAGTCTCAAGCCTCCACTCTCAAGCTGTGTCCACAAATACTTAATGTTTTCCACCAGATATGAAGTAGACACAAAAGTATTGAGGCAGTGACTAGTGAATGAGAGAGTTTGAGGCTGAGACTATGAAAAAGATATAGATGGCGGTTTTATACTCTGTTTTTGGTCCAAATTAGATTTTTTCTTTTAATTTCGAAATCCCATTTTAAATAATTATATTGGGTTGTTTATTTTGGATTTTAATTACATCCAAATTTGATTATTTTATTATAAGATGTCATTGATAAAGGAGGTTTTTTTTTAAGGATTCCGTATTTTAATTAATATATTGATATTTTAAATATTTTATATAGTTAAAAAAATTTATCTTAATATTAGTATTTTAATACCTTTCATTTTTTTAATAATAATCAATTTTTTAAATAGTAATAAAAAAACTTTTAAAAAAAACTTGTAAAGTAAATAAACAAAAGGAAAGAAAAACAACCCAGCCACCCGTTCATCTACCATCAACCTCAACCTTGCCCATCTACGGCCACCCACATCCCCACTGCCCATTGCCCACCACCCGCCAGACTCACAGTTCCTCAGATTCACCGCAGCTTTCCAAGCCCAACCAATACCACCCCAACCCGTTGCCTGAGACTGCGGCAACAAGCCACCATGCGTGACGTCCAACCCGAAAGTGCCATTCGCCGACCAACCTCTACCGACACTGAAAACTCTTCCATCATCGATCTCACCTCGTTCCGTCCCCTGCCGGCCATCGGCCAACAAGTATATGACATTTCGTTGTCGACAAGGAAGATATCGTATCGTACACCGTCAAGCGTTGGTCAACAATTTCCAGATCTAATTCAGATTTGGTCCACCGGTTCGGTTCAGATTCCAACTTTCCGATCCAGTCTGGTTTGGTTTGGTTTGGTTCAACAATAGATAAACAACCCGGTTCATATCACTCGCACTCTGGTTTTGTTTGATCAGTCCGACCGTGTATAATTTTTTTAATTTTAATTTTTTTTGCTAAAGTACTTTTACAACATTTCTTAATACGTTATGACATAATAACCGATCTCTATCTTTTCTTTATTATTATGGATATAGTTGTTTCATTAACAGAACATGAATGTAAAAGTATACATTATCGTAAGTAATAAATGATAAGTAAGATATTGTTTTCGTAAAAAATTATTACTAATATTTTTTAAGTATTAAAAAAAATTCAATCTAATTTTATCCAAACAATTGAAATTTGGATGGAGTTAATTAAACTAATTTTTGATAACAATATATAAGAAAATTTTAAGATTTTAGTTTCACTAAATTAATCCACTTGAATCATATTATTTTTTCTTGATTTATATTCTCGCATTTAATTTATCCATATGTTTCTTTCGATAACAAATAGACACATTTTGCTAAAATAATTCACTATATTCTTATTAGAATTAAATTTATCAAGATTCATTAAGTTCAAAGTTCTCAAATAGCTAAACGTATAATAAATATATATTCCTATCCCATATATATATATGTTATTCTATCCACGAGCAACACACAAAAATGTCTTTTCTAAGTTTATTTAATTGTCACAGATCAATTGATTAATCTTCTAACAATAAAAAACATTAAGCACAAATAGAATAAACAAATTAAACATCTCATAAATCATTCAAAAATAATTAATCCAAGCTTTATAATGTAAGTTACATGGCAATCCTAGAACAATTAAATTAGTTCGTAGCAAATATTAAAATTACAATACGAAAATATTAAGACATTTAAGGAACATTAAATGAAGAACAACAAAAAGAATTAGAAGTATTTCATCTCTGCGTTCTCTATTTTTTTTCTTAATCAGAATCACAACAAAAGACAAAAATGGCTTCTGCGTGTTCCCTTTCCCCCTTGGTCTCAGAATCATAATAACCCAATATTTATGCCTTCTGTTCTCTAAAAAAAATACATCACACAATATTTTTTACACACGCGTGTTGAAGTGGGAGACAAAGAAATACATCATAAAATATTCTTTAAACACGCGAGTAGAAGTGGGAGACAAGCGTGAAAAAATAAGCTGGCGAGAGAAATTTCTTGCATTTTTATTTCACAATACGCATGCCACGTGTCGGCATCTGATTCACTGAAATAATAACAAGAGACGTGGCAGCTTCGTATTGCGTGGGATTTGAGGGCGCACGAGGATCAGGTGGACCGCGTCGCACAAGAAATATGTACGTTGGTCTTTGCACAACAACTTACCTCCCTTTGCGTGGAGCGTAGGGAGCACGCACGATCTGGGTCGATCGTGGTTTGATATGACGGTAGGTGAAGAAGATGCATCTTAGGTAAATCATCTACGCAGACAGATGGGCCCCACTCTGTGCACCGAACAGCGAGACATGTGAGCCCCACTCTACGTGCAAAACTACAAGACATGTGGGCCCCACTCTGCGCACTAAAAGGTTCAAAAAGTAACGGGAATCACATTTACTTTCCCACCCCGTGCTTGTATTTCACTCTCCTAATCATTACCGTTGATGTTCTGATTTGACAGTGTGTGCGACGCGTTTACAACTCAGCGCATAGTACTCCTTCTCTACATAGAAAAACAAAGTTTGATTAATTGCATTTTAAGCCTTTTATATTAATTCAAATTAAATTTTAAACTTTTGTTATTTCTAATTAAGTCCACTTTTAATTCAAATTAAATTTTCAACTTTTATTATTTACAATTAAGTTTTTTTTTTCAATTCAAATTCTTTAATTTTCTCTAAAAATATATTTCTTAATAAATAACAGTAAATATTAATTTAAGAACTTAAAATTAACTAAAAATATTAACATAGCAATTATAATTAATAAATTGGACAAAAATAACTCTAAAACATATAGTTATCATATACCAATCTATATATGATTATTGGGATCATTCTTATAATAACTATTTGGTAGGGGTATCTCATAATGACTCTATAAAAATTGTGTGTTTTTTTATTTAATAAATAATATTTTTTGAGCTGAAAATGTGTAAAAATATAATTTTTAAATTTTTTTGAGATTGTTTTGGAATTTTTATGCATTTTTAACGCATAATCAACCGGAAACTACCACGTGACTTACCACAAAAGTAGAGAAGCTGAATGAACAAGCCACATAGACACCACGTAAGTTGGAATAACGAATCGTAAATCTCCATGTATGAGGAGAAATGTAGTGCATGACATGTGTCAACACAACGTTCAATCTAAGTTTGAAAGGCGGTCAAACAACACTAACATGTGTTGTCACCCGATTGCTCCCAGCGCATCATGCCATCTACATCCGCGAATCACATTGCACCGCATAGCGTTAACTCAACTTGTGTTGACTCGAACTGGTCTCCCCTGCCATGCGTCGCATTCTAATTTGCTCAATAAATTATGTGTGCCACATGTCGTGCGGTGATTAGTTGGTGTTGTTAACTTTGTTTGTTTTGATCTTAGCCCTTGATCTGAAGCTGATTTGACAATTCAAATGCATATGAGCTATATTTAAGCTCTTAATCCTCCCATAAACTCTAATTAGCCGTCATTAGATAACTTTGATAAGTTTTTGGAGCTAAAAAAATATGTAAAAAAATTTAAAATAAGATACAATTTTATTGGAGATTTAAGAGGAGATTAGCAATACAATTTAAGAGATTGATTGTATTTCTTCTTTTATTTTTTTCTTAATCAATTTTTATGTCTTTTTTTATAAAAAAAATATGAGATTTATGGACAAAATTATGTTTAGTTAATTTATTAATCTAGAGATCTTATGAACCTAATTTTCACCATGTGATGATTTAATATTTTATCTCAATTATAATTTTAATTTAATTATATTATTTAATATAATTTTTATGCTATTAATTGTTTAGCTAATAATTTATCTATAGAGGCACTTAAATAGATTTAAGAGAATTATTTAATTGTTTGTCTTGATTAAATAACATGCATAGATGTATGATTCTTATGTATGTGATCAATAATTGATAAACTTAATAAATAATATGTAATTTAATTGGCATGAAAGTATAATTAAATTAATTACTATATGGTGTGTAATTTACTTGATAGAAGAATACATGTTAAGTTAGATTCAATTAATCATGTAATTAATTGATGGTTATATTGTGGGGATTTTAGTTATTCACATGTTTAGAAAATTTGGAGATTAAGTATTCCTAGATATTTTCTCATATATCTTCTTAGTTATCAAATGTGATTTAATTAATTATTGCTATTTACTTTTAATTATTTTAATTTTGCTTTCTTAAAATATAAAAACACAAAAAATAGATTTTTGTTTTTTTTAGTTTTAAAAATTAGTTTCTAATAAAATAATTTCTATGTGAACGATCTTTTCTTATCATTAGATTACTTGTTGTAATACGTATACTTATGTTTTCATTACACACACAATTTGTGTGGCGATCACCTTGATTAGTAGACGATTGGATAAACCCATAAATGTCCTTATCATCCCGTGTTCAACCTAATGTGCATAGCCCAAGTATAGTTTGAGCATAGCCCGTGTCAGGTATATATTAGTTATAGATACATCAAATCGTGCCATACTCGTGTTCAACTCATTCTTCCTATGTTCAGCTTGTTTGTATCAACCTAATATACTAGCCCGTGTGTCAGGTTATATATCAAAGCTATTTTAGGCCTTGATAAAGACTATAGTCAACTACGCGCTAATTACACTTCAACCCCTAACAAAGGCTTTATAGAAACTCTAATTTTTGTACTTCTCTAATAAATGTAGCCATGTATATCTTAAGTGTTTCATAAATATAAGGTTTATAGACCTTGGGAGTATACTTATCATTTTCTACGAAGGAAGGAAAGAATATATGTGGTTTTTAATTTATTATTCAAACTTTTAAAAATTAAATTAAATTCTAAACATCCTCTCATGATATTTGGGTTTTTTGTATTTCTAACCTAATAACATAAAAATAAACATAGATATAAATTCAATAAATATTGATGCAAATTTTATCTTTTATAATAGTGGAGTATTTATGAATATAATAACTAAGTAATTATGCTTGCTCATATTATTTAGGTTATTAAAAATATAAATTGATATTTATTGATTCTTTCTTTTTTATATGAATACCACCTTTGGTGGGGTTAGATATTCTTTATTAACTAAACAAATCAATTAACACCTATGGATGGGGTTGATAACTAATTTGGTTAATTAAATTAATTCATTTTTTCTAAGAGATTGAAAATGATCCATTTAAATGCCACTTTTGGTGGGGTTAGACAGTTTAAACTTTATTCAAGGTATCCAAATTAAACCTAATAATTTAATTATCCGAGTACTAACTTTCAAGTTTTAAAACCACTACTAAAAACATGTTGTCAATACATTTTTAGATAATAATTCTTATAAAAAATTTTTGAAATAGAGCTTCACTCTAACTACTGGGCGATTGTACCAACAAATAAAAGAGCACTACTCTAAATTAGACCGGATAACTAAACCTTAAAATCTAATTTTCAGATTTAAGTTTATAATGAAAAATAATATATTTCTCTCTAACATTCTTAGTATAAAATCTTGAATAAAAATAAAATCAATTCATTTTAGAGATTTTTACCTATTTAATATTTCGCAAGCGTAACAACGTTATTATTATATCATGTTTACAAACAGCCAACAAAGTTAAATTTAATCACAGATAAATTAAATATAACATTAAAGCATAAAAAATAACTGCAAAGAAAATAAAATCCTTATAGTACTTTGATGCTATTCTTGTTGCTGGAAAACCTTCAAACGGAATTTGTACTCCCATTTATTGAATCAAAAAGAAAATAAATTACAAAAACATAACTAGTTCTTCTCAAAAAGAGAAGAACTCTGAAACTAAGAAAAACTAACTAAGAAAAGCTAAAAACTAAGAAAAACTTAGAAAAATTAAGAAATGAGAAAAAGAAAGAGAAGAGAAGATGGGTTTTTAGGTGTGGTATGAAGTGAAAAGAATAGGGGTATTTATAGGTGAGGAGAGGAAGAAAAAATGGGTGAAAAAATGATAAAAAATGGTAGAAACGTGGAGTAGTGAATGATGACGTCATACTAATGATATCATGGTGATGTGGGGCGAGTTGGCGCACATGGATGGGGCATATGGGCGCAACGGTGTGCACTAACTAGGGGCAGATGGGCAGCGGCGCATACAGATGGGGCGCTGATAGGCACAGGCACGCGTAGAATGGAGCAGGGATGCACACGATGCGCGCGGAATGAAGAGATGGCGCGCGCGGACTGGGGGCACTGCGCTGCGCGCATTGACCAGTGCGGCTGCGTGCGTTGGCCGGCTCGGTTGGGCGGCTGCGTGCGCGATTTTCTCCTTTTTGACATTTTTGTCCAATTTTTCTATATTTATTGACTTTTTCTCATTTATTTATAAATATATTTGTGATGTATTGCTTTCAGTATTCCTCTTTGAGTCTTTAAGTTATGTTGTTAAGCGAAAATATCTGAAAAAAATAAAAATACCCGTGATTCCGAAAAGATAGATTTATATAAATATATGATGAAATCATATAAATATATATATTTTTAATCAATTAATGTGCATAAAATCATGGTAATTTTAGTGTTTTTTGAGCACTCATCAATATGTTGTAACCTTCTTACTACAACTCTTTCAAATATTTTGGTGCTCATCATGCAGTCTTATAATTTATGACCGTAGAATCGTATTTAGACCTCATAGTTTTTGAAAACACTAAGAGTTAGTCCGAAATAAGATAACTCCACACCAATTATAGTTAGTCCAAAATGAGAGAGTTCCACACCAATTGTCAAACTTTAAGACCAATCAAGTTGACATTTCACCCCGTGTGAGAATAGTAGTCATACTTCCAAAAAATGCCACTTGTTTGCTAAATAGTTGGAAACTAAGGACTCAATTAGAGAACCAAAATCCAAGATTGGGACACCCAAATCAAGAAAATGGCTTGGAGCATAATGTTATTCACTCTGAACATTGAGTCGAGTCCATCAACCATTATAATAAGAAACATCCACCTTCCTCGATGTTTACCGATCCTATAATACATGAGATCGTCCAAATACAATTGGAGTTCCTGCAATAGTCCATACTCCAAATCCATCAAGATAACCAAGATTTAAGGCAATTTTTGACATAATAAGTTCTCCGAGGATATACCCCAATACCTTGTCGACCCTCAGATAGACACTGTTGTGTGTTTTGCAACACACAGAAATCGTGCAAGTATACACGGTCACAAGTAATAAAGATTTGTAAGTAGAGTATCGTTCCCACGAGGATTTGTTACTATAGTTTGTTGAGTTCTAAAATTGTATCTCTCTGATTTTATCCAAAATAATCGTTGATATGGAAAAAGGTAACAAAAAAAATAAGAGAACTCTAGGATTGCAATTTTTCACCAAACTAATCCACTCCAATCATATTATTTTCTTTGGATTTATATTTTTTAGTACATTTAATTTGTCAACCGAAAACTTCTTTTTTATTCATACATCTCTTCCGAGTCTCGACATAAACACACCTCAAAGAATTAATTCACTATATCTCTACGAGAATTAAATTCACCAAGATTCATTAAGTTCTAAGTTTTCAAATGGCCACACATACAATTAGGGTATATATTCCTATCCTTCATCATACACGCTATCATTCTATTTACGAGCAATATGAACAAAAATGCATTCTCAAGTTTATTTTTATGCCACAAATCGTTTTGATAAAATTCGTAAATAATCAAAAAGCATTAAGCACAAAATAGAACGAACAAATCGAACGTCTTATAAATCTTTCAAAAAAGAATTAAAATCAAAGCTTCATAAATTCAGATCAAATACAACCCTAGAAAAATTAAATTACTTCATAAAATTAAAATAAAAATTACAGCAAATGCAGAAAAATTAGAAGAACAAGAAGGAAAATTAAAACATCACATACGAAAATATTTGGCACATGCAGAACACAACAAAAGCCAAAAAATGGCTTCTGCGTGTTCTCATTCAAAACCGAAAGCAACAATGTAAATTATACACCAAAAAACCCTTCAAAACTCTATCATAATATCACCTATTTATAGCTAAAAAAAATACATCAAAAATATTAAAATATCATACACGCGTAACAATTTGTATCGAAAATAAAACCCCGACATTCCCCTTAAAATCCGCGGTCATGCGAAAATCAAAAACTTATTTTAATTCATGCGAGACAAGGAGCCGTTTCTGCATTATTTTTTATTCATCAGGCGCTAATGCGGTCGGGCATTGCCCATTCTGCTCAAACAAATAATTGCGGGACACGTGGCAACATCTCATTCGCGAAGTGGAACGGCGCACGCGTAACTTGTCGCACGTAATCGGGCGCCGCGAAACGCGAGGCAAACGGTTGGAACGGCGGTGAGATTCTCGCGCTTTTGCATTCACCGATACGTGCCACGCTGTCCTCTTATGGCGATTCGTCTCGGGGAAATCGGGACACGTGGAAGACTTTAATTCGCCGAAGAAACGATCGTACGCGGGTTCGCCCGCACGTAACAACACCTTTCGCGTACGTGCCGTACACACGTGTCCCACCTCGCACGCCGGCCCGCACGGCTGGCCCCACTTCGCTGCATCGAGCCGCATGAAAAATCGAGACCCGCACCCACTCTCTTGGCCGTGTGATAAGGACGCGCGAATCTTAGCCATGTCTTATTTGGATCGGATGGTCCACGATTCACGCGCTGCAGACGTGGCGTAGATTCTTCTCACCTGCGTAGAAAATTAAACTTTTATTAATTATATTTTCACCCACAAATATATTTCAAATTACATTTTAAACTTTCTTAAATTACAGTTAAAACCCTTTGCTAATTTTAAATTAAATTTTTAAACTTTAAATTATTATAATTAAGCCCAAATTTAATTTAAATTATATTTTCGATTTTTATAAATTGTAATTAAAAACTATATTATTTGAAATTATATTTGTGGACAGAAAAATATGAAATTAAGTACATTTTCGATACAAATTATTTAATTTTATTAAAAATGTATTTTTAGCACATAAAAGGAAAATATTAATTTATTTAACAAAAATTAACTAAATATTAAAAGAATATAGCAATTATCATTACTAAAATTGATGAAAATAACTGTATAAAATACAGTTATCAACACCCCGAGACTTATGTTTTTGCTAGTCCCCGAGCAAAAGGAAGAAAATAAAACAAAGATAGTTTGCATTTAAAATAGTGATTTTCAAAATATTTCTTTTTAAACATTCCAAATAACATAACTCAAAGAAATAAAAGAATTTTATCTAAGTATCAAAATCAATTTAAAAGTATATTACATCTTCACAATGAATTTTAGGTGTGTGTGAAGTCTTTTCGAATTTCATCACATGCAATCCGGATCAGTTTATATAAATATAAAATCAAACAAATTATCATGAAATCACAAATCTCATAGTCTATTTTTCATTTCTCTCTCCACTAATGTAGACAAACACAAAACACAAAATCAATAGGACTTTATTAAACTTGTAATGTATGGCTTAGGTAAAGGTAGGATAAAGGATAATATTTAGCTCAAAAACTTTTCCAAAGCATAACATTTTAGAATTGAAAAAGATAACTTCTATCATCACAATAATTACTTCCCAATTTGGGATTTATCATCACATACCATCCTCTTTTTTTTCTTTTTTTTTTAGAATCTTTTTTTTTTAGAATCTGTTTTTTTTTCTTTTTTTTTTCAGAATTTGTTTTTTTTTGCTTTTTTTTGTACCCTCTTTTTTCACATATCTTTAAATATTTAATAACAATTTTAACATGTTAGTGAGATAAGAAAAATAGATAAACTACACACACACACACACATATATATATATATATATTTTGGTAGGCTTTTGAAATGAGAAAAATATATATATAAACTTTGAAGCTCAAAAGAGGTATACTACGTATAATGTATGTGAAGGTAGATAGAAAGGCTCAAACGATCCAAAGATGGCCTAAATCATTTTCTTAGTTAAATGTTATCTATAATTTCACCTCGAGAGAAAATCAAACAAATTCTAAGAATTGTAACACCACAAATATCAATCGAATTCCATACTCATATAAACCTTCTCTAAATTATCATACCAAATCAAAAATCAAGAATAGTGCTCATTAATAATTATTCTTGTAAAAATTGTTTATCACTTAGACATTATTCAAATTTTTCAAATAATTATGCATCATTTAAATCGAAGACATAAAAATAAATCACTATTCATAACCAAATATCTTCAATCAACCACACAAACAAACAAAAAAAATTCACGAGCAATAACATCCAGAAAGTATTTCAACTTGGTTCAGTATATACACCACCCCCAAACTTAATATACACATTGTCCCCAATGTGTTAAAATTAAAGAACATTTGAGATAGGTTTAAAGAGACTTCCTGGTTTGTTTGATTGGTTAAGACAAAATTGCTTCATTACCTCCAATTTGCACCTACGAAACAAAAAAAAATTACATAACAAAATAGAAAAACTAATACATGCGATAAATAAAAAAAAATAAAACACATGGGTTGCCTCCCAAGAAGCGATTGTTTTATAGTCTTCTACCAATTTGACTTCTCAATTTGTTTTTCTCAGGTGTAAGTTAAGATTTCAGGTGTCAAACAAAAATCTCCACTTACAAGAAAATTGAAAAATAAATTAAGAAACAATAACAAAAAAAAATTTATTATGTTTTTTATTTTTATTTTTTTATTTTTTTCCTGATGTGAATTAAGATTTCATGGTCAAACAAAATCTCAATACACGAAAATTGAAAATTAAAATAAACACAAACAATAAGAAAAAAAAAAGATCTATTTTTCTTTTTCGCGAGGTAAGATTTCAGGTGTCAAACAAAATCTCAACCCACTAGAAAATTGAAAAATAAATTAAACACGCAAAAATAATTTTTTTTAATTAAAATCGATTGATTGGTATTAATATCAACAATGAAAATAGTAAAACAAATCCTCAAGAATCTACGCTAAAAACTTGTCAGATGTTTTGCAACACACGTAAATCGCAAGTATACACGGTCACAAGTAATAAAGATTTGTAAGTAGAGTATCGTTCCCACGAGGATTTGTTACTATAGTTTGTTGAGTACTAAAATTGTATCTCTCTCATTTTATCCAAAATAATCGTTGATATGGAAAAAGGTAACAAAAAAAAGGAGAACTCTAGGATTGCAATTTTCACCAAACTAATCCACTCCAATCATATTATTTTCTTTGGATTTATATTTTTTAGTACATTTAATTTGTCAACCGACAACTTCTTTTTTTTATTCATACATCTCTTCTGAGCTCCGTACAAACACACCTCGTTAAATTAATTCACTATATCTCTATGAGAATTAAATTCACCAAGATTCATTAAGTTCTAAGTTTTCAAATGGCCACACATACAATTAGGGTATATTCCTATCCTTCATCATACATGTCATTCTATTTACGAGCAATATACACAAAAATGCCTTTCTCAAGTTTATTTTTATGCCACAAATCGTTTTGATAAAATTCGTAAATAATCAAAAAGCATTAAGCACAAAATAGAACGAATAAAATCGAACGTCTTATAAATCTTTCAAAAAAGAATTAAAATCAAAGCTTCATAAATTCAGATCAAATGCAACCCTAGAAAAATTAAATTACTTCATAAAATTAAAATAAAAATTACAGCAAATGTAGAAAAATTAGAAGAAAAAGAAGGAAAATTAAAACATCACATACGAAAATATTTGGCACATGCAGAACACAACAAAAGCCAAAAAATGGCTTCTGCGTGTTCTGCCGTCCAAAACCGAGCAACATAGAAATTATACACCAAAAAAACCTCCAAAACTCTATCATAATATCACCTATTTATAGCTAAAAAAAATACATCAAAAATATTAAAATATCATACACGCGTAACAATTTGTATCGAAAATAAAACCCCGACATTCCCCTTAAAAATCATGGCCATGCTAAAATCAAAAACTTATTTTAATTCACGCGAGACAAGGAGCCGTTTCTCGCATTATTTTTTATTCATCGCGGCGTGCCACGTGCCTGCCTCGATTCGCGAAACAAATAAATGGGACACATGGCAACATCTCATTTGTTGAAGGGAATGGGCGCACGCAGAACTTGTCGCTTGGAATCGGGGCACGCGAAACGTGAGGCAACGACTGGAATGAGGGCGAGATTATGCAATTTTGCATTCACCGATATATTCCACGCGTCCTCTTATGATTCGTTCAAGGGGAAATTGGGACACGTGGAAGACTTTAATTCGCTGGAAGAACGACCGCACGCGGGTTCACCGCACGTAACAACACCCTTTGGCGCACGTGCGCCAAACACGCGGTCCCACTCGCACGCCGGCCTCGCACGATGGGGCCCCACTCGCTGCACGAGCCGCGTGAAAATCCGAGACCTCGAACCCACTCTCTTTGGCTCCGGTGTGATAAGGACGCGCAAATCTTACCGTGTCTTATCTCGACGGACGGTCCCACGATTCACGCGTAGATTTGCCACAGATTCTTCTCACCGCGTAAAATTAAACTTTTATTAATTATATTTTCACCCACAAATATATTTCAAATTACATTTTAAACTTTCTTAAATTACAGTTAAAACCCTTTGCTAATTTTAAATTAAATTTTTAAACTTTAAATTATTATAATTAAGCCCAAATTTAATTTAAATTATATTTTCGATTTTTATAAATTGTAATTAAGAACTATATTATTTGAAATTATATTTCATGATTTAAAAATATGAAATTAAGTACATTTTCTATACAAATTATTTAATTTTATTAAAAATGTATTTTTAGCACATAAAAGGAAAATATTAATTTATTTAACAAAAATTAACTAAATATTAAAAGAACATAGTAATTATCATTACTAAAATTGATGAAAATAACTATATAAAATACAGTTATCAGACACACAAATCAAGATACAAATAGAGACACTAATGAATAGGATAAGAATGAAGACAACAATTTAAAATATCGCCTTCCACTAGTTCAAAACAATATCTTAGAGGTCATTTTACCCCAAAATGTTAACAAACTAGAAACTCTGATTAGAAAACCTTCAAAAATAATACTTGAGTGGAAAGCTCAAATGAAATAGGTATAATGTAAACTCAAAAAAGAGAAAGCAGGAAAGTCACTAATGATACTGATGAAGTTTGTAGCCAATTAGTTTCTTCTTCCTTTAGTGATAAAATTGACATGAAAGTACCTTCACAATAAATCATTATGTCATGATGCACATCATATCGAGGGACGAAGGATCCATTAGCCTATGTTTTCTCCTTTAAGAACTTGATGACCCTAACCCGTCTTCATGTGGATTTGAAAGATGTGATGATGTGTAAAATGTTTATGTCAACATTGCAAGATAACACTATTAAGTGTTTCAATGATCTACCCATATAGACTATTTCTAGTTTTATTGTGTTAGTAAAGGCTTTTATCACCCATTATGCGAGTACAAGTCCATAAAGAAAGAGTTACATTATCTGTTTTCTATAGTTCAAGGCTAGAAGGAAACTTTTTAAAGCTATATGAAAAGGTTTAAAGAGGAGAAATTAGAGATTTTAGGTTGTCCAAACTCAATAGCTATAAAAGTGTATTGAAAAAGGATTGTTAAATTTTTTGGACTTTTTACAGAACTTACAAAGACAACACTAAGATCTATTGAAGCTATGTACATGGAGGCACAAAATTTTGTGAATTTAGAAAGAAAAATTGAGAAGAATCCAAGCATAGATAAGGGCTATGAAGTGAGAAAAGAGAACAAGTGAAACCATTTATCTAGAATCATGGAAGACCTATCCAGTTACCTCTTGCATGAAAGAGACCAAAGGTGAGACAGACAAACCCATAGGAAAGGTCATTACCACCGTTTTAAAGGCCATTCCTTTAAGTGTCCTTGGTAGAGGCAGTGATAAGTATGGAAGGAAATGAAGAGGTAAGATGGTCACCTCGAATGAGAGCTCCCAACAGAGATCACACCAAATATTTATCTTTCCACAAAGATATCCAACATTTAACAAGTGATTGTAGACACCTCAAATGGGAAAAATAGTTACTCCTATCTAGAGGTAATTTAAAAAACTTAGTAAATGAAGATCTTGCAAGAAAGAAAAGAATGAGCCTACAGAAGGAAAGGTTGATGCTTCAAGGTTCTCTTCACCAAGAGGAGCCCAACCTAAAAAAGTAAAGGGAACGTTAGGATAGTGCAAGTAATACACAAGGGACCAAACCTATTCAAACTCACATCAAACTCCAAAAAAAAGACATGCATACAAAGGAAGAAATGCACAATATGAGGTTTATAGCGTAGAGTAGGGACATAGTCACTCATCCAAGGGAGAGTTACTTGCAATGCATGATGACCCTTTAGTTATCGTAATGCATATAGTAAGTTATGAAATAAGAAGAGCGTTGATTAACAATGGAAGTTCCTCTAACCTTATTTACCTAACTATATTAGCAGAAATATGAGTACTGCCATTAGAGATTACCAAAAAAAAGTTTACTCTGGTTGGCTTTAATGAAAGTATGACAAAGTCGGTAGGCATTATAAGAATTCTTGTGCTAGTACCAGGAGCTAATGTTTTAACAAATTTTATTGTCCTAGACATTCTCTGACCATATAATGTTATTTTGGGTAGACCATGGTTGTATAAATGACAAGTTGTACCTTCCACGTTACATCAAGTAATTAAATATCCCATATCATTAGGTGTAGAAACGATCAAATGTGACCAAGAAAGGGCATGTAGTTGTTATGTTTTTTCTTTTAAAAGAGTTCAGACCTGATGAGTGCTCAAAAAGCACTAAAATAACCATGATTTTATGCACTTTAATTGATTAAAAATATATATATTTATATGTTTTATCATATATTTATATAAATTTGTCTTTTTCGGAATCACGGGTATTTTTATTGTTTTTCAGGAATTTTGGCCTAAAAACGCAATGTAAAGACTCAAAGAAGAATACTTGAAGCAATACATCACAAATAAATTGATAAATAAGTGGAAAAAGGTCAACAAACATGGAAAAATTGGACAAAATGGGTCGAAAAGGTCAAAAATGTCAAAGATCGGAAAACGCGTCGCGGCCCGCCTTAGGCCTTCGCCCAGAGCGCCCAGCCACTGGCCGATATGATTACATCTTCAGCGCGCAGCGGCAGCGTTACGACCCATTTTTCACGTGGCCATGACGTCATGCTGACGTCATTGATGACCTCAGCAGGTCCAAAACACGTTTTTTATTTTTTTAATATTTTTTTTAACATTTTTTTTACTCATTTTTTCTCTCCATCCTCACCTATAAATACCCCCCTTCCATTCACTTCAAAACACACCTCAAAACCTCACTTCTCTCTTCTTTCTTTCTCTCATTTCTTAGTTTTTAAGTTTTTCTTAGTTTCTTTCTTAGTTTCTAAGCTTTTCTTAGTTTTTCTCTTAGTTTTTAGTTCAATTGTCTTAGGTTTAGAGTTCTTCTCTTTTTGAGAGGAACTTGTAATGTTTTTGTAATAATTTAGATTTTTGATTCAATAAATGGAAGTGCAAATTCCGCTTGGAGGTTTTCTAGCAACGGGAATAGCGTCAATCGTAAGGATTTTATTTTCTTTACGCTTATTTTTGTGCTTTATTTTTACATGTTATATTTAATTTGTCTGTGATTAAATTTAATGTGCTATATGTTTATAATCATGATATAATAATAATGTTGTTATGTTTGCGAAAATATTAAATAGGTGAAAATTTCTAAAATGAATTGATTTTATTTTTATTCAAGATTTTATATTAAGGATGTTAGAGAGAAATATATTATTTTTCATTACAAACTTAAATCTGAAAGTTAGTCTTTAAGGTTTAGTTAGTCCGTCTAATTGAGAGTAGTGCTCTTTTATTTGTTGGTACAATCGTAGGTAGTTAGAGTGAAGCTCTATTTCAAAAGTTTTTATAAGAATTATTATGTGGAAATGTATTGACAACATGTTTTCAATAGTGGTTTTAAAACTTGAAAGTTAGTACTCGGATAACTAAATTCTTGGGTTTAATTTGGACACCTTGGATAAAGTTTAAACTGTCTAACCCCACCAAAGGTGGCATTTAAATGGTTCATTTTCAATCTCTTAGAAAAAGGAATTAATTTAATTAACCAAATTAGTTATCAACCCCACCCATAGGTGTTAATTGATTTGTTTAGTTAACAAAGAGTATCTAACCCAACCAAAGGTGGTATACATAAAAAAAAGAGAGAATCAATAAAATATCAATTTATATCTTTAATAGCCTAGATAATATGAGCAAGCATAATTAACTTAGTTATTATATCCATAAATACTCCACTAATTTAAATGATAAAATTTGCATGAATATTTATTGAATCTGTAATTATATTTATTTGTAGATAAATATTTATTGAATTTGTATCTATGTTTATTTTTTTATTTAATTAATCTGTATATATGTTTATTTTAATGTTATTAGATTAGGAACACAAAAACCAAAATATCGTGACAGGATGTTTAGGATTTAATTTCGTTTTTAAAAGTTTGAATAATAAATTAAGAACCACATACATTCCTTCCTTAGATCGACCTTGGGAGTATACTTATCATTTTCTACGAAATGATTCGTGCACTTGCGAGAGTTTTACAAATATTAAAACCAAAGTATTTGCGAGAATTGGCGATGCCGGTTTTCGCTCATCAAGACCACATAGCAATTAAAGATGGTAGGGAAGATCTGGTAGCATGAAGTACCAATAAAGAAAATCTTGATCAACATAGTAAGCTCAAAGGTCAAATCAATGCAAATTAGAGAAAAATAAGATCATTTGGTTCAAATTAAAAACATGTTAGGAGAAGAGTTGAAGGTAGATCTAATAGCATGTCTTAAATAGAATAAAGATTTTTTTGGCTAGAGTCCTATGGAGATTATTGGTATTTTCTAGGAAGTGATTACCCATATAGTTAGCGTCAATTCTCATATGAAGCCCATACAATAGCAAAAAAGGAAATTTGCTAGAGAAAAGAGCAATATAATCAAAAAAATAGGTAAGTTTACTAAAGGAAGCGGGATGGGTTAATGAGGTTGACCATCCTACTTGGTTATCCAATGTCATTTTAACCTTAATAGAGGCACACCAAAAGATGGTTTACCTCTACCAAGTATAGACCAATTAGTAGACATCATAATATGATTTAGTTTAATGAGCTTCATAAATACATTTTTAGGCTATCACCAAATTAAGATGCATCTTAATAATGAAGATAAGATGTATTTTATTAAGGAAGAATGGACATTTTATTACACCAAAATTCCATTCAAGCTCTAAAATGCAATAACAATTTACCAATACTTTGGAAAATAGAATGTTCAAAAATCAACTAGGGAAAAACATGGAAGTGTACGCGATTGACATGATAACTAAATCACGAAAGCAAGAGGAGCATGTAAGTGACTTGGAAGAAACCTTTGGGGGTATTAAGGCAATATAATATAAAGTTAAATCCCAAAAAGGGTGTTTTCAACATTACTTCATGAATATTTTTGGGATAATTGGTGTCAATCAAAGGAATTAAAGCAAATCTAGATAAAATAAAAGCTTTGATAGACATGAAATCCCTAAGAAATATAAAAGAATAGTTGAATAGACAAATAGAGGCATTATGGAGTTTTATATCAAATTGCACAGATAAATGCTTTCCTTTTTCAATTGTTAAGAAAAATCAATGAGTATGAATGGAACGAAGAACGTGAGACTACTTTCTAGTCCATTAAGGAATATCTGGAAAAGGCCCCCTTATTGGTAAGTCCTACAAAAAGTGAGGCTTCATACCTCTATTTATTCACTACTAGAAAGGCAGTAAAAGCTACGTTGGTAGTGAAAAAGGAAGGTGGGAAAACAACCAGTTTATTATGTCAATCAAGTATTGACATAATCCCAACAAAATTACCCAGTATTGGATAAACTTGCATTCACCGTAAGCGTCATAACTAGAGAGTTGAGGCATTATGTTAGATGTCATACTATTGTAGTTCTTACTTCACAATACTCTCTTAAAAATGTGTTAGAAAATCTTGATGTATCAGAGAGAGTGGCATACATACCCATTAAATTGAGCAAATTTGATATTCATTTTAAACCACGCCTAGTAATTAAAAGTCAGGCGATGACCAACTTCATAATAGTTGGAGTTGAAAGAGAACAATCAATTCAAGTAGTAATTATGTAGGAAAAATAAGAAGTGAAGTTTTGGGAGATATTTATCGATGGAGCCAGCAATGCTAAGAGGGTAAGAATGTGGATCATAATATTCACAACATGTGAAGGCATGGTCAAACAAAGCATAATAATAACCTTCAAAACTACCAAGGAATATGGATCATAATATTCACAACATATGACTCTTTTATCAATTAAAAACATACATTGTAAATATGATTTGTTTACTATTTATTTATATGTATTTATATTTTGATATTTTTTCCTCTAAAAGCTCAGTTTCGACAATTCTTTTTAAGAGATTGATGAATTTTATATGATAGACTCTATAAAAAAGAAGAAAAAATTAATAAGTAAAATTTATAAAATTTGTATGACTTCTTAAGTTATCCTTGTCAATTACTCATAAAAAATATTTTCATTATATGAAAATGAAATTGTTGAAAATTATGATTTTTTAATACATATTTATATTATTATTTTAAAGGAGGAAAGTTAACAATTTTTTTGTAACTTTTAATAGGAAGTTGAACCCAAACTCTATCAAAAAAAAAATTATTTTTTAAGTCTAGTTAATCTTCAAAATGAAAAAAAAGTAAAGGAAAATCTTTCAATAAAAAATCAAAAGAATATTTTGGATAAAAAAAATTGATTACAATTAAAAAAATAAAAAAAAAGAGTACTGATACTTAATAGCTATGTAAGCCACCGTCTAAATCATTATTATAAGTAGGATGGTAGTGTGCAGCAAACTTATTATAAAGAGAATTTTTATCTATGGATTCTAAACAACCTGATATTAAGATGCAAGAAGTTTTAACTAAAATTCAAAAATCTTCAGCAAGTTATGATAAAAATTGATCGAATTCTTATGAAAGAAAAATCCAAAATGAAGTAGTCAATAGATCAAATTGTAGTCCAATTAAAATCAAATATGCCCCAACCTACGACAACAAAAGACAACTTTTTTACAGAGACCCCGATGGATACAATTTCAAGTTACACATAGATAAGAGAATATCTAAGATGTAAAAAGGTTGCTTTAGTAGATATCCTTGGTTGAAGATTTTGGAATGTCATCCCATATGATCCCGCAATCAACCTCTTACTCTTTATACGGAAACTAAACGAACCCTCGATTAAAGTAGAATCATCACTAGAAATATTTGCACGCATATCTATGCATATTTGATGAGTGTCAAAAAATATTAAAATTATCATAATTTTATACATTATAATTGATTAAAATAATATATATTTATATAATATTCAAAAACTTGATGAGCAAAATCGGCATCGTTGATTCTGCCAATACTTTGATTTTATATTTATAAAATTCTCGCAAGTGTACGAATCATTTTATAGAAAATGATAAATATACTATCAAGACCGATCTAATGAAGAAATATATGTGATTTTTAATTTATTATTCAAACTTTTAAAAATGAAATTAAATCATAAATATTCTGTCACGATATTTGGAGTTTTTGTGTTTCTAATCTAATAACATAAAAATAAACATAGATACAGATTCAATAAATATTTATCATTTATAATAGTGAAGTATTTATGGATATAATAACTAAGTTAATTATTCTTGCTCATATTATTTAGGTTATGAAATATATAAATTGATATTTATTGATTCTCTCTATTTTATATGAATATCACCTTTGGTGGGGTTAACTATTCTTTATTAACTAAACAAATCAATTAACACCTATGAGTGGAGTTGATAACTAATTTGGTTAATTAAATTATTTCTTTTTTAAGAGATTAAAAATGAACCATTTAAATGCCATCTTTGGTAGGGTTAGACAGTTTAAACTTTATTTAAGGTGTCCAAATTAAACATAAGAATTTAATTATCCGAGTACTAACTTTCAAGTTTTATATGAATATCACCTTTGGTGGAGTTAAATATTCTTTGTTAACTAAACAAATCAATTAACACATATGAGTGGAGTTGATAACTAATTTGGTTAATTAAATTAATTCTTTTTTTAAGAGATTGAAAATGAACCATTTAAATGCTATCTTTGGTGGGGTTAGACAGTTTCAACTTTATTTAAGGTGTCCAAATTAAACATAAGAATTTAATTATCCGAGTACTAACTTTCAAGTTTTAAAACTACTACTGAAAACATGTTGTCAATACGTTTTCAGATAATAATTCTTATAAAAACTTTTGAAATAGAGCTTCACTCTAACTATCGGGCGATTGTACCAACAAATAAAAGAGCACTACTCTAAATCAGACCAGATAACTAAACCTTAAAATCTAATTTTCAGATTTAAGTTTGTAATGAAAAAATAATATATTTCTCTCTAATATTCTTAATATAAAATCTTGAATAAAAACAAAATAAATTCATTTTATAGATTTTTACCTATTTAATATTCCGCAAGCGTAACAACGTTATTATTATATCATGTTTACAAACAACCAGCAATGTTAAATTTAATCATAGACAAATTAAATATATCATATAAGAATAAAACATAAAAAATAACTATAAAGAAAATAAAATCTTTAGAGTACTTTGATGTTATTCCTATTGCTGGAAAACCTCCAAACGGAATTTGTATTTCCATTTATTGAATCAAAAAGAAAATAAATTACAAAAACTTAATTAGTTCTTTTCAAAAAGAGAAAAACTCTAAAACTAATAAAAACTAACTAAGAAATGGAGAGAAAGAAAGAGAGAAGAAGATAATTTTAGATGTATTTTGGTGTTGAGAGAATGAGGATATTTATAGGTGAGGAGAGAAAGAAGAAGTGGGAGAAAAAATGATAAAAAATGTAGAAAATGCGTAGTAGGTGAATGATGACATCAGTTGACGTCATTGGTAGGTAGAGCGCGGTGGCGGGTGCAGAATGGAGCAAAGGCACACAGAAGTGCGTGCGGATTGGGTGTAGATGGGTGTAGGCGTGTGCGTAATGAGGTAGAGGCGTGCACGGACAGGGTGTTGTGTGCGCAACAACTTTGGATTGATTGGGCGATACACACACATTTCTCAACATGGCTGGACTTTACGGCGCACACTGCTCAACACCCTGTGCACGTTGGCTAGCGCTGTTGGGTAGCTGCGTGCACGATTTCATCCTTTTTGACATTTTTCACCCTTTTAATCCATTTTTTCATCTTTTTTTGACTTTTCCTCATTTATTTTATGAATATATTTGTGATGTATTGTCTCCATTATTATGAGTCTTTATGTTACTTTTTTAAGAGAAATTACCTGAAAAATAATAAAAATACCCGTGATTTCGAAAAAACAAAAAATATATAAAAATATGATAAAATCATATAAATATATATTATTTTAATCAATTATAATGCATAAAATTATGATAATTTTAGTGTTTTTTGAGCACTCATCAATATCATAGTAATCAACCATTACCTTAATAGATATAATAACCTATACAAAATAAGGAATAAAAATAGTTACTCACCTAATATAATTTTCAAGCTTCACTTTGATTAATATAGATTGTTTTCGGTCTCTAATTTCCCAACCTTATCCCTACAAAACTAAATATCTTATAAGTTTTGTGAGGGAAATCTAAGACAAAAATGGTAAACTCTAGCCCAAATAACAAATAAAGAAAGGATGAACTTATACATAAAAGAGCTAAACGGACTAATTCTACTTGAAACAAACAGGTTTTCCTCAATAATAACTTGTTTTCCTTCAAATAAAGCAACTATACTTCTTCAATGGGATAACATTGTGTGAAAGAAAAAGGATTGAATTTCAAAGTGAATAGGAAAAATGAGCCCTTTCTCATTTTAAATGTAAAAAAATTGGAAGCTAAAAGGAGATGATGATATCTTAGACTTGACTAGTTCTATAAGACCATAAGTACCTTGGGGAGTGTGTGTACTAACCATAATTAGTATGCTCTCATTTTAAAAAGAACACAATATATTTTTCTAATTTGATACAAACTATAAGAATAGGGGACTTAAAGTTTGGCATTAGGATATAAGGTGCATCACTCAATGGATGACTGGCTAATCCCGGGTATGGCACTATCATCCTATGTTTGACCTATTGTGAATAGCCTTAGAATAGCTCCAATATAACCTGAGTATAGCTCATGTCAGAAATATATTTGGGACATATACATGAGACCGTGCCATGCCTGTGTTCAGCTTCTTCTTCTTGTATTTAGCCTTTTTATCAGTATAGTACATTAGCTCATGTGATAGGCTATGTATCAAAACTATTTTAGGCCTTGATAAAGATTGTGATCAACCACATGCCACTTATGCTTCAAACCCTAAAAAGGCTTCATAGGAACCTTAATTTTGTATTTCTTCAATAGAATATAGCCACATGTACCTTAAATGTTCTATAAATAGAAGGTTAGAGATGTTATTTAGGACTCTTGGACCCTGATATATTGATACCCTCTTAATACGACTTTCTCAAGTAATAACTATCATAATATGGTCCCATAACTTACAAGTACCCCAAATAATATATTGGTATCCCAAATGTCTTATGTTATTATAAAGTTTTATTTTAGTATTTTAATTCAAGTATTAATACTCTTTTTATTCTTTTTAAACACTAACCAAATATTTTTGTCCAAAATATCCTTTTGGTCCTTTAATGAAGATTTTTTCTTCTTTTTTTATTTTAAGAAATTAATTAGAGTTAAAAAAAGTGAAAAAATTATTAATTTTTAGAAGCACTTTTTTTTACAACATTTTAAATACAAATAGACATTTTTATCAATTAAGAGTATACATTATATATATGGTTTGTTTACCATTTGTTTATATGTAGTTGAATTTTGATATTTTTTTCCTCTAAAAGCTTAGTTTTGACACTTATTTTTAAGAAATTGATAAATTTTATACGATAGGTTCTCTCTAGAAAGAAAAAATAATTAATAAATAAAATTTACAACATTTGTATGCCTTCTATCTTAATTTATTCTCGTAAATTACTTATAAAAAAATATTTTTATCATATTATAATGAAATCGTTGAAAGTTGTGATTTTTAGTAACTATTTATATTATTTTTTAAAAGAGGAAAGTTAACAATTTTTTTTCAACTTTTAGTAGGAAGTTGAACCCAGTCTCTATCAAAAAAAAATTTATTTTTTTAGCTTTAGTTAATCTTTAAAATGAAAAAAAAAGAAAAAGGAAAATCCTTCGATAAAAGATCAAAATATTATTTTAGATAAAAAAAATTATTAATATTAAAAAGGATAGGAAGAGTATTAATACTTATCTAAGCAACTGTGTAAATCATTATTATAAGTATAATGGTAGTGTGCAGCAAACTTATTATAAAGAGAATTTTTATCTATGGGTTCTAAACAACCTGATATTAAGATGCAAGAAGTTTTAACTAAAATTCAAAAAAAATCAGCAAGTTATGGTAAAAATTGATAGATTTCTTAAGAATGAAAAATCCAAAATGAAGTAGTCAATAGATCAAATTGTAGTCGAATTAAAATCAAATATGCCAAGTACTAAGTGTCTTGATACAATTTCAAGTTAGATATCGCTAAGAGAATATTTAAGATGTAAAAAGGTTGCTTTAGTAAAGGGGATTTTGTCCAAAATCGTCATATCTCATATAATATTTTAAAAAAATGAGTATTAGTGTTATAGTTTAAAAAGAGGCAAAATTTGACTTGTAACTTGAGAATTAATTTTTGTGTAGGTTTTTTAACTTTCAATATTTTTAATTTATTTACCAACTTGAATAATATAATTTCATATCTATATAAATTGATAAAATAATTTAAAAATTAAACAATATAAATCAATAAATACATAAAAAAAATTATAACAATATTAAGTATATAGTATGTAAAATAATGAATATTTATATATTTATGCATGGTATAATAAATAATAAATAAATTACATAAAAGATAAAAACTATAATTTTTTTAATAAACTATAACTTACATAACTATTTTGTAAAATTTTATAAACATTAATTTTTTATCTTATTATAATAAAAACAACCTAAAAATTTATATTTAAAATGTTATATCATCATATAGCAATGTTTACAAAAAGACGACAAGTAAAAAAAATAAAAATATCTTGCATATATCTCAATAATGTTTAAGGGTGAAAAGATAGAGAGGTTCTACAATCATGGAAGAGGACTACAAGTCGCTTGTGTTATGACCACCCGCTTCCACACCTATTGCATAATATGACCTTCTTAATTATCTCCCACGTGAACGTACGTGTCGCTTTCGTGGTCTTCCACACTTCTCTTAGTATTAGGAGGAAGTTCAACTAGGTCAATTATCTCTGGTGGAATGGTCCATTCACCGTTATCGATTGCCGAAAAAATAGACTCGCATATCTTTGGTAATATAACAATTTACGGTGTACTTATTATCAACAAAATAATGCACATCAACATCTTGAAATGGGGCATTTACCGCAATGGCATGTGTGACATGGGATCTTGTGAACATCAAACTCCCTACTGACTACAAATTTTATTAAGTAGATCCACATCATCACTGTTGTCACCATGTATAACCTATGATGGTTCAAAGTGTCAACATTAGTACATAATATATGTAATAAAAAGAAGATTGTATGGATATTTAACAAAAACGATGCAAATAGATAAACATGACAATAGGATAAGAGCTGGTGAATGAATCATTTACCTGGAAAACATGTGCATTAATTTTGAAAACCCTGTACCTCAACGACTTAAAGTGATTTGCACGCATGATTGATTGAACTTCATCCGTAAGGAATCGATTTCCCCATCTCATTCCAACCTCCCTACATTCCACAAACCATTGTTGTATTTTGCTGCGGTAATACTCAACAAGCATAGTTATGGGTAATACTCAACAAACATTGTTACGGGGTTGCACTAATGTAGTTGTACAATCCTCATTTACACCACTCTTGTTCCTAAAAGCATTACCTATAAATTCATTAGGATTTAAAGAATGGTCAACACTTCGTGCATCACCCATACTCTCAAAAATATTGTCGCAACTTACATGACCATTTCCAAAATTAACAAGTTCTTCACAAAAAATAGAATGATGTGTATCTACAGATCTTATCTCATTTTTTGTAACATATACAACAGCCTTGCTTTGATTATCTTGAACATGAAGGTTAAAAAACTCATTGAGATCATCGTCATCGCTTATTAAAATAGTAGGTAATGTCAGATCATTCCTATAGAAGTATTTCATTGAAATTTCATACTTGTACTTATCGATCTTCAACTTTTGAAACAATTTATCTTTGAGGTCATTATACATAAATTCCTATTTTATCCTTATCACCGAACCTTCACCTCCTCGATATATTTCTTTGTCATCTTTCTTCGACTACTTACCACCGTGAATTATTAGAATACTAAGACCATCCATTCTCTAAAAGTTATAAGAAAAATTATCAAATAATAATACATCAATACTTAAAATTAAATTAGTTTATTAATTAACACTTTATAAAATATTAAGGCCTAATTCATGGAGAAAAAATTTATAATAATATTTTTATTGTTAAATTTATAAACTGTCTAATTTTGATAATTTAATAATAAGATGTACAAATGCAAAAATGTGTATAATCTACACTACATGGAATGAACGAAATAAACAAATGACTATTAACTCTTTTTTTCTCACAAGTCACAACTAGTATATACCTCAATTTTTGCCTTTGAATCCAAAACGTAGAATCTAGTACTCTACTATTATCATATTAATCTTTAAGTCCTTATCTAAAACATGTTCATAGATAATACAATTTTTTAATTATATTTTCGATTAATTAGGATAATAGATAATATAATTTTTCAACTAAAAATCTCATTAAATAACCCTAAAACAATTTCGGAGAAAAAAAACATCCAAATAGTTGAAAAAAATTCAAAAAATTTCAACCTAATAGCTCCCCAAAGGGTTATAAATCTAGGAAAAAAATCAATATTTACATGCTAATAAAACTAATAATAATTTACACAACTCATATAATTAATATCACTAACCTTATTATGAAAATATTCCGCTTGTAATGAAGAAATTGACAAAAAATTAGAGAACATAAATGGAAGGAGTATAGAGAAAGAATAAGAAGAAAATAGAAAAATAGAAGAGAAAGATGGATTTTTGAGTGTGGAGAAGAAGAAAGAAGAAGAAAATGAAAAAAAAGAGAAAAAGAAAGGGGAGAGGTGAAGAGAGAGAGAGAGAAAAGAAGAATAAGAAAATAAAAAAAAATTAGAAGTAGGAAAGAATTTTTACGCGTGCTGGGAGTAAAGAGAATGAAAATGTAAAAAAACAAAAAAAATAGATTAGAAGTGCGTGCAGCATAGGAGAGAGACAAATATACAAAATTTTTGATTACGGATTATATCAATTTTCTTTTGACTTTTTTTAAATTAAATTTTAAATATAACACTTTCTAAACTATTATATTTAATACGGTAATTTTAGACAAAAACCGTTTAGTAAACATTTATACATACAATGATTGCCTTGATATTATAGAATTACCAAGTACTAATCGTGTCTCTTACATAACCAGTTGTTCTTAATACCTCTTGGCTCTTATTTAATTATTCTAACATTAATAATTTTTTACCTAATTACTTATTATATATTCATCAGGATTTTAAAGAAGAAACTCTTGTCATTTCTTAAATTTAAATTATTGTTCTTTGGGTTAGGAATTAAGCTTTTGTCACCTGAAGAAATGATGTAAAATAAATATATAATATTTATTTAAATTAAAATTTATCTATATTTAGATTATCATTCTTTATATTTAAATTTCATATTTAGAATTATCATTTTTACCAATTAGATTATTATTTAAGATTTTATTAGATACTTTATATTAACAACAATTTTTTTTATTAACTCAGGACACAATGCTGTACTTTCAAATCAAATTAACAAGAAATGAATTTTATAGGGGATACTAGCTACTACTATAATCTAGAGTTTTTAAGCTACGAAAATTAACATTTGTGTTTTTTTTTTTGTGTAACCCATGCAAGATTTTGCTTGGATTTCTTCCTCCTTTTTTATAAAAAATTATTTTTCTCTCTTCATGATAACATCATTTTCTTCACCAATAGATTGCAAAATTGCTTCTTCATCATCTTCATCAACTTCATGTGATGTATTCTCTTGCTATGCCGTTCTTTGGCTTCAACAATTAATTTCTTTTAAATGCTTTTTTAAACTCTTCATATCCTACTTCCATCTCCTCCCCTTCCTCACTCAGTTAGAACTTTTAGGTGTCTCCTAAAGATCTTTTCCTTCCCTTTGTTGTTATATATAATGATTCTCTTCCTCTGCCATTCTAGTGCCTGACAAAATTGTAATACATAGTTTATCAAAGTACACTTGAGAAAAAGAAAATTATACCATATTATAAAAATACTATTAATTAATTATTATTTTTTAAATGTTGGAAGTAGAATATGTAAACTTATAAGTATTATTAATATTTCCCTTTTAATTTTTAAAACTATTACTATTTTTCTTATATTATCTAAAATATTATCTTATTTTTGACATTATGGTGATGAAAAACTTAATTAAATAATTAAATAAAATGAGAAAAATTATTTCTAATTTTTTTAACATTAAAAAGTAATTAAATGGTCACTTTATTTAGGTTAAATGTATTATTTAGTCTCATTATTTAGAAAAATGTTTTTAAGTCTTTTTCTTTATAAAAAATGTATTATTGAAGTCTCTTTATTTTTGAAAAGTTACTAGACAAGTACAAAGTTAATTTTTTATTAAATATAATGAAATAACACATATGTAACATATATATTTATATTTTTTGATAGGTATATATGTATAAAACTAATATTTAATTAAAAATATTATTTAAACTTTTTAAGAAAAAAATTTCTTTCAAAATTAAACAAACTCTTCATAAAATTTTAAATAAAATTTTCATTCAGAACCCAAGTTGTACATGGAAAAGGAAAGGTAAACGATACGTCCACTATAGAAACATTCCTCCAATTAGGTGGATGGCAAGGCTGATTAACCCCAAAAGGATCTGAGCCAGTTTTGATGCATAGGTTTCTAATATTCTCAACTGCATCAACGCACGAGAACAGATAACTTCTACTCTCAGCTGCTATCTGACACTTCTCATAACATTTTAGAACGTATAGAGTTTAGATGGATCTATCCATCAAACCTTTGAATGGTCTATTGTTGTTGATGCTTCTCAGCTCTTTGTTTCTGATCAAACAGAAACCCCTTTGATTTTAACCTTTGGAGTGTGGTATGGAATGAAAGGGAAGCTTTTGTCTCTACTTTTGCCTTTGAGAGTTGAAACCTTCGCCAGCTTGTTAACATGATCGTAGAGCAAATCAAGAGAAAATTTGGAGCTATAATCGGTGCGCGGGCATATCATTTTTGAGTAACATTACCTTTACGGTACCATCGATGCCAGAGGTAGGGCTCATACAATTTCACCAGATTAATGGTCTCAAGAACATAACACAACTCATACACAATATGTATACTACTTGCATGAATTTGATTTTCTAACCTTAAGCTTGGAAGATTAGTTGCTATTTTCTGAGTGGAGGAAACATCCTTCAAGGAAATTCCTATCTGGTTGTCAGAAATCAGTAGAGGAATGTGTTCGAAGAGCTTATTAGCCCGATGAAGCTTCCTCATGTGATTGTCTTGGGATTCTCTGATTGAACCCTCATCCTCGTGAAGCGGCTTTGGTGGCGTGCTGTGATGGCTGACGACGACTCTCTGATCGCCATAGTGACATAATTTATTTCTTCTCTACTTGTGTGCATCTTGGTTGACTAATCGATCCATTGCTCTGATTTATTTTAAAGAGCTGGACAAAGAAAAGCCAAGGTGATCCTGGGTTTCTACCTGTGTGGGGCTATAGGGCCAAACCCAAGCCCATTGTGAGGTCATTCAACTGAGGGAGAGAGACTACCCATAAGAGGTAGGTTGGCTTCTTGGGTTGGCTCATGGACCAATTTTGGGAGCCCAAACGTTGGCGATCCATAAAGCCTCGGCTTAGGTTCTATATAAGTCCTCGTTCCTTCTTCTTGTAACCCAAAAATGCAGTTCTTGTTCGTTTTGAGTTCTGAGGTTTGTAATTTGCTCATAGTGAAGGAATTAGAGGGTGGGGCTTCAGGTTTCTCGAAGGTCTCAAGTGGTGCACAAAGGTGTGGTTTTGGTGAGCGATGGAGGTTGCGAAGAGCTCTCAACTCTACTTCATCCGTTTGTAAAATAGCATTGAATCGTTCTGATTTGGACCTAGATCGTGCGAAGAAATTAGATTCCTCATTAGAGGTTTTTATGTTGGATCGGTTCCAGTCGACCATGGTTGGAACCAGACTTGATACCATTAATAAGTGTAGAATTTCCCAGAGGTTGGGGAAGAAGAACTGAGAATAGAGAAAGAGATGTTTTGCTTATAATTTATCATATACATTCCTCAATTAACTATGGCTATATATAGCCTTACATGCATTTGGAATTACAAGGAATCCTGCTAATTGATTATGACATTCCTAACTGAATTGCAATGATCCCCCTACTCATGCGTTCAACGTGCCTCTTTGCCCACCAGTTCTGTGCCTCGTGCGTCCATTGCTCTACACCCACTACAACCTTCTCTGCTCCTCGTCTACCTGTGCTCGAACGCTCAACAACCTTGAGCAAATTATGCTCGTATCATATGTTTATGTAAGTTATTTAAGAGAATATTTTTAAATAATAATTAAATGCAAATTATTTTCTATTCAAGATTTTTTAAAAAAAATTTATTGTTTAAAAATATATTTGCAACATGTTTTTATAATAAATTTAAATATGAAAGTAAGATTTTAGATAAATAAATATAGATCTAATTTATAATTATATTATATTTTAAATATTTTTACAAGATTTATTATTGAAAAATATTTTAAAAACATATTTTTCGTGATAAATTTAAAATATGAAAGTTAAGTTTCAGTTATATGAATTTAAAATTCAATTTAAACAAATTTAAATTGTCGGTCCTACCAAAGATGATAAGTTAAATGATTTGATAATTTCTTATAAAACAAGAATAATTTAAATACATTAACTCATGATCACACCAAAGATATTAAGTGATTTAATTAATAAAAAATAATTGTTTTATCAAAGATGTTATTTATACATATAAGAAATAATCAATAATATGGATTTATAATGTATTAACCTAATTTATTTATCAAACTTAATCAATCAATTAAATATCTCATTAATTTTCCATTGATTAATAAATTGTAAATCTATTTATGTAAACCAAACTATTCTTTATCTTTTATTCTATGTTATTAATTTAGAAATTTTAAAACCCAAATCATTATAACATAATGTTTTGATTTATTTTTCATTTTTAAGAATTTCGTTGAATTATTTAAAAATCACATAATTTTTTTTAAACCTACCTTAGAAATATACTTATTATTTTTTACAAAATGATTCGTACATTTGTGATTATTTTTAAATTTTATAAAATTTGACTATCAAGTTTTTACACATCAATAATAAAAATTTAATTTAGATTTGATCGAAAGATTTGTAAAAATTTAACTAATTTTTTAATTAAAAATTAGTTTATTAGATATATGTTTATCGATAAATAAAAACATGTATGTATAGTTATATTTAACAAAAATTAAATAAAAAATTAATTTTATAATTATCTGACACTTTTTTATAAATAAAAAAATTTGAAAACATATTTTCTAAATAATTTACGAGTTTTAAATAACAGGGTATTTATGACTCTGCTACTTTACCATAATTAAAAGCATTACTTATTGCATTTAAGAAAAAGAATAAGTGTTTAAATAATTGGAGAATTTATTAAAAATTAAGATAATTATAATTATTAGTAAAGAAGAGGGGCATTCGTTGGAACCATAGGTGTGTTAAACAGGATGCCCATTGGTAGACCAAATGGATATTTATTAGAATTAGAGATATTAATCGAGGTGAAATGTTTCCTTAACTTAGGATATAATTTATAAATTTTGTAAATTCATTTCATCTTATTAGATAAGTTGAGATAATAACGAGAAAATATAATATCTCATTTGTTTTAGATTGATTAAAAAAAATAGAATTATAAAAAATAATATAAAAATAAAATATGATTATTTGTAATAAATATAAATTCAATAAGAATAATTTTAAATGAAATAGTTGAGATTAGATTTAAATGTAATAAGATAAATCTATTAAAAATATTAAATTATATATAATTAAAAACTGTTATAACTAATATAAAATATTAAATCAATCTTTGTTCTCATTACGTAAATAAAATTTTGAACACAACCAGTCACAACTTATTAATCAAACGTCTTTAATATCAATCAAATTTGAAGGCTGGGTTTTTATCGCAGGGAGAGTGAATGTACGTGTTTTTTAAAATAATATTTAGATTTTATATTTATTTTTATGATAATTTAATCTATTTTTATTAAAAAAAATAATTACATAAAAATAATTGATACTTTTTTATGTTTTTTATATATTTATTTTTTATATTATTTTAGTTACAATTTATTCAAGTTAAAATAATTTCTATTTTATGTAATTGAAAAAGATAAAAGATAAAATAAAAAAAATCTAATTTATTTATAACTAGTTACTTTTTCATAATAATAAGACTAAATTATTACAAAAAATAAATATAAGATCTAAATATTATTTTTATAATAAATAATAGTATCTTATTTTTTATTTTTTATTTTATTAGCTAATAATATCTCGTATTAATTTATATGAATTAAGTAATATATTAATATTAGATTAGATATAAAAGTTTAAAATAAATATAATACCATTTACAAATATCATCCGATTACATCAATATAGTGTTATATATAAGCTTTTTTTTATAATTTGTTATTAATTTGACAATATATTTTAAATTAAAAATATTATTTTATTTTTATAATTATATATTTGATTATATTTATTAAATTTAAATAAAAATAAACCCTAAATTATTTTTAAGAAACTACAAATGGAAAGTATTATATTCATTCTACTTATTTTATTTTTATTTTCTAAATTGATAAGCACATGCATAATATATTATTTTTATGCTTTACATTAATATAATAAAATAAAAAATTAACATTTTTATTTTTAATTTCAAATTATTAGTTTAGTATTATTTATTTTTCAATATTAAAATATAAGATAAATCAAAATTTTAACTTAAAATCAAATATATAAATTAATTTAAAAGATATTGCAAAAATATTATTGAATTACTTTTAATATTTTCTAGCACCATTTCACCGTAATATTAATTATCTATCATAAATTTAACATTATTGATTTTTTAATGAAATCGAATTAATAACAAAACGCATATCCACTTGTGTTTTTTTGTTTCCCCTCCACTAATATATATAATTATTTGCATTAATTTTTTTCTCCAGAAACATATATTCATCTTATTACTATATATATCATTTTTTTTATTTTAAACATTTTATCATTTATAATTTTTATTTAAAATAATGTTACTTAATTGTTGTATAATAAATTAATTATTATAGAATGTTATCATTATTCAATTTATTTGTTACTTTATTTTAAAAAAACATTATTATTAATTTAATATTTAATAATAATGAATAATGATTTAAAATGGTAAAAGTAACATTTATTATAACAATTTTTTATCTAATTTTTTTAAAATCTACCTATAAAAAATTAACTTGTGACAAAATAATTATTAAATAGAATAAACTAATAAATATATCACTAAATTATGATTGTTTTTACAAATCTATAACAAATTTTAAGCAGTGACAAATCTATCCACGAAGTTATTATGTTTGTTCTTCGGTCTAGCCTAGCTTACAACATCATTATTAGACCCTTTTAAAAAAATCTAGGTGATTAGTCGATAGGAATTCTTCAATATAATTTTGTACATATAATTAATTAAGTTTATTTGAAAGGTTGAGCAACTCTTTATTGACCCACCCACCGTTATAATAGTTAGTAAACAGTTATTTGTAAGTTGATGGATGACATCTGCTACAATCTTCTGAGAACTCTTATACTAATATTTCCTCGTAGGCCTACATGTTAATTGTTAGGAAAGTTATGGATACTAGAATTTAAGTTATGAATACTAAAATTTGGACATATTCAATCAAAAGAGTAGTTGATGAGTAGAATCGGTATCGTCGATCTTGCTAATATTTTGGTTTTATATTTATAAAATTTTCGTAAGTGTACGAATCATTTCATAGAAAATGATAAGTATATACCCAATGTCGATCTAAGGAATGAATATATATGGTTTTTAATTTATTATTCAAATTTTTAAAAATAAAATTAAATCCTAAACATCCTGTCACGATATTTGGGTTTTTGTGCTTCTAATCTAATAACATAAAAATAAATATAAATAAAGATTCAATAAATATTGATGCAAATTTTATCATTTATAATAATGGAGTATTTATGGATATAATAACTAAGTAATTATACTTACTCATATTATTTAGGTTATTAAAGATATAAATTAATATCTATTGATTCTCTATTTTTTATATGAATGCCACTTTTATGGGGTTAGATATTCTTTGTTAACTAAAAAAATCAATTAACATCTATGAGATTGATAACTAATTTGGTTAATTAAACTAATTTCTTTTTTCTAAGAGATTGAAAATGAACCATTTAAATGCCACCTTTGATGGGGTTAAACAATTTAAACTTTATTCAAGGTATCCAAATTAAACCTAAGAATTTAATTATCTGAGTACTAACTTTTAAGTTTTAAAACCACTACTGAAAACATATTGTCAATACATTTTCAGATAATAATTTTTATAAAAACTTTTGAACTAGAGCTTTACTCTAACTACCGGGCGATTGTACCAACAAATAAAAGAGCACTACACTAAATCAAACCGGATAACTAAACCTTAAAATCTAATTTTCAGATTTAAGTTTGTAATGAAAAATAATATAGTTCTCTCTAACATTCTTAATATAAAATCTAAAATAAAAATAAAATCAATTCATTTTAGAGATTTTTACCTATTTAATATTTCGTAAACATAATAATGTTATTATTATATCATGTTCACAAACAGCCAGTAAAGTTAAATTTAATCACAGAAAAATTAAATATAACATGTAAGAATAAAGCATAAAAAATAACTGTAAAGAAAATAAAATCCTTACAGTACTTTGATGTTATTCATGTTACTGGAAAACCTCCAAACGAAATTTGCACTCCCATTTATTGAATCAAAAAGCAAATAAATTACAAAAACATAATTAGTTCTTCTCAAAAAGAAAAAAACTCTAAAACTAAGAAAAACTAACTAAGGAAAAACTAAAACTAAGAAAAACTAAAAACTAAGAAAAACTAAAAACTAAGAAATGAGAGAAAAAAAGATGTGTTTTTAGGTGTGGTTTGTTATGAAGAGAATGTGGGTATTTATAGGTTAGGAAAGGAAGAAAAAGTTGGTGAAAAAATGATTGAAAATGTAGGAAACGTGGAGTAGTGAATGATAACATCATTACTGACGCCATGTTGGCGTGGGGGGCGACACTCGCGGATTGGAGCAGGGGCGTGCAGAGACGCGCACGGAAAGGACAATGCGGGGCACGGGACCGAGAGTGTGCGCGCTGCGCGCGTTGGCTGGTGCAGTTGCGTGCACGATTTCCTCATTTTTGACCCATTTTGTCCAATGTTTCCATCTTTTTTTTACTTTTCCTCATTTAATTTATGAATATATTTGTGATGTATTGTCTCTGATATTTTTCTTTGAGTCTTTAAGCTACTTTTTTAAGCGAAAATACCTGAAAAACAATAAAAAAATCTGTGATTCCGAAAAGATAGATTTATATTAAAATATGATAAAATCATATAAATATATATATTTTTAATCAATTAAAGTGAATAAAATTATGATAATTTTAGTGCTTTTTGAGCACTCATCAAGAGTCACAACTACCAAAATTTATAACTCCTTATGCGTGATCAGGGAACATAAGAGTTGGGGAAGGACAATCTGGACCCTTTTCATACCACTATTTTGATCCATTCTATTCTGACGAGCGATACAAATCAAGCTTCTCACTGATTGTTAAGGAAAGAGGAAGGGTCATTCCTTCCCTTCTCTGTGCTCCCTATATGGGTCAGTTGAGGAGACTATTTTCACCTTTTTTTTTAGTTCTCATTTTATAGGTGCACTATGAGATTTATTATACTTCTTCTTTGGCAAACAACTTCATACAAATTCTTCCATTCTAAACTTATGCATATATGCAGTGTTACTTAACCTTAGGTCACAACTCTATAATCTATGAAAAGCATGTATAATTTCAATCATTTAGGTGATATGAAAATGCTAGAAATGATGCACGCTTTGAAGATAGATACACTTCTATGAGCTCTGTATTTGCCACAGATTAGCATTTTATTCTTAAAATGGGTTTATCACAGTGTGGGTCCATGCAAAATATAGTAGAAGATCTTATGATCCTTTGAAGATTGCAAGTGTAAGGAATTCCCTCATGAGCACCACAATCATAGAGGTAATTTGGAGACCATTGCCTTCGAGGTGGATAAATGCCAATATTGATGGTGCCTTTTTTCTATTACTTGGTCTAGCAGGTTATGAAGGGATATTTGCCAAATGTTGTTTATGTACTCCACTTGAGGTTGCATTTGCTTTTGAGATAGAGCTCACAAGAACTATTCATATAGTATTGTATGTTGCTTTTAGATGGTAAAAGTTTTGGATATAATTAGACTATGCTTATATTGGTGACTACTTTCCACACTAGATTGACATCAGTATTGTGAAAATCGTACTCTACTTGGATTGATTGTTTAGAAAAAAGTTACTTGCGTGAATTTTCACTATTAGAATATTTTTAGGAAGCGTAATGTTGTAGCTGATTGTATAACCTTTAAGACATCTCGCATTTACTTATGATGTTTTGGTACACCTCTGAGTTTCATCAATTGTAATCTTATAATAAAATTCTATCATTGAACTCTTAATTAATATTATGAATTTATCATTATAATTATTTGTTTAACTTGGATTAACGTTTTCACCATATGAAAGACACACTACCTTTTTAAAGCTTAAAGACATGTGTATGCCTTTCACTTGATAAAAAAATATTAATCTCCAATAAATATATAACGATAATAGTAAATTTATAACGATAATAGTAAATTTATAATGATAATAGTAAATTTATAACTCTATTTAAGAGTTTGTTGATAGATTTGTTACGATCCAAAATTCAACAAATAGATTTTTACAATTGTTATAGTTTGGTAATGCATTTGTTAATTTACTCTATTAAATGATTAGAAATTTATTATTAACAAAAAATAATTATTTTAAATAACTAAAAGTTACAAATACTAAGAACTTGAATTATCTAACGCAAAAAAAATTCAATAATATGTAAATATTTTAGATTAAACTTGTAAAAATATTATCAAATTATTGCATTTGTTTCGTTCATATCACTAAATTATTTTTCTTCTCGTATATACTACTAATTTATTACATAGGTTCCATTTAAACCAATTTGTTAATCATTGACAAGTTAATTGATATATTTAGAATAATGATTTGTTTCAAATATACTTTCTAAATATCTAAGTTGTTTTTAATATATCATTTAATTATTTGAATTATTTCAAATTTGTTATTGATGTTTGATGCTGTAGACGAAAATTAATAAAATGATACATATAAAATAAATATAATAATTATTTGGTATAAATGAGATAAAAAATAATTTGATTATATGAATAAAATAAATGTAATAATTTGATCATATGATTATAAATTTATCCAATATTTTATATCTAAAATGGAAATTATTCGACATATATTTGATCATATTTGTAGCTGTCTTTTACGCTCCAAAGTTTTTTTTAATAAGACGTATTTACAGTTTTTAACATATATTAATATATTCTTAATAATTTTAAATTATTATTTATATTTGTAAAATTATTTTGATTCATATTTTAGAAATTATAGAAATTAATACAATGGTTATTTTAAAAGATATTATATATTTTAAAAGTAATGTAATTTTTTATATAAAATTAATGTAATTTTATTATATTTTTTAGTTTTAGTATATTTTAACTGTTTTTAATTTTATTTTCATGATTATAGTTTGAAATTAAATCCAATTTTTAACCTTCCCCAAAATATATTTCGGGGTATTACTTTAGTTTGACGCCGGTGAACCAAGGGAAATTTGTGGTCGTGAAATCGAAATAGGAGGCTAAACCCTAGCCGTGAGGCCGGAGACACATGCGTGTAGTAATGGGGGAATCGGAAACGAGCAAGAAGCTCTCTGAATTTTTGAACTCTGGTATTTACCGATTTGAAAATGTGAACGCCATTTTCTTGGACCCGGTTCGTGTCCTCAACCGTTCCTACACCCAGTTTAGGGTTTCTCCCTCTGCGTACTACTCACGCTTCTTCGAGACAAAATGTCCAGCTCAACATACTTCCCCTTCCAGAAAGCGAAAGCGGAAGGAGAAAAATCCTCCTGCTCTCAACGAAAGAGAGCAAGTTGCTGATCAACGACACCAGGTAACTCTGTCGAGTGGGTTTTATTTTTCTTCTGTTTGGTGACCAAGAAAATAAAATAAATGCTAAAACAGTAAATTTTATGAACCTAATCTAAGTGATTACGTTTTGGTAGGAAGCGAGGCCATTGCTGTTGAAGGCTCACGAGTCTTTGTTGACCGCGACGGATCTTCTAGAGGTCATTAGCAATTTGAGGGATGGCCAAGCTTATTCACTATCAACAGAGAGGGCTTTATCTTCTCAACAGTCTTTTGTTGAGCTCGGGGGGGTATGGCAAGCTCCTCTGTATGAAATAACTTTAAAGTTTAATAAAAACAACCATTGTATTGAAAATGAAGGTACTTTCTGTTTTCATTGTTCCAGATACATTCAATATTGTTTTATATTTTGCTCTGAAAAATTACCGGACTTGAAGATTTTAATTTGTTCATTGAAATTTAAGACCTGAGCCAACTAGACTGTTCGTAGGTGGTCTTATATTACCTTACAAGCTGACATGCTTACCTTTTTGTGATGCATGGTTTCTTTATATAAATTTTGTTTCTTAATATAGGTCCATAATTTAATTTCTTCATTCGTTATAGTTTACACATTGGTATTACTTTTCGTAGGTTCTATCACTCAAGATTATGAACAAGTTGTCCCTGTTTTTAATAATCTAGTAGTGAATGAGACTGATAAGGATGTGGAAGCTGAATTCCTAGGCAGTCAATACATATTGCCGAGACAGAGTAGCTTCTACATGGTATGTCAACTTATTGCTCCAGAATTTTGCATAATTTTCAATTGTTAAGTGAAGCACTGAAGCAGACTTTTTGAACCTACAGGTTCCTTAGTTGTTGTAAATGCCTACAAATTGCTCTAATTTGTTGCCACTTCGAATGTGTTGTATTAATTTTTGTTAGTGCTTGGTGTTTTAATCTTTTATACAATAAAATGAGCATTTGATATGGGGTGTATGATACCTTAAAAAAATGTTGTTTTAGTGCTGATATTATCGACCAAGGTTTTTAATTCCTTGTTACTAGGGTTTATTTTTGTTTAGGTTAAAGTTATTTCTTGATGTCCTGGTGATTGGATTCATTTTACTCGAGTCTTACGTGCTTTTGTACTTTGTTTCCTATCATGTGGAAGTCTGAACTGAGGCAGATTCACAACCTAATTCCTGGTAATTCTTTTGTATGGAACTTATATATTTTTGTTGAGCCTACTCGAATTGTCTAATATTTGTGTTTTAATAGTCGTAAAGTTTTGTATTCTTCCTGACCAACTACGTAAGGTTCTTCTTAAGAAAAAAAAGAAGGCTTAAAATTTGCTCAATTATTTAGTAAAATATAGGAAACTATCCTCACCATCTTTGCTCAGTCCAAGCAAAAGTGGTAATCATGTTCCAGGTGTTAATACCAATATGTTATTGCTGGTTCCACATACTTGTTATTTAAAAGAGTAAAGACAGTTTTATTATCATCCTAATAAAATGGCAATTGGCTTTTTCATGAGTTTTAATGAATTTCCTTAGAATATTGGTTAAGATAGAAAACATTTACCTGTTTTACTTAGAACACTTTATTATTGCAGCTGAACCTGATTATGGGTTTAATCTAATTGTGATCGATCCTCCTTGGGAAAATGCAAGTGCCAAACAGAAGTCAAGGTGTGTATCTATATTGTTAAAATCTGTTAGGTGATACAAGCATAAGAGAGAGTTCCAGACATGTATATATATATATATATATATATATATAGCTTCATCATATGAAGGGTTACAATCTCCAAGTGTGCAGTGGTCATTTTAAATACAGGACTTCTGAACTCTGATTTGAAGACAGTATTTAATCATGGTGATGTAATCCTACTGTGGATTCCTGCCCTTTCAGGTACCAAACTTTGCCAAACAGATATTTCTTATCTCTTCCTATTAGGAAACTTAGTCACAGAGAAGGAGCACTTGTAGCCTTGTGGGTGACTAATAGGGAGAAGCTGCGAAGTTTCGTTGAGAAAGAGCTATTTCCTGCTTGGGGAGTTAGACACATGGCTACATTTTATTGGTTAAAGGTGAGCATGCCCTTCTTCCCCCCCCCCCCCCCCCCCCCTCTTTTTCTCTCTCCCCTCCCTTTCTTTCTTTTTGTTTTCCTTCTCCTCTCCTCTTCTTTGCTTGACCTAATACCGTCATTCATTTTTTTAATGTTATGATTTGCTTTTTGTTCTACCCGACTGTTGCAGGTGAAAGCAGATGGTTCATTGATTAATGATTTGGAGCTTTTTCATCATAGGCCATATGAATGCATTCTTTTGGGACAATGTGGTGGTGAAGTGAGTTTCTAAGCTTGTTACACCCAGCTATGATGCTTGACTAGATTGAATATGCCTTTTTATGCAAGTACCTTTTGCAGGTCCAGGATTTTAATATGTTTACATTCAAGACCATACAAGATAACATCATCATTAGCATCCCCGGAGAATACTCAAGGAAGCCTCCAATTGGAGGTACTCTTGTTCTTGGTTCTTAATTTTTGAACTTTAAACATGACACACCAACTCTTATTTTTGTAAAACTATTATCTGTAATTCTTAATGTTTTTTGATTTCACATCAAGAACTTTTTTGATTGTCTGATCATTTATCTGTTAGGAATGATGCCTTTCTGTCCTAGGGACAAGGACATGGAATTTTATACTTTGTTAACGTTAATTGTCCCATTCCTACTCATTTTTTCCTTCCTAAATTTTAGGATTTTTGCTGGATTTTTTTGGAGGGCTTGGTTCTAGTCGCTGTATTGAACTATTTGCTAGAGAATTGATGGCTGGATGCATTTCTTGGGGAAATGAACCCCTTCACTTCCAAGATTCACGATATTTCACAAGTTCATAGATGATGACTTAATCTATATTTCATTTCACCACCTTGGATCTGCCTCATTCAATAAGAGTCTTCCACAGTTTTACTAGACGAGAAAAATGAATTCAGAATAGTGATTGGATATATGTTATTGGAATCCATGCTATAGTTATTGTTTGACGTATATGACTCGTATGCTTTGGTAAATCATTTATTTACACTTTAATGATGTGTGTATCTGGCATTACACTTTTAGAAATGTTCAACTAAAGAAAAAGCTGACCTATATATTGTACAAAGGCATGTAGGAAACAACACTCCAAGTTGGAGTTTCAACATCCGAACGTCCAAAAACACCTTGCAACAAGGATTACAGCACACCCACTAAGTGATTTCTAAGAGGGAGTAACTTTCTTATAGCTTTGATTATATCTAGAATCGGACATATTGAATGAGTTCGGAAATCTAAAGGTAGTGAATCAAAATTTGTCTCTTCCTCGACAGTTCAATTGTCATGCAAGAAAATTTTAGTCTGTAATATTAACGCAAATGCTAATTCCTCGCATTTCATTTAAGCCAACCAACAGAAACAGCCATAAATAGATGCAAAATTATCTTTGTAACTTGTATTTTTTTTTTTTGGACAGAATTTGTAGCCTGTAGTTGTTTACCATTTCTTTAGGAAAACAATTTTCTTTGAGCCGAAAACAACGAAAATCTTTCAATGTCTTATCCTTTACGAAAGCATCCCACGTGACATATCAAAGCAAGATGGAAGACAAGGTTGGGCCTTGATTACCATAGTGCTGGCCCCGGGAGGCCCAATTGTCAACCTAGTGTTCCCCAAGCGTTCTCACTACAACGCCCGGACCCACTCTATAATAATTATATAATTAAAAGAAAAAAAAAACAATTAAAGGGAACAACTATATAAAAATTGAATACTGCTTTTTTCAGCGACAAATCACATATGAATTTAATTAACTTTTCGATAGTATATAATGGCATAATTATTTTCTTATTTCACATATTTATTCTCAATTTATAATATTTTTTTATGAAAATAATCTCAAACTATATTTAATAATATATATTATAATGTGATATATTTTTATTTAATTATATTTATTAATAATATTTTATAATGCATCCTAAATTTGAAATAACTATCATTTTTTCTTTACTTTATTAGAGTGTCAATCTAAGATAAATTCTAAATTAGGTATCTCACGTGTCATCATTTTAATGAAAAAAAAAATTTATTATTTTTAAAGTTATTTTAATATTTGAAACATAATAACTATTATACATAAAATGTATAAAATTTGTGAAAATGTAATATTCACTATAAAGATATAATGTTTCTTTATTCCTCGATAAAATCTATTATTTTTAATAACCAATATGTAGTATTTAGTTTTAATGTCTCATGATTATAATTTTTTGGAAAATTATAAAAAATAATACTTTTAAAACTTATAACAATAAAAATAATAATTTAATATTGAACAAAAATTCAATTGAACAGTGTTCAAAATAAAATAATGTGTTGATTTTTTTCTTTATAATAAAAATATATAAGGTAAACATAAGAGATATTATTTTTATGTTTATAAATTTTAAAGTTCGTATTTTTTTTTATAAATGTTAGGATGATATTAAAAAAAGCAACAAGTTGTAAACATCATATTTTATAAGGACAAGTTATCATACAAGTTACCTTTTAAAAGTAATTTAGATGTTTTCATCCATCATTTTTTATAAGAGATATATAAGTTATTCAATCGTTAAAAATTTAAATAATTTAATTACATAATTTTGATTAAAGTACAATTAAAGTGATACTTTAATCGATATTTAACATAAAAAAATTGATAATTTAATCAAAATTTTAGTCAAAATTAAGGAACAAAAGTACCAAAGTTTTAAAAGCTAAATAAATATCTAAAAAATATAAATGAAGTAATTTGAAAGAACGAACATTCATTTTATAATAAGTGTAATAGAAAGGAAAAAAATGAAGATTTTGGGGATAATATTTAACATGTCTATGAGGTTTAGCATATATTCATTTATGTTCTTGAAATTTGTAGAAAATTCTAAAATGCTCTTATACTTTATGATTAATACCATTAATGTCCTCAACTAATGGTGTTAAATTTTTCATCTATTCCTATTCCTACGACTATGATACCGATTTGTGTTTTGATTGCGAGAGATTACTACGGTGAAATTTCAATCAAGTTGACCTCAATGTGCTAATTAAGTTATGAGAGTACTGATAAGCCATATATGTTAAGTGCACATTTTTTTCTATTTGTAATATACAAACATATTTTTCTTGTGTATATACAGTGTATTTTTAATTTTCAAAAAAATATTATCCTCCAAACATTAAGTTGTTGAATTCCTCTTGTTCTATTCTTACGTATTTTTGATTAAAATAGTATTTTAATGTTCTCGAAACGAGATAATCTATTATGCTTGTGATAACTTTAATATAATCTGTATAGATATCTAATAAGTATTGAATCTCCTAAAATTTTCAAGACAAGTTTTATAATCCTCATCTTTAAAATAATTATTTAAGGCTAACAGATAGCCTTTATCAATTCTTTCTAATAGAATTAGATTTTTATCTTTCATTTTAATTTCTTTTAAATTTGGAATTAGTTATTTATTCTTGTAATTATTAAAATAATTTTTTATTTTCCTTTTTATCTTCATCTTTCTATTTATTAGTATTATAACTTAATATAATCAAATATGTAAACATTTAAGATTCTTAACTGGCTTAAATTTATAATTATTATATCTAAATTTGATGGGTCTACCGTAGTGTGCCTTTTTATTTGTCTCATTTTGTTACAATAGTTATGCCTTAGATTTGCTCAAATCTCAACATCTTACTAGTAATGATGAGCCTTCTCCATCCGTATATAGATGGTGTCCAATTTTTAATTTACTAAGAAAGAATAAATGAACTCCATTTTATTCATAAAATAATAACTATTACAAACTTAAGACCAACTATGAACCTTGAAGGGGTTCTTAGTCACTCATATTTACTAAGTATATCATTACTGGTTTGAGAATTCTATATAGAGGGGATTTCTATGCTAGAGTTGGTGTTTTAAGAGTAGTGTGCTATGGTTTTCTGTGTTCTTCAAATGAAAATATGGGTTCCTTTTATAGAAAAAAGAATCCTTGTTTACAAGACTAAAATTACTATTTTCCCTTGCTTTAATAATTCATTCGCTTTTCTGCTTTAAATGGTATCCACTTCTTTTTTCCTTGGCACATGGTTCCAACTGATATGTGGGTCTATATCTTTATTTTCTTTTGTTGTCTTCATCTTCTCGATCTTTGATGCATCTATGATCTTTAATGACTTTTTTTTGCATAGAAGCATAATATCTTCCTTGTTTCTTGACCAATTTCCAAGTTGTTAAAATTGGTTTCATATTTGATAATTTTTTCCCATCTTCCTCTGAAAGAACTATGTTACTATGAGAAGTAATGATGACTTTACTAGTTAAATAATTTACTTTGATCTCAGTAGAGTTGTCAATATTTTTGAGTTCATAGTAATTTAGCCTAACATTTGATCTCTTAGTACATAGAGTTCTTATATGTTGAATTTCTTTTTCTGAAAGTGCCCTTGGTTTGGAAGCTTCTCTGTAGGTGTTGGAAATCCCTATCTTCATGAAATGGTAGGGACTGATACATCTTTCCTTATTCTAGTTGATTAGTGAAATGAAAAACTTGAGATAAATAGGCTTGTCACCTGCTTTAATCTTTTTCATGAAATTTTTGCTTGTTTTTTTGAAATTTTTTAGGAAATAATTTAATTCACTAAATTAATTCCTGGATATATGTTTTTTATTAGTCTTGCATGGAAAGCTTTATAAAAAAATATTGGATTAGTTCATCCAAGATATTAAATTTACTTCTCGTATGGAATTCCTTGTCTATAGATTAGGATTTCATGTATTTAATGTGTTCATGGATATATTTTCTGGCCAGGTTATAGAGACTCAACCATTGTGGTTTACTGAGGTTTCTATATTAATCCTTTTCATCCTTAATGATTGATGAGTTTTTGGGGGATGTTTCCTTGAATAGCACTAAATGCTTTACTATCTTTGATGTTTTTGGGAGAGATACTTCCCTAAATAGTACTAGAGGTTTTACTATTTTTCCTAGAATTTTCAACCTACTCGGTGCTGTTGGTTGTTATTGTAGTATTGCATAATGATTTCTTAATATATCCTTAAGAGTTATTAGTTTTGGTGTTTTGTAGTTGGCATAAATGCCTTTAGCTTTTATTCTATTGATGAAGGCTCTATGAATTACTCCATTAAACCCTAGAATATATTTATTTTCTTTTGCCCAATTGTTATAGATTTTTGGTTTTAGGATATTATAGACCATATAAGCCTTTTTCTATTCTTTTTTTCTGCTTCATCTACCAACTTGAGCTTTTCTATTTTAGAGATTTTACTCTCTTTTGAACTGTTAGATTCTTCCTTTTCATTTTGAATTCTTTTTTAGAAGTTTTATAATCCTTAGATTTAATTTTTAATGAAGACTCTTTTTTTGATTTTTTTGACCTTAAGAGTTATTTTGAACGGTTAAGTTCTTCCTATCTCCATTAGAGATTTCTCGAGATATAACAACTCAAGTTGTTCATGTAAGATTTTTATGTCCTTTTTCTTTATTTTGATCTTGATATTAAGATGTTTAATTCCTAAATTTAATGGGTCCACCACGGTCTTCCCTTCTGTTCGTCTCCCTTTGTTACACCAATTATGCCTTAGCTTTGCTCAAACCTCAATACCATTCTAGTAATGGTGAGCCTTCTCAATTCATACATAGATGTTGTCCAATTTTTGGCTTACTAGGAAAGAGTAATTGAACTACATTTTATTCATAAAATAATAATTATTACAAACTTAAGATCAATTAAGAACTTTAAAGGGATTCTTAGCCACCCATAATTACTAGGTATATCATTATTAGTTTGAGTTTTCTAGATAGATGAGATTTATATGCTAGAGTTGGTGTTTTAAGAGTATTGTGCTTTGGTTTCATTCTTTGTCCAAGTTCTTGAAAAGTTTTATCTATTTTTATAAATTCATTTTATCCATATATTGAACTATTATGACTATTTGTTAAAGAATACCTTACTAGGTAGTTGTTTGGACATATGGAGCGACTAGGAGCCCGAACCAACTCACAATCTGAGTCTAGAGTACAACCTAAGCCATAAGACAAGTTGTCTCAAAGAACTTATCAGTTTTCACGTCCATCACGCACCAGTGGGAGAGACTTGTTTGAGAGAGATTTGGTATCTATAGGGTCGACCATCAACTTGAGCTATGGTAAATTCTATACTATAAATATGTTTACTTTTTTACCTTTTATACCCCTTGACACCTTTACATGTGTACACTCAATGTAATTAACACATGTATGTATTATACTCTATAAATAGATAAACACCTTAAGAGGTCCAAACATTCAACAAAAAATGCTCTCACTTCTCTCTAAATTCTTTATCTACAAATTGGACCAATCCCAACATTTTGGCACTTATCGTGGGGCAACATTGGAAAATACCTCGCTGACATATAATGAGGCCAAAATAGAGACTAACCCTCATAAAGAGTTAGCTCGTTAGCTCCTTGAGTCAAGAAGAGAGCTCGAGGAGACTAGGCGGGAAAACAGGGAATTGCGTTCCCAATCAGGAGATGGAACATATGATAATCGAGCTACCACTCTGATTGATAGAAATAAACTAGAGTACATGGTGCATGTGCCTAATCAAGGAAAATAGAAGTTTAAAGGAACCCATTTTTCAGCTCGGTAAGACCTAGCAACGCGTAGTGGTTGTAGGAGAGAAAAAGATTAGAGGTACAATTTCAGGTGTTGGAAAAGACTAACAAAAAGAAAGACCAGACCTTGAAGTTGGCTAATAAAAGGCATGAAAAAGGCAAGGCCCTCTATGATATGGATAGGGACTATGAGAAACTTTGTGTCTCCTTATTCTCCGATGAGATAGAGAATGATGAACCAATAACCAAGTTCAATGCTCTCAAGTGCCTTGATTATTTAGGAACTAAAGACCCTGTAACTCATGTACAACACTTCAAGATGGTCATGGCCCTTATGAGCCTCACACAAGGGGAAAGAGATGCTATGATGTGTAAATTGTTTGCTACTACCCTCTATGATGGTGCCAAAGTGGTTCAACAACCTATCACCTTGCACCATAACTCCCTTCTCACAATTTACCAGTTTGTTCATCACCAATTATGCATGTAACAAGCCCCTAAAGAAGGAGTCGCACCACCTCTTTTCAATTATTCAAGAAAGGGGTGAGTCCACTGGGGAGTATATGAAACGATTAAGGGAGGAAAAATTAGAAATATTTGACTATCCTAACTCTATTGCTATAGAAGCCTTTAGGTGAGGTCTCCTATAGAACTATGACTTGTTCATAGAGTTAACCAAAACAGTCCCATGTACTTTAGAGGAAGCATATAGGGAGGTGAGAAAATTTTCAATCTTGAAAGAGAGTTAGGTTTAGTTAAGGGCAGTCAGACTGATATGGAAGTTGTGCCAGAGAAGGAAAAAAAGAAGGATAAATCCTGATAAAGCTAATCTGAACAATGGGGTCAACAAAAACATGTGTTTCGCACCAAATAACAGAGCAAGTGGACAATGGTCAGGAAATAAAGGACCATAAGAGAGATCACTCTCTCCTTTCAAAGGAAGTCTCTTGAGAGTGAATCCATTTCATGCCGAATTAAGAATGGAGGAAGAGCCAAATGTTAGATGACCCCAAAAATGAAATCATCGCTTAGAGACACCTCTAAATGGTGTACCTTTCATAAGGACGTGGTTCATGAGATGAGAGACTGTAGGCACCTCAAAAAATAAATAAAGGATTTATTGGCCAAAGGATATTTGTAAGACCTCATAAGAGGCAATGATGAAAGAAGAGTCCATAAGAATAGGTGAGACACGCCAAAACCACCACTCCATCGAATAACAGAACAAACCCTTATAACGAGCCCAATATTAGAACTATCCATACCATACATGAAGGGACCAAAATTAATGGGGTCTTTAACAACTCACGTAAGAGCTTCACCAGAGAGCTGTGTAATACCCCGCATGTCTACACCTTGAAAAAGGTGAGGTCCTCTATGAAGATCATTTTCATTGAGAAGGATGAGAACTCGGCCCATCATGAAGACTCCTTCGTGACCACTTTGAGAATTGAGTCCTGCAATGTTTATCGGATCATAGTTGACATATGGAGTTTAGTGGATCTTTTTTTTCTATCTACCGCAAGAGTCCTAAGAGTGAAATAGGTTGACATTGTAAGGACAAAGCTACCCTTAGTGGGATTCAATAATAGCACCACCTATGTAGTAGGGACCATGGTATTGTTTGTCATGGAAAAATGGTCAATAATGATGACCAATTTTGTGGTTATTTATGTCCTAGCTTACTACAATACCATCTTAGGTAGGCTATGGATACACAAGATAAAGGAGGTCCCGTCCATTTTCCATCAAGTGATCAAGTTCCTAACTATCGAGGGCATAGAAGAGATCAAGAGAAAGCCAAAAGCTGTTACAATGCCACCATGAAAGAGGTCACCCCTAAGTAGCAATCATGGTAGGGTCTCTCCCAAAGAAGGCTTGGGGGTAAAAGTATGGCGAGGTCTGTCAACTTAAATGAGGTATGTGACTTGCCAATAGGAAATAAGGCTGAGAACCATCCCTTAAAGCTAAGTATGATGTCTTAAAGACTATGTTCTCCTTCCCAATATCGATCAGCTAGTTGACACTACCTCTAGTTTTGGACTAATGAGTTTCTTGGATGCATATTCTAGTTACCATCAGATCAAAATGCACCTTAAGGGTAGGGATAAAACATCTTTCATTATCGAGGAAGAGACTTTCTACTAGTGAAAAATGCAGGCACCACATATCAATGCCTCATCAATAAATGTTTGTAGATCAGTTAGAAAGATACTTGGAAGCATATGTGGATGACATAATAGTGAAATCAACACAATCTTTGAATCACATTAGAGACCTAGAGGAAACATTTTTGGTAATCTAAAGGTATGATATGAGACTTAACCCCAAGAAGTGTATCTTTGGTGTTACTATAATAACATTCTTAGGATATCTTGTATCTACTAGAGGGATTGAGGCCAACCCAAACAAGATACAAGCATTGGTGAACATGAGACCACCTATCAACCTAAGGGGATCCAACAACTGAATGGAAGAATAGTGGCACATAATAGGTTCATCTACAAATGCACGGACAAGTGTTTTCCATTCTTCAAGATGCTAAGAAAAAACATGTCTGCTTTTTGGAATAAGGATTGTGACAAGGCCTTTAAAGAAATAAATCAATACCTAAGAAACCCTCATGTCCTGATCAGCCTTCTCCAAGGTGAGACACTTTATTTATATTTGGTCGTGACCCCTCAGACCTGCAGTGTAGTGCTCCTAGCCAAAAGAGACAAAGTTCAACACCTTATCTACTATGTCAGTCAAATCTTGACAGATGCTCAAATTAGATACCCAACCATTAACAAATTGGCCTTTACCCTCAAAGTTAGTGCACGGAAGCTGAGGCATTACTTTGGCTCATACATAGTGGTAGTACTTACCTCCCAACCACTTAAAAGAATTTTGACAAGGCCAAAAGTGGTAGGTAGATTGGCATAAATTACCATAGAATTAAGAGATTATAACATTAAATACATGGCTATAATAACCATCAAAAGGCAAGCGGTGGCCGAGTTTTTGACCAAATTCAGTGAGACATCGAAAGTCATTAGTGATAGAGGACAAGAAAAAATGTTTGAGATGGATCAAAAGGAGAAGCCAACCTGGAAAGTATTCATTGATAGAGTGCACAACTTCAATGGTGTTGGGATAGAGATGGTGATAATTGATCATGATGAAAATTGTTTTGAGTATGTTGTCAGACTTGATTTCCAGGCAACTAATAATGTCGTAGAATATGAAGTGGTTATATTTAGGGCCATGACATCAAAGAAACTCAAGACAGATAGGATCATCTTGCATAGCGATTCTTGACTAGTGGTCAGCTAATTCTTGGGTATGTTTGAAGCTAGGGATGGAAAGATGACGAGGTATTTGCAAAGGCTAAATCAAGAGTGCTCAAAATTTTCCAAGTTTGAGATAAAAAAATAGCTAGAAATAAGAATGGTCACACTGATGCTTTGGACACACTAGCATCCATACGAGAGAACGACTATGCGCGAGTAGTATCACTAACGATCCTAGCAAAGGCAATCTTGGAAGAGGCAGAAAGACTAGTCAAGTGTGTGGATGCTCCTACCAACCCATGGTTCACCCTGATCTATAACGTCCTGGAAAAGGAAGACCTACTCAAGGATCACAAACTTGCAAAATAAATCAAGGCCAAGGTAGATCGATACATGATTGAAGTAGGTAAGCTTTATAGAAGAACCGCACTCAGACTAAGACTCTTATGCATAGCCAAAGAGGGAGCTGAAATAATAATGTTTGAAGTGTATGAAGAGAAGGGTGGTTCTTATTCAGATGGAATGAGGCTATCCCAATAAAATATGAGGCAAGGTTACTATTGGACCACTATGTTGGTAGATTGTACATAATACACTCACAAGTGTGATAAGTGTGAAAGATTTGCCACATTATCACACATGCCTCTAAATATCATGACAAGGGTGGTAAGTCCTTTAGCCCTTCTACAAATAAGGTTTGGACACAGTAGGACCTCTACCTCAAGCAAAGGATCAAAAGAAGTTTTCACTAGTAGCCACTGATTAATTTTTCAAATGGATTGAAGTGGAACCTGTAGGAAGAATATGGGAAGGGGAAGTGATTCAATTTATCTAGAAATTTATTAATTGTCAGTTTAGCTTATCCAAAGAACTCATTACTAATAACGGGAGGCTATTTATAGGCTGTAACATCAAAGATTTTTCCATCAAATACAACATTAAGATGTGCCACTCAACACCATATTATCCCCAAGCCAATGGACAAGTAGAGTCGTCCAACAAACTAATAATCAACCTACTAAAGAAAAGGTTGGATAGTGTGAAAGGAAGATAAGTTGAGGAGCTTCCTAGGACATTGTGGGCTGTCAAGATTAGTCCTCGAGGAAGCACTAACGAGACCCCCATTTTCCTAAAATATAGGACTAAAATAGTGATACTAACTGAAGTTACAATACCCATCGTAAAGTCGATCCTAATAAAGGAACATAATAATGCAAGTAGAGTAATCGAGCTCACCCTTATTGAGCAAAAAAGGGACAAAGCCTTGAAGAGAATAATCAATTAGAAAAGAAAAGTTTTAGATTATTATAACAAGGTTATGCGTTTCTAAGTTTTTTCCATGGGTGATTGGGTCCTCGGAAGAGTCTTCCTTAACAAGAAGGAATGGATGGCCAACAAAATGGGTGCAAATTGTGAAGAAGCATTGAATGAGCTATGGACAATACAAGAAGGAATGCCAAACACTAAAAAAATACTACTTTTGATGTATCTCAATTTAATACTCTCATGTACTATCATTGTATGCACACATATGAAATGAGTTTGTTCAAGAAATGGTTCTCTCCCATAAGTCACCCACTATTATATATCACAAGCTAATTACCTCGGTTAAGAACCAAGTAGATTTCCCTAACACTTGTAAAAATCACCATTTGATCACCTTAGTTAGGAACCAGGTCGGCACTCTAACAATGAAGGGATAGTTGAGCACTTCAGTCAGGAACCAGGTAGAGCTCCATTTCCCATTATTATATGTCATGGGCTAATCACCTCGGTTAAGGACCAGGTAGATCGCCTTGACACTTGTAAAAGTCACAAGTTGATCATCTCAGTCAGGAACCAGATCGGTATTCTAACAATGAAAGGTTAGTTAAGCACCTCATTCAAGAACCAGGTAGAGCTCCATCTCCCACTATTATATGTTATGGGCTGATCACCTTGATTAAGAACTAAGTAGATCACCCTAACACTTGTAAAAGTCATGAGTTGATCACCTCAGTCAGAAACCATATCAACGCTCTAATAATGAAAAGAGAGTTGAAAACCTCAGTCAAGAACTAGGTAGAAGTCCCTCTTCTATTATTATATGTTATAGGCTCATCACCTTGGTTAAAAACCAGGTAGATCACCCTGACACTTGTAAAAGTTACAAGTTGATCACGAACCAAGTTGACGCTATGATAATGAAAAGAGAGTTGAGCACTTCGGTTAGGAAATACATAAAGCTCTCTTTCCCACTATTATATGTCAGAGGTCGATCACCTCAATTAAGAACCAAGTAGATTGCCTTAATACTTGTTAAAATCATGAATTGATCATCTCAATTGGGAACCAGGTTGGCACTCTAACAATGAATGGAGAGCTGAGTACCTCAGTCAGAAACCAAGTAAAGCTCCCTCTCCCACTATTATATGTCACTAGTTGATCACCTCGGTTAAGAACTAGGTAGATCACCCTGACACTTGTAAAAATCATAAGTTGATCATCTCGGTTTAGAGCCAGATAGAGTGCCCTAACACTTGTAGAGCTCGTTCCATAATAGTGGAGAAAATACACATGAAAAAAATACAACGATCAAGCATCGCGAGTGCATTTTATTAATAATTTTTTATTGTTCAAACAACGTTTTTGAAAAATTTATTATCACATGGCTCGACCTCTAAAAAAGTTATAAATGCCTCAAGTGCTCCCGACTAGTGTCCAGATCATCAATCTCCTCCACCAAGGAAAATAGCTCGGCCTAAATCTTGATAATTTTCTTTTCAACATTGGTCATTATTTTAGAAGGGATCAAGTTCAACGCAAACACAAAACATTCCAATTCTTTAACAATACCCATCATCTTAAGGGAGACCCCCTCAGAGCGTTTCATGTAGAAGTTCGTCCAATGGGACTCCCTATCTACAAGGGCAACCATTTTAGTCATGGTCCTCCTCTTGCGAGCTTGAGTCTGGGATAGTTGCTCCTTGCAAGAGGCGAGCTAGTACTTAATTTCTTTATACTTTAGCTTATCCTCGAGCTTGGACAACTCATTTCCTTATTAGTTGTTAATGCATCTGTGAATTTAATGCTCATTTTTTTATTACTTATTCTATAATAAATTATGTATTTTCTTGAAAATAATTTATTTAGAGATGAAAATGACGGATCCTTAAATCTCATTTTTTTTAAGATTTAATTTTACTTTTTGATTTTTTTAAATTTCCTTTTTACTATTTTCTGTAAAAAGCATAATGAGATGTCTTTTATTTCTAATTTTGATATTCTTTGGTTTATTATTTCTTCTTCCATTTTTGAAATATTACTATTTATTTCCGTTAGATTTAAATTTCGTTATGTTTGAGGATATTTTTGCATTTTTTATAACCTTAAATATATTTTCGAATATATCTCAAAATTTGATATTTTTGATATTTATCTAAAGATTTTAATATCATAAAAAAATGAAAAATAGGTCTAATGAGATGAGAAATATTAGTTTGAAAATTTAAAATTTAAAATATTTTTATAATATATAATAATAAAAATAATATAATAATATTAAAGATGTTAAATTGGATAAAATTTAATATTAAATAAATTAAATAATTTTAATTTAAGAGTTACTTAATATAAAAAATAAAAAGATAAAAAGTTTTTATTTAATAAAAATATATAAACTATAATATTTTTGCTAATTATATATTTTAAATATGTAACTTATATTATTTTTTTAATAAGTTTTATTTGTAATTGAACTACTTTATCATGAATTAGCGTGCACTCTCAAGCATCATCTCCTATTATGCACCTCAACTCTGCTAATCATTTCATCAGCACCCTACATCAAATCTCACCATATCGTTCGAAATGAACGAAAAACTGTAATCTCTTCTATGTGAGTCCGGTGGTTCCGGTCAAATATTAATACTTCCAAGTAATTTATATTAAAAAAATAAATTAATAAATATACTATAAAATATAAATTATTTATATAAATTTATCACCAAATTTTTATTATTATAATAAACTTATAACTTTTATAATCAAATTCTTTATTAATTATACATTACTAAAATATATAAACATAGTAATATATTTATAACAATTATAAACATAAACATTTTTAAAGAGACTATAATACTTTAACTTTAGCTCCATAAACTTCTCTTATTAATATATAATTTTGATATTTTTTAAGATGAAATAAGATATTTAATTCTTTTTATTATAATAAAATTATTATTCTTATATATATTAAATAAAAATGAAACAACTAACATAATTATTTTACATTTTAGAAAATATATTATATTTATGTATGAAATAAATTATAATTTTATTTATCTTGATCCCCAGAAAAATAAAGTACGATTCTGAATAATTTATCTTTACTCCAACCTTGCTTATAAAAAATACAGTGATAAAATTTTCACAAAAATAATATATTTATAACATAAATAAGATTATGATAATAGATTTATTATAATCTAAAATTACTTAATAGATTTATACAAATATTCTAAATTCAATAACACATTTCTTAGTTCATTGTATAAATATTAATATTATATAAATATTTTTATATTCATAATTTTTATATTATATTATGTGTTAAAATTATTTTAAAATTAAAAGATAATTTGCTTTTTAAAATAAAATAATAAATGTTTGTAAGAATTTATTATTAGCATTCTCAATTCATTTAGTTTTGAATAATATTAAAGTTACGTAATATCATAAATATTTGTTTATATTGTAATTATGTTGATTAAAAGTAAATAACTTTTTATATTTTACAAATTATATTATACTATAATTATAATTAATATAAATATAAATTATACTTTCCATTACCCTTTAATTTAAATCTTAAATCTATACTCACAACAACGAGAGAGATTCTTCTCCATAAGGGAAAGCGCATTCCTCGTGAACACATCTCCGAGTCCCATCTTCCCTCTTTTTTGGTGGGCTTAAATCTCCTGCGACGCACCTCCTACGAAACATACTTTTACAGACACATAAATTGAGGGAGACATACAAAGAGAGATTAGCCGGAAAATGACCTCAGATGGAGCGACATCGGCCTCGACAGCGAGGAGAAAGCCGTCGTGGAGGGAAAGAGAGAACAACAGGAGGAGAGAGAGGAGAAGAAGAGCCATAGCTGCTAAGATATTCACTGGGCTCAGAGCTCAAGGCAACTTCAACTTGCCCAAACACTGTGACAATAATGAGGTCTTGAAAGCTCTATGTGCTCAAGCTGGTTGGACTGTTGAAGACGATGGTACTACTTATCGCAAGGTACCCACTTTTTTTCCCCCTTCTTTTTCAACTTTTTGTTGACCCATTTTTAAGAAAAAGCTATTTCATGGGCATTTTTCTGGTCTTGAGCTCAGATCTATTAATTAGATTTTCCTTTTTTGCTTTTATTATAGTTGGTTGATCATATTATGGTTTTTTAAGGAAATGGGTTTCTGAAGTTGGATTTTTTTTAATTCTTATCTCTTTTCAAGTGCTTGTCTGGGTTTTTTTTTTGGTTTTAATGAATGGTTGCAGCTAAATCAAGAAAAAATGAAGCTGTGTTGCTTAAGATCTATCTCTATTTCTTTTTATATAAGAACAAAGTAGTCCAGTTTATGCTTTTTTTTTAATTATTATAGTTGGTTGGTCAAATTATGGTTTTCAAGGAAATGGGTCAGTGAAGCTGGATCTTTTTAATTGCTTACCAAGGTTTTCTTTTGGTTTTAAATTTTAATGAATGGTTCCAGCTAAATCAAGAAAAATTAAAGCTATGCAGCTTTAAGATCCGTCTCTATTTCTTTTGAAGAAAAAAATCTAGTAAGAACTAAGTAGTCAAATTTGTGTTTTTTCCTATCTATTTAGCAATTCCACTGCTGCTCAATCAAAAACTGGTTCAATGTATTATCTATTTACAGGGATGCAAGCCTTCCCCAAGTGATGTAGCTGGGACTTCCACAAAAGTTACCCCTTATACTTCTCAAAATCCAAGTCCAATGTCTTCAACCTTTGCAAGCCCAATTCATTCTTACCAAGTCAGTCCTTCATCATCTTCATTTCCAAGCCCTTCTCGTATGGATCCCAACTGTAACCCATCAAATTTAATTCCTTATCTGAGAAATGCCATTCCTCAATCTCTTCCTCCTCTCAGAATCTCAAACAGTGCTCCTGTAACTCCACCTTTGTCTTCCCCTACCTCCAAAAATCCAAAGCCAATTCCTATTTGGGAGTCTATTGCCAAAGAATCTATGGCCTCCTTCAATTACCCTTTTTATGCTGTTTCTGCCCCAGCTAGCCCAACTCGCCACCAGTTCCACATCCCGGCTGCTACCATACCCGAATGTGATGAATCTGATACATCAAGTACTGTTGATTCTGGTCACTGGTTAAGTTTTAAAAAATTTGCTATATCTTCTGCCGTGCCAACTTCTCCAACCTTCAATCTTGTGAGACCTGTTGCTCAGCAAAATTGTCCAAGCAATGCAGTTGCGGATGCAGGGAGAGGATCAGAGTTTGATTTCGGAGGGGAACAGGTGAAGCCATGGGTTGGGGAGAAGATTCATGATGTAGGATTGGATGATTTGGAACTCACACTAGGAAGTGGGAAAACTAGGAATTAAAGCAGTGGTGAAATGCATAGTGTATGGATTGTGAAAGAACAGAAGAAAGTACTAATACATTGGATGGTTTGGTCAATCCTGCTTGGTGTTGAATTGCATTTCCAGTTCCTAGCTTAAATCCTTCTTAGTTGAGATTCAATATGGCTTGAACCAAATGGCTTCTTTCAACTACAAGAAACTGAATTCCGTGGGGTTTCTTTCTCTATCTCTCTTCCTCCTCTCCTTTTCTTTTCTTTTTCTTTCTAGAGTTCATTCCAATTGTTTGGTTTGTTTTATCATGCGTTACTTGTAGATATTATGAACTTGTTTATTGTTAACATTACCAAGTTTTCATTACTTTTACGGACCAAGAAAAACATCAAATTATTGAAATATTTGAGATTATCTTTCTTATCCTTAAATAGAATTAGGGAATTGTTATGTTTAAAGAGCAGAAAACACTAAAGCACAATTGAAAGTTTTATATAACAAACAAGCTTTAGAGTTTCTAAAAATTAAAATATTGAACTCTCTTGCAATAGGGCTGCTTTTATTATTCTCATTTAGAAATGCTAATATTGCATAATTTTGTACCAAATTTTGCAACTACGTATCTTATGTTGTGTAATATGTTAAAATTATTTTAAAAATTAAAAAGTTGTTTTTTTAGATAATATTAATACTTGGAGGCAAAATTGTATATAAATTTGTATCTCTTTAACATTCTTCTCTTTTCTGTTTACGTTTGGTTGAATCATGATACTTGGTCCATGAGGTAGCTGAGACTTCAATGGCATGGTCCAATGTGTCATGTTCATGTTTATGCACATATCCAAATTTGATGCTACACATGAGAGATAAATTAAGATGTTAAACTACAACTTGTTTATAAAGTCTGAGACAAATGCTTTGTTGCCTTATGGGGTATGGTGGCAGGTAGCTTCTTTTGTTAGATAGCTATCTACATTCAATCATAAAGATAATCCCTAATGTAGTATTATTTAATTTTCAATTAAAACGTCGTCTTTTTTTATTTTTTATTTTTGTCGAAAAGAGAAATTACATTCAAAATAGAAAAAGTACGCCAACCTAAGCTATAAAGTTGAGGTAACAACTTGCTTACAAGAATTACATCCTATCCATAACAATTTCGCTATCAGAAATGGAGTTTAAAGCTAGCAATTCAAACTATCAAAACAAAGTGTCGTTATTTAATGAATAACTAATAGAATAGACATATAAGCTTTTATAATAATTACATCAAACCAAACAAACAAAGACTCACAAAGATGACGTCCACAGCACCACAAAAATTGCCCCAAGCACACCCTAACATTACAAAATCCAAATATACTAAATAAAAATACCAAAAACAACGAAACAATGCAAATTACTTCCAAACCAAAACCAAAACCAACAATTAATAGCAACCATGGCCTAATTCTCAATCTGAGAAAACTTACCAACGTAAATGGGGCACAAGACATGTTAAAGATGTTATTAAGTTTTTCTACGTGGGTGCTTGACATCAACAGGTGACCAGCTTGCCACTACTCACACTAGAGCCTTTCTCCTTATTAGCCATCCTAGAGTTATTCCTTCTAGTTTGAATTAAAGTATCCACACTGAACCCTAGGTTATTTAACCCTCTATCACCATAACCCGAGCAAAGACTAACTCCAGAGCCATTTCTAGCATGGTCAATAGGAGACATTGCACCCTTGACATGTTCAGGAGTGCACATGCTTAAATCAACTCGCAATCATTCTCCAAAGTTAGCATGCCTACTATCAAACCTTACATTCAAACCACTAACAGACCTACACACCTTTATATCATGCGTGATCAATCCATAATAATAACATAAGTGTGGCAAACACTCATACCTAAAATCAATCCCTACAACCCCAGGTCCAGAGTCATTACCAATCAAAGGAATTTCACACAAGGTAGAAAAGCCTCGAGGAGAACAAGCTTAATTTTTACCCTCACAAATTTTACAAAATTATTTTTCAGAGAATAGAGGTCATAAATCTAAACCATTTATGACCTCCTCCATGGTAAACCAAAACAAAGCCACAAATAGGTTCAAGAATGTCGTGTAAGAACAGGGAAGTAGATAGCAACACTTGAACCACACCAAATGCACACAAGGTAGAAATTGGTCCAAATAAGTTGATTGCCTTCGGAAAAGATGTAAGTTAGCTATATAGCTTGAAGAATTTGAAGAAATATTGGACAGATCGATGAAAAATCTAAAGAAACGGAGAGGATTAGGATGCATAAAATTAGCAAAATTGAAACTTAGTTTTTCAAGAGGGATTTTTTTTGTAATTGTGTAGGTATTCTTTATAAGAGCTACTCCTTAGCAAGCATTCCATCTAATGAAGAATACAAATTCTTACGGGACATTAACCATCACAAACCATTTCCATTAATTCAGATTTCATAACAACAAAAAGAAAAGAAAGATGACATTGATTTTTCTAAAACATCATCTATTATTCTCTAACATAGTATTGATGTCGATTTTTTCTAAACATTAGGTAGGAATTTTCTTTGTGGATTTGCAAGATGAAACAAACTGCTATGAACTTGGGCCACAATGAGGGTGGTCTTTAACCCTATGATGCTTGAGTCAGTTACAAGATGATGAAGTTTAGAAGAGATTTTCTTATCCTATGATTATGAGAAAGTTTATGTTTGAATGTAATTCTTTATTATATGAGAGAAAATCTATTTCATATCTAATTGTAATTGTGTGTGTCTATATATATATTATAGGGAAATGAGTTAACTTGATAAATATTCCTTATTGAAATAGGATTGGCTTGTTATAGCATCATGTAAATCTATCAATGATTATCTCTTTAGGATAATTAGGGGATAATTATATGGCCTTTATATTATTGATATTATTTTGTGGTCACATTTATATGATGACTCAATGTTTATTGGGCTTGATCCATAAGGCTTTTTGTATACTAGGACCATTCTTTGCTTGTTAAGTGGGATGCACTAGAGTACAAGATTAGTCAGAACATGTTATGGACTTTTGGGCATTGTGTTTTTCCCACCTTAGTGCTCTCAAAGGGGATTTGGGTTGATTTATGGAATATACTCATAGGGTATTCTCACATGCCTTTTTTTTAAATATTTCCTAAGGAGGCAAACACCATTGGATGATATGTTATGAATGGACACCTTTTGGAGTGTTACAATCTAATTTGCTGGTAGAGTGAAACTTTGTATTGCATACTTTATCTCTTAAGCAAAAGTTTTGGACATATACACATATATATCCTTGGTCCTTATTCAAGCACTTCTTTACTTGTAGTTTTGTTTCTGAACCTAATAGTGGTCCCATTTATTTTTGAGATTGTAGGCCTTTGAGTTGATGTGTTAGGATAAAAGGATGTATTAGCAAAGAGTAGTCCTAAACCTTAGTCGAGACAATGCATGAAAGACAAGGCATGATTGCTCGACCTATTTTGCTAGCCATTTATACATATGATCATGTTCCTATCTAGCCACACCATAGCTTATTAGCCACAATCCTAGCTAGCCACTTCCTAATCACCTGACTATAGTCTTGGCAAGTCGTTTTCTAATCGACCGAACACATTACTGGTTAGCCATGTCCATTCCCGAATGAACACTTGGCCATGGCTGACCACGTATTGTCTCGATAAGCCATACTTAGTCCTAGATGACCCCACCTAGTCTTAGATGGTCATGTTTCATATTGGCTAACCACCTTTGGTCCTGACTAGTCACTTTTGGCCCTAGTTGGCTATAAGTTGTATGGTTTTGTCCCATCTTACTGGATGATGGTTCGATGTCTAAGCGATCTTTGACTTGTATACTCATGGCCTTATTTTCTATCCAAACCTTGTTATATTTGCCTAAATTTTTCTAATTTGTGGCTATTTATTGGTCTACGTGTTGCTTGGCTAAACCTTCAATCTATTAACCCCTACCAGGAATGCTTGAACTTATCAAGTGGTCTAAGAATGAAATGTCTCAACTTAGAAAAGTATTTGTACTAGAGAGTTGATGAAATGTCCCATCTTATGAGGGTGTTGAATAACAAAGTCCTAAACTTCCATTCAATTCTAACACTAATAGAATAACTTATAAATAAGTTAAGAATATTGATGTCAACAAATAATTAATGGTGAGAAGTATTGAACTATTATAAACAATTTAATAAACATAATTTCTAAATTTTGATTGTTTTTCGTATTTAGATACAATATATTCCATTTAAATATTTCATAATTATAAGGAAATAAAATTTGAAGTATTTACCTTTGATTTTACCTGCCTCCTTCAGAATTTAGGTTCCAAAACAATTCTTAGAGTAGTAAAGAAAAGAACGATGATTGGAAATATTGTGTTCATGCACCATAGATATATCTCTCGCAAGGTAACAAGATGTTTACAAATGATGTATACACCAACCTCTATTCATCACCTCTTCCATTTGGTTTGTTGTCAAAAATATTAGGTTGAATTAGGCAGTGTTGGTAATCAAGACTAACAAAGGAAAAAATTATTATACCCATACTCTAAGTGATCAAGGCTCCGTCTATATGATCCATCATGTGGGATAATACGACTTACTAGGCAATATACTATCTTGTGTAGCTCATCTTGACAAATAATATCTTAAACTATGAGCCTTTGAGAGACGTGGCTTATAATATGCGATGTGGAAGGTGCTCAAGACTTTGTAGTCTAAATTATGACATCATGTTACAAGGGGATGATGCGACGTAGAAGGCAGTGAACTATCCCATCCAGCGTAACCCTAAGGCGCATCCTGGACTATTATGACTTAAATGTTGAAGTGGAGATTACGCGGCCTGTGGGGTGGCATTAATGCAAACATCATGGCATATAAGGCAACAATATGGACTTGGAAGGTATAACTATAGACTACGCAACTTGGTAGGCTATGATCTAGACTATAAAACCAATGAATGGGCATTATGGTAGCATAGGCATTGGAAGATGCTGTGGGGAGTCTTGGAAGTATGGATGCAATTTTCTAGTTGCTACTATTATTGTGAGGGTCATATTTTTGATTTGTGAGTACCTTTGGTTTGCATTCAGAGAAGGACTTGCTTACAAAGTAGATAGGTCTTTGGACACCATTATCATATTTCACTAAGGTTGTGGTGACAACTATTTCTAAGGCTGCTATGTATAAGATGATGACATCACCTAGTTATGGACTAGCCAACATTTGTGGGCTTTTCACTACTTTCTCACAATTTTGTCCTAGGAAAAAAAATATTTTCCACATAACATTTTAAAGAAAGATGTACATTTGTAGGTAGCATGAGAGATTAAGCGATTCAAAGTAGCCACTATTCCCATTAGCCTCTAGACTTCTTTGATAGTCTGGAGGTTTCATATCTATTAATTATTTTATTTTCTCAAGGTTGGCATCAATATGCCTTTGGTTACCATAGACTGTAAGAATTTTCCTGAGCCTACCCCAAATACACCCTTATTTAGGTTTAATTTCTTTCCCTACTCTTGAAGAATGTCTAAGGTCTCACTCAGATGGGTGACATGATCTTTGGTATACTTGCTTTTTACAATCATATCATCTACATATACCTTAATCGAGTGCCCGATAAGGTCCAAAAAAATTTTGTTGACTAACCTTTGATATGTTTCCCCGATATTTTTCAAGTCGAAAGGCATAACTTTTTAACAAAACAACCCCTAATCATTCATGAAACTTTTCTTTTGTTAATCAGGTCCACACATACAAATTTGATTATACTAGAGTATGTATACGTGAAGGATAAGGTAGTGTGTCCTACCATGGCATTCATAAGCTTATCTATACAGGGCAATGGGAAACTGAATTTTGACAAGCCTTATTCAAGTCTGTGAAATCCATACACATCCGCTATTGTCTATTGGCTTTCTTGAGCAAGAAAATATTGGCTACTCACTTAGGATAGTACAATTTGGTTACATATCCACTCAAGATAGTACAATTATGTTATGTACCCAACTTTTAGGAATTTTTCAACCTCTACTTTCATGGAAGAATATATTTCCTGATTATATGACCTTCTCTTTTGTCTAATAGGTTTCAACTTTGGATCCATATTGAGGTAATGCATTATCATTCCTCAACTAATGCATGACATGTCTTCAAGGGACCATGCAAACATATCCCTATTTTCCCTATAGAACACGTACAACTTCTCATTTTTGTTTAACGGTAATGATGTGCCTACATGGACAATTTTGTGAGGCTTAAAGTTAAATAGGACCAAGAGACGCGTTTGTTTGATTTGTTCATATACGAGAATGTGCCTCTATTGAGGATTAAGTTTTGAGTAAAGCATAATGGAGGATGGAACGTTATGATATGGCATTAGCTCAGGTTCATTATGCACGACCAGACGGTGGTCGATCGATAAGGGTTGTGTGGTATGGGTCTACCTAGTCAGTAGTTATAGTTGAACAGTCTACTAGGAAGTAATTCTTATCTTAGGTGGCACTTCTTGGTTAACCATGTCCTAGCCAATGGTGGCATTTGGTCTAGAACTCAGGTCCCATCGTGGATGATCATGTAGCAAGTTAAAATATACATGGTTGTAGGTATAGCCTTGTGCACTCAAAGAATTGGACAATGTCACATGGATATTATTTGGGGGCAAGGACTAGTCGAAGAGCTAGTGGCTCTGGTAAGTGCTATAAGATGGCCAAGAGTGCATTTTCCCTCAAGTCCAGACAGGCTTTGTCTTAAGCCCTCATCTTTTTGACCTACCAAACCTTTTTATGGGAAAGAAGGTCTAGGTTCAACATCTGCATTTTTGGAAGGCTACGTAAAAATTAGAAGGACTTGCAAATGAAAAGCCTATTGGTTGGAAGGTTGGAACTTCTGACTATTAGTCGGGGTATGAACAGTAGAGCTAGTTGACTGGTCCATGACCTCTTTTGAATTTTGTGACAATGGTAGACATGATGAATATTATGCCTTCTTTTGGAAAACTTTGCTACTCCTTGGTGTCTTTTGCGATGACCAATATGAATTTTTTATAGATAAGGAAACTGAAGAACTATTTAAAAGTCCTATAATTTTATGATCTTTTCAACCGAGTAAACCACATTTTTTTCCCCAAATGGTACCAATCGTTGATGCTGATTTTTGTCAATATTAGGTAGGATTATCTTTCATAGATTTGCATGATGAAACAAATTTTTAGCATCTTGAACCATTGTTGGGGGATGGTTTTTGGCCTTCTGATGCTTAAGTCAATAACAAAAAGATGGAGTTTAGAGGTCATATACGATCTTGTACTATGATTATGAGGAAAGATCTTGTTAGGCTATGATTATCTGTTATGAATGAGAATATGTATTTCATATCAAATTGATTGTGTACAGATGTTAATATATATATAAAAAATAGTTAACTTGATAATTATTCTTTCTCAAAATAGGATTGACTTGTTGAAGCATCATGAACATCTGTTCGTAATTATCTCTTTAGGATAATTAGGAGATAATTATTTGACTTTTATCTCTTAATTGAGAATATATTGTAATCATGCGTATCTGATGACTTAACACTTATAAGATTTGGCCCATAAGATTTTTTATTGATTGAGACTAATATTTACTTGTCACATAGGATGCATCAAATTACACCCAATAAATGGCATTTATGGTGTAAATTGTATTGTGTTTTTTTTAATGGATTCAAGTTGTGTTTATATTAGCGTATTGGTTTATACAATAAAATAAAATAAAAAATAGATAACTTTTGATAGTGAAGTTTATATTAGCGTGTAGAGATTATATATAATTGAATTAACTCTAAAATAATATATTTACATAATTAGTATATGTATACTCTATACATAAATGAATATAAATTATAGATAGTGCATATATATAACATATATAAATGTTATTTACAAGTCACAATTTAACATGTTATTTTGAGATCAATCTTAATTTAATAACGTAGAACTTGTACTTGCTATTTAAGGCTCGAAGTCAACTTTTGATTATGTATAATATTTATTATCTAATACATAAATGATTCAATTATTCAACTAATTTAATTTTTAACTACTCAGTAAATCAACATATATTATTTTTCTTATATGTTTTTTATGAGATGAGAAATGAAAATACTAAAAAAAATTAAATTTATTAAGCAATTAAGGATAAATTATAATGCAATTATATCTTAATTATATAATAATTATGTTTGTGTGGTATTGAAATACCAGTCAAGATTGTTACCGTTACATTTTAATAAAAAATGATAACAAAATTGTTATTATATTAAAAAAAATCAATTTGATTGGTTTTCTCCTTAGGCTGGCGCTGTCCTTATCCTCTAAAAAATCTAAAATGTTACAAAATGACATACATAATCAGAAGGAAAAACTAAAATTAAGATAGTACGCTGAAACTTTCTGTGTAATTTTAACCACATTCGTTAATCTAAACAATGGCGAAATTTTAGTGCAAGGGACAATAACATCAAATTTCTTTGTAAGTAGCTTGTTAAATTTGCATGAAGGGTTTTATTTTAGTAATGGAAATTGAAAAACTTGCCCATGCACACAGACATTACAAAAATGGTTATGGAGACATGAAGTAATTCTTTCAATGTTGTTTAAAAAAAATGAATCAAAACCATTGAAATTCTAGTACACAAAACTTGATGGTATCTTTTTCAGTTGTCTTAACATAATTTCTAATAGAATTCATTTTTAAAATTCAACATGATACATGTATCTTTTTCTCAATATTAAGGAAACTAATCTTAATTATAATTATTATAAAAGAGTGAGTTTGCACTTATATAAAAATAAAAATCATAACCCATATACATAAGGCAAATCTTTTGTGTTTTTATTAGCATTTTTATGTACAAAATACAAAATTTATTTATTTTACTAGTGTTTTGTCTTTTTCTGTGTAATGTCAATGACTAATAGTCTGTACTACACACATTCGCATGTTTAATACACATCACGATAGTTGGTTCTGTTAGTATACATGATAAAATGTCTTTAGTGTTTTTGTTTCTTTTTTTTCAGGTATCCGGAGAAAATTACTTTGCAATTTTTTGAAATAAAAACAAAAACTTTTTATATGCTTGTCAGGATCTCGCTACCCTTGGTCAAGGAGTGGGTAACGATTATTATCCTCATCGGAGTATGGTTATTACCCTTGGGACCATAAGTGGTAAGGCTTGTTGCCTTAGGCGACAAATGACCTACTAGACACCTTGATAGCTTGAAAATTTCTATAAATATCCCATCTTTCAATTGTTTAACTAATAAAAAAAACATGAAAAAATTCATTCAGTTTTGAAACTCGTTGTTTACAAAAAAATTAAACTATTTTATGATTTCTAATCGCTAATACTTTGAGTGTGTTTCTGATAGGAGTGATTCAAGAATGTTTTATACAAAAACTATTTTATCGGGTTTGGGTTAATTAAAAGTGAATTAACACATGAAACTTAGAATGTATGCTTAGGTCTTGAGCTTTGGATAAGCCATATCCTTAGGTTTCATGTTACTGACTGTTGGTGACTATTCATACCATTTAGTTGTGGTAATGCTTTAGAGGAAAACTGAATTAGTGGATTGTTTACTGTTGTATAGTTGATCTAAGCAACCCAAGGATGTTATCACATAGGTAGGAATTCTATGTGAATTTACCTTATTATATCTATGTATGCATCCTCTACTATTTAGTTAATACAAGCATAATTCTATCGAAGTATATTCCAACATATGAGATCTTGTTTTGATTGGAAAGCGTTTATTCTTCCTATTGTATGTTGCCTTATTTCTACTATTCTACATTTTTGATCTACCATTACTTTCTCTACTTAGTATCTTAGTATAAGTAAACTATCCATCTATCTATTTAATTTATTTATGCTTTATCTACTCGTTCTTATGTGTTTTGCTTTCTCTTTGTTATTTGTTTTCCGTTACTTGCAAGTTAGGTGTAAGTATCTAGGAGTCGTAACTCCTTACTACCCTGGTCGTTTACCAAGTGTTCGACTCTCTAAACCTAAAAAAAGACACGTAAAAAATTAATTCATAAAGTGTACTCTAATTATGAGTATGTGAAATCGTATAATCCAATTATATTAAAAATTAATTTTTATTTATCTATTTTCTAAATTAAGATGTGTGGAAATTTATAGACTAAAACTGGTGCTCATTGCCACCTTCATCGGTGGCTCTCTATGCACTCCTAATGAGGTCCCAAAGAGACCCAAAAAACTTAAAAAAAATTAGCACCTTTTCGTTGCCTGCTTGCAAAGTGGTGAGGCCCAACGAATTTAAAGAAAAAAAATTCAAAACTTTACGATTGATTTTTTTTCACATGAAATTTCCTAATACACCACTAAATTTTAAAATATTATTAAAAAATTCATGAAATTTTCATAGTTAATTATCAATTCTTGGGGTTTTACACAAATAATGCACCATTCCATGTTATCACCTTAAAGAAAACAATGAATATCATCAAGAGCACACTATCCATGAAATTTCTCACATCTAAGGTGTAAGGTTTATATGAGTATTATCGATATTTATGAACAAAATATATAAATATAATTTTAGTTTCTAAGTGTCTCTTAGAAGAATATTTTCAAATCGAAGAAACTATCAAGTCTTAACAATCACATCTTAGGTATATCTCTATTCCCATGCAAGTTAGATTGCATATTAGACACATGGAAATAATATAAAAATAAGCTACTTAGTCAATCGAGTAGTGACTAGATCGATCAAGATATATTACCTATTAAATTAATTATTTATATGACTAGATCAATCCATTTTTTTTAGAATTAAGTAATTGAGAAACTAGATCAATTAAGAGAACATTTGATCAATCATACTATATACTCGATCGATCAAGCACTTGATTAGATCGATCGAGCAGCTAAGGCTTTGATTATAAAACTTATTTTTAATACGAATTAAATTAACCTTTTACTATATTTTCCTTATTCTTAAAACTCAATTAACTAATTTTATGGACAATATATTGATTTTACTTTGACCTAAAGTACTTCAAAATATTTTATAAATATAAACCTAAGCTCACAATTGAAACTAACCACATAAGAGCTTAATTGTGCTTATTCTCTTCATCTTTTATTCTCTCTCCTTTTTTGCTAAAACTATTGAAGCAGGGCTTTTCATTAAGTTCATTTTTCAAATAATTGTAGTTGTGTTTGATGGAATAACATGCCTATAATAATTGAGATATTACGCTTTTAACTGATTGTTCTAGGATTGATAGTTGTTTTCAATTTATTTGATATATTATTTAAATCAACTAATTGGGGTTGTTAATTATTAAATCTAATCTAAGATACACACTTGTACTTGTGTTTATGTACTAAATTATTAGGTGCTAGTTGTAAGGTTTTGATTAACTCGTATGACTCGAGTTTGTCAAAATGTTGGTCTAGATCTTAGCACCTTTCTTGTAGAGACTATGATGAAAGCAACGACTTGTGAGTAGAGTAATTAGGGGTATTACTTTGTTGGATAATTTGAGTTCTAGCCTTGTAATTAGATACTTATTTTTCATAGCAGATAGTTAGGTTTCTTGATGGACCGCTGGTTTTCCTCTTAGGTTATTGGTGTGGCCTATGTTATTTCCACCTAAAGTTCTCGTGTGTTAATTTTTATATTTTTGATAAATAGATAATTAAATCTATAACTGAATAAATAAAATTTCATTTATTATCAAACCAGATCACTAGATATACTTAGTGTGCCTAGGATCTTGTTATGAAATATTTTATCGAGGTTGATACTTTAGATGTTAAGGAAATTAAATCTTCTTTTCTTTATGAATATAATGTTAAAAGTTTTCAAGAATTATTTTGTAAAGATGCTAAAGCCATAAAAAATAATATTGGCTTAAAATAAAAAAATAGAACAATTAAATGAACAACATAAGACACATATATGCTTTTTAAATAAATTACTAAAAGAAAAGAATATTTTGAAAGAATAAAATAATATTTTGAATTTGAGTCTTATAGGTTTGAAAGAAGAAAATAATAAGCTTGTTGAAGATAAATTAAAATTGGTGTAAGAACTTTAACAATCCAAGGAAGGTGTGGAGAGATTAAGAATTGGAGCTGAAAGATTGAACATAGTTCTTGATTATGAAAAACCAGTTGGAGACAAGAGAGGACTAGGATATGTAGATGAGGCTTCTACTCTATCATCTTCAAAAACAATTGAGTTTGTAAAACCCTTTAACACTTCTTCTTCACATGCTACATATATAACTTCAACATCAAAAATCAAATCTGTAAGGCCTTTTAACCCTACTCCTAATGTTACTCATTATACACAAAGAACAACTACACCTATGATTGAAAAATCTGTTAAGTTTATGCCTATTTGTCATTATTATGGTAGGATAGGTCATACTAGGTCCAAGTGTATATTTTCGATGAATGCTCCTAAATTTAATAATACTTTTCATGTTTCACATAGTAGGAATCCATGCATGTTGCATCATATTCTAATATAAGTGAAAATTATAATAACATGTTCAAAAATTCTACTAAACAACATGAAGTTGTTGGTTTAAAGAGGCATATAAAATTCAATACTTGTAATTCTATGACTAATTATCACCATACTATTATGCATATTGTATCTTCATTTTGTATGAATGAAAAATCTAAAGGTAAATCCAAGAATATGCATGCTAATAACAACTAAGGTATTTGATTTTCAACCTAAAGATATAAAGAAACCAAAACCCAAAAAAAATTGGGTTAGGAAAGATTCTCTCTTTCTGATCACTTGAACATTATTTATTCTTCACCTAGATACTTTTATTTGAATTTAGTCATTTGATTATTAATTTTTTTTAGTTTATTTAAATTTTGTCTTTAAAATTCAAAAATAAAATAAAAAATCCAAAAATAATAAAGGTGAATAGACTTGTTCAAATAATGAAATAAACTCAAATACTATATTTGGATCAAAATAATAAATATTTTATAAAATCAGATTTATTTTGATTAATTATTCATTGTGTAATTAAGGATCTTGTTTTGTATGCTTATGCTTCTCGTTATGTATGGTGATCGATGATAACCAGAACTCACTCACACAGTTATTGATTATATAAATATGTCATGATTAAAATTTATAATTAATTAGGTGATATATTAGAATTTGAAATAATTTTGATTGTAAAAACTATGGTTGAACTCTGTCTTTCACTATGTAAAATGCTACTATAGAGAAATACCTAGTTTTGAGAAGGCTACCTAATATGATGTGTAAAAGTTATTGCAATGACTAGAGAGGACAACTTGACAACTATTATGAAAGTCATCATAATAAGTACATTAAATCATGCATACTTCATTTGTAAAAGAAAAAGAATATGATAAAGACAATAAATAAATAAGTATATTTGATGTACAAAAAGAAAGAGCCACAAATGATTATGCAAAAAGAAAAATATGTAATTGTTTGGACATATAGCTCGACTTCTCTCTAGTTTATCTCTTTGTAAATCTGATCAATCCCAACAGTAACCATTACCTCATACAAAAATGATAAAAGAAAATAAATATGATAAATAATGAGAAGGAATAAAAAAATTAAAGGTCTCTCTTAGTAAGAAAAAAGTTGTTATATACAAGTATGATTTCAATTGAAATTTTTGCATGATTAGTGATGCTCTTTACTTTAATTTTTTTATAACTAATTATAAATTGATAAATAAAAATACTACTATAATTTAATACTCATTTCACTTAGAGTAATTTTCAATATATCACCATATTTGATAAAAAACAATGTGTACTTTATGGAAATATTTATACATGCTATGAATAATCTAATTTTATTAAAGAAATTTTTTATTCCATAATATGTTATTTGAGTGAAGTTCATATTTGAATAAATATACTATCATTATTCAAAAAAATAAAGAATGAAAACAAATTATTTTTAAATTTTGTGTGTTTATTTGAAAATTTTAGGTGTTTTTAGGACTTAGGGTAATTTTTTGGAATTTGCAAAACTTATGAATGTCAATCGATTGAGTATGGACTAGATCGATCGAGGTATGAATGTCGATCGATCAACACTATTATCAATCGATCGTTCGTGTTAGGTTTATATACCTTTCTTCTTTTTCCTTCCCCCATGCAAACCCTATCCCTTATCTGCCCAATTTTGTTTTACTCAAAATTGCACCAAAATTACTCAATTTTGTTTCTAATTCAATCATAATTGATTGATAAACTCTTCCCTAGCATCAAGCATTACAAAAAACATCAAATTTGTACAAAAATCATAAAAACTTGAATTCTCCATTTTTCCTCACTTTTTCACGAAACAAACACCCCTTTTGAAATTTTTCTATAATTTCCTCCTGAAATTTGTGCCATGATCTTGTTTATATAGTTTTTGGGGAAAAATTTCTTTTGGTCAATCTCTAATAAGAGGGGTATTTTCATCATTTTGGTTATGTGCTCATTTTTTTGCAATGGTTGCGAGACGATGTGAACTACCTCTAGGTGCTCCCACATCTCTTTCATCCTAATGGTGGGATGACAAATCAAAATTATGGTATATCACTTCTTTTTTTAGATGCCCTATTTTATAAGAATATGGGATTACATTAATAGAATTTCATGAGATCAGTATAACCCAAGCCATTAGAGATTTAGGATAGTTATCTCTATTTACTTCTGTTAATTATGTTGCCTATCCCTAGTATTTGAATTATATGCCAACATAAATTCCAAAATCCATAACCTAGGGCTAATAAGTTATAAAGTTTTTTTCAGAAATAAAACCGTTGATATCTTGGCCCAGAGGATCAACAATTTTTTAGCCATAAAAAATACTAGGGGCTCCGATCTTAAGATAGATTAGTTTAAAGTTTCCCTTGAAGCTTTTCTTACCAAAAGTTTTGGTTGACCAAATGTCAGCTTTAGTGCAAAGTGACTATTTATGTTGGGTGATTACATACCCTTTTATCGTGTGTTGAACAAAATGGTTTGTGCTAACCTATTATCTTTAAAGCACTTTGTTGATATTACTCTCATATATGCAAATATTTTATACTAAATTGGAAAAAAAGATTGCATTTGATGTAAGATCAATAATTCAGGATGAGATTATAAACCAATCTTAAATTCTCAACCCGAAGATTGGACTTCTCTATGTCTACCTTATCACAAAGTAGATTCTCACTGTGGATGTATAACAAATGAGGGATTTTGACATTATTCGCTTGTTTGGTGACATTGGAAAGTCAACTATTTCAAGATCATCTACTCATACTTCAAAGAGACAGAGGGCCACTGATGTTGTTGCTAGTGGAAAAGGAGCCACTATAGTTGGTATAAGTAGTGGAGGAGCTACAAATGACTTCTTCACGGATAAAGATATGGAAAATATACTCGATCTTGATCTTTCTTGTTTGGGATTATTTGAAAATGAGGTGAGGATGAGATTGGGAAACTTGGAATAGAAAGTGGTTGAAATGGATCAAAGATTGATAAACATTAATAAATCTCAAGCATAAATATTTTCCATGATTAAGAACATCCATTTTGATGACTTTATGAAAGTAAACTCATCAGTACACTTTTCTACTTAAGATTTATTTGTTTTATTCAATCAGTAATACTTTTAGGGTTAGAAATATTAAAGTATGAACTTTTTAGTAAAAAGAGGTGAAATTATATTTTTTGAGAATGTTTTTCAAATTTTTAATGCATGACCATTCCAAAAATGCCACATGGACACCATACAAGCACAAGAGTTGACCAATCGTCACCATGTGGATGCCACACAAGAAAATAGGGCTACTAAGAGCACTTCTCATGTACCAGGTGATGTAGGTCTTACCATGTGTCAACATGATGTTCGTTCTGAGTTTTATCGAGTGATCAATGGTCGTGCCATGCATCGCCATGCAATTCATATGTTCGTTTCACCATGGCACTACACAATTCATATATGCAAATCATAGTGTTGCATGTGGTGCTAACTCAACACTTGTTGGCCCCAACCAGTTCATCCCGCCATGCATCGCATGCTGATTCACCCATGCCATTTGTCACAATCCCATTAGCCAACACTATTTTATTTCTATTTTTCATCTCAACTTTTGATATAAAGCTGATTTGATTATCTGAATTTCATATAAGCCTAATTTAACCTTCTAATTGCCCCAAAAAACCTAATGAATCAAAAATTATCAAATTTCTATTCATTTTTGAATCCAAGAAGAGAGAAAAGTACAGAAAAATTCAAAAGAAAATACAATTTTGGTAGAGATTCAAAAGGTGATTGGTGCTACAATTCAAAAGATTCACTGTATTTATTCTTTTTTTCTTTTCTTTATCAATCTTCATATCTTTCTTATTAAAATATATGAGATTTGTGAACAAAATCATGTATAGCTAATTTATTAATCAAGAGGTCTTATGAACCCAATTTTCTACATGTGATGATCTAATATTTTACCCCAATAATGATTTAATTTAATTATATTATTTAATCTAATTTTTATACTATTAATTATTTTTTGGCCAACAATTCATATGTAGGGATAATTAAATAGATTTAAGAAAATTATTTAATTGTTTGTCTTGATTAAATAACATGCATATATAGTTTATAGAAATATATATGTATATAATTCTTATATATGTGATCCATAATGGATGAAGTTAACGAGTAATATGCAATTTAATTGGTATGAGAGTGTGATTATGTTAATTACTATATGATGTATAGTTTAATTGAGATATGAATACATGTTAGGTTAGATTCAATTGATCATATAATTGATTGGTAATTATATTGGAGGAATTTTTGTGATTTATATGTTTAGAAAATTCAAGGATTAAATATTCCTATATATTTTTTCATATATGTTCTTAACTACAAATTTTGTGCTAATTAATTACTGCTATTTATTTTTAGTTATTTTAATTTTGTTTTCTTAAAACATAAAAAATAAAAAATAAAAAATTAATCTTTGCTTTTTTATTTTTAAAAATTAGTTTTTAATAACATAATCTCCGTGGGATTGATATTTTCTTATTATGATATTATTTATTGTGATATGTACACTTGGGTATTCATTGTATACAATTTGTGTCAATCGCATTCACACTATAGGTTTCTTTCTTCAGGACAATGATTTATTTTTTATATTTAGTTCTATTTAGTATGTTTGGAAGTAAATTTATTTATTTTTATTTTTTTAAGGTGTAATTGAAATGGTTTGTGAAGTGAAAAAAATTATATAATTCAATATACTTGATGTTTGATTCATCTATCTGTATTTATCTTTGGTATGTGTTTCTTTATTCATATGACAAAAAGGGTGAGAAAATTCTTACAAAAAAATGAACTTTAATTAAAACATAAAAAATGTGATAGTTAATTTAGAGGAGATTTTTATTTTTGAATTAATTTGAATTTTTTGGATACTTAATATAGGAGGAATTATTTTTAATTTATATCATTTTGTTTAGTTCTTATTTGATCATTCTTCACTTTTTTATTATTAGATATATTGAACTATTATGAGTAAAAAGTCCTTTGGAACAAGTTGTTTTCTTATTAGTGTTCTTGGTTTTTAGTGTAAACATAAGTTTTCGAGATTTAAATGAAGTTGGTTTCATCTGATCGTAGGATAGTAACACTATGTAAAATTTAATTTTCCTATGAGCATTATGTAGTAAGAGAGAAATTTTATCACATGAATATGTTAAAGGGGGAGATTGTAAGGTTTATATGAGTATTGGTGATATTTGTGAATAAAACATATAATTATAATTTTGGTTTCTATGTGTGTCTTATAAGAATATTTTCAAACTGAAGAAAATATCGAGTCTCAAAAATCACATCTTAGGTATATGTCTATTCTCATGCATGTTAGATTGCATATTAGACATATAGGAAAAATGTGAAAATAGGCTACTCGATCGATCGAGTAGTGACTAAATTGATCGAGCTATATTACCTATTGAATTAATTATTTATATTACTACATCAATTGAGGGATTAATATTTGATCAATTGAGCACTAGATAGATCGAGATTAATGACTATATCAATTCATTTTTGAGAATTAATTAATTGATACATTGGATTAATAGAGAGAAAATTCGATCGATCGAGTACTTAATTAGATTGATCAAGCAACCTAGGCTTTGATTTTAAAATCTATTTTTAATACAAATTGGATTGACCTTTGATGAGTGCTCAAAAAGCACTAAAATAAACAAGATTTTATGTACATTAATTGATTAAAAATATATAAATTTATATGTTTTATCATATATTTATATAAATTTGTCTTTTTCAGAATCACGGGTATTTTTATTGTTTTTCAGGTATTTTGGCTTTAAAATGCAATTTAAAGACTCAAAAAGGAATACTTGAAGCAATACATCACAAATATATTAATAAATACGTGGGAAAAGGTCAACAAATATGGAAAAATTGGACAAAATGGGTCGAAAAGGTCAAAAATGTCAAAAAGGAGAAAATCACGCCGGAGCGACCCGTCTGCGCGCTTGGCTCGGTAGCGCCGAGCTGCAGGTGTGACTCTTGTTCATCCATGCAAAACTGGCGCGCGGATCACATTGTTCATCCGCGCCTGGCTGTGAATCTTGTTCATCCGCGCCTGACTATTTGTAGTCTTGTTCATCCGTAGAAGTGCTGTAATGACGACCCTGCGTCGCGCGGCTCCAGTGACCCCCTCCATGGCGCCAATGGCGTTTTTGCCCCATTTTCCGCGTCACGGCCGCCAATGGCGTCATGCTTGACATCATTGATGACCTTTCGCCATGTCCATTCTGGCGTTTTGCATTTTTACATTTTTTACATTTTTTACTCATTTTTCTCTCCATCCTCACCTATAAATACCCCGGCTTCCCTTAACTTCCAAAACACACCTCAAAACACACTTCTCTCTTCTTTCTTTCTCTCCATTTCTTAGTTTTTAGTTTTTTTTAGTTTTTCTTATGTTTTAGCTAGTTTTCTTATGTTTTAGCTAGTTTCTCTTAGTTTTAGAGTTCTTCCCTTTTTGGGAAGAACTAGTTATGTTTTTGTAATTTATTAGCTTTTTGATTCAATAAATGGAAGTCCAAATTCCGCTTGGAGGTTTTTCTTAGCGGGGAATAAGCGTCGAAGTTACGTAAGGATTTTATTTTCTTTCTGATTATTTTTATGCTTTATTCTTACATGTTATATTTAATTTATGTACGTGATTAAATTTATTGTGCTAGTATTTATAATTATGATGTAATAACAACGTTGTTATGCTTGCGAAATATTAAATAGGTAAAAATCTCTAAAATGAATTGATTTTATTTTTATTCAAGATTTTATATTAAGAATGTTAGAGAAATATATTATTTTTCATTACAAACTTAAATCTGAAAATTAGATTTTAAGGTTTAGTTATCGATCTGCGATTTAGAGTAGTGTTCTTTTCTTTGTTGGTACAATCACCCGGTAGTTAGAGTGAAGCTCTATTTCAAAAGTTTTTGTACAAATTATTATCTGAAAATGTATTAATGACAACATGTTTTCGGTAGTGGTTTTAAAACTTGAAAGTTAGTGCTTTCGGATAACTAAATTCTTAGGTTTAATTTGGACACCTTGAATAAAGTTTAAAATTTGTCTAACCGCCCAAATGTAGCATTTAAATGGTTCATTTTCAATCTCTTAGAAGAAGGAATTAATTTAATTAACCAAATTAGTTATCAACCCTTCCAACTGTAGGTGTTAATTGATTTGTTTAGTTAACAAAGAATATCTAACCCGCCCAAAGGTGGTATTCATACAAAAAAGGAGAATCAATAAATATCAATTAGTATCTTTAATAACCTAGATAATATGAGCAACCATAATTAACTTAGTTATTATATCCATAAATACTCCACTATTTATAAAAGATAAAATTTGCATGAATGTTTATTGAATCTGTGTTTAATTTTCTGTAATTAGAGTAAAAACATAAAAAACCCAAAACATCGTGACAGGATGTTTAGGATTTAATTTCGTTTTTAAAAGTTTGAATAATAAATTAAAAACCACATACATTCCTTCCTTAGATCGACCTTGGGAGTATACTTATTATTTTCTACGAAATGATTCGTGCACTTGCGAGAGGTTTATAAAGATAAAACCAAAGTATTGGCAGGATCGGCGATGCCGGTTTTCGTTCAAGTTTTTGGCGCCGTTGCCGGGGATGACTCCGTTGCGGGGATGGCATCAAAAATTTTGGCAATCCCGATTCTGCTCATCAAGTTTTTGGCCATCAAAGTTTTTGACAATCCCGATTCTGCTCATCAACCTTTTACTATATTATCTTTATTTCTTAAAACTCATTTAACTAATTTTATGGACAAGATGATGATTTTACTTTAACCTAAAGTACTTTGAAATCTTTTTTAAATATAAACCTAAGCATACAATTAAAACCAACCACACAAGAGTTTAATTATTTGCCTATTTTCTTCATCTTTTATTCTTTCTATTATTTTCTAAAACTATTAAAATAGGCTTTTTCATTAAGTTAATTCATCAAATATTTGTGGTTGTATTTCTAGAGTTGTTAGTTATTTTTCGATTTATTTAATATATTGTTTAAATCAACCGGTTAAGGTTGTTAATTATTGAATTTGCTATAAAACACATACTTATACTTGTATTTATGTCTTAACTTTTTAGGTACCAATTATATGAGTTCGATTAACTCGTTTGTTGGAACGTTAGTTCAAATTCAAACGCCTTTCTTGTAGAGACTATGATGAACGTTAGTTCAAATTCAAACGCCTTTCTTGTAGAGACTATGATGAAAGCAACGATTTGTAAATAGATTACTTGGGGGAATTACCTTGCTAGGTAGCTTGAGTCATATCCTTGTAATTGAATACTTATTTTTCACATTGGATAGTTAGATGGTTCGATAGATCGATGATTTTCTCTTAAATTATTGGTGTGATCTATGTTGTTTCTACTTAAAAAAATATCATGTATTAATTTTAATATTTCTACTAATTAGATAATTAGATTTATACGTAAATAAAAGAACTTTCACAAAAATTCATGCAAAGAACTCAACAATTGTGAATAAAATGTGTACATATTGTTTTTAATTTATCTCAGTTGATAACCGTAGAGAAACCCAAACTTTTCATGCCGATGGAAAAAAAAAATACATTAATGGAATAGGATTGGAGATCACGTTTCCCGCTTCATCCATTCTTCAAACCCATTATTTTATTATATATATATATATATATATATATATTTACCCTAAATCAAAACATTTTTAATTGAAAATGTTTGGTACTATCCACGTGTTTGATATTATCTGCGTGGTAATTGTAACCTGGTGTGTATCTTAACGAACTAAAATAAGTGAATTGATTATAATCTCATACCCATATAGTAGTAAGTAGTTTTTACCAAATCACACAAACTAGTGCAAGCAACCTCTCGTACGTGATTTGGTGAGCGTGAATTGTACTAAGTTTATCTAGTCGAGGTCATTGTCCTCCAATATGCCACCTTATAGTACTAAGTTTATCTAGTCGAGGTCATTGTCCTCCAATATGCCACCTTATAGCTAGTTACGACCTAATTAAGGAAACTTATTTAAGTGACTTGAATCTTAGGCATGTCATGTAGTGTCAAATACAACCTAATTGAGATAACCCATTTAAGTAACAATGTCATGTAGTGTTCATGTCTGTTATAACACAAGATCTACTGTTACACAAGACCTGTCCTTGTTACACCTCGAGCATAGCATTATCGACTGGATCATTAACATATGTAAGGTTTCATTTGTATATGTTCAACCATACCAATTAACTAAGGATCTAAATATTTATCACTTGAATCCTATTACATTAGTTATTTTTCAAATAGAAAATAATATTGATTCTCACTAAATTAAGTATTTATTATGAAAACACAACATTATAAATATAACAAATTTTATTTTGATTACAACTAACAAAACTTTATATGCAAAATCTTATTATCTATTAAACTTAATTGCAAGTATTTTTTTTGGCATAAAAGTTATTTATTGAAACATATAATATATAATTAAATATATATTTTTTGTTGGATATGTTATCTTAATGGTATTATTATTTAATTTTTAGTACCTTTTTTTACCAAAATTTTGGAGATGGTACCTTGTTGGTATCCTATTTTAAAAAAAAATGTATTAATTTGATGCAATTTATTATTTAACTGAAGATTTTTTACATATATAAAGGGTATTTTTGGATAAATTGATTGTCTCAAAATATCCTTGGAATATCAATTTAATTAATTTATTATCCAAAAATAACTTTTAAATATCATACTTATATTACATCATATGTAAAAGATCTCCAATTAAATAAAAAATTATATTAAATTAATATATTTTTTTAAATAAGGATACCATTAAGATACTATTTCTCTCCATAAAAAAATAATACTAAAAATAAAATGTTAATATTACTAAGATAATAAACATATTTTTACTAGTGAAAATCTCAAATCTCATATTTACTCAAATTACCTCGTGAAGAATCATATTCTCACTCTCACAAACGCTTAACTCAAGAGAATTGATGCAATCCTTGACCTACTTCACTCGGGGAATTAATGCAATCCCTGCCCTATTTTACTCGGGGAATTAATCGCGTAACTTTTATATGTGACATATAAGTCATTAAATTTTTTAATTTAAGATACCTTAGTCACATAACTAATGTCTATTTTTCATAATTATACGACTAAAATGTCTTTTTTTTATTATAAAAATAGACATTTTAGTTAAATAGGTATAACATTATATAACTAAAATACCATAATTTGAAATTTTAATGATTTATATATCCATATAAAAATTAAGTAATTAAAATATTGTAATAATATTAAGTAAGTAATCTCTAAAACTAGTCACCCTATTTTAAATATAGGATTGTTTTCATTTTTTTATTGGAACTTGAAGAGATACTTTTAATTGGCCTAGTATATAATTAAAATTGTCAAAACGCTTATGCCACGTACATATAAGATTGTAAGTATGGGGATAATTTTAGGAATAATATCTTAAATGCTCCTGAAGTTTGGTATATCTTCAATTATGCTCTCAAGGTTTATAAAATATTAAAAATACTCTTAGATTTTAATGGCGTTAATTTTTTTATCCATTACTATTTAGATTACTATTTAGACTACTATTCTTTGGCTTTGATACCAATTTTTATAGATCGATACAATTTTTAATCGAGGGTTAATATTAATCTAATTGATGGTCTTTGTTTATTTATTGAAGGCAATAATTTGTCTAAAAAGCTAATTACTTTTTTTTATAAGTCTAATTTTTTTTATATTCATTATAATTGCATAGTATATTATGTTCTTCATTACAGTGGTTGCTTAATTCTAATCCTAATCTATTAATTTCTTTTAAAATTAAAAACTATTCTTTCATTTGTTAAATCTAATTTTTTTAATTTATGTACTAATGATTTGATTTTCATAAAGTATTATTTTGATAAATCATATGTATTGAATGTATATTATGTTGTCCTATTCGAAGTATACAAACAAGTTTTTTTTATGTACATACAATGTATTTATACCCTTCAAAGAAGTAGTATCCAAATATTAAGTTGTTGAATTCTTCTTCCTATATTCTTATATATTTTTTACTAAAGTATTCTCTTAATGTCCTTGAAACTGGATGGTCTATGATGTTTGTGATAACTTTAATATAATATGTACAAATATCTAATAAGGTGTTAAATCTTTTAAAATTTTCAAGATAAGTTTCATAATCTTCATCTTTAAAATATTCATTTAAATGATAGAGATAACTTTTATCAAATGTTTCTAATAGAATTAGATTTTTTTCTTTGATTTTATTTGGAATTATTAGTTGTTTATTTCTAAAAATAGCTTCCATTTTCCTAGTTTAGCAGTATTATGTCTTACCGTAAGCAAATATTTAAACATTCAAGATTCTTAGCTGGCTTAAATTTATAATTATTATACCTGAATTTGATGAGTCCACCACGGTCTTCCCTTCTACTCGTCTTCTTTTGTTACACCTGGTATGCCTCAGCTTTGCTCAAACCTCAACGCCCTCTTGGCAATGGTGAGCCTTCTACATCCGTACATAAATGGTGTCCAATAGTTGACTTATTGGAGAAGAGCAACTAAACTCCATTTTATTCATAGGGTTCTTAGCCATTCATAATTACTGGGTATAACATTATTGGTTTTGAGATTTCTAAATAGATAGGTCTTCTATGCTAGAGTGTTTTAGAGTAGAGAGCTCGGAATTTCTGTGTGTTCGTATATGTTTTGAAATGAGAATAAGGGTCCCTTTTATAGCACAAGGAATCTCTGTTTACAATAATAAAATTATTATTTTACCCTTGCTTTAATAATTCATCTATTTTTTTACTTTAAAGGATAGCCACTACTTTTTTTCCTTGGCACATGTTGCCGACTAAGATGTGGGGCCTACATCATTATTTCTTTGATAGTCTTTTGCCGATAGCTTCTTTTCTTATATTTCTTTGTAATTTTCTGCCGATGGTTCCTTTGATGATGTTGATGATGACACATCTTTATCTTCTCGGTCTTTGATGTAAAGAATCCATTTCTTGTCTTTGGTGGCTTTTCTAGGATAGAAGTATAATACCTTACTTGTTTCTTGACCAATTTCTAGGTTATTGCAATTAAAATTGGTTTTGTATTTGGTAATTTTTTCACTATCTTCTTCTGACAAAGCTATGCTACTATGGGAAATGATGATGATTTTACTAGTTGAATAATTTACTTTTCTCAGAAGAATTGTCAATCTTTCTAAGTTCATAGTAAATTTGGCCTAGCAATTGACCTCTTAGTACACAAAGTTCTTCTATGTTTAATTCATTTTTTGGAAGTGCCCTTGGTTTAGGAACTTCTTTGTTTGTGTTGGAAATCCTTATTTTGATGAAGTGGTAGGGACTAATACTTCCTTCCTCATTCCAATCCATAATGAACTGAAAAATCTAAGATAAACAGGTTTATCACCTACTTTAATCTTCCTTCTGAAGTTCTTGATTGCTCTTTTAAAATTCTCTGGGAAATAATTTAACTTACTTAAATTAATTACTAGATATATATTTTCTATTAGTCCTATATGAAAGACTTTATACATAAATATTGGATAAACTCCTTCCAATTTATTGAATTACTTTATATAGAAAATTCCTTGTCTATAGTATAGAACTTCATATCTTCAATATGTTCTTGGGTAGGTTTTCTGGCCAAGTTATAGAGACTCAACCATTGTGGTTTGCTGAATTTCTATATTGGTCATTTTCATTTTCAATGATTGGAGTAGTTCTAGGAGATGTCTCCCTGAATAGTACTGAATGCTTTACTATTTTTGATGTCTCTAGAGGAGATGTTTCTCTAAATAGCACCCGAGGCCTTGCTATCTTTCCAAGATTTGTCAACCTACTTAGAGCTATTGGTTGTTGTTGTAATGTTGCAGAATAATTTCTTACTATTTCCTCTAGGGTTTAGTGTTTTGTAGTTGGCATAACTACCTTCTGCTTCTATTTTGTTGGTGAAGGCTCTATGAGTTTTTCCACTAATTCCCAGAATAGATTTGTTAGCTTCTGCCTAGTTGTTATAAATTCCTGATTTTAGGCCATTATAGACCACATAAACTTTTTTATGTTCTTCTTTTTCTACCCTATCTGCCTAATTGAGCTTTGTGGTTTCAAAAGTTTTTGTGAACTGTTAGGTTCTTCCTTTTTTATAAAAAAAGATTCCTCATTTGAGCTTCTAGTCGCTAGAGGTTATTTTGAATAATTAAGTTCTTCATATTTCTTTCCTATCTCCATAAGAGATTTCTCGAGATATAGTAGTTCGAGTTGTTTTTGTAGGATTTTTATCTCATTTTCCTTTATCTTGATTTTTATATCAAGATGTTCCATTCCCGAAAGCATAAAAATAGTTAGAGGTGCTAATTCTCTTGTAAAAGCATCAGCTAAGCTATTTTTATGGCCTAGAAGATGTTTAACATCAAAATTGTAATGATTGAACCATCGTTGCCATCTAACTAATCTTTCTTGTTTGTAATCACCTGTAATATTAGTTCTTAAGAAATAACCAAAATTCTTATTATCTATTCTAACAATGAATTTGAAGCTTATAACATATATTGTAAATTTCTTAATAGTTTTTTTAACAGCTAAATATTCTTTTTCATTACTATGGTAATTTAATTCTAAATCTTGGAGAGATTCTGATGTATATTTACAAAGATATTCATCTTTTTCATCTACTCTTGCTTTAAGAACTACACCCCGATATTCTTGGAAAGCATCTGTTTCAATTATCATCTTATCATCTGGTCCTGGATGGTGTAAAGTTGGTAAATGTTTTACCTTAGCTTTTACTCTATCCATATATAGAGTATCTTCTTTGGTCCTTTTCCAAATATGATATTTTTTCAATTTTTCTTGTAATGGTTTTCTCATTTCTGCAAGTTTCTTGATGTATGCTTCTACATATATTAAACATCCTAAAAATCTCTATAATTGATTTTTATCTTTTAATTCACTAGAAAAACCTTGAATATTATTTATTATATAAGGTTGTAGATTATGTTTTCCATCTTCAATTTCTAACCCTAAATATTTATTTTTTTGTTGAGCAAGTACTGTTTTCTTTTAAGAGAGTTTAATGTCTTCTTAATATTGATAATATTTAAATAATATTTATTTAATTTATTACTGAAAACCAAAATATCATCCATATAAACATAAAAAAATATCTTGTAATTTTTTGAAAAATGTTATCCATATATCTTTGAAAAATACCTAGAGCTTGTTTTAATCCAAATGGTATAACTGTCCATTGAAATTGACCTTAGGAGCAACTAAATGCCGTTACTTTTTGGGATTCTTCATCCAATCTTATTTGCCAAAATCCACTTTTGCAATCCAAATTTGAGAAATATTTCTTTCCTTTTATTAATGATAATAGTTCTTCCTTTTTTGGAATGAAGTATCCATCGTCAATGGTTTCTTTATTCAGTGCTTTAAAGTTTATTACTATTCACTTTTTTTCTCAGCTTCTTTTTAGAGTGAGGTGAATTGCTTATTATGAATTTTAATTCCAAAAGTTCTTTTGGAGTATAAATCATTGGTTTTACTCTTATGGTCTTGTTAGGATCTCTTAGTTTTATATTGACTATTTTTTTAGACTTATTTATTTTTGGATCCAAAGGATTTTCTGAACTGACTATTTTTTTAGACTTATTTATTTTTGGATTCAAAGGATTTTCTGAACTGACTATTTTTAATAGTTTTCTAATGCTTGTTAGGGCTTTGTCTTCTTGTATTTCATTAAGAAAAGAGTTTTGTTTCTTTTATATGTCTAATGAAATATTTTCTAAATAAGGTTTTTGCTGGTCTTCTATCTTACCACGTTTTTGCTTTTTATGTTGTTGCATAAAAGTTGGGTTTGAGAAAGTTAAAGCTTTTCTTATTTTGGAGACATAGATGATATCTCCTTATAAGGTTGTGAGACTTATTTTGTCAAAATATTGTGTGAAAGGTTAATATAAGTTTAAGAAATTATTTCTTATTAACAAATCTACTCCCATTTCTTGTTGATATATGGTAGGAATGTGAAATTTTTCTCTTCCTATTATTATATCGGTATCTTCTAATACCTTATTAAGTTTTATTGTAGTATTACTAGCAATTCTTACAATAAAATCTTTTGGCGCTTGTTTTCAATTGTCTTCTGGAAATACATATCTACTAGTTACACACATACTAGCTCATATATTTACATATGCATGTAAATGATAAGTGTTATAGCCTTTAAATTTTAGTCCTACTTTAATGTAAGTACTATTTGGATAGATCATTCATTTTCTAATGAAGAATATCCACAATTTGAGTGTACATATTATGAGTCAGTTATTTCTTCCTCAGTATCTTCCAATAGATAGATACTATAAGTATCATTTATATTAGATTCCACAATTGGTTCTTATTCCATTTTGAAAGCTTCTTCTAAGATTTTTACTGTTTTTTTGGAAATTCCTTTTTATATTGAAGTCTGCTTGGACATTCGTTAGCATAATGTCCTTCTTCATTACAGATCCAACATCTACATTCTTTCCTTTCCTGAAGGGTAATAATTCCTTTTTTCAAAAGGTTTATACTTCTTTCTTCTAAAATATCTCTTTTATAATTTTTTTCTATTAAATCTCTTTTTATATTTTTGGAAATTTTATTTTCTGAATTTATATTTTTTATATTTATATTTTTGTTTATAAGATTTTATATTACATCCATATTTTCTTGGTATTCTAAAATCTCTTGTATCATAACAAATTTCATCATTTTCTCTTATATGTTTATATTCTTTTCTTTCTTGGCATTTAATAATGATCCAATCTTTAAGGCTTCTTATTCTTCCTCCTATAATATCTGGTATATTTTCTCTATTCCTTTGTTCCTAATTTTATGTAGTGTTTCAGGTAATTTTTGGAAAAATATTTCTTTATAAGTTGTTTGCATAGAGGGTGGTAATTTATGGTAATACATTTCATATTCACAAATAAAAGAATTACGTAACACAAGTTACAAATTTTCATATTTGTTAGATGTCATTTAGCTTCATTAATTTCATTTTCATTGGATTCAGTGATAGTCCTTCCTTTATTTTCTCCAATAAATTCTTTGTATATTTTATTTATTACTATATCCAAGTATTTTTTTTCCTGTGGAAGCATTTCCTTGCATTAATAAATGTTGTTGATCTATTATATTTGAAAACCAAACTTTAACATTTCTTGTCATTTTTTGTGCTATAAGCACTTTACAGGTTGAAGGATTTGTTTGGGTAGTTTAAGAAGTTTGTATGAGCACACTCATTCCACTAGTCCATTTATCTAAGGCTCTCTTCCTATCTCTCATACAATCTAAATCTAGAAGTTCAAACTTATAATTATCATGGAGTTTGAACTCTGGTGGAATACTGCCTCTAGTTCCCCAATGCAATCCTTCCTCTATTTTAGGTGGTTATCTTCTTCTATCTGTGGTATCAGGTTGTTCTGTTCTTTGCCTATTTATTTCTCTCTTGTATGGGTTAGATGTTCCTTTTTAGTAAGGGACTGGTAATGAAATTGGTTTCATATAACCTTTTGGGGTCATGTTTTCTGGTTTCACTAATTATTATCATATCATCATCTTCTTTATCAATACAAAGTTTTTCATTAAAATATTCTTCTATTTCTTCATTGGAATTATCTCTTTGTTCTTAAATTGTTCTTCATTTTTTTCTTCTCATTTTTAGGAATTAGGGAATCTGATTTCTTAAGTGGTTCTTCTTTTAGTCCTTCTAAGAGATCATATTTATAACCTATTATTTCATTATTTCTATATATGTTGTATATATTTTTTTCTTAATTTTGAAAATTCTTTATGCATATCTTATTGTAGTTTATTATAACTACATTCTTTTATTCCCTTTAGTAATTCTTTTTGTATCTATTATTTCCTATAAATATTTTGTGTTTGATTCTTGGACTAAATTTATTTCCTCTATTAATAATTATATAGTTTCAAATAATGTTACTTGATTTTTTGCTACGCTTATTAGGCTTCTATTTACTTCTAAATATATATATTTTATTTTATCTTTAAACATTAGTTTTCGCTAATATATAATCATGTACTAATGTTTTCATTATTTTGACGTTATTTTCTCGTTTTTTTAACTGTTTCTTTGTTAGAAGTTTCTCCTTCTTGGTCTATAAAAGTAAAACTTGACACACTATTATTTTTAATAACATTATTTTTTCTTCCTATTATCAATGATTTTTCTTTGATATCTAATTTCCATTTTTTTGATATTTCAAAATTTATTAGTATTTTTGATTTTATTATTTGTCCAAGTTTCTTAAAAGTTTTATCTATTTCTATAAATTTATTTTGTCCGTATATTGAACTATTATGAAAAATATCTTAAGATGTCTTCTATTTCTATATCTATTATTTCTTTGTTTATTTTTTCTTCTTTCATTCTAAGAATGTTACTTTCGTTAAATTTAATTTCCGTTATGTTTCAAGATTATTTTTAAATTTTTTGAAAAATATTTCAAAGATATTTTTGAATTTTTTGAAACATTAGGAATATTTCTAAAAATTTCTTAAAATTTGGGATATTTTTGATATTAATATATAATTTTAAGATGGGATGAATAACAAATAATATCCGAAATCAAAATTATTTTAATAAATATATAAATTAAATAAATAAATATAATATATATCAATTACATGTAAATCGATATAATTATATCCATATTAAAATTACTGTTATAATATTTAAAATGTTCTCCTCCTTAAAATTAGTAAAATAAAATGTCAAATAAATAATACATATAACTATAAATATTTAAATCGAAAGTTAAAGTGTACATTTTTAACGACGCACGTGATAGCTTCATCGAAGAAAAATTACGTATAACAACACAAATAACTATCTTTGCCACATATTTCAAGGAAGTCATGCCATACGAATTATTTATTATTTTGAAATTACTACTAAGTTGTAATTAAATTAATAATAGTTTATTTAGTATAAATATTTCTCCAAAATAATCATTTTATGTATAAAATAAAGACAAAAATATATATTATTATTTATTAAAAATATAATATTAATTATTATTTTTATAATATATTTTTTACCACTTATATTATTTTTTGAATATTAGATATTAAAATTATATTTTATTGACATAAGATATTATATTATTGTTTATTTTCATAATAATTTATAATTTCTCTAAAAAATTGATATTTCAAAAAAATATTAATAAAAAAATAATTAAATATTTTATCATATAATTTAATATTATAATTTTTTTAAAAATAAAACTATTTCCTAGTGTTAATAAAATAATTACCCTTTCTCAAAACCAAAATAACATCAGATGCTAATGAATTGAAATTTGCGACGTTAATGCGAGTACGTATATCTAGTTACGATCGCACCATATAAAGTTGCCAAAAGCCGAATACATCTACTAGTTTTCAAAGTTACGTGAGATTAAATAAATATTTAATTATTCTTAACTGAATTTTAAATATTATTATGAAAATATATTAATTAAAAATAATATTATAATAAAATTTATACATATTATTGATATTTCTACCTATTAAATTAATTTTTCGAGAATACTTAATTTTTAGCCTGTGAGTTAATAGATATTCAACTAAATTGGGACTAATATAAATGTTAGTTATGACAAATAAAAAATAAACAAATATAAGAAAAACGATAATTAAAAATCACATTTTTAATAAGAAAAAAAATTTATTTATAAATAATAAAATTTATTAATTGATAAATCATAAATCATAAATTTTAAATTTTAAATCTTAAATTTAAAACCCTAAAACGATTAGATTTAATATTATTTTAGTCTATTTATTATATATATATTTTTATTTTCTTAAACTAAAATTTTTAATTATTAAATATGTTATAATATTAAGTCTTTTATTTGAATTTCAGTTAATTTGGAAAAAAAACTTTAGGCTTATCTTAAAAATGAAATGTGGTTTGGAAAAGGGAAAAAGGAAAAATTAAGTCATTAAAATAAATTAAAAATATAAAGTTGTGGATTTTGTAAGAGATAAAGACCCATAATTTGAATAGAATGTTAGGAGGTGATATTTCACATTGATTAAACATAATATTATGATAGAGTTTATGAGTATTAAGTGTACCTTCACCCATTAGATTAGCCTTTTAGGATCGAAAAGTCTATGATTTTTATTTCTTATGAATTTTAATATGGTATCATAGTTTTAGTTGATTGAAAAAAAAATAGACCTTTTTTAGAAAGAAAAAATTTTTAAAAGGAACAAAAAAAACAAGTGATCCAAATGTAATATGATAATAAAAATATGTTAAAAATACATAATGATAGGTTTTACAAGTGATTAAAAACAATATTATAATAAAATTTACAAGAATTATGTGTATCTTTCATCCACTAGGTTAATCATTTATAATTGAAAAGCATATGATTCTTACTTTTTGTGAACCTTTGTATCATATCAAAGCTTTAGTTGATTAGGTAAAAAAATTGTGACTTTGAAAAAAAAAAAGACATTGTAAAAGAAAAAAAATGATTAAATAAAATAAAATATAATAAAAATAAGTTAAAAATAAAAAAATAATAGATTTTATAAATGATAAAGACCCACGTTTTTAAAGAAAATATTAGAGATAATGTCTAATATTAATTAAAGATGATATTATTATAAAATTTATAAAAATTATGGAATTGAAAAACCCTTGATTTTTATTTGCTTGAAAATTATAACTATATAATTTTGAAGAAACAATAAAAATAATATTTTTAAAATTTTTAAATACAAAAATAGTGTTAATTATATCTACATCTTACATTTTAATTATTAAAAAGTCTAATACATTATTATTTCGTTTTAAATATTATCTAATTGAACGACGTTTAAATTATACTATTTAGACTTGTTTATTATTAAAATTTATACAATTAGACCTGAAAATATATTAGGTGTTATTTTATTGTTATAATAAATTTTAATGATATTATTTTTAATAATTTTTATACAATTTCTCTATAATTTCTTTATAATCATATATTTAATTATAAAATAAAAATAATATGATTAATTTAATTTCTGTAAATATTATTTTGTTTAAACACTTATAATTAATTATACCTTAAATATTTTTTCCTCAAACACATATATACTAATTATAGTTATACATTTTAATAAAAAATATATATAATTATCCTTAAATAAGTTGCAATAAAAATATGTTAAAAGAAATTTCCGTTTCAATCAACAGAAAAAGTGCTCAATTCATAGCTACGTCATTTCTGTCTCACTCTCTGCTTCTCAAATACTCAAACTCAATGGATTCCGAAGCATCAAGAACTCTGATCTCCAGACCAAATCCTCCTCCTCTTCCTCAGCAGAACCCTAAAACCCCGAATCTATTACTGCCCAAAGATAGAGATTTCTTGAGCCATCTGGAAGTTTACCTCGCTAAGAGAGATGGCGTTGACAAGCTTCTCAAGATCTCCAGATACGCCACCAAGATCATCCTATCCTCCGCTGCTCTCCCCGAAACCCTAACCCTAACAAAGCGACTCAAAAGCTTTGAGTCTAGCGTCGGGGTCAGTCGCAAAGCCTTCAGGCTCGGTAAGTTCGTTCAGGACATTAACGCTCTTAGAAACTCACACTTCGATTCAAAACAAGATATTTCCCTGTCTATAATAGCTTATGGAGGTGAGGGTTTGTATTTCTTTGTCGAACAGTTTATTTGGTTTGCTAAATCGGGTTTGATCGATAGCAAACACTCGCGTACTTTGCAAAGGATTAGTGCCTGGGCAGAATTAATTGGATATATTGGGAGTATTTCGTTGAAATTGAAGGATTTGAAACGGATTGAGGAAGAGGAGAAGTGTTTGAAATCGAGTATTGAGATTGCGATCACGAGAAGGATTGGGTACAAGGAAGAGGCGGATAAGATGAGGAAATTGAAAGAGAAGAGCTTGTTGAAGAGACTTTCAGTAGTTCAAGATTTGGCAGATGGGTTAATGGCTTTAGCGGATATTCGAGATGGGAATGGGTTGTTTTTGGGTCCTCTTTCAGTGTCATGTGCGGGCTTGTTGTCTGCACTCATCAGCACTCATAAGAATTGGGTGTCATGCTAAGTTTAGTGGCCTCTATACAAGGTAAGATTACTAGATAATTGGTATTCTTATATTCTATATATTTATTGAGGCCTTCCATTGCTGTCTTTTATTGCTCGTCTACCATTTTTTTCCCTATAAAAGATCAAAATATGCTTGGTCTTATCCTCGGGCATGTATCAAACTGTACTTGATTAGTTCTATCTTTCAATTCGGGCATGTTATCTCTAGTTTGCAAGAAAAGGAAAATGAGAAAGTAAGTAATGATTAGCAAAGTTTTGGCATCTAAGTAGGTCTCGAGATATCTTAGGTCTTTGCCCTGTTGATATATTTTCTTGTTTGTGTTTGTCATGGAATTTTAGGTTTAGTAATTTAGTGTTACTATAGCTTCATTTTAGGTATTTTTTGCCCTTGTTTTTACCTTAGTGATACACACATTTAATAAAAGGTACTAATTTGATGTAGTTTTTCATTTTATTAAAGATTTTTCACATTTGTGCAATATACGTTCATTTAATGAAGAATATTTGTAATATTTTTTACTATTCTCTTCACTAAAATATTAACAGTTTCTTTTCCTAAAATTTTTGAGTCATTAAATACATGTTTTAATATTTTTTTGATGTATTTTACACTTTCTTCAACATCTTTTTTTTAATCACATAGTAGTTCAACAACTTCACTTATATTATGTTTTTCCTTATTGATCAGTTTAAATTGAGATTTTCTCCCTATTGTTCATTTCCTTTTAGGCATTTATGATGATTCGAAGAATGATAAAAGGCTGATGCTCATTCAAGTTCTAAATAAAACACTCGTTCAACGGTCTTTATGATATTAATATTGCTTGAAATAATGGGACCACAGGTTTAATATTTATGATTATATGTTGAGTTTTGCATACAAACTATTTTTTCTATTGGCATAATTTATTTATTTTAATACAAACTGTACAAATTGCATAATGCATATTGTTTTCTTATTTTTTCGAATAGAAAATTCCAAAATTGCATATTGTATTCATTAAAACAAAACTTGCATAATCTGTATAAAATTTGGATGAACATAGGAGTATGCGGTTATAAGTGACGTTGTTGAGTTCTTAGATGATAGGGGAAGAAGGGAAGAAGAGAGTATAAAATGAGTAAAAAAACATTAAAACACGTATTTAATGACTTAAAAATGGAGGATAAAGAACTTGTTAATATTCCAGTTGAGAAAATAGTAAAAGAATATAAATGTCATTCATCAAATGCACATGTATTGTACATATGTGAAAAATCATTGATAAAATGAAAAATCGTATCAAATTCATGCCTTTTATTAAATTTAGGTATTATTAATGTAACACTTAAAAAGTAAAAGTACAAATATGATATCTAAAATGATATTATATTACTACTAAAATATCATGCCTTTTTAATGCAGGCAATTTTTAGTTCATAAAGAATTTATGTTTAGGTCCGAAAAGAATACTAAACCTTTCATTTTTTATTTGTCAAACCAGATACAGACGTATATTTAAATGTTAACATCGAGGTCAATGCTTCTCTATTGTAATCTAATCATTAACTATATACATATGAAAATGGGTAGTACAAGTTCGTTACTTTTAACGAAAATGCACTTTAGTTTTGCACCTATTAAGTTGGGCAGTACAAGTCCAAAAAAGGTAGTAGAAGTCTATTATTTTTACAAAAAGTGGGACAGTACGAGTTTATTACCTTTACAAAATGGATTTTCTTGCCTGTTTTTATAAAAGTAGTAAATTTATGTTGTCTCATTTAATAGGTATGGGTCTAAAGTACATTTTTGTTAAAAGTAATGGATTTGAGAGACTCGGCTTTCTGTTAGCTTAAATGTTTTTAGAGAAATGAAAACATTTTGTCTCAAAATTGAGCAAATAAAAAGTTTTTCTACAAATAAAGTCTTTCTAGCTTTCAAACTTGTTTGGGAAAATGGGAGCATTCAGGATTGGTATTCTCCTTTTATATATGATTTGAAGGAGAGAAAATTATATGTTAGTCTGAGCATTCCCTAACTTGTTTGTCCTTTTCCCTTTTTTGTTCTCTTTTTCGTGAATCTATGTAGTTTGTCATATTTTGTGAAGTATTCGTGTCTAAACGACATGATATGGATATGGGTGTGAGTATTTTGATACCTAAATTTAGTGTAAATTTAAAAATTGATGTGTATCAACACCTGGATAGTTTCTAAAAATTTACTGTCTCTTTGTGTCTTAAAAAGTCTGAATAAGGTTTACATACACTTAATTGATGACAATGAAAACGGTGAACCACTAGTCTTCCAATCTCTCAAGCAAACTTTACTTTGTTCATGTAATGGTAATCTTAAATCTTGAACTGCCCATCTTAAAGCTTGGATTTTTTTCTCTGCGTGTTTTAGACTGAATCAAGTGTACAATGTCTTTGATCCTGTGTTTTTCATTGCTCTTCTTGCTTACTAAGTTCATTATGACGCAGTCCGTTAGTACCTACCTTTATCTGACCTGTGAGGAACTTAGCATTCAGGAATTCTGTTTTAATGATATAGAACCATGGGAAAGCTTACCTGTTAGCAAAATTGTAGATAAAATGCTTTAATTTTATTTATTTATTTATTTTATTATTTTTTTTTGTGCGAAGACTTGCTGCTGTACATTAGTCTACAACTGTTGGCATGCTTTTGCTTGCAAATTATGGTAATACACAGACAGATGGAACTTTTAGGCATTTAGCCATAAGTGGGTGGTGTATTGTAATGCTGCTGATCTTGGACATCATACATAGTTGATATCCATGTCATCATGCCATATCATTTCACTCCTTTTCATATTAGGAAAAGTATGACATAGTTGGGCATATCTTTTTTGGTTGTTTCTTCAAAATCAAGCTTCACGGTGCATTGTTCTCCATCCTTTTGTTCTTCTATTTCAATAATTAGGGATTGCATATACGAGCATCGTTCAAATTGTCTCAAAATATAAGACAACTTTGGTGGCAAGCACTCTTATTTATATTAGATGGGTTTGTGTATGCTTGAATTTTTTAGCCCACGGTTGGTGGCTTGGAAAGTGCTGCAGTATGGATGAAAATTGGCCTTGCAAGCAGCGAGTTGTTTGGTGGAGTTAACCTCTTGTGCTTCTTATGTTTCTTTAGTATTCTGTCTCTCTATGTGTGTGTACCTATTTGACATCTCAAATATGTTGGAAATTTGCTAACAAAGTCTAAGACTTGGGCCATCCACCTAATAGGCGAACCCAAGTTCCATACAAAATATTTGTAGGTAGATTTGAATAACAAAAGATAATGATGCTGAATTCCTGCAAGCGCCCTTCGTGGTTAAAGGGTGTGTCAGTTTGAGTCTTCTTATAGGAAGGAATTTTTCGAAAAACATTCTTACTGTAGATTTGAGACTTTTTAATACGAGAGCAACAGAAGTTCGGATTCATCTTGGTGGAGTCTTCATCATTGATCAGAATGTGTTTTTTTTTTCACAAAAGTAAAAGGGATAGGCGGAGTTAGAGATGAGACACCAGATGAACCCCTATAATTTTATATTTTAGTTGAGCGTTAATTGATGTCCTGTGTTCAATCTGAAATAAGAAAGGGGAATTCAAGTCTCGAATCCAGCACTACACGTCCAAAAGGCACCAGTGTTAACATTATATAACCTAGTTTGCCCTCGAGCCAGTTTGATGTGAATATTTTTGCATGACATAGTTTGGATGTTGGGACTACTGTAGTCAGATAACGACTAGGATGGTATAACCTAATTGGAAACATACAGATAACAACAGAGCAGAAGCATGAAAATACTATGTTAAGAGAAATGTTGGTGATACACAAATTTGCACATAAATTATTTATTGTGTGTCATGTGTTAAAATTATTAAAAAAAATTATTTTATTTTTTAAAAATAATTTTATCATTTGGCATGCTATAAATAATGTATGCAAATTTGTTTTATCATTTTTATCATTGAACCAGTTTGGCTAGTCTAATCTCCTGTTGGTGTTGATTTGCGTACTCAAATAATGTTTGTATCATCCTTAAGGAAATAGAAAGGATAGCATTCTAATCCCATGCATTATCTTCAGTAAATAAATCCCTAGTAAAGTATCTATTTGGTTGTTATGGTACAACATGCTTGAAAAACCTAGGCCTTGGACTCAGTGGATCTTGTCATATTGAAGGGAGCTATGGGGCACAAGAGACCATAACAAGTCATCCCTTATGATATGGCTAGCATATTAGACACATGATGTATTATAACCACGTTGGATTTCCAGAAAATTGACACATCAAAAATATTTGTTTTGAAACCACCAATAAAGTATGTTCATTGATCTGTTAAAAATGATTATGTATTTGGAGTCTCAAACTCTCAATTTATCTTCAATTTCAATGAATTGATGAATTTTTTTTTAATTTTTTTAAAAAGACGAGGACTAGCGAGAATTTTCCATACTTTACAAGAATTGTTAGATTAAACAACCTCAAGTCTTTGTAGTCCAAACCGCAATTCCGTTTTGGTTTCTTTAGATCGTGCCAACCAAAAAAAAAAGTCATAATAACACTAATATTGGACTTGGTGTACAATGGCCTTACAAAAACTAAGAGAATCACTTTTCTTTCTTTATCTTTTTTTTTTTGGGTTCAAAAGTGAGAATTTTGTATTCAAGATGAAACAATATAGAAACTTTGATCTATAATGTTGAGGCAAACAAAGCCAATCAACTGTTACACCCTATCCATAGTAGCAGAGCTGCTACCAGAAGGAGAGCTTCTAACTAGCAACCCTACCTACTATTAGAAATGTCATAATCCAGCAATACATATAACTAAGACAGAGGAGAGCACACTAGCTCACTAAATCAGAACCAGGCTACAAAATACTACCTACACAGACAAAACAACGAAGATACTAAGATACACACACATAAAGGCTAAAAACTTGTTCAGAAGATGACAACAAAATAAAACATGAAACCAATATCACCACTACTCCACAAACAGAGAAAGCAATAGATCAGTATTGAAGAAATTTGAGGCCATGCCTCCCTTCTTATCCAGACACAAAAGAACTCAATCATCAAATACATCATAGCTAGTATATCAAGAAGCAACATCGAAAAATATTATCATCAGCTCAAGAGGTTTCTGTATCTCCTTGATGAGATCTTAGATTACAAGCATGAATTTCAGATCATCAAGAAAATTAAGCATATCTTCCATGCCAAAATCACTTCATCCAAACCAAGGATAACCAAGAAAAAACTAGTCGAGCACATGCAAGAGGTATAAAGGAACCAAAGGAACATCGAAAGTCCCAATAGTAAACCAAGCAAATGAAAAATTCGGACACTTGTTCTAGAATGAGTCCAAAGAGAATAAAAGCTCTTAAAAAGTTTTCTACCAAGGATAATCTTGTTCTCACAAATTTTTCCAAAAAGGAGCAAAAATTTGAAACCTAAAAAAAGCTTCATAAATGGCAGAAAGATTGAAGATAAAGATCTTCTAGTAACAGCGGTGACATACCGAGGCGAAGGTTGGAGATGTAGATGGAATGTGAGAGAGAAGATACAAGTCCTTGGTAGAAGTGTTTAAAATTGTATCAAACTCATAAAATTCAAACCAACCCAACTCATGTTACTCATCTTTTTATTGTCATTGAGTTGGTTCAAATTTGTAAATTGTAAAACCAATTTATGATGTGTTGGATTAATTTTTAATACTAAATTTTATATAGAAATAGATCCAACTCATATTTATATTATTTTATTATTTTATTTTTAATATAATCATTTTATTAAGTAAAAAAATAATAAAACTAATAGTTGTATAAGTTTGGTGGTTATTATTTTTCAACTAATCTTTAAACCTATCAAATATCTATTCCCAATTTCATATAATACATGCAAATCATGTTATTATTTATTTAATCATATGTTTAATTTTTTATGCATGTCATATATGCTTAAATTGATATGAAATTAAATAATAAATTTTTGTGTTAGTTTTCTACTATTTAGAGTTACAATACATCATCTTTGATTATTTATTGTTTGAAAAAAATCAAAATCATTTTAGATCCTAATTTTAATCAATTATTAAAAAATAAAAGTTAATATAATAGTTATTTAGTTATTAAAAATAATTATTTTAAAAAAATTGACGATCGAAAAAAAAACCTAAAACATAGAAACCAATCCAACCCAATCCAAAGAGTTTGGTTTGGATTAGTTCATATGTTTTATTGAATCAGATCGATTCCTAGTTTCTAAGAATCGTATTTATTAATTTTGTTTCAATTTTAACTTAAATCCAAACCAACCCCATGATATGCACACCCTTACTCCTTGGTACGACGCTATATAGCTCCAAATATCAAAACATAGAAATAGCTAATACATAGATATTAATACATTCGTATTTAGCAAAATAATATCTCTATCATAAGTAGTATGATAAGAGCTAAATTATTGCATTTTTGTTATGATTTAAATGTTGATATTTGTGTGAAAATTGTGTTTATTTGATTATTTAATCCACAAATGTCATTTCACGGGTATTTCGTATTTAAATTGCAATTTCAGGTAAAATCATGATTTTGGAGAAGTTAGGAACAAAGTACAATGATCGGGATTGAATGAAAATAAAAAGAGAACAAAATTTCAAAATTTGGCATTTCGTTGCCGGCGAAAACCTTACGGAGAAAATGTTGAAAATCATGCAAGGAGTACGGATTTTGGCCAATTGAATCTCGCCGCCGGCCAAAGTATTCTCGCCATTGGCCAAAGTATCTCGCCGCCGGCCATATTCATCTCGCCGTCGACGAAAATCCTACAAAAATCACGACGAAAATCTTCCCGAGAGCACAAATTTTGATAAACTCATCTCGCCGCCGGCCAAAGCATCTCGCCGCCTGCCACATTAATTTGGCCGCTGGCCAAAATCCGAAAAACCAAAATTAAATTTTCCAGAAATTTCGTCGCGGTGAGAATAATGTCACCGCCGGCAAGTTTCGTCCGAAAACACATTTTTTATGTTGTTTTGTTCCAAAATTGCCCTCCAAACCCTAGATATATATATACATTATGATGGAAAAAGAGGGGGACGGTAGAGAGAGCAGATCTAAGTTATTTTTGGAGGAGAAAATGAAATTTTGGAGAGAAAGGTTGGAGAAGCTTGAAGGATCATCACCATTGTTGCTACCAAGTCTTCATCTTTAAGAGTTTTTCATCTCTTCTCCTTAACTTTTATTTTCTGCATTTTATTCAGATTTTTTGTTCATGGATTCAATTGAGAATATGTTTGTTCTTATTTTCGTTATGAACTAATTCGTTTTTGCTAAGGCTATGATGTAGTTGAATCAAGAAAATCTGATTTCTTGTGTTATCGTTATATGAATTCATTGTTTTCAAGTTGAGTATTTATTTCCATGCTTAATGCTTTTAAATTTCTTATCAAGATTTAAATGATTTGTTGCATTATATTGAGACCGAGAGGAGATGTGTAATGAACGCTTCTTGTGATAAATACCGTATGTTGAATGCGAGTGTGAGAACTAATGCATGATGTATGTGGTTATTCTAGAAATTCCATAAATCGTAATGTGCTTGTTTGTGATTAAATCTTCATAGAAATATAGTCGGTTTTCATAGATAAGTAATTCTAATATAACTCGAGAGAAAGTATTAGGTAAATTTGGGTTTTTCAACCATCACTTTTAACTTTGATTCTCATATAACATGACTTGAAATCGGATGGAATTGATTTAGCGAAATCAAATGCCTTAGCGTTTTTAATCATTTGTGAAAAACATTAAATTTTGTTATTTGCGTTTAGTTTTAAGTTAATTTACTTTTTAAACAAATTCAACAATTCGATTTTCTAATAAAATTAGGATCAGTCAATTTCGGTACTTAATAACACCATTCCTTGTGGGTTCGATATCCGTACTTTTGTACACTTTATTACTTGAACGATTCGTACACTTGCGAAAATACGCATCATCGTACAATCCTATGATAAAGAGGTTTACATATTCATCATTCATTGTTACATCAATACAAGGGTATGCAAGGTTTTTGACAAATTGATTTATGTGTGCGTGCAGCACATGATATCATCTAATGCACTTATGAAATCAACCTATATGAGCATGATTATCAATTCAATCTTAGAACAAGTATCATAAGTCTATTTTTCACATCTTTCTCCACTAATATAAATATGCACTTAGCTAAAGATCAATAAGGATTTTACATGGTTGTAATGTAAGGCATAGGTGAGGGTCAATAAAAGAAGACAATTAGGATTTTTTAACACCTTAGCTTTCTTTTTAATCATCAAGCATTTTTTAATTACAATTGAGCTTTTACTTGATATTTTAGTGCACACTCTATTATCATTCTTTTGATATTCTATTATTCCATATCTTTTTTTGTTTGTAACTTTACAATACTCTTAAACTTATTTTCAATTTTATTTTATTTTTCTAGAGGGATAATTGTGTTGTGAGTTTTGCCCTTTTTTTTTCATAAAGTGCATTATATTTTACCTCACTCTATAGCATAACACAAGATTATATTTTTTTTTCCTTTTACATAAGCTAAAGGTGCAAAGGTAATGGTAATACTTATTGGTTAGGCATAAAATGTGGCTTAAAGATATAAAAGGTTCTGTTTCAAGCTCAAATGGGTGGCTAAAGATATTAACATTAGTTAGCTTAAAAGGCTCAATCGATCAAAATAAGACCTAAATCATCTTTTTTGCAAAATACTATTCAAGATTTTGCCTTAAGGGATGATCAAACAGATTATAAAACCTGGTAGATCTCATTAACTCGCATAACTCACTACAAATGTTTTCTCAATAAGAACACTAAAATCAATCATAAACATGTGCGTAAAAATTTGAATCAATCTAGTCAAAATTAACAAGCATATCACAAGATTAATGTAAATATCTTAATGAGCATGATACATTCCTTATCTAGTCGAGACAACGAAAATTTTATCATTGAGTTCATATCAAGTATGCATACATTTAGTCTCCAAATATTTATCAATTTCTACCCAAATCATGATTAAAAACATCTTAAAAAAATTTCCTAAAAATTACAAATACATACTAATTACTAAAGTAGAGAATGATGTTCCCTCTCAAAAACTAGAATTTCACATTGTCCCCAATGTGCACATATAAATATGAAAAAGTAAAAGGAAAGAAAAATCTCTTAGTTATGGCATACCACATATGTCATCAAAATGCTAAATATTATTGCGCCATTTCTTTCCACATTTATTCACCTACAAAACAAAAACAATAAAAATATAAGTAAAATGACATTGGGTTGCCTCCCAACCAGGGTCACATTTAGCATCCTTGACTAGACAGTCATGTCAAGTCTTAAGGTACATCCCTCTACCTCCATTTAATTTTGAGTTTGTACAAAAACAAATTGAGTTTTGATTTGTTTAATAATACTTTATGTTCTAGTTTAAAAATATGGTGCTTAATTCTCTTATCATGCCATATTTTTTTTTATTTTTTTTCTTTTTGGCATTTTTATAAGTACTCTACCGTAACTCATCCAATTAATGTATTTTCGGCATCTTTTTTCACCTCTCTATAAGACTCTTTCACTTGCCCACTTGATTTGGAATGGTAGGGTAAAGCTATGAGGTCTATCCTTGGTGGCCCTTCAATATATGGTTTTAGCTTAGATTCTATCTCAAAACTATCCATAAACGCATTTTATACACATATGAGAGGCATGTCCTCCAAAAAGTTAACACAGTTCATAATATTAACCTTTGATTCCATACTTATAAAGTTAAAACAGGTTGAGTTGTTTTCTGGTAAGCTTATGTCCTTGTATAGCATTATGTGTAATAGTCTTATAAGTGTGGGAAACTCTAAAGATTCTTTTAAGTTATCTTCACAATCAGTAACATCTATTGTAAAACATTCATTTGGATTATCAATATTAAGGGGTTTAGATGCTTTAAAAACTTTAGGCATTACTTGTTCATCTTGCACTCTTATGGTAAGCTTGTCTTTTTGTACATCAATGTGTGCTTTTTTGATTGCTAAGAATGGACGTCTAAGTTAGATAGGAATGGTATGGTCCTTTTCCTTGTCCAATATAATGAAATCCGTCGAAAAGATGAATTTTTCTACTTTTACTAGCACATCTTTTACCACACCGCGAGATCTCTTAATTGATCTATATATCATTTGTAATGTTACTAAAGTTGGTTTGGCTTTACCAACTCCTATTCTCTTGAAGACTGATAATGGCATAAGGTTAATGCTAAAACTCAAGTTACATAGTGCTTTCTCAATGTAGATGTTCCCACTAATGTAAAGAATGTTAAAACTACCTAGATCTTTCAACTTTTGGGATAGTTTTCTAGCAAAGTTGGTACTACAACCTTCAGTTAAGGTTATTATTTTATTATTTCTAAGCCTCATTTTCTTAGATAGTATGTCTTTCAGAAATTTGGCATAAGAAGGCATTTGTTCAAGTGCATATGAAAATGATTTATTTATGTGCAATTTCTTGAAGACTTCTAAGGATTTTCAAAACTACATATCTGACTTTTCTTTTGTAGTCTTTGAAGGAAAGGAATAGTAGTTTTGTAGAAGTTGTTCTTTTTTGGATGAATTATTTCCTTTCCATTACTCTCTATATCCATTAATTCCTCCTCATCCATGTTAATTTCTTGTTTCTCCTCCTTTTTTGAGTCCTATGTTCTTCCTTACCTTTTTGAGTATTATTTTCCTCTTTATCCTTTTGAGTCACATACTCCTCTAGAGTTTCACCACTCCTCAAGTTTATGGTGTTACAATGCTCTTTACCTTCTCTTCTTGGGTTCACAATTATGTTACTTTAAAGGTTACCTTGATGCCTTTGACTTTTAGCCTGGGAAAGTCCTATTTAGTTTTATAAATTCCAAATTGAAGCCTTTTATGTGGATACCTTTGTATTTGCTGATTGGATGAAGTCTTTCATCATCCTCATTAAAGCATTTTATATTGTCCTAAGCATGTGGCTTCTTTTCTTGAGCTTATGATTGTCAAAAACCAAGTGGTGAAAATGATTGATGGTTAAATTGATTATCCTCTTGATTGTTTTTATTCCAAGAGAAATTTGGATGTTGTCTTCATCGTGGGTTATATTTGTTTGATTATGGATTATTTTTTCAATTTACATTATCCAAATGAGCTCTCCTATAAAACACACAATATACCCCTAAATCTTGGATATGGTTTATACTTGCTGGCAAGTTTTGAGCCTTCAAAAGATTCACTAAAGATGACACTTGAGGTGTAAGTGTTGTGATATCATTTACTTTATGCATTCCGACTACTCTTCTTGTGCCAGTCATCATGTCCATTAGCCATTGATAATTATTACTAGCCATTTTTTCAACTATGCTTCTAATAGCACTAAAAGATGTGTTTAAATTAAAATTAAATATAAATAAATAAATTAAAAAAAATAAACAAAGGCTCAATCGATATGAAAGGTTTTTTCCCAGTTTCAAATGGGTGACTAAAGATATTAACATTTGTTAGCTTGAAAGGCTCAATTGATCCAAATAAGGCCTAAATCATCTCTTTTGATAAATATTATTCAAGATTTTTTCTTAAGGGATGATCAAATAGATTCTAAAACCTAGTAGATCTCATTAACTCACATAATTCACTACAAAGTTTTTCTCAATAAGAACACTAAAATCAATCATGAACATGTGCTTAAAAATTTGAATCAATTTAGTCAAAATTAACAAGAATATCACACGATTAATGTAAGTATCTTAATGAGCATTTTACATTCCTTATCCTAGTCAAGACAACCAATTTTTATCATTGATTTCATATGTTTCATATCAAACATGGATGCATTTAGTCTCCAAATATTTATCAATTTCTACCCAAATCATGATTAAAAACATCTTACAAAAAATTTCATAAAAATTTAAAAAGCATACTAATTACTAAAGTAGAGAATAAAGTTCCCTCTCCTAAACTAAAATTGCACATTGTCCCCAATGTGCACATATAAATATGAAAAAGTAAAAGGAAAGAAAAATCCCTTAGTTATGGCACACCACATATGTCATCAAAATGCTCAATCTTATTGTGTCATTGTTCTCCACATTTATTCACCTATAAAACAAAATAAAAATAAAAATACAAGTAAAATAACGTTGGGTTGCCTCCCAACCAGGGTCACATTTAACATCCGTAACTAGACAGTCATGTCAAGTCCTAAGGTACATCCCTTTGCCTCTATTTACTTTTGAGTTTGTACATTAACAATTTGAGTCTTGATTTTTTTAATAATATTTTATGTTTCGGTTTACAAATATGGTGCTTAATTCTCTTATCATGTCATATTTTTTTTCTTTTTGAACTTTTTGGCATTTTTGTAAGTACTCTAACGTAACTCATCCAATTAATGTATTTTCGGCATCTTTTTCACCTCTTTATAAGACTCTTTCACTTGCCCACTTGATTTGGAATGGTAGGGTAAAGCTGTGAGGTCTATCCTTGGTGGCCCTTCAATAGATGGTTTGAGCTTAGATTTTATCTCAAAACTATCCATAAACGCATTTTATACACATATGAGAGGCGTGTCCTCCAAATGTTAACACAGTTCACAATATTAACCTTTGATTCCGTACTTATAAAGTTAAAACAGGTTGAGTTGTTTTCTGGTAAGTTTATGTCCTTGTATAGCATCATATGTAATAGTCTTAAGTGTGAGAAACTCTATAGATTCTTTTAAGTTATCTTCACAATCAGTAACATCTATTGTAAAGCATTCATTTGGATTATCACTATTAGGGGGTTAGATGCTTTAAAAACTTTAGACATTACTTGTTCATCTTTCACTCTTATTGTAAGCTCGCCTTTTTGTACATCAATGTGTGCTTTTTTGGTTGCTAAGAATGGACAACTAAGTTAGATAGGAATGGTACGATCCTCTTCCTTGTCCAGTATAATGAAATCTGTCGAAAAGATGAATTTGTCTACTTTTACTAGCACATCTTTTACCACACCCCGAGGTCTCTTAATTGTTCTATATATCATTTGTAATGTTACTAAAGTTGGTTTGGTTTTACCAACTTCTATTCTCTTGAAGACTGATAATGGCATAAGGTTAATGTTGAAACTAGAGTCACATAATGCTTTCTCAAAGTAGATGTTCCCACTAATGTAAAGAATGTCAAAACTACCTAGATCTTTCAACTTTTGGGGTAGTTTTCTAGCAAGGTTGGCACTACAACTTTCAGTTAAGGTTATTATTTTATTATTTCTAAGCCTCATTTTCTTAGATAGTATGTCTTTTAGAAATTTGGCATAAGAAAGTATCTCTTCAAGTGCATTTGAAAATGATTTATTTATGTGTAGTTTCTTGAAGACTTCTACGGATTTTGAAAACTAAGTATTTGACTTTTGCTTTTGGAGTCTTTGAGGGAAAGTAATAATGAGTTTGTAGAGGTTACTCTTTTTGGTTGAATTATTTCATTTCCATTACTCTCTTTATCCACTATTTCCTCCTCATCCATGTTAATTTCGTATTTCTCCTCATCTTTTGGAGTCCCATGTTCCTCATCATCCTTTGGAGTCTTATTTTCCTCTTCATCCTTTTAAGTCACATGCTTATCTTCTAGAGTTTTACCATTTCTCAAGTCTATGGTATTACAATGCTTCTTGCCTTCTCTTCTTGTGTTTACAATTGTGTCACTTTAAAGGTTACCTTGAGGCCTTTGACTTATAGCCTAGGCAAGTTGCGTCATTTAGTTCAATAAATTCCGAATTGAAGCCCCTTGAGTGGACACTTTTGTATTTACTGATTGGATGAAGTCTTTCATTATTTCCATTAAAGCATTTGTAACATCCGTATTGTTGTTCTTCCAAGAGAAATTTGGATGTTGTCTCTATCTTGGGTTATATATGTTTGAGTATGGATTATTATTTTGGTTCACATTACCCACATATAATTCTGGTTTATGATTATTTTTAAAATTATTAAACAAATAAGCTCCTCCACAAAACACACAAGACACCCTTGAATCTTGGATTTGGTTTATACTTGCTAGCAAGTTTTGAGTCTTCAAAATATTCACTTAAGATGATACTTGATCTGTAAGTGTTGTGATATCATTTTCCTCGTACATTCTCGCTACTCTTCTTGTGGCGTTATTCTTTCCATTGGTCATTGGTAATTATTTCTAGTCATTTTCTCAATTATGCTTCTAATAGCACTAAAGGATGTGTTTAAATTAAATCTAAATAAAAATTAAAAATAAATAGATAAATTAATTTAAAAAAAATAAAATAAATAAATATAAATAACTAAAAAAATTAAAATTAAAATAAAGCAAAATAAAAACAACTAAAATAATATAAAATAAAAACTAAATTTCTAATATTTATAATTCTTGGCAATGGTGCCAAAAACTTGATCGAACACACGAATTATTTGCAATTAATACGTAGATATACATATAACAACAAGTAATATAATAATAAGAAAAGATTATTCCAATGGAGATTATGTTATTAGAAATTAATTTTAAAAAATATATTATTTGGTGTTTTTATATTTTAAAAATGCAAAATTAAAAGAACTAAAAATAAATAACAACAATTAATTAAATCAAATTTGGTAGCTAAGAAGATATATGAAAAATATCTAAAAATATTTAATCATTCAATTTTCTAAACATATGAATAACTAAAATCCGACCAATATAATTATCAATTAATTACATGATCAATTGAATCTAACCTAATATGTATTTTTCTCAAAAAGTAAACTACATATCATATAGTAATTAACTTAATCGTACTCTCATGTCAATTAAAGTGCATACTACTGATTAAGTTCATCAATTATGAATAACATACATAAGAATCATATATCTCTGTTTACAAATTATGCATGTTATTTGATCAAGAAAAACAATTGAATAATTTTCTTAAATCTATTTAATTGCCTCTATAGATAAATTTTGGCCAAATAATTAATAGTATAAAAATAAGATAAAATAATATAATTAAATTAAAAACATAATTGGGGTAAAATATGAGATCATCACATGATGAAAATTTGGTTCATAAGATCCCAGATTAATAAATTAAGTACACATAATTGTGCTTATAAATCTCATATTTTTCATAAAGAAAGACATAAAATTTGATAAAGAAAAGAGTAGAAGAAGAAATATAATCAATCTCTAGAATTATAATACTAATCTCCTCTTGAATCCTCACTAAAATTGTATTTACTTTTGATTTTTTTTCTCTTTTTAGCTCCAAAAATTAATCACAATTATGTTAATGACAACTTGTTAAGGTTTATTGGGTGATTAAGGGCTTAAATATAGCTCAAGTGAAATTTGGACTGCCAGATTAGCTTTAGATCAAGGGTTGAGATCAAAACAAGAAAAATTAACAACCCCAACCAATAAAAGCATTACACGTGGCATATAGAATTCATTGGGAAAATCATAGCGCAACGTAAGGCAAGGAAAGATTGTTCTGGTTAGCTCTATGCGGTCCAATGTGATTCGCGGTTACAGATGGTGTGGCACACAGGTGGAATGGATGGACAAATTAGGTGAAGATGTGTGGCAAATGCATTGACCAAGTACTAAACTCAGATTAAACCCCATGTTGACATGTGGCATAGGGTTGCATCACACTGCATATGCGGTGAGCAATGATTGAATGTTTCTACTTGCGTGGCATCGACGTGGCTTGCTCAATTAGCTCTTCTACTTACGTGACATTCACATGGTAGCTTCTGATTGGTCTTGTGTTAAAAATTCAAAAAAATAAATAAATAAAAATTCTAAAAATATCCCAAAAAATTTCAAAAATTATATTTTCACTCATTTTCACTAAAAAAATATATTTTAATATTTTTAATACCAAAAATACTATTTATTGAATAAAACAAGCAAATATTAAGTAAAAAAGTGCACCAATGACTATTTTAATATATTCCATAGGTTGGCGTCTCCACCCTTCATCTAGATCATGGTTACCTATTTGACTCCAAAGAATAATTAACTTTTGTGTAATTATTCATACATATAGAATTCTTTAGAACTATTAAGAAGGCTGGGTATTGAAGCCCAAGAACCTTTTATTGGGCCTACTTTAGAGCCATTTCTAGACCCTATAGTAGAACATGTAGAAAATGGGAATAATGTTGTACTTAGGGAAGTTGTAATAAAAGAGTATGCAAGGCCAATCATTGGCAGTACAATAGCTTTTATTCATCTCGTTGAGGTAACAAGAAATTATTAATTGTAACAAATTCATTATTCAATGCTATCCTCATTCCATGGACTCTTTAATGAAGACACTTTGTCTTTTATTAGAGACTTTTACTCTACAATTCAAAGTTAACAAGGATCTATTGAGAATAATGTGTTTTCCATATACTCTCAAGAATAGGGCCAAGGCTTGGTTGTTGACTCTCCATTTAGGTTCTCTGCTAACTTGGGAGAAAGTCTACAACAAATTTATGAAAAAACAAATTATTCCCATCAAAAGACTTATGATTTGAGAGCAAAGACTGCTACTCCTTTCAAATGAAAGGGGACCCATTTCACAAGGCTTGGGATAGTTTCAAATTTTTCCTCACTCACTACTCACATTATAGTTACCCGCTACAGTTGTAGAACCAATTTTTCTATGATGTCTTGACACAAAAAATTAAATTTATTATTGACAATGCTGCAGGTAATAATCTCTTTGAAATGTTGGGTGCTAATTTCCAACAAAAGAGCTCAAGAGTGAGAAGAGCCAAAGTTTATGAAATAAACTCTAGTATTAAAGTATTTGTGCAACTTGCAAACTCACCAAGAAAGTTACGCTTCTTGCTATATAAAACACTCAAAATGGAGAATTGTGTAAAGTGTGTAGACTCTTATTAATTCATGCACAACAAGGTACAAATAACATATCTAATACTTAGTCCTAAAATATTTTCTTTAATTATAAATCAAGATTTGAAGAATATGAATAAGATATAAATCTAAAACTTTTATTTATTCAAACTATAAAATTGTTCTTCCAATCACTGGAAGCAAATATTAAAATCACATATTATAAAATTAGTCGATCATAATTAAATTAGCAAAAGTTAATTCAATTATAAAAGACTTTAGATTACAAAGAAAAAATAATAAAAATAACACTTCTTGAGAAGTGATTTTAGATCTGTGAAGAAATTGTCACTATGTTCTTCAAATCTTCTTCATAATTGGAAAGTTTTCTCTCTGTATTGATATATTATGGATGATGGAATGGCTATGGGAACTGGCGGTTTTCAATATGCCTTTATATATGTTAATGAGAGGTTAGGGTTATATATGCTAAAATAAGGGTTAAACACGTTTGGAACGTGTATTAAGGTTTTTAGAAAAAATGTGTACTCGATTGTAGCATGATTTATTACGCTCCTTGGAATTCATTGGTTTTCATTTCTTCAATTGCAACCCAAGAGGATTATGCCATGGCATGGAATAAGTTGGGTTGTGGCACACACAAAAACTTCAGAAAACACAAGTAGATTTGAAAGCCTTGTGTTGTAGCATGAATAATGTCTCGTCGCGATGCCCATAGAAATCCCAGAATTCCCAGTTTGAACTCGAGATACCTTGTCACGACACATGTAATGTCTTGCCATGGCGTGCATATAATTTATGGAATTTTCCAATCTTGTTGGTTCCAACTCATGTGAATTGTAATTAATTATCGCAATTTTATTTTTTTCTTTGTGTTTGCCTATAATTCTTCTTAAAGCGCTTTAACCTACAAAAGATGTAAATGCCTTCCAAAAAAGACAAAAACAAAGTAAAACATAAAATAAATACTAAAAAACATTGCACTTAAAAGGTCAAAATAGTGTTCATTATGTTATGCATGGTGTGATATCTCACTTTGCCATTTCTTTTGTATAACTCATTAAAATGACCCTCACAAAATTCCAAGCCTTTTTTGATACTCAAGTGCTTAATCTTCTTACCTATTTGATTTTTTATAAAACCTTTAAACTTTACTAATGTTGAGAACCCATCATTCATTTATTTAAAAAAAAAAACACCCAAGCATGAAAAGAGAAAGTCATCAATAAATATCAACATATACCAAGGACCGTCATTAGACACAATACGAGAAGGATCCTAAAGAACTGAGTGAATATAGTCTATACTACCTTTCATTTTATGAATGGATATACTGAACTTTACCCTATGATGCTTTCCATTGACATAATGCTCATAGAAAACAAGATTTTCAATTTTTTGACCACAAAGCTAACCCAATTGGCTTAAAATAGTTATCCATGCCTCACTTATATGCCTTAACTTCTTATGCCAAAAATGAGTGTTATTTGAATCTAGATCTGACGATGACAAAATTGAAACACTACTACCCTTAAGCACATATAGGTCATAAGACAATTTCCCTTTAATAACAATTAGAGCACTCTTACTAACTCTTAAATCCATCTCATTTCGTACCTATAGCCTTGTGAGTCAAGAGTACCTAGAGATACCAAGTTCTTTTTCAAATTTGGAACATGGAAAACGTATTTCAAAATCCTAAAAATATCATTATGCATCTTAATCTTTATAGTACCAATACCAACAACCTTATAGCACACATTATTTTCTATCAAGACAATACCCATATTAATGGATTGATAAGAAGAAAACTAGTCTATATTAGGGCACATATGGTAAGTGCAACCCAAATCAAGATTTAAACATCTCCAAAAGAACTAACAGATACTGATAGAACATTTTGACCATCAGAATCAGAACTATATACATCACCAATAACATCATTAGTACTCAAAGATGTTGTGGTATATTTCCCTTTACCTTTGAGTTTTGAACAATTTACTTTTCAGTGCTCTTCTTGATGGTAACAGTTGCATTTATCTTCTTCTTCTTTTTCTTTTTTAATTTTTAGATTTGGATCTAAACTTGCTTCTATTATTGCTTAAGACCTTGGCTTGAGTTCTATTGTTAACAAATAAACCACTAATACTATCATTGTTCCCAGTTGAAACTTTTTTCTTCAACTCACTAGAAATCGAAGCTTCTTCAACATCTTTAGAAAAAATAGTGTCTCCTTTATATAGTATGGTATTAACAAAGTGTTCGAACGAAGGAGGTAAAGAATACAATAAAACTAAGACATGATCCTCATTATCAATTTTAACACCAATATTTTTTAGATCAGATAATTTTAAAAGATTCATCCAAGTGATCATTTAAAAATTGACCTTTTAACATTCTAAATGTGTATAAGCGCTACTTAAATATAATTGATTGGTCAAAGACTTGGTCATATATAGACTCTTCAATTTAAGTAATAACCCAACAAGAGATTTTTATCATCAATCTTGTGTAATACCTTATTAAACAAGGATAATTGAATTGAAGGGAAAGCATTTTTCCTTCGTGTATCTTTCCCTTCAATCAATTTTCAAACAATTTATCATTGTTTTCAAGTGTCTTAGCAAGCCATTTTTTAATTAATATGGACCACATCTTCATTTGCCAAAGACTAAAACCATTCCCAACATTGAATTTCTTAATTTTGTATTTCTCTGCTATGATAGAAACATCAATGTTAAATACATAGAAGTCAATCCAAAAAATATAATATCAATCAAATAATCAATAGCTCAAAATAAATTTAAAAGAATAAACTTGATCGGTCCCAATAAATAATAGAAGAACCCAAAACTCTGATACCAATTTGTTATAAATTAACGCTAGCATAAGCAAAATTTAGGTCCAATTTGATTGTATAAATAGATTATAAGTAATAGCAAAATAAAAAATAATGAAAAAAATAAATAACACACAAAAATTTAAGTGATTCAATTTTTAAAAGTAAAAAATCTACTTTATTGAAGACGTACATAAAAAAATCAACTATCAAAATCCAAATCGAAAGTAAATGATCAAAAAACACTCAAAAAGCTAAACCCAAAATACATCTCTCAATATCTCAACCTAAAGGTACAATGAACCGATCTAACAAATATTGCAAATAATAATCAAAGTTAACTTACATTAATGAAATAAATAAAAGAGAACTCTAAAGTTTACGGTGCCTTCTTAGTCGAAAAAGTCTACTCTATTGAAAATAATACATACAAAAAAAATTAACTATCAAATTCTAAATAAAAAGTTAAAATACTAATGATAAAAAAACACTCAAAAAGCTAAACCCAAAATACATCTATCAATATCTCAAACTAAAGGTACAATGAACAGTTCAACAAATATTACAAATTATAATCAAAGTTAACGTACATTATTGAAATAAATAAAAGAGAATTCCAAAGTTTATGATGACTTCTTCTGAAAAAGTATATTGTATTAAAGAAGGTACATCCAAAAAAATTCACTATCCAAATCCATAAAAACAATGATGATAAAAAGTCACTAAAAAAGCTAAAATCATGATACATCTCTCAATATCTCAACCTAACGGTACAATAAAAGCAACGAACAGTTCAACAAATATTGCTAATAATAATCAAATTCAACGTACATTATTGAAATAAATAGAAGAGAACTCCAAAGTTGATGCTGCCTTCTTCACCTGAATAAGAGCACCAATCTTCCAAAGGGATATCAACAAAAAGGCTTAAAGCTTTCTCAACCAAGTGGTGGCTTATATGGTAGTTGTGATAATCGGCTGGGAACAGAGGGCTTCAATTGATTCAATATATATATATATATATATGTATGTATTTTTTAGCTTGCGGCTAGAGCTTCCAAAGAGGCAATATGTATATGTTGTAAGAAATGGTTTTATTGATGATTAATAAACGAATGTTTACAACCTATTTATACAAAAGAAAAACAAAATTGTAATAATTAAAATAAATACAATTACAGAGAGACATGTTCTTAGACAGTCTATAATTTTTCACCAAGCTATTGGTGGCTGCTTCCAGCTATAAACAAGCACCTTATATATGAGTTTATATACCAATACCAAGAACCTTATAGGACACATTGTTTTCTATCAAGACAACACCCCATAAATAGAGCAATAAAAAGAAAACTAGTCTTCACTAAGACATATAGGGTAAATACAACTTGAATCAAGAATCCAAACATCTCTTGAAGAAATAATAGACACTGATAGAACATTCTGGCCATCAAAACTAGAACTATATATTATACCAGTAACATTATTAGAAACAGAATGTTGTGAAATATTTCCCTTTCCTTTGAGTTTCACACAATTTACTTTACAATACCCTTCCTCGTAGCAATAGTTGTATGTATCTTTCATTTTTTAGATTTGGATCTAAACTTGTCTCTATTATTGCTTGAGACCTTTTTTTGAGTTCTATCACAAACAAATAAACCATTGCTAATATCATTATGTCTAATAGACACATTTTTCTTCAACTTTATAGAATTCAAAGCTTATTTAACATCTTCCAAAAGAAATAATGTTTCTCTCATATAACACGGTATCAATAAAGTGTTCAAACAAATGAGGTAAAGAACACAACAAAACTAAAGCTTGCTCTTCATCATCAATTTCAATACAATAATTTTCAAATCATGAATAATTTTAGTAAATTCATTAAAGTAATAATGCAAAAGTGTACCTTTTGACATTCTAAATGTGTATAAATGCTATTTAAATATAACTAATTGGTTAAAGATTTGGTCATATACACACTCTTCAATTTATGCTACAACCTAGTAAGAGATTTCCTATCACTAATCTTGTGTAGTACTTTATTAAACAATGATAATTGAATTAAACTATGATCATTTTCCATTAATGCATCTTTTTCTTCATCACTCAATTTTTTTTACAATTTATCCTTGCCTTAAAGTGTCTTAATGAGCCATTCTTTAAACCTTCTTTTATTAAAGACTAAAATCATTCTTATTGTTGAATTTCTCAATATCTGATTTGTTTTGTTATGGTAGAAAACCCACTATTAAATAAATGGGATTACAACAAAAAAAATATGAAATCTGATAACTAAAAGCTTAAAATAAATTCAAAGAAGCAAAATTGATCAATCATATTAAATAACAGAAGAACTCAAAGCTTTGATACTTGAAAGCTTATAATATATGGATCTGATTAACTTAAAAATGGGTGAATATGTCATTTTCAATTTTTTATAAATTTTAATTTGATAACCTAAACAAAGCGATCAAACATGAAATTGTGTGTGAGAATAAAGTGTAAAAATGAAAGAATAACACGATATTTTTAGATGGAAATAACCTAGGCCACAACCATGACCTAAGAGAAAAATCATCGATCCATGGGACCACCTAACTTTCCACTATGATAGCCAAATATTCAAGTACAAACTCGATCCTATGCTATCCTTCCTAGGATATTGTCCCAATGTACCTTATCTACGAACCCTTACTCTACTTTCAAAATTTTTAGTATTAGCGTGAGCGATTTCCAGACCAACATTCCAATAAGCTTCCCGCCAATCAAATACGTTCATGACTTAATTGCAAAAATATTAGCATAAAAAAAGCACAAGTTCCCGTGTGTGTTATAGAATGGATTTAATAATGAATAATCCTAACTAGATTATTCAAAACATATGTCACATAAATTAAATCAACTAGCAAATCCTGGAGCAAAAATATTAAGCACAATGTCAATAAAAATAGCTTCTTTGAAATTTAATAACCAAATCAAATAATTATGATTACATATAAAATTATTTAATCTAAATATGTAAAAATATAATAAAAAAGAAGTTATATAAAGATAAAAATACTAAAAAAATTAATTAATAAAATAAATACCTTTGATAAGACATTAATTTGATATTAACTAATCTATGTAATCCCTTATGTTCCAATTACTTTCTCTTGTGGTCAATTTATCAATGAATTGTCACCACTCCTCTCTATCTTCTATACACCTATTTTCTTATATGATGCTTCCTTATTTCCCAAGTGATGAATAAAGGTATTGAATAATAAACAAAGAGAGGCTAATTCAAGTGATGAGCTCAAATTCAAAACATGGCCAAGGTTAAGGATGAGTGGTGTTCAGTTGATTTTTTTCTTTCTTCAACAACGCTCAATCAATTTTCAACAAATTGGTATATTGTGGTAGATTGCCAGTGTCTTTTTTTCCAACAGTTCAGCCAATACACTTTCTAACCCTAATATAATAATAATAATAATAATAATAATAATAATAATAATAATAATAATAATAATAATAATAATAATAATAACATAATAGTATTAGGGTTAAACACATTTTGGGCTTAATTTTTCAAATCCCATTAAAAGCCTTAATATTATAAAAAATTATTTTTAAAACACATCTTAAAAATATTGAAACACATCTAAGAAATAGCTAATTGGTAATTTCATAAATTAGCTCAAGTTTAAATAATTTTTTAGTAGCAAAAATAATTCCAGATTTATGAACATGAGCTATTAAATGCATGAGTGCAATTCTATATGTCATAATTATAAAATATATACATAAAATATTACTATCTAAAATTCTGATGTTTCTTCAACTTTACTTGATAGACTTGATAGCGAGCTTAATAACAAGTTTACATGCAAATATTTTGTCCATGAAAATAGCCAACACTTATAATTCTTACAATCCACCCCTATGGAAGTTTTGTGTGGCAAAATCTTTCACTTACTACATGACACTTATAGGAACAAGATAAAAATACAATAATATCCTAGACTCCATAGTGGAACTATCTTATAGTCTGATGAATCCATCTTCATTGTAACTTGTAAGCTTGTAAGTAACTGAATTGATATAGACAAAACATACGACATCTTGGCTTGAAATATTTTTTGTATATTAGTTCATTTGACATAGAAATAAGCGAAGTATAAAGAATGATCATGTAGAGCATGCAATCATGCCAATCAAGTTTAATATAAGACAAAATGATGGAAAGTATTTTTATCCTAAATATGTTCTCCCCCTATATGTATAACAAAATAAGTCACGAAAGTGAAACAGACTTTCCTCATACGAGAAGGACAAAGCATTGGACAAATCAATGGAACTAAATTTTCCTTAAAGATAAAAGAACAAGGTAAAAGTAGATTAATTCAAAAGTACAATGTGGTTTAAATTGCCCCTAAGTTCTATGGCTTCTTAACTTAAAAATCAATTAAAAAGTTAATAAATGAGAAAAGGATGTAAATGAATGAAAATCTGATTTTTATTTTATTTTTATAACTAGCCACGTACGGTATGAAACTCATTTAATCACAACCGAGCAACAACTAATTGAGAACTCATCATTTTTTTAAACTCAAATTTTGATTAGAAGAAACACACAAGCATGCTTCGCACATATAATAATATATTAACATTTTCTTAAAAGAAGTATATATGTTTAAACTCCACAAATATGCTAATTAATTCATTTATGATCAATCAAGAAAGACTTAAAAAAATTACTTATCATGTAAAATTATAATTGAGTCTTCAATCTCCCAAAATAAAATATATCTATCAAATGAGAACTTAAATTTTTTTTATTTTATAAACAAGGTAAATGATTTTTTTATTTTTATTTTTAACCCATATTGGCTCTTTCTTTTTGTGCATGCCAAGTACAAGTTTTATAAGCAGTCACTTTTTGCATAATCTTTTTTTTACTACACGAGCCATAAACCTAGCATGATGACTTTCATACTAGTTGTGAGGTTGCCCTCTTTGCTTATTACGGTAACTTCACACATCACAGTAGGTGGCCCTCTCAATACTAAATGCCTCCATATAGTAAAATTTTAGAAATCAAAAAATAGAACTCAATATAATTTTACAATCACTATTAGTTGAAATCCTAAAGTTTTTCAAGAGAATTCATAAACTTCAAGCATAGCATATATGTGTGTTTGTGAGTGTGTAAATAAGTTCCTATCAACATCGATCATCACATGTACAAGAATATGTGTATGCATAAGTCAAAATTGTAAAATAATTTATAGAATAAACATAAAAATGAGTTAGGGCAATAGAAACAAGGTTGTATGTATATAAATGTTGAATAAGTCCAATACCCATGTTGGCCAAATAAGGATTCTAACTCTCTCTCTCTCTTGTAAGTTTAACTAATAAATAAAATAAAGACAATAGAGATTTTTCACCTAGGGTCATTTAAGTGCTTTAATAAAAATATCTAAATGAAAGAATAAAAAACGGTTAGGTCACCAGGAAAAAAACAAACTTTCCTAACAAAATTTTTCTTGCATTTTGGTTTCTCTATATCATTGGGTTGGGACTCAACAAACTTAGGTTTCATAGGCGTGTTCTTAGACTTAGCTGTACTTTTCTCATTTATCCCAAATGAAGATGCAGTATACAAAGTAAGATGATGATAATGAGTCATAACATTAAAAGTATTGAATGTTACTTGCCTCTTTAAACCTATGACTTCATGCTTACTAGTAGAATTTTTGAACATATTATTATAATTTCCATTCATCCTTGAATATGATGTAGCATGTATAGATGGATGATGCTTATGGGTCCTACTATGTAAAACATGGAAAGAATGATTAAGTTCAGGAGCATTCATCAAAAATCTATATTTTGGTCTTATATGACCTTTCATACCACAATGAGCATAACAACTTTTTATACCATAGGTATAATAGTTCTTTATGCATAAGTAATAACAATAAGAGTAGAGTTTAAGGGCTTTACAAATGTGGCCTTTGATGTTGAAGGTATTGGTTGTTCATCTATGTATCCAAAACCTCTATTTTCTCTATATGGTTTTCTATAGTCTAGGACTTTGGTCAATTTTTCAGCACCTATGCTTAAATTCCTCACCGTCTCTTTAAAAATACTAAATTATTGCCTAACCTTTTTGTTTTCCTTATTGGTTTTTGCAAGACTCAATTCAGGGCATTAATATGTTCAAACAATTCCTTTTTATTTTTCTCTAGGTTAGAGAAATTTGTTTTGTGAACATTGATGATATCATTAAGCTTTGTTACTTCCACAAGTAGCTTATCCTTCACTTTCCTGGCACCTAGACAATCCATGAGTAGTTCATCATAATTCGATATATTAAACCTAGACAGTAAGAAATAAGATTTTACTTACTCATTTTGTTCATCCAAGCTAGATTCGAAGTCATTGTAATGTGTTTTGGTAGTTGTAGTGAAGGCACAATAGTTAGTGCTATCATCTTCTAAGTTACTAGTATTATCATGCTCATTTTATGTGTCACTAAGTGTAACATTAAAGGCTTTTCCAACTTTCTTTTTATTGTTCCCACATTCTGAAGAAATATGACCAAAGCCTCACAAGTAAAACATTAAGGACTAGTAGGCTTAGTTTTCTTACCATCAGAACTAAGAGGCTTGATTTCCCTTGACATTCGATCCCTCGAACAACTGTATTGTCCTTTATTAGATTGATTATTCTATTAACCATTCTTTTTCAGGAACTTCTTAAATTCTCGTGCTAACAAGACAAGTGACTCATCATTCATATCCTCATCATTATCAGAGATATCCTTTTTATAGCTTTTTAATGCCACATCCTTGATTTTCTTAGGTGGATCAAGAGTAAGCTCATAGGTTTAGATTGATCCGAAAAGTTCATCAATATTTAGTTTGTCCACATTCTTGCTTTCCTCTATCACTATAATTTTCATCTCATAGTCTATTGTTAAGGTGCTTAGGAGTTTGCATACTTGTATATTTGTGGAATTTTCTCACTAAGGTAAGAACAAGCATTAGTGATATCATAAAAAACGAGCATAGAATTGATCAAAAATTTTAATATTGCTCATTTTAATGGAATCAAACTGAGATGTTAGCAATCTCAATTTTGTTTATTTCACTTAGGAAGTTCCTTTATGAGTAAGTGCAAGTGCAAGTGCAAGTGCATTCCATGCATCTTTAGCAGTGTCACTATCAGAGATGTGACAGAACTCATCCATCAATACTACAGTAAAGATTGAGCTTAGACCTTTTTGGTTTGCCTTACTAATAGTGCGTTCTTTAGTGGTCCAGTCTCTTCTTGGCTTTATGATTGTTACATCATTGTTTGTTACCAAAGGTAGACTTTTTCATCTTATCTGAGAAAGGCTTACATATGATCCTTTCAGTAAGGATTATTATACCCATCAAAGAGTTAGGGTCTAACAAATAACCCACCTTCTTTCATTTGGTCTATAAGTGGGAGTGTGTATCCCTAAGGATCAAACTCACTAAATGTTTCTAGTGTTTGCTCTGATACCAATTAAAAGTTTATAATATATGAACCTGATTAAACTAGAAGGGAATATACTATTTTCAATTTTTATTAATTTATAATTTGATAACCAAAAAAAATTGGTCAGATATACAATTGAGTGTAAAAATAAAGTACGAAAATGAAATAATAACATATGATATTTTTAGATGGAAATAACTTAAACCATAACCATGACCTAAGAGGAAAACCACCGGTCCATCGATCCACCGAACTACTATTTACTATGAAAACCAAATTTTTAAGTACAAACTCAATCTTTTGCTACTCTCCCTAAGATATTGTCCTAATATACCTTACTTATGCACCCTTATTCTGTTTTCACAGTTTTTAATATTAGCCTGAGCAGTTTTCATACCAACATTCAAATAAATTTTCCACCAATTAGATATGTTCACGAATTAACTGTGAAAATGGTTAGCATAAAAAAACACAAGTTCCCCATGTGTGTTCTAAAACGGATTTAATAATGAATAATCCTAACTAGATGATTCAAAACATATGTCACTTAAATCAAATTAACTAGCAAATCCTAGAACAAACAAATTAAGTACAAGTTTAACAAAAATAACTTCTTTAAAATTTAATAATCAAATCAAATAATTATAATCACACATAAAATTATTTAATCTTAATATGTAAAAATCTAATCAAGAAAAAACTAAATAAAGATAAAAATATCAAACAAATTTATTAATAAATATCTTTGATAAGACACCAATTTGATATTAACAACCTATTTAGTCCCTTGTTTCCGAATTACTTTCTTTTGTGGTAAATTTATCAATGAATTGCCTCCACTCCTCTCTATCTTCTGTACACTTATTTTCTTATGTAATGCTTCCCTTTTTCCCGAGTGATGAATGAAGGTATTGAGAAATAAACAAAGAGAGGCTTAATATTAATTCAAGTGATGGGCTCAAATTCAAAACATGGCCAAGGGTAAGGATGAATGGTGTTCGGCTGATTTTTTTTTCTTTCTTCAACAACGCTCTATCAATTTTCAGCAGATTAACAACGTCTTGTTTTTCAACGGTTCAACCAATACACTTTCTAACGCTCTATCAATTTTCAGCAGATTAACAACGTCTTGTTTTTCAACGGTTCAACCAATACACTTTCTAACCCTAATGTGTATGTATAATAATAATAATAATAATAATAATAATAATAATAATAATAATAATAATAATAATAACCTAATAAATAATTTTTGGACTTAATTTTTCAAAACCTATTAAAAGCTTTAATATTATAAAAATTCATTTTTAAAATACATCCTAAAAATATTGAAACACATCTAAGAAATATCTAATTGGTAATTTCATAAATTGATTCAAGTTTAAATAAATATTTTAAAAGTAAGAATAATTCTAGATTTATAAAAATGTGCTATTAAATGTATGAGTATAATTTTATATATCATAATTATAAAAGATATACATGATGTACGACTATATGAAATTCTGACGTTTCTTCGACTTTACATGATAGACTTAATAGTGAGTTTAAAAACAAGTTTACATGTAAATATTTTATCCATGAAAATAGTCAAGACTTATAATACTTACAATACCAATTTGTTATAAATTGTAGTTAACAAAACTAAAATTTGGGTTCAATTTGATTGCATTAATAGATAATTATTGATAATACAAAATAAAAGAAAATAAGAAAATTAAATGACATACAAAGATTTAAGTGGTACAACTTTAACGTAAAAAATCTACTCTATTAACGATGAATCAATAAGAAAAATTCACTACTAAAATCTAAATAAAAAACTACAAACATCAATGATCAAAATAAAGCCACTCATCAAGCCAAACCCCAAGTACATCTATAAATATCTCAACCTAACGGTAACAATAAAAGCAAGGAAAAGTTCAATAAACATTGCTAATAATGATCAAAGTTACCCTGCATCATTGAAATAAATAGAAGAGAATTCTAAAGTTGACGCTGCCTTCTTCACCTGAATGAGAGCTCCAATCTTCCAAAAGGATATTATCAAAAAGCTTAAAGCTTTCTCAACCAAATGGTGGTTGTTATGATAATGGTGATAATCGGCTGGGCCGAGAGAGCTTCAACTGATTCAATATATATGTATTTTTATCTTGTGAATAGAGCTTCTAAGGAGGCAGTATGTATATATGTTCCCATCTAGGGCTGCGAGCCTTCAACCCTAATTGAAATAATAATTACCAAAATATCCCTTTTATTAATCTTATATTTTGAAACCACACTTAGATAACACTAATAGTCGGATTTTGGTTTCACTTTGTTAACATCGAGATTTTTTAAGAAATTTGTATTCATCTCATTCTCGTGTAAAGTTAAACTATTTGTCTTAGCCATTAATATTCAAACTCTTGTAGGACATTAAAAATCGCAAATGTTGAATACATATAGGAGTACCATATACATCAATTTTTCTATTTTTTTTATAAATTTAGATTAAATTAAAATATTCCAATATCCATACTTATATCCTTATTATAGATATAAATACTTCATGGAATATGAAGACTCCAATTAATATAGCTCGAAAGTGTTAGCCTTCTACACTAGGAGACATGCAAAATCTAAAAGAACCCTTTGGCTTTGGTTGGTCATAGAGCAAATGGTATGCTCGTAAATGGTATCAAGAAGATGGGTTTATAGAGTGAATAAATGGTAACGAAGGTTAAAGGTCCTTCAAGCCATGCGTAGTGGAACATTTAGAGAGATTTTTCCCAGTAAAATGAGATGATTACATCTGAGTTCGGACTTCTAGAAGTGAGAATGAAAACTTTTATTTTTTCTTTAAATAAATGTTTTTTAAAAAATAAAACAAGAGTTTGTTTGGACATCTGGACCGGCCTAAAGACCAGACCTTGTAAACTACCCAGGTCAAGTCCAGCCCAAGACGGAAGATGAAGCATAGTAGACATCCCACCTGTGGCACAAACCAAGCCCAATGGCAGATGGAACCTAGCAAGATCGATGTCAGCTCGAGCCTAGCAAGATCGATGTCAGCTCGAGCCTAGCAAGATCGATGTCAGCTCGAGCCTAGCAAGATCGAAGCCCAATGCCCAATGGAAGATGAAGCCCTATAAAGACCGAGCCCAAGGTCATCTCAAGCTCGGTCACAGCACGGCCTCGTGGAAAGCACGGTTAAAACCTGATCTGGATGTCTGATACATTGTATCTTGGGCTAATCATACCCTCATCACACGTATTTATATTTACATCATTGTATATCTGACACCTGTACCCATATATGTGCTATAAATAGGTGAACCACTCATGAGGATCTACACATTCAGTCCTTTGTATTAATCTCTCTAATCTATCTCTAGATAAGCCATATAGTCTCGACAATTTAGCGCCCACCGTAGGGCTCAGATTCTCAGGTTAATCACAAGTTTATGACCCTGTATCCTATAGAGACTCACCTCATTCCTAGAGAAAAATTAGGAAAGTCAATTGTGTACCACTCATAAACTGACAATCATGGCAATACCTTTTTTTCTGAAAGACAATCAGATTTGATTGGTGTCGAAACAATGGAAACTCAAGGAAACACACCTCCGACCACCAATGGGGCCAAGGTGGAAGATAATGCCCTCTATCAGGAGTTATCTCGTCAACTCCTTGAGCTAAGTAAAGTACTCGATGAAACCCGAAAAGAAAATAGAACTCTCCGGTCCCAAGAAGACGGAAGGACCTTAGAAAATCCTACTTCTGAACCAACCACGGGGGAGGCAATGGGACGCAGTCTATCCGAGCCCCGTCATACCGAGCATGAGGTTGAAAGAAATCCTTTTTCCAACTCAGGTCATCCCGATGAAGAGAAATGGTTCCAAGAAAAGAGAAGTTAGGAAACACGTCTACAAGCTCTAGAGATAACAACAGAAGACAAGATGAGGCCTTGAAAGCAGCAAATGAGAGACAGGAAAAGGGAAAAGCCCCTTGCAAAATGGACAGAGATTGTGAACAATTGTACATTTCACCATTCTCAGTTGCGATAGCAAATGATGAACCCCTACCCAAGTTCAATGCTCCCAAATGCCCAAACTATTTTGGGACAAAAGATCCGGTAACCCACATTCAACATTTCAAAATAGCCATGGCACCCATGAGTCTCACTCAGGCAAAAAGAGATGCAATGATGTGCAAAATGTTTGCTTCCACTCTTTGTAAGGGCACACAAAAGTGGTTCAACAACCTACCTCCCTGGTCTATATCCTCTTTCCCACAATTCGCCAAACTATTCATCACCAACTACGCTTGCAATAAACCCTTGAGAAAAGAATCGTATCACCTCTTTTCAATTATAGAAGGGAAAAGGAGCCCATTGAAGAGTACATGAAGTGATTCAAAGAAAAATTAGAAATCGCTGACTGCCCTAGCTCTATCGCTATAGAGACTTTCAGGCGAGGTTTGCTAAAATATTATGCCCTAGTCATGGAACTAACTAAATTAGTGCCGCTCACCGTGGAGGAAGCTTATGGGGAGGCTAGAAAGTTCGTCAACTTAGAAAGAGAACTTAGCTTGGCCAAGGATCGTCCAACAGGGGTAGAGATGGTCGCGGCCCCAAGTAGAGAAAAAAGGAGGACAAGCCCAGATCAAACACACCAAAACTACAAAAACAAGCGATTTGCTAACTTAGGGAACAAACACTGGCCGATCAACAAAAACTGGGCAGTAAATAAAAGTTGGCCAGGAAATAAGGAAACTTAGGGAAGAGCATTATCCCCCTTTAAGGGTCCTTCTTTAAAAGGAGATTTAACTGAGGTACTAAAAAGAATGGAGCGGGAGCCTGAGACCAAATGGCCACTTAGGATGCATGCTTCGAATAGAGATATGTCCAAGGGGTGCACCTTTCACAAAGATGTGGGCCACAATACAAGAGATTGCAGAAACCTGAAAAAAGAGTTGGAAACATTATTAGCAAGAGGATATTTCAAGGACTTCGTCATATAGAATGAAGATAGAAGAGGCTACCAAGGCGAGCGAATAATATTCCGATCAATATACTCGTCAAGCAGTAGCAAACAACCTCATAATGGGCCAAACGTTAAAACCATCCACACCATACATAGAGGACCAGGGGTCAATGGGGTTTCTAACAACGCCCGCAAAAGATTTGTAAGGGAGTTGAACAATGCACCCCACGTATACGCTTTGGATAAAGCGAGACCCCCTACGAGAATAACTTTCACGGAGAGGGATGAGACTACATCCTATCACGAGGACCCACTGGTGATAACCCTGAGGATCGGGTCTTGTGACGTCCGACGAATAATGATTGACACTAGGAGTTTGGTAGACCTCCTTTTTCAAACCACTGCCAGGGCCCTAGGGCTAGGAGAAAAAAATGAGGTAATCAAATGTCATGTAGTAGCCCTCAAAGAGGCCAAGGTCATCAGGGAAGTCAAGTATCCCTCATGGCTCTCCAATGTGTACTGATGAACGAAAACCGGCTTCGCCGATTCTCGCAAATACTTTGGTTTTAATATTTGTAAAACTCTCGCAAGTGCACGAATCATTTCGTAGAAAATGATAAGTATACTCCCAAGGTCGATCTAAGGAAGGAATGTATGTGGTTCTTAATTTATTATTCAAACTTTTAAAAACGAAATTAAATCCTAAACATCCTGTCACGATAGTTTGGTTTTTTGTGTTCCTAATCTAATAACATAAAATAAATATATATACAGATTAATTAAATAAAAAATAAACATAGATACAAATTCAATAAATATTTATCTACAGATAAATATAATTACAGATTCAATAAATATTCATGCAAATTTTATCATTTATATTAGTGGAGTATTTATGGATATAATAACTAAATTAATTATGCTTGCTCATATTATCTAGGTTATTAAAGATATAAATTGATATTTTATTGATTCTCTCTTTTTTGTATGAATACCACCTTTGGTGGGGTTAGATATTCTTTATTAACTAAACAAATCAATTAACACCTATGGGTGGGGTTGATAACTAATTTGGTTAATTAAATTAATTCCTTTTTCTAAGAGATTGAAAATGAACCATTTAAATGCCACCTTTGGTGGGGTTAGACAGTTTAAACTTTATTCAAGGTGTCCAAATTAAACTTAAGAATTTAGTTATCCGAGTACTAACTTTCAAGTTTTAAAACCACTACTGAAAACATGTTGTCAATACATTTTCACATAATAATTCTTATAAAAACTTTTGAAATAGAGCTTCACTCTAACTACCGGGCGATTGTACCAACAAATAAAAGAGCACTACACTAACTTAGACAGGATAACTAAACCTTAAAATCTAATTTTCAGATTTAAGTTTGTAATGAAAAATAATATATTTCTCTCTAACATCCTTAATATAAAATCTTGAATAAAAATAAAATCAATTCATTTTAGAAATTTTCGCCTATTTAATATTTAGTAAGCATAACAACGTTATTATTATATCATGATTATAAGCAGCTAGCACAGTTAAATTTAATCACGCACAAATTAAATATAACATGTAAGAATAAAGCATAAAAATAATCAGAAGAAAATAAAATCCTTACAGAACTTCGACGCTATTCAGTTGCTAGAAAACCTCCAAGCGGAATTTGCACTTCCATTTATTGAATCAAAAATCTAAATTATTACAAAACATTACAAGTTCCTCTCAAAAGAGAAGAACTGTAAACCTAAGAGAATTGAACTAAAAACTAAGAGAAAAACTAAGAAAAGCTTAGAAACTAAGAAAGAAACTAAGGAAAACTCAAAAACTAAGAAATGAGAGAAAGAAAGAAGAGAGAAGTGAGGTTTTGAGGTGTGCTTTGAAGTGAATGGAAGAGGGGTATTTATAGGTGAGGATGGAGAGAAAAAATGAGTAAAAAAATGTTTAAAAAAATATAAAAAAAATAAAAAACGTGTAGTGGACATCTTGAGGTCATCAATGACGTCGGCGATGACGTCATAGTGGCTGCCGCACGTGAAAAATGGGTCAAAACGCATTGGGCGCGTGGCCGGGCCTGCCTTGCGCGCAGCTCGGCAGCGTGAAACGATGCCGCGCGCTGCGGCGCGCGCGGAAGGAAGAATGAACGCGCGCGGGCGCGCGCCTCGGGCGCCGCGCTGGCTGGCCGGGCGCGGTATGGCGGCGCGCGATTTTCCATCTTTTGACATTTTTGACCTTTTCGACCCATTTTGTCCAATTTTTCCATGTTTGTTGACCTTTTTCCACTTATTTATTAATTTATTTGTGATGTATTGCTTCAAGTATTCTTCTTTGAGTCTTTAAATTGCGTTTTTAAGCCAAAATATCTGAAAAACAATAAAAATACCCGTGATTCCGAAAAAGACAAATTTATATAAATATATGATAAAACATATAAATATATATATTTTTAATCAATTAATGTGCATAAAATCATGGTTATTTTAGTGCTTTTTGAGCACTCATCACAACCCAAACCGACTTCTTGCTAGTCCCTTAGCAAGAGAAGCGATAAAATCTAAAAATTAAACTATCCTAAATCACTTCCGTGGATTGACACGGTTGCATTTAGCCTTATGCAACAAGCCTTTAAACCCCTAGGTTGCCCTAGTGGACGAGTTTGAGTCTCGTGAGGGTTTTCAGTAATGATACCCACAAACATTGTACTTAATGTAAAAACAAAAGAAACAATAAAAACAAACAACTTAAAAATTAAATTTACAACAAAATCACAAATTATCAACATCTCACAAAAATGTCTCATACTTTTTAATCTCCTTTAAGATCATAATTAAAATCTCAAGCATAAGTTATTTTAATCTCTTTAAACAATCATGATTTATTATAATAATTAGTCGAAAATCATTTTCATATTTCATATAAAAAATGTATCAATTTAATTTCACCCAATTTCAGTGTCATGAATCAGAATTCGCTTCGACTCTATTCCTCACAAGTCAATACTCTCAAAACACTGAATCCTATGGGTTCAAACACTCATACTAATTTATATGCGAAAGAGTTGATGTATAGAAATGAACTAATATGTTCGCATATGTATAAAGAATAAAGGCTCAAAGTGTTATTTTAACATTGATCTCATGAAAGGAATCAAATGTATAAATTATAAAGATATCATATATAAAAATTATTTTCATGCATAAATCAAACTCATTAAGAAAGAATTTCAAGATATATGCCTTTTACAAATGAAGAAATTGCAATGACTCTTTGGGGAATTACTTCTTATATCTTTCTTTTGTAATTAGCCTTTACTCACAACTTTGTAGGCAATGCGGGTTATAGTATGTAGATGATACTATTTTTATCTCTCTCTTTTTTTTTAGATATTTTTCAATATGTGTATTTTTTTAGAGAGTCAACCCATGTACAGATTGTACATTTTTTTGGATTTTGGTGAGTGGTTAATTTTGTGGCTTTTCTGTTTGATCTTGGTTTAGGTAACCCCAGATATGTCTTTTTGTTTTTGTAGTAGTCATGCATAAATGAGATATAAGCATATACTATCAATTTCTACTCAAATCATTTAATCTAAGCAAAAATAATAATCAAAAATATATGATACTCTATTAAGATGAAAAAAATTCATACATTCAATGCTAATACCTATAGAGATCATCTAAAAATTTGAAGAAATAAGAAATGTGTTTGGAGTAGAAAAAATATATATATTTCACTCTGAATAAAGGAAATTAGGCTCAAATTATATCTCACAAAGGTAGTCTCCACTAAAAAAACTCATAAACACCGATTTTGGGTTTAATATAATTTCTACATCTTATCAAGAAATACTAATTATGACAAAAACTAACTAATTATCAAAAATAGTTACAAAATATTTCATGATATGTTTTCAAAAAAAATTAATCTAACAGTACAAAAGACTTAACTATTTACTTAAATTTGATTTAAAGAAATGATAAACTTTTGTGAGAAAAGTTTTTTTTTTTATTTATTTTTAAATTGTAAATTTTTTTTTTTATTTAAGTATGGTAACTTTTCACCACCCCCAACCTAGAACTTACATTGTCCTCAATGTAACAACTGTAAATTAAAGATAAAGAGAGAAGAGAAGAAAGATTACCTATTTCCTGAGAATGTGCAAGTAGTAATGGAAAATGCAGGTGCATCCATCATATTCATCATTAAAGTGTATACAGACAGATCGCTGTAAACTTCTAACATCTCAACAAATATTTTTAGTTTTAACAATTTAAAAATTAGTCACATGTAATTAAAATGAAATAAACAATAAAATTAAGTAAATAAAACAAATAACAAACAAAAATTTTATTTTTATTTTTTTATTTTTTTATTTTTTTATTTTTTATTTTTTTATTTTTTTATTTTATTATTTTTTTTTACCTAAAATGATGGGTTGCCTCCCATCCAGCGCTTAGTTTAACGTCTTAGTAAGACGTATCTTTTTGGTGCTAAGGGTTACTCAGCCAAATGCAATCCATTTCAGCAATGTTGTTTGGTTCTTCTAAATAAGGCTTGACACGATGGCCATTGACTTTGAACGTTTTTTGTGTCTTGGAGTCCAATAGTTCCACTACTCCATGTTCAAATACTTGAACTATTTTGAATGGTCCATCCCATCTTGATCTCAGCTTTCCTGGAAACAATCTCAAACGAGAGTTAAATAAAAGAACTTTCATTCCAGGGTGAAGAGTCTTAGGAACTAGCCTCATGTCATGATAGCGCTTAGTACGCTCCTTGTATAATTTGGCATTCTCATAGGCTTCATTCCTAATTTCTTCCAACTCATGAAGCTGGAGTAATCGTTTTTCACCTGCTTTATCTAAATCCATGTTTAACTCTTTAATTGCCCAATAAGCTTTGTGTTCAAGTTCAACTAGAAGGTGGCATGCTTTCCCAAAGATTAACCGGTAAGGGCTCATCCCAATAGGTGTTTTGTAAGCGGTGCGGTATGCCCATAAGGCATCATTTAGCTTAAATGCCCAATCCTTCCTTGACGGACTCACAGTGCGTTCCAATATTCCCTTAATTTGCCTATTGCTCACTTCCACTAAACCGGAAGTTTGAGGATGATATGGAGTAGCTACTTTATGTGTGATGTTGTACTTGTTTAGTACTCCATCAAAGAGTTTGTTACAAAAATGGCTACCTCCATCACTTATTATAGCTCTAGGCGTTCCGAACCTACTGAATATGAAATCTTTCAAGAATTTCACAACAACATTAGCATCATTGGTTTTGGTGGGGATAGCTTACCCACTTGGACACATAATCCACAATGACCAAAATGTATTGAAAACCATTAGATGGGGGAAAATTACCCATGAAGTCAATCCCCCATACATCAAAGAGTTCAACAACTAAATTAGATGTCAAAGGCATTTCATCTCTTTTGCTTATGTTTCCTGTTCTTTGACATCTATCACATTGTGCACAAAACATATGAGCATCTTTAAAAAGAGTGGGCCAAAAGAATCCAGATTTGTAATATCTTACGGGCTGTCTTTTCACCTCCAAAATGACCCCACAATGAAGTTCATGACAAAAAGTCGAATGCTCTTATGTTCTTCTTACGGTACACATCTCAGGATGACTTGATCTTGACCAATCTTGTATAAATAAGGGTCATCCCGAAATAGTCCTTCATAGTTTTAAAAAACCTTTTCTTGTCCCGATATGAAGTGTTAGGTCGCAAAACACCGGTGGCAAGATAGTTTACAATATCGCATACCACGGGTTCGGACCTATGAAAAATAACCGTTCATCGGAAAGGTTTCAACTATATCGTCATTACTCTCATCTTTAAGAGAATTGAAGTCAGAAATCAACCTAGACAAATGGTCAGCTACTAAGTTTTCACTGCCTTTCTTATCCTTGATTTCTAGGTCAAATTCTTGTAAGAGTAAGACCCACCTGATTAATCTTGGCTTGGCATTTGGTTTACTTAATAGGTATCTTAAAGCAAAGATGATCAGAATGTACAATCACTTTAGATCCTACTAAATAAGACCGAAATTTGTCTAAAGAGAATACTATAGCCAAGAATTCCTTTTCAGTGGTGGTGTAATTCATTTGGGCATCATTAAGTGTTTTGCTAGCATAGTAGATGACATGTAAACGCTTATCCACTCTTTGTCCCAGGACTGCTCCTATTGCATAATCAGAAGCGTCACACATTATCTCAAAAGGTAAAGACGGTTTGGTGCCATTATAACAGGGGTAGATGTTAGTTTCTCTTTCAAGGTATTAAAGGAAATAAGGCGGTCATTGTTGAAGTCAAATTCAGCATCTTTGGATAATAAGTTACATAAAGGACGACTTATTTTAGAGAAATCTTTAATAAATCGTCTGTAAAATCCTCGCATGTCCCAAGAAGCTTCTTATCCCCTTCACGGATGTAGGGGAGGTAGTTTGGATATCAATTCAACTTTTGCCTTATCAACTTCAATACCCTTGTTTGAAATTATATGTCCTAAAACTATCCCTTGTTGAACCATAAAATGACTTTTCTCCCAACTAAGGGTTAGATTGCATTCAATGCATCTTTCTAAAACCAAAGTCAATTTATGTAAGCAATCATCAAATGAGTTCCCAAAGACAGAGAAGTCGTCCATGAAAATTTCAATGAATTTCTCCACCATGTCCGAGAAAATAGATATCATGCATCTCTGGAAGGTGGCAGGGTATTGCATAACCCAAATGGCATTCTGCGAAAAGCAAATGTCCCAAAAGGACATGTAAATGTGGTCTTTTCACGATCTTCTGCTATGGGTACTTGATAATATCCGCATACCCATCCAAAAACAAGAAAATTCGTGCTCTACTAATCTTTCCAACATTTGATCAATGAATGGAAGAGGAAAGTGATCCTTTTTTGTATATAAATTTAGTTTCCTAAAATCTATAAACATTCTCCATCCAGTGATTATTCTAGTGGTCTCTAATTCACTCTTATCATTTTTAACAAGCTGTTATCCCGCATTTCTTTGGTACCACATGCACCGAACTAACCCACTTACTATCCGCAATAGGATAGATAATCCCTTCTTCTAATAATTTAAGGATTTCCTTTTTAACTACCTCTTGCATGTTTGGGTTTAGTCTTCGGGGCCTCTCGCATGTTTAGCACCATCCTCCAAGTTGATCTTGCATACACATTGTTGGACTAATGCCTCTTATATCCCCTATACTCCAACCTATAGATTTCTTAAACTGTTTAAGCACTTTGATGAGTTCCTTTTCTTGTGGTTTGGTCAAGGTTGAAGAAATTATCACTGGATATGTTTCTCCTTCTCCCAAAAACACATATTTTAAGTGCTCAGGTAAGTCTTTGAGTTCAAGTTCAGGTGGATTGGCCTCTTTAACAGATGAAGAACTGGGTAGATTTAAAAGTGTACTAGATTTTGTCATCACTTCATTATTGTCTAGTTGTTCAAGGTACCCCTTAATTTCTTCATCTAAATCTTCTTCAACCTTTTCAAGTGTAAGAACTGTTTCAAGCTTGTCTTCTATTCTGGTTTGGAAAAAGGTGTTTTGAACAAGATTATCCAAAGGATCAACTTCGAATATTTCATCGATGGCAGAAATAGAAGGGAAAGGTGAAGAATCAAAAACTTTGAAATGAACAGTCTCTCCTAAGACTGTCATTGTCAAATTTCCATCTTGGACATCAATAATAGTTTTAGTAGTTGCCATAAATGGTCTACCAAGCAATATTGTATGCTCTCTCATTCAATGCCGGATTTTCTTGCATATCCAGAACCACAAAGTCAACAGGTATTATCGGTTTGTCTACCTGTACCAAAACATCCTCAACTATTCCTCCGGATATTTAAGAGATCTATCTGCAAGTTGCGGGGACATCGTTGTGGGTTTTAAATCCCCAGATTGAAATTTGTGAGAATATAGAGTAGGGCATCAAATTTATACTAGCACCTAAATCAAGCATTGCTTTAGCAACCTTCCTATCCCCCATAGTTATGTTTATAATAAAACTTCCAGGGTCTTTCAACTTAGGGGGTAGTTTGTCTTTGAAATCTGCTAGAAATTTACGATACTACTACTCATTCATTCGATTATACCTCCTTTTCTTAGTGTTCAACTCTTTGAAAAACTTGGCATATGAGGCACATTCATGATCACTTCTAATAATGGTAAATTGATATTTACTTTAGAGAGCATATTAAAAAGATCATTGAATTGCTAATCTTGTTTGGATTCTTTCATTAGGTGGGGAAAAGGTACTTGCATCCGGTGTGGTTCTGTTGTCTTTTGAATTTTGGGAGTGTCGGATGACCCCCAATGAGTTTTTCGAAAGCTTGTGAAGTTTAACACTTGTTTCTCCATTTTGTGAGATTAGAATGTCGCCTTTCTTTGTTAAATGAAATACAAGGTAGTTTAGAGATTTCGTGTACAATCGGTATTGACTACCTTACCACTTCGGGCGGTTCTAACATCTTTTGCTTGTTACAGTTGACCGGCAACTTTCCTGGTTCTTTCTTTTGCATTTGTTCACCAGCTGTCTAACTTTATATTCAATTCTTTTAACCGAAGCCTCCATGGTGTTCAACCTTTGATTAGTCATCAATTGGTTGTCACGACTAACTTGAATAAAAGCATTCAAGCTATCTTCTAAGGTTGGTTTAAAAGATTGGCTTGGTGGGTAAGGGTGGTTGTAGGTTGGGTGATTATAGGTGTTTGGATGATACCTTTGAAAAGATTGGACTTCCTCTATGGCATCGACACTAGAATCACAAGTATTTGAACAATTATGAGTACCATGCCCAATTGAACAACACACTCCACATACCTCTTGATTAGAAATTTGGTGAGACGTGAGGAATTTCACTTGTTTAGTCAATTCAGCAAGTTGCAAGGTTATCTCATTATCAAAGCTGACTTCATTGACCTTTTCTTTCCTTCTACCACCTCTTTGTTGGGAATTAGAACCCAATAGCTCATAGAGGTTATAGGTTTCCTCTGCTGTCTTTTCTCCTACAAAGACCTCCAAAGAAGATTATCAACCATGTATTGACTCACAGTTGTCAATCCATCGTAAAAGAATTGGTTTTGTAGGCTGTAGTGGAAAGCTATGATTTTGACATTGAATGAAAAGGAGTTTGAATCGTTCCCAAGCTTCATGAAAGGGCTCTTCATTCATTTGAGAAAATGTTGCTATCTTTGTTCTTAGATCAACAGTCTTTTGATGGGAATAGAACCTACCCATAAAAATTTCATAGACTGCCTCCCAAGTTTTAAGAGAACCTGACTGTAGAGTAATGAACCATGACCAAGCTTTATCTTTGAGAGTGTAAGGAAAACACCTCATCCTAAGTTGATCTTCATTAATTGCATGTAGTGGAAAGGTTTGGATAATAGCATAGAATTCTCGAATGAAATGCAAAGGGTCTTCATTAGGGATACCGTAAAAGGAAGGCAACAAAGAATAATGAATCTTTTTCAATTCATAATTCCTTGCAGCCTCTTGCAATTGGATGCCGGAAGTTACATTGCCAATGATTGGCATTGTATAGTCTTTCATCTTTTTCCGCCTATCTTCAGCATCTCCCATGGTTGTTTGTAGTTGAAAATGATCCTCCTCCTATTGTGAATCAGCATTTTGCTCTTAAAAACAATGGTAGATATCTCTAAAAAAATGCAAGGAACCTAAATTATTTTATTTTTTTTTAATTTAAACGAAGGGACACAATTTTTGAAACAAACGAATTTATTTTATTTGAAATATTTTTTTTTTTACACGCAAACTAAAACAAAGGAAAATACAATAATGGGTGACCTCCCATGTAGGACTAAAATTTATCGTCTTCTAGTAAGACGTTGCTTGGAGATTGCAGAATGAAAAACTCAATGTCTCCTCTTCATTGAATTCATTTATGTTTCAATTTAGTCTTTGCCTTTTTGCAAATGTTCAACTAACTGTTCAACTTGAACTTTCACCTTTTTGATAGAAGCTTCCACAGAGTCCAACCGTTGATTGGTTTTAGATTGATTATCCCTACAAACTTGAATAAAAGAATTCAAGTTGTCCTCCAGGGTTGGTTTATTTGGAATGGTTCTTGGAATAGGTGGGTGGAATTCTGGCCTGCACGATTTGAGCTTTGAGGAAAGGAGGGTTGTTTTGCCTCCAAGAGAAATTTGGATGACTTCTCCACCCAGGATTATAGGTATTTGAATTGGGATCAAACCTTGGTCTCTGTTGATATGCTCCCAACACATTAACCTTCTCAGGTCCAGTTGTATCTCCTTGATATGGACAGGCTTCAGTACCTTGTCCCATGTTGCTGTACAAACCATATTGTTCATTATTTGTGTTGGTTTGTGTAGCGAGAAGGGCAACTTGCTTAGTCAATTGAACAAGTTGTTGTTGAACTTCATTACCGGAGTCGATCTCACGAACACCGCCTTTTCTCACTGGAGCTTTTCTCATTTGGGAATTAGCACCCAACATCTCAAAGAGGTTATACGTTTCGATGCGGTCTTTTCTCCTATTGCTCCTCTGCCGGCGTTGTCGACAATGAACCGACATTGTTGTGTAAGTCCATCGTAAAAGAATTGGTTACTGCAACCGTAGGGAAAGCTATGATGGGGACATTGAGTGAGAAACATTTTGAACCTATCCCAAGCTTCATGGAATGGTTCTCCTTCCATCCGAGAGAAAGTAGCAATCTTTCCTCTCACTCGATGTTTTTGATGGGAATAGAATTTTCCCATGAATTTATTGTAAATGTGACCCCATGTCATCGTGAGAACCTAGGGAAGTGACATCAACCAAGCTTTGGCCTTATCCTTTAAGGTGTAGGAAAACATCTCATTCTAAGTTGATCCTCGTTTAGAATACCGAGGGAATGTTTGGACCGTAGCATAGAAATCTCTCATAAAGGAAAGAGAATCTTCATTAGGTAGCCCATGTAGGAAGGAAGCATAGAAAAATGAATATTTTTAAGGTCATAATTCGAAGCGACCTCTCCCAACCGGATAGCGGCGATTCTTGCGTGCCAATCACCGGTCTTGCAAACTCCTTCATCGTGGTTTTCCTAACATGTTGGTTTTCCTCCATTTCTTTTGGTTCTACTAAACGATTAAGACGTGCTTCTATGCTTGGCTCAAAATCAGGTTGATGGGTAGGATCCAGTGTTGTTGACACTTGTTTAAATTTATGAATATTATTTACATATGGTGTTAGGGGGTTTCCTAAGGATCTCCTACCACGCATAGACTATTTTAAAACGTAAATTTAAAACTCCTGTCAACAAAAATAAAGAAATTAGAGAAAATTTCCATGGCATTTAATACAAAACACTAGACAATTTTTTTTTTTTTTTAAATTAATTTTTTTTTTATATAACATAATTAGTATTAACCAAGAGTGTTCCCAGGAAAGAATGGTGGTGCTATGGCTCCTTAAAAACCATTCTCCTAGCCAGAACAACGTTCCCAGGAAAGACTAGTGGCACAAAGGCTTCAAAGAACTAGTCTCCTAGACAGAACTCCCTTAGATTTTTACTTTTCATGCCTTTTAGTTTTTTTTTTTTTTACGAACGGTAATTTTATTTTACTATTCACACTATCTTATTTCTTATTAACTTAAAATTTTAAAAATTTTATTTTTTTTTTACGAACGGTAATTTTATTTTACTATTCACGCTATCTTATTTCTTATTAACTTAAAATTTTTAATTTTTTTTTTTTTAACGGTAAAAACTTTTTACTTCAAATTTCAAATTTCTAAATTATTTACTTTTTATTAAAAAAAATTTATTATTATTATTTTTTTTTTTTATTTATTTATTTTTTATGAAATTTGAAATTTGATTAAATTTTTTATTTTATTTTATTTATTTATTTATTATTATTATTATTTTTTTTTAAATCACAATTATTTACAACACAAAAATATTTTTAAAATTTTGATAAATAAATTAAAAACACTATTCTTTCAAGAACGCTACTAAAAACTTGATGAGCCAAAACCGGCCACGATTCTCGCAAATACTTTGGTTTTAATATTTGTAAAACTCTCATGAAGTGCACCTAATCATTTCGTAGAAAATGATAAGTATACTCCCAAGGTCGATCTAAGGAAGGAATGTATGTGGTTCTTAATTTATTATTCAAACTTTTAAAAACGAAATTAAATCCTAAACATCCTGTCACGATAGTTTGGTTTTTTGTGTTCCTAATCTAATAACATAAAATAAATATATATACAGATTAATTAAATAAAAAATAAACATGGATACAAATTCAATAAATATTTATCTACAGATAAATATAATTACAGATTCAATAAATATTCATGCAAATTTTATCATTTATATTAGTGGAGTATTTATGGATATAATAACTAAATTAATTATGCTTGCTCATATTATCTAGGTTATTAAAGATATAAATTGATATTTTATTGATTCTCTCTTTTTTGTATGAATACCACCTTTGGTGAGTTAGATATTCTTTATTAACTAAACAAATCAATTAACACCTATGGGTGGGGTTGATAACTAATTTGGTTAATTAAATTAATTCCTTTTTCTAAGAGATTGAAAATGAACCATTTAAATGCCACCTTTGGTGGGGTTAGACGGTTTAAAATTTATTCAAGGTGTCCAAATTAAACTTAAGAATTTAGTTATCCGAGTACTAACTTTCAAGTTTTAAAACCACTACCGAAAACATGTTGTCAATACATTTTCACATAATAATTCTTATAAAAACTTTTGAAATAGAGCTTCACTCTAACTACCTAAGGCGATTGTACCAACAAATAAAAGAAAGACTACTCTAAATTAGGCCAGGATAACTAAACCTTAAAATCTAATTTTCGATTTAAGTTTGTAATGAAAAATAATATATTTCTCTCTAACATCCTTAATATAAAATCTTGAATAAAAATAAAATCAATTCATTTTAGAAATTTTCGCCTATTTAATATTTCGCAAGCATAACAACGTTATTATTATATCATGATTATAAGCAATTACGCTTAAATTTAATCACAGACAAATTAAATATAACATGTAAGAATAAAGCATAAAAATAACTCAGAAAGAAAATAAAATCCTTACGTAACTTCGACGCTATTCCCGTTGCTAGAAAACCTCCAAGCGAATTTGCACTTCCATTTATTGAATCAAAAATCTAAATTATTACAAAAACATTACAAGTTCCTCTCAAAAAGAAGAACTCTAAACCTAAGAGAATTGAACTAAAAACTAAGAGAAAAACTAAGAAAAGCTTAGAAACTAAGAAAGAAACTAAGGAAAACTCAAAAACTAAGAAATGAGAGAAAGAAAGAAGAGAAGTGAGGTTTTGAGGTGTGCTTTGAAGTGAATGGAAGAGGGTATTTATAGGTGAGGATGGAGAGAAAAAATGAGTAAAAAAATGTTTAAAAAATATAAAAAATAAAAAACGTGTAGTGGACATCTTGAGGTCATCAATGACGTCGGATGACGTCATAGGGCTGCCGCACGTGAAAAATGGGTCAAAAACGCGTTGGCGCTGGCTGGCTATTGCGCGTAGCTGGCAGCAGCGTGTGATGCCGCCATGTATTGCGGCGCGGAAGGAAGAATGAACGCTGGCGCGCGGCTCTGGCGCGTTAGCGCGCATGACTCTGCTCATTGGCCTTGTGGGCTGAAGCGTCTTGGTGGCTGTGCGCGCGATTTTCCGATCTTTTGACATTTTTGACCTTTTCGACCCATTTTGTCCAATTTTTCCATGTTTGTTGACCTTTTTCCACTTATTTATTAATTTATTTGTGATGTATTGCTTCAAGTATTCTTCTTTGAGTCTTTAAATTGCGTTTTTAAGCCAAAATACCTGAAAAACAATAAAAATACCCGTGATTCCGAAAAAGACAAATTTATATAAATATATGATAAAACATATAAATATATATATTTTTAATCAATTAATGTGCATAAAATCATGGTTATTTTAGTGCTTTTTGAGCACTCATCATGTACTCATAAAAAAGGCTTGCGGAGCGTCTCATATGTGCGTAGCCTTTATCGATCTAAACGAGTCATGCCCCAAAGACTGCTTCCCTCTCCCAAGCATTGATCAGTTGGTGGATGCCTCTTCTGGGTTTGGGTTGATGAGTTTTTTAGATGCATACTCTAGGGATCATCAAATCAAAATGCACCATAAGGATGAGGTGAAAACTTATTTTATAATAGAAGAAGGAACATTTTGCTACACAAGAATGTTGTTTTGATTGAAAAACGTAGGTGCAATATACCAGTGACTCGTCAACAAAATGTTCAACAAACAGTTGGGCAGGAACTTGTAAGCATACATCGACGACATGGTGGTCAAGTCAGTTCAACCCCTAAACCATATCAAAGACCTATAGGAGATATTCAAAGTGATACGAAGATATGACATGAAACTAAACCCCAAAAAATGCATTTTTGGTGTGGCTGTAAGAAAATTCCTAGGCTACCTCGTATCAACAAGAGGAATCAAGGCCAATCTTGAAAAAAGATAGGCACTGGTAAACATGAAGCCACCCAGTAGTCTCAAGGGTATACAATAGTTAAATGGAAGAATTGGGGCGTTAAGCAGATTCATAGCTAAATGCACAGATAAGTGTATGCCTTTCTTCAAAATGCTGAGAAAAAACAAGATTGTCTTTTGGGATGAGGATTGCAGCACGACCTTTGAGGAAATCAAGAAATACCTCAATAATCCCCCAGTCTTAGTCAGCCCACTGTCAGGGGAGGCTCTTTATCTATATTTGGTTGTAACACCCCAAAGATGCTGCGTCGTACTCATAACAGATAGAAACAAAATCTAGCACCACATCTACTATGTCAGCCAAATTTTAACTGAGGCCCAAAGCAAATATCCCACCATACATAAACTTGCCTTTGCCCTCAAAATTACTGCAAGAAAGCTCAGGCACTACTTTGGCTCACACACCATCATAATAATCACATCACATCCTCTCAAAAATGTACTAACAAAACCAGAGGTTGTAGGAAGGCTGGCCTAGATAGCCGTGGAATTTGGGGAGTACGACATCAAATACATGGCTAGAATTTCTCTCAAAGGGTAGACTGTGGCTGAATTTGTGGCCGAGTACACTGAATACCCCGAGGTCATTACCAAAATAGAAACTAAGGAGGTATGGATAGTTGACCCAAGGAATGCACCGACCTGGCAGGTATTTGTGGATGGTGCTCACAATTTCAATGGCTCAGGACTAGGGGTGGTTATAAAGGATGAAAAGGACAACTACTTTGAATATGATGTTAGGCTTGACTTCCAAGCAACCAATAACATCATAGAATATGAAGCTTCCATATTCAGAGTCATGACCGCAAAAAGACTAGGGGTAGATAGAATCTCCCTACATAGCGACTCCTAGCCTTGGTCAATCAGTTTCTGGGAACATTTGAAGCACGAGATGGAAAGATGAAGAAGTACTTGGAAAGACTAAAACAAGAATGCGCAAAATTCTTAAAGTTCAAGATCGAGCAGATAGCTCAAAATGAGAACAATCACGTTGACGCCTTGGCCATCTTGGCGTCAATAAGGGAAACCAAATACGACCGGGTGGTATCAGTAACAGTGTTGGCAGAAGCATCTCTTGAAGAAACTGAAAAAAGGATTAGATGCGTGAACAATTCGTCTACAACATGGTTTACCCCGATTTATAATTTCTTGGATAAAGGGGACCTACCCGAAGACCATATGGTCGCAAAGAAAATCGAAGCTAAAGTAGGCCGGTACATGATTGAGGCGACAAAATTGTACCAAAAAACGCCACTCAGCTCGGGCCTCTTATGCATAAGCACAGTGGAAGCTGGGAAAATAATATACGAAGTGCACAAAGGAGATTATGGCTCGCATTCTGGGGATAGAAAATTATCCCAACGAATTATGAGACAGGGTTATTACTAGCCCACTATGCTTACTGATTGCGTTAAATACGCTCAGAGGTGCAACAAATGCCAAAGATTTGGCCCCCTGACCCACACGTCGCCTAATGATATGAGATAAGTAGTAAGTCCCTAACCTTTCTACAAGTGGGGATTGGATATAGTAGGACCTCTGCCTATAGGGACGGGCCAACAAATGTTTCTCCTCGTTACCACTGATTATTTTTCAACATGGATAGAAACAGAAGCCCCAGCCAAAATACGAGAGGATGAGGTAATCAAGTTCATATGGAGGTCCATAGTTTGTCGATGCAGCCTCCCCAAAGATCTCGTTACGGATAACGGGCACCAATTCACCAGTCAAAAGATCAAAACATTCACTCTCAAATACAATATCTAGATAGGCCACTCAACACCCTACTACCCCTAGGCCAATGGTCAGACAGAGTCATTCAACAAATTAATCATTAACCTGTTAAAGAAAAAGTTGGAAAGAACCAAAGGGAAATGGGTGAAGGAATTTCCCGGCGTGTTATGGGCTAAGGTGGAACCGAGGTGGTAATACCCACCAAAGTTACAATCCCTACCCACAGATCAAGCATAACAGAAGAGCAAAACGAGGTAAAAAGAGCAATCGAACTAACCTTGGCCGAAGAAAGAAGGGACGAAGCTTTAAGAAGGATGATCAAATAGAAAAGAACAATATCAGAATACTACAACAAAACTGTGCACTTCAAGACTTTTTCCCGAGGTGATTGGGTTCTCAAGAAGGTTTTCCCTAACAAAAGAGAAAGGATGGATGGTAAAATGGGTGCCAATTGGGAGGGACCTTATCAAATAATTGAAATTACACCAAGAGGGGCCTACGTATTGAAAAGCATCGAAGGCATTGAGGAAGTCACAGTTGGAATGCCAGACACTTAAAAAGATACTATTTTTAAAAATATATGTATTAACCTACCCATCTCCTTCTTTCTTTTGTAACAGTGATGCACATGTATCTATGAAATAAAAGACCTCAACACCTGATTATTTACTCAAACTCTCTCCCTTAAAATGGGCATTAGAGGCTTATCACCTAGATCTATAAATCTAGTGGAGCACTCTAGTAATGAAAAACGTCGAGTTCTCCACCTCGGTCAGGAACCAAGTCGACACTCTGACAAAAAAAAAAGAACACCTCGGTTAGGAACTAGGTCAAGCTCTCTCCCTTAAAATGGGCATCAGGGGCTCATCACCTAGATCTAGAAATCTGGTGGAGCACTCTAGAAATGAAAGAATTCGAGTTCTCCACCTTCGTCAAGAACCAAGTCAAGCTCATCCCCTTAAAATAGGCATCGAGGGCTCATCACCTACAATGCGTTAAATAAAATTACAAATACAAAAATATCCATTATACATAAATACATGCCGATCAGATTGTTCATTATTTAAACATTAATCACTACACATCTCTCACATGGTCTATCAATCAGCACGAACACTTAAACACTCTTTAAATGTTTGGACACATATCCAGTATCTGGATCATCAGTCTCTTCAACCACAGGCAAAAGTTCAGTCTGAATCTCGACAACCTTCTCATGAACATAAGTAGCAGGTTCAGGGTACGTCGTCATCATTGAAAGCAACCCCACTCTAGATCTTTAGTAACCTCCATGACTTTAAGAAAAAATCTTTCAGATCGCTTCATATAAAAACCTGCCCAATATGACACTCTACCAACAAGACTGGCCATACTAGTCAAGGTCTTCTTTTCACGAGATTGCGTTATAAATAATTGCTCCTTACAAGTAACGAGCTCACACTTGGTCTCTTTAGCAATACATTTAAGCCTCGCAATGTCAACTTTAAGCAACCTAATCTCGTCCTCAAGCCTACCACTTACAACATGAAAAGCTCAAAGTAAGTGCTTATTGGTTAGGTCAGAATCCATAACATACAGGCAAAAAAGTTAGAGGAATTAGGAAAAATTCTCAAACACATGAATGAAACTAACATTCTCCAACCCTTTTATAGAGAAGAAAAACTTAAACTAATATATATATATATATATATATATATATATACACTTCAATAAATGACAAAAGGTAGGTCAACATTATAAATACATAACAAAGAGACAAAATTACTTTATTTATTAAAATTAAATCCATAAGTACAAAATCCAATTAACAACTCGCGATTATACAAACCGAAAATATCGTCGAGCTTTCAAATTTGTTAAAAATAAAATAATATATATATATATATATAATAACTAAGGATCAGCTCTCCCTTCTTCAGGAACCTTTGGGCCATCCTTACAATCAGAGGAGCCCAATCCTCCTCCCTCTTCCTCAACTGATGGGGCTTGATTATAGACCGGCGTAACATGGATATCTAGAATGCGATAATAGTACTCGCCTAAACCCTTCTTCCTAGCCTCTATCTTGAAAGTTTCCATCATCATCTCATAGGCCCGCTCGACGCTAGACTCCATCTTTTGGGCTATAGCATCCACATCGAACTTCGCTTGGCGTCGCACCACTTCAACAGAAACCTCAACTTGTCTCTGAACGTCCCTCATCCCCTCAGCGCATTTCAAGGCCTCATCGAGCTCAATCACGTGCCGAGCATACAAATTAAGCTCGACTGCAACCCGCTTAAGCTTTTCCTCCTTATCAATCGCCTCGTTCTCCTAATTCGTTGTTTTCACCAACAACATAGTATATCTTGAGCACGATGACGCGCAAGCCTACTTCTCCTTCACAAGTTCGGACTTCAAATAGCCCACGTTGTGAGCTCGATCAAAATCAAAAAGCAACATCAACTTCAAACAAAGAAAAATGTTAAAAACACATTAAAATTGAGTTCATACCATCTCTCAACATAACTAACAAAAAAAAATAACGCACTTGACACATCTGATGAAGAATAACCTTGCCAGTATTAGCACCCTCGCAAATAACTACGAGCTACTCCTTACATGCATCCACAGATACATGGTTCATACAACGATCAAGATATTCAGGTGCTAAGCCTCAATTCAGGATGATCCCATTTGCATCAGCGGTGAGATCCTCCACAACACTCTTCCCCCTCCTTGAATCCTTCAAAGATTTGCCAGATTCTTTGGATCTAGTGCAGGGAATGTAGGACCCATGCTGTTCACGCGTAGGTGACAAAAGAGGACAAACATTCAAAGGCTCGGGGTCATGACCAACCTCATCAACACCAACCTTCTTCTTTCTCTTCTTAAGGGAAGAGGTACGACTTTCATGAGAGGATTTCCCCATTTTCTTACCCATCGAGGAACCCCCCCTTCCCAGGAGTAGGAGTGGCAGTCGTGGGTGAGCTTGTTCCCCCCATTGCAACCTTCCTCTTCATGCGAGAAAAAATTTGATCATAGGTTAATTCCATACGAGCTGAAAAATAGAAAAATGATCCATGTTAGCCAGCCTCTAAAAAATAATCCATGAATATATATACATAAGAAAACAAAAACAAAAAGCAGGGGCAAATAATTGAAGGGCGGGAACAAAGAGTAAGTCTAAGGGTCACCATCATCCATCACCACCTCGAATCCACCCCCAAAATTTGCAAAAGGATTTCTACATTTAAAAGTAGCACAGGCTTTAGGAGGAGCTCAAGGTTTGCGATTCACCCTAAGAGGAGGCTCTACAGCACCATGCCTCATTAACCCGCACGCAACAAAATGCAGAGTGTTCAAAAGAATCCTCTAGTTTGTCTTCTTGGGAAGATAGTTCTGGATATCAGCCAACCTCTACTTCGCATCAAGGCTCAAGGTCATGATAAGAAAGGCCATATTTCTAATCACGACCTTAGTGTCATTCCAGACACTCCTAACCAACCTCGTGTCATTTTTGGGGGACTCCCACCGACTCGATACGTAGAAAAAATACTCCTTCCAATTTTTCTCATTTTCAGGAAGACATACGTTCACCCCATGATCCTACTTAACCGACATATACACCATCCTCGGGTCTGTGGGGTTCTGTTTTAGAACATATGCCTCATTGAACTCGGCCATCTCTAGATCCATCCCAAGCTCTTGGTATATCAGCGTTAGGCAAAGAATATATCTCCACCCATTAGGCATCAATTGCCCCGGTGCAAGCTGCGTCCTAACCAAAAATCTCCTAATAAGAGGATACAAAGGAAACCTTACTCCCAGCCATAGAGATTTTTCATGAAAAACGATCCACCTAGTTAGAGGTGCATCACTATCACAAGCACCCTCAGGAGGAATCATTATCTTAATGGTTGAGGGGATGTCATAGGTCCTCCTTATCCTCTCTTCGTCTTGAGGCAAAAACCCGCAAGTTTTTGGAGCGGCCACCCAGCCCCTAACGTGACATGTCGATTCACCAGACCCTATATTCCTGTTTTTCTTCCTCCATGTCCTAGATACTGAAATCTGAGTTTGAGGCATGCTCAATCTCACGGTAGGAACGATTTAGGGATGATGGGTAGAGGTAGATAGCTGTGGTGAAGCTGATGTCTCTCATGAGCCTGAGCCAGAAGTTGATGTCTCGTCCCTTTGCATTCTGATAAAAGCTACAAAAATATAAAGACAAAATAGTAGAAAGTGGTAAGAAACGAGAAAAGAGATTACCTAGAGACGAGCTAAAAATTAAAGAAAATGTTCCTTGTAAAACTGACTTGAAAAGAAAGTAGCAAATCTTTAAGAACTCTACGCTTGAGTTCTAAAAAAATTGAACAAAGAATATGATAACGCGAGCTAAATTCTTACCACCGAACTAAAAATCTTTCACAACTCGAGATGAAACGAAAGAGCGTTTTTATTCACTATTTCTCAATTTTGCAGGTGAACAATGATAGTCCCAGCCCAGGCACCCCTTTATATAGGTGTACTAGATTTCTCTCTCCAATCAATTGACACACATTTATTGTAGAAGTCGAACGGTTTGTATCCTGTCCCAGTATCTACTCTTCAACCTCACACCAAAGCCCGAGCTAAAAGAGTAGGGGGACTTGATGTTTGGACAAACCAAGCCCAATGGAAAATAGAGCCCTAGAAAGACTGAGCTCGATAGAAGCTCGAGCCCAAGGTCATCTCGAGCTCAATCACAACACGACCTCGCAAAAAGCACCGTTAAAACCCTACCTAAATCTCTGACACATTGTACATTGGGCTAATCATGCCCTCCTGACACGCATTTACATTTACATCATTGTATATATAACACATGTACCCATATATGTACTATAAATAGGTAGACATCCATACATTCAACCCTTTATATTAATCTCTCTAATCTCTCTCTAAATAAGTCATATAGTCTCAACATAGTTTATATGGTAATAGGTTACTTGATATGACCCTAATGTATGTTATAGCTTTTTGTAACATAAATTCCCTTTTTTAGTATTTGTCTAAGTTTTCTCTTTGTAGTTTCTATCTTTTTCAATACCTATACGGTATTGCAGTAAGTGCATATAATTATATATAATATTATTATAACATACGTAGAACACTTACAAGTTAAAAATAATAAAACCAGGTGTCAAAATTAAAACAGAACTAAGTTGAAATTACGTGATTCAATTTTTTTAGGTATTAAAATTTAATTTTTTATTAAATAATGGAAATATTATAAGAAAAAAATTTAAACTTAATTCTATAATAATAAAATGAGGAGTTATATCATCTGAAGAATGTAGGATAGTTTTTAATAATTTAAGCATGAAAGAACATGTGTAAACCATTAGAGTTGAATATACCCAAAATACAAACATTGGCGGGTGAAATTGAAAGTAAGGAGGCTCTAAATTTCTTTTTTTTTTAATTAAAATTAAGTTTTATATTCATGTATTTAATATAACTTGGTTCTATAATCTTAAACACAGATTTTAAATAACTAAAATACCAACCAAGTTACAAACATGATGGTGCATCAATTATAGTATTTATTTTTATATATATTTATAATATTTTAATGGGTCAAACCAATAAGAAATCTCTTATTTAATGTTGTTAATATTTTTTACGAAGGTGGATAATTGTAGAGAAAATTCTATTTTTTTCATCGATGGAGAAAAATGATTATGTATAAGGAGATCACATCCTTCGTTCCATCTAATCCCCTTTATCTGAATTTTTTATCATTTTATATAATTTATCAATATATTTACTTAAAAAAAAATACATCATAATACAACATATATTTTATTTTCACATTTTAAAACCATCACACTATAAAATTTAATTATATCTATAATTTACATATTTATCTAATATATATTAAACATAATTTTAAATTTATTTAATTTTTAAATATAAATTTTATTAATTTATAATACTAAATTTATAATTAAATACTTGAAAATATCCGATCCCTCTAAATTTTTCGAAACTCAGATGGAGAATAACCGCAAACAATTAAAATGAAGATGGGGATGTCAAACCGGATCCGGTCGACAATACTAATCCTATTCAAGTTATAAATCTAACGGTCATAATCACAACCCTATACAATCTACGGTACAACTATTCGCTCTTGATTATTTCTTAGTTGGTATGCATATTTTTTAAGGATTTGGTGAATTTCCACGCTCGCACAACTCCTTCCTAAAAACAAAACAAAAAAAATCCCAACTCTTATAATCAGATCTACGTACAAGAATAAATACTATCTTGCTCAAAAATTCCTGAAAAAGCACGGAATGTGATTGCGGTGTTATTAATTTCCATTACAATAAAGGAATCCGATTACGCTTTTCTCCAGAAATGAATTTGGAACTCAAAGTCATGAACTCCCAAGAGCCAAAGCCCCAATCGCCACAGAAACGCGAACCTATATCTCCCAAAGACGACCGTCCTCTTCTGAAGCCTGAGTCGGTTCCCGTCTCGGCCGAGAGCCTCGAAGAGCTGGAGAAGAAATTCGCAGCCTATGTTCGGTCCGACGTGTATGGTCCGATGGGACGCGGCAAGTTGCCGCTTAAGGAGAAGGTCCTGTTGGGATTGGCATTTGTAACGTTGGTACCCATACGAATCGTCTTGGCTACGATCATTTTGATATTCTATTACTTGATTTGTAGGATTTGTACGTTATTCTCGGCTCCGAATCGAGATGAGGGTCAGGAACAGGAGGATTATGCTCATATGATTGGGTGGAGAAGAGCCGTGATTGTGCGGTGTGGACGGTTTTTGTCTAGAGCTATGCTTTTTGTGCTAGGGTTTTATTGGATCAGCGAGACTTATCGGGTTTCGAATAATGAGACCAAGGAGGCCACTGAGGTTTTGAAACTTGAATCCAATACAATTTTCGATTTAATTTGTTAATTTGTGTACGAAAGTGGAAACTTGAAGATCCGTTCTTTTTCTGAATTTTTATTTCAATCATGCTAAGATTTTTAGATATTGTTTCTAACTTATTCTTGTCTGATGACGTTAACATCTAATTGGCTGCTTTGTTATTAGATTTTGTCATATACTTTGAAGTTGTTTTTCGAGTGACTCCGACTGTTTTGATTACTTCTATTTTCTTGTTGTTTTCTTGAGGAAATTTTTTTATTTACAAATATTCATGTTATTGAAACGGGATCATATAACTTACATTCTCTGTAACTTACATTTAATAGAACCTTTGGATTTAATTGGGCTAATCTACTCGGTTGAATTGATAAAAAGAAAATATTTATTTTAATAATTACCCAACATACATAGGTAGTGGAGGATGTAAGGTACATAGGATGCAAGTTAGAATTTTCTACTGAAACGTTTATTTGGCTCTTACGCATCTTATTCTTCTGTTAATTTCAATGAGCAGAATGAATGTGGAAATCCGCAAGAAGAGCCTGAAAGACCCGGAGCTATTATATCCAATCATGTATCACATTTGGATATCTTGTATCACATGTCATCTTCCTTTCCAAGCTTTGTTGCCAAGGTTTGTTCAATTATTGTTTTGAAAATTTTCTAATTGCCAAAAGCTGAATTTTGTTATAGCATTCAAGAATATCAAGTTCTCTGCATGCATAAATCTATTTTTGATTTTGCCAACTTGTTCTTTTTCTGACTGGTCCTTTTTTTTCTTTTGGAATTTATTGTTGAAGAGATCAGTGGGGAAGCTTCCTTTCGTTGGGCTAATCTGGTTGCTAATTTAGTTTTTGTATACTAGTGCTATTTAAATATTTTCATCCTTGCATTCTTCCAATTGAGTAGGTTCTCTTTTGATGTATCTTGCAATTAAGGAATTGTTGGAATAACTTCAATAACTGACTACATAAACTAAAATGTTGATCCATTTTTCTTGACAACAAATGCCTTGGTTGTGTCTATGTTCAGCGGGAGTCAAAATCATCAGATTTCAAGGGTGTTGCAGGTAATACACATTACATTATCATACGTATATGATCTTGGTTTCATCTGCTGTTAAGACTTAAGAATGATACATCTATATCTAGTTACTGGTGCTCAAAAGTTAATCCATGGTCAAGACCATTCTAGCCATTTGTGTAAACTTACACCCTGTAAGATGTCATGCCTTAGTTGGCTGCAAGAATATGGTCTTGTTCATGTATTTGATGGAACACTATATGTTCTTCCTATACAATTCCTGAAACTTTTGTCAAGTATTTATTGGTTCATCAGATTCTCGTCCCTATGAATACTTTAGGCATTGTGACTGAAAGAGTTCGCAGAGCTCATCAAGACAAGTCTGCCCCAGTTATGATGCTTTTTCCAGGTCAGTCCATCCCAATGATCCATTGTTTGAATGACTTGTCAGCTAATTTAAACTTGGCTTTCAATCCATACCTCTACAGATGGAATTCTGCATTACATGCATGAATGAAATCTAGTTTTTCCGGCCAACTTATATTCATTGTTTACTTCATCATGTATTGACTACAGAAGGCACAACTACAAATGGAGACTTTCTCCTTCCATTCAAGACCGGTGCTTTCTTAGCTAAAGCTCCGGTGCTTCCGGTGCTTCTGAGATATCCTTACCAGAGATTCAGTCCTGCTTGGGATTCAATATCTGGGGTGAGTATTTCTTTAGAAAGCAAATGTCATATCCATTTATTTAGAATTCAAAGTAATTAATGTATAAATTTTCCTTTTACTTTGGGAAGAAATTTTGATAGAAATGATTAGGATCTTTGGTCTTGGAAGTTCAAATATGTTTCTAAGATGACTGGACAACCATCCTGATTGAAGTTATATGGTTTGTTTATCAAAATATTCAGGTGGACTGTTAATTGTTGATTGTTTGAGTTTCTAGGTTGTTTGATATGGAATCTAGTAGGTAGTTGTCTTGCATATCTGCTTGTTAATTTTCCTCCTGGATTTTCGGGATTGCTGAAGAAGCTATATAGGACCACATACTTTAGGAAACACTTCAATATTGCAATTATAGGACCACATTCTTTAGGAAACACTTCAATATTGCAATTATAGGACCACATCCTTTAGGAAACACTTCAATATTGCAATTGCCTTTAAACTCATAGTTAAAAGCTCACTAAAGCTTTCTTATGGGTTACAAATTCCTGAGTTATACCTCGCTGTCTTAGCTTATATTCATTTGTCACTGTGTTGCAGATGCGGCATTTTCTACTTCTTCTATGCCAATTTGTAAATCATCTGGAGGTGACTCGATTACCCATATACTGTCCTACTCAGCAAGAGAAGGATGATACAAAACTTTATGCAAATAATGTCCGGAAATTGATGGCCAGTGAGGTGTGTTTTCCCTTTGAATTTATATCTAATTTTCTTCTCTTGCTGGCTAGTTAAAGGTACATTATTTTTGGTTAGAGATTGTCTATAGAAGATAGTATATTTTCAAAGATTAAAATCGCTCCAATTATTTACCTAGATTTTTCATAAAGAAGGATCTTATAATCCTATTGACTACTTGAAACCCATGATCTTAAGAAATTGTCTATTTGTGGCAAATCAGGAGGTAGAATGTAGGTCACAGTATTTTGTTTTATTTTCCAAAAGAAATTGGAAAAGAATGATTATGAAAATATTTATTCAGTTGGAATCTTTCTGCCATACATGTCAACCTGCTCGAGTTAATTGTTATAAGGGATTGGTTACTATGAATTTTCGCTTCACCTGCCAGGGACACTGATCGTGTTTCAACTGTTTTTCTTTGCTGCAGGGTAATTTAGTAATGTCAGATATTGGGCTAGCTGAAAAGCGGATATACCATGCTGCTCTCAATGGTAATAATAGCCTGCCTAGTGTTTTGCATCAGAAAGAAGAATGATAATAACTTGGCCTCGCTCCCAATGATATCTTGAATTTCTTAGATTTCACTGTCATTTGTTCATGAATGCACACCACAGCTGTAGGGTATCTAGATTTAGTACAATTAGGTCATGATGTCTCATTGCTGTGTAATTCTCATGGATATGGAAAATGTGGCTAATTATGTTTTTACATCCGGGTGAGTTTTACTGTGGAACCATCGATCCAAATGTTTCAGTGTCTCAATTTGCCACTAAAGAGGAGGGTTTATTGTAAACTTCATACTATCACTAAGCCAATGCCTTGAAACCCTTTTTGGACCAAAGTTTGTGTCTTTAAATCTGAATCATCTCTTTCCTGTTCCTGCAGGGTATTTAGATTGATGCTATTCGGACACGTCATCTGTATATTCATTGTGTGATTCTGTACTAATAGAAACAAATAGAAATTCGGAGGAAATCATGTGTAAACCAAGTAATTCTTTGTGGTCATATCAGTTGAAAATGTATTCATCTAATGGGGAACACTGCTTTGTTGTTTAAAGTGGAAATCATTTTGTGGCCATTGTGAAGGTTGGATTTGCTTCTAATAGCTTTTCTAATTATGCCAATGTCCAATCAATTGAGGATCCAGGAAAGAACCAAACATGAGCTGCTGGGTTTTGAAGCAGTTTGGGATTACAACTATGGATGGGCATCTTGATTCATGCGTTTCCTGTATTTGGTTATTTTGGAAGTACTGTTACATCTCACCATAAGGTGTCGTTGTGAGTTGCCTTAACCTATTGAGTGCCTTTGCTAGGTCAATTGGTATTTCGAAGCTAAATAGGAAAATCTTGTGTATCCTGCTGAACAAAATTTTCTCCCTTTTTATACTATTCTTTCATTTTATTTTATTTAATAGTAAAAATGATATTGTACCTCCAAAAACTAACAAAGGAGCATCTTTATTCACGTATTTGTATCTTAGTTCATCTTTATCATAGTAAGGTATAGGCAGACAGTTTTGAAAATTTTGAGTGGAAGCTTGCAGTCAAACTGATCATTGTGGCCTAGCGGGTGAACCCTCACGACCTAGACATTGAAGCCTGTGTTTGGACTAGCAAACATCCAGCGAAGAAACCGTGAATCTTGGCTAATGTTGGCAACCGAATACCCCTCCATTTGTTTCATTGACCAAAATTGTGGTGAAGCCTCATCAGTTTCGTTTCTTTGCCGTTATGGTCCATTTCTATTTGAGTTCGGTTGTAGGAACTGTTATATCTTATAGGACATTAGACCTCAAATTGGTATATTCTCATATGGCAGACTATGAGTAGAGTGATTTTATCATTTGAGATAAGAGTTTTAAGGTTGAGTGATTACTTTCATATATGGGTTGTTGGAGAACCATTTTATTTTAGGAGATCTGTACACTTAGACTTGCAGTGGATGAATTTTCATTGCGTGGTGCAACAGTGCCCGATGGAAGAGCTTTGTTTGAGGAATATTGGCGCTACAATGAGTAGCATGGCTAGCATATACAATTGGTACATTTAGAGGCAGCTAAGGATCATTCGGTGGACAACGATAATAGTTGCACGAGAAGAACTAGCTGAGTGAGGTAAACTATACTTTTACTGAGGGTGAGCCAGTCGTACTAGTGCTAGGTTGTACAACTGTTGATTCATATAGTGGATTTTTGATGCCGGTGGATATGAGGGAAAGTGGTGGGGGCTTCCACATAGGCATATAGCGTATATGGATTTATCATGTATATGTTGTATTAATAATTATTACGCATGCTTTTTTTTTTAGGAGAGTAGGATCGTTCTAGGCTTATATGCAACGAACTTGTTAATTGCAGGATATGGGTTTAGGTTGATTGAAAATCTATAAATTATGTTAATCAACACTTGATATTGTTATTTATATGTTGCTGAGTATGTCTGAAATCTGAACAAGAGCCTTGGTAGGCACACTGTCATATATTTGTGCGCTGGTAGATCATAGTTTCATTTTGTGTGCATTAGTGATTATTTATTATATCAACTTGTTTATTATCTCAACATTGTCCAGGGTTGTAATTTAATTATTTTTATATGCTGGACTGTCCCTATTGAACATTGTATATATCTTTGTATTGGATAATTATGTTTGTATGATGTGCTGAATTTGAATACGCTGCATTGTTTGTTAAACTCACGGTTTGAGGGCACACATGGCCGAATTGGAAATTCAAAAACATCGAAATTAGAAGCCACCAAAATCAAGTAGGAATAAACACAAAATGGACGTATACTCGAAGGGTAGAAAAGGAAACAGGGTCAAACAGTAGAACAAAAGAAATATATTTAACACAAAATTGGACTCACAATTGAAAGACAAAGGGGCAGTTTAGGTGGAGAAAAGACCAAAACAAATCAACAAGAGACTGAAAATGACAGAGCCATCGAAGTGGAGAAGAAGATTAGCAAGAACAAGAGAACGAAACCTCATTACGAGCACATAGAGAGAGAAGAGCCTCTCAAAAAGTATTTTAGTTCCTCCTTCTAAAACTCTACACATCACCTATATTTGTTCAATTATAAAGCTACATTTAACGTGCACGAATAGAAATATTGTGTTTTTATTAGTTTGCGCCTTTGCAGGTATACAAGTATGATTTATTTTTTCTCATTATTTTAGGTAGAGTTCTTAAGTAAAGTTGCAAGCTATCTTATAGTGTGTGTATATTTATATATAATAGAATATTAATACGTGAAAGAATGAAACAAATTTAAAAGCTGAGCTAGCACTCCCAAGCATTTTATATTGGTTGTTGGTCAAATAAAATATATGGGAAGCTATTGTTTTTATGAAAATATTGTCACATAAATGATAAATCAAACTCCAAGAGTATGGAAAATTCCTCATAAATCATACCTTTGTAAAAAGCTTGTCCGTTTAGTTTTAAAAGCTTGTCCCACTAAGGGCATATTTTTAAAAAGGAAATGACATTTGTAGGATCATAAAAGAAGTTGAAGAAAAGCAGTGGCATAAACTCGAGTTTATTTACACGCCTCTTTAAAGGTGAATCAAAGCTGTACCAATATTGAAGTCTTTTACTTCCAAAAATAACAAAGATTGTTTTAATTTACAAACTAGTAACTAGAGGTGTCTAAAAGCTATGCAATATGCCCCTTACCCCAGTGGCAATCCTACTACGTAATCCACAATAGATTGGGAAAGAAATGATTGTAAGTTGATTTTCATAATTTGATTGTATAACAATTTGAACCTTGAAAAAAAAGCACGTGGCGAAATGCTTTACAATGTTTCCCTCATCTCTCATTGAACCTTTTCAGCATGTGTTCATTGTTCCTTCAAGGAACCATTGTTTGACCTTCTTAATTCCCATGGTGGTAAGCAGCCTTTCAAAGGAGACTGCGGAAGCAATGATGATGTCGATAATTGCTTCTGTCGCATTGAGATGGAAGACATGCAACTGAAGGCACTACTCCTCAAGCTCCTCTTCTCACTATCATATGGTTGGTAGTTAGTGTCATTCCGTATTGCAGATATTTTGAGGGCTTCAGGAAGTATACAGTTGCAAATAGAGCCTGCCATAAAACACTTAGAGTTGTTTTCAAACTTGCTTTTTGAAGTTATACAATCATCAGAATTTTGATTTGGAACTTGAGTTGTTGTGAAACATATAAAGAAAATGTTTTTTATCGCAACTTGATGCATACATCAGTACACATGTCACAATATAATTAGTTCCTTATTAGTAAGTGATCACACAATTTCTTCAACATCTCATCTTCCCAATTTAATCCAGTCTAACATTGAGACACCACTTGATACATATAGTATTACACAACAAATAATTAGCCAGATTTCAACAATATATTTAATAGAAAATTTCAGAACAAATAATGGATTCACCATTATCACATAAGGGATCAAGAGTTGAGATTATGAATGGTACCTATTCTCGCTAGTCTGTTCACCCATTTTGGAATTGACTTTCCAGTTAGCTTGTAACAAATGTCATTGCAGAAGTGGTTACAGTTCTTAGCAATCAGATGATATTTATCCCCATTGTAGTTTACAGATTGACGTTCCATAAACTCCCTAACCTGAACTGGATCCAAGCGTGTGGTTCCAATGAAAATTGACTTCCTAAACTTGAAGCCAGGGCACTGCCGAGGTTCAACCTCAAAAACCCCACTTGTAGGATAGTCATGTGCTCCAAATGCATATTCTACACCATGAACTGAAAATCGCATGCAGTTGAATTATTAGAATATCGGCAATTTATTTGAGAACTATAGCATTGTAGGGGAAAGGTGACAGGGTTACATGTAAAAGCTGCAAAAGAATTCAAAAAAGTGCAGGGATCAAATAACAGACATAAGCGCATCGTATTGGGGTACACTTGTGTCACACAAGTGTCTCCTGTTTTTCTAGTTTTCATAAGCATTTATAGAGGAAACTCAAAATTCACAATTAACTACCACACATCTTTAATTGACAAAAAAAATTCTATCATCTGGTGACAAAAACCTGGTTTATAATCATTGAATTTGTGAATGAGTCTCACAATGAAAAAATATGAATAACAAATTAAGTATATAGTTAAGATATGCTGCTTCATCTAACAAATTAACCTTTTGAGTTGGATCCCCGGCCCAACAATAATACAAGCAATAGCACAAATAAGGAAAACCACCATGACCTGACTCACCAACTCGTTCTCTTTTCTAACCGTAAGGCTACTAAGGTAACTGATGACATATAACTATATTGAGCTCCCAAAATCGCAGCCATTTAAAGATCAAGTAAAAAATGCCACAAATTCACAATGTAAAGGCTGTACATAACTTATATAAGGCCTTACATGAGTTATAAAGTCGACACATTGAGATTTTGAGACATTTTTAACTCCACCTGCAAACTCATCTCTTTAGGGCCCAAATTACTTAATTTGTGCTAACCGGATTTTAAATTGATTTAATCTATCAACAGTTGACAGCATTGAAAAAATAACTGACAAGAAAATATCTTAATCTTCATAAGCCTATACTATCAAATGGGATGCAGTTAAAATTCAGATAGAAGACATCATGCATTAAAAGATGCTTGCATATGCGTGTATCATATGTAACTTTACCTTCAACACCAGAGTGAAAAATACCAAAACCTGCCCAGTAGACATATCCATTCATGTGTGTTAAGTCATACACATTGAGATAAACTGGTGTTCTGCCTGGACCATAGATAGCAGACTTTGCTCTGGGAAAAAAACAAAAACGAATTGCTGACTTGCCTCTCAATCGAAAAGGACTCACTGACTTCAAACCTTTCTTTAATCCAAATTTCATGTTTCTTTATGAGTATAACGGGCTCTCCCTCAATGCAAACCTTCAACCTGATTGGACCCAACAAAAAAAAAAAGGAACCTTCAGGCTGTGTGCTTATGGATCATCTTTAAAAACATTTGTCAAAGGAAACTATCATTGTTGTTCAAAAATCACAATACTGAATGTCTTTGGACTTTATAGAGAGTTATTATCCATAGACAATAATACAATCTAATAGAAAAACAGTTACTATTTTACAGGAATTCCAAAATGGAAAAGAAGAGGATGGGAGAGGACAAGTCAACTCAAAGTTTTAAATTACTTATGTTCCTAACTAACTGAAATTTTCAACAAAGGCATCCATAAAACCCAAAAAAAAAATTTATAAAAAAAAAATGAAATAGGTTAAGAGTAATTGTTATTAATAAAGGCATCCATAAAACAAAAAATATATATTAAAAAAAATGCATCCATAAAACCCCAAAAAAAAATTATAAAAAAAAATGAAATAGGTTAAGAGTAATTGTTATTAATAAAGGCATCCATAAAACAAAAAATATATATTAAAAAAAATGGAATAGGGTAAGCGTAATTGTTAATCAAACAAGCATTAAAGTTGACAATCCAAAAATTATTTTCAATATTCATTGACCCCCCCACCCATCCTCCTCCTCTTCTCTAAGCACATATTTCTACAAGCTTTCTTGAGTAATGGAAGATGGTGAATATCATATTTGGAAGGTAAAAGCTAGGTTACCCGTATTAAAAATGATACCAAAAGACAGTTGTAATAAAGTTTTTGATATGTAACCGGTGAACGCTTATATTTTAAGTAATTTTTTCTATAAATCTATACTAAACTGGAGTGTTTAAGTATACTAAACTTATGTCCATGTTAAGTCTCTTACTAAAAGGTACATATTAGTCCCTTTATTTTATTATACTACCCCATTCGTTTCTATTTCTTTAAAAGGTACACATAAGTTCAGTTTTATTTAACAAACAAAAATTAAGAGAGATAAAATAGTCATTTTTTATGCTTATTACAAATAAATTCCTACATGCAGTACACATTTTGCACTTACACTACTTATATGGTTTAATGTAAAAATTTATCTAAAAAAATGAACTATTTCACCATTGTTCAAGATAATTTTGCTATTTATCATGATAAAAGTAGTATGCTTGCAAAAGTATGTGAAAATTTTTATGTTCTTAACATTTTTCATTTCATTAAATTACGCACATACACTTCATTAAACACACATCTGACAAGCACTTGCAAGAAATTAAATTTAAGTATGCCATTTCATAAAATAAGTGAACTGGAACGTAACACCTAAAAACAAAAGGAAGAATAATATATATATATATATATGAAGAAAGATCACCCACCCCAATAGTAAACTAGCTTCCATCATAAATTCAAATTATAGCAATTGGATTCCCAAAAAGAACAAGGGAGTTACCAATCCTCTTCAATCAACTCAGATGCAAGATCTATGAAAAGAGAGACTACAATGGGTGATTAAGAAAACAAGAACAGAAAAAATTTGAACTTTTTGTGAAGTTTTATATCAGATCTAGCATAAACCAGTTTCAAGGATTTGTGGCCAGAGATCCCACTAAGGATGATAAATTCTTCTGTTTAGAGCCTAAGCTTACTGCAATAGTACCAATTCAAAAGCAAAACCCTTGAAATACTTTGATTTTCTCGGTCATCTTGGGAGAATTCTCAGCAACCAAACGAAACAACAAACGGGAAACAGAATGCAGCAACAGAAAGAAAGGTTTTGGGATGTAATGAGTTTCAAGGTACAAAGAAAGACAATGCAAGATAAGTTGGGAAATGCAATGACAAAAGCATAAGAAAAAAATAAAACTTACAGATTTTGAGAAGACGGGCATTGAAGCCCAACAAAATTAACTAGCTTAGCATCATAGGGTAGAATTACTTTTAATTCTCTGTGTGTAGTTATGTACTATGTATGTCTATTCGTTCTCCCTCTTTCTCTGTGCTTTGTGCTAGATATGACGTAGAGAGGCCCTCTACTTTCAAATAATCAAGATTTAGGCTAATTTAGCCAATAATAATAAATAATTTAATAATAATTTTATTTAATAATAAATAATTTAATAATAATTTTATTTAATAATAAATATATTAAGATGTAATTAATATTAAAAATAAAATAAATATTTTATATGTTTTTATTATGGTAATACTGGATAATAATTTTGATTTATAATTTTTAATTTTTAATTAAATAATAATTTTTTTAAATAATTATTAATATGTTTATTAATAATTTTTCTTTGCTAATATTAAAGAAAAAAAAGTTAAAAATTACCTACAAAACAAAGCTTTAAAAAAAACTTAAGAATTAAGACTTCATATGTTATCATTTTAAAAATTTTAAGTTTTTATTTATTTTATTTAGATATTTATAGATACAAAAGTCATATGATTTCATTAAAAAATCATAAATCTTATTAGAAAAGATCCTTTAAAGATTTATGAATTATGTTATATTTTGGTATTGATTTTTTAAAAATATAAAAAGTAATATCATAAATTGTTTTCAAACATATTTTATTTAAATAATACTTTAAAAAAAATCAAAAATTAGAAATCAAAATCGTTATCAAACAGCATTAATAGTTTTATTATTTTGATTATAAGTGACCTAACTTACATATTTATTATAAAAAATATAAACAATGTGTTCATATTAAAATAAAGTTAATAAGACGTGATCATGTTGACTTAATTAATTTCATAATTTTTAACCAATCAAATGTCTATCTTGCCTTAGATGAAAAAATACGAAAATACTTGAACTTAAAATTATAATTAAACCAAATATTATACAAGTAAACGTGGGATAGTCAATAGTAATTATTTCCAAAAACATAAATTATTACGTATTTATAATTATTTTAACTAAGGTGATAACTATTATAATGTATATTCATGTAAAAAGATTCGACCTATAATAGAATTAGTAGCTAATGTAATATGTCATAACTAAGTACCTAATCACTACTATAAGTATCGAATTGGTAGCTAATGTAATATGTCATAACTAAGTACCTAATCACTACTATAAGTATCTTTGCACTATGCAATCAAGAAATACAATCTATTTTTTTTCATTCTTTTCAATATGTTTTATCAAGTCCTAGAACATTTCTTGACGTGTTTCAAGGTGTTCATATGGCTTCTACTCCTATGATTTATGCATGCAATAACAATAATGAAAATGAAGGTTCTACTCTTACTCGTTCTTCCAAAGGTGGTCATCAATCAACCGATGTTGGTAGTGATTTATTTGAGATTGTCATGCCTCTATTAAATTTGAGCTTTTCTGTTAAACTTGAAAACTCGAATTACCTTATTAGGAGGGAGTAATTATTATCCATAATCATCATGTATAACTTCGATGAACAAATCTTTCCTCTTGTTCAATTTATTAAAGGATCTTCAAGAATAAATCTTGCATATGCACACCAGAATAGGTTGAACAATCTTATTAAGAGTTGATTTTATGCCTTAATTTCTCAATCCATGCAAATGTATTTGCCTTGAGGAGCAACTGTTGCTAGATGATGAGCAGAATCGGGATCGCCAAAAACTTTGATGCCATCCCCGCAACGGAGTCATCCCCAAGAATCCGCGCTCAAAAACTTGATGAACTTAAAACCAAGCATTGCCGATTCTCGCAATACTTTGGTTTTATATTTATAAAACTCTCATAGTGCACGAATCATTTCGTAGAAAATGATAAGTATACTCCCAAGGTCGATCTAAGGAAGGAATGTATGTGGTTTTTAATTTATTATTCAAACTTTTAAAAACGAAATTAAATCTTAAACATCCTATCACGATATTTTGGGGTTTTGTGTTTTTAATCTAATAACATAAAAATAAACATAGATTCAATAAACATTTATGCAAATTTTATCTTTTATAAATAGTGGAGTATTTATGGATATAATAACTAAGTTAATTATGCTTGCTCATATTATTTAGGTTATTAAAGATATGAATTGATATTTATTGATTCTCCCTTTTTTGTATGAATACCACCTTTGGTGGGGTTAGATATTCTTTGTTAACTAAACAAATCAATTAACACCTATGGGTGGGGCTGATAACTAATTTGGTTAATTAAATTAATTCCTTTTTCTAAGAGATTGAAAATGAACCATTTAAATGCCACCTTTGGTGATTGTACGCTTTAAACTTTATTCAAGGTGTCCAAATTAAACCTAAGAATTTAGTTATCCGAGTACTAACTTTCAAGTTTTAAAAACCACTATCAAAAACATGTTGTCAATACATTTTCAGATAATAATTTTATAAAAACTTTTGAAATAAATAGCTTCACTCTAACTACCGAGGCGATTGTACCAACAAATAAAAGAGCACTACTCTAAATCGACTCGATAACTAAACCTTAAAATCTAATTTTCAGATTTAAGTTTTGTAATGAAAAATAATATATTTCTCTCAACATTCTTAATATAAAATCTTGAATAAAAATAAAATCAATTCATTTTAGAGATTTTTACCTATTTAATATTTCGCAAGCATAACAACGTTATTATTATATCATGTTTACAATACAGTACAGCTTAAATTTAATCACGGACAAATTAAATATAACATGTAAGAATAAAGCATAAAAATAACTCGTAAAGAAAATAAAATCCTTACGAACTTCGACGCTATTCCCGTTGCTAGAAAACCTCCAAGCGGAATTTGCACTTCCATTTATTGAATCAAAAAGCTAATAAATTACAAAAAAAAAACATAACTAGTTCTTCCCAAAAAGGGAAGAACTCTAAAACTAAGAGAAACTAGCTAAAACATAAGAAAAACTAGCTAAAACATAAGAAAAACTAAAAAAACCTAAAAACTAAGAAACGGAGAGAAAGAAAGAAGATAGAAGTGTGTTTTGAGGTGTGTTTTTGAAGTGAAGCGGGGTATTTATAGGTGAGGATGGAGAGAAAAAATGATTAAAAAATGTTAAAAAATGAAAAACGTGTAATGGAAATGTCGAGGTCATCAATGACGTCCAAGATGATGTCATGGCGCACGTGGAAAAATAGGCGAAACGTTGGGCGCGCGGAGTGGGTCTTGAGCGACAGCCGCGATGAGCGGATGAACAAGACTGCCGCTGTTAATATAATGCTAGCGGATGAACAAGATCCGCGCGTAGTGCGCACGGATGAACAAGCCGCTGAACGCACGAGCTGCGTACAGGCCACGGACGGGTCATTGCTTCCTGCGCGATTTTCTCATTTTTGACATTTTTTACCTTTTCGACCCATTTTGTCCAATTTTTCCATATTTGTTGACCTTTTCCCACTTATTTATTAATATATTTGTGATGTATTGCTTCAAGTATTCATCTTTGAGTCTTTAAATTGCATTTTTAATCCAAAATACCTAAAAACAATAAAAATACCCGTGATTCCGAAAAAGACAAATTTATATAAATATATGATAAAACATATAAATATATATATTTTTAATCAATTAATATACATAAAATCATGGTTATTTTAGTGCTTTTTGAGCACTCATCACTAGACAATGGGGTTCTCTTGAACAGTTATTCTCAACATCTTCTCAAGCAAGGATTATGGATTTGCATCTTGTGTTGCATACTCTTGTCAAGAATGATCTATCTATTAACCAATATACTCTATGTCTCAAAGCCATTTATGAAAATCTTTTTGCTATTGGTGAGACAATTTATGAGAGAGATATACTTCTTTATAGACTAGGTGGTCTTGATTCTTCCTACAATTCCTTTGTGTCATCTATTACTATACTCATAAGAAAGGAACACATTACCTTTGAGGATTTATAAATTTAGTTAATTACCTATAATAGAAGATTGATATCTCAGCATGGTCAAGTTGTTAATTACTCATATAAACATCTTTAATTCAATGTGGCTCTTTTTGGTTCTCATGATGGATACTCTAGTTTTAAGGACCAAAGTACTTATAATGGAGAATCAAATTTTCATGGTTCTTCTAGTTTAGGTCTTCAATATTTCCTTCAAAATATTACATCCTCTCAATCTTAGGCTCTTAAGCAAGATGATCACAAGTCTCAATTCAAGAATAAAAAGAATGAGGTTCTTTTGCTCCCTATATTCAGTGTCAAATTTGTAACAAACTTGGGCACCCTACAAATAAATGTTAATTGTTGATGATTGTTCGCGATTTGTGTGGACATTTTTCTTGAAAACAAAGGATGAGGCTTATGACCTATTTATTAATTTCCTTAGTATGGTGGAAATAAATTTTTTATCATAAAATTAGGACTATTTAGTCTAATAGATGTAGAGATTTTCAATTTCTCTCGTCATCTCTTGGTTCACTTGGTGTGATTCATTTGAAAACATGCCTTGACACCTCAAAGCAAAATGGGGTTGAAAAGACTAGGCATAGAGAGGTAGTTGAGAGAGGCTTAATATTAATTTTGTTGTCTAATCTTGATTCCAAATACTGGCACAATGCTTTTAGAGTTTTGTTTTCACTATGAACATAATACGCGCCTACCAAGGCTTTGAAATTTCAAATGCCTTATGAGTTACTCCAAGAAACCATATTTTAAGTTTTTAAGAATGTTTAGTTAATTGTGTTTTTCTTGCCTTTGTTCTAATAATGCTCATAAACTCCAACCAAGGTCCTTACCTTGTATTTTCTTAAGTTATGCCTAAACAACATAGAAACCTTTGTTTTCATGTGTCTAGTGAACATATATACACTTGTAGGCATGTGTTCCTTGATGAAACAATTTTTCCTATACATAATATGAATGAAAAATGGTATGAATCTGTTCTTGAGCAACCTACATCGATATATGAGGTTTTTCTTCATGTTCCTAAAGTGTCAACTTCATAGTCTGACTATGTTATTCCTTTATTTATTCCTAATGTCTCTTATACATCTCTGCCAAGCACTGTTCCCAATTTTTCTACTCAGTATGCTCCTATGTCAAAATTTTCTTTATCTAGTTCATCATCTCCCAATACTTCTACTTTTGCATCTTCCTTTCTTACACTCTTAACTAGTTCTAAATTACTAGTTACTAATTTAATTCCTTCCATCCCCAACACTAATGCCTTACTAGACATTGGTCTGATTTTGTATGTCTCTAATCTTGATGCCCTTTTCATACCTTCTGATTCATAGGACTTGGTAGTTAAGCTTCTTGTTCTAAGTAACTCTTTACCCTTTGGTCACCATATGGTTACAAGGTACAAAATAAGCTCTTTGAAACTAAAGCTTATTTTTACAATTTTTGTGACTATTCTACCTAATCCTAGTTCTTATGCTGAAGCTCATGGTATAGAAGAATGAGAGGTATCTATGAGAAAAGAGTTTGATTCCCTAATTGCTAATAGGACTTAGGAGTTTATACCTTGCTTTAGTGATGTTTCTATGACTATTCTACCTGATCCTATTTCTTATGCTGAAGTTCATGGTATAGAAGAATGAGAGGTAGCTATGAGAAAAAAGTTTGATTTCCTAATTGCTAATGGGACTTAAGAGTCAATATATTTCTTTAGTGATGGTGATCCTATTAGGAGAAAATGGGTTTATAGAACCTAGCTCAAGAGTAATAGCACCCTGGACAAGTATAAGGCAAGAGTAATTTCCAAAGGTTATAATGAAGTGGAATGGATTGACTACTTAGAGACGTTTTTCCCAATTATCAAGTCTCAAATAATGAGGATAATGCTTACTCTTACTCTCACTATGAGTTAGGATTTAAAGCAACTAGATATCAATAATGTATTTCTCAATGGAGAAATGAAAGAGATAGTTTATATGAAACAAATATAAGGTTTTGAAGACAAAGAGCATCATATATAGGTGTGTAAACTGAAGAAATCATTATATAAACTAAAACAATCCCTTAAAGTTTGGTATCAAAAACTTTGCTATAGCTTGGTAGAACTAAATTTATTATTCTTTGTGCATGTTGATGATATAACAATCACAGAGAGTGATAGTGCATACATGAATCGACTTATGATATTGTTAAATGATATTTATATTAAATGATCTTGATAATCATCACTACTTTTTTGTATTCAAGTGCAAAGGTTTCCTAACCAGATTCATCTCTCTTAGCACAAACATATATCTTCCTTGATACATAAAGTGGTCTTGATACCTCTAAACCTCTAAAAGCATCCATGTGTTATTATTTTGTACTATCTAAGCATTTTAGTCTTGAGTTGAAGGATGATGCTTTGTTTAGAAGCATTGTAAAATGATTACAATATTATGTGATCATTCAGCTTGAGATTGCATATGCTGTGAATATATTATGCCAATTTTTGCATTTATCAACAAACTTTCACTAGCTTTCAACTAAAAAAATCCTAAGACAATTGAAAAGAACTACTCATGGCATCACTCTTTAAAAGACTAAGACTTTGGGGATTTTTGGTTTTATAGATAATGACTAAACCAGTTGCCCTGGTGATTGAAGGAGTACATGATGGGTATTATATCTACTTTGGTGATAGCATTATCTCCTATTCTTCATCAAAGCAAAAGGTTTTAGTATGTAGTAGTGAGGTAGAGTAGAGAGTATTTGCAATGACTTATGTAGAAGTGTTATGGCTATAATTCTTGTTAAAGAAACTTAAGTATGTTGAACCTAATAAACTTGTGCTTTTCATTGATTCAATTAATGCTAAATACTTGCTAAAACCTTGTAATGCATACTAGAATGAAACATATTGAAATAGAATTTAATTTCATTACAAACTTAATTGTAAAAGGAAAATTTAGATATAAGGTTTACCAATTTAGATGAAAGTAACTCATGTACTCACAGAATCCTTTAGGGAGTCACAATTCTTAACTCTAAAAACCAAACTCATGGATCTGTCTCAACCATAAGCTTGAGAGGGCTTATTAGAATATGTATATATATATATATAGGATTGCGCTAACCTATGTAAAGAATTTGTTATAATATAATTAATAGTTAGTATAATATGTTATAACTAAGTACCTGTTTAAATTTATCTAAAAATACAATCTATTTTTTAATTCTTTTCAAAATGTTCAAATAACATCTTATTAATTAAAGTATATTTTATTTATTATTTTGCTATGCAAAAACATAACTTGTGTGACCCATATTGTATCAATTATCAATATTTGTCGTGTTTGTATTTATAATATCATAAAAATTATAATATTTAAGAATATATTTTATTTTTAACAAATATTTAGGTGACATAGATAATATTTCTCTCTTGTTTAAATAGAAGAGAGTAGTATCATTCAAGTGAACAACAGAATGAGCCTTTGCAGGGATAAGTAAGGACATAAATCTCATTCTTTTATTAACAAGATCGTGCAAGTTTTAATAATTTTGTTTACAAGTTTCAATTCAATGCATCACTTTATTATTCAATATTTTTGAATTTTAAAAAGTAATTATAAAAAAATAAAGGTAATTATAGTATGATTATTTTAATGTTTTGTATATTAAAATAAATCTAAGTAGGATTATTGCATGGTTAGATTTATTAAAAAGATATTTTGGTTATTTTATCTCTTTCCCTTCCAACACAATCAATTTAACATTTTATATATTTTCTTCGTGTTATTTTTTGAAGTTAAGAAAAAAAAATGATATATTATTTTTCTATCATTTTAAATATAATAAAATCATTAAATAATATAAAAATATCAAATTTTATCCTTAACCAATACCTTTTATCGATAAAAATACTAACAGACACTTTTTAAAAATCAAAGGATAAAATGGTACTAGATAAAAACAAATAAAATAAGTGACAATTAAAATTTAAAAAAAGGAAATATCCTAACCTTTATCCTGTGGTGTCAGTAAATAAGTACTTGTACTTTTCGGTTGTTACTATTTTTGTGAATTATTTAAGAAATTAACTTTCTTTTTATAAAACAACATTTTTTTCTTACAAGAGAATTCTCCCATGATTTTGTTTTGATAATATATATCTTTTTATTAATTATTATTAATAAAAAAATATAATTATGCTATTTTTTCACCTAAATCTTATTATAGAGACTTTTTTATCTAAATATTCATTTAAGATGATATATATCATATTTATGTTCATAAACTCTATTTTATTATAAATTTAAATATTTATTTAAATAGGTAGCGTCAAATACTATAAGATTTTAACTTGATATCAAGTATATTTTTTTTTGTGAAAAAAAATAAATGTATCCGTATGAGAAGTCAAATAAAAGATTAAAGAATTTTACAATATAATAAAAGATAAAAAACTCAATTTTTTTATGTTTTAATTTTGATTTAATAATTTTAATTACTGATGTATTTAAATTGATAATATTTTATCTAAATTACACCTTTTAATCTTTAATAAAATTCTACATTCTTTAAAATAAAATTATATATCATAATTTATTTTATCTCTGATTAATAAATGATTTCACGTTCATACTATCATTTTGTATCTAGGTATTTACAATCAATAATAATACTAACACTTAACTTGATTTCTAAAATTTTAATCTAACAAAACATAAAAATGAAAAAAAGACACTCTATTTTAATCAAAATTAAGTAATTAAGCACTTTAAATAAGATCCTATTTCATTACCATTTATGCTTTTTTAGAATGGTGTTGTCACTGTAATTACAAAATTATTTTTTTCCTCAATTATTATTCATTTGGTCAATTTTTTTTCTTCTCAATTTCGATGAATTTACATAACATGTATTTAAAGGGATTAATTTATTATGTAGATGATATGATTCTCCACTCTTATTATTATGGAATTATGTTTAAATCTTATCTGTATGATATTTTTTTATTAAAACTTTAACATTGTTTTTTTTATGTTAGGCTGCATTTAATAATATGTGATGCAAATTAATCGAAATTGAGGAGAAAAACGACAGGTAACCATTAGAAAATAACGAGATTTTCCTTAATTATACAAACAAAAAATTATAATAAATCTGAATAATAATACCCAAAAGAAAAATATATAACTATAATAAAGAGTAATTCGTTTCTTTGTAGGTACTTTTGTTATTTTCTTTTCTTTTTTTCCTAAAGTTTTCAATAACTTAATTTAACATAGAGAATTTAGTAGGTTTGTTATGTTTATATTTCTTTTATTTTTATTAATTATTTTAAATAAAAACATATATTTGAATTGTTTGATCACCTAGATTTTATTGAATTTTTTTTCATTTAGATATTCATTTAGAATGATCTATGTCACGTTTATATCTATAAAATTTGTGTTTTATTATCATTCTAGATCTTTTATCTAGATTTGTAGTATTGAAGAATATAAATATTATAATATGATATCAAAATTTCATTTTTTTAAAGATAGAATACTATATCAATTGTAATAATCAAATAATCGAATTACTTACAATAAAGTAAAAGATAAAAGATTAATTTTTTATCCTTGTATTTAAGAATATTTTTAATTTTAGTTTAATAATTTTATTTGTTGACGTATTTAGATTGTTGATTTTTTTTTATCTAAATTATACCTTTTATCTTTTATAAAATTTTATTTTCTTAAAAAAATATATATACAATATTAAAATGGTTAACGTCTTTATAGCTAGTTTCAATAAAAATTAAAAGTTCAAATAATTTCGTAACGAACATTCCACACCATGAAAGTGATTCCTGGTGCATTTTTATTCCATTTCCACCATCTTTCATAATTAAAAATAGGAAGAAAAAAAAAACTTCCAATTACTCAATTTGGTTAGTAAACATGCATTTAATTAATGATATCTAATAATGATGTCAAATTATATGTGTTTTGGAATAACACTTATATGATAAATACAATTTGACGTAATTAAATTAATCTAATAGGATGCATGCTTAATATATAGGAAATTGTTATTTTTAGAGTAGAAAGAAAAATTTTAAATTTATATTCATAATTTAATAATTAGATGCTTCAAAAGATAGAAACTTTGTTCTATCAAATAGCAAAAACACCTCTGACAATAAGGTTAACCTTAATTTATTGTGATGTCTTTTATACATGATTCACATAATTTGTCCCAAAACAATTCACCATTACTTGACGGCATGTAAGAGTATTTCAAATTATTTAAGATTGAATCAATAATCTCATAAGATTAAAAAGTTTACTTCATTAACTCATAAATTTAAATCAAATAATTGACCTAGTTTATTAATATATTGCATAATCATTTACTTAAATATCTTTATTTTTGAAAACATTTTATAGTTACTATATATAACACCATTATAATATAGGCTAATGATAATACTATTGTTTCCCACAATAATAATACATTAATAATAAATTTATTCAAAAATAATGACATAAAATATAATTAATAATATGATAAAATAGATATTTTATATACTTTATTGTAGTAATAACACTTTCACAATATCATTATCTATAATATATTGCAACGAAAATATACTACATTTATTTTTTCTTGGTTCAAAAAATATAATAAAAGTTACTATTTATAAAATATTTTTGTTTATAAATAAAATTATTAATATTTTTTAATTTTTAATTTTTTTTTGTTTTATTCTTTTAAAATAATAAATAAATTAGTTCGTAAACTGCAAATTTAACTCATTTAAAATGTGTGAAATTTAGTTTTTCTTATATAAATTAAAAGAAACTTAATTGAGGTATAACACATTTAAATTAAACTAAATATAATTAAGTTAAACTAATTCAACTCATCTAATTTAAATGTATTTTTTTAAATCTACCTAACATTACTTTATGCCTTCTAAGAGTTGATTTTTATACTCGATTATGACTAATATTAGGTAAGAATGAACAAATAATCCGATCTATCCATTTAAAATGAGAAATTTGATTTGATCTGTCGGATTCGAATTGACAAATTTTATAATCTATTGTATTCAATTCGGATCAAATTACTATTAAATTATAAATAAATGTATATTTTATTTTATAATATGACATATTTAAATATCGTGCATAACATAATTATATTAAATTATTATTTTAACTTAAAAAATATATAAATATTTATAATAATTTAATAATTGTATTGAATTACTTCTTATTCTTCTATTTTTTTAGTTGTTACTATAACTAATAATATTTGTTATAAAAATATAAATTTTAATTTTAAATTTATATATGTCGTGTTTTATATATAGCAATAATTTATAAATAAATTATAATACTAATATGAACTTATCAAACCCAAAAAATCTAATATGTTTAGTTTCAAATTTATTCAAATTGATTATATCATCGAATCAGATTCAGATTAAAAATCTCAAAATCCATTCGAATCGGATCATATTTGAATTGACCAAAAATAGATAGTTTCAATCCACGATTCACCCTTAATATTAGGTGAAAGATAGCCCCAAACATCTCATTACCTAGACCATCACCCATACATTATTATATATTATAAAGATATCATAAATGTAATTAATTTAGTACAATTTTATTTAATGCAATTTTGTAACCCAATTTTATTATCTAATTAAACTCTGTTACATCATTTAAAATTTATCATAAATTTATGATATTTAGAGTTTTCTATATATTTAAGTGTTTCTTAATTTTCTCAATCTTAAGGGAAAATATCAATAATATTATCTAGCTTTTTATTTTCTTCGTAAATATCTTCAACTTCTTAAAAATATTAAAGATAACTTTTAATTTTGACGGAAGTTAAAGATAACGATTCTTTAATTTTATTTTTGTTATATTTTTAAAATTGAAAGATATCTTTAAATTTGAGTTAAAATATTAAATAATCAATAATATTAAACTAATTAAATAAAAATATTATATTTTTTATTTTATTCAAATATTATAGATCATAAAAATTAAATAAATAAATAAATAAATTTACATAAAATTAAATAGTATATACACATGTTTTACCATTTAAGGAAATAAAATTGAATTACATAGAATCAATGAATTTTTTTATTTAACCCAAATGGCATATTGTAAAGTGATTATTTTTACTTTTTTTATTTTCTATAAATGATTTAGGATCCACTTCTAATTAAATTTAATAAAATATAATCAAGATATGATGATAAAAATAATATAATACTTTCTGTTTTAATATTTATAGTATAATTATTAATAAATTGATCTAATTTATAAAAATATAAAAAAATGAGGTTAAATTTGAAGAATTAATGATTATTATCATTTTTTAACAAATTATAATTAACTATTTTTTAATAAATTATTTAATTATTATACATAGATTTCATTTCTTGAATACAATAAGTAATTTTTTTAATTATGTTAAGTATACCAAAACTTATATTTTAAATTTTTTATAAGACATTGTAAAAATATTTTTTAAATTTAAACATTAGTTAATTAAATTTCTCACCAATAAATATTAATAATGAAAGAAAATTTTGGAAAAGTTGAAAAATATAGGTATTTTTTTAAAATAATAGTAAGGGAGGAAGAGATATGAGTGGTGAAAGACAATAATCAAGAACTTTAGATTAATTTTTTAAGACTAATTTTAAATTTAAATAAATTTTTATATTTTTATGTATTTTTTTATTTAGTGTACATTTTTATTTTTTAACCACAATAAATATAATAAATAAATATTTTTAATTTGTTATTTATAAAAGGTATTGAATAATTTAACAAAAAAAACGAAAAAGCAGATGAGAGAAGTGATGAGAAATTTAATGTCATTGTAAATCATGGAAGGTGTTTGTGATAATATGTTTGATATCAATGTTATTAAATATTATTTTTTAAATATTAATGATATATGTAAAGAAAATACAAACCATAACAATGTAAGTTATATTTCCCCACTCCTAAATGGATTAAGTTTGTCATTTAGGAAAAAAAAAATGAATTGAGTTTGTCTCTCTCTCCATGTATTAGTGTAGTACTTATTATTGTACTGTAGAAAATAGTAGCTAATAACATTCAATTTATAAGATTATTGAATTAGCTGTTTAGTTCCTTTAATATTTTTTTTCCTTTATGTTTGTGGATAATATTATGCCTTTGCTTGCGACAGATAGAGGGGGGAGAGAAAAACATGCACTAATTGATTTTTAAGAAAAAATCTTATTAAAATAACACAATTAAAACTTTAATACAAATATATACGTATCAGAATTACACAAATTTATAACCGTTACAAGTTTTTTTTTTCTTTCTACGCACACATGTGAAACTTTTACACACTTAATTTTATGTTGTATAATTCACTTAACTTCAATTCTTTTGTAAAATTATACTAATTTTAATAATATTTATCACTATTATATATATATATATATATAATTATAACTTATTGAATATAATTATGTAATATATTACAGGATATAAGGTAATATTAATCCCGTCACTTATATAAAAAATGTCATTTAGTTTTTTGATTTTATAAAATATGACATTTAATTTTTTTATTTATAAAAATGGTACCAAAAAGAGACATTAAATAATTTTTAATTTATTTAAAAATAAATAAAAATTATCAGGTGTATTCTAGTCATAGAGTGTGAATAAAAGACGAAAATATTCTCACCAATTATGTTTGTAATATTTTTTTCAATAAAAGTCTTTTTTTAGCTCTCTTTTTTTAACTAAAATGACTAATCAAAAATTTTGAACTTAAATTGATTTTTAGGGTGAATTTAGGAGGAGATTTTTATTTTTGAATTACTTTAAAGTTTTGGATATTTAACATAAGAGAAGTTGTTTTTTAATTTCTATCATCTGTTTAATCCTCTTTTGATCATTCTTTTCTTTTTTCTATTATTAGATACACAAAATTATTATGAATAATGAGTCATTCGGGACAAATAGTTTGGTTGTTTATGTTTTTATTTTTCAGTGTAAACATGTATTTTCAAGATTTAAGCGAAGATGGTTCCACTGAATTATAGGATAGCACCACTATGTAAAATTTTAATTTTTCTATGAACGTTATATAGTGAGAAAGATGTTTTGTCACACTAATATGCCAAAATGGAGATTGTAAATTTTATGTGAGTGTTAGCAATATTCATGAACAAAACATATAATTGTAATTTTAATTTCTAGGTGTGTCTTAGAAGAATATTTTCAACAAAAAAAACTATCGAGCTCGACAATCACATATCAAGTATATTTTGATTCCCATGCACATCAGATTGCATATTAGACACAATAAGACAATGTGAAAATAGATTACTCGATCGATCGAGTAGTAGCTAGATCGATCAAGTAATATAACCTAATTAAATGTGTTTTAACACATGACTAGATCGATCGAGAGATGTACTTGATCGATCGAGTTAAATCTCTAAATCGATCCATTTTTTTGAATATTAATCAAATGATCACTGGATAGATTGAGAGGATATTTGATCAATCGAATAATGTACTAGATCAATTGAGCACTTGGTTAATCAATCGAGCAGCCAATTATCTGATTTTAAAATGTAATTCTATTAAGATTTAGATTGTTTTTTACAGTATTATCCTTATTTCTTAAAAGTGTTTTAACTAAGTTTTTGGACAATATGATAATTTCACTTTAACCTAATGTGCTTCAAAATATTTTATAATTACCACCCTAAGCATATATTTGAAACCAACTACACAAAATTATGCTTATTCTCTTCATATTTTATTCTCTCTCTTGTTTTGCTATCAGCTTTCAAGTGGGCTTTTTCATTAAGTTAATTTATCAAATATTTTTGGTTGTGTTTGATGGATTAACAAGCCTATAATAATAATAATTATGTTATTATGCTTGTAACTGATTGTTCTAGAGTTATCAGTTGTTGTTTTTTTTATCTAATATACTATTTAGATCAACTAGTTAGGGTTGTTCTTTATCTGCTCTAGGACATACATTTTTATTTGTGTTTATGTTCTAAATTTCCATGTGACCACATTGCAGGTTCGATTAACTTGTGGGACTCAAGTTCATCGGAATGTTGGTATAAATTTGAACACCTTTCTTGTAAAGACCACGATGAAAACAACGACTTGTAATTAGGTTACTTGGAGGCATTACTTGGGTGGATAGTTTGAGTCCTAGCCTTGTAACTCGATACTTATTTTTCATAGTGGATAGTTAGATGGCTCGATGGAGTGGTAGTTTTCTCTTAGGTCATTAGTATGGCCTATGTTGTTTCTAACTAAAAATCTTGGGTGTTGATATTTTTATTTATGCATTACTTTACGTACATGTGATTGGTTATTTGGCCGCTTACGAAATTTTAATTTATCATACTTTTGCTGGTTAACAAGTTAGATCCATAATTAAATGACCTTTCAATTGGTATCAAAGAAAGTCACTAAATACTCTTAGTGTGCATAGGAACTTATAATGAATCATTTAAGAGAGGTTTGTCTACAATCCATGCACCTTACTTTGATGGGTCTAATTACCCATATTGGAAGGTTCATATGAAAGCCTTTCTACTGTTTTTAGATGAAAGCGTATGGAACTCTATGATTTATGGTTGCAAACCACCTATAGTTACCAAAGATAATGTATTCACTCCTAAGCCTAGGAATGAATTGACCAATCAAGATAAAATTGGTAGTAAATGGAATCAAAAAGGTATTAATGTTATTTTAGTGAGGTGTTTTCTAGTAAGTTTCATCATATTTATCATGTTGAAATTGCTAAGCATGCTTAGGATATTTTAGAGGTTGCCCATGAGGTTACCTCAAAATTTAAATGAAGAAAACTTTGCATTCTTAGTAGACAATTTGAAAATATTAAGATGAAAGAAGATGAATTTTTTTCCTAAATTCTATGCAAGTTTATATGATGTTACTAACACATCTGCCAATCTTGGAGAGAAAATTGATGATTTCAAGATAGTTTGAAAGATTCTTTGCTCATTATCATATTGTTTCAATGCAAAGGTCACTGTTATTGACGAAAAGAAGGATGTGGGCAACATCAAAATAGAGGAACTCATTGGCTCACTCCAAACCTTTGAGATGAGCTTTCGAAAACCTCCAAAGAATAAAGGTTTCGCTTACAAAACTACTATGATTGAAGATAGTGACAATGATAATGAAGAACTAGACTCTTAACTAGAAAATTAAACAAAATCCTCAACAAAAAGGATCCTCAAAATAAAGGATAATCAAATTGGTAAAAGGATCAGAATTTGAGCGAACTCAAATCTACAAGTTCTAAACCCATTGGACTTCAATATTTTAAATGTATGGGTTTTGGTCACTTCGTAGTTAACTATGCAACTAAAAAGAACCAAACTAGAAGAGATTTTAATGCCACACTTACTAACTTTGAAAGTGATAATGATAATCTAGTTAAATTTGGCACCTGACAATCCAATAAGTTTGACATTGATTCATTTAATAAGCAAAGTGATGCTAAATTTCTATTCAAAAATTTAATGTCACTAATATTGATAAAGTGTTCATAGATTATGTAAGATGTAAAAGGTAAGTAGTTAAATTAAATGACAAACTTAAATCTGTTGAAATAAATTCCTCAATTATAGAAAAAGAAAAAATAAAACTGTGTGAACGTGCTAATATTTTGAATTCAACTCTTGTAAGTGTTAAGCAAGAAAACAAGAATCTTATACAAGAACTTGAACAATCAAAGGAAGTAGTAAAGAGGTTAAAAATTGGAGCTTAAAGGTTGAACAAAGTTCTAGATTACAGAAAGCCAACTAGAGATAAGACTCGGGTAGGATATGTAGATGAGTACATTACGCCATCTTTGTCAAAATCAACTGAATTTCTCAAACCTTCCAACATGTCCTCCTCACTATGATAAACATGACATTGGTTATAAAGATTAGAGCTCCACTCATTCAACATCAAAAACCACATTATTAAAGCCTTCTAACCTACTTCTAATGTTACTCATTATACACAAAGAATAATTGCACTTGTGATTGAAAAATCTATTAAGTTTATACCCATCTGTCATCATTGTGGTAGAAAATGTCATATTAGGCCCAAGTGTAGATTTTGGATGAATGCTTCTAAATTTAATAATACTTTCCATGCTTTAAATAGTAGGACTCATAACCATTATTCATCTATGCATGGTACATCATATTCTAGGATGAATGGAAATTATGGTAGCATGTTCTAAAATTCTACTAGAAAGTATGAAGTTGTTAGTTCAAATAGGCATGTAAAATTCAACACTCACAATTCTAGGACTAATTTCCATCATCCTATCATGCATGCTTCACCTTCATTTTAGATGAATGGGAAATCTAAAGGTAAGTCTAAGAATATGCCTATGACAAATAATGTAGTTGAGTTCTAACCCAAAGATATTGACAAACCAAAATTCAAGAAAATATGAGTTAAGAAATATTGTTTCTTTTCGGTCACCTGATAGTCATTCTTTATTGTTACACCTATATACTTTTATTTGAGTGCTTAATTGACCTTAGGTGAACATCTTTTGCTTATTTTTATTTTTATTTTTATTGATCACTACTACAAAAAGCACACATGGCCTAGGTTTTTAACCGTGACCATAGGCTTATGGCCACAGTTATAAGAACCGAGGCCTAAGTGAGAGAGACCATAGATATACCCTATGATCTCAGTTATTGAAAGACTGAGACTATAGGATATGTCAATGACCTCAGTTTTCAATAACCGAGGCTACAGGGTATGTCTATGACCTAGGTCTTTCAATAACTGAGGCCATAGGATATGTCTATGACCTCGGTCTTTCAATAACCGAGGCCATAAGATATGTCTATGGACTCCATTTTTCAATAACTGAGGCTATAAGATATGTCTATGGTCTCGATTTTTCAATAATAGAGGCCATAGGGTATGCATAAATTTAAAAAAATACAATTATTAATTACAATATTAAAAATCAATATAAATTACAATAAATTTATTAATTACAATATTAAAAATCATATTACATTAAAATTAAAAGTATAATTACATTTGAGAGTTTATTATACACTAAAACATAATAAAAGCTTACTATTAGAAACTGACTTTTTACTATTAATTACAAGTATTTACAAGCATGCGATCATCCATAGGCCTAATAGCATGAGTTTCTACCTCTCCACTGTCATAATAATCCATACAGAATTTGTTGACATGAACTGTATTCAAAGCTTCAGTTGGATTAGAGAAATCGAGTTGGACCCAATACATCTCCTGATACAAAATTGAGCCCTTGTGGCACTGTGACTGAACCTATGAAGTGGTCAGCTACACTAAGAGTTCCACTAGCCATTTTTAGAAGCATTGTCAAGTGTACTCCAATAGGGCAAACCTACCTGCCAATCCCTTGAAGGCATATAAAGAAGGCCCATTCAAGAATATCTATATCAACCAAAGAATTCATTTTGAATGTTAAGCTATAAACGTGAATCTATAATAGATGGTAGTGCATGAGCAAGTTGATAGCAACTCAAAGTGAATTATTAGCATTCAACTTTAATGACAGTTTTTTTGGCTGAATAAAAACAAACATGAAGTTTTTTCTCTAGAAAAACAATTCGATCACAGCTACTATTTTCTTTAGAATGCAATATTTTCAAACACTTGATATGCGTAAAAAGCATATCAAGAGTTTGTAAGTGATATTCATCAGGAAAGACTTGAATTATGCATTCCATAAAATAACTATCCAGTTAGGCCTCCCTTTCATTCCCATCTCAAGTGTTATAAATATGATGAAAGAGTGTTCTTATTGAGAGTTGAAAACCATATGAACTGGCATTTGTTCCACTGATTAGCAAGAAGTTGTCACATATTTAAAGAAAATGAAATGTCAGATAGTTTGCTGAAAAACCTAAGACAGATAGTTAGCTCACCCTTAATAAATAATTCAAAATCAAAAATTCAATAAATAAATGATAGTGATCAACTTCCAGAACCACTTTCCTTAAACTTTTCATACGACATTGAATTTCCACCATCAACATATCTTTAAAAACTTTCAACTTCAATTCAATCATTCTAAAAACCAGAAAATATAACTTCTATATTAATAAATGAAATGGTTTATTTCAATGGGAGGACTTACTCCATATCCAACCAATTAAATTATTAAAAAAATCCCCAATTATTTGTCTCTTATATTTTCTCTACAACATAAAAAAACTAGTCAAAGATTTCAACAGAAAAATGAAAAGCTGGTTAAAAAATTTATGAAAGTGAAATACATCAACAATCACATATTCAATGGATATGGATGTTACCTTTGCAACTTTGGCTCCATAAACTACATCGAGTATAAAAGCCCTTGTTGATATGTTAACTATGTTTTCACAATCATCACTTGTTCCAACTATATCTACTGCATCATACAAGCCTTCTACCTTCACTCTGTGATCGGTCATCACTCTTGCCAAGCCAACAATATGCTCGGTTACAAATTTCACAAATGATCTCTTTCACTAAGTTTAAACATCTCTTTGCATAATATTGACCACAATTCATATTAATCTCTGAATGGGGATTACTTAATGTAAGGATAATAACAAAAAAAATATAAGTATATCATGAAAAAATAGAAAAAATAACTCACTTCCTTGTAAGTCTCTCCTTTGGCTCTTAACAACACAAGAAAAGCACTAATTAATGCCTCATCAGCATCATTCAACAAGAAATTCAAGGACGCTTTGGCCTCCAACTTCGTTAAATCCATACGATTGACCAAAGATTCAATCAGCTATCAAAACCCACCATAGAAAAATAACAAATACATATTGAATTTCCCAAAAAACCAAATATTCAAAACGGGTAAAGGATAAAATCAAACCCCATTGAAAGATGTCACAGGTGGGATTGATTTTTCATCAGTAATAGGTAGAGCACTAAAAAAAGTGCTAGTCTTATAAACAAACCAGAATTGAACCAAATAATACTAAAGCTTTACTCAGATCTAACTTTTGGGTTTGTTCTTAAAGGATGATACAAAAACAAACCAGAACTAAACCAAAGATTGAAGCTTTACTCAGATATAAATTATAGGTTTGTTCTTAAAGGATGATATAATAAGAACATAGCATAAAACATAGAAAAAATGTAACCTGATATCGAAACGAGGAAGGAAATGGTAAGACACAGAGCGGTAGAAAGGGTCAATTACTTTCCCATCTCCAAAAAGCACATATATATGTATATATATATGCTAGCTGCACATACAAAAACCCTAACATATCAACTCGAGGAAGACTGAGGAGAAAGGGAAAAAAAGGGGAAAAAAAGGAGAGGAAAAAAAGAAAAAAATAGAGGGAAAAAGGAAAAAAGTTGAATTTTTTTAATGTTAATTTGATGTGAAAGAGAGAAAATTAATAGGGTATGTCTATGGCATCGGTTTTTAAAAAAATCGAGACTAAATGTCCGAGACTATATATATGTATTGTAGTAGTGAATGTTTCTTTAGTTAAAAAAGAAGATAAAAATAAAATAAAAAGGAGGAAAGTAGACATACTTTAAAATTGACATGATCATTACATAATCCACTCATATTTATTTTGATTGCTATACATTATACAAAAGGATATTTTGACTTGTGCATTTACATATTTCTCACATTTGGTGATTGATGTCAATATGAACTTATTCACACACTTATCAAACACATTTATGTCATGTTTGAAGTTTATGATTGATTTTATAAGATTCTAAGAAATGAGCTAACCTTGATTGCAAAGTTTTTTTTGAAATCTGTATTTTACTTTCTAAAATATTACTATAGAGAGACACCTAGTTTTAAAAGGGCTATCTACTATGATGTGTGAAGCTAATGCAGTGAGCAAAGAGAACTACCTTCCAACTAGTGTGAAACTCGTAGCATATTTCCTTAAAAAAATATAAAAGCTTTTGCATTCACCAAAAGAAAGAGCCATAAATGGTATACAAAAAATAAATAAATAACCAATCATCCACACTAAAAAATAAATAAATAACCAATCACCCACACTAAAAAATAAAAAAATAATACAATAGGGGAATGCAAAAAGAATGAATTAAGTTCTCTTTTAGTAAGTAAAATTTTATTATGTGTAAGTATGAATTCAACTGTATTTTTTCATAATAGATGATACTCTTTTCTTTGAATCTTTCATAATTGATCATAAATAAACAAATTGACATCTTATTGTTGTTCTAACATATATCTTACTTTTGGTGATTGTTGATATATCACCATATGTGTTTGTAGATTTGTGTCTTGTTTACATATATTTATGCTATCAACGGATGGTCACACTTTGAATAAAATCAATTTCATCATTTGTGTGTACTGTTGTAGTTATGTTAAGTTAAGTCTACTACCCTAAATTCAAAAAATTTATATATATATATCGAATTTTATAAAACATTTTAGTCTAATTTATTTAGAGGAGTTTATTCATTCTTTGGGAAATTTATTGTTTTCAGTTCTCTCTTTTGATTATTATGAGATTTTTAGAATGTGTATTCCTCTTTTCAATCATTGAATATATTGGTTGCTTGCTTAACATGTTTTCATTGTTTATGTTTGTTTAATTGTATGAAACAAAAGGGAAAATACATATAAAAAATTTTGAACTTTAATTGATTTTTAGGGGAAACTTAAGGGGAATTTTTATTTTTAAATTACTTTGAATTTTTGATATTTAATATAGAGAGAGTTGTTTTTTAATTTCTATCACATGTTTAACATAAAGGGGGTCGTTTTTAATTTCTATCACCTCTATTTAACATAGAGGGAGTCTTTTGGGATAAGTTGTTTGGTTGTTTATGTTTTTTATTTTCATTGTAGACAATAGCTTTTAAGATTCAAGCGAAGATGATTCCATTGGATTATAGAATAGTATCACTATGTAAAAATTTAATTTTTCTATGAGTGTTATGTAGTGAGATATAGGTTTTGTCAAATGAATATACCAAAAAAGGAGATTGTAAGGTTTATGTGAGTGTGAGCGATACTCATGAACAAAACATATAATTGTAATTTTAGTTTCTATGTGTGTCTTAAAATAATATTTTCAAGTCGAATAAACTATCGAATCTTAACAATCACATATCAATTATATTTTCTATTTTGTGCACGTTAGATTGCATATTAGATACAATAGAAACAATATGAAAATAGGTTACTCAATCGATTGAGTAGTGACTAGATTGATCGAGCAATATAACCTAATTAAACAAATTTTAACACATGAAGAGATCGACCATGGAATTTACTCAATCTATCGAGAATTAGATCGATCGAGTTAAATCACTTAATCAATCCACTTTTTGTATATTAATAAAATAATTACTAGATTGATTGAGAGGATGTTCAATTGATCAACCAATGTAATCAATCGATCGAGCAGTCAGTTATTTGATTTTAAAATGGAATTCTATTATTATTTGGATTGGTTTTTTTTTTAAGTATTGTCCTTATTTCTTAAAATTATTATAACTAATTTTATAGACATTATGGTAATTTCAATTTAACCTAATGTGCTTCAAAATATTCTATAAATACATATTTAAGCACACATTTGAAACTAAAATTATAATTATATATTTTATTTATAAATATCACCAATACTCACATAAACCTTGCAATCTCACACAGTGGAATATTCATGTGACAAAACCTCTCTTTTACTAAATAATGCTCATACAAAAATTAAATTTTTACATAATGATACTATCATATGATCCTATGGAACTAACTTTGTTTAAATCTCGAAAGCTCATGTTTACACTAAAAAAACACAAATAACTAAAAAACTTGTTTCGAAAAACTTATTGTTTATTAATTAAGTGTATCTAACCATAAAAAATGATAAAAAAGATTAAACAAATGAATAGAAATTAAAAAGCAACTCCCTTATGTTAAATATCCAAAAATTTAAAGTAATTCAAAAGAATGATAAAAAAGGATTAAATAAATGAATAGAAATTAAAAAACAACTCTCCTTGTTTACAATATTATATGTATTTCTTAAAAGTATTATAACTGATTTTATGGATAATATAGTAATTTTACTTTAACCTAATGTGTTTCAAAATTTTCTATAAATATAACTTGAGCATATATTTAAAACCAACCACACAAAAGCTTAATCGTGCTTATTCTCTTCATCTTTTGTTTTCTTTCTTATTAAAAATTTTCAAGTACACTTTTTCATTAAGTTAATTTAACAAACATTTATGATTTTGTTTGATGGATTAACAAGCTTAAAATAGTAATGATTGTATTATTGTATTTTTAACTGATTGTTCCAGGTTGTATTATTGCACTTGTATTCATGTGTTAATTTTTCAGATAACAGTGATACGTGTTCGATTAACTAGTGGGACTCAAGTTCATCGGAATGTTGGTTCGGATCCAAACACTTTTCTTCTAGAGACTATGATGAAAGTAACGACTTGTTAGTAGGTTACTTAGATGCATTACTTGGATAGATAGTTTTAATACTAACTTTGTAACTGAATATTTATTTTTAATAGTGGATAGTTAAATAATCTTAGGTGGCGTTTGGTTCGTGGAATGGAATCGGAATCGGAATCGGAATGGAATGGAATGGAAAGGAAACAATTTTGTTTGGTTTGACCACTAGAATCAAGCTCAGAATCAGGATTATAGTGTTTGGTTTACCACTAGAATAGAATGAAAAAAGCTGTAAATGACCTTAATACCCCTACATGCTGTAAAGTTCAAATAATGTCATTTAATTACTATTTTTTCGTCAGACAAAATACATTATTGAAATCATTATTTTTCTAAATAAGTATTACTTAATTAAAAAGAAATATATTACTAAAATTATTATTTTTCTAAATAGGGTTAGGGTTTTGAGGTTTGGGATGTGTGATTTAGGGTTTAGGGATTTAGGATTTGGGGTTATATTTGTAGGTTAAGGTTTAGGGTTAAAATTATTATTTTTCTAAAAATAGTTTAGGGTTTTAGAATTTTGGATTTAGGGTTTAGGGTTTTAAGGTTTAAGGTTTAGGGTTTATGGTTTTAGGATTTGGAATTTGGGGTTTAGGGTTTTGGGATTTATGTTTTAGGGTTTTGGGTTTTGGGATTTATGTTTTAAGGTTTAGAGATTTGGGGATTTGGGTTTTAGGTTTTAGGATTTGGAATTTAGGGTTTTGGGATTTATGTTTTAGGGTTTTGGGTTTTGGGATTTATGTTTTAAGGTTTAGGGTTTACGGATTTGGGATTTGGGGTTTATGGTTTAGGGATTTGGGGTTTAGGATTTAGGGTTTTAGGATTTGGAATTTGGGATTTAGGGTTTAGGGTTTAGGGATTTGGGATTTATGTGTTTAGGGTTTTGGGATTTATGTTTTAAGGTTTAGGGTTTAGGGATTTGAGGTTTAGGGTTTAGGGTTTTAGGATTTGGATTTAGGGTTTTGAAATTTTGGGTTTAGGGTTTAGGGTTTAGGGTTTTGGAATTTTGGGTTTGAGAATTTAGGAATTGAATTTAAGGTTATATTTTAGGTGAGGGTAAAATTGGAAAAAAAATGTTTAGATGGGAATGGAATAATGATTACCAAAGGTGGGAGAAGAAATTGTGATTTCTTCTCTTTTAGTAATGAGATTTCATTCCGCCCTCCATTCCGTCCAACCAAACACACAAAATGAAAGGAATCGATTCTGATTCCATTCCAATCCATTCCCTCCAACCAAACGTGGGGTTAATGTATCAATAGTTTTCATCTTAGATAATTGGTAAGACTTGGATTATTTTTATTTAAAAATTTAGTGTGATAATATTTTTATTTATGTATTACTTTATGTATAGGTAATTAATTGTTTATACATTTATAAAATTTTAATTTATTATATTTTTATTAGTTAACTACTTAAATTCTGAAATTTTAATTTTATAAATAAAATATTTAAAAAATATTTTTTTTAAATTAAAGAATTAAACTACATTTTTATTTAAAGAAAAGCAGCACTCTAACATTTTTCTTAGTACTTGTGATCTACCTGTCATATAATAGTAGGCTGGTATTAACTATCAATTGACTTTCTAAAAAAGAAACATCAAATATAAACTTGCCAGCTCTTTGCTTACAGAAGGGTGTACTGGTACATCTGCTCCTGTCCACTATACCATTATTTTACTGAGATTGATTAGCGTTTGGGTAAAGTTGTACATCTTACTGACTAATTATCTTTTTCAAAAACATAACTGTAATTATTATTATAATATTAAAAATATAATTAATTAAAATTAAATATATATTAATATTATTTTTATACATATAATTATATAAAAAATATATTTTTAATACTAAAACATAAAATAATTTGAATAATTATAAAATTTTGTCTATTTTATATTTATATTTTTTATTTTACCTATGTAATAAATATTTAAAAGATAAAAATTAATATAAAATTTTAAATAATCTAATAAAATAAGTATTATATTAATATTTTAATTTTAAATTAAATATATTTTTAAATAAATAATAAGTATAATAAACTATAAAAAAAAACTATTCCATATTTCTAAATATATTTAAAAATTAATATAAAATAATTATAATTATTAACGTAAATACCCAACCGGTCCCACTCGTCCCCATTCATCACTAATTGTGTGCATGTGTTCTTCTATTTTCTCGAAAATACTACCAAAACTTATTTATGTCACCCACCACATAGACAGAAAAGACTGGTCATTGGTTGGACTTTTTTTTTCTTTCATTCATTTATCAATTATTGAAGTAATTTTTAATTTTTTTAATATATATATATATATATATTATTTTTATCAACATGAGCATAATATCTTTAAATATATATAATTAAAAATAAAATTATATTTGTAAAAAACAAAATTAACAATTCAATTAAATTATTTTTTTATCATAAATTAAAGTTGTTAACTAAGTCACTAAATTGATTTTGAAAAACACAATTTGGGCAGCCACCAACAAAAAGTACACTTGCATAAAACACAAATAATTAACCTGCTCTATGTAATAAGTAGCACTTATATATTTTGAACCAATCATATCATATGTTTGGTAAGATATTACAATGGACTGTACCATACTTTGAAAATGTTAAATACTTGTTACCAAATATTAACACTTTACATTATTGGCATGCTTTAGTGTAAACGCGTAATGACTTTGATTGCTTACTAAATTTGAACTCGGTTAGTGGTTCATATCATTATTATTAACACATACTTTAAGATTTATTAGTTTGATATAAAAATATAAACTCTTTGCATATCATTATTACAAAACATACATACGTTCTCGATTTTTAACAGTGATTGTAATTCTATGATCACGGTTAAAAGAATTGAGACCTAAGTGAGAGAGATCATAGGTAATAACCTATGGTCTCGATTTTTAACCGAGATCATATGGTGTATCTATGGCATCAGTTAGCATATAATCGAGAGCATAAGGTGTATCTATGGTCAAGGTTATTAGATAACCGAGATCGGTTAGCATATAACCGAGGCCATAGGATGTACCTATAGTTTCGGTTTTCTAATAACCGAGGCTATAGGATATATACATAAATTACAAAAAAAATACAATTAATTAGTAATTATAATATTAAAAATTAATATAAATTATAATAAATTTATTAATTACAATATTAAAAATTAATATAAATTACAATAAATTTATTAATTATAATATTAAAAATCATATTATATTAAAATTAAAAGTATAATTACATTTAAGAGTTTATTATACACAAAAAAAAACTTAGTATTATAAACTAACTTTTTAGTATTAATTACAAATATGAAAAAAAAACTTAGTATTAACTACCAACACCAAAGAACGCTTAATGCACCAAATAAGAAATAAGACCAACACAATGCACCAAAGATATCGTCATCAAGAACACTACCAAATAAGACAACACCAATAAGCAGTGCAGACCAAGAAGACTACCAAGGTTAACAAGAAGACTCAATGCCAACAAAGAAGACTAAAGACTAATACTAGCAACGCCAAAGACTAACATCGCAAAGACCAAAGACCAAATAGAACCAACAACACAACACCAGTAGTAGAGAGATTTAAATCAATTTAACAACAACAGTACCAATAACAATCAAGTGTTTTAATGCTTACCAATAAATAACCAGGGGAGGGTCAAGGAAAGTTGAAGTATTTGGGAGAGAGAACCCACTACACATCAAGGAAAAAACTAAAAACAAACATAAAAGCCAAGGGAGGGTCACACCAATAATACATAGTCCAATATTGAACAATTGATCACTAACAAAGTTATCCATACGCAGATCATTCAAAAATTGAATAACAGTGTATAAGCATTTCACAACCCCAAAGAACATACCTTATTGTACAATATTACTCCGGATGAAAGTATAATGTAGATCAATAGGTAGAAATAAGTCAAAATAAATGGTTTGTTCATCCACATATGCGGTTATAATGAAAACCTCAAATGAAGACTAAAATAGCAGAATATATAACAGAAGATGAAACCTAACAAGAAGAAAAGTGCAACCCTTTTGTTATAAAATAAAAGACATGGGTACAATTAGTAGAGATGCACAAGAAGCAATAAGCATCAAGATTAGGCAAAGCACCAAAGATCTAAGAAATATGATCTGGGTAGGAGGGTCACACCAATAATACATAGTCCAATATTAAACAATTGATCACTAACAAAGTTATCCATATGCAGATCATTCAAAAATTGAATAACAGTGTATAAGCATTTCACAACCCCAAAGAACATACCTTATTGTACAATATTACTCCGGATGAAAGTATAATGTAGATCAATAGGTAGAAATAAGTCAAAATAAATGGTTTGTTCATCCACATATGCGGTTATAATGAAAACCTCAAATGAAGACTAAAATAGCATAATATATAACAGAAGTTGAAACCTAGCAAGAAGAAAAGTGCAACCCTTTTATTATAAAATAAAAGACATGAGTACAATTAGTAGAGATGCACAAGAAGCAATACAAAGATCGGCAGCAGACTAATAAGACCATTGTAACGGCCAAAGACATCGCACTGCACCAGCAACGTACTAACACCAATGCAACAGACCAAGTCCGGCGGTGTAAAGACCAAGGCAAAGGCAGACAAGACACGCGGCAACGTGAGCACCAACGCTGGGGCAGAGCACTCAGCCGGCCAACGACCAGCAACTAGCATCCAGCGTCCAGTGACCAACGACCAGCGAACAATGAACAATGACCTAGTGGCCAGCGCACCAACGAGCAACAACCACCAAACTAGTGAGCTGGGAAGAGCAGAAAGATGAAGAAGAGATGAGAAGAGGAGGAAGAATCGCGAGAGGGGAAGAGGAAGAATCAAATCTAGAAAAATAAAATTTTAGATTTGGAGAAGAATGAAGAAGGAAGAAAGAAAAAAATAAAAAATAAAGAGAGAGAGGTGGGCGTAGGATCAGAAGGAAAAAAAGAAAAAGAGAGAGAGAGAGAAGGAAAGAAAAAAAAAGAAAAAAAGGAAAAATGAAAAAAACATGAAAATAATAATAATATCACTTATGATCACGGTTATTAGTAAAAACCGAGGCCATAAACATATCCTATAACCTCTATTTTTATGAAACCGTGACCAAAACGCTATGGCCTGAGACCATATGTCAGTTTTTTAGTAGTGTATGCACTACTACGAAAAATATATATGACCTCAATTTTTAATCGTGATCGTAGACCTATGACTACGGTTATAAGAACCAAGGTTTAAGTGAGAAAAATCATTGACTGTTACCTATGGTGTCGATTATTGAAAGATCGAGGTTATAGGACATGTTTATGACTTCGATTTTTTAATAATCGAGACCATAAGGTATGTCTATGACATCGGTTTTTCAATAATCAAGAACATAAGGTTTGTCTATTGTCTTAGTTTTTCAATAACTGAGGCCATAAGGTATGCATAAATTTTAAAAAATACAATTATTAATTACAATATTAAAAATTAATATAAATTACAATAAATTTTTTAATTAAAATATTAAAAATTATATTATATTAAAATTAAAAGTATAATTACATTTGAGAGTTTATTATATACTAAAACATAATAAAACATTACTCTTACAAACAGACTTTTTACTATTAATTACAAGCATTTATAAGTGTACTTCAAATCAACATAGGCGTTGTTGTGCTGGGATGGTGTGCGGGGGTGTTACGTTGGGACTGGTGTTGGTGCGCTGGTGAGCCTGGTGCTGATGTATAAACACCCACAGAGGCTGTTTTCTCAACAAACATGAGAAACTACACAAATGAGATGATACAAAATCATAGAAAATCTAAAGAAATGACATCTTAAAAATAAAGGTTGACACACCTAGCATACTCACAGATCAATTGGGCATGGCTCTTCTCCAGGCTACAAATTATTAGTGCTCATATCAATATCAAAACAACAATTCCAATTATCTTTGTAAGAAAATGTACCATCTTAGTTTTAGGAAAGTAACATGAGGAATGTGACTACATGAACGAGGGACAATTGCCCACCAAGGCCTGGCCTACATGGAACCCTCTGAAATGTTTTACAGTTATCGTACATAACAGTAACATAAATTTCCTTTGCCATGACTCTAGAAGTTGCTATAGTTATCCCAAAAATCTTGATAAGTTTTGATATATATATTGAGCCTACCAATCAACAATCAATACATATGAAATGTTAATACATACAATTTCAGAACAACTTTGCTGAAAAACCTGAGATAGATAGACAACTACTAGATAACACCATAAATGTCAAATGAATGTGTCCATTAAATAACAAACAACAATTGTTTTATCTTAATAATAAAACATTAAAAAAAACAATGGAACTGACTATAACTTACCAAGCTTGACAACTTCTCCAGAATGGGATTTAATAAGAAGTTGCCTAGCATCCAAGTGTGTCAATATGAATTGGAAGCCACACAGTGTCTCCATTAGGGATTGAGTATGCTCATAAAATAGATCATCACCCTTTCTCTTAAACTTTGGATGCTCTAAAACATTAACTTCTCAAACTTAGTCAAGGTTTCTAGATCAAAGGTATCATACAATTAGTTGAGCTTCAAAATTAATGTCGTCAACTACAGTAAATCTACAATAACATGCTTTCTCAACCAAGATAGTCAAAATTGTAGTAGCATGCATGTTCCACCATAACTATAATGATGTTGACCATATCTAGACAATACAAAAGAGAAAAAAACCTAGAAAAATGACAGAAATGAAGTGCCATTTGTTTGGCTTTCATTCATAATAGGACAATTTCACATTTAACAAAGAAGCCTTTAATCAATCAGCTTACAGTATAGATTTGAATTCAGTTATTGTCTATAAGCACATTTTAAACATGTACTTGAATAATGGAACACCATAAGAGAGTTGATAAGGAACCCAAAAAATTTGAACCATCTTTTGCAAGCAAGAGGTTTTCATTAACAGCTGCCCAACTCTCATGTTCCCTTTGACAACCTGGAGCTCTTGGTTCAAATTATAAAGAATCAACATGGTAATCAAGTAATAACTCAAATATAATATAATCACACACTTTTTGACAAGTATAAAAACAATTATATAATTGTTAAAAGGTTTACCCCAAATCCCAAATTTGTACAGTGCCATCCTCAGAACCAGAATACATTCAGTTTCCATCATATTGAAACCCCACTACCATCACATTATTTATATATGAGTCATAGCTCATCACCTAGCAAAGCCTAATAGCTGATATTTTTTTAAAAAGATGCTATTTCAATACTTATATTTTTCTAATTGTTCAGCATCAGAAAAAATTTATGTGCATTAAATAAGTATCAAAGAAGATGGGAAAAAGAGGCTTTAATAACATCTATCATACTTGTAAGTAAAATCCAACTTTATTTACAATATACTTCTTACTTTTGCTTAAAAAAAGGTCCACACTTGATTTAGGTAGATCATATAACTTCATTCTTAGTACATTATTTATCTTTTAAGTAATGCAATCCAACATTAAGTATCAATAAAAAGCAGGCCTACCATGTAGTTTATTTTTTAAAGGTTATTTACTCACGAAAACAGAGTAAGCATCCATTGCATGTTTTATTTAAGTAAACCTGATTTATGTTGCTAAGTCCACCCTTAGCATATCCAAACAAAAGATAATTATCTTTTATGTCTGCCAGGGCTATACATGAGAATCTATTTATACTCACCATACCGTTGCTGTTACTTTTCCTCTATTGATCTGACTAGCACCAACTTTAAATGATACTTATTGGAAAATAAAATGATAATCTGTATTTTAGTTTAATGAAAAGAAACAGAATGAGAGGTTTTAATGAAACATAAGCATTAAAAAAGAAAGCACATCCAAAAAAAATTCATTCCAAAGAAAAATGGAGCAGGTCAAGAGTTTCAGCTTATAAGGACACATTTAAATATTTCAGAGTATTATAAACCCAAATATGACCAACCATGATATCCATCTTAAGGTAATAAAAAGATTAATATGGAACCTGATTTGATTATAGACTTTATATTTCCAACATAACATTTGTTACAAGATTCATAAAACAGAACATAGCATCTATAAAGACTAACGATGAAGTATAGCAATCAAATGGAGGGGGGAATATTGATGCTTCAATATTTTCAGATTTTATGTAGGAGAAATATTCTTAGTACCACAAGAGACCTTAACTAAAAAAAGAAAAAAACCCTTATATGTTCACAAAATAGAACCAGCACCAGGCATCAATGCACTAGCTCACCACCCCAACGAACCAACACTAACGTACCACCCTAGTGCACCAACACCATCGCACCACCCCAATGAACTAGCACCAACACCAGGCAACCACACGTTCCACAAACCATACCAAAGTCATTTATAAAAGAAAAGATGAGTTGATGTTACTAGAAAGATTCAAATAATGGCCAAGGAACTACTATAGCAAGAGTGAAACATAGGTTGGAACGCGACGGTGCGAGAGTGGTCCAGAGGTTGGAACATGTCGGTGGGAGAGTGGAATGCGGCGCTAGAGTTTCGAGAAGAGTATACACGACGCTAGGTTTTCGCGAGAGTAGGGGAGGGATCGATAATGAGATATTTAAATACGGGAAAAAAGGAAAAAAATTTAGAAAAAAAGGGAAAATTAAAAGAAACAAAATTGGTAAAAAAAATTGATGTTTGGTGTAAATTAAAGAGAGAAAATTGAGAGGAAAAAAAGAAAAAAAAAGATAACAAAATTGGTAAAAAAAATTGATGTTTGGTGTAAATTAAAGAGAGAAAATTGATAAGGTATAACTATGGCCTCGATTTTAAAATAAATGAGGTCATAGGGTATATCTATACCATCGATTTTATAAAAATTGAGATCATAGGATATGTCTATGGTCTCGGTTTTATAAAAACCGAGGATAAATGTCCGAGACTATATGTATGATTTGTAGTAGTGATAAATATTGATAATGATATTCTTTTATGTAATAAAGTAAATATATCTTACATATTTTTTTACAAATTATAAAAAATAATACCCTAAAATTATAATAATAAAACAATACATTTAATAAAATTAAATATGATCTAATCGGATGATATTCAAAATTAAATTGATCAATATATATATAATTTAAACAAGGTTCAATTAGATAACATTTAATATATGAAATGATATATTAGATCTTTTTTAATAGTAAAAATATACGAATTAAATATAAAGAGTTATTTTTATAATTAAAAAATTTAAAATATTAAGTTTAAATTTATTTTTTAAATATCTATTATTATTATTATTATTATTATTTATAATAAGTTGTCGATTATTCTTACCACATTACCACATTGCCTAATATATGGTTGTAATGTGGGTGGTATGAATGAAACATATATACCTTAAAACAAAAAATAATACAATTTCTTTTTTCATAGTTTGTTATTTTAGCCTATATATATATATATATATATTCATATTTATTTTAATTTTTAAATAAAATTAAAAGTAATAGTTTAGTAAGTTAGAAAATATTTTAAAAAATATTTAATCCCTTTGTGACTGGTCAATTTTGACTAAAAACTTTTAATTTTAATTTAAAGACTAATTAAATAATAAGTGATTAAAACATAAAAAAATAATAAGAAAATTAAAATGTATAATTAGAAAAAATATAAGACCTATTAATGTAATTTAACCTAAATTAAATAATATACTAAAATTTTGCAATATTATCCTACAAATTTTTAAAATTTCAAATTTAATTATACTACAGTTCATATGGTATTTTTCTTTTCTCTTTGATATAAAAAGTTTTTTTTATATCAAGTTATAATTTAGTATGATTCGAACTTATAACTTAAAATAAAAAAAAATTTACCATAAGATTAATGGATGAATTAAATGTCATTTTATTATTACAATACAATATATTAGATATATTATTTTAAATTATATATTTTATTGATTTTATTATTATATCTATAATATTTTAATTAGTTTAGGTTAATTTTATCATTTTAATTATTTTATTTTAATTTTTTAATTTAAAATATTATGTTTTTTTATTAATAAATAATTCTATTATTTAATATAGTTTTATTTTTAACCCTATTAGTATAAAAAACATATGTTCCATTTATGTTCTAAAAAAATAAATATTTTTTAAGGGGTTAAAAATAAACATATAAAAAGGTTATTAAATCAAGTATATCACTTAATTATTTAAGTTATTTTAGATATTGAAATATAAAGTAATTAAAAAAATTTAAAAAAAATAATATCAATAATTTTTTTATTAATTTTGTGATACAAATAAATTAATAATATAAATAATATAAATATAATAATTTAATAACAATAAATTTATTTTATTATTTTTATTTGTTTACAACGAAACAAATCACTAATAAATTATTAAAAAAAAGTGTGTTTGAATACATATTGAAGCACATCAGATTCATGACCCACGTGTGATGTCTGGTAAATTATGAAACAATTATTTCTTCAGCTGTAGGTATCAAAAGTTTCATCAATAGCTAATAGTCTATCTACATTCTTGTCATTATACAAATTCAGTCAAACTACTTTAAAAATAATAATATATCCAACAACCAAAAACTGAAAACTGGGAAAAAAAATTACACTATGCTTGAATCGGGACGGAATATAGCTGATCTAATTTTAAAATAACAAAATTGTCCATTTATCAATTTTGTTATTTTTTATTACAATTTATTATTTATGTCATTATAATATCTTTCAATCAATTATTTTAATTAAAAAATTTTAAAAAATATTTTTTCTTCCAAACACTATGTTTTCTTTCGCTATAACTCCAACTCCAACATCAATCTAAAACTTTAAAATCTATTTCTCTATAGAAAAAGAAAATTAGATGAGTTTTAAGGATTTTTTTTTAAATTTTGAATTAAATAGTTGATTGAAAAATATTATAATAACATAAGTAGTCAATTCTAACACAAAATAATGAAAATAGTATATTAAAAAATTTCACATAATAAAAATATCAAATGAACGTTTACACATTTAAAAATAATGCACTATTTTTATTATTTAGGATTTTAAAGATAAATGTGTGATATAATGAAAAAGTCACGGAATGTTAGAGAATTATTGTGGATTATCAAATATCAAAGGATAGATTAGAAGATTTACTTAGCATGTATAAAGGAAGAACAAAATAGAATTTCGCCATCATGACTCATGCTTTATATATATGAATTCAATTCCTACATAGAGTGACCAATCTCCATATATATATATATATATATATATATATATATATGGAGTGATACTCCTCCCATTAGGCTCCAATCTCTCATTTCTACGATGTTTCTAATTTCTAGTTTTTAATGGTTCGATTAACTGATATATGAGTCAATTGATTGAGTTTTTCAATTTTCTCGTGAAAATTACATAGATGCATGGGTAAAGGCTAAGAGGCTTGGAAATGAATGGACTTTCTTATAATTATTTTTTGTAATTGAACCAAGGGTGTGTATATGTATTCATTTGTACCCTAAAATCATTTGTGAGAGCATTAGAGAGCTTAGAGAGTAAAAGAGAGACAAGAGAGAGTAGGGTTGAATCAATTGAAGTTGGTGAAGGAAGCTTGGTATTTTTGGGTAACTCTTTGGGTTTAAGCTACATTAAGATGTTGTTCTCTTCTTTCTCAATCCATTGTTAGCATTAGAATTTAAGTATATATCCATTTGAGAAGTACGAGGCTTACAAGTATTCTTGGGGTTAAAATGAGATTGGTTGATGCTTATATGATGAAAGAGTAGATTGTGTTGCTTGTTAAAAAGCATATGTTGTAATCCTCTTGATTTATATTAGAATATTGCTTGGGTTCTTGGATTGTGGATGTAATATCCAAATTTTTGAGATGAATTACATTAAATCTTATGTGTTCATTTATTGTTTCTTGCTCATTTATTCCTTTATTGTTTAATTGTTGTACATGATGCTTTAACATTATTGTTTACAAATTAATTTCCATTTGGTTTTCCATTTGATTGGGTAATAATTGGTACACATGGTAACTTCATTATGGGCTAAGACATGACTTTGACAATAGAGTAGTATCAGAGCTTAATGTTTTAGCTTGGATGGTATGTGCATTGTATAGTTTAATGGTTTATGATGGAGTTTCGTGAAGGTTGTTGGAAATTCGTTTGAAGGAAATTTTGATGTATTCAATTATAAGTAAAGTTGAGATAGAGCAATGATATGGTTTTATTAACTTTCACATATAGAAGGCAAAGATGAAGACCATATTTGTTCAACAAAAGGTAGTGTAAGCCTTGGATAGTAAACTGGAGTTTCCAAAAGGGTTCATCAATTATCAAATGAAGGAAGAGGAAGTGACTGCTTATACCTTAATTTATTTATGCTTGCATGACTATGTGATTCATAAGGTGCAATGTGAGGTGATTGCAAAAGGTATATGGAAGAGGTTGGATGTGATCTATAATCAAAAGACTTTATCTAGGAAATTTCATTTGAAAGAACAATGGTTCAATTTCAAGATGGACATATCAAAGAATTTGGAGTTTAATCCTTTGAAATTTTGGAGGATTGTTAGCGGCTTGGTCAATATCGAAGAAGGTCTTGGTTATGAGAATCTTGTACATCTCTTGTATCATATCTATTAGTCTTATCATGAAGCAAAGACAGAGCTCAAGCATGGAAGAGATAGAATCTTTTTGGAGCAACTGGTCCCTTACTTGAGAACATGAGAGTTAGAGTTGAAGACGAAAGTTTTACATCTTGGTGGTAGTAGTAATGGTGATCCATTATTTACTTGTGATCGGAGATGTGATAGAAACAAAGATTGGAGTGATAAAGTTTATTCTCTATCTAAGTCGTGAGAAACATAGAGAAATGTGATATGTTATCTTTCTCAAAAACAAAATCAAATTAGAAGAGGTTACCCAAATAGAGATAGACACAAGATGAAATTAAAGCGTCCAACAATGGAATAACTTTAGTGGTGGATGAGGAGAAAATTTATGATTATGTCGAAGCACTTTGAATTTCAATGGATTATGGAGATTGTGGCATATAGATCTTGAACTCGAGGCATTCATTCCATATTGCATGTCATTGGAGTTAATTTGTGGAGTACAAATCATTGAATGGTGGTGTTGTGAATATGAGTGATAATCATCCTTGTAAAGTTTTTTGCATTGAACGGTACATCTTCAACTTGGTGATGGTTTGGTGTTTATTCTCAGGGGTGTGAGACATGTTCCAAAATTGAAGAAAATTTTGATCTTTTTGGGTGTGTTGAATAGCATGGGTTTTAATTTCAAAGGCAAACATAGTCTAATTAGGGTTACCAAGGGCTCATTGGTGCATTTTTGTAGTAAAAAAGGGATAGGTTGTATATTCTTAATGGTGTTACTGGACTAAAGATGCTATTAGTACCCACAATGAAGTGGATATGAACCCATAGCATAAGAGGTTAGGCAATACAAGTGCTCGAGGATTGGAAGAATTAGATAAGAGAAAAGCTCTTGGTGATGGGTTGATTAAAATTATTATTTTTTATGGTCATTATGAGCTTAACAATGATAAGAAATTTAATTATCTATGGAAAGACACAAGAGAGATGGAATATTGGAGTATGTGCATTCAACCTTGCATGGGGTTGAGGAGATATCATTTATGAATGGTGCCAGATATATTATTTATATTATTGATGACTACTATAGAAAGCTTTGGATTTATTTACTGGAAAGTAGAGATGAAGTTGTAGAAAAGTTTGAAAAGTGGAGGTTTCTTGTTGAGAACTAAACTAGTATAAAGCTAAAGAACCTTATAAAAAAAGTTGGTTTGAAGTTTTGTGGGGAATAATTTGCTTGAATGTCCAAAATGAGTGGTATTATTAGGCACAAGATAATTCTGGGACTCCTTTGCAAGTTGGGTTGGTAGAAAAGAGAATGAGGATATTCTTGAAGAGAATTGAGTGTATTTTTTAGGTTCCAACATATTGATAAATGCTTGAAAAGTATTAATATTTTGTGATATTATTGTACTTAAATGTGATAAATATATTTGATTTTGCATATTTATATCATTATTTATGCAAATCTATATGTTTAGAATGATGGTGTTTTCTGTTGTATTTCAATTATTTTTAGCTTTAAACGTATAAATTTATCAACATATGAAAAACAATACTAAAATCACTCAATTCATAAGCTTAGAAGAATAAGGCATGTAATCCTTACACGAAGAATCAACTAGTTGGTAAGGAGTGCAAGGCAAAAAATAAAGTCAAACATTTTGTGCCATGGTGAAGATTTTGTGTGCCGTGGTGCATTCCTCTCTAGAAGATTTACTGGAAACGTTAAATATTATGTGCCTTGGTGTGGATTAAGACGGCTACGATGAAAATCTTTTTTTTGAATTTCTTAAAGCTTAACGAAACATATGCTGCAATGGTGAAAAATGAAAAATCTGTGCCGTGACCCACCTAAATTTAATTGGCCCAAAGCCCTCTACGCTATCCTTATTCTATAAATAAATTAGTTTTTAGCTTTAGGTTAATATAAAATTATATGAAGAATTGTTTTCTCTTAGTTATCATAATTGATATTTATATTCTTAGTTTTATATATTTTTTACAAATAAGTTAGATTCGTAAAGACAAAAAGGTAGTAATAGGGAGATTTTTTAGATCAAGAAACAACAAAAGATTGCTGAAAATTAAGGATTACTTTGAAAATTAAAATCACAATTACAGAGTAGGACACACCATCTATCTTTAATTGGTATTATAGATCTAATTAGTAATCTTATTTCTTTTCAGACAATTTTTATATTTCTTGAAATTAATCTACTAATCATTTATTAAATTTTAAGCATGTCTGGCGAATTTTAACTATGAAAATTTAGTTTTGTTGCCATGTTTATGAAGATTAATTTAGGCAAACATTTTTATAAAATAAATTGAGGTTATTTCTTAATTCAAGATCCATTATAAAATTTATTATTAATTAATATATTAATGACATATTTTACGTAATATATTTAAAATATGAGAATTAGGTTTCAAAAATGTCATCTAGATTTAATTTTGACACCTTAAATAAAAGTTTAAATAACCACCTAAAATATTAATTTAAATAGTTTGCTATTTTCTTAAAAATAAAATATAATTTAATTTATCAATTAATGATCTATGCCTAAAGATATTAGTTAGTTTGATTGACAAAGAAACGGATCCTACCTAAGGACTTTTTATATATAAAAGTGAAAATCAATAATTTAAATTTATATCTTTATTAACATAATTAATTCTAAATAAGCTAGATTAAATACCCAATTATTTTCATAAATTCTCCATTGATTGTTATTTGCATGCATATTTGTCTCGATTTGTTTGAATCAATTTTATCTTTTATTATTTTATTATTTTATCATTGGATTAGAATTTTCAAAATCAAATATTATGATAAAATGTTTAGGTTTTATTTTCATTTTTGTTTTTAAGAACTTTAAAAAATTATTTAAACCATGTAGTTCTTCTTTAGATCAACTTTGGAGTGCTTATTAATGTGACTCGTGCACTTGCGAGCTTTTTATAAATTTATAAAATTTAACTATCAATTTTTTGTACTTTACTTACCTCTAAGATTTATGGAGAATTTGTTCTTGCAACTAGGCATCCTATTAATAGGTGCCTGTTAATGTCTATTGACTTCAAGAAACCAAATGAAATGTGAATTAGACTTCCAGTTTTGTTGCTTATTCATGGGTTGGGTGTGGAAAGTTGGAGAACATATTACTAAAATGCATTTTTTTGGGGTTATTCAAGTGGTTTTGATGGTTACAGACTCTAGTTTGATGACAATAAGGAGTAGATCATAAGTAGAGATGTAAAATTTGAGGAGGATGTGATGTTCATATAAGTCAGTTCTAACATTCCATAAGCTTAGCATGTCTGGCTAGATGATTTTGTAGTGAGATGGAGCGATTAGAGTGTGCTAAAATATTTTAAGTAAAGATTCATAGATAATTGGTAGAGAGACTTGGTGAAGGCAATTAACATTACCAAAAGAATAGAGAGATCAATGAAACACCCTAAAATGGAATGTCAAAAGTTTATTCCTTACTTTCTTAAAAAATGTGTCTATAGAAACATAGCAAAAGTAAGTGTCAAACCGATAAAGAATTAATTAAAAAATAATATCATTGTGTTTACTAGTTTGTTAGCAAGATATTAAAATTAGTAAGAAGGTTTTTCTTGATTGCAAAAAAGACAAAAAGACCATAAAATAATAAAGAAACAAATGCATTTAAAGTCCCTTAGTTATATCAATTAGAGCAGTTTAGTCTATTTGTTATTTTTATAAGAGTTTAATCATTTTATTAAGAAAATGTGAGAATACAAGGAAAAATAATCAAATTTTAAATTTATTTTTATTTTATTTTATTTTCTCAATTTTGTAGCTATTATTGTATATTAATAATTTTTTTATAAAATGGACATCTCATTAAGAGTTGAAACAATATTAGAAAAAAATAAAAACAAAATGAAAAAGATTGGTCATTGGTAATTGTAACGTCACTTTTTCAAAATAAAATGACCATAGTGTTACAAAAAATAATAAATGGACTAAGGTGCTTTTATTGAAAAACCTAGGGAACTTGTATTGTCACTCACCCAATAATAAAATAGGGAGTACACAATTAACAACAATACTATTGGACTATCTGCACCACTAGCCAACAATTCGATTAATCATATCATGATCCAAATTAGTTTTCTAATTTCTAATCAAATTCATAATCTAAACTCTTTTTTGAATTCTTAACCTTAGGTTTAGAAGTCAGGTTGATGATGTTAAACCAAGTATTTTATGGTAGCTAATCCACCATATTTGTTTTCCACTCCCTTTTTTATTTATTTTTATACTACATATAGGCATGTGTTTACATTGAGAACAATATGAAAATTAGGTGTGGGGGAGTATTAACATATCACTATCTTTATTTTCTTATGCTTTAGTAGTCAAGCATATTTTAAGATTAGTATGCTCTTGATGACATAAATATTTTTTAATTGCATTTTTAGGATATTTAGGATGAATTATGGGCTTGGAAACAACAATCATATGTTCCCTTCTTAATATTTTGATATAATTGATCATAAATGCTTAAAAACATGAGGTTTTGAATGATAATGAATGTTAATAGAATATTGATATTATTCTTCAGTGAAGGCATAGTTTGTGATAATCTAGCTTAGAAAATGTATGCACAGTAGCTAAATTGGTGATCTAATTATATATGTATATGAATTTATGAAGTGCTATGATAGTTTCTCATAAAGCTGATTTAATTCCAATAAGCATGATTAGGTTGCTATAAAATTTTTTAGGTTTATCAAAGTTGTATGTCTTGTTATACTTTGTTTTTGTAATAATCTAGCTCATAAAATGTTTGTATAGTTGCTAAATTGGTGATATGATGATTTATGTATTTGAATTTATGAAATGCTATGTTAGTTTCTTAGAAATCAGTTTTAATTCCAATAAGCATGATTAGGTTGCTTGAAATTTTTCTTAGGTTTATCAAAGTTATAAGTCATATTGTATTTCATGTCTTTGTGTTGCCTTTCTGTGTATAAAACACGATGTTTGCTATTTTGATTAGTTTATTTGTCTTCCTCTATGTAAGATTGGTTACTATGAATCAGTAATTCATACATGCATATAGTTAGGTACACTTTGTATACAAGTATGTTTACACACATCGCGTGATTGTTTTTCGTAGTGTGCATGCTAAGTTAAGGGTTATGGTTTTTGGCGAGCAAGCGTGTGAACAAGCTGACGTTCTCACTTCAATTTTTAGTTTGTTTATGGTGCGAGTATTTATGAATTGTACTCAACAATTTTTTATTTAAACAATAATGAACAAGCTTAACTAGTTGATTTATACAACATATCAGATAAATCAAAAACAACTAGTGCCTCTAGAACAATCAGTTTAAAAATGCAATATCTCAATTATCATATGCTTGTTAATCCATCAAGCACAACCACAAATGTTTGATAAATTAACTTAATGAAAAATTCTACTTTAATTATTTTAGCAAAACAAGAGAGAGAATAAAAGATGAAGAGAATAAGTATAATTAAGCTTTTGTGTGGTTAATTTCAATTGTGTGCTTAGGTTTATATTTATAGAATATTTTGTAGTACTTTAGGTCAATGTAAATTACTATCTTATCCATAAAATAATTTAAATGAGTTTTAAAGAATAAGAAAAATATAGTAAAAGGGCTATCCAATTCGTATTAAAAATAAGTTTTAAAATTAAGGCCCTCGCCAGTCAATCGATCTAATCAAGTGCTCGATCAATCGATCTAATCAAGTGCTCGATCAATCGAGTATAAAGTTTGATCTATCGAATTTCCTCCCGATTGATCCAGTGTATCAATTAATTAATTCTAAAAAAATTGGATCAATATAATCATTAATCTTGATCGATCTAATTCTTAATCAATCCCTCTATCAATCTAGTTGTATAAATAAATAATTCAATAGGTAATACAGCTTAATCGATCTAGTCAGTACTTGATCGATCGAGTAGCCTATTTTTATAATATTCTTATATGTCTAATATGCAATGTAACATGTATAAGAATGTAAATATACCTAAGATATCATCGTTGACGCTCGATATAGTTTATTCGGTTTGAAAATATTCTTCTAAGACATGTCTTGAAACTAAAATTATAATTATATGTTTTGTTCACAAATATCACCAACACTCATGAAAACGTTACAATATCACCATTTGATATATTCATGTGACAAAACCTCTCTTATTATATAACGATCATAGGAAAATTAAATTTTTACATAGTAGTACTATCTTATGATTTGGTGGAATTATCATTACTTGAATCTTGAAGGCTCATATTTACATTGAAAAAAACACTTATAAGCAAATAAGTTGTCTCGAAGGACTCATTGTTCACAGTTCAGTGTATTTAATAATAGAAAAGTAAAGATTGTCTAAAAGAGGATTAAACAAATTATAGAAATTAAAAATAACTCCCCATATGTTAAATTTCTCAAAATTCAAAGTAATTCAAAAATGAAAATCTCTCTATATTAGCTCTCTCCTTATTTAAAATTTTTCAATTAATGATCCAATTTTTCTTCCTCTTTTTATCATACGAATAAATAATATAATCATGAAGTAATAATAACTTGTTGAGCAAGAAAATAGTGTATTTAATGACTGAAAAGAAGATTACACTATAAAAACTCAAAACAATCAAAACAGAGAGTTAAAAACAATATATTTTTCAAAATATGAATAAATTCCCCCTAAATTCTACAATCCCTCTAAATAAATTAAGATAAAAAATTTATAAAAATTGATATATATATATATATAAAGTTTTTTGAATTGAGAGTTGTAGATTTAGCTAATCATTGTTGTACCAATACTTGCAAAAAAAATGAGATTAATTTTGTTCAAAGTGTGACTATACCTTAATAACAAAAATACATGTAAACAAGACACACAAACATACTAACACATATAGTGACATATCAATAATCAACAAAAGTACAATATATGTTGGAATTGCAATAGGACGTTAATTTGTTCATTTATAATCAGTTATAAAAGATTTAAGGAAAAAAATATCACCTATTAGGAAAAATTATAGTTGAGTTGATACTTGCATATAATCAAATTTTATTACCAAGAAAGAACTTAATTAATTTTTTTATTCCCTTCTTGTATTTGTTAAATTTTTTTTAGGTGAGGGATTTGCTACTTATTTTCTTTTTGTCTGACCATTTGTGGCTCTTATATTTTGTGTATGTAAAAGCTTTAATATTTTTTACAACTATTTTCTTTATCATATTATTTTTCTTTTGCAAAGAAAATATGCATGTGATTGGACATGAATTGTGTGTATTGAATACGCAAGTATACGTATCATAAAAATAATATAATGCTAAGAAAAAGATTGTTCCCACGGAGATGTGTTATTAGAAACTATTTTTAAAACTAAAAAAAATAAAAATAATTTTTTTTGGTGTTTATATGTTTTAAGAAAAAAAAATTAAAAGAACTAAAAATAAATAATATTAATTAATTAAATCAGATTTGGCAACTAAGAAGATATATGAGAAAATATCTAGGAATAATTAATCCCCCAAATTTCTAAACATATGAATCACTAAAATCCTCTCAATATAATTATCAACTAATTACATGATCAATTGAATTTAATCTAGCATGTATTCATCTCTTAAGTAAATTATACACCATATAGTAATTAACTTAATTACACTCTCATGTCAATTAAATAACATATTACCCATTAAGTTTATCAATTATGGATCATATATATATTATACATCTCTATCTAGAAACTATGCATGTTCTTTAATCAAGAAAAAGAATTAAATAATTCTCTTAAATCTATTTACTTGCCTCTATAGATAAATTGTTAGCCAAATAATTAATAGCATAAAAATTAGATTAAATAATATAATTAAATTAAAATCATAATTGGAGTAAAATATTAGACCATCGTATGGTAAAAATTGGGTTTATAAGACTCCTATATTAATAAATTAACTAGACACAATTTTTTTCATAAAACTCATATTTTTCATAAAGAAATACATAAAAAGTGATAAAAAAAGGATTAGAAGAATAAATACAATCAACCTCTTGAATCATAGCACCAATATTCTCTTGAATCTCCACCAAAATTGTATCTATTTTTGAAATTTTCTGTGTTTTTTCTCTTCTTGGCTCCAAAAATTGAAAAAATATGTTAATTTTGGCTCATTAGGGTTTATGGGGTAGTTATGGGGTTAAATATAACTCAGGTGGAATCTGGATAGTCAGATTAGCTCTAGATCAAGGGCTAATATGAAAAAGAGGAAGATTAATAGCACTATTGAATAGAGAATCAATACATGGCACACAATATTCATTAGGCGAATAAACTCGCAACGCATGGCAATGGAGACTAGTCTCGGTCAATGCATACTAAGTTAGCACCATGTGGCCATATTTGATTTGTGGTTATGCATTATGTGGTGACCAAGTGGAATGAATGGAAAATTCAAGTGATGATGCATGGCGAAAACTTTGACCAAGAGGCGAACTTGGAATGAACGTGGTGTTGACATATGGTGAGGCACTACGTCACTCTGTGCAAGCGACTTTGAATGATTTGTCTGCTCCGATTGTATGTCATCCATATGGCTTGCTCCGTTAGCTCCTCTACTTGTGTGGCATCTACATGGAAGCTTCTGATTGGTAATGCATTAAAAATTCATAAAAATATCCAGAAAAATTCCAGAAAAATTTCACAAAATCCAAAAAATTATATTTTCACCCCTTTTTACTAGAAATTTTATATTTTAATATTTTTAACCCCAAAACACTACTTATTGAATAAAACAAGAAAATATTAAGTAAAAAAGTGAACCAATGACTCTAATTATATAGACTTATCAACACGAGCTAATATACCTAGCATGATGACTTTCACACTGATTGTGAGGTAGCCTTCTCTACTCACTGCGGTGGCTTTCACACATCTTAGTAGGTAGCCTTCTCAAAACTAGGTGTCTCTCTATGACAACATTTTATATGGTGAAAGATAGAGTTTAGCCACCATTTTCACAGTTAAGGTTATCTCATGCCCTAAAATCTCACATAATTAATAATAAGCATCTTTTATGACATACTTATGTGTCTAGTGAGTGTGTGAATAGGTTTATATTGACATCGATTACCATATGTGAAAAATATGTAAATGCACAAGTCACAATATCCATTTGCACCATGTATAGTAAAAAATATATAAATGGAGTATATAATGATCATATCAATGTTAAAGTATGTTTACTACTCTCATTTTTTATTTTATTTTATTTTTTTATCCTTTTTTTGAAACTAAAAAAATCAATAAAAAAAGCAAACAAAGAAACTAATGATGCTTGCCAAGGTCAATTAATCACTTAGATAAAAGTATCTAGGTGAGAAATAAACGAAAGTTAGGTGACAGAAAAGAGACAATCTTTCTTAACCCAAACTTTCTTGAATTTTAGTTTCTTTATATCTTTGAGTTAAAAATCAACTACCTTAGTTGTCATATGTATACTCTTGGAGTACCTTTAGATTTTCCATTCAACCGGAATGAAGATGCAACATACATGATAGGATAATGATAATTAGTCCTAGAATTAAATGCATTGAATTTCACTTGCCACTTTGAGCCAATAACTTCATCGATTCTAGTAGGATTTTTGAACATGCTACCATAATTTCCATTCATCCTAGAATATGATGTAACATGCATAGATGGATGATGATTATGAGTCCTACTATATGAAGTATGGAAAATATTATTACATTTAGGAGCATTCATCAAAAATATACATTTGGGCCTAATGTGACCTCTCCTACCACAATGATGACATATATGCATAAACTTAATATTTTTCTCAATTATATGTGCAAGAGTTCTTTGTGCATAATTAATAACTTCAAGAGTGGTGTTACCTTACAATAGTAGTCTTTGATGTTGAAACTATATTTGTATCATGTGAAGCAGAAGGGTTTAAGGGTTTTACAAACACAATTGTTTTTGAAGATGATGGAAAGAATCATATTTACATAACCTAGAACTCTCTTGTCTCCAACAAGCTTTCCATAATCAAATTTTTTGTCAAACCTTTCAGCTCCAATGGTCAATCTCTTCACAACTTCCTTTGATTCTTCATGCTCTTGCACCAATTTTAATTTATTTGCAGCAAGCTTATTATTATTTTTCTTTCAAACCTATAAGACTCAAATTCAAAGCATTGTTTTGTTCTTGCAAAATATTATTTTCTTCCATTAATTTATTTGAAAAGCATATATATGTCCCAACTTGTTTATTTAACTCTTCTATTTTTTCTTTTAAACCAGTGTTTCTTTTTATGGCTCTAGACCTTTACAAAATAATTATTGAAAACTTTTAACATAATATTCAAAATGAAAAGAGGATATTATTTCCTCAATATCAAAGCTATCACTCTTAATAAAATAATCCATAATAAGGTCCAAGGCATACTAAGTGTATCGTGTGATCCACTCTGATACCAAATGAAGGGTTTTTTTTGGTTGCGGACATAATTAGCTAGAGAGGGTGAATAGTTAATTAGTGAAAGTATGAAAAATTAAAAATTTCATAAGTGGCCAAGAAACCAATCATGTGTAAGTAAAGTAAAGCAGAAATATAAAGATCAACACATGAGATGTTTAGGTAGAAATAGCTAAGGCCACACCAATGACTTAAGAAGAAAATTACCGGTCTACCAGATCAACTAACTAATCACTAAGAAAAATAAGTGTCCAATTACAAGGCTAGGACTCAAAATACCCACCAAGATAATGACCATAATTAATCTATTTGCAAGTTACTACTTTCATCATAATCTCTACAAGAAAGGCATTCAAATTCGTACCAACATTATGAAAAACTTGAGTTAGACAAGTTAATCGAACTCGTACCCCTATCACCTAAAACTTTAGCACATAAACATAAGTACAAGAGTTCATCCTAGAGAAGATTCAATAACATACAGCCCTAGTAGTTGATTTAATCAATATATTAGATAAATCAAAAAATAACTACCAACTCTAGAATAATCATTTTAAAAGCGCAATATCTCAATTATTGTAGGCTTGGTAGTCCATCAAACACACCAAGAAATGTTTAACAAATTAACTTAATGAAAAATCCTACTTTAACCGGGTTATCAAAACAATAGAGAAGAAAAGATAAAGAGAATAAGAAAAATCAAGCTCTTGTGTGTAGTTTCAATTGTGTGCTTAGGTTTACATTTATAGAATATTTTTAAGTACTTTAGGTCAAAGTAAAATTATCATCTTTTCCATAAAATCAGTTAAATGAGTTTTAAGAAATAAGGATAATATAGTAAAAGGCCAATCCAATTTGTATTAAAAATATTTTTTAAAAGCAAAGCCTGCACACTCGATTAATCTAATCAAGTACTTGATCGATTAAGTACATAGTTTGGTCGATCAAATATCCTCTCAATCGATCTAGTGTATTAATTAATTAATTCTAAAAAAATGGATCAAACTAGTTATTAATCTCGATCGATGTAGTACTCAATTGATCGAGTATTAATCCCTCGATTGATCTAGTCATATAAATAAATAATTCAATAGGTAATATAGCTCGATTGATCTAGTCATTACTCAATAGATTGAGTAGCTTGATTGATTGAGTAACATATTTATATATTGTTCCTATGTCTCTAATATGCAATATCATGTGCATAAGAATAGAGATATACCCAAGATGTGATTGTTGAGACTCGATAGTTTCTTTGGCTTGAAAATATTCTTCTAAGACACACCTAAAAACTAAAATTATAATTATATGCTTTGTTTATGAATATTGCTAACACTCACATAAACCTTATACCATTCACCAAGAATTTTTTGTAAAATCAAAAGTATTCCATTTGGTTGTAATTGGGCTAGCCATGGTTGTTTTGGAGAAACAAAAGCTTTAGAGCCATGGAGAAAGAGAAAGAGACCTATAAACAACACATTCATAAGATCAAGTGTGTTAATAAAATATGATTTGGTTTCATTATTTGGGATCCATGTGTTGTTATTAGCTTCTTTTATTTTCTTTTTTCCAATGATTTTCACTATACAACCCTGATTGTATTTCATTTCAACTTATCCTCTTATTATTGTTTTTTTAATTAAAAATATGGGTTACCTTAGAAAATGGATTATTTACGTTGGATATTTAATCAATTATACAATAATTGACATTATTAAATCTTATTCTAGTATTTTTATAGAGTCCATTCTCTTTTTGTGTGACTCCACTTATTCTTAACTATAAGTCATCACCAATGTGTTTAGTTCAAATGGTATGGAATGGGTACAAACAAATGAATCATATAGGTAAAATTGGTTCCCTAAAGGGGGTTGTCCTTAAAGGACAACAACATCAAGAGTGGGATAATTTAGCCAAAGGTTAATCATAATGTCTTAAATCATTTTTTAAGATCAAGCAAAATAAAACTTCTAGCATCCTCATCATATTCATTACATCATTGACAAGTTCAAGAAAATAAATTTTCCTATCACCTCTTTAGCTATTGTACATACAATGTTTTAGCAAATTTATCAAAAAGAAGGTTTCACTTGAGAACAAGGTTAAGACCCTATCAACATTCATCATCATTTGAGCCAACATTATTTTACTAGTTTCATCATAAATGCCAGAAAAAAGTAAGAATATATAAATATTTCCAAGCTCATTTATTGATCATAGCTAACCTAAGGAATGCAATAAACAATCAAAAAATATAAAACAAAATAGAAAACAAAAAAATTATGACTCATAATGCATACTTATCCTAAAACATGTTAAACTAACAAAGAAAAATAAAATAATAAAAGATACAGAAACCCTACACCTAATCCTTACTTGATTCTCAATGTTACCACATGCATATATATAAGGTAAAATATAAGTAAAAAAGAGTATAAAATAAATCTGGTGGGTTATTGTCGTATAGTACTTAGTTTAACATCCCCAGTTAGACTCAATCTTCCTTGGTGGTTGGCTCCCAAATTTGAACCTTCTACAAATGGTTATTATCAAATGCTTCATAGTATGGTTTCAACTTATGTCCTTTTACTTTCTCTTCTGATTTTCTCACTTTTGATTTCCATTGAATCAATAGAAAAGACATTCGTCATAATAAAAGGCCAAAATTTTGACACATCCTCGAAAGGACACGTCAAAAGTTAATTTCTTACTTTTCTAAATTTTTTTGTTGTTAATTAATAGTTTATTGGAAAGTTAATTAAGATTTATAAGGGAGTTTATTTTGATTTTGAAATAGACGAAAAGAACATAAGATAATAAAATAGAAAGCACACAAGTGACAAGAGTCATTAATGAGAGATATGTGACCGTAGGTCTATCTATACCACTAGCCTACAATTCAATTAATCATGACATGACCGAAATTAATTTTCCCATTTCTAAGTCAAATTAATCATCTAAAATCCTTTTTAAATTATTAACTTTACCTTTAGAAGTCTTATATCACCTACGACTTCCTACGTTTTCTTATGTTATAATTGACCAATGACTTGAGTATTAACAAACTTAACTCATGAACAACTTAGAGTTATGACTACTAGAATTAATTCATTTATTGCATTATGATCTCTAAAGATGATATCTAAACTAATAAAAATTGAGTTAGTTGATAATCTTTAACATAATCATTTCATTCTAACTGCAACCTAACTTGGCAGTACAATTATAAGAATTAGGAATTTGAAACCAAATTCATAATTTAGCAATAAACACATCCATGTAATAAATTAGTTGTACAATTAATTAATAAAATGCAAGATTTTGGCATTCACACATAGAATTAATGACATCTATAATTCAAGAATTAAAACTAATCATGATATGTATAACTAATCAAATAGTCTTAAGGTCCAAAAATTACCCACAATCATATTAAAGGTTTACCTAGCCATAGATACTAAAATAATTAATAATGTAGCCATGGAAATTAATGTGAAAGGAATAAAGAAGAGCTTATTAAGAATAATGAATGAAGCCAAGGTGAGAACTTCCTCTTCTTCTCCTCCACGTACTACTCCTTGGAGTCAAGGACCCTATTTTTCCAGCTCTTCTATTCGTACTTGTTATCTTTGTGACATTATTGGCCACATTTCTAGGCAGTGTTCTAGATTTATGGATGTAGTTACTACGGCTTGTCTAAGCATGTTCAAGAAGGATTCATTATGCACCTGACACATAGTGTGGAAGGAAATAAGTTTGCCTCTAAAAGTCCACCTTACCTAGTTTATATGGATGACTCGACTAGCTTTTCTAGAAATTATAAATAAAATACACCATAAGTTTCATATACTTCTCATTCTCATATGATTTAAATCTCTCTTAACTCAGTAGCCCCTCACTAATTCTTTAAACCAAAGGATGATGTTTGATTACTATTTTTGTGTGATCTTTTGGGATTGAATGATTTATTTTCTTCCTCTCTTTGATTGTATTTCTTCTGTATTTGAATTTATGTTCTTTTATTTATTGTTTATATATTCTCTATTTTCCCATCCATTCATATATATATATATATATATAATCTTTACTTATATGTCTTGCATAGTACATTAACTGTTTTACTTATGACTATTCTTATTTGTTTGATCTATTACTAGTTTTCTTTATTTCAAGTTGCTTTGACATGCTCTTTATGTGTATTTACCCTGCTTATTGCCCATTTCTTCTTCTACAACTATGTTCATGAGCATCATGCCACATGTTTTCGTCATGTAGTGTCAAAGTATTAGGATTTCCTATCTTCTATAATATCATTCATATTCCATGTCGTATAGAATGCATCTTACCTATTTTACTAGGTTCTTCTTTCTTGTACCCAACATGTTGAGTGTTGGTCCTCTGTCTATCTCCCATTGGTATCTGTTCTTATCTTGCCTGATGTTCCTTCTCTTGTGCTTTTTGTATAACAATAGTGAATACCGAGGCATTGTTATAGGCTTGTACTCTTGAGTGTTTCTATGTACTATGCTTGTTCTGGTTTCCCAAGTGCATATGGTTGTCATATAGATTATTTTCCTATCTTTAGGAATGTTGACCTACTTGCTTTGTTATAACTAAACTTGTGTGCTTTGTTTGCAGTCCTAGTTTTTGGGATATTGATGGTGTCTAAGCATGTCATTTGTTTATGTTATAACCTGTGTCTTTCTCTCTTGCATAATATTTCTAGAGCATCCATTCTCTATTCCTTTTCTTAGGCATGTTACTTCTATTGTTTACTAGTTAGTTAGTTTCTTTCTTTCCACTATTGTCTACTTTTCATCAGTTTCCCTTCTTCAACCTTTATGTTATCCCTTTATTTCTTTGCACTTAAATATTCGCTTAGCCCAAATGATTATTACAACTTACCTTGCACACCCTTTGTTGAGAATGTTTATTCTGGGATTGTCTATTTTACCCTCTTGATTTATATCAACAAAAAGGAGAAAATTGAAAATAGATTTATGAATATATAAAAAGGGGAAATATGGAGAAAATAAAAGGAAAATTAAGTGCTGAGAATTTTTTGTTTTAGAGACAAAAGGAAGAAAGAAAGAAAAGAAAAGAAAAGTAAATTGATGAGGAGTATAAAAAGGAAGTAGTGCATGAATTACTAAATTTTGTGTAATGTACTCACAATATCATTATTAGAATTTTGAGAAGTAAAGAGAAATGATCCATCATTATTTTTTTGATTGGATCAACAAAGGTGTGTTTGAGCCTAAATGTCATTTCTCCACTATCCACACCTCAGCCTATTGTTACAAACATAGAAAGAACTATTGGTTTCTTCTAGGCTAGCACTTACATTATTGGAGAGAGTGGCTAAATATAGACATATTAAGTTTGGTTCTATTTCGATTTATATTTCTATTTCTTGGTTCGCATAAGCATATCAAGATAGCATATAGAGTAAAACAATCTAGCATATCACACAGTGCATGTCCCCAAAAATTTAATCATACCCTTACATGAATGCATCATGGATTGATGGACATGTGGATATGTATGTTGATTGTATTGAATATTTTTTAAGGACCCTATTTTCTTTGAATATGCTTATTTTACTTCCCTCTTTCTATATTACTTATTCTCTACTATGTGTAGATACTTTTATTTTGAGGGAGTTCTAAGAGTTGCATACATTACATGTTTACTATCTCACATGCATAACTTTAGGGGGAGATGTGTGTGTCAATTGTATGTTGTCAAGGGAAATGTTGTGTTTGATTTGCTTCCTATTTCTTATCTTATGTACAAGTTATTATTGATGTCTTGTTCATATGGTGTTTTTCTCTTTGACATCACTTTGTATGAACTATGAATAATAAGACTATTAGTATAACATGTTGCATGCATTGTATGCAATCTCTTGTTTCACATGTCTACCTATATGTTTAGATGCTTTCCTATTGTAGTGAGTTATTGCGTAATTTTTGTATTGCATATTTTTATCTTACTATTGTCTCTGTGTTATTCTATCTTTTTTGCTTGATTGCATGTTGTGTTTCTTATTATGTTTGCTTTAATATTTTTGGCATTCTTGCATTAGTGTTAGGATTATAACATATTTATATGTTTTCCTTACATCATATGAGGGTATTTCTTTGACTTTCAGTGTTAAAAAGGGTATTTCTTTAACTTTCAGTGTTAAAAAGGGTATTTCTTTGACTTTCAATGTTACCTTTTCTATATGTTGCATGGACCATGAGTGTAAGATTGCATTACATATTGTTGACTAACTTGCATGCCTTTAAAAGAAGTGTTGCATGAAGTTAGGGGGAGTTGTGCATTTAAGATTATTTTTGTACCTATCATTGTGTACCTGTATAAGAGTAACATAATAGTATTTAGATAAACTACACGCTACTTTTGCATGATGCATTCATAGGCTGTGTTTTTTTCATATGTGTAGGTTATAGATGTAGATTGAAGTCTTCGACCTTTAGATGTGTAGCATGCTAAGATCCTTATGTTTGAGAGTGACATAGTATATGAGCTGTTACAAGAAGATAGTTGGAGTGCATAAGATAGAAGCACTTAGTTTAGATGTGTCTTTCAAGTTTGGGTATAATTTGATGTTTTGTTTATGGGAACAAACATCCTTAGGTCATCTTCATGATCATCTAATGGCAGATGTGAGTGTGTAGTTAGTTTGTAGTCTTTTAACATGGAAAGCCAAAGGGGTAAAATCTAAGTCTCGTTGTACTCTGTATCTGTGTGTTGGCTTTCTGTGTGCAAAATGCCGTGTCTATTTATTTCACTTAGTGTATCTGTCTTCTTCTATGTAAGGTTGGTTACTACAGATCAATAATCCACACACGCACATAGTTAAGTATACTTTGTATGCGATCATGTTTACACATACCATAGGGGTTGGTTGTCATAGTGTGCATGTTCGATTGAGAGTTGTGGTTTTTAGGGAGTGAGCATGGGTGCAACGTGATTTTTTGCTCATGTTTTTGGTTCATTTTGGGTGAGGGTATTTGTGAAATATACTTAGAATTTTTTGGGAAAAATAATCTTATTTTAGCATCTCACCAAAAAGCTTTCCACCACTCTCACCACTACCTTTGGTGAGGTAGTTGGCGAGGTAGTAGACGAGGTTAGCATCTTTGTTCTATAAATGGCTCTCATTTCTCTCAACTACTTACCCCTTGATTTTGGTACCAAAACTCTACAAAATTTTCACAAAGAATTATATTTATCTCTCAAATTATTTTGGAGAGCTTACATTTGAGTGTGAGTCATTTATTGAGCTTAGTAATCAAATCTTCATTTATGTGGGTACAAGATTTGACTTTGTGTCTCCTATAGACAATTTAATATTTTGTGGTGGAAATGAGTCCCTCAAAGTTGTTAGTTGTTACCCTTTCTGTTATTATATGGGTTAACCAATCACACCGCATTGGGTGATATTGGTAGTGGAAGATAGCTGGGTTCATGAGCTTAACCAAGTAGTTACGAAAGTAGTAGATAGTTCGGATAGAGGTTTTGTATGATGGAGGTGATATTGGTTTAATTGTTTATCAGAGTTGTAATTATTTTACCTTTTAATGAATTATTTGCTACTAAGTGGTTGCCTTAAGCAATCAGAGGATACAGTTTCTATGTGGGTTTACCTTGCTATATTGCATGTTATGCATGATCAGTCGTTGAGCTAGTATAATCTGAGTTTAATGTGTATATGTTTCAACATATTGATGCATAAACTCTTATTAGAAAGCATTTATTGTTTACTTGCTTTTAGTTTGATATATAATATCTATTGTTATAAGTTATCTTCTTTTTGATATTATATCATTTGTGCTTCTACTGTATGAATTGTATAAGTTTTTACTTTCCTGTTTGAGCGAGTTAGGGTAGAGTCCTTAAGAGGTTTACATTTCCTTACCTTGGTAGTGTATTGGTTCATGGGTTCTTTCATTAACAAAGTAAAAAAAATTAACTAATAAAAATCAAAGTAAAAATAAAATAGCAAAACTTATCATGATTTTAATCTCTTTTAAGTTCACAACTAAAATTCAAAGCATAAATTATTTTAAAATCCTAAACATTCATAATATCTTGTAATAATTAGTTGAAAATCATATTCATATCCATATTAATTTGTCCAACTTCAGTGTTTGGAACTTGAATTTGCTTTGACACTAAAAACCTTATATGTCATACTCTCAATAATACTAATCCTATGGGTTCAAGAACTCATTCATAGGTATATGTGAATAGAATTTATGTACAAAAATGAACTAATAGGTTCACATATGTTCAAAGAACAAAAGGCTCAAAATAGTACATAACATTGATCTCATAAAAAGAATAAAATGAAACGATATATAAAGAAATCAAATACTATTCTTATGCATCAATCAAAATCATCAAATAAATTTTTTAAATTATATGCATGATGAAGAAAATGCAATGACTTCCTAAAGATTTATTTTCTGTTTTTTTCTTTTGTATTTAACCATTTCTCACAATTTTTAACATTTTTTGGGCCATAGTATTTAGTTTATACTACTCATTTTTCTCTCTTTTAATTATTTTTCTTTCTCTTTTTTTAGAGAAATTCCTTCTTCTTCTTTTTAGAAAGGACCTATGTATAGTTTGTATATTTTTTATGTATGATATGATGAGTGGAAAATTCTTTACTTTTCTTTTTTATTTTCTTAGGTAGCCCAATATATGTCTCTTTTTTGGAAATCATGCACGAATGTAGAAAGACATATACTTTCAATTTCTACTTAAGTCATTCAATTTAAGTAATAAAAATAAATATATGACATTTTATTAGATTTAAAAATCCTACCATTCAATATAAAAGCCTATAGAGATCATCTAAACAATTGGAATTGATAAGGAGAATGTAAAGATAAGAGCTCAAAATATTCTCACAAGATAGTTTTGAAAATTTGATTCCTAAGTACCAGTTTTGGTTTTATTGTAATTTCAACATTTTATCATGACAAATTAGTTACAGATCTAATTAGTAGCAGAATTAAGAAAAATTAAAATTTTTGTCGAAGATTAGGCATGAAATCACATGTAAAATAAAGTAATGGTGAAATATAAATCAACACGAGAAATGTTTGGGTGGAAACAACCTAGATTATACCATTGACCTAAGAGGAAAACAACCAATTCATTAGACCACCTAACTATCCACTATGAAAAATAAGGTCCAATTACAACTACCTATCAAGATAACACCTCCAAGTAATCTACTTATAAGCCACTACTTTTCTTCATAGTCCCTTCAAGGAAGGTGTTCAGTTCCAGATCAATGTTCTGATAAATTGAGTCACACACGCAATCAAATCTCTTTAACCAATACTTAAAACAATAATTCAATAACACAAGTGTAAATGTGTGTCCTAGAGCTATTTCAATAATTAATAACCCTAACTTGATGATTTAATAATATATCAGATAAATCAGAATCAACTAATAGCACTAGAATAAATGCTTAAGCACAATATAACAAACATTATAGGATTTTTAATCAATCAAATACAACCAAAAAATGTTTGATAAATTAAGTAAATGAAAACGCCAACTTGAATAGTTTTTTTTTTCTTTCAAAACAAGAGAGAGAGAGATCAAGATGAAGAGAATAATGCTCTTTTTTGGTTAATAAATTTGTGTGCTTAGGTTTGTTTAAATAAAATATTTTGAAGCACTAGGTCTAAGCAATATTGGTATTATGTCCATAAACCAGTTAAATAAGTTTTAAAGAATGCAAACTATATAGTAATAAACCAATTTGATTCAAGTTAGAAATAGGTTTTAAAATTGAAACCCTAGCCACTTTATCGATCTAACATATGCTTGATTGATCGGCCACATGGTTCGATCGATCCACCCCAATTATCAAAATATGCTCGATCAATCCAATCAATGTTGGATCGATCTAGTGTAATAGATAATTAATGTTGACTAGGGTAGATTAATCTAGGTAATTAATCGATCGATGTGGTGCTCAATCGATCGATCATTAATTACTTAATTGATATTTTTAATTAAAAAAGTAATTCAGAACTTTTTAAATCGAGTAGATCGATTCTTGATCAATCTACCCACCTCGATCGATCTAGACATGTCACGATCGATCGAGTAGCCTAAATTCAAAATTTTCTTATGTATTTAACATGAAATCTAATGTGCATAAGAACTAAGATATATCGCATATCTATTTCTTGAAACTCGATAGTTTCTTTGGCTTAAAATATTCCTGAAAAACACACCTAGAAACTAAAATTACATTATTATGATTTGTTCACAAATATCTCCAACATGTATAAATCTTATGATTTCTCTCTTTGGCATATTCATGTAACAAAACCTCTCTCTTTCTAAAAAACACTCATAGGAAAAAAATTATACATAGTAGAGCTATCCTATGATTCGAATAATCCATCTTTACTTGAATCTTGACTGCTCATTTGTACACTATAAAACAAAAATACAAAGAGGAACACTGCTTGTCTCGAGAGTCATTAGCGCACTTTTTTAGTTAATATTTATTTTTTTATTCAATAAATAGTATTTTATGGCTAAAAATATTAAAATATAAATTTTTTACTTAAAAGGGGTGAAAATATAATTTTTGGAATTTTTCTGAAATTTTATGGATTTGTTTTATGAATTTTTAATGTAGGACCAATCAAGAGCTACCATGTAGCATGCTATTCAGGTAGAGGAGCTAACTGGGCAAGCCACGCAGATGCCACACAAGCATAGAGAGAAAATCATGTTACGTCGCGTGTGAGGAGGACAAAACTAGTGCCACGTGTCAGTATGATGTTCAATCCAAGTTCAAAAATTGGTCAACGCCCCATTCCACATGTCGTTACACCATTGCTCTGCACGTTCCACCCGTGTGCCACACCATCCATGTCCGTAAATCACATCGCGCTATGTGTTGCTGACTTAGTAATGATTTAATATTTTACCTCAATTATAATTATAATTTAATTATATTATTTAATCTAATTTGTATGGTATTAATTGTTTGACCAAAAATTTATCTATGGAGACAATTAAATAGATTTGAGAGAATCAGTTAATTATTTGTCTTGGTTAAATAACATGCATAGTTTCTAGGCATAAATGTACGATTCTTATGTATGTGATCCATAATTGATGAACTTAATGAGTAGTATGAAATTTAATTGGCATGAGAGTGTGATTAAATTAATTACTATATGATGTGTAGTTTATTTGAGAGAGGAATACATGCTAGGTTAGATTCAATTGATCTTGTAATTAATTGATAATTATATTGAGAGATTTTAGCAATTTGCATGATTAGAAAATTGGGGGATTAAGTATTCCTATATATTTTATCATATATCTTTTTAGTTACTAAAATTGATTTAATTAATTATTTCTATTCTCTTTTAGTTATTTTAATTTTTCTTCCTTAAAATATAAAAACACAAAAAAAATTAATTTTTATTTTTTTTAAGTTTTAAAAATTAGTTTCTAATAAAATAATCTCTGTGGGAACGATATTTTCTTATCATTATATTACTTTTTGCGATATGTATACTTGTGTATTCATTGAACACTTCGTGTGTGGCGATCAACACCCAACATCTCAACGAGATTATAATTCTCTAAAGTTGTCTTTTCTCCCATCACTCTTCTCACAGTGTTGTCAATGAACTGACATTATTGGGTTAATCCATTGTATAAAAATTGGTTCTATAGTTGTAAAGGGTAGCTATGATAAGAGTATTGAGTAAGGAAGAGTTTTAACCTATCCCTAGCTTCTTGAAAAGGTTATCTCTTCATGAGAGAAAGTAACGATATTTTCTCTCAACTCTGATGTTTTCTGATGGGAATAAAATTTTACCATGAATTTATTATATGCGTCCTTCCAAGTCATATGGGAACTTGTGGAAAGTGACATCAGCAAAGCCTTGGCCTTGTCTTTTAGGGTGTTGGGAAAATACCATATTCTAAGCTAGTCCTTGGTGAGTAATGCGAAAGGAAATATATAGACTATGGAATAGAAGTTGCTAATGAAAGACATATATTCTTCATTAGGCAATCCATTAAAAGAAGATAACATGAAAAAATGAATATTTCTAATTAATAATTATGTGCACCCTTATCCAGTTGGGTTGAGGCAGTAGGAGTGCCAATGATTGACCTTGAATACTCTTTCATGGACTACCTAATTTGTGGAATTTTCTCCATAATTGTTGATTCAAAAGGAAGGTTTAGGTTTGGTTCTATGTGTTGCTCAATTAAAGGCTATTGGATCTTAAAGTCCAACCTTCTTAATAGTTCTTTTGACATATCAATATTATTTATGTAAGGTGAGAAAGGGTACCTTGAGGACCTCCTACCTCGTATAAAATTATGAAAACAAAAATTAAAAATCACCTATCAAATAGAATAAAAGAATATAAAATAAATATGCAAGTGTGTTTCAAACAATTTGTAATACAAATAGTTTATGACACAATAAATTTATAATACAATTTATGAAATAATTACATAAGGCATGTTAAATATTATATGTTTGTATATAGAAATACTAAACATAAAACAATTAAAAGAAATAAAATAAAAGTAAAAGATAAAATAAAATAAATTAAATAAATAAAAGAAAATTAAAATTTAAAATTTAAAATAAAATAAAAATAATTGACAAAAGAATTAAATAAATAAATGAAAAGAAACAAAAATTAAAAATTAATTTTTTTTATTTTGAAATATTTGTTATTTTTATTTTATGATTTTTTTATATATTTTAGAAAAATTTAAAATTTAAAATATCTAAAGCTATTAATAACTTATATATTTTAAGATTTTAAATAAAAATTATAATATTTATAGGACAAAAGTTTTTAAGTTTTGATAATAAAAATTCAAAAAGGCTATTCCTCCCTAACAACTATGCTAAAAACTTGATGCTAGAGTTTTGTATTTATAAAATAGCTTGCAAGTACACGAAAATCTCTATAAAAAATGATAAAATTACTTCGATGGTCGGTCTAAAGAGGAACTATGTGGTTTTTAAATAATTCGACATATTTTTAAAAATTAAAATTAAACCTAAACATGATGTTACAAAGTTTGGGTTTTTATATGTCTAAACATAATATTAAAGATAGATTCAAAAAACATCAGAAAAATAAACATTTAAACTCAATGGAGAATTTATAGGATAGATTAATTAGTTATTATGCTTGTTCAATATTAATTAGGTTATTAAAGATATGAATTAAGATTATTGATCTCTCTTATATATACAAATAAGAGATTAATATAGGTTTACTATTTATTATTAATTAAAATCACTTAATACATTTAGTCGAGTATAGCGGTTAATTTTATTTAAATTGTGTTTCTTTTCTAAGATATTAACAAACCATTTAACTACCGTCTTTGGCCAGGTTTAAAAATTCAAATTTCATTGAAGGTGTCAAAGTTGGATTTAAAATTTAAATATCTGGGAACTAACTTTTAGATTGTAAAACTACTACTAAAAAATATGTCATCAATGTATCTTTAAATAGTAATTCTTTTGAAAATATTTCAAATAGAGTTTCACTCTAATTGTACAATTAATATAAACAAACATAAAAGAGCACTACTTTAAATCAAAGCCAGATATGTAAATCTTAAATCTAATTTTCATATTTTAAGTTTACTAAGAAAATTCGAACATCGTTATATTTTCTCTAATAAACTTTGTAGAATTATTGAATAGAAAATTATACTTAATTTATAAAAATATTTACCTACATTAATATTTTACAAACATAACATCATTACTAATATCACATAATATTTTCACCTAGACAAGCTTAATTTAATAAATGATCAGTAAATTAAACATAGCATTTAGAACAATCAAAAAATTAATATGAAAATAAAAGAATACATTTAAATTATACCTCAAGTGTATCCTTTCAAGTACAAAATCCAATATCATTTCTGTATCTAAAAAATGTCCAAATAGAATTGCAAATATTGTTTATTGAATTGAAGAAAAACTACAACATAAACTAAATTGTGTTCAATTCTCAAAAATTGAGAGAAGAACTCTCTAAAATTATAAAAACTAAGAAACTAGAAAAGAGAGACACTAAGAAGCTGATGGATAAGGGATTAAATTTATAATGATGTAAGGGATTTATGTAGGAAAGAAAATGCTACTAAAGAGAGAAAAAGTATATCAAAGGATCAGGTACCACAGTATGAATTTCTTTGCACAATAGTATAAGCCATCTTATAACACATCTTGAAACTTGATTCAATTGTCTCATACCACAACACACAAAAACCTTGACCACAGAACATGTGTTGCTACACTTTTAGAAACTCATTTTTTCACCCCTTTCATTGATTTGGAACATATCTAAGACTTTCATATGTTAGTTTTTTGTGCTTCATGGATTGATTTTAGGTACTATTCTTCAAGTGTTGTTTAGTTGAATCATTTTGAAGCTAAAACAACCTAAAAAATGACAAAACATACTCGTGATTTAAAAAAGATAGATTTACTAAAAAGTTGATAAAATTATACAAATAAAAAATCTATTTTAACATTGCAAGTGGATAAAATCATGTTATATTTTGTGTTTTTAAAAAGTCATCATGTGTGTAAACATGCTCTCATAAAAAGTGTACCTAACTATGTACATGTGTGCATTACTGATCGTTAGTAACCAACATCATTATGAAAAAGAAAATACGCTAAGTAAAATGTAAACATGATCTCATACAAAGTGTGGCTAATTATGTACATGTGTGCATTACTGATTGTCAGTAACCAACCTTACACATGGAAAGAAAATAGACAAATTAAAATAAATACTATGGGTTTTGCACATAAGGATGCCAATAAAGACTCAAAGGATTTATAGAACTTATATGGTGATGTAGGCATTAATTTAGAAGCAACTTGAACTTGTCTTAAGCTATATGAAAGGATTCATCTTCCATTTGTGATAAAGTAGCTATATTGGCCCTTAGGTAGTTTTTCTAGTGAGAAGTCCCAACAAGGGAAAAGCATGCACAATAACATAGAAATCTCTAATAAATGTTAGTGGGTCCTCATTAGAAATTCCATAAAAAGAAGGAATCATAGAATATTTCTAAGTCCTATTGTACTATGTATTAATGTGTTGGCTTCTAGTATACAAAACATGGTATCTATTTTTTGACTCATTATTCTATCTTCCTTTGTGTAAGGTTGGTTACTTTAAATCAGTAATACAAACACAAACATAGTTAGGAACATTGTGTTTGAAAGCATATTTTTCACACACCATAGGGTTGGTTGATTAGTATGCATACTAGGTCGTGAACGACAATTTTTGGCTTCATTCCTATGCAAGTATTTATGGATATTACTTGGTAATTTATGGAATGAAAAAATGTAATTTTTTAGCAACTCGCCACCACCTTCAACACCACTTATCGCCACCACCTTTGGCGAGGTCCATGGCAAGATGGTGGGGAGGTGGCTAGTCGTGTGCTATAAATACTCTCCATTTTTCTCATTTTTTTCCCATTGATTTTAGTTTGAAAACTCTATTAAATTTTCATTGAGAATTATATCTATTACTTAAATTATTTTGGAGAGCTTATAGTTGAATATGGGTTAATTATTGAACTTAGTAATCAAATCATAGATTGTGTACATAAGTGGTTTGGTTGTGTGTCTCTCATACACAATTTTAAATATGTGGAGGACAATGTGTCCTTTGGTGCCTTCAAATTGATAGTGATCCTCAAGGTTTCTCATTCTATATATTTCGCCTTCAAATCCTAACTGATAGAAGTATTAGTAGTATTACTTCTTTTAGAGTTGTAACTATTTTATTGATTAGTGGATTGTTTGCTACTGAGTGGTTGTCTTAAATAACCCGAGCATGTTACCATATAGATACAGTCTTTATATGGGTTTATCTCATTACATCGCTTGTTATGTATGATCCATTATTGAGCTAGTACAATCTAAGTTTAAGATGCGTATGTTACAACATATTGTAGCTTAAACTTTGATTAGAAAATGTTTACAATTTTCCTACTTTCTATTGAATAATTAAAATATCTATTGTGAAAAGTTTATACTTAACTTATATTATACTATTATAACTTTTGTTGTGCAATATATTTAAGTGTTTTCTTTTTTATTTATATGAATTGGGATTGAATGCATAAGAAATCTGTATCTCTTTATCTTGGTAGTGTACTAGTTGTGGACTCTTTTAATTGGTATCAGACCGGGTGCACCTTTTTTTGGCCTAACTATTCTAGTGTTGATTCTATTAACTCGCTTTTCACACACATGCACACACACACTTTCTCTCCAATGGATTTGAGAGAATGAGATAATATAGGTAGACCTTCAATATTCAATGGACTATATTACATCTATTGGAAATCATAATGAGGGTCTTTTTGTGGTCCTAAGAAGGCCGTGTTTAGTTCCTTGTTAAGATTAGCTAGACATATCCAATCAAAACCCTACTCAATAATACTGTGATTTCAAAAACAATGATTGAATGGACAAAGGAAGAATCTAGAAGTTTGAGTGGAATATTTAGGGTTTGTATGCATTATTAGAGTTGTGATCCCTAATGAGTATAAAAGGATTTAGTGAAGTACAACATCAAAACAAACCTAGGATATTGATAACTGTATTTTATATAATTATTTTCATCTATTTTATTAATTATAATTGCTATGTTCTTAATATTTTTAGTTAATTTTAGTTAAATATAATTTCAAATAAAAGAGTACTTAATTGCAATTTATAAAAGTCTAAAATATAATTAAAATTAAAATCGGGCTTAATATTAATTATTAAAAGTTTAAAATTAAATTTAAATTAGAAAATGGCTTTATTGTAATTAAAAAAAGTTTAAAATGTAAATTGAAATAATTGTGTGGGTTAAAATGCAATTAAGAAAACTTATTTTTCTGCGCAGGAGAGAAGAAGTCCACGCGAGCAACGTGAACCATCAGATCACACAAGAAACGGTTAGGATGAGCGTGTGTGTTTCAAACGCAACAAAAGCGAGTGGACCCATTATTCCTGGATCACGCAGCTCGGTGCACTGAGTAGGGCCCACCTGCAGCGCAGGACGGCCTGCAGGGTGGGACCCACGTGTCTGAAGTGGCTGCCAAGGCATGATTCCGTGCGACCGATTCACATGCGCCCGGTTATACAATGAAGCGAAAGTTGCAGCGTGTCCCACAATTTTTGAAACCAATCAAACGTTGACACGTGGCATGTTTCGGTGAACGCAAAAGTGCAAAATCACGCATGTGTCCCAACAACTGTCCCCCACTTTCTCGGCGCCGCTTATCCCATGGTACAATTCCGCGTGCGCCCGTTCTTGGTACCCAACGAAATGCTGCCACATGTCACACCTTTCCTTGCAGTGAATCAGACGCTAACACGTGGCACATAGATTGAATTAAGAAAGTATCAGAAATGTCGCCCTTTATTTTGATGTCTCTCACGCGTATGTTTAAATAATAATTTTGATATCCCATTTCCCATACGATTTTCTGCGTAATTAAAGAAAAATGTATATTTTTTAGATGTATTTTTGCAGCTATAAATAGGGCATTTATTGCTAAAATTTGGAGGTTCGGTTTAGGGGTTGGTTTTTGATAGACTTGGACTATGGAACATGCAAAAGCCATTTTGGCTTCTATTGTGTTCTACGTGTGCCAGAAAATATTTACGATCCGAAATGATTTAATTTTCTTTTGTTCTTCATCTCTTTTTCCTTAACTGATGTAATTTTAATTTTAATTTATGAAGTAATTTAATTTTTCTAGGGTTGCATTTTATCTAAATTTATGAAGCTTGGATTTAATTATTTTTGAAAGATTTATAAGACGTTCGATTTGTTTATTCTATTTGTGCTTAATGCTTTTGATTATTTATGAATTTTATCAAATGATCTATGGCACTTAAATAAACTTAGAAGAGGCATTTTTGTGTATATTGCTCATGGATAGAATGACATGTATGATGAAGGATAGGAATATACCCTAATTGTATGTGTGGCCATTTGAGAACTTAGAACGTAATGAATCTTGGTGAATTTAATTCTCATAGGAATATAGTGAATTAATTTAGCGAGGTGTGTCTATACGGAGCTCGGAAGAGATGTATGGATAAAATTAGAAGTTTTCGGTTGACAAATTAAATGTACTATAAAAATATAAGTCAAGAGAAAATAATATGATTTGAGTGGATTAATTTGGTTAAAAACTGCAATCCTAGATTTCTTTTATTTTTTTATACAACTTTTTAGTCAACGTTCCAATTAACGATTATTTTGGATAAAATCATAGCGAAATAATTTTAGTACTAAACAAATTGTAGTAACAAATCTCCGTGGGAACGATAACTCACTTATCAAATATTATTACTTGTGACCGTGTATGCTTGCACATTTTATGTTCTCTAAAAGAGACGACATATATTCTTAAGACAACTCATGAAGGTACATTAACTGTTAAGAGGTCTATATTACTAAAGTTAAATAAAAACTTTGAGTTGTGCATTATGTAAAAAGATAAGACTTTTGATAAGTTTTTTACATAGTTCTCAAAAAATTTCAATTGTTCATACAACCTGGGTAGACCCATCAGCGAAGAAAAATATATTGAAAAGATCATTTCTAGTCTACCACATAGGTTTCATGCTAAAGTTACAATACTTACATCAATATGCAAACTTGGTGAGATCATAGTGAATAAGCTAGTTGGTGACCTACAAGTCTTTCAACTGCATACCTATTGCCAAGACAAAAATAAATTTCTTCCAAGAAGGGAAAGAGCTTAGCTTTCAAGACAATCAAGGGAAGTGATTCAAGTAAATATTTTTGTGCCATAGTTAATGGTAATGATGACTCTGATCCCGATGATGAGGAAATGGTTTTCCTTGCCTAGTGATTACCTAGATTCTTTAGAAAGAAGAAACCTTTTTTTGAAGTACTAGAAGAGATATTACAAGCTCTATTTCCTTAAAATCTACAAAAGTTGATGAAGACTTAGATAATGAATATAAGAAGTAAATAAAGGCCACTTGAGCAAGATCAGATGCTTTAAATGTGGAAAGCTTGCATACATTGCTGCCAATTATTTTTAGAAACAAAAATTCATGAACAAGTATGCTATGAAAGCTAAGGTGACTATTTCGGACATTACCAATAGTGATGGTGAGGATGACACTAATTTTCTAACATTTTTTGCTTTAATTAGTGTTATTGATTCTCCAGCTATTGCCTCAAATGTTTAAGAGGTTACAATTGAAGCTGATACTGATGATAATAATGACGAGCAAGATGAATTTCTTGACTATTACAATGCACTCCTATTGGAGCATATTAAGTTTAAAAAAGAAAAGAAAAAATCTTGGAGAGCCTTCATGAAAAATAATGTGGGATAAGTGTATTGAATAAAAATATAGAAGAAAGGAAGTCCTCTATTGATGGTCAACAACTTAATCTTACCAAAAATATTTGAGGTCATTCAAAAGAGATACTCTAATTTGCTTGAGAAATTTAATGCAAATCATGAAAATGTGAATAGGCTTGAGGAACAAATGAAAGTTCCTAACGTGGGTAAAGTCACATAGTTGTTTGTTATAGTCATTAAGAGTGCAAAGGAATATTTCACTTACTTACTGAATAGGAAGCTAAGATTGAAAAACTGAATAAGAAGTTTGGATTCTGAAAAATTTAGTAGCATATCATAAAACCTTCCTTAAGGAAAATGAAAAGCTTATTAAAGCCTTGAATGACAAGCTTAGTGTCAATGAGAAGGAACTAGCTTACTCTTCCTTTACCTTGAACAAAATCATGATTGGCTCTAAGAACTTAAATGAAATCCTTAGTAGCACAAAGATGTTTGGTGAGAAAGATAGTATTGTTATAGTAAGGAGTTTTCAACATCTAAATTGGGTTATACTAAGTTTGTTAAAGCTTCCATTCAAGATTGAAAGCGGAAGTCTGCTGCCACCAACTTTTTAGTCAACGTCTTCCAATCAAGAGGTAAGTCTGTTGTTTCTCTTCAGCTAGATTCCTTTAGCAAGGTGTACCCTTCACCTATGGCTAGTACTTTTTGTTGCCCTAGTGATGGTTTACTACCTTTACCTACTGTATTTCATATTTCTTACCAATGTGATGAACCGGGAATTTGAGACCACACTACTAGAAACTGACTTCTTATCATCATGTGAAAGTCAATGTGAGTGATTCTTCTTCATCTCTTCTACATACTACTTCTCAAAGTTAGGGACTTATATTTTTTGAATTCACTATTCATATTTGTTATCTTTGTGGTACTCTTGGCCACCTTGGTAGGAAGTGTTCGAGATATGTGAGAAGTACATCTCAAAGTTCTCCACCTTATTCACCCCTATCTTATATGGTAGATTATAACTACCATAGCTCATCTAAATGTCCTCAAGTAGATTTTCACCTGAGGCATAATGTGGAAAGAAATAAGTCAACTTCAAAAAGTGCTCTTGGCATAGTTTATATGGATAACTTAACAAGATTTTCTAGAAATAATAAACAAAACAAACCTTGAGTACCCTATATACTCCTCATGCTCACATGACATAAAGGCTATTTTCTAAATTAATTGCTTCTCACAAATTGTTTAAATGGAGGTAATCTGTATGGGGTTGAACTGTTCATTTATTTTCTCTTTTTTATGTGTAGTCTTTCTTTGTGTTAATTTTGTGTTAATTTATCTTCCTTTACTACTTTAATAAATATCAAAAATATTTTTTTGTCATGTTGGCTCTCTTGTTCTCATTTCTCACTCTTCCTACAATAGTCTTGCAAGTTTTTCTATTCAGCTAACATACTGCATGTGAAATAAACCTTTTATAAGGACCAATTATGTTTTATGGTTGAGATGCTTTTAACTTGATTTGAAGTGTTCTTGTTTTGACATATGTATTCCTTAAGCATATGTATGGCTAAATTCTTCTATTTTATTGGAAATAAACTTTTTCTTATGCACATTCCATAACTCTATCTTTGTATGGATAATTTGAGAAGTTTATGTGGATTTCAAGATTTTACGATTTTTTTTGTCTCTAATAAGTTCTAGAATCCAATTTAGTGTCTCTTAAGGCAAAATCTTAGGTACTGCTAAGATAGAGAGAGGATTATACATTCTTTGGATTTTTTGAACCTTTCAACCCACTTTTTATTATTTATTTCCTTTGTTACCCCTTTTTATGCCTCTATGTTAATCCTTCTTTTCATTACAACTTTTAGAACCTAGCCCAAATGATTTATCTCACTTACCTTGTACACCTTTGTTTGAGCATGTGTGTCCTGAGTTTGTTTGTGTTTCCCTCTTGGATTCATTAAAAAAATGAATGAAAAAAATTATGATTTTAAAAAAAATAAAAAAAATGATGGTGTATAAGTTATTGAAATTGATGGACCATTCTCATAACAACTATGTTTGTGAATGAATTTGGAAAAGTAAAGAAAAAAGAACCAATGTTTGAGGATATTATTGTCATAGACATGAACTTATTGGATTTTTTTTGGACGGACAAGGGTGTGTTTGAGCCTAAATGTCATCTCTCTCCTACCCATATCTCAGCCCATCATTACAAGTTTTTAAAGACCTAATGATTTCTTATAGCTTGACACTTACATTAGTAGAGAGAAAGGCTAAATGTTGACATATGAAGTTTGGTTCTACTGGAGTCTATATTTCTATTTTCTTATTTTGCATAAGAATATCTTTATGGAATATAGGGTAAACAAGATTAGCATAACACATAAAGTGCATGTCATCAAAAATTTAGTTATACTCTTATTTAAATGCATTATGAATTGATTGCTATGTGGATTTCTTACTATGTGTATAAGTTATTTTTGCATAACTTTCTGGTTTTGAGAAGTACACCTTACCATGTAGCTCACCACATAGATCACTAGGGCACCTCTGCAAGCCCCCTAATGAGAGGGTTAGCGAGACACCTAGCAATGTGCTCCTTTGCCTATATATTGAACCCGTTTGAGGCTTCTTTCTTCCCATATTTGAATAGTTTCCCTCCCTACTTACTTTACCAATATATCATGCCTTTTACTTTTACAAAATATGGCACTAAAGCATACCAAAAGTAGTAAGAAGTCAAAGTGACCTGAGCCTTCCAATTCCTCTAGTAGCGCACCTATTCTTGTAGAGCATCCTATCAATATCCATAAATTTCCTAAAGTAGAGGAAATGTTTGCTTACTTTTCTTGGCGTTAACTTAACTCTCTGAATTATTTATATAATGACGAGTTTGTTAGGGAGTCTTATGCTGACATTCCTCCTATTTCTACTACTAGTTTGTCCACCTTATTTTTTTCTTAGAAGACATAGATGTTTGTAATTTATTATCTCTTCTTGATATTCAATTTGGTTGTTTTGCTATCATCTCTTTTGAATTTGAAAGAATTTTTCCTCATACCTTTCTAAATTGATATTTTGAATACTCTTAACACTATTGAGATGGCAAATCAGTTAGTCGGTCCTAACCATACATATGTTGGTAATTCCGTTGTTGTTAACACTTCTGTCCCTGGTCATTCACTAAATATTATTAGTAGTGTTTTTATTCATCTCCGTTCCCATCTTTATACTATCCCTCCATACCAAGGACACTTCCTTTGTGTCATTCTAAATGGTGATGATATAGATCTCACTAGTATGCTTTATAGAACTATCATGTTATGTACTATTGCTTTACCTTCTTCTGCACTCCACTGTCCCTCTTTGATATCCAAGTTGGGTTCTATTATTTTTTATAACATTTCTTTCAATTTTTTGAGAAAGCTTGTTCACTTTTGCACTATTCTTTCTAATAGTCGTGGGTCTAAATGATAATTTTCTACCCCTTTTTCCTCATCTTCTATGAATGCTGCTCAGTCCATATGTTATGAATCCATTCATGTTTCTCCTACACCTTCCACTTTTGTCTCTCTAAGTGATGCATATACTCGACTTTTGACTAATGTTTTTTAGGAGTTACAAACTTGGAATAGGAATGTCATTGATATGCATTGTTATCATGCTTTCTCTTAGGGTGTTACGGTTTCTTATCATCCTGTTATACTACCTTTTCGTGGTTTCTTCTGCCTCAGTTAGACCTCATCCTCCCCTAACTAGGCCTTTTTGCTCTAGTGTGTCTCATCTTAGGTCATTGTACCTTTTGTTTGATATGTTTGGAGAAGATGATTTCAAAATCCCTTACGAAACTATGATGATGTTTGAAAGCACTAATCATAATGTGATTTTATGCACTTTATGTCAAAATAAATTTACATTTGCATAGGTTTATAACCTTTTAAATAAATCTTTCTTTTCATAATCACGGATATGTTTTGTTATTTCTCAAGTACTTTTAGTTTCAACATAATTCAATAGATCAACGCTCAAAGAATATTACCCAAAAACACGTATTTGCTATATTGAAGCATAAAAGATTAACATATGTAAGCTTTAAATATTGATCAGGGAGATGTGTTCCATCACGTGGTATTTTATGTGCCATAGTATGGGAGTAGTGGATTGAACAATTCAATGGATAAGGGTTGTCTCATGTCGCAATGTAGAATTAATGTATGCCAGAACAACCATTTATCTATTCCACTATTCTCTCATTTTCCTGACCAATAAAATGGACCCCAAGTTCTCTTTTAGATCCCACAGCTCTAGTTACAGCTAAATTCTTAATTTCTATCAAGCTTTTTTTTCTTTTAGTAGTTTTAAAGTTCTTCTCTCAATTAAGAGTTGAACAAACATAGTTTATGTAGTAGTATTACTTTTAACTGAATAAATAATGTTGAAAAATTTTGTTTAGAGGTTTTCCAAAAATAGAAACAATACCGAGGTTCTGTAAGGATACACTTGAGGTATAATTTAAATGTATTCTTTTTAGATTATCTTTACGTGTCATTTTACATAATATGTTTAATTTATTGATCATTTATCAAATTAAGCATGTATGGTTTAAAATACAATGGGATATTAGTAAAGTTGTTATGCTCGTGAAATATTATTATAGGTAAACATTTTAATAAAATGAATTAAGTTTTATTTCTTCATTAAGAATTAAACAAAGTTTCTAAAATAAAAATATATTAATGAAGTATTTTTCATAATATACAAGAGAATTAGATTTAGGATTTAGTTATCTGAATCGAATTTAGAGTCAACTCTTCAATTTTGGTTTTGATTATTTGGATCTTTATAGAACTTTATTTTAAAGATTTTTATAAGAATTATTATTTAAAAAATATAGACGATATATTTTTTATAGTAGTTTTAAAATTTGAAAGTTAGTCTCCATATACTTAAATCATAAGCATAACTTTGACACCTAGATGAGAGTTTAATTTGTCGGTCCGACCGAAGGTGTCAATTAAATGGTTGTAAATTTCTTAGAAGAAGCATAATTTAATTAAAATTTAAATTTTCGATCTAATCAAAGTGGCAAGTCAAATTTTAATTAATAAATAATTTGGTACTTGCCCTAGGATATTTTCTTATTAAATTGGGAGAATCAATAATCATAACTCATATTTTTAACAATCTACTTAATATTGAGCAAGCATAAGTAACTAAATAATTTATCTCATAAATTCTCCACTTAATGCAAATATTTATTTTCTTATTGTTTGTTGAATTTATCTTTGATTATATGTCTTTTTTAAGATATTTAAAAGCCCAAACTTTATGACATAATGTTTAGGTTTAATTTTCGTTTTTAAGAATTTTTTGAATTATTTAAAAACCATGCGATTTCTCTTTAGATCGATCTTAAAAATATATTTATCATTTTTCTTTGAGTGATTTATACACTTGCATGCTTTTTAAAAAAAATACAAAATTTGTAGACCAAGTTTTGGCACATCAAGTTCTTGGAGTCGTTGTCGAGGAGTAGTGTTTATAAATTTTTATTATCAAATTCTTAAAATAAATTATGTTTTAAATATTATCATTTTTATTTAAAATTTTAAAATATCTAGGTTATTAATGAATTTTAGATATTTAAAATTTTCTTTAATAAAAAATATAATAATAATTTAAAATCTTAAAACATTTAAAAAATTTAAGATGTTATTTATTTTAAAAAATAAAAATATAAAATATAAAACTTTTAAATTTTAAACAAAAAAAATATAAAAAGGAATGTAATTTTTAAATTTTAAATAATTTGGTTTAGAAAAATAAAATAAACTAAAATAAATAAATAATTTAATTTTCTTTTTATTTGAAAGAATTCTTTTTCTTTTGTTTTAAATTTTATTTTATTTTCTTTCATTTACTAATTCTTTCATTTCTTATACTTTATCTTTAGTATATTTGTATACCAAATTTTTTCTTGTATAACTAATTTTACTAACTTTTGTATCATTAAATTCTTTTAATTACAATGTGTTTAATATTTTTGTATACAAATATGTAATGTTTCATATACTTGTGAATTTATTTTATCTTTTTATGTTTTACTTGAGAAATAATATTAATTTTTGTTTTTATACGTTTATGCAACATTGGAGGTTTTTAGGGGGCTCTTCTCACACCTTACAAAAATAATATAATTAGACCTAATAGACTATTAAGAAGAGTAAACTTTGAGGTCCCACAACCTTTAGTTGAACAAATCTTTGGACCAAACCTTGACCCTTCACGTAAACCAACAAATATGGGAAAAATCTACCACTTAGGAAAACCACTATGAAAGAGAATGCAAGGCCACAACAAACAAATTAAAGCGAAGAGCAAAGGTTACTACTTTCTCTCATTTGGATGGAGAACTTTTTTACGAAGCATGGCATAGGTTCAAACTCTTCCTTACTCAATACCCCCATCATAACTATCTTCTATAGCTACAGAACCAGTTCTTCTATAATGGATTGATACAACATTGTTAGTTCATCCTTGATAATGCTGGTAGAGGGGTAAAGGGAGAAAAGATTACCTTAGAGACTTACAATATTTTTGAAATGTTGGGTGCTAATTCCCAATAGAAAATCTCCTAGGTGAGGAGAGCTAGAGTCCATGAAATGAACTCTAGTACTAAAGTTCAAATGTAGCTTGCATAACTGACCAAGCAAGTTGCACTTCTAACGAGATATGACATAACCAATAAAGAACAATGTGGCTTATGTAGTACTTTGAGACATGGTGTTGATTCTTGTCCTTATCAATGAGAAGCAAATGCTGGACATAAGCAGGTCATTATATTAAGGGGTTACCAACCAAGACCCAGGTATGATCTCAATATAAATACCTACAGTCGAGGGTAGAGGAATCATTCTAATTTCTCCTGGATGTAAAAAAACCTCTATTTAACAAGAGCTCAAACCAATAGAGCTAGCAATTCCACCAATAAGTGCCCAGTATTTCTCCTAATAAGCCAACTTTTGAAGATAACTTGTGCATTTGCAAAAGCAAGGCAAATAATAGTTGCCAGGTCAGAAAGACAACAAAACTCAATGACGTGGGGATATTGAGTTTACAAAATGATGGAATACCCTAAGCAATATCTTAATAAAGACTATAAATATAGTCTTGAATGGGAGGTAACTTATTATTTTATATATTCTTGCTTTAATTTAATTTATTTTCATTTCTTAGATAATTATTTTTTTATTTTTTGTTTAAGTATAGATTTTTATGTGGTTATTTTGTTATTATTATAATTTTAAAATAAATAAAAAAGGGGAATTAACTTAAAATTAGTGTGAAGAACATATTATTTTATGTCGTGGCATAGGTGTTTCTCATCAAATAATGAATTTCAAAGGTTCGCATTGCGACATATTTTTATTCTACGCTACCACCCTCATACAAAATCTGGCTAAAAACACCTCTCCTATAGGAATCACACACAAATTTCTCTCATTTTCTCTCATCTTCTTCACAAACCCTAAATTTTCTATCCCACCAAACACCTCAAAACCCTCAAAAATTACTTCTTCAATAATCTTTCAAAACCTTTCACAAAAATTGCTTTCCTAACCATTTCTTACCCTTTCCATTAAAAAAAGAATTTGAAAAACCATCAACAATATCAAGAAATATTCATCTTCAAAGATTGATGTTCTTCATTTTTCAATCCACAACAACACAAGTAAGTATTCATAACTTTTTAGAATTTAAATCTTATAATTAAATTCTCTAAATTGTATTAATTATTTGAGAATTACTAAGAGTTCCAAACCTTTGTTAGGATAAAAAAAGGGTAAGGAAAATTTTGGAATAAATTATTTTGTGTTGTTTTTATCTGAATTATCAGAGAACCTTTGAATTTCATATATTATTAAATTTTTAAAATGGCACATAAAAGAAGTAAACATGATATAGGGAAAAAGGGTTTCAACTTTTGAAGAATATGATAGGTCCAAATTTTAAATTTTTGAGGCCAAATTACATTTTGAAAAAGCTAAAGAAATGGATAAAGGTTTTATAGAGAGATGGATTTTGATAAGGGGCCTAATGTCCAATTTGAGAGAATTTATGAGTTTATAGCAGTATTAAGATGAAATTTTTTTGTTAAGGAACCAGACACTGCTATAAAATTTCTTGTTTGGGAATTCTATGGAAATGTTTCTGATGCTATTGATAATGTAGTTAAAGTACATGATGTACTAGTCCATTTAGGCCAAATGGTATAAATGCTCATTGTTATTTAGTGAATATTGAGCAGCGTGAGTATGATACAAATTGAAGTAATGTTGATTATGCCATAGTACTTGAAACCTTAACTTTAGAATGGTTGAATGGAATTATACTAGTGGAAAACATAAGGGCTTTGAAGCCAAGTATTTGGATAAGATTGCTTGCATTTGGAAATATTTATGTGTTCAAGATTAAGGTCCACTAAACATTAAAGTTCTGTTGATAGAGAAAGGTCAATTGTTTTGTATGCTATTACATCCAAGATGTTTATAGATGTAGAAAATAAAATTCACCATAGGATTAAGCTATCTACAAACAATCACAGATTGAGTTCTTCCCCCTCCCCAATTAGTCACTATTTTATGTAAGAAAGTAGGAGTACCTTACTCAAAAGGTGAAGTTATAATTGAACCTGGTCTATTTCAATGAACTCACCTATGCTACAAACATAACCTAAAGGGAAAAAAGACACTTATTTATCAAAATTGACTATGAAAGAAGAAATTCATAATTTTGGTGAAATAATGAGTTACATGAAAGCGTACCAGCAAGCCTACACTACCTAACGAACTATATTTCTTAATTAGTAGCATCGTGATCAGGTGGATCAAAACCAGTTGATATATGAAATGAACTGGTTGCAACTTAGCCATATTGGGATAGATACAAGCCATTTGATAACACCCAAGTATCAATATTATGATTTCATCTTTACACCTCCTTAAAGATCACAACAATAACCTGAAGAACAAGATCCAAGCGATGTGGAGGAGGAGCTCTGATCTAGATTTTTTGTGATGAAATAAAAAAGACTTCACACACACACTGAAATTCATTGGGAAAATGTAATATACTTTTAAATTCATTTTGATGCTTAGATAAAATTCTTTTATTTCTTTGAGTTATGTATTTAAAAAAAGAATTATTTTGAAAATCACTATTTTAAATGCAGTTATCTTTGTTTTATTTCCTTCCTTTTGCTCGAGGACTAGCAAAAACTTAAGTTTGGGGGTGTTGATAAATGTATTTTATATAGTTATTTTCACCTATTTTATTAATAGTAATTGCTATGTTTTCTTTAATATCTAGTTAATTTTTGTTAAATAAATTAACTAGATATTAAAGAAAACATAGCAATTACTATTAATAAAATAGGTGAAAATAACTATATAAAATACAGTTATCAACACCCCCAAACTTAAGTTTTTGCTAGTCCTCGAGCAAAAGGAAGGAAATAAAACAAAGATAACTGCATTTAAAATAGTGATTTTCAAAATAATTCTTTTTTTAAATACATAACTCAAAGAAATAAAAGAATTTTATCTAAGCATCAAAATCTATTTAAAAGTATATTACATTTTCCCAATGAATTTAAGTGTGTGTGTGAAGTCTTTTTTATTTCATCACAAAAAATCCGGATCAGTTTATACAAATATAAAATCAAACAAATTTTCAGGAAATCACAATTCTCATAAGTTTATTTTTCATTTCTCTCTCCACTAATGTAGACAAACACAAAACACCAAATCAATAGGACTTTATTAAGCTTGTAATGTATGGCTTAGGTGAAGGTAGGATAAAAGATAATATTTAGCACAATTTTCCTAAACACATCATTTTAGGATTGAAACAAGAGATCTTCCATCATCACAATACATACTTCCCAATTAGGGATTTATCATAACATCCAAACTCAATTTTTTTTTATATATTTCTTCTTCTTTTTTCTCTTTTTTTTCTTTTCAGAATTTGTTTTTTTTTTCTTTTCAGAATCTATTTTTTTTTCTTTTCAGAATTTGGTTTTTTTTTCTTTTCACAATCTATTTTTTTTCTTTTCAGAATCTGTTTTTTTTTTCTTTTTTTTTTACCCTCTTTTTTTTTCTGATATATCTTTAAATATTTACTAACAATTTTAACATGTTAGTGAGATAAGAAAAATAGATATACTACACACACATATATTTTTTTTATAGGCTTTCGAAATGAGAAAAATATATATATAAACTTTGAAGCTCAAAAGGGGTATACTATGGATAATGTATGTGAAGGTAGATAGAAAGGCTCAAACGATCCAAAGATGGCCTAAATCATTTTCTTAGTTAAATGTTATCTATAATTTCGCCACGAGAGAAAATCAAACAAATTCTAAGAATTATGACACCACAAATATGAATCGAATTCCATACTCACATAAACATTCTCTAAATTAGCATAGCAATTCAAAAGTCAAGACTAGTGCTCATGAATATTTATTCTTGTAAAAATGAAACATATGTAAAAATTATTCATCGCTTAGACAATATTCAAATTTTTCAAGGAGATATGCATCATTTCAATCGAAGAAAAAAATATATCACTATTCATAGCAAAATATCTTCAATTAACCAAACAAAAAAAAAATTCACGAGCAAGAACATCCAGAAAATATTTCAATTAAGTTCAATATATCTACCACCCCCAAACTTAATATACACATTGTCCTCAATGTGTGAAAGTTAAAGAACATATGAGATGGGTTTAAAGAAACTTCCTGGTTTGTTTGATTGGTTAAGCCAAAAGTGCTTCATTACCTCCACTTTGTACCTACGAAGAAAAAAAATAATATAACAAAATATAAAAAATAAAACATGCGGAAAATGAAGAAAAAAAATAAAGCACATGGGTTGCCTCCCAAGAAGAGCTTGTTTTATAGTCTTCAGCTTGACTTCTCAATTTGTTTTTCTTTTTATAAGTTAAGATTTGTGTGTCAAACAAAATCTCAACTTACGAGAAAATTGAAAAATAAATTAAGAAACAATAACCATAAAAAAAATTTATTATTTTTTTCTTTAGTGAATTAAGATTTGCATGTCAAACAAAATCTCAACCCACCAGAAAATTGCAAAATAAAAAAAAAAGAACAAAAAATAAACAAAAACAAAATTTATTTTTCTTTTTGTGAGGTAAGATTTGTGTGTCAAACAAAATCTCAACCCACGAGAAAATTGAAAAATAAATTAAACACGTAACAATAAATTTTTTTTGTTTTTTTTGAATTAAAATCAGATTGATTGGTATTAATAACAACAATGAAAATAGTAAAACAAATCCCCGGCAACGGCGCCATAAACTTGTTGTGTGTTTTACAACACACATAAAAACGTGCAAGTATACACGGTTACAAGTAATAAAGATTTGTAAGTAGAGTATCGTTCCCACGGAGATTTGTTACTATAGTTTGTTGAGTACTAAAATGGTATCTCTCTGATTTTATCCAAAACAATCGTTAATTGAGAAAAATGTAAAAAGAAAATAAGAGAACTCTAGGATTGCAATTTTTCACCAAACAAATCCACTCAAATCATATTATTTTCTTTAAATTTATATTTTTTAGTACATTTAATTTGTCAACCGAAAACTTCTTTTTTTATTCATACATCTCTTCCGAGCTCCGTATAAACACATCTCGTTAAATTAATTCACTATATCTCTATGAGAATTAAATTCATCAAGATTCATTAAGTTCTAAGTTCTCAAATGGTCACACATACAATTAGGGTATATTCTATCCTTAGTAAATACATGTCATTTTATCTACGAGCAATTTACACAAAAATGCCTTTCTCAAGTTTATTTTTATTCCACAAATCGTTTTGATAAAATTCGTAAATAATCAAAAAGCATTAAGCACAAAATAGAACGAACAAATCGAACGTCTTATAAATCTATCAAAAATAATTAAAATCAAAGCTTCATATATTTGAATCAAATGCAACCCTAGAAAAATTAAATTACTTCATTAAATTAAAATAAAAATTACAATAGATGCAGGAAAATTAAAAGAAGAAGAAAGGAAATTAAAACATCATGTAGTGAAAATATTTGGCATACCCAGAACACAACAAAAGCCAAAAAATGGCTTCTGCGTGTTCTGCAATCCAAAACCGAGCAACACACGAAAATTAAGATCTACCCAAAACTCCAAAAAACTCCCTTTCTCTAACAAAACATCTCCTATTTATAGCCAAAAAAATATATCAGAAATATAAAAAAATAATAAAACGCGTAATAATAATTTTTTATCGAAAATAACACCCCGACATTCCCCTTAAAATCCGCGCCACGTGAATATCGAATTTCTTATTTTATGACACGCATGGGAGAGGGCTGCGCGATTCGAGGTTTTCTTTTGCTTTCCACATTGCCACGTGTCGCGAGCTGATTCGCTGAAACAAATAGTGGGACACGTGGCCGGATCTCATTCGTTGAAAGGAACGGGCGCACGCAGAACAGAAGGACGGGATTGGGGCGCCAAAAAAAATGCGGCAACGGCTGGAAATGGGGGTTGATTCAGTGCGGTCGCGCTCATTGTAACATGCCACATTTCGGTATATCATTTGAAGAAATCTTACGTGGGATACGTGGCATATTATGGTTCGTGGAATAACCGGGCGCACGTGAAACAACCACACTGGAAAAGGCACGCGCGAAGGTGGGGGACAGCGGCTGCAATGCGTCAGACACATGGGTCCCCACAACGCAGCCGACTGCTGCGCATGGCGGTGGGACCACTCGTACAGAGCAGCGTGAAAGCACGCAGTGCACCCGTTTTTTGGTCGGGATTGATGAACGCGCGAATCTTAGCCGCCAGATTGCTTAACGATCTGACGGTACACGTTAGGCGAGTGTGATCTTGCACGTGGATTCGTCTCTTCTGTAGCGAAAAATAAACTTCAATTAATTGTATTTTGACCTGAAATTTAATTCAAATTACATTTTGAACTTTCTTAAATTCTGAGTTAAATACTGCTAATTTTAAATTAAATTTTTAAACTTTAAATAATTATAATTAAGCCCAAATTTAATTTAAATTATATTTTCGATTTTTATAAATTGTAATTAAGAACTATATTATTTGAAATTATATTTGTGGAAAAAATATGAAATTAAGTACATTTTTGATACAAATTATTTAATTTTATTAAAAATGTATTTTTAATGCATAAAAGGAAAATATTAATTTATTTAACAAAAATTAACTAAATATTAAAGAAAACATAGCAATTACTATTAATAAAATAGGTGAAAATAACTATATAAAATACAGTTATCAAGCTCTAAATTTGTTCCGATGTTTTATGAGTTTTTATGTATTTTGTTTTTTATATTATTTTGAGAACCTTAGTTTTATTCTTTTTGATTATTATGTTTTCTTTTTTTTATTTAATTTCCTATCATATGAACATTGTTTAGAATTATTAATTTTATAAATATTTGTTGAAATTTGTGAGAACTACACAGTATTCTATCTGTGTAAATTTAAATTTTTTGATTGATGAATGCACTTGCAATTTTGCACCAATACTTGAGTAGGTTCAACAAATGGGTAACTTTTTCTATTATTTACACTTTCTTTTTAATCTACAACTATGACATTAAAGGCACTGCAATTTTTAGGTTGGGGTAGGCAAAGTTGCATTTTTATAAAATTGAGCTAATTTACATTTTTTACATAAACGCATGTTTACATATTTTACATTTTTACATGTTTTTGTGTGCTTTAATTTATTTTTATTGGTTTGGGAATTTTAGGTTAATTTTTAAATTTTTCTTGCAAAATTATCTTGTCTTTTAGTTAATTCTAAGTAAATGATTAAGTTGTTGTAGTGTTAGACTAATTTCTTAAACATATCATGCAATAATATGATACTTAGTTAGTTTTGAAATAATTTATATTTTATTATAAAATGTTAAAATTGTAATAAATTCAAAATCGGTGTTTAGGAAGTAAATAATGGATACTACTTTGTGAGAATATTTTGAGCCATTATCTTTTTATTCTGAGTGATAATATGTTTTCCTACTCTTTTAAACACTCTTCTTGTCAATGCCAAATTGTTAGATGATCTCTATAGGTTATGCATTGAATGCTAGGATTTTTACATCTAATAAAATTTATATATTTATTTTTATTGCCTAAATTGAATGACTTAAGTATATGTCCTTCCTCATTCATGCATGATTTTCAAAAAAGAGACATATATGGGGTTACCTAAACCAATACAAAAGAAAAACCAAAAATCAGCCACTCACCATATCATACAAAAATTTGTACAAATTGTACATGGGTCATTTCTATAAAAAAATGTATATCTCTAAAAAAGAGAAAGAAAAAAATAAAAAGAAGAAGAGAGAAAAATCAAATATTATGACCCAAATATCCTACAAAGTTGAGAGAAACAACTAAATACAAAAGAAAGATAAGAAATATATCCCTAAGAATTCATTTCATTTTTTCATCTCTATAAGGCATATAACTTGAAATTTTTATTTAATGATTTTAGTTAATGCATTAAAATGATATTTGATTTCTTTATAAATCATTTCGTTTGATACTTTTCATGAGATCAATATTATGCATTACTTTGATCCTTTTATTATTTAAATATATCCAAATCCATTAATTCATTTCTTCAAAATAAATTCTATTCTCATATACCTTTGAATGAGTGCTTGAACCAAAAGAAATAGTGTTATTGAGAGTATTCCTTGTGAGGTTAGAATCAAAGTGAATTTGAATTTTATTCACTGAAATTGGGAAATTTGATATTGATACATTTTTTATTTGAATATGAATATGACTTTTCACTAATTATTATAGAAAATTGTGAATGTTTAAAATATTAAAATGACTTATTGATGTATTTTAGTTGTGAACTTAAAATAGATTAGAAGCATCAAAGGTTTTGCTATTATTTTTACTTTGTTATGTTTCATTTTTACTTTGTTTAAAGTTTAGTTTATTATTTGTTTACGTGTTATTTGATTGTTTTTGTTATTTATTTTTAGTTTTTGCATTTTTAGTTTGATGTTTGTTGGGATAATCTCTGAGAATGCTCATTAGACATAAACTCTTCTATTAGGACAAACTAGGAGTTTAAAGCCTTGTTACATACGCTAAATGCAATCTTTCATATTTATAGAAATGATTTAAGATAGTTTTATTTTATTTTAGTTTTAGTTTTTTTGTTTTTTGCTTTTCTTGCTAAAGACTAGTAAGAAGCTGGTTGAGGTTATGATAAGTGCTTAAAAGCACTAATTGTAATGTGATTTTACACGTTAAATATCAATAGATTTGTTTTTGCATAATTTTATCATCTTTTAAACAAATATATCTTTTCGAAATCATGGATAAGTTTTGTTATTTTTCAAGTATTTTTAGCTTCAAAATGATTCAACTGATTAACACTAGAAGAATAATACCTGAAAGTACTTCATTGCAATATTGAAGCATAGAAAATTAACATATGTAAGCTTTACATATGTTCCAAACCAATAAGAAGGGTGTAATTCAAATAGGGCTTCCAAAAGTTTAGGGAGATGTGTGCTATAGTGTGATATTTTGGGTGCCATAATATAGGAGTAGTGGATCGAGAAATTCAATGCATATAGGTTGTCTCATGTCATGGCATAGAATCAATGTATGTCACGGCAACTGCCTATCTGATCTACTTTTCTCTCATTTTCCTCACCTATAAAATGGACCCCAAATTCTCTTTTAGAATCCTCCATATCTCTCTTTATAGCTAACTTCTTAATTTCTATTTAGGTTTCCTTTTCCTTTTAGTAGTTTTAAAGCTATTTTCTCAATTGAGATTTGAACAAACATAGTTTATGTAGTAGTTTTACTTTTGATTCAATAAATAATGTTGAAAATTTTGTTTGTAGGTTTTCCAAAGACAGAAACAATATTGAGGCTTTGTAAGGATATACTTGAGGTATAATTTAAATGTATTCTTTTTGGATTATTTTACATCATATGTTTAATTTATTGATAATTTATTTAATCATGTCTTGCTAAAAATTCTATATGATATTAGTAAAGTTTTTAAGCTTTTAAAATATTAAAGTAGGTAAATATTTTTACAAAATGAATTAAGTTTAATTTCTTCATCAAGATTTAAATGAAGTTTGTAAAAAAAATAATATTGACGAAATATTTTTCATAATATATAAGAGAGTTAGATTTATGATTTAATTATCTGAATTTGATTTAGAGTCAACTCTTTGATTTTGGATTTGATTGTTTGGATCTTTAGAGAACTCTACTTCAAAGATTTTTATAATAATTATTGTAGAAAAATGTATTGATGACATAATTTTGGTAGTAGTTTTAAAATCTGAAAGTTAGTTTCAAGATAATTAAATCATAAACCTAAATTTGACAACTTGATAAGATTTTAAATTGTCAACCCCACTAAAGATGGCAAGTTAACGTTAAATTAATAAATAATTTGATCTCTATCCTAGAATATTTCCTCATTAAAAGGGTCAATCAATAATTTTAATTCATATTTTTAATAACCTACTTATTATTGAGCAAGCATAATTAACTAATTAATTTATTTCATAAATTCTCCACTGAATGTATATGTTAATTTGCCTATCATTTGTTAAATCTATCTTTACTTTTATGTCAATAGGCTAGATAGTTGAAAAACCAAACTTTATGACAGAGTGTTTAGGTTTAACTTTCATTCTTTAGACTGACTTCGAAAGTATACTTATCATTTTCTATAAGTAATTCGTGCACTAGCAAGCTATTTAAAAATATACAAATTTTTTACATCAAATCAACCATTCCTTTGAACAATTTTCCAATAACATTCTTAATCCATAAACTACTGCACCACATTTTTTCCCTTATGATATTGGATAGTCTTATCATAGTGGTGTTCATGGGATGATGATATTGTAGAGGGTGATGAAGACAGTCAAACTCATTTTTTTTTGCTTTAGTTTATTTCCTATTGCTATAGTTTACTTATGAACTTATTTTTTTTGTAAATAGAGGTTGCATAATGAGTATGAGTTTGATCTTGTTCCTTGATATATGCTTTGGTTTTTTCTATTTGTTTATCCATTTTAATCCTATCAGTAGTGTTCCATGATTGTTAGGGTTATTGTAAATTTATATGCATTCTCTCCCTCATATAGGGGTGTTGCTTTAACTTTCTATGTCAAAAGGGGGGAGAATTTTGTGTATATAACTATATAGTTTTTGTCATGATGTGTGTTGCATGTGTGGTGAGTGTAGGATTGCACCATATGGTGTTTCCTAACTTACTTACATTTATAGAGAGTTGTGTATAAAGTCAGAGGGAATAGTTGTGCATTTTTTCATATATTTATGCCTATTAGTGTGTACCAATGTAAGGGTAACATGATAGTAAGTGGTTTGACTACTCATTGTTTTTGGATAATAGGTTCACCGGGTGTGTGTTTATTCCATGTACCTAGTGTACAGGTGTAGATTAAAGTCTTCCATCTTTTATATACTGCATGATGTGATGTTGAGACCCTCGTGTTTAGAGTGACAAAGTAGATGAGTTGATACATGAATATAGATGGAGTGCATAAGTTAGATGCATGGTTTAGGTTTGTCTTTGGAGTTTGAGTGTGCATCGATGTTTGTTCTTGAGAACAAACATCTTTAGGTCACCTTCATGATCATCTTATGAAAAATGTGAATATGTATTTAATTGTGTAGTGTTTTGACACGGAAAGCGAAAGAGGGAGAATGTAAGCCCTTTTGTACTTTGTATATGTGTGATGACTTCCTATGTACAAACACAATGTTTGTTTATTTTGATCATTGTTCTATTTTCCTCTATGTAAGGTTGGTTATTATGGATTAGTAATACACATATGCACATATTTTGGAACACTATGTTTAAAAGCATTTTTTTCACACATCATGGGATTGGTTGTTTAGTAGACATGCTAGGCCATTAATGGAGGTTTTTGGCTTAGTTTAGATATGGGCATTTATGGATATTACTTGGTAATTTTTGGAATGAAAAAAACGTGTTTTTTAGCATATCGCCACCACTCTCATAACCACACCTCGCTACCACTCCTTGCTACCACCTTTGATGAGGCGGTCAAGGTCCTTGGCATAATTGATGGTCTTGTGTTATAAATACGCCATATTTCTCTCTTTTCTTTACCCATTGATTTTAGTATCGAAACTTTGTCAAAATTGTCACTAAGAATTATATTTGTTTCTTAAATCGTTTTGGAGAGCTTCCTATTGATTGTGGGTGTGAGCTTAGTAATATATATATATATATATATATATATATATATATATGCATATGTGGTTTGAATCTATGTCTCCCATACATGATTTGAGATATGTGAAGGATAGTGTGTCCTTAGGTGCCTTAAGATTGGGAGTGATTCTTAAGGTTTCTCATTATGATCTATGGTTAGTGATCACACTACATTGGGTGGTGTTAGATTTGGAGAGAAGTTAGGTTTATATGTCGAATCAGGTCATTGTAGAATCAGCAAACAAGGGAAACAATAGTCAATTTTAATAGAGGTCTCGATTGGTAAAGATTTTGATAGTTTTATTTCTTTCAGAGCTGTAACTATTTTATTGATTAGTGGATTGTTTACTTCTGAGTGATTTTATTAGATATAGTCTCTATGTGGGTTGATATGCTTACATTGTTTGTTATACATGATCCATTATTGAGCTTGTACGATCTGAGTTTAAGATGCGTATGTTATAACATACTATAACTTAAACTCTAATTTGAAAGTGTTTATAGTTTTCCTACTTTTTGTTGAATATTTATAATATTTATTGTGAAAAGTTATATAATTAACTGATATATTATTACTACTTCTCCTTTACAATATGTTTAAGTGTTTTTCGTTTTTGCTTGTGCGAGTTAGGGTTGAATCCATAAGGTGTTTATATCTCCTTACCCTAATAGCATATAAGGTCGTGGACTCTTTCAATAGTGTATGTTCTTAAGCTCATAGTTCCTTGCAGTATCTCTCAATTGTATGTAAGAAGTACTAGTACCAATAATTGTCCTTGCATATTCCTTCATCATTTCTTGTCTCTCCATAGGGTACCCCATGTTTGTTGGTTCTTGAATTAACTCATCTTCCTTAGTAGTAAGTACTTTAGTATTAGTGTCCAACTTCCTCAAGGGACCTCCTACCGTGCATAAATTAACTAGCAAGAAGAATTAATCTGCCAAAGAACAAATAACAATTAAAAAAAAGGAAACATAATAATGAATTAAAATAAAGAGAAAAAATCAATAAGTAAAAATAAACCAATAAATGAATTAAAAAAACAATAATTGTTTTTATTTTTTTATAAATATATAAAAATTAATAATAAAAATAAATAAATAAAAAGAGTGAAAATATGAAAACACAAACAACTAATTAACAAACTATTAGGAAAACAAATCATGAATTTAAAACGTCAACTCATTGACAACTACGCTAAAAATTTGATGAATAAATTATAAATACTCGAAAGTGTATAAATAACTAATAGCCTAACAATAGGTTTACCCAGAAGTTGATCTTTCACAAAATTATAATGGTTTTAAATTCTACACTTATTATTTAGAACTAATAAATCAATAGGATAAAATAAAATAAACCTAAACACTCTAAATAAATTATTGAAAAAGTATGAAGTAGAATAAAATAACTAATTAAATAACTAAGTTAATGAAAAGAGACAGGACAATTTTAATTAAAAATATGAGATAATTAATATTTTAGCTAGCTAACCAATTATATTTTGGATTATTTAAGTTAATTTAACAATAATTTCTGATTTGATATAAATGATTTTCAACTAAAACTAAAAAATTCTAATGAACATGGTAATTTTCACTTACAATTGACTACTAAATTTCTTTGATCTAGAAAATTAATTAATCAATTGGAATAGACACTAGGAAATTATAAGAATCATTTGATTTAATATAATGATAGTGTAATTAAATTAAATTATTGTTCAAGAGAATACAATTAGGCCTAGATGATGTTTCTAACAACTTAATTCAAAAATATTCTCTTTAATCAAAAGTCAAGATTTGATTTGTCATTAAATTATAATTAAAGATATCAAGAAACAAGACTAAGAATAATGTCAAACTTCTTTTAAAAAATAATTAACCTATCAATCTAAATAATCATGATAGCATAACTAAAATCTCATAAATATATTTAGTCAAACATAATTAAACTCAAAATCATGAATAAAATTGTTAAAGATATCATCTTTACAATCCCAATTAAATAAGACTAAAGAATAAAATACCTTTGATGATACAAATACTCAAACTCTTGAATTCGTTGATCTTCCTTCTCTAAAAGCTTGAAATAATTTCCCAATAACGGTATATTTCTTCTCTTGATTGTTGCTACAATTTGGGTGATATTTGCTCAAATTTTTGTACAAAACTTTATTCAAATGGGGCTTAAAATGATATAAATAGGTTACCAAATAACCTAGGAACATTTGGGATCGATGGATCTTGACTTGGTGGCTAGGAATATTAAAAAAAGATGGTGATTTAGTCCTTTTTTGGGTTCAAAGAAAATCATGTGCTTCTTTTAAGAAACTCTCACATGAAATGATACTGTCTAGCAAGCATAGAACATATCGGAGAATGACGCAAAATGGCATTATCCTAACAACACAATACTAAATTCTTCATGTTTGTTCCAAATTTGATACACGCAGCTCGATTTTTACGCTGACCCATCCCTCTTAGCTTAACACATCCATGAGCCTTTTGTGTACATCCACCTATGGTTTTTACATTTTCCACCAAATTTCTTCTTCAAAAAATTGTATAAACTCTCCAAATATTTATTCAACTATAAAATTACAAATATTGTCACAACAACAAAATATTTAAATATACTTGAGTCACAACGTTAATCAAAATCGTACAACTGGCACTTGAAATATGCGCACAATAACATAAGTGTAAATGTGTGTTTTAGAGAAAATTGAATAATGAAGAATTCTAACTAGATGATTTAGCAAATATATTAGATAAATCAAAATCAACTAGCAACCTTTGAACAATCAGTTTAAGCACAAGTTCAATAAAGGTAGCTTCCTTAAAGACTAATAATCAAACCAAGTAATTAGGATATGAGAAACACAAATATTTTATCCAACAATTCAATAACAAAATAAAAAAAGCTATAAGAATAGATGATCAAAATATCATAACTGATTAGGATAATCAATCAGTCAAACACAACTACCAATGTTTGATAGATTAACTAAATAAAGAAGCCTAAAGAACTATGATCTTATATTTACAAAACAAGAGACATATTAAGATGAAGAGAATAATGCTCTTTTGTGATTAAAAAAATTGTGAGCCAATGATTTGATTAAATAGATGAAATGAAACCCTAGGTCAATGATTAATTACAAAATTGTCCTTAAATGTATTTAGAAAGCTTTAAAACATAAGGATAATATAGTAAAATACTAATTGGCTTGATTAAAAATTAGGTTAAATTACAAACTTGGTTGCTCAATCGATCTAGACTTAGCTCGATCGATCTAGTTAAGCTCGATCGATCGTTTATGAATGGTTCGATCGATCTAGTTAAATATTGATTGCTCCATTGAAAAATAATTAATTTAGAAATAAGTGGATCGATCTAGTCATTAAAAATTAATTAAGCCAGTTTTAATTAAGCTCGATCCATCTAGTCACCACTCGATTGATCAAATGACCTATTTGAATAATGTTCCTATGAGTCTAATATGAAATCTAATATGCATGGAAATAGAGATATATTGAGATATGATTGTTGAGGCTCGATAGTTTCTTCAGCTTGAAAATATTATTGAAAGACATACCTAGAAACAAATATTACATACAAATATTTTGTTCAAAATTATTGCCAATACTCACAAACCTTACATTCTCCCCTTTTGAAATATTTGTGTGAAAAAACTTCTATCTCACTACATAACGCTCATTGGAAAAATAAAAGCTTTACATAATGGAACTATTATATGATTCGGTGAAACCATCTTTGCTTGAATCTTAAAAGCTCATGTATACACTGAAAAATAAAAACATAACTTGTCTTGAAAGACTTATTATTTATTAGTTCAGTGTATATAACAATATGAAAATGAAGAATATTTATAAGAGTGAGTAATCAAAAGATAAAAATAAAAAAGAAAACCCCCCTATGTTTAGTATCTCTAAAAAGGATTTTCAAAGTAAGTATCCCCCAAAGTTAGCTCTCTCCTTTTTGTAAGTGTTCAATTAATGTTCCAAATTTTCTCCCTTTTTTTCATACAAATAAATAATATAATCATAAAGCAATGACAATAGGTTGAGGAAGTAAGCATTGTATTTAATGATTGAAAAGAGGAGTACACATTCCTAAAATCTCAAAATAGACAGCTATAAGCAATATGTTTTCCAAAAATTAATAAACTCCCCCTAAGTTATATGACTTCTCTAAATAAATTAGAATAAAACAAAATTTATAAAAATTGATATATATATATAATTAAATGTTTTTTTGAATTGATGTAGTACACTTATCTTAATATGACTACAATAGTACACACAAATGATGAAATTAGTTTTGTTCAAAGTGTGACTTTCCATTAATAACATAAATTTATATAGACAAGACACTCAAACATACTAACACATATGGTGACATATGATAATCATCAAAAGTAAAATGTGTGTTGGAATTGCAATAGGATGTTAATTTGTTCATTAATTTATGATCAGTTATGAAAGATTTGAAGAAAATAGTATCTCCTATCATGAAAAAATTAAAGTTGAATTCATACTATCACAAAATAATATTTTACTTACCAAGAGAGGCCTTACATAACTTTTTCATTTTTTTTGTATTCTATTTTTTGTATTTTTTGTGAGGGATTAGTTATTTATTTTCTTTTTGTATAACCATTTGTGGCACTTTCTTTATGTTCATGCAAAATCTATTGTATTTTTATTTTCCTTAAATATTATTATTATTATTATTATAAGAAAATATGCAGAGCTAAAAATCTAGTATATGACTTTTACACTAGTTGTGAGACAACCCTCTCCATTCACTATGGTAGCTTCACATATCATAATAGATAGCCCTCTTAAACTAGATGTCTCTCTATGGTAGCATTTTAGAAAATGAAAGATAGATCTAAAAAATCATTGCAGTTAAGGTTAGATAATTCCTTGGAATCCCACAAAATCAATTATTAGCTTCAAGCATGATAAACATATGTGTACAGTGAATGTGTGAGTAGGTTTATGTCAATATCGATCACCAGATGTGAAAAATATGTAAATATATAAGTCAAAACATCCATTTGTATAATTTATAGCTAATCAAAATAAATATGAATGAAGTACGTAATGATCATGTCAATATTAAAGAATGTCTACTTGCCTCCTTTTTATTTTATTTTCTTTTCTTTTTTGAAACAATAAAGACTGACAGTGAAGTGACTGGAAAGAGACAATCTTTTCTAACCCAAATTTCTTGAATTTTGGTTTCTTTATATCTTTGGGTTGGAAATCAACTACCTTAGTTGTCATTGACATATTATTGGACTTCTCATTAGATTTTTCATTCATCTTAAATGAAGATGCAACACGCATAGTAGGATGATGATAATTTTTCATAGAATTAAATGAAATGAATTTCACTTTCCACTTTAAGCCAACAATTTCATGCTTTCTAGTAGGAATTTTGAACATGTTATCATAATTTCCATTCATCCTAGAATATGAAACAACATGCATAGATGGATAATGGTTATGAGTCCTACTATGTGAAGTATTGAAAGTATTAATACATTTAGGAGTCTAACCTTTAACTTAATATGATATTTTATACAACAATGATGATAGATGATGAGTGCTCAAAAAGCACTAAAATTACCATGATTTTATGCACATTAATTGATTAAAAATATATATATTTATATGTTTTATCATATATTTATCTAAATTTGTCTTTTTCGGAATCACGGGTATTTTTATTGTTTTTCAAGTATTTTGGCTTAAAAACGTAACTTAAAAACTCAAAGAGGAATACTGGAAGCAATACATCACAAATATATTAATAAATAAATGGGAAAAGGTCAACAAATATGGAAAAATTGGACAAAATGGGTCAAAAAGGTCAAAAAGGAGAAAATCGTGTCATGGCGCCAACTTGGCGTTGGTACTATTCATCCGTAAAGGCTGCCTTGGTAGTCTGTTCATCCGCCCAAGCTTGTGTACTGGTCTTGTTCATCCATGTTTTTACATTTTTTTCTCTACTTTTTCTCTCCATCCTCACCTATAGATACCCCACTTCCCTTCACTTCTAAACACACCTCAAAACACATTCTCTTCTCTCTTTCTTTCTCTCATTTCTTAGTTTTCTTTAGTTTTTTTCTTAGTTTTCTTAGTTTTTAGCTTTTCTTAGTTAGTTTTTCTTAGTTTTAGAGTTCTTCCCTTTTTGGGAAGAATTAGTTATGTTTTTGTAATTTATTTGCTTTTCGATTCAATAAATGGGGGTGCAAGTTCCGCTTGGAGGTTTTCCAAAGAACGGGAATAGCATCAATCTTGTAAGGATTTTACTTTCTTTATAATTATTTTTTATGCTTTATTATTATATGTTATATTTAATTTGTCCGTGATTAAATTTAACTGTCTTTGTTGTTGTAAACATGATATAATAATAACGTTGTTATGCTTTGAAATATTAAATAGGTGAAAATCTCTAAAATGAATTGATTTTATTTTTATTCAAGATTTTATATTAAGAATGTTAGAGAGAAATATATTATTTTTCATTACAAACTTAAATCTGAAAATTAAATTTTAAGATTTAGTTATCCGGTCTGATTTAAAGTAGTGTTTTTTTATTTGTTGGTACAATCTCGGTAGTTAGAGTGAAGCTCTATTTCAAAAGTTTTTATAAGAATTATTATCTGAAAATGTATTGACAACATGTTTTCAGTAGTGGTTTTAAAACTTGAAAGTTAGTACTCGGATAATTAAATTCTTAGGTTTAATTTGGACACCTTGAATAAAGTTTAAACTGTCTAACCCCACCAAAGGTGGCATTTAAATGGTTCATTTTCAATCTCTTAGAAAAGGAATTAATTTAATTAATCAAATTAGTTATCAACCCCACCCATAGGTGTTAATTGATTTGTTTAGTTAACAAAAAATATCTAACCCCACCAAAGGTGGTATTCATACAAAAAAGGGAGAATCAATAAATATCAATTCATATCTTTAATAACCTAAATAATATGAGCAAGCATAATTAACTTAGTTATTATATCCATAAATACTCCACTATTATAAAAGATAAAATTTTCATAAATATTTATTGAATCTATGTTTATTTTTATGTAAGTAGATTAAAAACACAAAACCCAAAATATCGTGACAAGATGTTTAGGATTTAATTTCGTTTTTAAAAGTTTGAATAATAAATTAAAAATCACATACATTCCTTCCTTAGATCGACCTTGGGAGAATACTTATCATTTTCTACGAAAATGATTCATGCACTTGCAAGAGTGTTATAAATATAAAACCAAAGTATTGGTAGGATCGGCGATGCCGGTTTTCGCTCATCAATAGACAGGCATTAACCTAACAAATTTTTCAACCACAAGTGTAACTATTCTTTGTGTATATTGGGTAACATAAGGAGTAAGGTTAGAATGCCTTGTAGATGTGGTTTTTGATGTAGAAGGAATGTAGCTCTTATACTTATAACCAATGTGTTAGGTTTATGTTAGTATTGAAGATATTCATCAAACTAAATTTTTAACTGTAATTTTAGTTTCTAGGTATGCCTTAGATGAATATTTTAAGCCATAGAACCTATTATACCTTAACGATCACATATAAGGTATATTTCTATTCCCATGCATGTTAGATTGCATATTAGACACAATAGAAGAAATATGAATTTGAGCCACTCGTTCGATCGAGTGTATACTAGATCGATCGATTAATAAACCTAATTAATTTAATTTTAATAAATGACTAGAATGATCTAGGGATATACTCGATTGATCCACTTTTTTCTAAATATTGGTTAAACATATTTTGGATTGATCGAGTGGATGTTCGATCGATCGAGCAACTAGTTACTAATTTTAAAATATATTTTTAATATGAATTGCATTGATTTTTTGTAGTATTTTCCTTATTCCTTAAACATGTTTTAACTTATTTTATGAATAATATAGTGATTATAATTTAACTTATTGTATTTCAAAATATTCTATAAATATAAAGTTAAGCACACTTTTAGAAACAACCACACAAGAGCTATTGTGCTTATTTTCTTCATCTTTTATTCTTTCTCTTGTTTTGCAATTACAAGATCATAAATTTTTAGGCTTCTTTATTTAGTTAATATATCAAACATTAAAAGTTGTGTTTGTTCTTTATTTAGTTAATATATCAAACATTAAAAGTTGTGTTTGTTCTTTATTTAGTTAATATATCAAACATTAAAAGTTGTGTTTGATTAATTAATAAGTCTAATTATTTTATGATATTTTGATCATATGTTCCTATAACTTCTTCTTTATTTTTGTTCTTGAATTGTTGGATCAAATAATTATATATGTCAAATAATTATCTGGTTTGATTATTAATCTTTAAAGAAGTTATATTTATCGAACTTGTGCTTAAACTAATTATTTTCAATTGATCTAAAATTTTGTTAAATTAATTAGTTAGGGTTGTTCATTATTAAATCTGCTATAGGACATAAACTTGCACTTGTGTTTATATTCTAATCGTTCATGTTACAATAGTGCACATTTGATTAACTCTTGGGCCTCAAATTTTTCGAAATGCTGGTCAGGATCCGAATGCCTATATTACAAAGACAGTGATCAAAGTAGTGGCTTGTGAGTAGATTACTTGGGAGTATTACCTAGGTAGGTGGTTTGAGTCCTATCCTTGTAACTAGATACTTATTTTTCATAGTGGATAGTTAGGTGGTCCAATGGTATGGTGGACTGATGGTTTTCCTCATAGCTCATTAGTGTGGCCTAGGTTCTTTCCACCTAAAAATAGGTGTATTGATATTTTTACTTTCGCATTACTTTACGTATATGTGATTGGTTGTTTGGTCACTTATGAATTTTTGATTTACCATACCTTTGATGACTTTATATTTAGATCTATAACTAAATACTTTCGCTTGGTATCATAGCGATCACTAGATACACTTTGTGTGCCTAGAACCTTGTTATGGATAATTTAAGATAGGGTTCGTCTATAACCCATACATCTTTCTTTGATGGGTCCAATTACCTCTATAAAAAAGCTCATATTAGAGTCTTTCTAGAATCTATATATGAAAGTGTTTGGAACTCTGTTCTTTATGGTTGGGAACCACCTACTGTTACTAAAGATAATATTGTTACTCCTAAACCTAGGAAATGTTGGAAAAATAATGATAAAATTGGTAGTAAATTTAATCAAATAGGTATAAATGCTATATTTAGTGTTGTATCTACTAATCAATTTCATCGTATTTCTCATGTTGAAAATGCTAAGCATGCTTGGGATATTTTGGAGGTAACCTATAAGGCCACCTCACTAGTTAAAAGAATAAAAAATTGCATGCTTGGTAATCAATTTGAAAATATTAGGATGAAATAAGATGAGACTTTTTCTAATTCTATTCTTGAATATGTGATATTACTAACACCTATACCAATCTTGGAGTGAAAATTGATGATTTTAGAATAGCTAGGAAGATTCTTAGCTCACTACAAAATAGCTTCCATGTAAAGGTCACTATAACTAATGAAGGCAAGGATGTAGACAACATCAAAATAGAATAACTTGTAGGATTACTTCAAACCTATGAGATGAGCTTTCCACTACCTCTAATGAATAAGGGTGTTGCTTTCAAAACTACTATTATTGAAGTAGGTGACAACGAACATGCAGAACTAGCACTCTTGACCAAAAGACTTAATAGGATCTTCAACAGAAAGAATACTCAAAACAAAGCTCAACCAAACCATCAAAAGGATCATAATTAAATAGAAATAAAACGTGTAACTTCTTATGGTAAGAAACCTAAACTCACTAGACCTCAATTCTTGAATGTATGGGTTTTTGTAGTAGATTGTGAAAATTAAAAGGAAGAGCTTCGAGTACCACATTTATTGACTCTAAAAGAAACAAAGATAATCAAGCTGAACCATAAAATTGTGACATAAACCTCCTAGCATTTGCGGCAAAATCTAGTGGACACTCCAATAAGTCTGATATTGATTCAACCAATGAGAAAAATGACATTGAAATTTTACTTAAATGTTTTAATGTCATTGATATTAATGATGTGTTTAGAGAGTTCATAATACACAAAATAGATAAAGAAAAGTTGCTTGCAGAAGTAATTAGACTTAATGAAAAACTTAAATCATTTAAAGCAAGTCATCATTACTTGAATAGGATAATATTAATCTGTATGAACATTATAATGCTTTGAATTCAAATATTGCCAGTTTAGAAGAAGAGAAACAAATTCTGGTGCAGAAACTTGAACAATCAAAATAAGCTATATGGAGGATAACAATTGGAGCTAAAAGGTTGAACAAAGTTTTAGAGTATGAAAAGCCAATTGGAACAATAGAGGGATATGATATGTAGACGAGTATACTACGTGATCTTCATTAAAACCAACTGAATTTGTCAAACCTTCAAACATGTCATCCTTACATGATACATATGAAAATTGGTTATAAAATTGAGAGCTCCACCCCTTCAACATCGAAAACCACATATTATAACAATGCCTTTTGTGCTACATATTACGAAAATAATTTTAATCATTCATACATATATGTTGCATCTCGACCAATGATTAAAAAGAATAATAATAAAGGAAAAAATATGGATAAACCTAAGAAAAAGTCAAATTCAACTAAGACTATTAATTCCAAACCAAAAATATAAAGAAACCAAAATCTAAGAAAATTTGGATTAGGACATATACTATGTTTCCATCAATTTGATTGTCTCTGCTTCACCTAGGAATTATAATTCTATGCTTGGTTGATCCTAGATGAGTCTTTTAGTTTGATTAGTTAAAATAATATTTTGGATTTTGAATTTAGTAGTTTGATTATTAATTTTAATTTTAGGTTATTTAAATTTTGTCATTAAAATTAAAAAATAAAAAAAATTCAAAAAAATTAAGGTTAGTAGAATTGTTCTAATAATGAAATAAACTCAAATACTATTTTGGAACAGAATAATAAATATTTTTTAAAATCTGGTTTATTTTGATTAATTATTTATTGTGTAATTGAGGATCTTGTTCTATGCATCTATGTTTTTTGTTAGTATGGTAATCAATGTTAATAAGAACTCACTCACACACTCACTGAATACATAAGTATGTCATGCTTGAAATTCATAATTAGTTATGTTAGATTCTGGGATTTAATATAACCTTGATTCCAAAAACTACGATTGGACTCTATCTTTTACTATATAAAATATCATTATAGAGAAATACCTAATTTTAATAGGGATACCTACTGTGATGTGTGAAAGCTACCACAGTTAGAGGATAGGGTTATCTCATAAGTAGTGTGAAACTTATCATACTAGGTTTATTGGCTTTTGCATATTTTCTAAAACAAATCGTGTTGATGCACAAAAAGAAATAGCAACAAATGGTTATGCAAAAGGGAAGATATATAGCCATTCCCACTAAGAAAATAAATATGAAAAATATTGAGAGGGAATACAAAAAATAAATTAAAGCTCTCTCTTAGTAAATAATGTTTTTTATGTGAAAGTATGATGTTAACTGAAATTTTTGCATGATTTATGATACTCTTTATTTTAAATTTCTCATAACTAATTATAAATAGACAAATTGATATATTATCGTAATTCAACATTTATTTCATTGTGAGTAATTGTCAAAAAATATATGTGTGCTTAATCAGAATACTTGTGCATGTCATGAATAGTCTATTTTTGTTAAAGAATGATTTTTGATTCCAAAATTAATTATTTGAGTGATGTTGGTATTTGAATAAATCTACTACCTTTACTCAAAAAAACTATAAAAAGAAAATAAAAATTAAAATAGATTGTTAATTTTTGTGTTTTTTGTTTCTTTAAATGATTTTAGGATTATTGGAGATTTATACGACTTAAAGGGACTTTTTGTATTTTTAAAAAAATTTGAAGATCAATCGATCGAGTATAACTAGATCAATTGAGAATTGAATATCGATCAATCAACACCTTCTTGATCGATTGAGATTATACATTTTAAATATCCTTCTTCTTTTTTCTTCCCTCCCCCATGCAAACCCTACTTCCACTCTTGGCCATTTTTCAATTATCATTCCAAATCTTCCCAAAATCAATTTTTTATCCTTAAATCACTCAAAAGTGATTGCTAAAAACTTCTCTAGCACTAGTCACTTCAAAAAATGACTAATTCATACAGAAATTTGAAAAATCCTAATACTCACTTTCCAATATTTTCCCATGAAATGAACACCACCTATGTGATTCTTTTATGTTTTTTCCTTCCTACATTACTACGGGATTGTGGTTTTGCAAGGTTTTTAGGAATTTTGAGCTATTTGGGTAATTTTAAGATTTAGAGGTATTTTGGTAATTTTAGGCTTCTGTTCGGGTTTTCTACAAATGATAGCATGGCAACATGAACTACCTCCAAGTGCTCTCGCTCCTTTATCAACCCATTAGTAGAATGAGGAATTTGAATTGAGGTATAATATTTCCTTCTCTCGATGCTCTATTTCAATGAACGTAAAATTATCTGGACAAATTTCCATGAAGTTAGGATACCTGAATCCATTAGGGCTCTTGGATGGGTATCCTTGTTCATCCCTATTAAGTTGTGTTTCCTAGATTTTATATGATAATTATATGCCAATATTTATTCTCACATTTGTAACCATGGGCCAATGAGTTATAAAATTTTTGTTAGAAATAAAACAATTGATATCTAGCCTATAAGATCATTAAGTTCTTAGCCATCATAAACATAGGTGACCCCGAATTTAAGTTTAATTGGTTTAGTATAACCATTGCTGAATTATTGACTAAACTTTCAAGTTCACCTAATTCTAGTTTTAGCACTAAGAGATTATTTATTCCCGATGAATTCACACCCTTCTATTGCGTGTTGAATAAAATGATTTGTGCTAACCTCCTACCTTCCAAGCATTCAGCTGAGATTGGTCTCCAACATGAAAAAAATCTTATACTACATTGAAAAAGGAATTAATTTTGATGTTGGATCACTCATACAGGACAAGATTATTAACCAATCTCAAGTCACCAACCCAAGACTCGAACTACCCTATGCATGCATTATCATCCAACTGATTCTGGCTATTGTTGTACAACAAATAGGGGAATCTAACAATGTTAAATTAATGATTATTTTTGGAAAGAAAACACTCTTAAAATCATCTAATCAAGCTACAAAGGGTCAAAGTCCCATTGTTGCAGAGACACTGGAGCTGGTACTAGCTGCAGAGGAGTTAGAGATGATTTTTTTTGGGATGATGATATGGAGTATTTGTTCAGACCTTCCCCTTCTCACAATGAAATATTTCAAAATGATTTTACACTACTACAAGAATGGGCTTTTAAGTCAGTTAGGTGAACCAACTTAAAACGAGGGGACTTAAAATTTAAAGTCAGTTCAAACTGTAAATTAACTTAAAATTTTATATTTTTTTAACATATTTTGCACATTTGCTACTATCCTCACTACCTTTTTTCGAGAAACTAATAGCAGAAAAAACCAAAATAAATAAATTAATTTCTTGAGAATTAAATTTATTATAAAAAAGTAATTTATATACAATAAATATATATGTTTAAATTAAATTACAAATAAAGTGATGACACCTTTTTTGTCATGGATTTTGTGATATTCTCACTTTATTTTAGGAAGAGAAAGCTTAGTTTCTTGCTTAGAATCACCAGCAATATCCCATTCATAATGACCAGGGAATTCTCCAATTAGATGAGATAGAGTTTGGGCAAAAAAACAGGTCCAAAAAACAATTCATTCCGCTAAACATCCATCAAACTACCCAAACTTCAAATATATAGGAATAGAGAAATTAAAGCATTAAAAAAATTATAATGATTTTGTCCTATGCTTTTCAATATCATTATATTTTTCTCCTGATTCTTCTTATGATGTTATAATTTGAAGCATATGTTCCACCCATTCTTCTAGTAAATCCTCACAAATTTGCATAACATAGTCAGATTTGTTCCAACCAAAGAACTACATGTATTTAAATTCAAAATAAGAATGTATTATCATGAATTCAAAAAAATATCTTATATATGTTAAAAAAAGTATATTATTTAAAGAGATTACCACATCTTTAATTATAATATTGATATTTAAGGTGATTTCACTCATAAATTTCATGACATAGTAACCACACATGACTCCATCCTTTTGTTATGGAACCTACAAAAAACAAGTGTACATGATTTTCCATAATTGAACATCTTTATTATTCAATATTTAAATTCATTAAATTATTAATATTCTTTTGTACATACCATAACTTTGTCTCATATAAGCTTATGTGATTTTTTAAGGAAAATGGCCCTACTCTTGTTCCACAACTTCCATGACCTATAAAAATTTAAAACAATTAATTTTTTTTAAATATTAAAAAGAACAATAAATAACTAACTATAACTCTTACATTTCAAAAACTGCTTTTGTGTCTTTACTCAATTCTATGTAAGCTGAGTCACAGTACCAAACATAATTGCCATATAGATAAATTATTATCAGCATCCAATGATCTTAGCCTTGTTCAAAATTTAGTGGCCAAGAGAATATCAACTTCTAATTCCTATTACGTGTTAATGCCCTATCATATAATTATTTAGCTCTGATGCTAACATCATGCTCTTGATATTGATTGACACATGATGAATCATAGAACATTGCTAAATGTGATAGTTGATTAGCTTGAAGTCAATAATTAACGACCCTATGAAAGTAGATTTATTAGCGCACTATTTTACTTAATATTTACTTTTTTTCAATAAATATTATTTTTTTGGGCTATAAATATTAAAATATAAACTCTTTAGTGAAAAAGGGCTAAAATATAAATTTTGGGATTTTTATGGAATTTTTATGAAGTTTAAATGCAAGGCCAATCAGAAGCTGCCACATGGCCTACCACGCAAGTAAAAGAGTAGACTAGGAAAGCCACGTTGATGCCACACAAGTAGGGACAAGGAATCATATATTGCCACGTGTGAGGAGTGAAGTAGCATGTGCCACATGTCATCATGGCATTAAATCCGAGTTTGGAGAGTGGTCAAACCTTCATGTTGTGTGTCATCATGTGATTGCTCCCTGTGGTCCATCTATGGTGGTAACTTAGCATGCATTAACTCGAACTGGTCTCCCCTACCACACATCATGCTCTAAATTTTCTAGTGAATTCTGTGTACCACGTGTCGCGTTGTAATTTCTTTTACTTTTTCTTTATTTATTAATTTTTTTAACTTTAATTTATTTATTTGGTTGTTTATTTATTTTTTAATTTTATTTAGACATCTCCTTTAGTATTGTAGAAATATAGTTGAGTTTATTGCATGAGTACAGTTTGTAAGGGAGAAATCTTACCTTTAGATCTTGAAATTTAGAGTACTTTGAGGTCAACAAAGAAATAACAAGTTGTCACCCAAGAGAAAAAAATTAGCTAATCCATTAGATATAAACAATCATGAGCTAAACTTGAACAATCAAATGCTTTTCATGGATGATAGACATTGAGCTATGAATGAATATGAAATTCCTACGTTGGAAGGGCTTAATCCAAGTATTACAAGACTAAACATTCAAGCTAATCAGTTTGAGTTAAAGCCAGTGATGTTTCAAATGCTACAAACAGTTGGACAATTCAGTAGATTACCAATAGAGGATCCTTATCTTTATTTCAAATTGTTTATTGAAGTTGTAGATTCATTAATTTTAGTGGTGTGACCGAGGAGGCATTTAGGCTGAGATTATTCCCTTACTCTTTATGAGACCATACTCGAGCTTGACTAAACTCTTTGCCACCTGATTCCATTACAACTTGGAATAGTTTGGTGGAGAAATTTTTGATGAAATACTTCCCAACATTAAGGAATTCCAAGCATAGGAATGACATTACTTCCTACCAACAATACGAAGGAGAATCTTTATATGAAGCATGTGAAAGATTTAAGGAATTGCTAAGGAAATGTCCTCATCATGGTATTCCTTCTTAGATTCAAATGGAAACTTTTTACAATGATTTTAATGCTCAAACAAGAACTATTGTTGATGCATATGCTAATGGAGTTTTGCTAGCCAAATCTTACAATCAAACTTATGATTTACTTGAGAAAATGGCTAGCAATAATTATCAATGGCCAATGGATAGAATGATAACCACAAAAAGAGTAGCTAGAGTGCATAAGGCAAATGATATCACATAACTTACAACTCAAGTGTCATCTATAGTTAATATTTTAAAGGCTCAAAACTTTCCAGCGAGTATAAACCAAGTCCAAGATTCAAGAGTGTTATGTGTGTTTTGTGAAGGAGCTTATTTGTTTGATAATATTCCAAATAATCCTGAATCTGTATGTTATGTAGGTAATTTGAATCAAAACAATAATCCATACTCAAACGCATATAACCCAGGATGGAGACAACATCCAAATTTCTGTTAGAATAATAATAGTTAAGGTGGTAATCAATTCAACCATCAATCATTTCCACCACCTAGTTTTCAACAACCACAATAATCACAAGCCCAAGAAAAGAAGCCACCTATTGAGGACAATAAAAATGCCTTAATGGGGATGATGAAAGACTTTATCCAATCAGTAAATATTAAAGTGTCAACATAAAAGGCTTCAATTTGAAATTTGGAGAACCAAATGGGGAACTCGTTCAGGCTATAAGTTAAAGGCCTCAAGGTAACCTTCCAAGTGATACGATTATAAAACCATGAAGAGAAGGTAAGGACCAGTGCAACACCATAGCCTTGAAGAGTGGTAAAAATTTAGAATAGGAACATAAGACTGAAAAGGATGAGGAGATATAGGAAACTAACAAGGATGAGGAGGAACTAATGGATAAAGAGAGCACTGAAAAGGAAATGATTCAGTGAAAGAAAAACAACCTTTACAAACCCACTATTCCTTTCCCTCAAAGATGCAAAAGCAAAAGTCAGATATAGAGTTTTCTAAATTTTTGGAAGTTTTTAAGAAGCTATACATAAACATACCATTTGTAGAGGCACTTGAAAACATTTTATCTTATAACAAATTCATGAAGGATATACTATCAAAGGAAAGAAGGCTTGGAGATAATGAAGTAATAACCTTGACTGGAGGTTATAGCACCATCCTTGATAGAAAACTACCACAAAACTAAAAGATCCAGGTATTTTTGGCATCCCTTACACTATTGGGAACTTCCATTTTGGCAAGGCACTATGTGATTTAGGTTCTAGCATTAACTTCATATCATTATCAGTCTTCTAGAGATTGGGGGTTGGTAAAGCTAAACCCACTTCAATAACATTAAAGATTGTAGACATGTCAATTAAAAGAACCTGGAATGTGGTAAAAGATATGATAGTAAAAGTAGACAAATTCATCTTTCTAGTAGACATGGAAGAGGACCATGACATTCCTATCATAATTGGTCATCCATTCTTAGCAATCAGAAGAGTACTCATTGATGTACAAAAAGGTGAACTTACAATGAAAGTCCAAGATGAACAAGTAATTTAAAGTTTTTAAAGCATCAGAACCCACTAATATTGATAATATTAATGAATGCTTAAGGATAAATGTCACAGATTGTGGGACAATGTAAAAGTATATGTTGAGTCTCCCACACTTAAGAATTTTACACATGATGCTATGAACAAGGACCTAAACTCTCTAGAATACAACTCAACTTGTTTTAACTTTAAAAGTATGGAATTCAAGTTGATATTATAGACTATGTGAACTTTTTAGACAATAATGGAAACTTTTATGATAGGATCTAAGCTCAAACCATCAATTGAATGGCCAACAAGTTTAGACCTCACACTTTTACCTTCCCATCTAAAGTGAAAGAGTCCAATAAAGAGGTGAAAAAGATGTTGGAAATATATAAATTGGATGAGTCAAGGTGAAGTGCTTATAAGAATGTCAAAAAGTTCAAAAGGAAAACAAAAATATGACAAGAGAAGAGAATTGAGTACCGTGTTTTCTATCCAGAGCATAAGGTATCTTTGAACAAATCAAGACTGAAATTGCTTCTAGGCAAACTCAAAAGTATATGGACACAAAGGAATATGCCTTAGGACTTGATTTGACCATCTAGTCAAGGACGTTAAACGTGATTCTAGTTGGGTGGAAACCCAACGTTATTTTACATATATTTTCATATTTTTTGTTTTGTAAGTGAATAAATGTTGAAAGTAATGGCATAACAAGATTGTACATTTCAACGACAAATACGGTATGCCAAGACTAAGGGAGTTTTCTTTCCATTTACCTTTTCATATTTATATGTTCATATTGGGGAGAATGTGTAATTTAGTTTTGGGGAGGAAACTTTATTCTCTATATTAGTATTTACTGTACATTTTCAAGTTTTTAGGGAATTGTTTTTAATTGTTAGGATGTTTTTAATCATGATTTGGGTAAAAATTGATAAATATATGGAAACTAAATGCATGCATGCTTGATATGAAACATATGACCTCAATGAAAAAAATTGGTTGTCATGACTTGGATAAGGAATGTAACATATTTGTTAAGATATTTACATTAATCATGTGATATGCTTGCTAGTTTTGATTGGATTGATTCAAATTCTTATGCACAAGTTCATGATTGATTTTGGTATTCTTATTGGGAGAAAATTTGTAGTCAGTTATATGAGTTGATAAGATCTACTAGGTTTTAAAATCTATTTGATCATCTCTTGAGGCAAAATTCTAAATAGTATTTAGCAAGAGAAATGATTTTGGCCTTATTTGGATCGATTGAGAATTTCAAGCTAACCATTGTTAATATCTATAGTCTACCATTTGAGACTATCAACGAACATTTCATATCTTTAAGCCACATTTTATGCCTAACTAATAAGAATTACCTTTTATCCTTGAACCTTTAGCTACTATGAAAACAAACAAAAATGCAATCATTTGTTATGCTATATAGTAAGGTGAAATGTAATGCACCCAAAAAAAGGGACCAAAACAAAAAAGCAAAACTCACAACGCAATTATCCCTCTAAAGAAAAAGAAAATAGAATTGAAAATAAGTTTGGGTGTTATGATGTTACAAAAAAAAACGAAGAGAAAAGAGATGTGGAATAAAATAATATGAAAAGAATGACAAAAGTGGATGCACTAAAATATCAAGTTAAAGCAAAATTGTAGTTAAAAAGTGCATGGTGAACAAAAAGAAAGCTAAGGTTTGGAAAGCGCCTAAATGTCTTCATTTATTGGCCTCCTACCTAAGTTTTACATTACAACCATATAAAGTTCTTATTGATCTTGAGCTAAGTGCATATTTATATTAGTGGAGAGGGATTTGAAAAATAAACTTATGATACTTATTCTAAGATTGAATTTATTAGCATGCTCATATAGGTTGATTTCATAAGTGCATTGAATGATATCATGTGCACCACACACACACGAATCAATTTAGAAAAAAATGTGTATATCCTTGTATTGATGGAACATTAATTGATGAAAATGTGAACCTCCTTATCATATGATTGTACGAATTTTGAGAGTGATAGTTTTCATGAAATATGCATGTACTAATAGAAGTAGAATCATTAGCGCATTGTTTTACTTAATATTTACTTTTTTGTTCAATAAATAGTAATTTTGGGGATGATATTATTAAAATATAATTTTTTTTAGTAAAAAGGGGGGAAATATATTTTTTTGGGATTTACTAGATTTTTTATTTATTTTTTATAAGTTTTTAACGCAAGGCCAATCTGAAGTTTCCACGTGGCCCGCTACGTAAGTAAAGGAGCTGACTGGGTAAAAAAAATAGACAATATATAAGCAGGGATAACGAATCATAGATTTCCATGTGTGAGAAGTGAAGTAACACGTGCAATGTGTCAACAAAGCATTCAATCTGAGTTTGAAAAGTGATCAAACCTGCACGCAACGCGTTGTCATGTGATTGCTATCTATATTCCACTTGTGTGCTATGCCATCAGTTACCTTGAATCATATTGCACTGCATGGCACTAACTTAACATGCGTTAACTCAAACCAATCTCCCTTGCCACTCGTCACACTCTAATTTTCCAAATGAATTTTGTGTGCCATATGTCGCATTGTGATTGGTTGACGTTGATTTGCTTATTTTGAACTCAACCTTTGATCTGAAGATTATCTGACGATCCAAATTGCACCTAAACTATATTTAAGCCCTTAATTACCTTATAAACCCTAATTAGCTGCCAATAGCATAATTTTGGTCAATTTTTTGAGCTAAGAAGAGAAAAAAACATAGAAAAATTAAAAAAAGGGATATAATTTTGGTGGAGATTCAAAAGGAGATTGATATTACAATTCAAGAGATTGATTGTATTTCTTCTTCTACGCTTTTGTTTTATCAATTTTTGTCTTTCTTTATGAAAAATATGAGCTTTATGGACAGAATTATGTGTAGTTAATATATTAATCTAGGAATCTTATGAACCCAATTTTTCACAATGTGATGATCTAATATTTTACCTTAATTATAATTATAATTTAATTATATTATTTAATCTGATTTTTATGCTATTAATTGTTTGGCCAACAATTTATCTATAGAGGCAATTAAATAGTTTTGAGAGAATTATTTAATTGTTTGTCTTAATTATATAACATGCACAGTTTCTAGACAGAGATGTATGATTTTTATGTATGTGATCCATAATTGATGAACTTAATGAGTAATATGAAATTTAGTTGGCATGAGAGTAATTAAATTAATTATATATGGTGTATGGACAATGATTGATCAATTACTATTCACCAATAATTTGGCAAATATTGATTATGAATCATTCGATTATCACTCAATTGTTGTACCGTTCCAATAGCAACACAGTCCATAGATGATGGATGTTTCAACAAACATTTCATATTCTGCAAAACTTTTAAGCATTATATGTAATAAACAATAAAAATAATAGACTATCAATATAAGCTTTAAATCTTACCACAAAATTATTCATCAAATAGAGGAAGACTCTCATGTGGGGTAGCTATTGGAAGGAAATTCTCATCAAAACATTCATCATGTGATGGATGGTAAAAATGGACATATTTCTTTGAAGATATTGAACCACTACCTAATTGCATCTGCATTCCTGGCATAAATAGAGGACAAATAGGATGATTATATCCTATAGAGGATATAGGTGGGGTGCCATGAGATTGCATATGTGCCATGGCTAGCATGGATGGTGTCATGACTGGCATGGATGGTGGCATGGCTAGAATGAATAGTGGCATGCTTGGTCAATGAGCCATGCCCTGATTGTAGTATGGTTCCATGTCTGACATGTGATGTGATTGATGTTTCTTTAAAGTGGAAATCTCACTTAACATTAAAGCCTTAAAGGAATTCAATTCTTCTTCATTTTTATAGTACTTCTCCTTACTGACCATCTATAACCAGGATGTTCACATCTAAATTCACAATATATATCAATATACAAAAATCATAAGAACTTTGTATCAAATTAAATTACTAACCAACATATTGAGTTGTTCTCATCCTCGTTTATTCATTGGTCCTGACTTTTTTGTTTTAGGGGTCTTTATTTCTATATAAAATTCAGATTGGGTAACTGATCTACCCAATTCATCTTCCTACATAAATTAAATAAATTTTTTAAGCATGACATCAACTTAAATTTGAGAAAAATAAATACAAAAAATTATAAATTAACAACTTAAAATACCATTTTTGTCTAACTTCGAGATTTGGTGACCTTCTATTATGGTTAGGAAGAATAATCTGGATTTGTATATTCTGATGTCCTTCCCTAATAATTTGAAATCCATTCATACGTCTATAATCCACAAAGTCTTTCCATACTTAGGGTTCACTCTAGGGGTGTTCTTAAGGGATTTTGTATAGTTCTTGTTCATTAAGTGGTTCCAAGTATGGAAACATATAATTTTTGGCCAATTTGGAAGTTTTGTATTTCTTCCATGCCTTATTTACAATCTTTTAACACTTGTTCTTCCAATTATCAGGGATTTTAAAACGATTTTGTAAAAAACACAATTTAGATGAGATATAATACAAAAAAAGATATAATATATGTAATTAATTATAAAAAAAGAGACTTACATAAATGGTTTTACATATCTTAAACTTTTCAGCATCATCAACCTTAGTCCAACCATTTTTATTGATTGGTATACTTGACTTCACAAGTCTACCAATAGAAGATTTCAATTGTTGGCCATTTTCTCCTAATGGATTATCAGTAGCATCAAATTGAATGGGTACTCTATCATATGGGTTAAGTGGAGCATCATGTATATTAGCCCAACCCTTTCTTTTCAAATTCCCCAATGGATCATTTGGATCTACAATCTTTGGTACCCTAAGATCCATGAAATATACGTAAACAATGATGAAATATAAATTAATTAACAATTTTAAGTTCAAATATATGAATAAGAGTTATTAGAATAATATAAAACATACAATATGTTTAATTAGGTTTTTGATCATATATATATATATTTATATATATATATATTCCTTCATAATCACTTCGAATCTATGATGACGAATCATCATCATCAACTAAATCATCATATGTATTAGGTAATTTTCTTGAGAAATAACTAATATTGGTAAATTTATCAAACATGTTATCATCTTCTAAAGCTTCACAATGGTAGAACTCTTTTTGTGGAGGTGTTAACACAATAGACCATCTTGTGTCAATTTGATCGCTCACGTAAAATACTTGTTTTGCATGAAGTGCTAACGTGAAAGGATCATTAGTGTAACTTATCTTGGATAAGTTTATGTGGGTAAATCTAAAATAATTTATTTTATATCCAACATTGACAACATCTTTGACCCAATCATACAAAAATACTATTTCATGGAAGACCTCATAATCGAGTTCCCAAATTTCTTGAATTACACCATAATATGTTCTATTAGAAAGTACACGATTACCATCTTTAGAACTAGCCAATTTCCTAGTTTGTACAACCATCTTCACACCATTATAAAGATTTACTCGGAAATTGTCCCTTGCTTGAGTCGTAAACCTCAAACCATTAATTGTGAAACCAGAATACGATTTGATATCGAATTTATGACCATGTGCAAGTCATTTTAAAGTTTTTGTTATTTTATGATTGAGTTTGTTGGGTTCAACTCGAATCTATGCATATAAAAACATGAAATGTGTTTAAAACAAAGTTTTAAAAATTATATGGAAGTACTAATGAATTCTTCTATGTGACACTTACATGGTTGTGAAACCAATTAAGAAGCTCTCACTTATGTTCATTGTACAACTATTTTTCTCCTCCTTTTTTTATAATGAGGATCGATCTTTAGTATGTTTAAATGCATTATGTAATGTTATTCAAGATATATCAATTAGGCGTCATTAATATTTAAATTAAAAATAATTTTATTTTAAATGAAAAGGTTGAACCCGTCATCACTTACTCTATGTACGTTTGTGCCTCATTATTATTTACCAAAATGATTCTGTGTAGTTTTTCCATCGAGTGCAATCAATAAAACATTTCTTAGTTCCATTGAGCATAGGGTTACCTACTTGGATCATGTGATTTTGTAAGAACAACTTATGAGTAGGATTCCCAATTTCTGTGAAACCACTAAAGTATTCAGAACAAAACTCAATGACCTATTTAGCAATGTAACATTCCATCATGCATACTTCAAGATGATTTATATTATTTACAAATCCTTTATGGACTAGCATGTATCTCTCAAAAGGATACATCCACCTTAAGTAAGCAAGATCACACAATTGAACCTCTCGAACTAAATGAACACACAAGTGAATCATTATATCAAAAAAAGAAGGAAAATATATTTTAAGTAGACACAAATTCTGTACATCTTTCTGTAAAGATTTTAACTCGCCAGTTGATATAGATTTCATGCATATTATATTGAAGAATTAAAAAAGAAGAATTATTAATAATAGAACATGTTTTGAAAGAATTGACCTAGTAGCAACTGGTAATAACTATTGTATTAAGATACAACAGTCATATGATTTCAATCCATAAAGCTTATTATCGGTGATCAACACAAAATTTCTTAAGTTGGATGAGTAACCATCAAGAATTTTCACACCCGCCAAACATTTACAAAACACATCATTCTCTTTTCTTGACATTGTCTATGATGCTGGTGGTAAGTATGTTCGATTCTTATCATTTTCCACCCTTTGTGGAAATTTAGGTTGTATGACCAATTTCTTTAAATCCAGTCTTGCTTTAACTTCATCCTTCGTTATTCTAGGTATATTAAGTAATATACCAATCAAGCTCTCATATACATTTTTCTCAATATGCATGACATCAAAGATGTTAAAAATGTGTAGGTCTTTCCAATAAGGTAATTCCCAAAATATTGATTTTTCATTCCAATAATCATGATCTACTGATTTAGTAACATTTTCCTTTTCATCCCTTTTATTAGTTGACCTCTTTCATTTCCATCTATCAGGGAGTATTCTTTTTTTCATCTTTCCATATCGTTTGAATGTCATACCATTCAACTGCCTTAATATTTCAACACCTTGAAAAGGTCTAGGTGCAGGATGATTATCTTCTTCACCATCGAATGTTTCTTTTAGTATCTAAACTTGTGTCCATATGGAAAAATCTTCTATGTCTTCTATAAGAGGTCTTTCTTTCATGAACAATATAAGTTGCAAATATGCCATCACTACAAATAGGCATCCCATATAACCTTTTGTTACATGTCCTAATAAGTTCCCATAGGCAAGAAAATCATTAATTGTCCTTAAAAGGATCCCCTCATGTTAAAGCAATCTTCTTTATATGCATCGTAAATATTTACACCATCATTCTACAACATCTTTAAATCATCTATAAGAGGCTACAAATATACATCAATATCAACTTCGGGTATTTTCGATCCTAAAATCAATAATGTTAACATAATGAATTTTCTTTTCATGTACAATAAGGAAGGAAGGTTATATGTTACCATAATTACTAGCCAACAACTATATCTACTACTAAGGGAATTGGTTAGATTAATTCCATCAGCAGCAATGGCAAGACGAAGATTATGTGGATCAGAAGCAAATTGAGGGCATAAATATAATTATCTACTACTTTCCAATTGGGAGAATCATAAGGATGATGTAGTATCCCATCATTAGATCGATTATCTAAATGCCAAAGAAACATCTTTGATGTCTCTTTACTTTTGAACAACCTTTGAATGCAAGGAATCGGAAGAAAGTACCAAAGAACCTTTATAGGCACACCTTTCTTAGGTGTTCTCTCATTTGTAGCATGCTTCCATCTCGATTCTTTACACACTAGACAATCATATAATGTCTTATATTCTTTTCTAAAAATAATGCAATCAATTGGATAAGCATGAATCTAATGATATTCCATGCCAAATCGACTAAGAGATTTATTCACTTCATACATTGAAGATGGAAATTCATTACACTCAGGAAATATATCTAATATTACATTTAGTAATTCTATGAATCCCTTGTTAGAAAAACCATTTTTTTCCTTCACATTGTACAATGAACAAATCCCAACATTTTAGTGTATTTCTTGCACTCTAGATACAACGGTTTTTCGGCATCTTCTAGAATATTTTTAAAGTATTTGGGATCATCATCCTCATGTAGTTCATCTTCAACAGAATGAAACATATTTTTTGTCTATACATTCTAATAATATGTATAGAATCCATTCACATTCTTATTTATCTCTTCCCTATGAGTATTATCAATATTTTTCTGTATGACAATACCAATATTTATAACTCAAAAGAATACCACTACGGATAAGTTGATACTTAACCTCATCAACATCATGAAATTTCTCATTTTTACATTTAACACATGGGCATCGAATCATACTAATTTCATTATTACTATATCTACGAGCAAATTCCAAGAAACTTTCAACTCTATAAATGTAGTCCTACTCAATTCTACACTTTGAAATCCAAGATTTGTCTATTTTCTAATAATGATATTGAGCATTTTAAATATGTATCCAACTAATAAATTTTAGATATTATTATATATGAATTCTCGAATTATTAGAATATCTATCAAAACATTATATAAAAATAAATATATAAAAACTAAACAATTAATAAACTCATAATAACATTAAAAAGTATATAATATTAACAATATATGATATATAATAATTTATATACAAATAAATGAATGAAATTAATAAAAATAAATAATTTATACATATAAATTATATATATTATTAATATTATATATTTGTTAATTATATGGGTTTTATGTATTTATTTTTATATATATTCTAATAATTAGGGAATTCATATATAATAATATCTAAAATATATTTGTTGGATACATATTTAATATGTTTAATGTCATTAATAGAAAATTGACAAATCTTAGAAGTCAAAGTGTAGAATTGCGCATGACTACATTTTTGGAGTTGAAAGTTTCCTGGAATTTGCTAGTAAAAATAGTAATAATGAAATTAGTATGATTCGATGCTCATGTGTTAAATGTAAAACTGAGAAATTTCATGATGTTAACGAGATTAAGTATCACTTTATTTGTAATGGTATTCTTTTGAGTTATAAATGACAGTATTAATACTTAAAATAAATCAAAAGTTGATAATCCCTTGGCCACTAAAGTTTGAACAAGGCTAAGATCATTGGATGCTGATAATAATTTATCTATAAGGCAATTATGTTTGGTACTGTGACTCAGCTTCCATAGAATTGAGTAAAGACACAAAAGCAATTATTGAAATGTAAGAGTTATAGTTAGCTATTTATTGTTCTTTGTAATATTTAATAAAGAATTAATTGTTTTAAACTTTGATAGGGCATGGAAGTTGTGGAACAAGAGTAGGGGCATTACCCTTAAAAAATCATATAAGCTTATATGGTACAACGTTATGGTATGTACAAGCAAATATTAATAATTTAATGAATTTTACTATTGAATAATAAAGATGTTCGAATATAGAAAACTATGTACACTTATTTTTGGTAGGTTCCACAACAAAATGATGGAGTCATGTATGATTACTTTGTCATGAAATTTATGAGCAAAATCACCTCAAATATCAACATTCCAATTAAAGATGTGGTAATATCTTTTACTAATATACTTTTATAACATATACAAGTAATTTTTTGTTAATTTAGGATATTACATTCTTATTTTGAAGTTAAATTAATATAGTTCTTTTGTTGGAACAAATTCGGCTATGATATGCAAACTTTTGAGAATTTATGTGAATAATTGGCAGAACACATGTTTCAGATTATTACATCTCAAGAAGAATCAGGAGAAGAATCTAATGATATTGAATAGTAAATGACAACACCATGGTAATTTTTTTAATGCTTTAGTTTCTCTATTCTTGTGTCTCTTGGGTTTGTTTTATGGATGTTTAGGGGAACAAATAGTTGTTTAGACCTGCTTTCCTGTCCATACTCCATCTCATCTCATTGGAAATTTCTATGCTCATTATGAATGGGACATTGTTGGCCATTCTAAGCAACAAACTAAACTTCTTTTCCCTGAAATAAAGTGAGAATATGACAAAAAAGGTGTTATCACTTTATTTGTAATTTGAGTTAAATATATATATATATATATATATATATATATATATTATATAAATTATTTTTTGTAATAAATTTAATTCTCAAGTAATTAATTAATATTTAATTTTTTAATAATTTGTACTATTTAAAAATCTTTTAAACATATTTTGCTTTTTATGCTATTATGTGATCGAAAATAGATAGTGGGGATAACAGAAAATGCATAAAATATGTTAATAATTTTATATCGGTTCAACCAGTGAACTAAAATTAAATTTAAAGTTGATTCACGTGCTGAACTGACTTTAAATTTTAAGTGTCCTTATTTTAAGTTGGTTAATAACCGACTTAGAAGCTTGAATTTGTAGTGGTGGTCCTTGACATTTGTCAATCAATACACTAATTTGGTTGCATCTGAATGTTTATATTTCTTATTTTTACTACATTTGAATACTTCTTCTATTTTTTTGATTTTCAATGTTAAGTGCATCATTTTTATTCATGTAACAGAAAGGAGGAGATAAAATTTGGTAACGAAAATTAATATATTCCTATAAAAAATCTTGCTAAAAATAAGAACAAAGGAATTTAAAAATTGAAACTTCAATTGATAAAATGGGATATTTATCTTAGGAAAAGATTGAAAAAGACTTTCAGAAATATTACACATAGGGAGAGTTTATACCTTCAAATGTTCTATATGTTACTCACTCCTTTGTATTTTATTCGCTTCATATTATTATATTACATTGAACTAATGAATAATGAATCTCTCATGATAAGTTGTTTGGTTGTTTACGTTTTTTTTTTGTTTTTTCAGTGTTTACATGAGGTTTCATGAATCAAACAAAAAGATGGTTTCACCGAATTATAGGATAACACCACTATGTAAAATTTAATTTTCCTATGAGCGTTATGTGGTGAAAGAGAGTTTTTGTCACACAAATATGCCAAAGGGGGAGAATGGTAGGTTTATGTTAGTATTGGTGATATTTATAAAATAAAATATGTAATTGTAATTTTAGTTTCTAAATGTGTCTTAGAAGAATATTTCAAGCTGTAGAAACTATCATATCTCAATAATCATATATCATGTATACTTCTATTCCTTTACATGTGAGATTACTTATTAAACATAATAGAAAAATATGAATTTGAGCCACTAGATTGATATATCGAGTGTATACTAGATCGATTGAGTAAACTTGATTAGTTTGATTTTAGTATATGACTAGATCAATTGAGAGATATACTCGATCAATCCACATGTTTTTAAATATTGGTTAAACATATTCTAGATTGATCGATTGACCAATGTACTCGATCGATCGAGCAATTTATTTGATCGATTGAACAACCAGTTTTTTTTAAACATATTTCTAATATGAATTGGATTGATTTTTTTGCCGTATTTTCCTTATTTATTAAATATATTTTAACTAATTTTATGGACAATATGATGTAATTACACTTTAACCTAATGAGCTTCAAAATATTTTATAAATACAAAGCTAAGTACACTTTTAGAAACAACCACACAAGAGCTATTGTGCTTATTCTTTTCATCTCTTATTTCTCTCTCTTATTTTGCAAATATAAGATCATAATTATTTAGGCTTCTTTATTTAGTTAATTTATCAAACATTGGTGGTTGTGTTTGATTGATTAATAAACCTAATTGGTTTATGATATTTTTATCATATATTCTTATAACTTATTCTTTATTTTTATTCTTGAATTGTTGGATCAAATAATTTTGTGTGTCAAATAATTATTTGGTTGGTTTATTAATCTTTAAACAAGGTATCTTTAATGAACTTGTGCTTAAACTGATTGTTTAAGAGTTTCTAATTGTTTTCGATTTGTTTGATATTTTGTTTAAATCAACTAGAAAAGGTTGTTCATTATTGAATATGATATTTGAAACAAACTTGCACATGTGTTTATGTGCTAATATTTCGTGTGATAGTGATGTATGTTCGATTAACTCATAGGACTTGAATTTTTCATAACATTGTTCCAAATCCAAATGCCTATCTTGTAGAGACTATGATCAAAGTAGCGGCTTGTAAGTAGGTTACATGGAGACATTACCTAGGTAGGTAGTTTGAGTCCTAGCCTTGTAACATGATACTTATTTTTCATAATGGAGAGTTAGGTGGTTCGATGAACTAATGGTTTTTCTCTTAGATCATTGGTATGGCCAAGGTTGTTTCCACTTAAAAATCTCGTGTGTTGATATTTTTATTTCCATATTACTTTATGTATATGTGATTAGTTACTTGGATGCATACAAACTTTTAATTCATCATACTTCGGTTGATTAGATATTAAGATCCATAACTAAAAAAACTTTCACAATTTCATGTGTATCATGTGAGGAGGACATGTTTGAAGGATTGACAAATTCAGTTGATTTTGAAGATGATGGTAGCCCTATCTTGTCTTCAACTGAATTTCCATAATCCAAAAATTTGTTCAACAAGAATCTTACTCCTACATTTGAATGTTCAAGTTCCTATATAGGATTCACGTTGATCAACACGATGCAATCTATAAGTATACAAGTCATGCAAGTAATATAATGCATTTAAGTATGGATATCGGTCCCATAGGGAGTTGTGTAACTTATACATGTGTACCTATATAATTGTAACGAATAATATTTGGACAATAGAAAATTATAAAAAATATAAAAAAAATGATAACTAAGTTTAATTAGCAAGACTCAAAGACTACAAAGATATATGAGAAAATAATCTAGGAATCTTTGATCTCCCAATTTCCTAACATGTGAATTACTAAAATTATCCCCAATATAATCATCAATCAATTATATGATCAATTGAATCTAACCTATCATGTTTCCTCTCTCAAGTACACTACACACCATAGAGTAATTATCCTAATTACAATCTCATTTCAATTAGATTGCATACTACTCTTTAAGTTCATCAATTATAGATCACACATATAAGAATCATAAATCTCCACCTAGAAACTATACACGTTATTTAAGTAATATAATGCATTTAAGTATGGATATCGGTCTCTTATTTTTGACATGTTTGATATATTTTCACTTATATTGACATATTAAACACAAATTAATATTATTCATGATACTTAAGCAAAAAAAGACAAATTAGTGGATAGAAGTAGCCAAATAACTCTACTTTTGTAGAGTAACCACACTCGTAAACTGAACTCTTTGCTTTCTCTTAAGCAAAGCCAACTCTAACTAGCTAAAATGGTATGGACAACTGATAAATAAAATCGGCAATGCCAATTTTGCAAATACTTTGATTTTAAATTTGTAAAGCTCTCGCAAGTGCATGAATCATTTTATAGAAAATGATAAGTATATTTTCAATGTCGATCTAAGGAAGGAATATATATGGTTTTTAATTTATTATTCAAAATTTTAAAATTAAATTAAATCCTAAACATCCTATCACGATATTTTGATTTTTGTGTTTCCTAATCTAAAAACAAAAAAATTGATATGATTTAATAAAAAATTATGCCAATATTTATCATTGATATATTAATTAAGTTAATTATGTTTGCTCATATTATTTAGGTTATTAAAGATATAAATTAATATTTATTGATTTCTCTCCTTTTTTTATATGAATATTACCTTTGGTGAGGTTAGATATTTTTTGTTAATTAAGAAAATCAATTAACACCTATGGGTGAGATCAATAATTAATTTGGTTAATTAAATTAATTATTTCTTTTTCGAAGAGATTTAAAATGAACCATTTAAATACCACATTTGGTGGGTTAGATATTTTAAACTTTATTCAAGGTATCCAAATTAAACCTAAGAATTTAATTATCCGAGTACTAATTTTTAAGTTTTAAAATCATTATTAAAAATATATTTTCAATAAATTTTCAAATAATAGTTCTTATAAAAAACTTTCGAAATAAAGCTTCACTCTAACTACTGGGCTATTGTACCAACAAATAAAAAAAGAGCTACTCAAAATAGAGCTTCCTTTTATAGATGAGAAAAAGGCCAAAAAAGATGGAAAATATTTCAAAAATTGATTTGGACATGTTTGGACAAATTGACACGCGTGTGGGGTGCAAGATTTGCGATAGACGAGTGTTTGGCGTGCATAGACGTGTCCAAGGGTATGGGACACAGAGTGGGCATATAGCACGAAAATTGGTGCGACGTGTGCTGGATATGCATGGGTGTGTACTAGGCATGTGTTGGTGCTTTGCGGCTTCGGTGTGAATGGGCCAATATGCGCGGAATTTTGATGTTTTGACATTTTTGACGGTTTTGACCCATTTTGTCCAATTTTTTCATCTTTTTGACTTTTTCTCTTTTTTTCTCAACATATATGTGATGTATTGCCTCTAGTATTTTTCTTCAAGTCTTTAAGTTATTTTTGAACAAAAATAGCTAAAAAACAATAAAAATACTCGTGATTCTGAAAAGACAAATTTATATAAAAATATGATAAAATCATACAAATATAAATATATTTAAACAATTAAATTACATTAAATAATGGTAATTTTAGTGCTTTTTAAGAACTCAACAGCAGCATATTCATAAATATATATCTATTTATAGATGCATGTTCAACGAAACATATCCCCTTCAAAAGTCGTACAATTCTATAACAAAATGTTCACATATCAATTAATCAATGTTCCATTTATACCAAGATATGTAAGGTTTTGATTAATTGATTGATATATGTGTTACAAATGATGTCAACTAATGCACTCATGAAATTAACTTATATAAGTATGCTAATCAACTAAGTCTTAGAACAAGTTTTATAGGCCTATTCTTCACACCCCTTCCACTAAAGTAAATATACATTTAGCTAAATATCAATAGGGCTTTACATGCTCATAGTGTAAGGCTTAGGTGAGGGTAGATAAAATGATATATTTAGGATTTTTTCACACTTTAGCTCTCTTTTAATTCATCATGAAATATTTAACTTCAATTGAGCTTTCATTTGATATTTTTGTACACCTTATCTTACCACTCTTTTCATTCTTTAATACCACATCTCCTCTTTAATTTTTTTCTTTTAAGATGTGTAGAAGTAGGGTGCAATAGATTTAACCGCACTCTATAGCATAACACATGATTCTATTTTTCCTACAAGCTAAAGTTGTAAGGGTAAAGGTAATGCTTTAATCCCCCAATTTTCTAACACATGAATCAATAAAATTCCCCCCAATATAATCATTAATCAATTATATGATCAATTAAATCTAACATAACATGCATTTCTCTCTCAAGTACATTATACACCATATAGTAATTAACCTAATTACACTCTTATGTAAATTACATTACATACTACTCATTAAATTCATCATTTATAACTCACACATATAAGAATCATGCATCTCTATCTAGAAACTATGCATGTTATTTAATAAAGACAAACAGTTAAATAATTCTCTCAAATCCTTTTAATTGCCTCTATATATTAATTATTGGCCAAATAGATAATAGCATAAAAATTATATTAAATAACATAATTGAATTGCAATAACAATTATGGTAAAATATTAAATCATCACATGTAGAAATATGGGTTCATAAGACCCATAGATTAATAAATTAGTTAGACATAATTATGTTCTTAAATCTCAAAATTTTCATAAAGAAAGACAATGTAATTGATAAAGAAAGGAGAAAAAGAAGAGATACACAAAATATTTTGATTTGTAGCATTAATCTTCTCTTAAATCCTTCACAAAGTTGTTTCTCTTTCAATCTCATCTTGAACTTTTTCTCTTTTTGTCTTCTTTTCCTTATTTGGTAGCTACTAGAGTTTTGATTCTTAATTATATTTAATTTATGACCTCTTTATGGTGCTTTAAATAGGCTTAAATTGATCCTCATTATATTAGAATTTGAATTACTTTGATCCAAGAGTAGAGATTGAAAGTTAGAATTCAATTCAAGCTTGACGTGTTAAAATTCTTTCCTCTTGACCAATTAAGCCTATTCTCAATTGATTGAGTGATAAACCTTTGATCGATCTACTCCTATTTTGATCCTATATTTGTCCCAATATTTCCATATTAAGCACAAATTAAGCTTGTTCGTGATATTTAAGCAAAAATAAGACAAATAAGTGGTTCATAAGTGGCCAAATAACTTTACTTTCATAGAGTTATCACTTTTTTTCCTATTTAAAATCTGCAAGACTTTAGTTCAAAACATTACCACGTCTAGACATATAAATTTTTTTTAATTTTTCTCTAATTAAGGAATTTATTTCAAAATATTTAAGTTTTTAATTTAGTTTAGGTACTTCCCTTTTACATCTTACATAATCTATGAATATTTCATTAATACTAGTGACATTAAATTTGTTGAGTAGAAATTCACAATCACTTTCCTCATCATTTAAAGCAATTTCAAACTTACTGAATTTTTTGTCTATAGTTATAGTAAATGCCAAATAGTTATTGTATGATTCAACTAGATTTTCATTATCACTTTTAAAGTTAATAAATATAGCATTTAAAGCTCTTCTAGTTTGGTTCCTCTTGTTTTCACAATCAATTATGAAGTGACAAAAACCCATACATTCAAAGCATTGAAATCCAATGGATTTAGATTTCTTATAATCATAATGCATAGATTTAAGTACTCTCAGATTCTAATCCTTTTGACAAATTGAATTTCCTTTATTTTGAAGATTTTTTTTGTTGTTGAGGATTTTGTTAAATCTTCTAGGTAAGAGTACTAGTTCCTAACCATCATTCTCATTGTCTTCGATCATAGTAATTTTCAAAAACAACACCTTTTGTTCTTTGGAGGATTTCAAAAGCTCATATTAAAGGTTTGAAATGAGTCAACGAGTTTCTCTATTTTGATGGTGTCCACATCCTTGCTTTCATTAATGGCATTGACCTTTGCATGGAAACGATCTGGTAATGAGTAGAAAATCTTTCAAATTATCTTGAAATCATCAATTTTCTCTCTAAGATTGGCAGAGGTTTTAGTAATATCAGATAATCTAATATAAAATTCAAAGAAAGTTTCATCTCCTTTCATCCTAAGATTGCCAAACTTTTTGTTACTTGTATGATTCCCTCATGTGCAACCTTTAAAATATCTCTAGCATGCTTAGTAGTATAAACATGAGAAATATGATGAAACTCATTAACAAGCACATATCATTAATACCCTTTTAATTCCAATTACTAGCATTTTTATCTTGATGGATCCATTTATTCCTAGGCTTAGGAGTAACTACATTATCTTTTGGTAACCGTAGGTGGTTTCTAACCATAAAATATAAACATTCTTATCTAAAGGTCATAGAAAGGCTCTCATGTGAGCCTTCCAATATGGATAGTTACACCTATCAAAGTAATGTGAATGGGTAATGGAAGAACCCACTCTTAATTGATCCATAACAAGGTCCTAAGAACACTAAGTGTATCAAATGAACTGCTCTAATACCAAGTAAAAGTAAAAGTATAACAAATTAAAAATTCATAGAATAGTTGGACATGTAATCACGTGTAAATAGATTAATGCAAAAATATAAAGATTGAGACACGAGAAATTTAGATAGAAACAACCTAGGCCACACTAATGAACTAAGAGAAAAACCATCAGTCTATTAGAGCACCTAACTATCCACTATGAAAAATAAGGTCCAATTACAATCTAGACTTACCTCGATTGATCAAATATGACCATTCCATCGATCTAGTCAACCTCAATCGATTGACTATGAATGGTTCTATCGATATAGTTAAATCTCAATCATTGTAGTGAACAAATTAATTAATTTAAAAATAAATGCATTGATCTAGTCATTAAAAATTAATTCAAATAGTTTTAAAATGAGAGACATAAATTTATTAATTACCTTGACCATAGACATAACATGTCCCCAGTTTTAAAATAATCGAGGCCATAGGATATGTCTATGACCTCAGTCTTTCAATAACTGAGGCCATAGACATACCATATGGTCATAAATGAAAATAAAAATACAATTATTAATTACAATATTAAAAGTCAATATAATTTACAATAAATTTATTAATTACAATATTAAAAATCATATTATATTAAAATTAAAAGTGCAATTACATTTGAGAGTTTATTATACATTAAAACATAATAAAATCTTACTATTACAAACTGAATTTTTACTATTACAAACATTTATAAGTGTACTTCAAATCAACATAATCAAGTCAACAACAACTTCAACAGAAGTGTAAACCAAAGTAAAATACCATAAGCGATGTTGGTGCTGGTGCGCTAGGGTGATACGCTGGTGCTAGTGCTGGTACACTAGTACCGGTGCATTGGGGTGCTACGCAGGTGCTAGTGCGCTGGGGTGTTGTGTTGGTACTGGTGTGCTGGGGTGTTGTGTTGGTGCCGACGCCTAGTGCCTGGTGCCTGATACTGGTTAAAACATAACATAATTAGATTCAACCAACCCATAACCTGTGCCCTTCCATACATGGAGACTAAATAAGTTTATACATACCCTTCTATTATCGGTAGCCACACAAGAAATAAGAAACATTAATAGGAATGAGGATGATCTCAAAAACAAAAGACTAAATATAAGATCCCATTGGAACGGTTACAAAATAAGCCTCCTCATTCACATCAAATAAAATATATATTGTTCCACTTATCAATATATTGATGCTAAAATATGTGCTCTAATATACATAGGCACCTAAATTCCTTTTATAATTTTGATTTAGAATAATAAAAATATATTAATCATATGATCATGTGTATTATACGAAATTAATTAATCAATTTTTTCAATGATCTAAATCATAATAAAAATAATAAAAGACCAAAATATAAATTGTGTGAAAATATAGAGATCATTTGACTAATTGAGATATATAATATAACGTGTTGTAATATTGTCTACTTGTTTGAGAGGCGATTTGTGAAAAATAGAAAAATTAATAGTGATAGTATGATTAAAGCGAGCATGAGAAATATGATCAACATAGTAAATGATAAGTATTACAATTAGTACCAACAAGCATAAACTCCTGAAAATGATGTCTCCATATATCTTATTCATTATAATTGATTAATTATCAAAACTAATTAAGTTAAACCAATCATCAACTCATAAGCACATTTAATATTACTAGTGCATTACCAAGTAGGCAGCACTCCAACACCAGCAAAAGCACAAACACAAGCTAATGAATACCTCATAATTAACCTCATATATAATGTTAGCAAAATGATACTCTTTCCTCAAATTGTGAATTTCTAGTTCAATTTGAGTGTTATGAACTTTTGCTAGGAAATTAAGGTCTCTTACACAACCAATTGCATCATAGTCTCTTGAATCGTTGACATAGAATTGTGTTAACTAACCTGGAAGACACCCAATTGATAATACACATGTTACTAAATTTATCCTATGCCCCCAAATATTAATTTATGCATGTACGATATATCTAGTTATTTGAAACACTTAAAATTATATTACTTACATAAAAGTGTTCAGTCAAATTCTTCGTATTAAGTTTTAATATGTGTTTAACTCTTAGATTATAAAATTTATTTTTAATCTTCTAATTTTAAGAAAATGAATCAATTAAGAATAAATATTATTATTTTAATAATTTTACTCTTAAAATATTACTTTTTTCCTATCAAGTAATTAAAATTCAAACTTTTAATAATAATAAAATGAAAATTAATGTTTTCATATTTTGTTTAAACATTTTGTTGATTTTTCTAAAAACAAAAATAAATACTTAAATAATTTTCTATAATAATATTATTATTATCGATATTTTTTTAAATAATTTCATATCAATTAAACTTTTAACTATGATAATATCTCATGTTTTAATCATTTTATGGTAATTAAAAAATATTATTTGTCCTTAAATAACTATTTTTAACTAAAAATACAGTTTTTTAAAATTTGTGAGATCAAACGACACTAACTAAATGGAGGATATAATAGGATTCTCCATTCTTTTCAGTTCTTTGAATACATATATACTCAAGTATTGTATAGTTGATAGTAGTGAGCGTATATTTCCTTCCTTTCCTTTTTACCATTTTTGTATTTTTGCATCTATTGCCTACATAATGTGAAGTTTAGCGATAAGTGACACTGCCTCCACCATAATAAATTGATAAAATCTTACGCTGTAATACATATATTTCTTCACCGTCCTTTCAAGCCATGGACAGGTCACTGAATCAGTGGTGTTATTACTGCAACATCTCCTACACACAAGTAGGTTCAACATTTCTTTTAGGAGCAGGAAACTAACCGGTAGTGGAAGCTGAACTATCATTCCCAAAAGAGTTGTCCAAAAAAGTAGCTAGCAGTCTTCATTGAAGCAAGCTCTTTTACAAACTTTTTGGGATCTTCATCCCCATGAAAAGAGGTCAGAGTAATTGGATTTTGCTATTCAGTAAAACTATAATGAATTTGGAGATGTTAACAATCATCACCAATACATTTGAAGATGTAATCCAAGGTACCAATTCCTATTATCCTCTGCCATTTTTTTTTTCCTTTTTACCCAAATAAACAAAAATTAACATAAAATGAATTATGAGTGCCATCTTAGAAGCATTTGGTTGTTGGGTAAGTTTAGGCATCTGAGCTTTACTAGTATCATCATTGTTTATTGTATCTCTTTTACTTGTAGAGCTTTGACTTTGAAGGCTGACGGTATCTATGATTTAGTATTTAGTTTCTTAGAGTTTAATTTGTCTTCACTGTAGGACAAGGAAAGAAATATTTTCTCTCTACTATTGGTGTTAATTATGCTATAAGACTAGCGAAAAATAATTACGTAGAAGTTCACAAGTGTTATTTTATATATTTTTTTAGATATTTTTTTTTACATTTACATGTATTTTATTATTATAACAAGCTAACATTATTTATTCTATACTTATTGAAAAAAATATTAATTTTCTTAATTTTTTAGAATTTTCTTAAGATTTTTATTTATTTTGATGATTTTTATTTGATAGGATTAGGTGGATTAATTTAGAAATAAAGCGTATGTATTTATCCCCAATGTAGTTTATTCCAATCGCATTTTATCCTATTCTTCTAACACGTGATGCATATTAATTATATCTCCACTAGTATACCAATAATCCTATTTACGTTTGGATTTTATTTTTATCTCTTACAAATACAAAAGAACACCTCCATAAAATAAACAACATCAAATTTAACAAAAAATACAGATTTTACATGATTTTTTCTTCTTCATCTTTCTTGTAATTCTTATGCACTCATATATTTTTAATTATGATTTTTACAACTATGAATGATTAGGTTCTTAGTTGGGACTCTTGATAAGACAAGCCACAAAACCATATGATTGAATTTATTTAGTTGAAAGATTTTCACTATTACTAATTGATTTAATAATTTTGATCACAATACTTAAATTACTTGACCAATAATTATACGATTTATGATTTATGCCCTAGCTTGACAAAATAGATTTTTGAATTGGTTATAGAATTATTATCATATGAATTAAAACACTACAAAAATGTGATTCATAAGTGTGCGGCTTGATACATGTGATCATAATTGATGTGTAAATGAAATAGTATGATAATGTGATTGTTTGGACATAATCTAAAAGAATTCTTGACAAAGATTCTTATGTATATAAGAGCATTTAGTCAATCAATTAGATAGAGAAACCAATCAATGATATTTGATATTTCATGTGAATTGGTAAGGGGATTCATAGATCTAACTCTCTAAATAATGTTTCCTTAGTCAATATTTGTGTCTTTGAGTTAATTATATTTTTAATCATTAATTTAGATAATATTTCCTTATTACACTCTTAAATAGTATTGCAAATACTACATATTGGTAATTAATTATAAAAATAAATCATTCTCTATAGAATGATACTCATATTTAATACACTTTATTACTCAAACGAACCATATACACACAAAATTGCTACCACCCTACTTGCACTTCTACCTTGTCCATAAATGCCTCTAAGGAGTCCAACCTTTGGTTGTCCCTCTCATGATTTTTTCTACTAACTTGGATGAAGTTATTCAAATTTTCCTCCAACGTTGGTTTCCTAGGTTGATTGGGTAGCAAAATTTGGAGTAATTTATCAAATTAGTAGGATATTTTGATTAGAATTTATTTTTTTTACTAATTTATCAAATTAGTAAGGATATTAACTTTTTTGGTAAGGTGTTTCCTTGTTATGGTAAATCTTGTCATGACATTGAATGCCAATGTTAAGTCTTCCAACACTATATCAATGTCTTCTCATAATAGGCTAATACCTTATCAAGAATTCTATTGTTTTACCAAAATCAATCTAAGTTAAGGCTTACTATTATTGTGGGAAGATATTGGTTTGTCGTGGTAAGTCTTACCACCATAATGGATGTTAGTGGTACGCCTTCCTATATTGAGCAAATTCCTTCCCACATCTGGCCAATCCATTACCATAATTTTCATTTTTTATCAAAATTGCTCTATGGTAAGGCTTATCAATATTGTGGTAAGTCTTACCTTTGAGAGATTTTTATAAAAAAAATGAAATATTACCCAAAATCAGGTGATTTTTGACAATTGTTTCCACTATTTGGTTTGGATAATGACCTTGCATAGTATTCTGTGCATAAGGTTGATTCTTATCGATCTTTCATAATAAGTTGGGATGATTCCACCACCCAAGGCTGTATGTGTTAGCATATGGATCATTCGTTGGTATCTGTTGGTAAGACTGCATTAATTTCACTTACTCATCTTAATTACATGCAAAAGAATCAAAAGTAAGAGAACAAGTATTAATCACATGCCTATAAACACCACAAACTCCATATACCTCTTAAGTAGGTGTGTTCTTGGAAGTGAAAAGATTGAATTGCTTAGTACATTTAGCAAGCTGCATAACCATATCATTATTGGAGCATAACTTATTGACTCTTACTATCTTTTCCCTTCTACTCTTGGGTGTTAGACCCAACATCTCATACAACTCATATGTTTCTTCTGTTGTCTTCTATCCTATAGCCCCACCTGTGGCATTGTCAACAGTGTATTGACATTGTTATGTCAATCCATCATAAAAAACTGGTTATGTAATTGCAATGAATAGTGATGATATGGGCATTGAATTAGAAACAAATTGAACCTATCCCAAGTTTCATGAAAGGGTTCATCTTCCATCTTTGAAAAATTAGCTATCTTAGCCCTTATGTTAGTGGTGTTTTTATAAGAATAGAAATTTTCCATAAACTTGTTATAGACTGCATCCTATGTAGTATGAGAACTATATGGAAGAATCATCAACCATGATTTAGCTCTATATTTCAGTGTGTAAAGAAAGAATCTCATCCTAATTTGATTTATATTAAGTCCCTGTAAGGCAAAAATATGCCTAGTAACATACAAATCTCTAATAAAAATAAGTAGGTCCTCATTAGGAATTCCATAAAAAGAAAGAATTATAGCATAGTGTATGTTTGTAAGCTCATAATTTCTTACGATCTGTACAATTTGTATGTAAAAAGTAGTAGTGTTAATGATTGACTTTTTATATTCTTTTAGCATTTTTTGTCACTTAACATCGTCCCTCATGTTTGTTGGTTCTTGAATTAGTTTTTTTATCAATAGGAAGAATTTCATTGTCATGTCCAACTTCCTTCTCAGTGTTAGTGTCCAACTTCCTCAAGTGGTCATTCACCTTATGAATGTTTTCTATCAATGGCACAAGATCTTTATCGAGAGACATCCTATTGTTCATAAACTAATGAGCAAGAAGCATTAAACTTCCAAAGAAAAAATAACAACTAAACATTAAAAAAAGGAAAATAATAATGTAATAAAATAATAGGTAAAATTAAACAAATAAAAGAGTTAAAAAAAACAAGCAATTTTTTATTTTTTTTTATTTTTTACAAATAAATATATGAAAAGATAGAAAAATTGAAAAACCACAAATAACTACCTAGAAAATAATAGGAGAACAAATAATGAACTTAAAATGTAAATTTATAGACAACGATACCAAAAACTTGATGAATAAATTATAAATACTCACAAGTGTACGAATCACTAATAACCTAACAATAAATTTACCCTAAATTTAATCTCTTATTGAATCAGAGCGATTTCAAATTCAATATTTATTTTCTTCAAACTAATAAATTAATAAAATAAACTTATATACTCTAAATAAATTATTGAAAAAGTATGAAATATAATAAAATAACTAATTAAATAACTAAGTTAAAGAAAAATAATGGGAGAATTTTAATTAAAAAGATAAGATAATTAATATTTTGTTAGCTAATCAATCATATTTTGAATAATTTAGGTTAATTTAACAAATATCCCTACTTTGATATTATTAATTTTCCAATAAAACTATAAAATTTTAATGATCATGGTAATTTTTACTTATAATTAACTAATCAAATTTTTTTATCCAAATAATTAATTAATCAACTAGAATAAACACAAGAAAATTATAAAATCATCTTATCGAATATCATGATAATGTAATTAGTTTAGATTCTTATTCAAGAGGATACAATTAAGCCTAGATGATGTTTATGACAACCTAATCCAAAATTAATCTCTTTAATCATAAATCAAGATATGATCTATCAAAAATTCATAATTAATGATATCAAAAAACAAGAACAAGAAACAATCTCAAAATTTTACTAAAAACTATTTAACCTATCAATCCAAAATAACTATGATAGTATAACTAAAATCCCATAAATATATTTAGCCAAACATAATTAAACTCAAAATCATGAAAATAAAATTGTTAAAGCCATCTTTACAATCCAAATTAAATAATAAACTATCCTTGAAGATGCAAATACCCAAAATCTTGAATTAGTTGATCTTCTTTCTTTAAAAGTTTGAAATAATTGCCCAACAATGGTAGATTTATTCTCTTAGTTGTTACAATTTGAATATTTTTCTCTCAAATTTTCAAACAAACTTAGTTCAAATAGAGATTAAAATGGTATAAATAGGTCACATATTAACCTAGGAACATTGAGAACTAATAAATCTTGATTTGGTGGCTGAGAACACTAAAACAATACGCTGATTTGGGCCTTTTCGAAAAACAAGTATGCATTCTATGAAAATCCTAGGCCTCTTTTAAGAAAATCCCATTGAAATGACACTATCTAGTAGGCCTAGAATGCGTTAGAGAATGATGAAAAATGGCATCGTCCTGGCAATATAATATTAAGTTCATGCTAGTTTATTCCATGTTGATCCATGCAACTTAGTTTTTATGCTAGCCCATTCATCTTGGCTCAACACATTCATGAGCCTTTTATGTACATTGACCTTGGTTATGTTTTATTTTTTTGTCTATTTTCTTGTAATCACATTAATTTTTAAATATATCTACCAACTCCATAAATTGATTAAAAATTCAAATATTTCAAAAAATTGTATAAACTATTGAAATATTTATTCACTTGTAAAATGACAAAAATACCCTCATGATAACAAAATAATCAAATAAAATGTAAAAATAATGCCTAAAAATACCAAAATACTATAATAAATATTAGTTCATTAGTTCTTTCAATTTAAATGATTACATAGTTAGATTGATCAAGTAAAGCTATTAATCGATTGAGTGGAGCAAAATTTGACTCATTAGCCCTAATTTAACATCCAATTTTCAATCTTATCACAATGATCAAACCTAATACAATTTATAAATAAATTATGACCTATCTTAACCATAGTCAAGTTGAGAATTGACAAGAATATAAAGGATCATAAACGAATAAAGAGATATCAAGTAAAGCATAGTCAAGAAGGCAACTGAAACTAGTATGTTTTTGAATTAATCATCAAATTATTATCACATAACTTAAAATAGTATGAATGTATGATTGATGAATGTGTGACATATTATATGTGATCATAATTAATATGTGAATGAAATAGCATGACAAGGTGATTGTTTGCATATAACCAAAATAACGCTTAACAAAGATTTATAGGTATATAAGACCATATAACCAATCAATTTGGTAGAAAAACCGTTCAATGATATTCGATATTTCATGCGGAGTGGTTAGGGAATTTATAGAACCCAAGTCCTCAAACATTATTTATTTTATCATTATTTTTTATTTTGAAATCAATTTAAGGTTTAATCTATATTTTAGATACTTTTCTCCCATTATTCTCCTAGATAGTATTGTAATTGCTACCTATTGGCACTTAATTATAAAAGACAAATACTCTCTATAAAACGATACTTACACTTAATACACTTTATTACTCAAACTATCAGTATACTTGCAGAATTACTACCATAAACTGTTGCAGGCTTCTTTTTATGCATAACCACCTTATCTAAAATGTTTACAAAAATATCTATAAAAATTTTAAAAAAATACTCAAAAAATTTGAAAATTAGTATTTTCACCCTATTATCCATAAAAATAATATTTAAATATTTTAAAACAAAAAAATATATTTATTTATTATTTAATAAAAAATAAATATTAAATCCAAAAATACAATAATAACTCTATTTTCATAGAAATATCATACTCTAATCTCCACTTTCTATGTAGTTTCTAATTCTTAGCTTTTAATGGCTCAATCAATCAAGCTCCTCAATTTTCTCGCAAAAATTACAAAAATTGGCACAAGTTTTAGGCTAAGTGGCTCGAAAATGAATGGGCTTTCTTACAAGGACATTAGGGACATGCATAAGAATTCCTTTGTGCCCTAAATTCATTTGTAAGAGTATTAGAGAGCTTAGAGAGTGAGAGAGAAGCAAGGAAGAATAGAGCTTGGCTCCATTGAACTTGGGGGATGATGGTTGGTGTTCTTGAAAAACACTTCAAGTTTAAGTTATTATAATTAGATATTGTCGTCTCATTTCTCTATTCATTGTTAGAATTAGAATCAAAGTCACTACTATAATATATGTTTTTGGTCTCGGGATTTTATCCATACAAATAGCCTCGGTTTTATCAATAACTGTGGCTATAGGTTAAATTACAAAAATTATTTAAATATATATAAATAAATTTATATAACTACGATTATTAAATAACTGTGATTATAATTAAAATAATAAAAATTTTGATATTTTTAAAACCAAAAATTACTTTACAATTTTTTTTATTTTTCTCTATTATTAATTTAATTTAATGTATTTTATTTCTTTTATAATATATATATACATACATACATAGACATAGACATATATATATATATATATGTATGTATGTATATATATATATATTCACTTTTTCTCTCATTCTTCTTTATTCCTTCTTTTCATTTTTTTCTTTATAATTAAATTCGTCCCAACTCTACCGCGTTTACTTAATTATATATATATATATATATATATTAATATATATATATATATTAATATATTAATTCCCCTTCAACTCAATCTCACAAATGTTTTCCTAAATCATTTCTAACCTCCCGAGCTTGCGTCTTTGCCCTTCTCACCGAGTAGTGCCGCGTTGCGCCTCAAGAAATTGTCGACAACCTCCCCTAGCAGTTCTTCTTTTCCAGCACCTCACTCGACATTTACAGCATCTCCTTTCCCCTTTCTTCTTCTTTTCTCTCTATTTTTTCTGTTCATATTCCCCTGTTTGCACCTTGTCGACCAGCCGTTTGTATTGTCATCGCTCACTACCCAGATCTAGGTAAGTATTGTTTCCAAAATCTAGTTCGATCTTACATTTCATGGTTAACTTGATTTGATTTTTTTCAAGATGTAGGGTTCATTTCGTTGCCCGAGTTTTCTTGTGTTTTTCTTTTGTTTTGTATTATAGGGTTAACTTAAGTTAGTATGGGTTTGTAGGATCCTGGTTGCTGCTTGTTTCTGTTTGGATTGAAAATTTCTATTTGAGGTAACTTAGTCTATGGCTTGTTTAATTTCTTTTATTTTCTGCTGTGAATTAAGTAGTGTAGGTTTAATTTATTTTAATTTCTGGTTAGGCAAGTTTGGCCTATGAATTAATGCAACCTCTTGCTCCTATATGCAAGCTGCTTAAGCAATTTGTACTTGGAATGAAGGATGATTCCCCTGAGAGTGTTTGGTCTAGAGTTTTGGTTTTTGGATTCCTTGGCTTCATCTGTTCCCTTATATTTTAGCTACAATAGTTTAATGGCATATGTTCTAACCTTCTCCTTATAGGTAGAGCTAGCACATGGTGGACGTGAACATTCTTCTTCTTTAGTGGTTTTACTTCTGTGCTTTATTATTTTTTTCCCCTCTGAATTATTTTCTTTGTATACTTAAGTTGTTTTATGTGTTTCTCATTACAATTTTAAAGGCAAATATGATCTAGTAAGGTTCATAAAAACAATTCATAAAGTTGGACTCTATGCTCAACTTCGCATTGGACCTTATGTTTGTGCATAATGGAATTTTTATGTACTAGTCTTTTGCTTTTTTCCTTATTATCTTCTATAGTTTTGGATCTGATCGTCTGATTCCCTTTACTTTCCTTTATGTTAATAAGATTGTTCACTAAATATTTGAATTGAATTAGACATTTTATTTTTCTATTCACTAATTTTGTAGCATATAATTGATTGTAATTCAGATTTACTTCACTGTTCTTGCTCTAAGTTTGTCTTTCTCCCTTTTTGATTTGTATATGTAGGTAGTTTAAGATCAATTTGGATAAAAATTATATTTGTCTTTTCTACTCATAAATCTTTAATTTCAGTAGTTTGTTGGTGTTGGTGCTGGCATGGTGACACTAGTGCTAGTGCATAGGCGCTAATTCATGATGCATGCTCCTAGTGTTGTGCATATGCTGGTACCGGGTGCCTGTGATGGTGCCTAGTGCCTGGTGCCGGTGCCTGCACCTATGCTAGTGCTTGGTGCCGACTGAAGATGCTAACATGGCTAGAGCTATACTTAATGTTCTAATTTCTTCTTCTTCACATGAATACCAACATAGCTCAATTACATGATAAAAAAATCCTTAATGAAGGCTGAGAAATCACTTACATAGACTTTCCATCTTTGGGAACTTACCTTGTTGCTTGCTTACAAGTTTTCAGGAATGGGTTTCTCTCAAGTCTAGACACTCACGACTTTTGAAGAATGCTCTATAAAGAGAAACTGTAAGGGTTGATCAAGCTTCAATGTTCTTTCTTTTGAAATTTGGTTTCTTTTAAAATGTGAGAAGTATATGTTGATCCTTCTCTTTCTACAATCAAATTTATAACATTCAGATCTTTGGGATCCATTAGCCAACAAACAGAAACCATGTTCTACATCTTCAGTTGTCCCTTGTGAGTGATTGAAACATCAACTTTGTAAACTATAATAATATCTTTGTTTTGTGTTCATATTTATTTACAAGACTGGGTTCATAGACTTGATGTATCTTTATTAATGGGTCTTCCTGTTTCAGGAGATGTTGCTACCTCATCTGAAATTTATAGGCCTGAGAAAGTAGAAGATGTAGGAAATGAGGATGAATCAATTGTTCACAATATTACTAGTGCTGGTGCTGGTGTACTGGTACTGGTGATAGTGCGTTGCGCTAATGTTGGTGCTGGTGCGCTGCGCTGGTAACCTTTATGCCACATGATTTGGATGCTGGCTGTCTCTCGAATGCTCTTGTAAATGATGCATGTAATGGAACTAGAAGGAAGAAGATATATGTCAGACTTCTTTTGAGCATTGACCGCAAGGAAACCACAGAGGCTGCAATGGAAACTATGTGTATGAAACTAGGATGTTTGAGGACGTTTGATGTGTTTCTATAATTACAATTCAGTTGATTCTTATTCTTGCTTAATATTGCAGGTGTACAGGTAGGAGAGAAAAATTTCAATTGGAAAAAGATGCAATCGAATATACATTTGTAGAAGATGGAGTCAAGAAAGACTTGAGATTGATTTTTTAATCAATTAAAAAGCAGGAATTATCATTATAATCATGTGTGTCGCATATTTATGCTTGTAATTAATAATAAAAATTCAGTTTGTAATAGTAAGTTTTTATTATGTTTTAGTGTATAATAAACTCTCGAATGTAATTATAATTTTAATTTTAATATAATATTATTTTTAATAAATTTATTGTAATTTATATTGATTTTTAATATTGTAATTATTAATTGTATTTTTTTATTTTATGTATACTCTATGGCTTCGGTTCTAAAAACCGAGGCCATAGGTCGTTATCTATGGTCTCTCTCACTTAGGTCTCAGTTCTTATAACCGTGACTATAAACCTATGATCACAGTTAAAAACTGAGACCATAAGTACTTTTTGTAGCAGTGAATATATCTCCAATTTAGGAATGTGAGGCTTGACTAAAATTGGAATGGATGATGCCTTTACGATGAAAGAGTAGATTGTGTATCTTGTTGATAAACGTAGGTTGTAGTCCTTTTTATTCATATATAATATTACTTGGGTACTTCGGGTTCTTAAGTTTTTGGGTCGTGGATATTAGCTCTAAATTTTGTATAAAAATCAAGTTAAATCTTATGTGTTTATTTATTTTCCTATTGATTAATTAGTGTATGGGATGCAATGATATATTTATTTACAAATTAATTTGTATGTGGTTCTCTATTTGTTCGGTGTTTGATTGAATAACAATTGTTTCACATAGGCATTTATCGTGGACCAAGACATAGCTTTCATAGCAACATGTTTATGAAATTTTCACTTTATTAAATTGTTCCATCAAAATATACTCTAATAGCATGATATTATACATAACTTAATTAAAACTATATAAACTTATATTAATTGACAAAAGCATTATACAATGCTAACACAATGCATAAACATCTCGTTAATTTAATTTTTTCTCATGTCTCTAATGATCATGAAGAGTAATGAACCAAAAAGAAGAAATATACTCAACTATTATGAAAGAAACAAAAGAATTAAGTAATGACCAATATTTGACGATTGAATTAGTTACTACATAACACAATGCATAATATGAGGAAATTGAAGCTTCTGAGGTCTTAGAAATCCCATTTTATTGATAATAGTCTCCACAATGAGCTTGTTTGCTTTCTCTGTTAAATGAAACCCATCCCAATTCAAATACTTTGAAGGCTCTACACAAACTGGAACACTTTGATCACTTCCACAAATATTTTTCTCCTCAAAATCATAAAAACCATAAGCTCCACAACAAGCCTTCAAAAGAAAGTTTTTGTGGAAGCCTAACTTTTCATGGTCCAGAACAAGACTAATGAATGCCTCATAATTATCAGCATATATAATGTTTGCAAAATGGTACTCTTTCCTCAAATTGTGAAGTTCTTGTTCAATCTGAGTGTTATGAACTTTTGCTAGGAAATTAAGGTCTCTTAGACAACCAATTGAGTCATAGTCTCTTGAGTTGTTGACATAGAATTGTGTTAAGTAACCTGGGAAACACCCAATTGGTAATATACCTGTTACTAAAACTGACCCTATGCCTCCAAATATCAATTTCTGCGTATATAATATATCTATAGTTAATAATAATATTACTTAGAAAAAATTTCATTAATTTCTAAGTATTAAATTTTATTGTGTCTTTAGCCTCTAGATTATAAAATATATTTTTAATCTCTTAATTGTAAAAAATGAGTATCTTAAAATATTATTTTTTATCAATTAATTAAAACTCAAACATTTAACAATAATAAAATAACAATTAATATTAAATTTTTTCACAAACTATTTATTTTAATATTTACTTTTTTCATATTTTATTTAAATATTTTCTTGATCTTTTTTAAAAATAAATATTTAAATAATTTTCTATAATAACTTATTATTATTATTATTATTTTTAATAATTTTATATCAATCAAACTTTTAACTATGATAATATATCTTATTTTAATCATTGACTATAAAATAAATTTTATAATGTGTGGGATTAAATGACACCAACATCCAAATCTGAAAAAGTAGTATAAACTCACTCCGTACTATATATATATATAATTTTGAGGAAATTATTTAATTGAAATGAAGATATAAATTAACAGAAATTATACCTTAATCGTGTTCTTGATAGACAAGACAACTTGTGGCATATAATCTGATAAGATATCGTTCAATGATTTGCCATGCATAATTGCATATTTGTAATCATTATTTCCAATCTGATCTAATACAGCAATTGAGCTTCGAAACCTCGTTTTGCAACCACCTATATATATATTGTATCATAAAGGAAAAAGAAAACATTAAAAACAAAAATTATATGTAGAAAAAAAAAAGATAATCAAACATATGAACAAATTTACAATTAGCTAGTGAAACTTTAAATGTGTTTATTTTCGTAACAAGTTTTTAAAAGAAAATTTTGTGAATTATTCTAAATAATCTTTAGGTAAAATTAAAATAACGTGATAAAAATTTAACATTAAATGATCACGATAACAAATATTTAATTACGATAACAAGTCAAAATACGATTAAAAAATATTAATAGAAAAAAAAATATCATGATATAAATAAGATCTCATTAATGAATATGATACAAGTAAATAATATATAAAATTACGATGTTATTAATAAAGTAGTTTTCTTAAAATGATTTCAATAATATTTTTATTAATTTAACTTGTATTAGAAAATTTCAAGTATCATAAAAAAAACATGTTACATGATCAATTTGAAAGATTTTTGAGTTGAAAGAGTAACAATTCTACGTGGGTCCAAAACAAAACAAATAAATGAATGACTTACATAACTTTATTACAAGATATTTGTAGAAAACAATAAGCAATTCCATACAAGCACACACTTTCACACATATATACTAAAGCTGAACACAAAACTGCAATGTTGAGATGTTTTTCAGTGCGTTTTGAAAACTATTATATTCAGGGATGGAATTAATAAGTGAATGCTTAATGAAAAATAAATATATATATATATACATGTATATTTTGAATTGAAGAACATACCATTATGAGAATAGCAGTTGTGGTTAACAATGGATTTGAAGGAAAAATATTGTTCATCTAAAGAAGATATTGTTGATGGTATTTGGATTCCATTGTCTTTGAAAATATTGAGATTCATAGCAGTGGTTCCTGATTTGCCAAAACTCGCACCGTAATCGAATTTTGCATCTTTAGTCTTCGCGTAGTACTCTTTTGGTGAAGGAAGATGGAAGGCAGAAGCTGCAAATTACATATATAATATATTTAGTTATTTTCATTCATATATTATTTAGGGTGGAGAGTTAAATTGTTCCATTTATTTATACAATATATCCCCTGAATTTTACAAAATTAGCTTTTTAATGCTGTAGTTTTTTATCAGAGTGTCTTATTACTACAGTTTTGAAAAAAGAAATATGTGTATTTTAGTATTAAAAAACTCAAAAAACAAGAGAATAAAGTATACTTGTTATATCAAAGGTAGAGAAATAAATTGGATACTAAAGTTATAGGATTAAAATATTTTAATCGAAAATTATAAGATTAAACCGTTTATTTGTCTAAAGCTAAGGGATTGTTAACACCATCGTATTCATATGGTGCAAATTTTATGATCAATTGTACAACTTCATGTGTATTCAATTAAGATTTAGAAAAATTTTAATAGATTTAAAATTTTAAAAAATCGATAGATTTTAACTTATATTTTATTAAATTTTTAAAAAATTCAATTATAATTTATAGAGATTTTAATAGATTTAAAATTTTAAAAAATCTATAGACTTTGATAAATTTTTAAAAAACTTCAACCTATATTTTATTAAACTTTTAAACACTCTCTATGTAGGAAGTTTTTCATAAATTTTTATAGCTTTTTAGGAACTTTTTATAAAATTTAATATATTTTAATTTTTTATCATATCACATTATTCACTATAATTTAATTATTTTATAATTTTTTAATGAACCTCTTTTCAAATATAAAAAGTATTCTATATGTTATTATATATTTTATTTAAAAACTTAATAAAACTTATACTCTTCTTTAAGTTATTAAAATATCTAAACATATCAAATGCAAAGATAGGTTTGTATTAATTCAAAAGAGGCATTGCACTGTTTAGCTTGTTATAAAGATTATTATTGTGAGATCATTAGTCATTAATAATTATTAAAAAATTATATTAAGAAAATTATTCCTTTAAGTTTAGTGCTGGGGAATTAAAAAAATTTTAATTAATTGTAAATTAATTTTTATGTTAGTATGTAAGAAATATAAATAAGAAAAAAAGGGAATAAAAGTGAGGAAAAAAGGAGAAAAAATAAAAAGAAAAAAAATAAAAGAAAAGGTTAAAAGAGTTAAAAAAAAAAGTACCCAAAAATCTCAATGACTAAGATGTTATTGGTTTTAGATTTTATTTATGCATAAAAAATATTTAAAATTCTTAAAAATCTATGACTAAGTGAAGTATTTAAAAATCATTAAAATTTTGATTACCCTAATATTTTTATAATTTTTTAAAAAATAGTTATTGAATACATCTATATTTTTATAAACTTTTAAAAGTATTAAAAAATTTTAATTGAAAATAGCTAAATTTTTATAAATCCTTAAAAAATCTTAAATAAACACATCTAAATTTTTAGTAACTTTCAAAATCTACAAAAATCCTCTTTAACTACACCCTTGTAAGGTACTTGAAAAAAATTATTTTTGTCTAAAAAGGAGTTTATAAGATAATTATGATAATATTATAATATTATAATTATATTAAAAATAAAAAATAAAAAATGCATACCAAGATAATTGGAAAGAAGCAAGCCATCAGATGTTGAAGAATCGGCATCACCAAAGTAATAGAGTTTAGTAAAGGGACATCCCTTCACTTGAGCCATAACAGGAGTACTGAAGAACGAACAAGAAATATATAGAAACACAATGGTAATGGTGAAGAAGTAACCATTAACATAAGCTTTGTTGTTGATAGAAACCATTCTAATAAGGACGAGAGAAAGAATGCGAATTATTCAAATGCTAAAGACAATCCTTTGCACGCCTATATATATATATATATATATATATTTGTTTCAAGTTATTTAGTTATACTCGAATTCTATTTACTTGATTTCGAAGTTAATTTTTTTTTTATTTTTAAATATTTTTGAGTTTATTTTGTTAGGGAGAAGGAATAATAAATATATAAAATAAAATAACTAGGAAATAAATAAATATGAGATGTAATCCGCAAGCAACTCATATATAAGAAGTCAATTCTATTTCATGTTTTGGTTTTGTTTCGTCCGTACACGGTTTTTTTAATATCAATAAATATCAAAATATATAATAAACATATATTTTATTTTTTTGTTAGTTTTTTAACGTAAATAAATATAAAAATATTTATATAATAAATACATTTTTTTATAAATAGTTCTTTTACATAATGCAATCGTTTTTATACATTAAGACTAATAATTGATAGAGTTAATGATTACATATTTAATTAGTATTCAATCAATTCATTTATAATATTTTTATACGTAAAAGGCCAAAATTTGTTATCAAAATCTCATTTTTTAGTTTTTTTACACCAATAAATATCAAAATGTTTATATAATAAATATATATTTTATACTTTTTTTTTAGTTTTTTTGTACTAATAAATATCAAATATTCATCTAACAAATATATTTTTTATAAATAGTTATTTTATAATGATTACAAATTTAATGAGTAATCATTAAATGATTAATCATATGCATTATCCTATTATATTTGATTTATTTGTTAAATAAAATATGACTAATATTTAGATTGTGCGTCGAATCCATTTGAATAATTATAACTTGGTCTGCTTTTAGGTATTGTCCGTTTTTAGCTATCTATAGATTTTTACAAACAAATTACCCAAGGCTAATTATTGGGCATATTTCATCACAATAATGATAATTAGGATCATAATTAGTACGAAGAAAATGCGAATTTAAGGGGAATGGATTCAAAAGGATATTTCTGTATTGATCAAAATTAGAAATTCTATCACTTTTATTCATTAAATAATATTTAATTATTTAAAAAGTCGATTTTAAATTGTTAAGTTAGAAGTATTTAGTTAATGATATTTTATTATGAGTTTTTAAAAGGTAATACAAATTCGCAATTTGAGTGACTCTTCCTAAAAAGCCTAATGAATTACAAATTAGAATTCTAATATCTCTTTAAATTGGTTCTTTTTTCATGTTAGAACATTTTATATCGTTGAATGAAATTATCTTAAAACAATTAAACGTTGATGAAATTATAATTAATATTTAGATTGTATGTCCCTATCACACAATGACATATTTATTACTTATAAAATATTTATTATTATGTATATATTTTTCATTAAAGTAGTAAATTTAATTAAGTTTTTGTTAATAAAATAATTATTGTTGACCTTGTTTTTTAATTTTTTACACCAATACATATCAAAATATTTTAATTGTGAATATATTTTTTATACTTTTTTATTCTAATAAATACCAAAATTTTCACATAATAAGTATTTTTTTATAAAAAATTATTTTGTATAATGGAATTATTTTTATTACATTAAGGGTGATAATTTATATACTTAATGATTACATATTTAATGAATAACTAGGTAATCATATATATTATCATATTATATTTGAAATCACTTATGGATAATAATGTGTTAATTTTATATGTCTCATCTTATTATATTTAATTTATTTATTAAATGAAATATAATTCATAATTAAATTGTCATAGTGACAAATACCATACTTATTGATCATAAATATAATATATATATATATTACTAAGTAATAAATTAATTAATATTTTTATGATATAATAATTAATATTATATATTTATTTTTTATTTAAATAATAAATTAATTAACTATTTATTTTAAAAGTATTTTTTTAAAATATTTATATAAAATTTTAACATTAATCTTTCATCTTATCATAATTAAATTTTTTATTTTTTTATTTTTTTAATACGAAGAATTTTGAAGCTATAAAGATTATTAATAATTAATTAATATTAAATAATCAATTTGTATATTTGCACGGATGTAAAACTAAATATATAAATAAAAAGCAAAGTCCAATTCTACTGTAACTCAATAATGGCTAACTTGAAATTGACGCTGAATTAATATCCTATACGTTTTTTCCGCATGTAACCCTTCGTTATCGAGAAGTACGTATTAAATCATAAATAAACAAATTGAAAGAATTATATAAAAATAATAAAAATAATATTCTTTATAATTAATCCCGATACACAAAAATTCTTCTCACCCAAGCTTAATAAGTATAATGTTAATATAAAATAATCATCTAAGAATATAAATATCCAATAATTATCTTTTAAGTATCTTAAAGAATAATTAAAAAAATAATTGAGAATAGATATATGTCCACAAATGATAAACATTTATATAAGATAAATATAACAAATTAAACTACAACAATTTAATCTTATTTAAATAAAAAATAACTTTCAAATTCATTCTTATATATATATATATATATATTCACGTATGTTTATATCTTGAATTATCACTTAATCTCATAATAGAGAATTATAATTAAAGACTCTCTTTTATATATTTATTAGAGTCTAATTGCAAATTTCATTTATCCTTCATCATACAGATACTGACTTGAGCAAGACCGAAGATCACTCCCTATAAGGTGATTCAAGGTCTTTTCTTCATCTTACAGATTTTATAGAAAATAGTGATGCTGACAAAATTCATTATCAACATTTGGCACTATCTATAGGAAAAAAAGTATACAAACTCAACTAAAATTTTTAAAATTATAATACTTTCAAAAAGTTCTCTAAGTTCTTAATTTGGTAAGAAATAAAAAAATATCTACAAATAGATCATGGATCTTGGCAGTAGTATTTTCTAAAAAGAGAACCTCAAAATCGTCTCATCTATTATTTTCATCTACTTGACTTTATGAACTTTTAAAAAGAATCATAGATCAAACAGTCAGTTCCACCTTTCAGACCTTGACAACTAATCAAGAGGTCCAACTTGCTAACCAGTAGGCCATCCTTCCAGCTCTACCGTAACCCACTAGAAATATAAGCACTGCATTTGGACCTTTCCACCCACAATGTGCCCGACAAGGCAAGCTCAGAACGTCAACATGCTTGGACATGATGGAAAATGCACTTCAAGCCATCTTAGAGCGCCTACCAAAGCCTCAGGTTCTTGGACCAATCATCATGCCAAAGAACATTCATGTGACATCCTCCAATGCTCAAAGTTCACAAGGCCAAATGCATATCCATCTAGGGCTTGGATGGCAAGGTGGTCATCTATAGTGAGATCTGAGTCCTAAAATCGCCCAGACTTTATCAGCTCATACCAATCATAGCCATCCATCCTTAGATGCCAGATCAAAGTCCCACTGATCATCCACCTTAGATGCCAAATCACAATCCCATTGACTATTTGCCTTGGACCATTTAGGACTAGCCCACGAGGCTTTTACATATTGAGACCTTAAGGCATGTAAATAAAGACATTCTATCCATATCAATCATGCTAACTAAGGAACCTTGGCAAACAATGACCATCCAAAGATCCAATACAAGATACCAACTGTTCTTTGTCACACCATTGACCAGCTTGCTGAATAATTATAAGAGGTCCAAAAGAGGTTGAACTGAGGTAGACTCCCAAATCTAGTAGTCTCTACTAAGTCCCTATTCACCCCAAGGATCATAGTCATCCCACTTTCTGACAAGTTCAAGAGTTCTAACATAAGTACATATGATGGTACTAAAGACCCCTTAGAACATCTGGAAAATTTCAATGGTTGGATGGATCTTTATGCTACCATAATGCTTAAGGGGTTAGGCCTTTCAGCTTACTTTAACAACTAAGGCCAAAGCTTGGTATCATACTTTGAATCCCAACATTATTAGTTCTTCCACAAAATTTGGGAAATAATCATTGTCTTACTTTTCAGCCAAGAAAAGAAGGCCAAAGACCTTGGCCCACCTGTTGACCTTACAGCATGGAAAGGATGAGCCATTGAAAGATTTCTTTGACAGATTTAATTCAAAGAAAATACAAGTAGCATATTTCCCAAATTATGTTCTTATTATAGCTTTGCATCAAGCCATATGCCAAGAAGCCCTATAGAGGAATTTAGCCAACGATTTGCCAGCAAAATATTTTGAGGCCAACCAATTGATTAACACTTATATTTATGTGGATAAAATTATTTCCAATAGAAAGAATGATGAGTCTCCTAAAAAAACAATAATAGAGCAGAAATATAGGGGAGATGAACCCACATGGCATGATAATAATAAATCTAGGCTAGACAAAAGAAATACTATAAAGGTCATGGACGCAAATCTCGTTTATTCTATATGGAATTTCCAAACTCATACCCCTCTCAGGACAACAAAAGAGCTTGTTCTTATGCAGGTTGAACGCTATCCATTTATACATTGGCCTAAGAAATAGAGAAATCATGGATAGGAAAAATCTCAATACTGTAGGTTCCACAAAGACACCGTCCATTCAACTAAAAATGGTCAAAAACTTAAAGATGAAATTAAGCACCTAGTTAAGAAAGGATACTTAGATGAATTTATTAACAATCCAATGTCACAGTAGCTGCATCCACAATAGCTGTGGTCGTAGAAACCATAGCCATAACAATAATTGCCATAACAAAAGTGACCACTATGACCAACCTCCCCACCCAAAGAAAGAAATCAACCTTAAGGACAGGAAGTTCGTGAGGTTAAATTTACCATGAAATGTCCCACATGGGGTAGTTCTAGCAATGTCTAAAAAGCACTTATCTATAAGGCAATCTCTGGATCATAAGTTCTAAAGGTTGATGTTTCACGCAACCTAGGAAAAGATCCTAAACTTACGATCTAAGATATAAAAAAATTAAAAAAAGAAAAAGCCCATACATTGATCCACCCTCACCTAGATGCTTTAATAGTCATCCTTCAGGTTTCCAACATAACTTTGCATGGATATTAATAGATACCAACAGAGCTGGAAAATGAAGCTTTATTATCCTCTCAAGCCAGTGACTACGCCTTTGGTAGGATTATCTAGAATCCCTCTCATCCTAGAAAGAAGTATGACTCTATTAGTCATAATTAGAAAAGGTACCAACACAAGAAAAATTATGGTGGACTTCCTTATTATGAATTGCCCATCTTCCTATAATTATACTCTAGGCAGGCCTTTTTTACATGGGGCTAGGGTTGTAGCCTCAACCTACCACCTTGCCTTAAAGTTTCTAATAGATACAGGAATAGGAGTAGTATTTGGAGGAAAAAAAGATAATCAGAGAGTGTTATGCGCATAAGGATCCGAATGGGCCAAAAGTAAAAGTCTTGCCAAATCAGGACCAAAAAGTACTTACCTTACTAGTTTTATTTCTACTTAATATTTTTACAATTTCCATTGCTGCAAATCTTAGTAAAATAAAAATCCTTAGTTGGCTATATTTCAATTTATGTTCCTACGATAGTTTCAATTACTTTGTACTTCAAATTGGTTATTATTAATAAAAGGGGCATTTAGGATACATACATCTCTCTACAAATCAAAAGATATGTACTTAGAAGATTCAATAGGATAGAAATTCTACCATCAAATGTAGAAGTAGGCCTAAGCTATATGAACGTGAGAAAGTCCAAAGTCCTTAGTGTGACACCGCTAGGGCTAAAGCACAATAAATTCCTTAGCACTAAGGCAAGGAATACACCCTTGAGAAGTAGTGAATATGAAATAACCATGTAGATGAGTGCTAAGCCTTAAGGCCTAGATCATTAAAAGGTCTATATAAGTTAGGCATGTTAAGTGACCACAAGGACACATCCAATGCATAGGCTCTATAGTCCAATATGAAGCCAACGTGGAGAATAGCTTAACTTGGTCTAATTGCCTCTTAATCGACCTTAGACCTTGATAGGGGGCCATAGCTTGAGAGATTTTCCACCTTGGTATTGAGTAGCCCTCAATATCTCTTTTGGGAATGAATCCCCATGAAATGCAATGAATAAGAAGTAACCCAATGAATAGACTTAAGCTAACTAGACTTAAAAGGTCTAGAGCCCTCAACACAACACCATTGGTGAGTTCTACACATTAGTTCCTAGACCATCAAAATATCCATAGAATTTGAATGTGTTAAGTTACAACTAGGACACACCCTAGTCATAGGTTGTGAAATATAGAATAAAACAAACGTGAAGAAGCATCCAAGCCAGTGAGTCTTGTACCCCAGTGCCCAGACTACCACATAGTGGAATTAAGTGTCATAAAGGTCTTAGTATCCAGCCAGGGCATACACCCATACCAAGGTAATGAATATGAGGTATCCTCAACAAGTGAGCTCTACGATTTCAAGGCTAGGCCACCAAATTATCTATAAAATATTAAAATGTTAGTTATATGGTCAAGGTCACATCTAACTCAAAGAATGGCTTATCGAGTTTCCTGATCACCCTAAAATTGGCCATAGACCCTAAAAAAGATCCATAGCTCACAAGTCATACCACCTTAAGTCTAGGAACTGCATTAAATTCCTGCATCATACTTAGGCTTACAATGCTTCAATAAATGAGACAATAAACCTCTAACAAATCAATAAATAAAAATTTCCCTAAGTTGAGAATTATTCCATGCTTAGACCATTGAACAAATTCAAGTATTCCAATTTGGAGAGCTGATAGAAAATTTTCAAATAAACATAACAATACCCAAGCATAAAAGTAAATCCATGGGTACAAGTGAAATGTCACGCAAACTTAGAAACAACTAGTCTCCCAACTAAGTCAATGTGTGGTCCGAAGACCAAATCATCATCTGGCCAGATAAGCTAGGACCAAGAGATACAACCAACCCAGAACTTGATCGACTAGCCATGAGGGTGGCTAACTAAGGGTGTGACTCGCGAAGAGTACGGTAGGCAAGGGGTGTGAATAACCAAGAGTGTGGCTAGAAAGGGGTGTAACCAACCAAAAGTGTCACCGATAGGCCATGAATGTGGCTAACTAGAGAGATTTGATGCATATTTTTCCAACCTGATTGGGTCAAGTGATGAGTGCTCAAAAAGCACTAAAATTACCATGATTTTATGCACATTGATTGATTAAAAATATATATATTTATATGTTTTATCATATATTTATATAAATTTGTCTTCTTTAGAATCACGGGTATTTTTATTGTTTTTCAGGTATTTTCGCTTAAAAACGTAACTTAAAGACTCAAAGAGGAATACTGGAAGCAATACATCACAAATATATTAATAAATAAATGGGGAAAGGTCAACAAATATGGAAATATTGGACAAAATGGGTCAAAAATATCAAAAATGTCAACAAGGAGAAAATCGCGCCGCTAGCGCCCAACCGTGCGCACAGCACGCCCCACGTCCGTGCGCAACAGCGCGCGCCTTGCTTAAGAACCACGCGTGCCCCAGTGCGCACCTTGCTTGAGAACCACGCGTGCCCCAGCACGCTGTTACTGTTCCCACGCGCGTTGCGCCTACCTTCCGCGCGCGCCGCTGCCATTTCGCCCCATTTTCGCGCGCAACTACCCCATGACGTCATGCTGACGTCATCAATGACCTCAGCAATTGCACTCCGCGTTTTCACAATTTTTTAACATTTTTTCACTCACTTTTTCTCCCCATCCTCACCTATAAATACCCCCTTCTCTTCACTTCATACCACACCTCAAAACACACTTCTCTCTTCTTTCTTTCTCTCCATTTCTTAGTTTTTAGTTTTTTTCTTAGGTTTTAGTTAATTTCTCTTAGTTTTAGAGTTCTTCCCTTCTTGGGAAGAACTAGTTATGTTTTTGTAATTTATTTGCTTTTGATTCAATAAATGGGAGTGCAATTTCCGCTTGAAGGTTTTCCAGCTACGGGAATAGCATCAGAGTTCTGTAAGGATTTTATTTTCTTTGCAGACAGTTTCTATGGGGCGTAGGCCTCCCAAAAGGTAACGGAGGCGTGCAAAGGTTTCCTCGGGCCAGACGGAGATTGGCCCTCGAGTGCAAAGGCAGAAGGGAGATTAACTACAAGACCCACCCATCGAGCAGGGACGAAAGTCGGCCTTAGTGATCCGACGGTGCCGAGTGGAAGGGTCGTCGCTCAACGGATAAAAGTTACTCTAGGGATAACAGGCTGATCTTCCCCAAGAGCTCACATCGACGGGAAGGTTTGGCACCTCGATGTCGGCTCTTCGCCACCTGGGGCTGTAGTATGTTCCAAGGGTTGGGTTGTTCGCCCATTAAAGCGGTACGTGAGCTGGGTTCAGAACGTCGTGAGACAGTTCGGTCCATATCCGGTGTGGGCGTTATCTTTTATGCTTTATTCTTACATGTTATATTTAATTTGTCTGTGATTAAATTTAACTGTGCTGGCTATTTGTAAACATGATATAATAATAACGTTGTTATGCTTGTGAAATATTAAATAGGTGAAAATCTCTAAAATGAATTGATTTTATTTTTATTCAAGATTTTATATTAAGAATGTTAGAGAGAAATATATTATTTTTCATTACAAACTTAAATATGAAAATTAGATTTTAAGGTTTAGTTATCCGGTCTGATTTAGAGTAGTGCTCTTTTATTTGTTGGTACAATCGCCCGGTAGTTAGAGTGAAGCTCTATTTCAAAAGTTTTTATAAGAATTATTATCTGAAAATGTATTGACAACATGTTTTTAGTAGTGGTTTTAAAACTTGAAAGTTAGTACTCGGATAATTAAATTCTTAGGTTTAATTTGGACACCTTGAATAAAGTTTAAATTGTCTAACCCCACCAAAGGTGGCATTTAAATGGTTCATTTTCAATCTCTTAGAAAAAGGAATTAATTTAATTAACCAAATTAGTTATCAACCCCACCCATAGGTGTTAATTGATTTGTTTAGTTAATAAAGAATATCTAACCCCACCAAGGGTGGTATTCATACAAAAAAAAAGAATCAATAAATATCAATTCATATCTTTAATAGCCTAGATAATATGAGCAAGCATAATTAACTTAGTTATTATATCCATAAATACTCCACTATTATAAATGATAAAATTTGCATAAATGTTTATTGAATCCATGTTTATTTTTATGTCAGTAGATTAAAAACACAAAAAAATATCGTGACAGGATGTTTAGGATTTAATTTCATTTTTAAAAGTTTGAATAATAAATTAAAAACCACATACATTCCTTCCTTAGATCGACCTTGGGAGTATACTTATCATTTTCTACGAAATGATTCGTGCACTTGCGAGAATTTTATAAATATAAAACCAAAGTATTGGCAAGAATTGGCGATGCCGTTTTTCGCTCATCATCAAGCCATAGATGAAAAATCATTCCATGTCTTTGCACACCATAAGTCCATAATCCATGTTTCATTTTATGCCAATATATCATTATGCACTCGCATGTCAACTCAATGTTACACGCCCTTCCAGATATATGGGGCAACGGTTGGGTCTAAAGATGATGTTAAAAGTACATGTACAACACAAGATACAAGTGAGAGATAAAGTGTGTAAAGTAATATAAGGCCAAGGCTAAGACCACTAAACTAACCACAATGCACTAACCACCTTATTTTTGGGCCATACCATAACATGTATCCTCCCAGAGAATAGACACATATTGGGATACATCTCAGCACATTCTTCTTCGTCAAGTAGCTTATTAAAGGTTCAACTATCTATTTACATACTAGAAAAAATCCAAACACAAGTCAGTGGTATAATTTATTAAAGTATACAACGATACTGGCTCAACTAGAAACTGAGGTGATCAAGATATGATCCCACTTATTAGACTTTCTAGAAGTGTATAGCCTTCTATATCTCCATCTCACTTCAGTCCAATGAGAAATGAGATTGCATGAGTTAAGAAAAGGGTTTCAAAGAATAGTCAAAATGTTAGAGAATAGGATACCCACAAGAACAATATTAGGGCTTTCCACACTAATGAAAATCCAAGAAATAAGAAATTCATATCATTAATAGATCTTGCCATGATCCTATAACTTTCACCACAGATATAACCAAAAAGATCGAATTAACTAGAAGGACTTAACCCATCAATCAATCTAGACCTCTCCAACTGGAACATCACCAGTCATAGGATTGCCAACCAAGAATGTGCTAGCCAGGAATGGGCCATCCAGAACTTTGTTGGACACAACTTTGTTGGCCAAAAATTTGTTGGACACAACTTTGTTTTCCAAAACTTTTTTGGCCAAACTTTTGTTGCCTAGAACTTTGTTGGTCACAACTTCATTTTCCAAAACTGCTATAGCTAGAGGGTTGTTGGTCAGGGAGCTACCAACCAAAATAATTAGAGCCAAGGGACTATAGTCTAGAAGACTACCAGTTAGGAAATGCTACTTAGGAAGTCACTAGCCAAGGAGGATTCGACTAGGGAATCATCAACCAGGTCATCACCAGTCAGAGTACCTCCGACCAGGGCCTCACCTACCATACCTCTATCTGACTTCCATTTATCCATCAACGCATGTTGTCCACGTCGACCCTTTTTCACCTTGATACACACCCACAGTGGCTAGACCAGATCCTATACATCTACAAATCAAGTATCCATCACTTTATGTGCAAAAAATGTTGTGTAAGCGTTGTAAGGTAAAGTATGTAGATGATGAAAAATAATTATCCTACATTACATGTGAGATAAATGAAGAACAAAAGATGAAGAAAAATAAATTGACATGATCACTTTGCTAATCCTAAAGAGATTAGGCTTAGGATTTGAATTTTGAGATTCTTTCCAATAGAAAAGAATGTTTGAATTTCTTGATAAAAACATTGGCTTCAATGTAACTTTATAACTAGAAGTTTGATTGGAAATCCAAATACATCATCAACAGCAAAACGTTGTCATACAGGTTTCGAATAGCTAGACATGATGTAAATTTTTTCACTAAAGTAGATAAAAAACACACAAGGGTAAGCTTAGTATGGTCAACATAATTGGAAGAGATATTTAACACAAGTATTGATAAAAATTATAGTTAGACCTTTTAGCTCAAGGGCCAAAAAGTATGAGAGGCTAATGTTGAGGGTAATTTTATACATCCCACATGATAGTAAAAGAATGATCACAACCAGTAAAAAACGTTATGATTCAAGCTTAATAAGTGCTTAATACAATTGTGAACGTAAGATAGTTATCCTAAAGGGATAAAGGATTAGTGATTATCTTTTAATAATCTTAAAGAGATAAAGGCTCAAAGAATATCTTTTAATTATCTTAAATGGTAATTGATGAGATAATTAAAAATAGATGACTACAAATGATAGAACAAAGGATAAGTATCTTTAAATGTGGATTTATTCCTAAATTAGGAATTAACCACCGTTGTAGATAGGGAATCAATTTGATATTAATACCAAATATCATGTATATTTATTATTTCCTAATTTTTTTTCTAGAATTAGATGATTGTATATTTATAAAAGTAGATTTCTCTCTTTCTTCTAGGTTGTATAAATATTCTCTCAATTGTCAGAATAAAATACGCATAAAATATTCAAAAATCACATGGTATCAAAACCGGGTTCCACCTTGGTCTCCCATATTTTATTTTCTATGTGTGTCCATCCTTGTCTACCATGGCTGTCAAAAAATACAGCTCCATTTCAGAGGTAACCACCAAGACATCCCTAGTAGATCAATCCTTTTTCTACTCCAACTCTCTCTCACAGCAATAAAACTATCTCCCTAGTTACCAACCACAAATTCAATGGACACAACTATCTCTAATGGTCCCAATCTATGGTGATGTATATTGGTGGAAAAGGCAAGGAGGAATATCACATTGGTGAAATTTCTGCTCCAAAACAAGATGACCCTAAGTATAAAACTTGAAAAGCCGATAATCATATGATTAAATCATGACTGATAAGTTATATGAATAATGATATAGGAGAAAATTTTCTTTTATATGGCCATTGTAAAGGAATTATGGGATGTTGTCAATTACTCCTATTTAAGTTCTGAAAATACCTTAGAACTGTTTGCTATTGAAGCTACCTTGTATGAACTCCAACAAGATGATACCTTTGTCACTCAATGCTTCAACACTCTCACACACTATTGGAAATAGCTGAATCTGTTCGAAGAATATGCTTGGAAGTGCACCGATGATACTACTATATACCGTACTATTGTGGAGAAAAAGAAAACCTTTAAATTTCTTCATATCCTCAATAAAAATCTTGATGCAATTTGGAGCCAAATCATGAGCACCAAGCCCCTTCCTAAGGTCAAAGAAGCATTCTTTGAAGTTCGTCTTGAAGAAAGCAGAAAAAAGGTTATGATAGGTTCTCTAACTCCATAATCAGATCAGGAATCATCTACCTTTGTTGCCCAAGGACAATCTCATGGCATCAATCCTAATAATCATCAAAACAAGGGATGCCCTTGGTGTGACCATTGCGTGAAAACCTGGACACTATAAAGAGACATGTTGGAAAATCCATGGAAAACCTCTAAATTGGAAGCCAAAGTCGTGGGGTGATCGAGAGAGTCATGGGAATGTTGTTGCCACTACGAATCCTTTCACTAAAGCTCAGCTTGAGGCTCTTCAAAAACTTCTAAGTTAGTCATCCAACTACTCAGGGAACTGGGATGTTGGCGATGAGAGGTAATAAATCAGTAGCCTTTTGTCAATAAAAGAACTACTAAATCTTGAATTCTTGACTTTGGTGCTTTAGATCATATGACTGGAGATGCATCTATTTTTTTTAGTATAACACGAGTACTAGGAATTATACATTTAAAATTAAAAATGGCACAATTTCTAAGGTGGAGGGTTCAGGTTCAATCACAATAAATAAGAACCTAACTCTCATAGTTGTACTCTATGTGCCTAAGTTGGACTGTAATTTACTTTCTATTAGTAAATTTACTCTTGACCTCCATTGTGTGACTAAATTCTTCTCAAATCTTTGTGTATTTTAGGTTTTGGATCCAAGGAAGATGATTGGCAGTGTTGAGATGTGTTTTGGTTTTTATATTCTACAAGATGAAACTCCATCCGCTAGCACAACTCAAAAGTTCAATTTGTTTTCTTTGAATAATCAGTCCATTTCCCATTCTAATAAGAATAGTGATATTATTTTATGGCACTATTGTCTTAGTCATCCAAATTTTTTGTATTTGTCAAAAATGTTTCCTTCTTTATTTATTAATAAAAATCCAAACTCTTTTTGTTGTGAAATCTGTCAGTTTACAAAACACACTCGCAATAGTTACTATAGATTAACATATAAACCATCCAAACCATTCTCATTGATTCATAATGATGTTTGGAGACCCTCACATCTTAACACTTTAATTGGAAAACGATGGTTTATATCATTTATTGATGATCACACTAGATTAACTTAGGTGTTTCTTATGAAAAATAAATCTGAAATGAGATATTTTTCAGAATTTTCATTCTATGATTCAAACTCAGATTCAAATTCCAAAACAAATAATGCCAAAGACTTTTTAAATTCTGTTCTTGGTCCATATCTCATCCAACATGGCATCATTCACTTAAGTTCTTATATTGACACTCCTCAATAGAATGGAGTTGTTGAACGCAAAAATCGACATCTTCTTGAAGTTACTCAATCTCTCATGTTTGATGCTCATGTTCCCAAATTTTTCTAAGGTGATGCTCTTCTTACTACTACCTATCTAATCAATAGGATGCCATCTAAAGTCCTCAAATTTCAAACTCCTTGTCAAACTCTCTTGAAATTATTCCCTCATACAAGGTTCATTAGTTTTATTGATCCTAAGGTTTTTGGCTACACCACTTTTGTCCATCTCTATTCCCAACATCGTAGTAAGTTAGACCCTAAATATATCAAATGCATCTTTATTGGTTATTCATCTCATCAAAAGGGTTATAAGTGTTATTCTCCTATTACTTGAAAAACATATAACTCTATGAATGTCACCTTTTTTGAAAATCATGCTTACTACAATTCTGAGATTCGGGGGGAGAATATGAGTGAATCTTATCTTGGGATATTATTCCGAGTACCTATACTCCACCTCCATCTATTGTTCAAACTGCCAATTCATAGCTGATCGGTCCATCTACTTCCCAAGTCATAGAAAATCAATTTGAAAAATCTTCTAGGCCATCTATGACTGATGATCCTCAACAAGAACCTAAAGAGCTTCATGTCTACCAAAGAAGGAAAAATTCTAATAAAGAAATATTGAACAGTACACATCTCGAGGACCACCATGAGTTGGAACTGGATCTACATCCTCTAGAAATACATTCAAGTTTGAGTAATCCTAGTCATGATAATATTACTCATATAAGTGATTATTCAAATCTTCCTATTGCTTTGAGAAAAGGATTTTGTGCTTGTACTAAACATCTTATTGGAAACTTTGTGTCCTATAAAATCATATCTCCATCATATCAGGCATTTGCGTTTTTGATTAATAATATACACATTCCTCATACGATCCAAGAGGAGTTGATTGATCCTAACTGGAAAAAGGTTGTACAAGATGAGATCAATTCTTAAGTAAAGAATGGTATTTGGACAATTACAATATTACTAATTGGGAAGAGACTTGTGGGATGCAAGTGGGTATTCACCATTAAACATATAGTAGATCGTAACGTTAAGAGGTTTAAAGCTTGCATAGTTTCTAAGAGTTTCACTCAATCTTACGGGATAGATTATCAAGAGACCTTTTCGCCAGTTGCTAAACTCAACACCATCCGTGTTCTATTCTCCCTTGCTGCAAATAGGGACTGGCCACTACATCAATTAGATGTTAAGAATGCTTTCCTGAATAGTGATCTTGAAGAAGAAGTCTATATGGATATTCCATCAGGCTTCGAGAATTCATCCAACTAGGACAAAGTATGTAGACTAAAAATATCTCTACATGGCCTTAAGTAATCTCCACGGGCATGGTTTGATAAATTCACTAAATCAATCATTCAGAATGGCTATACTCAATGTCAAGCAGATCACACATTTTTTGTCAAACTCTCATAAGATAAAAGGATAGCTATCCTAATCGTTTATGTTGATGATATAATACAGACATGTAATTATAAGGAGGAACTAGCAAGATTGAAGAATTTCTTATCAAAGGAATTTGAGATTAAAGATCTTGGGTATCTTAGATATTTTCTTGGCATGGAAATTGCACGATCAAGATATGGCATATTTGTTTCTCAACGTAAGTATGTTCTAGACTTACTCAAAGAAACATGTATACTTGGGTGTAAACCGGCCTTAACTCCAATGGACTCTAATAAGAAATTGGCTCAGGGATAGATAAGACACTTGTGGACAGGGGGAGATATCAAAGGCTAGTTGGATGCCTTATTTATCTATCTCACACTAGACTTGATATTAGTTTTCCTGTTAGTATGGTCAGTCAATACATGAATAATCCAACTGAAAAACATATGAAAGTTGTCACTAGAATCCTTAGATACCTCAAGATGACTCCTGAAAAAGGTCTTCTATTTAAGAAAAGTGATAATAGAGAAATCAAAGTCTACACAGATGCACTGGGCAGGAGATGTAACAGATAGAAGGAGTACTTTATGTTACTGTTCTTATGTTTAGGGTAATCTAGTAACACAGAGTAGTAAGAACACTAAAACTAATATCAAGTCTAGTGTGAACTTGGAGTATTTACGAAAGTACTCCTATCAGCCAAATTAGTTGGTGAACTTGGAGTATTTACGAAAGAGTCTATACAAATGTTTTGTAATAATCAGGCTGCCATTAGTATTGTAAAAAATCATGTTCATCACGAGAGCACTAAGCATATTGAGATAGAAACTTCACTGAGAAAATTGAGAATGCCATTGTTCAAATCATTTATACTCTATCAAGGTTTCAAACAGCTAGCATCCTCACCAAAGCTCTCCTAAGAACCAATTTTGAAGAATTAATGTGCAAGCTTGGGATGTTTGATATACACAACCCAACTTGAGGAAGAGTGTGGATTTATTTCCTAAATTAGGAATTGACCACAGCTGTAGATAGGGAATCAATTTGGTATTAATACAAAATATCATGTATATTTATTCTTTCCTAATTTTGTTTTTTTTTCTAGAATTAGATGGTTGTATATTTATGAGTATATTTCTCTTTTCCTTCTAAGTTGTATAAATATTCTCTTAATTGTCATAATAAAATACATACAAAATATTCAAAAATCACATTAAATGATAAATATTTATAAAGCTACTCAATCCTATTTAGATATAGAAGCTATCAAGTTAATTGTTTCTCTTATATATATACATATGCACACAACTATTATATCTTGAAATATCACTTGATCTCATAATAACAGAGAATTGCAACTAAACACTTTCTTTCTATATAATTATTAGAATGAGACTATAGATCTCCTCTACCCTTCATCTTATGCATCTGAGAGCCGAAAACCACCTACCCACAAAATAATCCAAAGTCCTAATAGTTTATTCATCTTGAATATTCTACAAAGAATAATCCTACCTAGTGTTACAAAAATTGGTATCAATATTTTCATTATTAAAAGTGACACATCCTTTTATATTCAATGTTGTCCAATTGAATCATCTAGACATGATCATCCAATTTCGTCCAATATTGATCATCTAGACATGATCAATATTGAACGTCATCCAATGTATCACATTCAATGTTGTTGGGTGTTATTTTTTGTTGTTCTAAGTTTTAGGGGTGTTATTGTATGTAATTTCTCAAAATTAAATTTATATTTACATAAGTATCTTAGATTTTTAATATGTTCTTGATATTTGTTTTCATGACACAAAGAATATTGATTCAGAGCCTTGCATTTGAGTTGAAATAATCCCATGATTCCTGCATGAAAAAATAAAATAAAAATATAACATATAAAATTCATAAGCATGGCCAGTAAAAATATTTGTTAAACATATAAATTTTCATCAAAACTCCCAAGTCTTAAGAGAGCACATAAGCTAGCAAAATAGTATGAATTAATTTTTCTGAAAATAAATGGTATAAGGTGGATGTGGATGGGAGCTGAGTGTTGAACAAAAGGACAACCACAAGTAGGAATAAATTATACCTGCAAAGTATCAAAAACCTTTTCAGCAAGGTATTTTTGATGTGAAGCAACACCCTTTTGCTGTAGTTTATCTGGATGTAAACAGAGTAAAGCCTTTTGGTATGCTCTTTTCACTGCATTTCCTTCAATTATATCAACAAGAGCTATAGCCTTCCACCCACTCTCTGCCCAGAGTACCTGCATGTTTACTGCCCTATATTACTTTATCATAAGCTAAGTCAGTAGCCTAACTATACCATTCACATAAAGATTACTAGCCAGCTGGGTTGAGGATATAATAGGATTCTCCATTCTTTTCAGTGCTCTGAATACGTATATACTCACGTATTGTAGAGTTGATAGTAGTGAACGTATGTTTCCTTCCTTTCCTTTTTTCCATTTTTGTATTTTTGCATCTATTGCCTACATAATGTGAAGTTTAGCAATCAGTGACACTGCATCCATCATAGTAAACTGATAAAATCCTACGCCGTATTACCTCTATTTCTTCACGGTTCTTTGTAGACAGGGACAATTCGTTCTCATCTTGGGGAAGTTCTTTTATCTGTCAATAAGTAACTGAATCAGTGGTGTTATTACTAAGAATTGCGTTACAGAAACCGAAATGTTTGATGCACAAAGATACGTTGTTTTACAAATATCATTTACTTCATCCAAAATACGTTGTTTTACATGATCTGTGCACTTGATGAAGTCATAAGACAGATTCTAACGTTATAAACTCAAAAGGTTACAGAGAAACCAACTTTTAAAGAGAAAGAATAAGGTACCTGGAAGTCCCCTAGAAAGGAATCATCTGTTTCTACAACTATAGATCTGGAGGCCTTGCGAAATGAACCTGACAAAAACCAATTTATGTATTTTACACAATCGGAACAGGCACTAATTAAGAATTTACTACGAATAGAAAAACACAAAAGAGAGTTTATTAAGTAGTAGAAGCAAGTGACAAGGTCACAGGGCCACACAACATATTACACACTGCCACTTGTGGAAAATAGGTCTAATAAATTGAAACTTCTCCTTCAAAAGATCCCTGACATAGCCTAACATTGTAGAGGACGCAAGGTTCTAGTAGTATACGTTCAACAGTAACATCACCTATATACCTCTGGAACATACATGTAGGTTCAACATTTCTTTTAGGAGCAGGAAACTAACCAGTAGTGAAGGCTGAACTATCATTGCCAAAAAAGTCATCAAAAAAGAAGCTAGCAGTCTTCATTGAAGCAAGCTCTTTTACAAACTTTTTGGGATCTTCAGCCCCCTGAAAACAGGTCAGAGTAATTGAAGTTTTCCATTCAGTAAAACTATAATGAATTTGGAGATGTTGAACGATGCATCAACAATCATCACCAATATATTATCCTGTACCGAACTTTTTCTGTATACCCAAATGAACAGAAATTGATATAAAATGAATTATGAGTACCATCTTAGAAGCATTTGGCGGTTGGGTAAGTTTAGGCATCTGAGCGGTAGTAATATGATCATTGTTTACTCCATCTCCCTTACTTGTAGAGCTCCGACTTTGAAGGCTGACAGTATCTTTGATTTCTGATGAGGTATCTTGGTTGAACATTTTAACAAATTCCTTGACCTTTCCCTTAACTTTGTTTCTTCCTTGACTGTCGTTTGAGTTCATTGGTGAACTTGGGCAACTTGATTTATCCATATCTGAACTAGCAGCAGAAGCTCTATTCCCATACTGTTTCATGACATTTCTTCTACTATCTGCAGCTACGAATAAAATTTTAGTGTTTTTGGCCACACTTTCTTTTTGATGACTTATTTTAGCAGTTATTTTACTTCCTGCAAAAGAGAACACATAGGGTAGTGTCAAAGGGGCTAAAAGTGCCACAAACAGATTACATTTAGCACAACTAACCTTCTGGGCTATCATTATCAAAGAACAATGAACGAAGAGGTTTCAAGCCAGATCTGCGTGCTTGTGTGATTTTTTTTTCTGCCTTTTCGGATAAACAATGAGATCTCATATCTTCACTTATATGAGACATTATGGTATTATCAGCAACATCTTCGATGAGATTCTGAAAGCTTTCGAACATTTCTGATTCAGGTACAACGAAATTTACTTCCTCAACAATTTCACATGGTTTTGCTTTATCAGGAATGGTTTCATCTAGAAGTAAATCCACTTTTAGTTTGTCTTGTTGAAAACTTGAGGACATGAGACCAGTGGGGGGACAATCACACCGAGGAAATTGAGATGAATGTGATTCGGCTGCTCTATTCTCATTATTTTTGCAACCATCAATTCTTGACAATTGGTCAACTTTAACTCCTTTCAATCTTGAACTATAAACTTCCCTAAGAGGCAACTCCAATGGCACCCCTTTGCTAGCCCACTTATATATTGAAAAATGAAATGGACTATCAGTTGAATTTTCTGAAGTTTCAGAATACCTTTGGGAATTGCTTCCTAAACCTGTTTTATCAGATTTAGTCAGCTCTGATGACCCCTCTTTGCTAAGGGAAAACTCTTGAGATTGAGGACTTTGACAATAAGATGATCTAACATCATTTCCACCCAAATCCTCATTTCCATGATTTGAAAATCTAGAAAGAGCAACACCAGGAGAGTAACTTATCCCAATTGAAGCACTGTCCTTAAATGGACTACAAGGAGCTGAACCAAAAGTTGGCAAGTCTATTCCCTTGCTCAATCTTCCGGGAAGACTGAAAGGGGGGTGGGGAAGTTGTCTTGAATTAGTTTCAACTATCAAAATATAAAAAAACAAATGAACTCAAAACCAAAACTCTGCTTTCAAGTTTATAGTAAGATTTTGACTATTTTTAAACTAATTAACACTTAAGTGCATTTTTAAACTATTATGTGTGAGATGGTTCTTGTAAACAAAATACGGGTTTTTATCTATAAAGAACATATTCCATTCAAAAGTTAAAAAAAAGACTCTTTGTTGTCATTTTTTTTATCTCTCCTTGTTTTCAAAAGTAATATAAAAAAATATTTCAATTTTTCTTTCCAATTTTAAAGTACTGAATAAAAAAATTATAAATTTTTAATAAATAATAAATAATAAATAAAATTTTGAGTGAATAAAAAATAATAAAAATAATTTATATTTATAAAATACAAAAATATATTTAATAATAAATATATAATTTGTTATAACAAATAACTTATCAAAAATTTATTATAAATTAACTTAAAATAATTATAAAATTAATAATAATTATTATTATAAAATAAATTATAAAAACTGGGCTAATAATTATAATAATATTATATTAAATAATATTTTCATATAAATTTTGCGATATAATGTTCTATTTTTGTATTGTATATTGTAAAAAGTTGTATAGAGAAGTTTCACAATTTTTTTTAATAATTTAATTATTTTTATGAATATTATTTTTTATATCATAATTATAATTAATATTATAATTATTTATTAAATATAATTATAATTATTTATTAAATATAATTATAATTATAATTATTTATTGAATATAATTATATTTAATAATAATAATAATGTATTATATTATTTATGAATTATCAAAATACTTAGTATATCATTTTAAATATAAGTATAAATTTATATTTATTTTATTATAAAATAAATTATTTTTTATTTTTTAAAATAAAAATTTTAATATATGATATGATAAAAGAGATTTATGTATTTAAAATTAATTATAAAATTATAAGATGTTGATATTTTTTTATGTTTATAATAATTATGTTTTGTAAAATAGAGTTAATATATCTTTTTTTTAAATAAAATTGATTAAAAACTTTTCTTTCAAGTTTAAGGTAAGATTTTTACTATTTTTAAACTAATTGAAACTTAAACTTATTTTTAAACTATCATAATCCTATACAAAAATGAGTGACTGCAAGAAAGAATTAGAAATTTCTATAATATGCAAAGTAGGGTGGCAACCATGACATAAACGAACAGGATTACAATACAACCAACAAGACTATCAAATTATAACTTATCACTAATTATTTTATAAATATAAAAAAAATTGATATTCCTTATATTATAAATAAATTATTTGAGAAAGAGTTTGTCTAAACTTTTATTATTTCAACCGCGCAAACTTAATACGAACAGGACCATATATAGGAGCACCATATGAAACAAAACAAGATACTATTGGCAATCCTAATGCTATATATATATATATACATATATATAAATTTCCTAACAATACACACACATTAGAGTTTCCACAATGCCATAAAAAGAATAATTATGATTCGACGAAAGGAACAAATCAAGAACCTGAGTTGAGCAGAAGTCTCAGATTTGAGTGGTTGCAAAGGCCGAGCAGGACTTAAAACCCTCGAACCAGGGGAAGAAGAAAAAGGGTCTCGTTCAAGCTTCCTAGGAGCAGAACTCACACTCTCATTAACTCTAAATATGTCATCGAAGAAATCTTTGCTCGGATATCGCCTTCGATTCAAAGTCTCATCACCAAAAACTGGTTTGTCATTACTCAAACCAAACAAAGGTTCATCATCCCCTTTGGATTCAACTGAATTCTTAGAGTCGTTAGAATCATACCCTAAGTCGTGAATCGATGACCTTCGTCTTGGTGGACCTCCAAAAACGTCGTGAAAATCAACGTCTGAGTTCCTATAAGGAGTTATCGGTGAAGAACACGATTTGGAAAACGCTCTTTGTGAATTACCCAAAAGTAGGCTCTCTTTTTGCGAAACCTTTTCCATTTCAGTCATTCTTCATCAACTACCACAAATTCTCCATTTCGGACATAGAATTGACAATTTTATTCGAAAGTGAAAAAAATGGCGGGAAATTCTTCTTCTTTCTTAAGCGATTAATGGCTGTTCTTGTGAAATCTGTGGAAATACTTTGCAAGTAAAGTCTTTGACTTGGGGAGTTGTTTGTTATTTGAGAACAACTGGATGTGTTTGGCAAAAGAAATGGAAAAATAGATTGAGAATATTTAGAAAGACGACAAAGAAGAAGAGGTTCTGCGATCTGAAACCACATATTGCTTATAGCTTTTGGTCACTGTGTTTGTGGATGAAATAGAAATAGTCCAAATGACAATAGATAGGAAGTGGCCTATTTGAGCAATTGGGTTTGATCACCGTTTCTCGGAATATTTTGAACAAACACAAACTACAAATTGCACCAAATGACAAGGTAGTAAATATGTAAATTATTAATACCTTATTATTATTATTATTGGTATTTATTGTTCACCGAGTTTTTGAGCCTCGAAAATATCTTAATTATTTAAAAAATATGAAAATATCTTAATTATATAAAAAGTATATATATATACACACACAAAGAGTTTACGAGGATTTTAACATTTTAATTTTTTTTTATTTTTTATTTTTCTCTTTTAATTTCTTGTTTTCTCTCTCTTCTCATATTTAATGTCTAGTTTTAGGATTTAGTATCAAGTGTTTAACATTTAGAGTTTAGGGTTTAATATTTAGTGAAAAGAAATAAAAAAAATTTATACAAATCGATAGAGGTATAAAAAAGTTACGAGAAATAAAGAAAAAATATGAAACATGAAGAGAAGGTTAAAAATTAGAAACTATAAAAGAAAATAATATAAAAATTAAAATAATTAAATTGTTCTTCAATATTTAGGACATAAAAATCATTTTAACCAAATAGTACATTATTGAAAATATGAATATTTTTAAGATACCACTAATAAACTTGAAAAATAATTGGTACTAAAATAATACTATAGATATCAAAAAACAAATTCATAATATATTCGTAGTTTAAGTAACTATTTTTGTATTTTTGGTTGATCATTGTTATTCTTAAAAACTATAGATTCCATTAATACTTTATAACATAACAAGCAATTATTTTACCACAAAAAATATTGTTTAAAATGAAATTTAATGACATAATTTGGGAATATGTTTTTACAATTAAGAAACAAATAACGCCTAGAAACTGAGCATAATTTGGCATGCTTTTCTTTTCATCTAATTTTAAATCTAAAGATATTTTTGGTAAGTTTTATTTTGCTTTTACTTATTTTCATTATATATATATATATATATATATATATATATATATATATATATATATATATATATATATATATATATATATATATATATATATATATATGGGGGCGGATGACTACAGATCCAGCTAGGTCTTTCTAATTTTCTTTAAAATAAATATATGAGAAATTATAATTTATTCTTTACAACAGTAAGAAACAATTAAAAATGATTACTTTAACTACGAGTTCAAATATCCTCAATTATTGACATTATTGGTTCCGTTTTTATTCGATTAATTTTAAAGATAAAAACGAAAACGATTTTAAATATTATTCAACCATAAAATAATAATTATAAGACGGGTATAATTATATCGATATCATCTCGTCCATATTTTATTTATTTATTTAATTAATATATTTATTAAATCAATAAAAAATTTAATATTCACTTATTCAAATCTTGAATCTCAATACCACTAATACACTTTCATTTTTTATTCATTAACTTTATATTAAATATTTTTTAATAAATTTAAAAAAATCGATTTAATTTTAAATATTATTTATTATCCGGACATTACCTGCGGATAAAAATCGTTATTGAATTGTAATGATATTCGGATAATTTTAAACACCTTTTTAACACTTTGATTTCGGAAACTATTATATCAGAAGCTATTTCAATCCGAACTGTAACTATTCTTAAACCCGACAATCCCGGATCCCTTCTCTTCCTCTCTCTTTCTTTCCCTATTTCTCTGATCCTCCCAAGCAACTCTTGCCTCTGCCCCAGCTGCCGCTACTCCCTCTGCTGACTACCGCTCATGCTGCCGCCTCTGCCGCTGCTCCCTCTATGTAATAAGACGTGCAAAAGCTATTACAAAGAGGAGCCTTTGTTGAATAAATGGTATATTTTTTTAACTGCTAATTATTAATTAGTAATGCATAGATTGTACACTAAAAATGATGCATATATATTATTTGGAGTTGAGTAGTCGACTCTGTATATATATCTTTCATCTCTACCAGGAAGGAGAAAAACTGAAGAATGACTACACATTTTCTTAACTTTAATTGCGATGCCAAGTTACGTTATAATCTGAATGTTACGATTATCGTCATCTTTAATTACATATAGAACCATGCGAAAACGATCAATATTGAGCTTCGTATTTTTTCCCCTTTTGAGAATGTAATTACTAATTAGTAATTCAACTTTATCGTTTGTTCCATCCTTAAGAATCAGAAACTCAGCTGCCTTTGTTAAGTGTAGATTGTTACTTTAATTATTCTTTTATTAAAACAACACATTATTTAAACCTTATTGGTAACATGTGTTGTTGTTTTTCTCTAGTTTTTATATTTTTTTATTTAATAGCTAGTTCCAGAAAATGTTTTGGGCATAAAAATGTGTGTTATAAAAATCATACCTAATATAAGAGTGAACATTAAAATGGCACAGACATTTTTATTTAACTATAAAAATATTAGCTCCCATGTTTAATTATTTAACTCAAATCTTAATCAAAATTATTTGTTTTAAATAAGCATCGGTGTCAAACTCTTTATATTTAATTAATTTGTTTACTATATATCTTATACATAGAATAAGGTTTGTTTACTCGTGAATTTGTACTAGATTATAACTTATAATGGAACATCAACATAAAAGTTCAAAGTCAATCAAAACTCTTCATTTTTTTTTAGAAAATGGAAGCTAATTTAAAAAAATTAAGTATGTTTATTGACACTATAAATATTTATGAAACTCATTGTTGTAAATCTCTAAGAGGTGAATTTGAACAAAATCATACTAGTTCTCTTGAATGGGATCCAAGTTTACGTTATCCAATATGACCATGTCATATTAATGAACAAGATGATGAACAAAGAAAATATATTAACATGAGACAATATCAACCTAAATTAGATTTGTATCCACCCAATTGTTTTGGAAGCCAATAACGTAAGTTCAATATTCATGGTTCACAAAATTTCTTTAGCTAGAGTATTCTCCAAAAAACGTCTTTTGCTTTCCATGTTTTCTTTTTGAGTGTAATCCTTCAAAGCATTCAACATTCACTATTAAAGGATATGGAGATTGAAAGAGGGTTAATGATAAAAAATAGATGTGGTATTTTCATTAAAGGGATCCAAATTCATCACATAATGGTGCTATGCAATAATGATATGCTTTAAAAATATCCAATGACACATGTTGACAAAGTAATCCATGAAAAATCTTCACATCAAATAATGTAGAATCGTTGACGACTCAAAGTTTCAATAGAGACCATTAAGTTGCTTGGGAAGTAAGCATGTGCTTTCAAAGGTCATGATAAATTTAGCATATCGTCTAACTTTATTGAAATGATCAAAGTGTTTGGAGTAATTGATGGATATATTGCTAATGTTACTCTAGATTCTACTCCACTATATGCAAAATATATTTCTCAATAATTTAAAAAGAGATTAAATATTATTGCAAATAATATTGATAAGAAAACATGCCAAGAAGTTGTTGATGCAAAAAATTTTATTCTTGTTGATGAGGCTATTGTGAGTCTACTAAAGAGCATGTGACAATTATATTAAGATTTATTAATTATGATGGCTTTATTTGAGAGCTCTTTTTTGATATCATAAGTCCTCTTGTCCTTTGTGTCTTTGATGGCATTCCTAAGTGTTAAATATAGAGTCTATTTATTTTACTTAGTGTTTATGTCTTGCTCTATATAAGATTAGTTAATATTGATCAGTAATACACACACACACACATAGTTAATCACACTTTGTATGAAAGCATGTTTATACACACCACGTAATTGGTTTTCATAATATGCAAGCTAGGTTAAGTGTGTAGTTTTTGTTTTATTTCGTTTGCTGGTATTTGAGGAAAATTTCTTGGAAAATTTTAAAATGAAAAAATCACATTTTTTTGGTGAACTCTTAGGTACCTCGATGGACCCCTCGTTAAGGGGTTAGTGAGGCCTCAGCAAGGTACCCCTATCAGCCCAAATTTTCTATAAATATTGCCTCTCTCTTTGAGTTATTCATGGAGAAAATTTTTAACAAATTTCTATCAAATTGATATCTCATTTTTTCTGATTTCAAGTCACTATTATCTTAAGTGTTTGTTCGGTAATAGTGATTCATGACTGTGTGAGAAAAACCATGTTTTTTAATGGTAAGTAATTGAGGCGGTGTTTGCTAATGGGTTTATGGTTTATATGAATATTTTTGTTTCACAAATCACCTTGAGGATATTTCATTGTTTGTAAGAATAAAATAGTGTTTCTAAGTTCTGAGTACTTTAGACTATTTTACTAGTAAGGTGTGAGAAATATGGTACTCTTGGATTTGGGATAAGCCATATTTATGAGTACCCAGGACAATGATTACTAGTGGTTATGCTTGAAAGGGCTTCTACGTTGTTGTATACATTGATAATCATTAGTAGCTGATTGCACTACTATATGCGATGTTAGCTCTAAAGAAGTCTTGAATCCATGTGTTAAATCAAGTTATTACGGAGGTAGCAAGCGAGGGAAACAATAAGTAGTTAAGGTAGAGTGGTCCTAATAGATAGAGGTATTTGCATTTATACTTTTATCAAGTTGTATCTATTTATTATTTTTAGTAGATTGTTTACTATAGATTGGGATCTTAGGTAGGGGTTCTATGTAGGTTTACCTCGTTACATGACTGTGTTTGTATGATTACCTTTTATATTAGTATAGCTTGAGTTTCTATTGTGTATATGCCAATATACTAGATTTAGACTCTGATTAGAAAGCATATATATTTGATTTTTATTATGGCATGCTTTCTTTCCTATCCTTGTAACATGACTATTTTGGTTTAAGTATCTAATGAATCAGTATCTAAAGAGTCAGTATCTCTTTATCCTGGTTGTATAACAAGTGTTAGACTCTCTTTTATATATATTATGTTATGTATGATTGCATACTGTGAAAATACAATTATCATTTATCAAATATGTTCTCACATATAAGGTCTTGAGGTGATTAGAAATCCTTTGTAGCTTTTTCAATATGTATGCCTGATTTACATGTTGTGTGATGTTTACTATATTAATACTTATTATTAGCCTAGATAGGAGCCAGTGAGGCACATCGTTGCTAGTATGTTTTTATCGTAGATTGTTATTTCTTATATGCTAGTTGTCTTTATTATGTGTTGAATTGAGCATGTTATTTTGTACTTCCATTGTGCTATATGGTTAATTCATATTTTGAGGCTTGCTTGGCTAAGTTAGAATGGAGCTCAAGAAAATATTTTATGGGTTGACGTTTCCACCTCTCATCTAATTCCCGGTTGCATAATTGGGTCAAAAGAATAATTAATCTTTATGTAATGGTTTCTATGTATTGAAATTCCATTTTGTATCAAATTAAGTCACCCCTAATTGTATGGAAATTCTATTTGGTATCAAAGTAGGTCACCCTTTATTCTAGAGCTCTATCTTCACATACACATACCTTGTATGTTTATACCCTTCGTCTCTGTTGTGTGGGTTGTTATTCTATAAAGCAGTTTATCTATATAAACTTTTTTTTTGTTTTCATGTTCTTTATTTTCTTGTTCATGCATATTTCTTTCTCATTGCTTATTTGTCTTGCATAGTATGTTAATTGTCTTTTTTTGATGCTATGTATGGTTATTTGATCTTTAACAAGTATTCTCCTCTACTAATTGCTTTGATATGCTTTTTATGTGTGTATACCTTGCTTATTCTTCTGTGGTTTATGTATGAGCATTACATCATATGATTTCATCATGTAGTGTCAAAGTATTAGGATTTTGCTTTCTACAGTCTTGTCATTCATATGTCATGTCATATAGACCGCATCTCTTTTGTTTTACTAAGTTGTTCTTTCTTGTATCTAGTATGTTGAGTGTTGGTTCTCTATTTATCTCCTATTGTTTAAAGTTCATCTTTTTCCTTCTCTTTCTTTTCTTGTACTTAATATGTTTTCTTGAAAAGAACAAAAAATTATGGTGTGTTAAAGCTTGCATACATGAGTGTTTCTTCTCTTTTCTCTGTACTATGCTTGTTTTGATTTTCCTTATGCATTTGTATGTCATATAGATTGTTTACATGTCTTTAGGACTCTTAACTTACATGCATTACTATAAAGTGTGTTTAGTTGGCATTCTTGGTATTTAGGGTGTTCATCGTATCTAAGCTTGTCTCCTATTTCTTATGTCATAACCTAAGTCTTCCTCTCGTGCTTAAATTGTTTTTATAGCATTCCTTTTTTATTCTCTCTCTTGGGAGTATTACTTGTGTTGCTCACTAGTTAGTCAGTTTATTTCCTTTTTTTGACTAACGATGATGTGATGTGATTTTTGCCAATGATTTCTTTTAAGGTAACAATATGTAGTTTGTTGCTGATGATCTCTCTGGAGGTAACACTATATGGTTTGTGCCGATGATCTTCCTTGAGAAACATTCTTGTCCTTTTGGCCTATGATACTTGTTTTGATTTTCCTTATGTATTTGTATGTCATATAGATTGTTTACATGTCTTTAGGACTCTTAACTTACATGTATTACTATAAAGTGTGTTCAGTTGGCATTCTTGGTATTTAGGGTGTTTATCATATCTAAGCTTGTCTCTTATTTCTTATGTCAGAACCTAAGTCTTCCTCTCATGCTTAATTTTTTTTTGTAGCATTCCTTTTTTATTCTCTCTCTTAAGAGTATTACTTGTGTTGCTCACTAGTTAGTCAGTTTATTTCCTTTTTTGACTAACGATGATGTGATGTGATTGTTTCCAATGATTTCTTTTAAGGTAACAATGTGTAGTTTATTGCTGATGATCTCTCTAGAGGCAACACTATATGGTTTGTGCCGATGATCTTCCTTGAGAAACATTTTTGTCTTTTTGGCCTATGATCTTCTTTGAGGCCATCTTTATCATCTCACTTGTTTGTTGTGTGTTTCATGAGATTGATTGTTTCTCTTTTTTACTAGCTTATTTCTCTTGTGTGAGTTTATAAACTGTCATTTTCTTAATATGTTTAGTTTTTTTCCTTGCTTCTACTTTTTTTGTTTTCTATTATGCATAAATGCTATTATTTTGGCAGAATTTTGAGAGTGTAGGATAGGTAACATGTTTATTACCTTACATGCATACATTTAGGGGAGAGGTATATGTGAAATGTATATTATCAAAAGGAGTGTTGTGTTTGTTTTGCATCATTGGTGTTTGTCCTATTTATGAGTTATTGTTATCTTGTTTTGTTCATGTAATGCTTCCTTATGTTTTATTCTTCTTGACATCACTTTATATGAACCATGCACAAATAGGACTATTAGTATAACATGTTGTATGCATTGTATACATTCTCTTATTTCACATATCATCTTATATTTTTACCAGCATTCTTACTTTGAAGTGCTTTATTACATGTTTCTTACATGTAGTTGTTTGCTCTATATTTGTTGTTTGGATACAAGATACATGTTTTCTTTTCTAGATTGGGATGTCTTTCCTTTTGTGTGTACATAGTATAGCCTGAGCTTATAAGATTGAATCTACCCAAGTGTCGTTGGGGGAAGATAGTTAATCCATTAGGAGTATGTCAACTTGAAAGATAGTTAGACTCGGTCAACTTCTTCTTATAAATTTATTGGCACGTTTATTTGTCATTGGTGTTTGACCATCCATCTTATCGATATGTTGTAAGTGTATTACAAAGTCCCTTATGCCCTCCCACAGAACATAGAGATGTGGGGCTACATGTTACTTAATACATTAAAGAGATGTTTTCTGTCTACACGTCTCTTGGTTTGTTTATGCATTCAATTTGTTGTTTGTTGCATATTTTTACCTTGATGGTATTATGTGTTCTTTTTTGCATGCATATTAGTGTTGCATGCATTTCTCTTTGACTTTTTCCTGTATATAAGGGTGTGACATGTTTCATATTATGTGTGTGCTTGGTTTGAGTTTTCATGTCAAAAAGGGAAAGAAGTGTGCACACTTTATGTTTCTTTATGCATTGTGTTTGTTGCCATACCATGTATTGCATGGGATGTAAGTGTAGGATTGCATTGTATTTTATTGGCTGACTTGTATTTATTTAGGGGGAGTGTTGTATGAAGTCATAAGGAGTTGTGTATGCTACATGTGTTTAACCTATCGATGTGTACCTATGTAGGAGTAACACGATAGTATTTGGTTAAACTACATGTTGTTTCTATATGATACGTTTACATGGTATATGTTTGTTTCATGTGTGCAGGTTAAGCGTAGATTGAAATCTTTGAGCTTCAAACTTGTAATTTGCATATATGTTGAGACCCTTATGTTTTAGACTGATAAAGTGTTGTGAGTTGATCTGAGAATATGGATGGAGCACATAAGATGGTTATACTTAGAGTTGGTGTGTTTTTGAGTGTTGGACGTGTGTCGATGTTTTTGTTCATGGGAAAAACATCTTTAGGTCATCATCTCATAATTGATGCGCTTCTTTACCTAGTTGTGTAGTGTTTTGCTACTAAAAACCAAAAGGAGAGATTGTAAGTCTTGTTGTCCCTTGTGCTTTTGTTGGCATTCCCATGTGTAAACCACAAAGTTTTTTTATTTTACTTAGTCTTTCTATCTTATTTTGTGTAAGGTTGGTTATTATTGATGAGTAATGCACACATACACATAGTTAGATGCACATAGTTAGTCACACTTTGTATGAAAGCATGTTTACATACATCACGAGATTATTTATCATAATATGTATGCTAGGTTGAATGTAGTTTTTGTTTCATTCCATTTGCTGGTATTTGTGGATAATTACTCGTTAATTTTTAAAACAAAAAAAATCACATTTTTTGGTAAACTTTTGGATGCCTCATCGAACCCCTCGTTAGGGGGTCGACGAGGCCTCGACAAGATACCCTTATTAGCCCAAATTTTCTTTAATTACGCTTTCTCTTTATGTTCTTTAATGAGAAAAATTGAAGCAAAGTTCTATCAAATTGGCATATCATTTTTTCTAATTTTGGGTCACTATTACCTTGATTGTTTCCTCTATAATAAGAATTCATGACTATGTGAACAAAATTGTGCTTTTGAGTGGTAAGTACTAAATGCGGTATTTGCTAGTAGGTTTATGGTTTAGATGAATATCTATTTTCATTTCACAAATTACCTTAAGTGTATTTCAATGTTTGTGTTATGCTTTTGTGAGAGTAAAATAGCATTTTTAAGTTGTGACTACTTAAAACTATTTTCTAGTGAGGTATAAGCAATATTATGCTCTTGGGTTTGGGCTAAGCTATATTTGTGAGTATCCAAGATAGTGATTGTTAGTGGTTGTGGTTCAGGGGGATCTTACATTGTTGTATATATTATTAATAATTTGTAACTGATTTCACTACTATGTGCATTGTTGGCACTAGAGGATAGTCAAATCCATGTGTCAGATCAAGTTATTGTGGAGGTAGTAAGATAGGGTAATAATAAATAGTTAGAATAAAGTGGTCCTAATGAATAGGGGTATTTGTGTTTATACTTTTATAAAGTTGTATTTGTTTATTGTTTTTAGTGGATTGTTTGTTGACGAATGACTATCATAAGTAACCTAAGAATGTTACCACATAGATTGAGGATCTATGTGAATTTACCTTGTTATATGACTGTGATCATATGATCAGTTATTATGTTAGTATACTTTGAGTTTCTATGTGTATGTATCAATATACTAGATTTAAACTTTAATTAGAAAGCTTATTTGATTTTTGTTGTGACATTCTTTTTTTCCTTTATTTGTAACATAACTATTGCTTTATGTTTAGTGCTTCTGCTGATTTAAATTAATCTGTATACAGGTGTGTTTTGGTGTGAGTATCTAAATGTGTTTACAACTAGTGTTTCAATTTGTGAAAAACATGACATTAATACACCTCTTATGAGTAATATTTACTTGGATGGTATACGTCGATCATATCTTGGAGAAGATCATTTCACAATGAAACATCATTATCATGTTAACATATTTAATGATGTAATTGATTTTCAATTAATAGAGATAAGTAGAGATTTTCAAATAATACAATGAAGCTTCTCACCTTTAACTTTGCTTTGAATCCTAGTCATCATTTTAAGTCATTCATCATTGATGATATTTACAATCTTGTTAAGAAATTTTATTTTAAAGACTTCACCTAGAAAGAACTTTAACACTTGAGAAGATAATTAATGTATTACGAGATTAATGTCATTAACTATTTAAAATTTCAAAAAATTTCATCATTTTTATTCTTGTTATAAGAATTAGTTAAAGATAAAAGGTCATATATATATATATATATATATGTATATATATCTTAATTAACAGATTAATCCATTTAGTATTCACTCTTCTTTTTGTATTTATTACAATTACAGAACATGTATTTTCAAATATAAAACTTATTAAAACATCTCTTGGAAACAAAATAGAGAAAGAATTTTTAATAGATCATATGATTATTTATGTTAAAAAAAACTTTGATAAAAATATTGATTTAGATTAAGTTATAATGAATTCAATGTTTTGAAGCTTAGTAGAGTTTTACTTAAAAATGCTTCTTTCTACCATCATGTTCAATACTCACAAATATGACATCAATTTAGGTAAAACTTAAACACTTTTTAGTTACTTTAATTTATGTTATTGTTATTATTATTATAATAAATTATGATATTTATGAAACTTTTTATAATTGTAATTAATTTTTATTTATGTTAATAAATTATAAAAAGCTTATACTAACTCCCTTTACAAAAAATTCCTAGCTTCACCGTATTATTGTAATTTAAGCAATGAAGATCTAAATTCATGAAATATCAAGTTATGTTAAGATAACATTATATCAAATAAAATAATCATGTATAAAATAAAGTTGTAAAACTCAAATTGCTAGAGAATAAGCTCAAAAACATTTGTTCATGAATATATATATTTTTTTAAAATATTTTTTAAATTAATTTAAAATATTAAATATAATATACAAATACGATTAATCGTTTGAAGCTAATTATCAATAAAATTGAGAGAAGAAGGTAAAAGAAAAAAAAAAACGTTACACCTGTCAGTTCTAATTACGAACGGCGGAAAGGTAACGCCTCTTCCATTTTTTCTGCCCTCTCTAACTTACATAATGCCTCCCTTGTCTTATTTGTCGATTGTCACCGGTTTAATTTATTATTTCCTTTTATTCTCTTTTTTATTGAAAAATAAAAATATAATAGTATAAAATGTTTCTGATGCCACCACGTTCCTTATAAAATTGATTTATATCTTGAAAACTTTCGTGATAATTTTTCTTTTTTTTAGAACTTATTTGGATCGTGAGAAATTTTAGGCCCAAAATAAAATTTTAAATATTTTTACTATTATTTTAATATAATTATTTTTATTACATTAAAAATAATAATTTATACAATTAAATGTTCATATATTTAATAAATATTTGATTAATTTACTTATGATATCTTTATATATAACAAGTTATAATGTTTGGTCAAAGATGTTTTTTTGTTATTTTTAAATAAAAAAATAAAAAAATATCTATATAATAAATATATATTTTATATTTTTTTGTTAGTTTTTTAGATTAATAAATACCAAAATATTGATATAATAAATATATTTTTATAAATAATCATTTTTATTACATTAAGGAGATAATTCAAACGGTTAATGATTATATATTTGATAAGTATTTAATCAATTCACTTATATGTATATCATATTTTTGGTAAGCTATTTTTATCTTTATATATAAAAAGGTAATGTTTGGACGAAGACCTAATGCTATTTTTTTAAAAAAAACTTTTTGTTAAATTTTTTATATTAATAAATATTAAAATATTCATTTGTTAAATAATTTTTTTTATGAATAGTTATTTTGTATAATATAATTTTTTTATTAAATTAAAGATAATAATTCATATAATTCATAATTGCTCGTACAATTCATCTTTATATTTAAAAGAGGCAATATTTGGTCAATGATCAAACACTACATTTTTTTAATTTTTTGTTATTTTTTTACACCAATAAATACCTATATAATAAATATATTTTTCATGAATAATTATTTTATATAATGTAATTATTTTTATTACGTTAAATATTATAATTCATACAATTCATAATTACTCATTTAATGTGTATTCGATTAATTTACTTACGAGCATATTATATTTTTGTTTTTTACATCAATAAATATAAAAAAATTCATATAATAAATAATTTTTTTTACTTTTTTAACCAATAAATATCAAAATGTATATATAATAAATACATTTTTTATGAATAAATATTTTGTATTATCTAATTATTTTTATTACATTAAGATTATCCCTTTAATAAATATTTAATCAATTCACTTATGAGTATATCATATTTTTTTAACTATTAAATTCAATCAAGTTATATCTATCATTCATGTTGGATTAAAGTTTTAAATAATAAACATATTAATTGAATAAATTTATATTATATTATATTTTAGTTATTTATTAAATAAAATTACGTAATTATTGTCAATATTTTGATAAATCACTCGTATTTATATTATATTTGAATTTTATTGCTTATAAAATAATTACTACTATATATTTATTCATTACTAAAGTAACAAATTAATTAACTATTTATTTTAAGAATATTTTGTAAATTACTTTATAAAATATTTTAACATCAATTTTTTAATTATAATAAAAATATCTTAAAATTTATATTTGAAGACTTATTTTCTTTTTTATTTTATAAAATAAAAAATTTTAAATGATAATAATTATTATTCGATAATTAATAATACTATATATTTATCAAATATAAATCATCAACTATTTTATCAAAAAAAAAATATATTCTTATAAAAAGTTGACCCAAAATCTTATATATAATGGCTTTGGTGGTTCTCCACAATTTCGTTTTTTTAGTTTTTATTTTTTTTACGTTAATAAATATCAAAATATTTTTATAATAAATATATTTTTAATAAATATTTATTTTAGTAATTTTATATAAAATCCCTTTATAGCTTTGGTCCTTTTATGTATTTTGTCTTTTAGCTTTTGTTGGTTTTTTTTATACACTACTAATTACTGAAAGACTTCTTTATTAAGTATTTTTTTATGAATAATTTCTTTTATAGTTATATTGTGTATTAGCTTTAGATTATTGTATTTAGTAATTATTTTAATTTTGACATTAATAAATATCAAACATAATTTTATAATAAATACACTTTTTATAAAATAATTATTTTGGTAGTTTTATATAAAAAGCATCTATGACTTTGGTCATTTTTCAAATTTTATTTTATGCTTTTAGTTTTTGTTGATTTCTCTTATACACTAATAAATACCATAATACTTCTATATTAAATAAACATTTTTAAGAATGTTTTTTTAGTTTAATTATGTATTAATTTTACATTATTATCTTTAAATAGTATTTTAATCACGTGAAGTTGAAGGTAATAATTCATGATATTCATACTTTACTAATGAATAAAAATCAATTTATTTATGAACATATGATATTTACGATGAATTAATTATTTTCGTCTCATATATCATTTAAATTGAAAAAGTAAACTAATTTCTATTATTTTTATTTTATACAAAAATGACTTATAGAAACAGTTACTAAGCTCCATCAATCATTCACTTATAAAATAATTAAGTAATATTATATACATTAAGTGATATATTAATTAATGTTAAGTTAGATAATTAGATGTTACATTAGAGATATAAAATGTTAAAATAATTATATAACTACTTAAAAACAAAGAACAATTATATTGTAATATATGAATTAATACTTGTTGTATCAATTTGTGATATAAATTAGCATCTTTTAAAATAATAATTATTATAAATTTATTTTTCACTGAATAACAAAATTTAACTATTTGTTTAATATTATTCTTCCATACTTTTTTTAAAAATTGTGACATCAATTTCTGACGTTATTATAATAAACAACAAAAAAATTATATTTAAAGATTTTTTTTGTAAAATAAATTATTTTAGTGAAATACTAAATATTATTAAACAATTAATACTACTGTATCTTTATCAAAATTAAATTATCAACCCGTGCAAATTCACTGCTACAAAACTAATGTTATTTAAATCTGTGAAAAACACCTCTACTAGAGCGGTAAAACCTTGTACTTACTCCTAGAAATATCATATTCAAAATCCCCTACCCCCATTTACCATTTGATAAAAATTAAAAAATAAAAATCCCGATGTGCTTTCATTGTCCAGCGCATAAATGATTGAAATACTGCCTCGATCGCAATTTTGTCACTGCCTCAGTGCCTATATCACACATTCACACTTGCATTCTAATAAAAAGAGGGCTTGTCCCTCAGTTGAAACTAAAGTTCACAAAGTCAGTCTCACTATAAACAGAAGTGAAAAATGCCTTCGAGAGCTCCTGTTAAATGCAAATTTGCACAATATCAAGAAACATATGCAGAAGCCACTAGTCTAGACAACTTGTACAACAAACTAGTTAAGTACAGCTGATGATACATACTCGTATGACTTTCTCAAGTATAAATGTGACTGACTAAGGGTTCTGAGGAGTTCGAGCAAAACCTGAAATAATTTATGCATACAAACCAAAATGCAGGAAAAAGCAATGAAGAGAAAATATTACAAGATAATTTGCATTGCCCCAGAAGATAAGAGACTATATTAAAATTCCTATATAGCAAGTAAACTGCTGAGACTACCCTTTTATGAGATATAGAACTATTGCTATCAACCTGAACCATCTGGGAAAGGTTCTAGTGCATCTTGCTTCCCATTGAAATAGAACTCAACAACTGCTTTCATTCTTGGAAGTTTATCTGGGTGGTAGTTTATATGAACAATTACTGGTTTCAGCTTTTTCAACTTTGCATCTCGTCTTACTGTCTTGAAGAGTACCTTACTGTTCATGAAGAGAAAGAAATCCATGGTTCTCTTAGCAGCATGAAGCCCATTATATCCTGGATGTGAAGGGAAAAAGAGCTCCTCATTAAAAACTGCTTGGTCCCATGCTTTTGATCGTGAAAGCCGATCCGCCACACGATCTAAGAGTTCAATTGAAGCAAGTGTAGGCCTTATGTAAAAGAAACCAGAGTTGTAAACCCATATCCTCATTGTATGGGCATAACGAGCCCAACCCATGGAAGGTTCATCTAAGACATCATCATATCCATAAGCAGTCATGTTATTGTGACCATCAGTCATAGACTCCACATCTGAGTCTCTATAAAGATAATCAAATGGGTTCTGCAAGTATACTATGTCAACATCTGAAAGAAGAACACTGTAGCCTAGTTGCAAAAACTCTCTCAGAATACGAAATTTCAAACCAGAGACAGCATGATTCCCTCCGGATTTCCCAACTGAATCAATGTTTTGGTCTGGATCTCTTTTGTAGACAGGAACATCGTTAGAATTACAGAAAGCTTCAATCTTATCATCCAATGCAACAACCAGATAGTTTGGTATACCAACTTTCTTGATGCTAGTGAACCAAACCTCTAGCATGCTTATTACATTTGAATTGGCTAGTGCCACAATAACCTCATTCCGAATGGCAACTTTCTCTAAAATCGTTGCCAATCTGGGATTCACAGATTTATCAGGCAAGACAGTTGGATTAGTCATCAAGGCCTTGACAGTACCAAAAGGACCAGCTTTGTGTGGTTCGCCCAGAGATGAAATTTGCAGTTGTGCTTGATCTTTTCCATGTTCAGCTACTCGTAATTTCTCAGTTAGATCTTTGACCTGCTTATTCAACTGTGCATTCTTCTCAGAAAGTAAATCAATGTCTGAATTTAGCCTCTTCATCTGCTCTGAAGATTCACAGGACGACTTGCTTATCTAACAAGGAAATTAGGGTTTCAAATAGCTATGCTGGCCATTGAAAATTATAAAACTAAAAGCCCAAAACAAATTGATATTGTAATTAGAGTTATGTTAGGGTGGTAAATTGCTAGTTCATGCTTCGAATAAACAACAAAAAATTTACCAAATTGATCTAGATTGTAGAGATATATTTGTGCGAATCGCCTGACACAAAACTAGAAGAATATTTGCAGCAAAATCATAGGCAACAAACTAAAGCAATCCAAGCCCAACCACCAATAAAGTCCACTCAGTTTTCATACAGAAACAGAATAATTTTCAACAAACTAGCACCATAAATATGAATAAAGTCATTCTACAAATTTGCTAAATTGCCCAGAGCAAGAGGAAATAGAAGAATTAGGGGGAAAGAAAAATTAATTAAGATCACATTTTTCGCTAAAACTAACACTCAATCAAAGTCAAACATAAGGAATGCAGTAGAAGGTTCCAATTCGAAAGATGCAAACCTTGAGATCTGAATTTCCGATTCGACGGTTACGAATGAACGGATCAGAGGTGAAGAGTCCATGAGGGAACAAGAAAGCAAAAACGCATCCAAGTAGAACTCCGATTACAATTGCCACAGCTATTCCAGATCCACGAGATGATTGGCCTTTGTCTCTCATCAGAGCTCCGTCTCTACGACCAGCCATGGCCTTCATTACCTTGCCTTTTCTAGCAAATTGAGGAACTCAATCACAGATAAAAAGAAAATGGGAGAGATTTGAATAGCAAATCAGAAATCCTAATTGGAGGAGTTGCTAATCTCTCTGAGTCGTTGGATCATAACATAACAAGCAAGCAAGAATCTTGGTCACTGCCACTCGCCACGACCCAAGACGCTTATCGTGGGAGATTAGATCTTGAAAACGAGAATGCTTTAGAACATAACCTGCACAACAATGTTTTGTAACTAAATAGATAGTAATTAGGTGTCATTAAAATAAAATTTAATTAGATGTTATAAAGATGAAGATTTATTTTTATACATATACCGAATACATGTATGTTCTTGATTTTTTTTTATAATACATATATATAACATATTTAAAAAATATATTATATTTATGATTTTTTTAATGATATAAAAAATAATAAGGTATCATACATGTTAATTATATATAATTATTTGTATCATTTTATATTATTTAATCATTTAATTATATAATAAAAATTAATAACAAAATGTTTTCATTAACTATTAACTATTAAAGGTATTTTTCTCAAAGTTTAATTATATTTCATAATTATGGGTAGTAATGTGTATGGTATCTTGATAGACTTAATTAAATTTAAATTGAAAAATTTAAATCGAACACGAATGAAATTAAATTCGAAAAAAATTTAAATTAACTTAATTAACTCAAGAAATAAAGCTAGATTCGATTTACACCATTAGTTTAAAATAAAATTAAAAATGTTGTGATTTTGTAATACATATAAAAAATACGTGGATGATATAATAGTTTAAAATTGTTGAAGCTTGAAACGTTGTATATATTATTTTGAATCATAATATAATAAGATTTTGTTAATATGTATTTTTTTGTAATTAATTAATTATTATAATATTATTTTTTCTATTTTTATTATTTCATGTAATGATGTGAGTTTTAATATTATTAAAAATATTTTTTGATTTATAAAATAAAAATTCAATTAAAAAACATTAAATTAATAATTTGAGTTAACATGAACAAAACTGTTTAAGTTTAGTTTGGATTCAAGTTTATTTTTTTTGGTTTAAATTAAATTTAATTTAAATTAGAATTGAATCATTTAAATTTGTTCCATTCGAACAAACTCAAATTTAATTTGGATTCAAGTTTATTTTTATTGATTTAAATTAAATTTAATTTAAATTAAAATTGAAACATTTAAATATGACCTATTATTGCAAACTCAAATTGATTAAGCTCATCTTAATTTTCTTCCTGTTTATAAATTTCTTTTATATTCAGAATTTTTTTAACTTATTAGAAAAAAAATGTATGTTAATTTTTTATACAACCTAAATAAACATATATTTCTCAATCTTATAAAAATAAAATATATTTTTTAATTAAGAGTATTAAAAATAAAATTAGTTAAATAAGTTATTCGTTTAGGTTTTATAAATAATTGATTAGTAATGAGCAGTTTTTAAATGAAAAGTAAAATTAAAAACTCAATAAAATATTTTTAAACTAAAACTAAAAGTAAAAACACTAAATGTAAAGAGAAAAAGAAAACCTGAACCTTATTTTCTTCCCTCTTACTCTATTTAATGAATTTTTTGCACGGTCTCTTTTCCGAATTAATTTTGTCTTGCTTTTAATAATCCTTAATCAACATCAATGTAAGTTACGTAATAGATAATCAATGTGAATTTTCCATTAATTTCTTTATTATCTTTATTTTTTAATAAATTGTTAAATTTAATATTTTATTTTTATTGTATGATATATCTCTTGCAACAAAAATAAAAGTTATTAGCTATCTTAAGTTATTTAGATTTTTTTATAAAGATGGTTAAACTTGGGTATATAATTGATATTATTTTTAATTTTTGGAGTAAAATGACTCTTTAGACATATAGATCGACCAAGAGTCTAGCTCATCTAACAATCCGAGTCTAGTCAACAATCTGACCCGCAAGACAAATCATCCAAAATGACTTATCTGACCTCGCGCTTGCAACGCACCAATAAAAGGGAGACATGTACAAGGGAACTATGCTAACCTGTATGGTCGACCTCGAACAATAAAATGTATAACTTTTTATTGTTTGTACCCCTCTGACATCTCATGTATGTATATATCTTATGTAATCGATACTTGTACGAATAATGTTCTATAAATAGATGAATCTCTTAAAGAATTCACATATTCAACCAATTACTTTGACTTCTCTCTAAGTTCTCTCTCAAAAAACGAACTAATCCCAACATTTTTACGCCCACCGTGGGGCTCAGATTCAGAGACTAAACATCACTTGTTACTTATAACCATGGTAGGAACACGTGCTGAAGGACAATGATTAAGAATGGAAAATGAGGAGGCCACAGTAACAACGGACAACGTCTCACCCGTCCATAACGAGGTCGGAGCAGAGACTAGCACTCGGTAAGAGTTGACTCGTCAACTCCTCGAGCATTGAAAGTGGCCAATGAAAGGCATGAGAATGGTAATGCCCCCTATGATGTGGATAAGGACTGTGAACAACTTTATGTCACCCCATTCTTTTTTGATATAGAAAATGATGAACAACTAGCCAAGTTCAATGCTCCTAAATGCCTTGATTACTTAGGAATTAAAGATCTTGTCACTCATGTACAACATTTCAAGACGACCATGGCCACTATGAGCCTCACATAAGGAAAAAAAGATGTCATGATGTGCAAATTGTTCATTACTACCCTCTGTGATAGCGCCCAAAAGTGGTTTAACAACCTAGCACCTTGCACCATAACATCTTTCTCACAATTTGTTAGGTTTTTCATCACCAACTACGCCCATAATTAGCCTCTAAGGAAGGAGTCACACCACATATTATTAATTATTCAAGAGAGGGGTTAGTCTATAGAGGAGTATATGAAACGATTCAGGTAGGAAAAGTTAGAAATCTCTAAATGTCCTAAAAAGAACTCTGACATATTCGTAGAGCTTACCAAGACAATTCCTCGTACTTTGGATGAAGCATATGGAGAGGTGAGGAAATTTTTCAATGTCAAAAGATAGTTAAGTCTCATTAAGGGCCATTGATCCGATGTAGAGGTCATGCAAGAGAAAGAAAAGAGGACGATAAGTCTTGACAGAGGAAATCGGGGCAATAGGATCAATAGAAACAAACTTTTTGCGCCAATCAACAAAGGAAGTGGAAAATGGTCAAACAATAGAGGGCCTTGGGAGAGATCATTCTCACCTTTTATAGGGCTTCTATTGTGAGTAAATTTAGCTTAGGCTGTATTAAGAATGGAGGAAGAACCTAATGTTAGATGGCCCCCAAAGATGAAGTCTCCACTTAGGGACATAAGTAAATGGTATGCCCTCCACAAAGATATGGGTCATGAGACAAGAGACTACAGGAAATTCAAAAAACAAATAGAGGAAATGTTGGCCAGAGGGTATTTGAAGGACCTTATAGGAGGAAATGGTGAAAGAGGAGTAAATCAAAATAGGCGAGAGATTCCAAAACTGCCCACTTCATAAAACAGCAGGAGAAATCCCCACAACGAGCCAAAGGTCAGAATTATTCATACCATACATGAAGGGCCTAGAGTTAGTAAGGTCTCAAACAACTCAAGTAAAAGGTTCGCCTAGGAGATACTTCATGCCCCACATGTGTATGCCTTGGAAAAGGTGAGGTCTTCTATGAAAATAATTTTCTCTGAGGAGGATGAGACCTCGTCCCATCATGAAGACCCCTTAGTGACTAGTCTGAGAATTGGGTCGTACAATGTATGCCAAATCATGATTGACACATGAAGCTCAATAGATCTTCTTTTTTGTCCATCGCAAGAGCTCTAGGGACGAAAGAGACTGATATTATAAGGACAGAACTACCCTTGGTAGGATTCAACAACAACACTACTTATGCTCTAGGGACCGTGGTGTTACCCATCATGGTAAGAAGGTCAATGGTAATGGCTAATGTTTTGATTATTGATGTCCCAACTCACTAATATGCCATCTTGGATAGGCCGTGGATACACAAAATGAAGGCGGTCCCATCCACCTTCCACCAAGTGATCAAATTCCCTACTGACGAAGGCACGAAGGAGATAAAGGGAGATCAAGAATGGCCAAAAGTTGTTACAATGCAACCATGAAATAGCTCACCCTCAAGTCGCAATCACCATAGGGCCTCCCTCAAAGAAGGCTGAAGGGTAAATTTTTGGCAAGGACTATCAATTTAAATGAGGTGCAAGACCTACTAATATAGGGTAAGGGTAAGAATCATCCTTTGAAGCTAAGTACATATTTAACAATAGATATGGAGGAGTAACTTTCACATTTCCTCAGAGAAAATTATGACGTCTTCACATGGACCTCGATAGACATGCCTAAGATTGACCCAGAGGTCATACTCATAGGTTAAATTTCAACCTAGAGGCTAGACTTATCCAACAAAGGAAGAGAAAATTCCCGAGGGATAATAATGAGGTGATTAAAAATCAGGTCGACACCCTTAGAGAAATAAGAGTTATAAGGGAATTCATCTACCTTACTTGGTTGTCAAATGTGGCATTGGTAAAAAATAAATGTGGTTTACCACGCATATGTGTGTCCTTCACAGACTTAAATGAGGCTTGCCCCAAAGATTACTTCCTCATCCCAAGCATATATCAATTGGTTGATGTTTCCGCTAGCTTTGGACCGATGAGTTTCTTGGATGCATATTCTGTATACCATCAAATCAGAATACACCCTAAGGACAAGGAAAAAATATCCTACATCACTGAGGAAGGGACATTCTTCTATACCAGAATACCATTTGAGTTTAAGAATGTGGGCACTACATATTAGCGCCTCATTAACAAAATGTTTATAGATCAGATGGAGAGAAACCTGGAGGCATACATGGATGATATGATAGTGAAATTAGCACAACCCTTGAGCCATATCAAAGACCTAAAGAAGGTGTTCTCACTAATTTGTATGTATGGTATGAGACTTAACCTTAAGAAGTGTGTCTTTGGTGTTACTATAGGAAAATTCTTAGGTTATCTTGTATCTGCTCAAGGGATTAAGGCCAACCCAGAAAAGATACAAGCCTTGGTCAACATAAGGCCATCTACCAACTTGAATGGGATCTACCAACTTAATGGAAGAATAATGGAACTAAAAAGGTTCATCTCCAAATGCATAGACAAGTGTTTACCATTCTCTAAAATGCCGAGGAAAAACACATCAATATTTTGGAACGAGGATTGTGACTAGGCCTTTAAGGAAATCAAGCGATACCTAAGCAACCCCTTGTCTTGGTCAACCTTTTCCCTGGTAAGAAACTTTACTTATATTTGGCAATGGCTCCTCATACTTGTAGCGCCGTACACCTAGCCGAAAGAGACAAGGTTCAGCACCCCATTTACTACATTAGTCAAATCCTAACAGATGCATAAAGTAGATACCCAACCCTAGACAAACCGGCCTTTTCTCTCAAAATTAGGGTACAGAAGCTCAGATATTACTATGGCTCACACACAATGGTAGTACTTACCTCTCTACCACTGAAAATCATACTGATGAGGCCAGAAGTAGCAGGAATACTCACACAAATCACCATAGAATTGGGAAAGTATGACATTAAATACATGGCTAGAATAGCCATCAAGGGACAATAGGTGGCCGAGTTTATGGCTGAATTCAGTAAGACACAAGAAGTAGTCAGCAATGAGAAGTATAAGAAAATGTATGGGATGGATGAAAATGAGAGGCTGACCTAGCAAGTATGCATTGACGGAGCACATAACTTTAATGATGCTAGGCTAGGGGTGGTCATAATTGATCATGCTAGCAATTGTTTTGAGTATGTTGTCAGAATTGATTTTCAAGAAACTAATAATGTTGCGAAATATGAGGCAGTCATATTTAGGGCCATAACATTAAAAAGGCTCGGGTTGGACAAGATCACCTTGCATAGTGATTATAGACTAGTGGTCAACCAGTTCTTAGAAACATTTGAAGCTAGGGATAGAGAGATGAAGAGGTATCTGGAGAGGTTAAAACATGAGTGCTTAAAATTTTCCAAGTTGGAGATTAAGTAAATTGCTCAAAATTAGATTGGTCATGCCGATCGGTGCGAGAGGCCAACCCTAACCGAGTAACATCAGTAATGATCCTGACAGAAGCAAGCTTGGAGGAAGCCAAAAGAATAGTCGGATGTATGGATACTCATACCAACACATGGTTCACCCTGATCTATGACTTTCTAGAAAGGGAAGACATGCCTAAGGATTGCAAGATTGCAAAGGAAATCAAGGCCAAGGCAGGTCGAAACATGATCAAAACAGATAGGTTATATAAAAGAACCGTACTTGGACCCGGCCACCTATGCATAGCTAAAGAGGGAGCTGAAAGATTGATGTTTGAAGTACATGAGGGGGAGAGTAGCTCTCATTCAAGTGGAAGAAAACTGTCACAACGGATCATGAGGCAGGGATATTATTGGCCTTCTATGCTGGCATATTGTACAAAATACACCAAAGAATGTGATAAGTACCAAAGATTCGCTACATTGTTACACATGCCTCCAAACACCATGAAAGAGGTGGGGAGTCCATGACCCTTCTATAAGTAAGGGTTGGACATAGTAGGACCTTTACCCCTAGCTAAGGGTCAAAATAAGCTTCTACTAGTGGCCACTGATTACTTTTCAAAATGGATCAAGGTGAAACCTCTAGGAATAATACAGGAAGAAGAGGTGATTTGATTCATATGGAAGTTTATAATTTGTCGGTTCAGTCTACCTAAGAGGCTCATCACTAATAATAAGAGGCAATTCATAAGTCATAATGTTAAAGAGTTCCACCTCAAGTACAACATCAAAATGTGCCACTTAATGCCATATTATCCCTAGGTCAATGGTCAAGCAAAATCTTCCAATAAATTTATTATCAACCTACTAAAGAAAAGGTTAGAAAGTGCAAAAGGAAGATGTGTTGAGGAGCTACCTGGTACGCTATGGGCTATCAAGGCTAGCCCTTGGGGAAGCACTAAAGAGACCCCATTTTCCCTAATCTATGTGACTAAAGCAGTAATATCAACTGAAGTTACAACACCCACTTCCAGGTCAGCCATGATAGAAGAATAGAGCAAAGTGAGTAGAGCAATTGAATTGACCCTCGCTGAGGAGAAAAGGGATGAAGCTTTAAGGAGGATGATTGAGCAAAAAAGAAGAGTTAGATTATTACAACAAGGTCGTGCCCTTCAAAGCATTTTCCATGGGTGATTGGGTTCTTAGAAGGGTCTTCCCTAACAAGAAGGAATGGATGGCTGGTAAAAATGGTGCAAATTGGGAAGGACCTTACCAAATAATTGAAACAACACAAAAGGGGCCCCCTTGTTGAGAAACATCGAAGGAGATGAAGATGACACCAATTGGAATTCTAGACACTTAAAGAAATATTACTTCTGATGTATCTCGATTTAATAATTTCATGTACCATCATTGTATGCGTACTTATAAAGAGACTTCCCTCAACAAATGGTCTTCTCCCATACACCTTCTACTATTATAGGTCAAGGGATGATCACCTCAGTTAAGAACCATGTAAAGTGCCTTGAAACTTGCAAAAGTCACGAATTTTTCATCTCGATCAGGAACTAGGTTGGCACTCTGACATTTAAGGAAGAGTTGAGCACCTTGATCGGGAACTAGGTTGAGCTCCCTTTTTCACTGTTTTAGGTCAAGGGTTGATCGCCTCGATTAAGAACTAGGTAAAGTATCCTGACACTTGCAAAAAGTCATGACTTGTTCACCTCGATCAAAAACTAGGTTGGCTCTCTAACATCTAAGGAAGAGCGGAGCACCTCAGTTAAGAACTAGGTTAAGCTCCTTCTTCCACTATTTCAGGTCAAAGGCTGATCAACTCGGTTAAAAACTAGGTAAAGCACCCTGACACTTGCAAAATTCATGAGTTTTTCACCTCAATCAAGAACTAGGTTGACATTCTGACATTTAAGAAAAAGTTAAGCACCTCAGTCAAGACCCAGGTTGAGCTCCCTCTTCCACTATTACAGGTCCATATGTGATCACATCTGTTAAGAACAAACTAGTCCTCCCTCACACTTACAAATATCACAAGTTGACCACCATGGTCATGGACAAAGTAGAACATCCTAGCATTGGTTTAATAAAGAAGAAAATATATACTGAAAAATATAACGGTCAAGCATTGTGAGTGCGATTCTATTGAGAACATTTTTATTATTATCCAAAATTACAACACTTTTAAAAAATTATTAATACATGGCTCGGACTCCCAGAAGATTAAAAATCCCTAAAATGTTTAGACACCCGATTGGTGTTTGGATCATCAGTCTCCTCCATTAGGGGTAATAGCTCAGCCTAAATCTTGATAATTTTCTTCTGGATACTAATCATTGTCTTAGAGGGGATCGAGTTCAAGACGAGCATAGAATGTTCTATTTCTTCTACAACTTCCATTACCTTAAGGAAGACCCCATTGGATCGCTTCATGAAGAATCTTGCCCAATAGGAATCTTAGTCCACAAAGGCAGCCATTTTAGTTATGGTATTCCTCTCTCGAGTTTAAATCTAACATAGTTGCTCCTAATATGAGGCAAGCCCACACTTGGTCTCTTTTTGAAGCTTTAGCTTCTTCTTGAGGTTTTACAACTCGACTTTCAACCTTGCACCTTGGTTTTAAGTCTTACATTTTCCAATTTCAAAGCCTAAACTGAATTCCTATTAGCAAGATTAGAATCCATAATGTTCGAAGAAAAAAGATGGAAAGGGAAATGAAAAATATTTCAACATGATTCTCTAAATCCAAAACATGTCCTTAACCCCTTTTTATAGGGGATGGTGACAGGAAAAGATTATTGACACATGTCCTCAAAATAGGAGGGTAGGTGATCATAAATGAAAACAAAAAATGATATAAATACACTACTAAATAATCAACAACAATTCCCAAAATAAAGTTTTTTTCATTAAAAATTAAAAAGAAAAAACTACAAGACACAGCCCACGACCACATAAGCATGAGTGGCATCAAGCTTAAAAAAAAGGAAGGGAAAGACATAAAATCTATCCAGGCCTCTAGTTATCACCATAACAACGGTCTCCAGCCTCATCCTCTACATATTCACCTCGGTACCATCACCATTATCGCCTGAGTTAGAATCCTATTCCTCATCCCCAAGTCTCTCTTCTTTGCCTCCTTTTTAAAAGAGTCCATTGCCAGCCCATACCCAATTTATATGCTTAAGGTGAGTTACTCGGCCGTAGCACCAAGCTCACTCTTAGCTTTTTCCTTAGCCTTCTTGACTTTGGCTACTTTGCGATTACTAGCCCCAAGGTCGGCCTTGGCCTTTTTCTTAGCCTCCTTGAGCTCCTCCACACGTCTTGCATAGTCATTTAGCTCGGACATAACCTTGGTGAGTTTCTTTGACTTATTTATGGCCTCGCCTTCCTATTTAGTGGCATTAGCTAGCAATAATGTGTACTTAGACTAGGTCGAGGCATGCATCTCTTCCTCCTGAGCAAGTTCATGCTTCAAGCTCTCCACGCCTTGATTCATGTTCAACCCAAAGATCAGCAGCGCTTGAAAAATTTAGATGATTGTGGGTTTTAGATGATCCACTTTTAGGTGTAAGTAAAATAACGAAGGCATCAAAACATATTTGTACTTAGATCTAACAAAGTACTACTTTATTTTATTATAGATTGTGATTAAAAACTTTAAAATTTTAGAGAGTTTCATAATTTATTTTTTTAAAACTAATCTAACACTAAGTATTAAAATAAATTCTAAACAATAAAAATAAAAATTAAGTAAAAGAAACAAACAAAAGAAATTAATAAAAGAAAAATAAACAAATAAAAGAAAAAAAATAAAGTAAAATAAAAATAAAGTTAGTAAAATAAAGAAAAGAATAGAAAAATAAAATAATTATATAGATTTTACAATATATATAATACAAAAAAAAACATTTACAAACACATATTTTTTACAAATAAATATACATAATTAAATTATACAGAATAACTATTTATAATACACTTCATCTAATATATAATACAATCATATTTTTATACAAATAAATATGCATGATTAAATTGTGTAGAATATAATACACTATATCTAAGTTATACATGTTATATACATACAATATTTACAACAATTAATTTAATTTGTAAGTTAAATCACATAATCAATATTAATTAAGAGTACTTCAGAAAATAATGATGCGATAAAGCCTCTTTAAAAACCATCCTTTCACATAGAGCAACGTTCCTAGTAAACATTAGTGGCACAAAAGCTTTCAAGAACTAATCTACTAGACAAAACTTCCTTTAATCTTTACTTTTCACGCTATTACACAGTTATTTTTTTAAATTTTAAATTTTAAATTTTTGTTATAATGTTCACAGAAAAATACCAGTAGATTTTTTTAAAATTTTAAATTTCAAATGTTTTGTTTTACCGTTCATAAAACAGTAAATTTTGAATTTTGATTGTGTTTTTAAAATTTTAAATTTAAATATCAATTATAAATTATAAATTATAAATTTTTGATTTACCGTTCATCGAACAATATCAATTTATTTTTTTATTTTTTTTAATTTAAATTTTGATTTAAAATTTTAAAATTTAAATTTAGTATTCACGAAACAGTATATAGAATAGTAGCTTTTGATTTTTGATTTTTTAATTTTAATTTTGATTTTAAATTTTAAATTTTTTTTACTATTCATGAAACATTATCCGGAACAATAGTTCTTGATTTTTGATTTTTTTATTTAAATTTAAAATTTTTGATTTACTGTTCACAGAGGAATATCTCCTAATTTTTTATTTTTTTAAATCTAAATTTTAAATTTTTGATTTATTATTCACGGAATAGTCGACGAATAGTAGCTCTTGATTTAAATTGTTTTTATAAAAAATATACTTTTTAAAACTAAGAATTAAAAAAAAAGAAAACTTTCAAGATAGAGAAAGAGATAAAAAAAAAACTTATTTCTTGAGGTATGTTTTGTATAATGGGAAAGATAGGATATTTATAGGTGAAGAAAATGGTAAAAAAGTGAGAAAAATGATAAAAATGATAAAAATTGGGTTAAAATGCAAAGTGGACAAATGCTGATGGAGACGTTGACGCAAGTAATGGCACACGGGAATTCAACATGATACAACGCAGTTGGGCACAAATGCGCACTCGAGTTCAACACGATGCGACTAGCTATGCGCAAACTTCAATGTGATGTGGTGAGGATGTAGGCGTTGATCTACACGAATGGACGGTTGCACACGAGATTTCAAATTTTTTGACATTTTAGACCATTTTGACCTATTTTGTCCAATTTTTTCACCTTTTTTACTTTTCCTCATTTATTTTCTCAACATTTTTGTGATGTATTACCTCTAGTATTTTTCTCTGAGTCTTTAAGTTATATTTTTGAAGCAAAAATACCTAAAAACAATAAAAATACTCGTAATTTTTTAAGTACTCATCACAATCCACAACCAGCTTCTTCCTAGTCTCTTAGGAAGAGAAGCGATAAAAATAAAAATTAAACTATCCTAAATCACTTCCATAGATTGACACAATTTCATTTAGCGTATCTAACAAGCCTTTAAACCCCTAGGTTACCCTAGTGGACGAGTTTAAGTCTCGTGAGGATTTTTAGTAATGATACCCACAAACATTGAACTAAATGAAAACAAAATAAAACAAATAAAATAAGAAGTTAACTAAAAAATAAAGTAAAAAGAATAATACAAAAATATATCATACTTATAATCTCTTTTAATTTTCATAATTAAAATCTTAAGCATATATTATTTCAACTTCCTAAATATTCATGATTTATTATAATAATTAGTTGAAAATCATTTTCATATTTGATATAAAAAATGTATCAATTTAATTTCACCCAAACTAAGTGTGAGAAATCTGAATTCGCTTCGTCATTATTCCTCACAAGTCAATACTCTCAAAAACGCTGAATCATATGGGTTCAAACACTCATACTAATTTATATGTGAAAGAGTTTATGTATAAAAATGAACTAATATGTTCACATATGTATAAAGAAGAATGGCTAAAAATGTTATTTTAATGTTGATATCATGAAATGAATCAAATATATAAATTATAAAGATATCATACATAAAATTATTTTCATGCATTAATCAAACTCATTAAGAAACAATTTCAAGATATATGCCTTTTAGAAGTGTAAGAAAAATCAATGCAATAAATTCTAGGGATTTACTTCCTATAACTTTCTTTTGTAATTATTCTTAACTCACAACTTTGTAAGCTATGTGGGTCATAGTATGTAGATTATACTATATATTTTTTATCTCTCTATTTTTTTGAAGAGATTTTTCAATATATATATTTTTATAGAGTGAAACCATGTACAAATTGTACATTTTTGTAGGATTTTAGTGAGTGGTTAATTTTGTGACTTTTTTGTTTGATTTTGGTTTAGGTAACTCCAGATATCTCTATTTTTTGTAATAGTCATGCATAAATGAGATAAAAACATATACTATCAATTTCTACTTAAATAATTTTATCTAAGAAAAAATAAAAAATAAAATATACGAAACTCTATTAAGATGAGAAAAACAATTCATACATTCAATGCTAATATATATAGAGATCATCTAAAAATATGAAGAAATAAGAAATGTGTTTGGAGTAGAAAATAATTAAAAAAAATAAAGTTAAAAAAAATTCATAAAATTATTTTAATTTTATTAAATTTTATTGATTTATTTCTTTTAAAAGAAAATAAGTAAATAATTTTTTATCTTAAATTTGTTTTCTTTTTTTATTTTTAAATTTTATTTTAAATTTTTATTTTTTTTACTTTTGAAAAGAAAATGATTAAATAAAATAAAGTTTAAATTTTTTTTCGTAAAATATTTTATAGTTTTTATTTTTAAAATTTTATTTTGAAAGTTATTTTAAATTTATTTATTTACTTATTTTTTTAAAATTTTTAAATTTTTTTTGAAAAATATATAAATAAATAAAATCACAATTATTTAAAACACAAAATTTTTTCAAAATTTTGATAAATAATTTAAAAACCTTATTCCTTCCCTAACAACGACGACAAAAACTTGATGAGCAATACCGGTATCGTTGATTATGCAAATACTTTGGTTTTATATTTGTAAAACTCTCGCAAGTGCACTAATCATTTTATAAAAAAAAAGATAAGTATACTCCCAAATTCTATTTAAAGAAGAAATATTTGTGGTTTTTAATTTATTATTCAAACTTTTAAAAATGAAATTAAATCCTAAATATCGTGTCATGATATTTTGATTTTTGTGTTTTAATCTAATAACATAAAAATAAACATAGATATAGATATAGATTCAATAAACATTTATTCAAAATTTTATCATTCATAATAGTGGAGTATTTATGGATATAATAACTAAATTAATTATGTTTACTTATATTATTTAGGTAATTAAAGATATAAATTGATATTTATTGATTCTCTCTTTTTTATATGAATACCACCTTTGTAGTGTTAGATATTCTTTGTTAATTAAACAAATCAATTAATATCTATAGGTAGAGTCGATAACTAAGTTAATTAAATTAATTCATTTTTTTTTCTAAGAGATTGAAAATGAACCATTTAAATGTCACATTTGGTGGAATTAGACTGTTTAAACTTTATTCAAGGTGTCCAAATTAAACATAATAATTTAATTATCTGAGTACTAACTTTCAAGTTTTAAAACCATTACGGAAAATATGTTATCAATAAATTTTCGAATAATAGTTCTTATAAAAACTTTTGAAATAAAGATTCACTCTAACTACTGGTCAATTGTACCAAAAAATAAAATAAAATTACTCTAAATTAGACCGGATAATTAAACCTTAAAATCTAATTTTCAAATTTAAGTTTGTGACTGGATAATTAAACCTTAAAATCTAATTTTCAAATTTAAGTTTGTAATAAAAAATAATATATTTCTCTCTAATATTCTTAATATAAAATCTTGAATAAAAAAAATCAATTCATTTTATAGAGATTTTTACCTATTTAATATTTCGCAAGTATAACAATGTTATTATTATACCATGTTTACAAATAGCTAGCCATGTTAAATTTAATCGCATAAAAATTAAATATAACATTAAGAATAAAGCATAAAAATAACTGTAAAGAATAAGAATTCTTAAAGAACCTTGATGCTAATTTCGTTTTTGAAAAATCCCCAAATAGATTTTTATTTTCGTTTATTAAATCAAAAAGCTAAAATTTTACAAAAACATAGCTAGTTCTTCTAAAAAATAGAAGAACTTTAAAACTAAAAACTAAAAAAACTTTTAAGAGAGAGAAACTTAGAGAGAGAAAGAGCTAAGAAACTTTTTCTTGAGGTGTGTTTTGTATAATGGGAAAGAAGGGGTATTTATAGATGAGAAAAATGATAAAAAGTGGAAAAATGATACAAATTGGGTTAAAAAGCGTAATGAATAGATGTTGATGTAGACGTTGATGTAGTAGTGCACACAAATTTGGCATAATGCGACGCAGTTGGGTGCAAATGGGGCACAGTTGGGTGCAGATGGGCATAGATGGGCACAAATGCTCGCATTGATCGGTGTGATACGGCACGGTTGTGCACGTTGATTGGGGCGAATGAGCAACTGTGCATGAGATTTTGGGCTTTTTGACATTTTTTACCGTTTTGACCCATTTTGTCCAATTTTTTCATCTTTTTGACTTTTCCTAATTTATTTTCTCAATTTATTTGTGAATTATTGCCTCTAATATTTTTCTTTGAGTCTTTAAGTTATCTTTTTAAAGTGAAAATACTTGAGAAACAATAAAAATACTCATGATTCCGAAAATACAAATTTATATAAAAATATGATAAAATAATATAAATATAAATCTTTTTAATCAATTAAATTACATTAAATCATGGTAATTTTAATATTTTTTAAGCACTCATCAACTTACATAGATGCAGATTGGGCATCTTGACATGATGATAGAGATCAACAGAAGGCTACTGCATGTTGGGTCACTCGCTAGTAGCATGGAATTTTGGAAAACAAAACATATAGATATCAATTTTTACTTTATCTAAGAAAAACTAATGGCTGGTTCGATTCAAATTGAGTACACCTTTATCTTAGAGTAAACTACTGATATTATGACAAGGGCACTCTGAAGCTATAGATTTCATAAACTATGAACCAAGCTTATTGTCATGACAAGGCCATAAGTTTATAGGTGGATGTTAGATCAATGATACATACATATTTTACAATTGAGCTAAATTTAGTTATGAAGTTTGTTAAAGAGTAAAGTGAGTTAGTTAGCTTATAATTTTATGTTCACACTTAGCTCTACACTAATATTTCATGTTTAGATTCTATTTAAAACAGTGTACTTGCCTCATTGAAATATCAAGCATTATTCATCATCTTCACATTTAATCTTCTTGCCCTCTCTTTCCCTCTTTACAATTCTATAACTATCAAAATAACACGAAAAATGTTTTTTACATAAATATTATTGAATGTATGTTCATTCAATCTTTTCAAAAATGTATTTTTTTTAACATATGTTGTTTTAGACATATGTTACTTACACTTGGTAAAAGGTCTAGGTAGTTTTTTAAAACATGTTGAATAAGTAAGTTATTTAAAAATGAAAGAAATATATAATCTACATTACATATAAAAGTATAAATTTTGGACAAAAAACCCTATATTTTTAGATAATGACATATTCTTCCCTTCACATTTTATTTTAAAAAAACTGAAACAAAAATTAATATAAGAATCTTTAAAAAAACAAAGGAGGTGACTTTGTATAGGATTATGATTTGGAGTCTTTTGAACTTAATTGTGTGAATCATCCTGATATCTTCTTTAGTGTTGGATTTTGTGCAAGGTTTCAAGATACTCCCAAAGAATCTCATGTTGTGTTGTTAAAATGATCATAAAGTATGTCAATGGAACATATAAATTTGGGATATGACATTCTTGTGACACGATATATGAGATGGTTGGGTATTCTGATGTTAACTACGCAGGGTGTAATGATGATAGGAAGAGTACCTAAGGTGGTTGCTTCTACTTAGAAAAATTCTATGATTTTCCAAGACAGTAAAAAGTAGAGCTCGATGTCCCTATCTACAACCAAAGTAGAGTACATAGAAGTTGGGTTGTACTACTTTCAACTCCTATGGATGAAGTAGATGGTAAGTGACTATGGTATCATAGTAAGAAATCTGTTCTTGCTTTATAACAATGCCAATGCCATATGCATTTCAAAAGACCCTATCCAACACTTAAGAACCAAACACATCGATATACGACACCACTTCATTAGAGATTTAGTGAAGTTTTACACTATTGTTGCAACATATCAATACCATTCATCAACTAGCTGATTTATTTACCAAATCATTAATTCTCTCATATTTTAGTCTCTAAGGAATGTTATTAATGTCAGTGTACTCTTTAGGCTATGTGGTTACCTTAAGAGTTGATGTGTTAAGTATCATGTTCTTTTTTGTCTTTTTACACATAGCATTGTGTATGTGTTTGTTAAGCATGTTTATATTTAGGATGTTTGTGTTCATGTTATGTTTTGTATGCATGCATTGCATCATGTTTATGTTTGTTGCTTTAATCTATCTCTACTGGATGATGAATGGTTAGGATTATTAAATATATGTATTCCTTTTATCCATCATATGATGGTATTTCTTTGACTGTCTATGTCAAAATGGGAGAGAAGTCTTTTTGTACAACTCATTGTTACTTTTTACTTCATGTGATATAAGTATAGGTCTGCTTAGCTGAATCATATTTGCTTGACTTGTATACATGTAGGGAGTGTGTATCATGAAGTCAAGTGGAGTTGTGTCATGTTTGTGTGTTTCATTATTGTAGGTTTGATGTACTTAGCCTATCGGTGTGTAGCTGTATAGAGATAATACGATAGTATTTGTTTAGGCTACACGTTAGTCTACATGATATACTCATGGGTATGTGTTATTTAATATGTGTATGATATAAGTATAGCTAGAGACTATGAAGCTTAAGTTGAGCTGGAGTTTAGACATGCAATATGAAGTGTGCATCAAGATAGATGCTTTGATTCATTAAGATGGATAAAGTAAGACAAGATGGATGCACTTAGAATAGGTGTGGTGGGGGTGTCTGGATTGTGTGTCAAAGTTTGTTCATGAACATAAACTTATTTAGACTATCGTCATGAATGTATTATGTATTGATAATTTAGTTGTACAATGTTTTGCCATGTAAAACTAGTATGAGAGATTTTAATCCTTATAATTCATGTTATGTCTTTGTTGGCATTTTTCTATGCCAAAACAAAGTTTGTTTTTATTTTTCTTAGTGTTATATCTTTGTCTATTTACGGTCACTGTTATTTCATTATTAAACACACTCACGTAGTTAAGATACTCTATATGTTTGCATGTTACACACATCAACAGATATTGAAAACATATAGTTTGCATGCAAGGTTGTGTTTATGAGTTTTTTTGCTTTTGTTGGTGTATGTGTATTTTTGAAAACCTACCTTTTGTTTAAAAAACAACGTTTTAAGAGCTCACCGAGGACCTTGTCGAGCTGCTCGTCGACGTGGTTGGAAAGGTAGTCAACAATGTGGCCGGCACAATATTACAACCATTGTTATGTCATGGTGGTTACTACCCTTGTCGACATGGTCAAAAAGGGCTTGACAATGTAGTTAGTAAGGGTTCGATGACGTGGTCAGTGATGTGCTTGATAGCCCAAGAATTTTTATAAATACCCTTTTTTGAAAAAAAGGAAATTAATTAGAAAACATAAGAAAAATCTGATAAATTGTAAGCTCAAATTTTCAATTGGAAAATTATTTTCTAAACTTTGAATTATTAATACTTTGAGTGTTGTTTAGATTTAGTATTTTTTAGGTGGTTTTGCAAAAAGGTTTTTGGGTTGGGTTAATTAAAATCTGAATTGCATTTAAGTACAAGTGTGAGATTGCCATTACCCTAGGATTCCCAATACGTAACATTAGTGATTGAACCACATCGTATGGTGGTGAGGCTCTAGAGGAGAGCTAATTTGATCTAGGATTACAATTGTTGTGGAGACAACAAATAAGAGAAACTTAGGCGTATTTGAGTGTGGTGCTCCAACTATAAGAGATATTAGTTAATATCATTTGTATGTTATGAACTATTGATTTACTTAAATAGAGAATTCCTTGGTGTGGTTTCCATAAGCAACATATGAATATTACCACATAGGTGTAGATCATATATGGTTTACCACATTATATTGATGTGTTTGTATGATGGCATGCAATATTTGTACAAGCAAGATATCATGTGAATATGTCCGTATATACGAAGATTTGATTATGAATGAAAAACCCTTCTTGTTGTCTATAGTTTGTTTGAAACACATGCTCTTTGTATCTATCTATATTCTACTTTTTCATGATTGTTGATTATTAAACTATTAGTTTGATTTGTTTACTATTTTTGGTTATATTTTTTATCCCTATTTATTTTGCTGTGTTGTTTGTATGTTTATATATTTCTTGCTATTGATGAAATTGGGGTGAGTTTTAAGGAATCAATATTTCTTAATGGTGTAAATTTTTTTCCCAATCCAACTCAAGCCCCTTTAAGGTGGTCTGTTGAACTGGTGTGTCGAGTTTGGCCTAGTGCAATAAGTTGTAGGTCTTTAAATCCAATCCATCAGTCCATTTTAATTTTAATTTCTTTTACTTTTATCTTGATTTAAAAGACTAATTTTAATATGTATTATATATGATTTAAAATTTTAATTGTTTAAAAAAAATTAAGATGATAGAAATGTTTGACCATTTTTTAATTTATTGATTGCTTTTTTGTTAATCTATTTATGAGAAAATAAAAGTCATCTCTTAAGTGTCATTTATGAGAAGATGAAAAATCACATTAATAAAAATGGGGAGAATTTAAATTATTAAGAAATACTGTAAATTGAAGATTTTTTTTAATTTTTAATATCAACACAATGTATTTTAATATTAAAAAAGTAAATAAAAAATATATCAACAAAATTATTTTAGCATTTTTTATTACATTTTCTATTTAAAAAAATATATTAAGAAACTTATTTTTTTCCTTGCCTAAAGTCATTTATAAAGAAAAAAATTAATTATAATTTATTTCTTTCATTTTTATTCAAAAAAAATATTAAACTTAAAAATTTACTACTTTCTTTATATAAAAATAATTAATACAAAAATATAAAAAATCTTCAAATCTTTTAGTACTAATGAAAAAATATTAGTTCGGGAATATATAAATCTAGATAGTTTGGTCCATCCTACACTTATAGTATTTTGTTATCACGATTATGTGCCAGTTCTCATGTTCATTCATATTTATATGCAATTTTAATGACTTTGAGGAACACGATATAAGTTTATGATAAGTTTAAGGGTACGTTCTTTGTAGAATCTTATACAATTATGAGCACCTAGACATTAAAGTCCTTCCATTGGGTTGGAACGCATTTATGTATGCGAGACTGAATTAGAATTCTAGTTTGTTTCAAACTATGTTATAAGCATAAACATATTATATGTGTTTTCTTTTATGTAAGTATGTTTTGTATGTAGTATTTGCGTGTTTGCTTAATATTTCATGTAAGTTGATCTTACTAATTACTACGTGATATCATTCACCCAAATTTCATTCAATACTTTTGAGAAACTTATGAGGAAGGTACGTATTACAACATCATTGGAAATCGTTGGTATCTAAGTGTAATTATATCAGTTGCATGTTCACCTTACACATTACTTAAATGTCTCTTTATTCTCTAACATATATCAAATATCCATATTCCCTTATAAAGTGTCTAAATGGAAACCTAATTAAATGTTAAAAGGATTCATATATACAATTCTAAACAGAAGCTTATGTTTGAAAAAAAAATCACAGTGCATGATGTTTGTCGCATCATATGAAAATAAATATCTTAACCGCTAAACTAACATGTCACATTTTATTAATGTCATATATCATAAATATCAATATATTTTTTATCATTCTTCAAATTTCTAATTAATTGAAATTTAATTAGTTATAACTATATTTCCTAAACTATATAAGTTCTATCGAAAAATGATATACTAAAATTTGATTAATGATATATACTCTAACTATCAATATATTTTCTCATATCTTATACTTAGTGTAAAAGGATATATTTTTATTTTCGTATGAAAATAACCATCATAACCCAAAAAATGATATGTTAAAACTTAATTGGTAAGATATACTCTCATATAATTCTGTTAATGTATATCTATTAATGTATATTATATTTGCTAATGTATATCATGTTATGGGCTTTAGACATATCTAGTTTACTTATAACTCTTATATAAAGGTATCATGTATATTTCTTAAACATATAGAATACAATACAACCATTAAGTATTTCTAACATGGTATCAGAGCCATTGCTCTAACCTTTCTTTTAGCAGTATTGTCTCTTATGGTGGTACTCCACCCTTCTCGCTTCCGCCGTCACAATAGCCACTATAACCATACACCGTTGAACCTTTGACGTCTCTCAACCATTGTCCTTAGGTTATGGGCCAACAACCACCGTCATTGAGGAGTCCCACACCACAAAGATCACTACAATCAACATCTTCGCCATGCATCTTGCTCCGATAACTTTTTTATAGGTACCATTGTGATAGGCTCGACCAGATCTACATAATTGTGGAAATCTCGCAAGCATCGGAGCCCGAACGTGCCCTCAAGCATCGCCAATAAAAACTGTGTCAAATTCACGCACCTCACATGCCGCACTTAGGTTTTGTGACATCATCAGTGACATGTCCCTTAAGGCTGACGTCATCATCACCTTCTGTTGACATCACCGCCACTATTGACTGTTGCTGTCATCGTTGACCGTGATTGTTGACTTTTGTTGACCATTGACTATCGTTGATTGTGCATGTTGATTGTTGACTTTTTGCAAATCAGGTTTTCCTTACCCAATTTTTCACGTAGACCTCATTTTTGCAGTTTGTTTTTGCATATTGTGTTTTTAAATGGATAAAAATGATGTTTTTCTTCCTTGTCCCATCAATATTGTATTGGAGACCAATAATTACTTATCCTGGTGTCAAACTATGCACAGTTTTCTTAAGGGTTGTATTCTCTAGAATTATTGTACTGGTGCAATTACCATTCCTGTCAAATGAGCAAGTGAAGAAGATGCTGCCTGATGAGCAGAATCGGGATTTCCAAAAACTTTGATACCATCCCCGCAACAGAGTCATCCCTGGCAACGGTGCCAAAAACTTGATGAGCAAAAACCGGCATCGCCAATTCTGCCAATACTTTGGTTTTATATTTATAAAACTCTCGCAAGTGCATGAATCATTTCGTAGAAAATGATAAGTATACTCCCAAGGTCGATCTAAGGAAGGAATGTATGTTGTTTTTAATTTATTATTCAAACTTTTAAAAACGAAATTAAATCCTAAACATCCTGTCACGATATTTTGGGGTTTTTGTGTTTTTAATCTAATTACAGAAAATTAAACATAGATTCAATAAACATTCATGCAAATTTTATCTTTTATAAATAGTGGAGTATTTATGGATATAATAACTAAGTTAATTATGCTTGCTCGTATTATTTAGGTTATTAAAGATATGAATTGATATTTATTGATTCTCCCTTTTTTGTATGAATACCACCTTTGGTGGGGTTAGATATTCTATGTTAACTAAACAAATCAATTAACACCTATGGGTGGGGTTGATAAATAATTTGGTTAATTAAATTAATTCCTTTTTCTAAGAGACTGAAAATGAACCATTTAAATGCCACCTTTGGTGGGGTTAGACAGTTTAAACTTTATTCAAGGTGTCTAAATTAAACCTAAGAATTTAGTTATCCGAGTACTAACTTTCAAGTTTTAAAACTACTACTAAAAACATGTTGTCAATACATTTTCAGATAATAATTCTTATAAAAACTTTTGAAATAGAGCTTCACTCTAACTACCGGGCGATTGTACCAACAAATAAAAGAGCACTACTCTAAATCAGGATAACTAAACCTTAAATTCTAATTTTCAGGTTTAAGTTTGTAATGAAAAATAATATATTTCTCTCTAACATTCTTAATATAAAATCTTGAATAAAAATAAAATCAATTCATTTTAGAGATTTTTACCTATTTAATATTTCGCAAGCATAACAACGTTATTATTATATCATTTTTACAAACAGAGAGCACAGTTAAATTTAATCACAGACAAATTAAATATAACATGTAAGAAATAAGCATAAAAAATAACTGCAAAGAAAATAAAATCCTTACAGAACTTTGATGCTATTCCCGTAGCTGGAAAACCTCCAAACGGAATTTGCACTCCCATTTATTGAATCAAAAAGCTAATAAATTACAAAAAACATAACTAGTTCTTCCCAAAAAGGGAAGAACTCAAAAACTAAGAGAAACTAGCTAAAACATAAGAAAAACTAAAAAACCAAAAAACTAAGAAATGGAGAGAAAGAAAGAAGAGAGAAGTGTGTTTTTAAGGTGTGGTATGAAGTGAAGAGAAGGGGGGTATTTATAGGTGAGAATGGAGAGAAAAAGTGGGTGAAAAAATGTTAAAAAATGGTGAAAACGCGTAGTGCACATGGTGAGGTCATTGATGACGTCAGCATGACATCATGGGCGGCTGCACGTGAAAAATGGGGCGAAATGGCATCGGCGCGCGCGGAACTGGAGGAAGGCGCGGGCGTGGGCCGTCTTCTTATGTGGCCAGCGTGACGGGATCTTTCCGGCGCTTTTTTCTCCTTTTTGCCATTTTTGCCCTTTTCGACCCATTTTGTCCAATTTTTCCATTTTTGTTGACCTTTCCCCATTTATTTATTGATATATTTGTGATGTATTGCTTCCAGTATTCTTCTTTGAGTCTTCAAGTTACGTTTTTAAGCGAAAATACCTGAAAAATAATAAAAATACCTGTGATTTCGAAAAAGATAAATTTATATAAATATATGAAAAAACATATAAATATATATATTTTTTAGTCAATTAATGTGCATAAAATCATGGTAATTTTAGTGCTTTTTGAGCACTCATCACTGCCTACCTTGGTCGCATGATTGAATGGGATAGTCACAACCATATGATCCTTACATGGATTCAGAATACTTCTGTTCCTTCCATCACCAATCTATTGAGCATCTTTAATGATGCAAAATCAGCGTGGGATATGTTGGCCAAAAGGTACTCCACTACTCACGAATCTATGGAATATTAGTTAGTAGTTAAATTGCATCAACTTCGACAAAAACTAGGACAATCCATTAATGAATACTATGATCAACTTCGCTTTCTTTGGGACTAAATTGAGCTTTGTGATCCAATTTTGGCATGCTTAAAGGATGCTCAACAATATGTTGTAGTTAAAGATGAGTTTCATCTCTATGAGTTCCTGATGTCACTTCACAAGGACTTTGAGTCCATCTGGGGTCAGCTTCTCAAACGCAATCTTCCTCCCTATCTTCATACTACCGTAAATGAGTTGGTTAGAGAAGAAGCTCGACTTGCAACCCTACAAGCCCAGAATAAGTTCAATGTTTTGGTTATTACTCCTTCTACTTCTCCTTTTACCATTGACCAACCTTAGTAGTCAGGTGATTCCTCTAACTCTAGCAATCGTCGCAGGTAGACCAATAGGAAGTTCTATAATTATTGCTAGCATCCTAGCCACACCATTGAGACTTGTTACCATCGCAACAAATCTAATGTTATTGTTGCTAATACTGAGCCTACTCCACTGATGCTTTCCATTTCAACTGAGTCCCAATCTTCTAGATCCACTATTAACCTCTCTATCACTGAACTATAGAAGATCAGAACTCAGACTGCTCATATGGCTGATAAGCAAAACTGGCATCGCCGATCTTGCCAATATTTTGGTTTTATATTTATAAAACTCTTGCAAGTGCACGAATCATTTCATAGAAAATGATAAGTATATTCCCAAGGTCGATCTAAAGAAGGAATATATGTGGTTTTTAATTTATTATTCAAAATTTTAAAAACGAAATTAAATCCTAAACATCATGTCATGATAGTTTGGGTTTTTGTGTTTCTAATCTATTAACATAAAAATAAACAAAGATACGGATTCAATAAGCATTTATGCAAATTTTATCATTTATAATAGTGGAGTATTTATGGATATAATAACAAAGTTAATTATGCTTGCTCATATTATTTACGTTATTAAAGATATAAATTTATATTTATTGATTCTCTTGTTTTTATATAAATACCACCTTTGATGAGATTAGATATTCTTTGTTAACTAAACACATCAATTAACACCTATGTGTGGGGTAGATAACTAATTTAGTTAATTAAATTAATTCCTTTTTTCTAAGAGATTGAAAATGAACCATTTAAATGCCATCTTTGGTGGGGTTAGATAGTTTAAATTTTATTCAAGGTGTCTAAATTAAACCCAAGAATCTAATTATCTTATTCCTAACTTTCAAGTTTTAAAAACCACTACTAAAAACATGTTGTCAATACATTTTAAGATAATAATTCTTAATAAAAATGTTTGAAATAGAGCTTTACTCTAACTACCAGGCAATTGTACCAACAAATAAAAGAGCACTACTCTAAATCAGACCAGATAACTAAACCTTAAAATCTAATTTTCAGATTTAAGTTTGAAATGAAAAATTATATATTTCTCTCTAACATTCTTAATATACAATCTTGAATAAACGTAAAATTAATCCATTTTAGAGATTTTTACCTATTTAATATTTCACAAGCATAACAACGTTATTATTATATCATGTTTACAAACAACCAGGAATGTTAAATTTAATCACAAATAAATTAAATATAACCTATAAGAATAAAACATAAAAAATAACTATAAAGAAAATAATTTTTTTACAGTACTTTGATGCTAATTTTGTTGTTGGAAAATCTCCAAATGGAATTGCATTTTCATTTATTGAATACAAAAGGTAATAAATTACAAACCTATAATTATTTCTTCTCAAAAAGAGAAGAACACTAAAACTAAGAAATGGAGAGAAAGAAAGAGAGAAGAAAATGTTTTTGAGGTGTGTTTTGGTGTGGGGTGCCACAGCGCGCGCGGATGGGGCATATAGGCGCATTGGCACATGAGGATTGGGCAGAGATGGGTGCACTGGCGTGCACAAAATGGGGCAGATGCGTGCGCGACTTCGGCATTGTGCGCCCGTAGACTTCGTTGTGGTTCGGGCATTGCACGTAGACTTCGGTGTTTCTTTGGCTGGTGCAAAGTGTGCTATACGCATTGCTCGGCGCTACTACGCACGTTTCTCAGCATGGCTAGGCAGTTGGGTGTGTGATTTCATGATTTTTGACATTTTTGACCATTTTGACTCATTTTGTCCAATTTTTCCATCTTATTTTGAATTTTCCTCATTTATTTTATCAATATATTTGTGATGTATTGCCTCTAGTATTTTCTTTGAGTCTTTAAGTTACTTTTTTAAGCGAAAATACCTGAAAAAATAATAAAAATACCTGTGATTTCAAAAAGACATTTATATAAAAATATGATAAAATCATATAAATATATATCTTTTTAATCAATTAAAGTGCATTAAATCATAGTAATTTTAGTGCTTTTTGAGAACTAATCACAACCCCTAACTAGCTTCTTGCTAGTCCCTTAGCAAAAGAAGTGATAAAAACTAAAAATTAAACTATCCTAAATCACTTCCGTGGATTGACACGGTTGCATTTAGTATATGCAACAAGCCTTTAAACCCTTAGGTTGCCTTAGTGGACGAGTTTGAGTCTCGTGAGGGTTTCAGTAATGATACCTACAAACATTGAATTAAATGTAAAAATTAAAAGAAATAATAAAAATAACAAATTAAAAACTAAAATTACAACAAAATCAAAAATTAACTTTAAGAATAAAATAAAATAAAACAACATGAAACATAACACAAAAAATATCTCATACTTTTTAGTCTCCTTTAAGATCCTAATTAAAATCTAAAGCATAAGTTATTTTAATCTTCTTAAACCGTCATGATTTATTATAATAATTAGTCGAAAATCATTTTCATATTTCATATAAAAAATGCATCAATTTAATTTTACCCAATTTTAGTGTCGGGAATCTGAATTTATTTCGACTCTATTCCTCACTAGTCAATACTCTGAGAATACTGAATCCTATGGGTTCAAACACTCATACTAATTTATATGCGAACGAGTTGATGTATAGAAATGAACTAATATGTTCGCATATGTATAAAGAATAAAGGCTCAAAGTGTTATTTTAACGTTAATCTCATGAAATGAATTGAATGTATAAATTATAAAGATATCATATATAAAAATTATTTTCATGCATAAATCAAACTCATTGAGCAAAAATTTCAAAATATATGCCTTTTACAAATGAAGAAAGTGCAATGACTTTTCTTTTTTAGGGAATTACTTCCTATATCTTTCTTTTGTAATTAGTCTATACTCACAACTTTGTAGGCAATGTGGGTAATGGTATGTAGATTATACTATATATTCTTTCTCTTTTTTTGAAGAGATTTTTCAATATATATTTTTTTAGAGAGTGAACCCGTATAGATTATACATTTTTGTAGGATTTTGATGAGTGATTAATTTTGTGGCTTTTCTGTTTGATTTTGGTTACGTCACCCCATATATGTCTCTTTTTTGTAACATATATGCATGAATGAGATAAAAACATATACTTTCAATTTCTACTTAAATCATTTAATCTAAGTAAAAATAATAAAAAAATATATGACACTCTATTAAGATGGGAAAAACAATTCATACATCCAATGCTAATACCTATAGAGATCATCTAAAAATTTGAAGAAATAAGAAATGTATTTGGAGTAAAAAAAAATATATTTCACTCTGAATAAAGGAAATTAAGCTCAAATTATATCTCACAAAGGTAGTCTCTACTAAACAAAATTCATAAACATTGATTTTAGGTTTAATATAATTTCCACATCTTATCAAGAAATACTAGTTATGACAAAAACTAACTAATTACCAAAAAAATACTCCATGATATGTTTTCAAAAATTAATGTAACAGTGCAAAAGACTTAACTATTTACTTAAATTTGATTTTAAAAAATGATAAATTTTGGTAGGAAGATCTTTAAAACTAATTCTAAAATTCTAAAAATTATTAAACCACATAAAGAAAATAAAATTAAACACAATAAAAATAAAAATGTGAACATAAAAAAAAATTATTTTTTTATTTTTTTTATTTCTTTTAAATTGTTAAAATTAAGCATGATAACTTTTCCCAACCCCCAACCTAAAACTTACATTGCCCTTAATGTAACAATTGTAAATTAAAGATAAAGATAAAAGAGAAGAAATATTACATATTTCCTCAGAATGTGCAAGTAATGATGGAGAAATGCAAGTGCATCCATCATATTCATCATTAAAATTCACACAGACAGATCGATGTGAACTTTTAACATCTCAAACAATATTCTTAGTTTTAGAAATTCTAAAATTATTCACATGTAATTAAACTAAAATAAACAATAAAAATTAAATAAATAAAACAAATGAAAGAAAATTACCTAAAATGATGGGTTGCCTCCCATCCAGCGCGTAGTTTATCGTCTTAGCAAGACGTAACTTTATGGTGCTAAGGATTACTCAGCCAAATGTAATCCATTTCATCATGTTGTGTGGTTCTTCTAAATAAGGCTTCACATGATACCCATTGACTTTGAATGTTTTTTGTGTCTTGGAATCCAATAGTTCTACTACTTCATGTGCAAATACCTAAACTATTTTGAATGGTCCATCCCATCTTGATCTCAACTTTCTTGGAAACAATCTCAAAAAAGATTTAAATAAAATAACTTTCATTCCAAGGTGAAGAGTATTAGGAACTAGCCTCTTGTCATGATAGCACTTAGTACGCTCTTTGTATAATTTGGAATTCTCATAGGTTTCATTCCTAATTTCTTCTAACTCATTAAGATATAGTAACCATTTTTATCTTGCTTTATCTAAATCCATGTTTAACTCTTTAATTTCCCAGTAAGCCTTATGTTTGAGTTCAACTGGAAGGTGGCAAGCTTTCCCAAAGATTAACCGATAAAGGCTCATCCGAATGGGTGTTTTGTAAGCGGTGCGGTATGCCCATAAGGCATCATTCAACTTAAATTTCCATTCCTTCCTTGAAGGACACACATTACATTCCAATATTCTCTTAATTTGCCTATTAATTACTGAAGAAAATATTGAGAGATGGTGGAGAGAAACTGAATTCTTATTTTATTTTCTCTTGTTTATTCACATGTATATACAGCACTATAAATAGGACTAAAAGGTAAACAAATTCCCACTAACTTAGGAATAATACAGCTGGTATCAACAACCAAAATCCAGCTTGTTCTACGCTAAATTCACAGACTGTACAACACTATTCCAGCCTAATATTCTTAGAAAATCTACACTCCCCCTCAAGTTGGGTAATAGATATTAATCATTCCCAACTTGCAACTCAGTTCTTCGAAATTTGTTCGAGGTAATGCTTTGGTAAGGATATCTGCAATTTGATGATGGGTAGAGGTATATAGTAGGTCCACAATTTTTCCATCTAACTTCTCTTTAATGAAATGACGATCAATTTCTACATGTTTGGTTCGGTCATGATGAACTGGATTTTTTGCAATTCTTATTGCAGCTTGATTATCACAATGCATGCTGATAGGTTCAGGAGTTGTGAAGTCTAGTTCATTGAGTAGTCTTCTTAACCACATTCCTTCACAAATCCCATGGGCCATAGCTCTAAATTCAACTTCTGCACTACTTCGAGCGACTACTGACTGTTTCTTACTTCGCCAAGTTACAAGATTTCTCCATACGAAGGTATAATACCTAGTGGTAGATCTGTGATCCATTATAGAGCACCTTGATCTACCAAGAATCGCAAAGACTTCAATTTTTCTGGTGGGATTCTTACTGAAGTATAATCCTTTTCCTGGTGTCATCTTGAGATACCTGAGTATACGATAGACCACCTCCATGTGTTCTTCAGTAGGACTATTCATAAATTGACTTACAACAATTACTGAAAACCAATATCTGGTCTAGTGTGGGATAGGTAAATGAGTTTTCCCACTAATCGTTGGTAACGGCCTTTGTCCATAGGTGTACTATTTTCTTTGATTCTGATTTTTACTGTAGAGTCCATCGGAGTTTCTTCCGGTTTACACCCAATCATTCCAGTTTCTTTGAGAAGATCAAGTACATATTTTCTTTGAGATATAGATATGCCCCTTTTTGTTCGTGCTACTTCCATTCCTAGGAAATATTTGAGATTGCCTAGGTCTTTGATCTCAAATTCCTTGGCAAGGAATTCTTTGAGTTTATTCATCTCAATTGTAGAATTACCTGTTAGAACAATATCATCTACATACACAATTAGGATAACTATTTTGTCATTGGAGAAGTGTTTGACGAATAGTGTGTGATCTGATTGGCATTGATTGTACCCATATCTCTTCAGAACTTTAGAGAACCTATCGAACCAGGCACGTGGAGACTATTTCAATCCATATAAGGATTTCTTAAGTTTGCAAACTCTATTGGTTGGAACAGGAGATTCAATTCCAGTAGGAATGTCCATGTAGACTTCTTCTTCAAGATCACCATTGAGGAATGCATTCTTGACATCTAATTGGTAGAGAGGCCAATCCAATTTAGATGCAAGGGAGAGAAGAACACGAATAGTGTTGAGCTTAGCTACAGGTGCAAAAGTCTCCTGATAGTCAATCCCATATGTCTGAGTGAATCCCTTAGACACAAGGCGAGCTTTGAATCTTTCTACACTGCCGTCTGTTTTGTGTTTGATTGTAAAGATCCATTTACACCCAACAGCTTGTTTTCCTGGGGGTAGTTCTGTGATCTCCCAAGTCTTGTTTTTCTCTAAGGCATTGAGTTCTTCAAAAATCGCTGTCTTCCATTTAGGTACCTGAAAGGCTTCATGAACGGAATTTAGAACCTGTATCTGCTCAAGGTTGTTGATAAATGCTTTATAACTTGGTGAGAGACTTTTATTGGAAACAAAGTTGTAGATGGGGTGGTTTGTGCAAGATCTTACACCTTTCCTTATAGCAATTGGCAAATTCAAATCATTAGGAGGTAACTGAATAATATGAGATTCAGTGATGTTACCTTGTGAATTGTCGAAGTGATATGTACTCGGGTTGGACTCTTGGACTGGCTCAAGATATGCTTGGTTCTCCATTCCCTCTTGACTTCTTCTCCTCCTAGAGTAGACAAAAAAATCATTGTTTGGGACATGGAAGTTTGGATCTGTTGGTAGAGGAATTGAGGGTTCATTGGGATTATTAGGAGCATTTGTTTGAGATACTCATTCACTTTCTGGAATTTACGGGATATGATTTGAGACAGAATTTATGGGAGGCTAAGTGGTAATGCTATTCCAAAGTTGGTATTCATTTCCTATGTTCTCCCCCTGAATAACAGGTTTGGAATAGTATGGATTTTGTTCAAAGAATGTGACATCCATTGTATTGTAAAATCACCTTGTGATAGGAGAGAAGCATTTGTAACCTTTTTGGTTTGATGAATACCTTAGGAATATGCATTTGATAGCTCTAGGATCAAGTTTATCTCTATGATGTACATGGACATAAGCAGAACATCCAAATATTTTAAAAGGAATGTTGGACACGATTCTCGTGTGTGGGTATGACTCAAGAAGAGTACTAATGGGTGTTTTGAAAGCTAGGACACGAGAGGGCATCCTATTGATAAGATAGGTAGCCGTAAGGACAGCTTCCCCCCAGAAATGTTTAGGGACATGAGTTGTGAACATGAGAGATCTAGCTACCTCGAGAAGATGCCTATTTTTCCTTTCAGCCACCCCATTTTGTTGAGGTGTGTCAACACAGGAGCTTAGATGGACAATCCCATGACTTGACAGATAATCACTGAGAATTGATGCGAAGTATTCCCTAGCATTGTCAGTTTTCAATACTTGGATCTTTGTTTGAAATTGAGTTTGAATCATGATATTAAAATTTTTAAATATCTGACATGCTTCAGATTTTTCTTTCATAAGAAATAACCAAGTGGTTCGAGTATGATCATCTACAAATGAAATAAACCATCGTGTCCCTGTTATGTTTTTGATTTGAGACGGTCCCTAAATATCAGAGTGAATTAGAGAGAAAGGATGTGATTTTTTATGTGAGAGAGTAGGATATGAATTTCTAACATGTTTTGAGAATTCACATACTTCACTTTTAAGATCCTTTGAATTTTTATTTTTGAATAATGAAGGGAAAAGTTTTCCAAATATAGGAAATTAGGATGACCGAGACAATAGTGTTTCAACATGATTTCACCATTGTTATTGGAATTAAAATTTAATAAAGCTTTATTTTGATACTGAACCTCGAACACAGCTTGAAGGACTTGTCTTTCTGGAAGGTCTTCATTGTTGAGAAGATAGAGTCCCAAGCACTCTTTACATTGCCAATCGTTTTCCCCGAATCCAAGTCCTGAAATTCATATAAATTATGAACAAATTTTGCCACACAATTTTTATCACGTGTGAGTTTAGTAATTGATAAGAGATTACAATCAAGGGTTGGAACAAGAAGGACAGAATTAAGAATAAAAGAATTTGAAATTTTCGTTGAACCAATCCCTGTTACTTTAGATATTGATCCATCGGCAATTCTGACAGTGTATCCTTCTGAAGCACCTGAATCTATAATCCATTGTCTCTTAACCTATTTCACACTAAAAGTGTTGGTGGTGTTACCTAATTGAGGGACAGTGGCAGATTGGGACCATTGAAGATAATTATGCCCATTTAATTTGTGACTGGTGATGGGTAAAATATTATTTTTGGTGGAACCTCCATTGTAACTGGTCATAACGGGTTTTCCTGTGGCCATTAATGTTCGGATTGTCATAAAACTGATGTTATTTCAATCTAGGCAGATTAGGCCAATTATTTACTGAACAGATTGAGTCAATTATTTTCTGAACAGATTGGGTCTATTGGGTTGAAACTGGGCAGATTGGGTCTATTGGGTTAAAAGTGGGCAGATTTGGTCTATTGGGTTAAAACTGGGCAAATTGGGTCTAGATATATTACAAGAGGTAGCTTACGGATGAAAAAAAAATAGAATGCAACTGAGGTGCTGACAACCTGGTAGTCTAGCGTTTTTCAAGAGCTGTTTGCGCAAACAAAGTATAAAGAAGCAGCTGAGCTTGCTGCTGAGTCTCCTCAGGGAATACTTCGTGCACCTAACACTGTTTCCAAGTTCCAGAGTGTTCCTGTCCATGCTGGGCAAACACCACCACTGATCTGAGATGGCTGAGATGATACCAGAATGATTGCTGGTCTGAGATGGCCACTAGCGATGATGACTGGACACCAGAAATGGCTGAGATGATGATTGGAAATGATGGTTGAAAAACATACGTATTCAGCAATGGAAAAATAAAAATTTCTTCCTTGGACAGAATTGGATTTCAGAGAAGCTCTGATACCATGAAGAAAATATTGAGAGATGGTGGAGAGAAACTGAATTCTTATTTTATTTTCTCTTGTTTATTCACATGTATATACAGCACTATAAATAGGACTAAAAGGTAGACAAATTCCCACTAACTTAGGAATAATACAGCTGGTATCAACAACCAAAATCCAGCTTGTTCTACACTAAATTCACAGCCTGTACAACACTATTCCAGCCTAATATTCTCAGAAAATCTACACTTCCACTAAACCAAAAGTTTGAGGATAATATGGAGTAGCTACTTTATGTGTGATGTTGTAATTTTTCAGTATATAAATTTAGTTTCCTAAAATCTATACAGATTCTCCATCCAGTGATTATTCTAGTAGGTACTAATTCCCTTTTGTCATTTTTAACAATTGTTATCCCAGATTTCTAAGGTACCACATACACTGGACTAACCCACTTACTATCCACAATAGGGTAGATAATTCCTTCTTCTAACAATTTAAGAATTTCTTTCTTAACTACCTCTTGCATGTTTGGGTTTAGTATTCTTTGGGCCTCTTGTACGGGTTTAGCACCATCATCCAAGTTGATCTTATGCATACACATCGTAGGACTAATGCCTCTTATATCCCCGATACTCTAACATATAGCTTTCTTAAACTGTTTAAGCACTTTGATAAGTTCCTTTTCTTGGATTTTGGTCAAGGTTGAATAAATTATCACTGGATAAGTTTCTCCTTCTCCCAAAAACACATATTTTAAGTGCTTAGGTAAGTTTTTGAGTTCAAGTTTAGGTGGATTGACCTCTTTACTAGATGGAGAACTAGGTAGATTTAAAAGTGTACTAGATTTTGTCATTACTTCATCATTATTTAGTCGTTCAAGGTACCCCTTAATTTCCTCATCTAAATCTTTTTGACCTCTTCAAGTGTAAGAACAGTTTCAAGCTTGTCTTCTATTCTGGTTCAAGAAAAGGTGCTTTGGACATGATTATCCAAAGGGTCAACATTGAATATTTCATCGATGGCAGAAATAGAAGGAAAATGTGAGGAATCAAAAACTTTAAAATGGACAGTCTCTCCTAAGACTATCATTGTCAAATTTTCATCTTGGACATCAATAATAGTCTTAGTAGTTTCCATCAATGGTCTACCAAGTAGTATTGTGTGCCCTCTATCCAAGGCTAGATTTTCTTGCATATCTAGAACCACAAAGTCAATAGATATTATCAATTTGTCTACTTGTACTAGCATATCCTCAACTATTCCCTTTGAATCCTTAAGAGATCTATCTGTAAGTTGAAGGGACATAGTTGTGGGTTTTAAATCTCTTAAATTGAGCAGTAAGAGTATAGAGTAGGGTATCAAATTTATATTAGCACCTAAATCAATAATTGCTTTAGCGACCTTCCTATCCCCCATAGTTATGTTTATAATAAAACTTCTAGGGTCTTTCAACTTAGGGGGTAGTTTGTGCTGAAGTACAACGCTAGAAATTTCTGATACTACTACTTGTTCATTCAGTTCATACCTTCTTTTCTTAGTGTTCAACTCTTTGAAAAACTTATCATAAGATGGCACATTCATGATCACTTCTAATAATGGTAAATTGATATTTACTTTAGAAAGAATATTAAAAAGATCATAGAATTACTTATCTTGTTTGGATTCTTTCAGTCGGTGTGGAAAAGGTACTTGTAACTGGTATGGTTCTGTTGTCCTTTGAATTTTGGGGATGTTAGATGACTCACCAATGAGTTTTTCAAAAGGCTTGTTAAGTTTAACACTTGTCTCTCTTTTTTGTGAGACCAGAATATCACCTTCTTTGTTAGCTGAACTACAAGGTAGATCTTTAGAGATTTTAGGTAAACTGGTATTGACTACCTTACCACTTTGAAGGGTTTTTACATCCTTCGCTTGTTTTGGTTGACTGGGCAACTTTCCTGGTTCTTTATTTTGCATTTTTCAACCAGTTTCCCAACTTTAGATTCAATCCTTTTAACCGAAACCTCCATGGTGTTCAACCTTTGATTATTCATCAATTGGTTATCCCAACTAACTTGAATAAAAGAATTCAAGCTATCCTCTAAGGTTGGCTTAAAAGATTGGCTTGGTGGGTAAGGGGGTTTTTATTCGACCTTAGTGTTTGACATTGGGTGTAGGCTGGGTAATTGTTTTGTTTCCAATGATGGTTAGGGTGATTATAGGTGTTTGGATGATACCTTTGAAAGGATTTGACTTCCCCCTTGGCATCGACACTAGAATCACAAGTATTTGAACAACTATGAGCATCATGCCCGATTGAAAAACACATTTCATACACCTCTTCATTTGGCATTTGGTGGGTAGTGAGAAGTTGCACTTGCTTAGTCAATTCAACAAGTTGCAAGGTCAAATCATTATCAAAGCCAAGTTCATTATCTCTTACTCTCCTTCTAGTGCTTCTTTGTTGTGAATTAGAACCCAACAACTCATAGATATTATAGGTTTCCTCTGCAGTCTTTTCTCTATAACACCTCTAGCAATATTATCAACCATGTATTGACTCTATAGTGTCAATCCATCATAAAAGAATTAGTTATGTAGCTGTAATGGAAAGCTATGATTAGGACATTGAATTAAATGGAGTTTGAATCGTTCCCAAGCTTCATGAAAGGGCTCTTCATACATTTGAGAAAACATTGCTATCTTCATCCTTAGATCAATAGTCTTTTGATGGGAATAGAACCTACCCATAAACTTTTCATAAACTGCCTCCCAAATTTTTAGAGAACCTGACTATAGAGTAATGAACCATGACTAAGCTTTATCTTAAGGGTGTAAGGAAAACACCTCATCCTAATTTGATCTTCATTAATTGCCTACAGTGGAAAGGTTTGGACAATAGCATAGAATTCTTGAATGGAATGCAAAAGGTCTTCATTAGGGACACCGTAAAAGGAAGGCAACAAAGAATAATGAATCTTTTTCAATTCATAGTTCCTTACAGTCTCTTGTAATTGTATACCTAAAGTTACATTGCTAATAATTGGCATTGCATAGTCTTTCATCATTTTCCGCCTATCTTTAGCATCTCCCATGGCTATTTGTAGTTGAAATTGACCCTTCTCTTATTGTGTATCAACATTTAGCTCTTAAAAAATAGTAGAAATCTCTAAGAAAGATTTAACACTTGCAAAATGTATAGGCTTAAAGCAGAAAAGTGTAAGGAACCTAAATGTTTTTTATTTTTATTTTTGTATATATATATATATATGAAAATCTAAATTAATTAATTAAAGAGAAAATCTAAGTTAATTTTTTTTATTTTTTTAATGCTAAATTTAAAGAATGGACACAATTTTTGAAACAAACGAATTTATTTCATTTGAATTTTATTACACACATTCCTAAAACAAAATAAACTAAAACAAAGGAAAATACAATAATAGGTGACATCCCACGTAGGACTAAAATTTATCGTCTTCTAGTAAGACGTTGCTTGGAGATTGCAGAATGAAAAACTCAATGTCTACTCTTCATTGAATTTATTTGATCCTATTTGACCATTCAGTTAGTCATTGCTTTATTTTTACAAATGCTTAACTAACTGTTCCATTTGAACTTTCACCTTTTTTATAGAAGCTTCCACAGAGTCCAACCGTTGATTGGTTTTATATTAGTTATCTCCACAAACTTGAATAAAAGAATTCAAGTTGTCCTCCAGGGTTGATTTATTGGGAATGCTTCTTGGAATAGGCTGGTGGAATTGTTGGCCTGACTGATTTGAGCTCTGAGCGAAAGGAGGGTTGTTTTGCCTCTAGGAGAAGTTCGGATGATTTCTCTACCCATGATTGTAGGTATTTGAATTGGGGTTGAACCTTGGTCTCTGTTGATATGCTCCCAATACATTAACATGTTCAGGTCCAGCTACTGTTTCTCCTTGATATAGACAGGCTTCAGTACCATGTCCCATGTTGCTATACAAACCATAATGTTCATTATTAGTGTTAGTTTGTGTAGTAAGAAAGGAAACTTGCTTGGTCAATCGAACAAGTTGTTGTTGAACTTCATTGTTGGAATCGATTTCATGAACTCCAGCTTTTCTCACTCGTGAGCTTTTCTGTTGGGAATTAGCACCCAACATCTCAAAGAGGTTATACGTCTCTAAGGTAGTCTTTTCTCCCATTTCTCCTTCTGTAGCGTTGTCGACAATGAACTGGCATTGCTGCATAAGTCCATCATAAAAGAATTGGTTCTACAATTGTAGGGGAAAGCTGTGATGGGGGCATTGAGTGAGAAACATTTTGAACCTATCCCAAGCTTCATGGAATGGTTCTCCTTCCATCTGAGAGAAAGTAGCAATCTTTCCTCTCAGCTCTAATGTTTTTGGTGGGAATAGAATTTTCCCATGAATTTATTATAAATGTCCTCCCATGTCATCAGAGAACCTAGGGGGAGTGACATCAACCAAGCTTTGGCCTTGTCCTTCACGGTATAGGGAAAACATCTCATTCTAATTTGATCCTTCTTTAGAATATCAAGGGGGAAGGTTTGGACTATGTCATAAAAGTCTCTAATAAAGGAACGAGAATCTTCATTAGGCAGCCTATGAAAGGAAGGAAGCATAGAAAAGTGATTATTTTTCAGTTCATAATTCCAAGCAGCCTCACCCAGCTAGATATCGGAAATTGTCGTGCCAATCACTGATCTTGCAAACTCTTCATGGTGGTTTCCCTAACATGTTGGTTTTCTCCCAATTCTTTCGGTTTCGGTAAAGGATTAAGGCTTGGTTCTGTGTTTGGCTCAAAAATAGGCTGATGGTTAGAATCCACCCTTGTGGTCAGTTATTTAAATTTATGGATATTATTTACATATGGTTGATGAGTGCTCAAAAAGCACTAAAATTACCATGATTTTATGCACATTAATTGATTAAAAACGCAACTTAAAAAAAAAAGAGGAATACTAGAAGCAATACATCACAAATATATTAATAAATAAATGGGGAAAGGTCAACAAATAAGGAAAAATTGGACAAAATGGGTCAAAAAGGACAAAAATGTCAGAAAGGAGAAAATCGCGCCGCCGCGCCAACTCCGCCCAATGCGCGTTAACGCCGTGTTCATCCGTGACACTGTTCATCCGCGCGTACTGTTCATCCACGCGTACTGTTCATCAATGACGTCAGCAATCACTAATCCGCGTTTTTACATTTTTTTAACATTTTTTTCTCTATTTTTTCTCTCCATCCTCACCTATAAATACCCCCCTTCCCTTCACCTAAAAACACACCTCAAAACCACACTTCTCTCTTCTTTCTTTCTCTCATTTCTTAGTTTTTGAGTTTTTCTTAGTTTCTTTCTTAGTTTCTAAGCTTTTCTTAGTTTTTCTCTTAGTTTTTAGTTCAATTCTCTTAGGTTTAGAGTTCTTCTCTTTTTGAGAGGAACTTGTAATGTTTTTGTAATAATTTAGATTTTTGATTCAATAAATGGAAGTGCAAATTCCGCTTGGAGGTTTTCTAGCAACGGGAATAGCGTCGAAGTTCTGTAAGGATTTTATTTTTTTTACAGTTATTTTTATGCTTTATTCTTACATGTTATATTTAATTTGTCTGTGATTAAATTTAACTGTGCTAGCTGTTTATAATCATGATATACTAATAACGTTGTTATGCTTGCGAAATATTAAATAGGTGAAAATTTCTAAAATGAATTGATTTTATTTTTATTCATGATTTTATATTAAGAATGTTAGAGAGAAATATATTATTTTTCATTACAAACTTAAATCTGAAAATTAGATTTTAAGGTTTAGTTATCCGGTCTAATTTAGAGTAGTGCTCTTTTATTTGTTGGTACAATCGCCCGGTAGTTAGAGTGAACCTCTATTTCAAAAGTTTTTATAAGAATTATTATGTGAAAATGTATTGACAACATGTTTTCAATAGTGGTTTTAAAACTTGAAAGTTAGTACTCGGATAACTAAATTCTTGGGTTTAATTTGGACACCTTGAATAAAGTTTAAATGTCTAACCCCACCAAAGGTGGCATTTAAATGGTTCATTTTCAATCTCTTAGAAAAAGGAATTAATTTAATTAACCAAATTAGTTATCAACCCCACCCATAGGTGTTAATTGATTTGTTTAGTTAACAAAGAATATCTAACCCCACCAAAGGTGGTATTCATACAAAAAAGAGAGAATCAATAAAATATCAATTTATATCTTTAATAACCTAGATAATATGAGCAAGCATAATTAATTTAGTTATTATATCCATAAATACTCCACTAATATAAATGATAAAATTTGCATGAAGATTTATTGAATCTGCATTTGTATCTATGTTTATTTTTTTATTATATTTAATTAATCTGTATATATGTTTATTTTATGTTATTAGATTAGGAACACAAAAACCAAACTATCGTGACAGGATGTTTAGGATTTAATTTCGTTTTTAAAAGTTTGAATAATAAATTAAAAACCACATACATTCCTTCCTTAGATCGACCTTGGGAGTATACTTATCATTTTCTACGAAATGATTCGTGCACTTGCGAGAGTTTTACAAATATTAAAACCAAAGTATTTGCGAGAATCGGCGATGCCGGTTTTCGCTCATCAATGGTATAAGAGGGTTTCCTAAGAATCTCCTACCATGCATAGACTATTGAAAGCGTAAATTTAAAACACCTGTCAAGAAAAATAATAAAATAACCACACAAAAATTTAGAGAAAATTTACATGGTATTTAATACAAAAACTCTAAACAAAACAAGTTAAACCTTAAGTTAAATAACATAATCAGTATTAACCAAGAGTGTTCCCAGGAAAGAATGGTGCGACAAAGCCTCCTTAAAAACCATCCTTCTAGATAGAACAACGTTCTCAGGAAAGACAAGCGCTATAACGACTTTCAAGAACTAGTCTCCTAGATAAAACTCTCTTAGATATTTACCTTTCACGCTATTACACACTTATATTTTTTTTTCTAAGTTTGATTTTCAATTTTTTTTCAAATTTTTTTAATTAATGTTTTTTTAATTTGTTTTTTAATATAATTTTTATTTATTTTATAATTAAATTAAATTAAATTAAATTAAATTTATTTTATTTTAGTGTTTTTTATTATTTAAATTTATTTATTAATTATTTAAATTTTTTAATAGTTTTTTTTAAATATATTTATTTAAATTTTTTTCTTTTTCATTTATTTAAATTTTATTTAATTATTTAATTATTTAATTTGTTTACTTGAAATTTCAAATTTCAAAATTATTACATTTTTTTTAATTTTTAATTGTTTTAATTTTTTATTCATTTCTTTTAGGTTTATTAAATTTTTTTAACTTGAAATTTGAAATTTGAAATTTGAATTTTTTTTGTTATTCATTAACCATAAGTTTTTTTTTGTAAATTTTAAGTTTGAATTTATATTTTTTTATTAAATTTGAAATTTGAATTTTTTTTTAATATTTGTGAACGGTTTTTTTTAAATCACAATTATTTACAATAGAAATTGTTTTTTAATATTTTGATAAATAATTTAAAAACGTTATTCTTCCCCCGACAATAACGCCAAAAACTTGATTAGTAAAACCAGCATCGTCGATTCTACCAATACTTTGGTTTTATATTTATAAAATCCTCGCAAGTGTTCAGATCATTTTATAGAAAATGATAAGTATATTCTCAAAGTCGATCTAAGGAAGAAATATATGTGATTTTTAATTTATTATTCAGACTTTTAAAAACGAAATTAAATCATAAACATCGTGTCACGATAGTTTGGATTTTTATGTTTCTAATCTATTAACATAAAAATAAACATAGATACGAATTCAATACATATTTATGCAAATTTTGTCATTTATAATAGTGGAGTATTTATGGATATAATAACTAAGTTAATTATGTTTGTTCATATTATATAGGTTATTAAAGATATAAATTGATATTTATTGATTCTATCTTTTTTATATAAATACCACATTTGATGGGGTTAGATATTTTTTATTAACTAAACAAATCAATTAACACCTATGGGTAGGGTCGATAACTAATTTGGTTAATTAAATTAATTCTTTTTTTCTAAAAGATTGAAAATGAAACATTTAAATACTACCTTTGGTAGGGTTAGACAGTTTAAACTTTATTCAAAGTGTCCAAATGAAACCCAATAATATAATTATTCGAGTACTAACTTTCAAGTTTTAAAACTACTACTGAAAACATGTTGTCAATACATTTTCAGATAATAATTATTATAAAAACTTTTGAAATAGAGTTTCACTCTGACTATCGGGCGATTGTATCAACAAATAAAAAATCACTACTCTAAATGAGACCGAATAACTAAACCTTAAAATCTAATTTTCAGATTTAAGTTTGTAATGAAAAATAATGTATTTCTCTCTAACATTTTTAATATAAAATATTCAATAAAAATAAAATCAATTCATTTTAGAGATTTTTATCAATTTAATATTTCACAAGCATAACAATGTTATTATTATATCATGTTTACAAACAACCATCGATGTTAAATTTAATCACAAAAAAATTAAATATAACATATAAGAATAAAACATAAAAAATTACTACAAAGAAAATAAAATTCTTAGAGTACTTTGATGCTAATTTTGTTGCTGAAAACCCTCCAAATGGAATTGCATTCCATTTATTGAATCAAAAATCTTATTACAACAACATAATTAGTTCTTCTCAAAAAGAGAAGAACTCTAAAACTAAGAAAAATGAAAACCTAAAAAATAGAGAGAAAGAAAGAGAGAAGAAGATGTTTTTGAGGTGTGGAGGTAATTGAGGTATTTATAGGAGAGAGGAGGATGAAAAAGTGGGAAAAAATAATAAAAAATGGGAAAACGCGTATTAGGTGAATGATGATGCCATCGCTGACGTATTCGGCATGTGGGGTGCAGCATCACGCGTGGATGGGGCAGATGGGCGCAGCGGCGCGCAAAGACAGGGCACAGATGGGTGTACGACTTTGGCGTTGTGTGCACGTAGACTTCGGCGTGGTTCGGGCGCTTTGCATAGACTTCGGCGTTTCTTTGGCTAGTGCTCGGTTGGGCAGTTAGGTGAGTGATTTCGTTCTTTTTTATATTTTTGAACCATTTTGTCCAATTTTTCTAACTTTTTGACCTTTTCTCATTTATTTTATCAATATATTTGTGATGTATTGCCTCCATTATTTTTCTTTGAGTCTTTAAGTTACTTTTTTAAGCGAAAATATCTTTAAAAAAAATAAAAATATGATAAAATCGTATAAATATATATTTTTAACCAATTAAAGTGCATAAAATCATGGTAATTTTAGTATTTTTTGAGCACTCATCAATTGCTCGTAATGCATCTATTCCCACTGCTCTCTCAGTTCCGCCCGGTAAGTCTCAAACTTTATTTTTTGATTTTTCCTATTGTAATCACATGACACCTCACTCATATTTATTCTCCAAACTTGACCTTGCACCATATCCTCTTAATATTCATATAGTTGATGGTTCCACCATGCATAGGAATAGTCTAGGTTTTGTTTCAACCTCTAACCTCTCTATTCCTAGGGTCTTCCATATACCTGACCTATCCTATAATTTATGCTCTATGTGATAATTAGTTGAACTAGGATATCGCCTTATTTTTGAATATTCTAGGTGTATTATGCAGGATCTGAGAACGGGGCAAGATCTTGGGACCAATCCTAGGGTTGGACGTATGTTTCCCGTCAACAATCTTCATTGTCCACATGTTGCTCTTGTTTCCGTTGCTACTAGAACTACTGCAGTTTCTTCCTTACCTTCTCTCGCACTTTGGCATTCTCATCTTGGTCATGCCCCATCCACTCGGGTACAATAGTAAGCTTCTAAAGGTCTATTAGGTTCTATGTCTAAAGACAATTTTGATTGTACTTCATACCAGTTAGGAAAACAACCAACTTTACCTTTCAATAATAGTGAATTTATCTCTAATAGTATTTTTCAGTTAATTCATTATGATGTTTTCCGACCTTCTCATGTTACTAGTATTGATGGATCTCATTATTTTGTTATTTTTATTGATGATTATTCTCATTATAGTTGGATCTTTCCTATGAAATCTTGTTCTGAAATCTTACCAATATACATTAACTTTGCAAAAATAGTTGAAACACAATTCTCCAAACATATCAAAACTTTTTGATTTGACAATGCTCTTGAATATACTCAATATGATTTTCAAGATCTATTACATTCCTATGGCACTGTACATCTTATAACCTGTTTAGGCACCTCTCAATAAAATGGTTGAGTTGAAAAAAAACTTCGTCATATTCTTGAAACTGTTTGTGCTCTTCTTCTTTCTGCCAAAGTTTTGCCCCATTTTAGGTTGAAGCCGCTCTTCATGTTTTTTATGCCATTAATTGCATTCCAAGAACTATCATTCATAATCAAACTCCATATAAGCACCTTTTTGGGTCATCCCCTAACTATCATTACCTTATTTCCTTCGGATCTTCCTGTTTTGTTCTTCTTTACCCTCATGAGCACAACAATTTTGAGCCTTGATCTAGACTTTGTTGTTTTCTTGGTTATGGTGAAACTCAAAAAAGGTATCGGTGCTATGATCCTATCTCGCATCGTCTTCATGTCTCTCGTAATATTTCCAGATGAGTCTCATGTTCCCTCTATAGTTACTCTTTATCCTCCTTTGGACTTCTCTATTCAATCTTTAGATATTTTTTATGATTCTCCTAGATAGGTTATAGATGAAAAGGTTAATGACGAGCTACCCTACCTTGAACATAGGTCCCCTACTCCTACTCCGCTAAAAGATCCTCCACAAGACATTCCATCTCGCCACTCAACCCAGGTAAGATCCATTCCTACACATTTAATTGACTATCATTGTTACACTACCCTTGCTACACTCCATGAGCCTCACACCTATCATGAGGCATCTACTAACCCTTTATGGAAGATTGCATTGAAAGAGGAAATTGATGCATTAACCAAAAACCATACTTGGGATCTGGTTACTCTCCTTCCTGGTTAGTCTATGGTTGGTTGTAAGTGGATCTATAAGATTAAGACTCATTCTGATGAGTCCATCGAGCGTTACAAGGCTCGTCTTGTTGCAAAAGGTTTTACACAAGAGTATGGGATTGATTATGAAGAAATTTTGCTCCAGTTACCTGTATCTTCTCTGTTTGTTCCCTCTTAGTCATTGTCATGGCTAGTAAATGGGACCTTTTTCAGATGGATGTTAAAAATGTCTTCCTTAATGAGGATCTATACGAAGAAGTCTATATGTAACCTTCTCCTGGTCTTTCTTTTAAAACAAACAAGGTTTTTCGCCTTCGACATGCACTTTATGGCCTTAAACAAGCTCCACGATCGTGGTTTGCCAAGTTTAGCTCCACCATCCTTCGCTTGGGTTACACTACTAGTCCTTATTATGATTCTGCCTTATTTCTTCAACGCAATGGTAATGGCACCATTTTTCTTCTCCTATATGTAGATGATATGATCATAACTGGTGATGACCTCAGTGGCATTTAAGAACTCAAGGATTTTCTTAGTTAGTAGTTTGAGATGAAAGACCTTGGACATCTCAGCTATTTCTTAGATTTTGAGATCACTCGTTCCACAAATGGTCTTTATATTACTCAAGTCAAGTATGCATCTCACCTTTTATCTCAAGTTGGACTCACTGACAACAAGACTGTTAACACTCTAGTTGAACTTAATGCGCATCTGATACCCTTGGGGGGAAAAACCATTGTCTAATCCCTCTCTTTATAGACAATTTATTGGAAATATGGTTTATCTTATAGTTACTCATCCAGACATTTCTTATGATGTTCATTAGGTGAGCCAGTATCTGTCTGCTCACGATCGACTCACTATGTTGTTGTTCTGCGCATTTTACGATACTTGAAGGGCACTCTCTTCCAAAGCCTTTTCTACTCAGCTCAGTCTCCTCTTGTACTTTGTGCATTCTCTGATGTTGATTAGGCAGGAGATCCCACTGATCACAGGTCCACTACAAGTTATTTATTTATCATTGGTTCTTCTTTGATTTCTTAGCGAAGTAAGAAACAAATTGTCGTGGCCTGCTCCAGTACTGAAGCAGAATATCATGCTCTTGTTGATACCATATCTGAACTCCTTTGGCTACGATGGCTTCTTAAGGATTTGAGTATGTCCATATCCTCTACTACTCCCCTTTATTGTGACAATCAGAGTGCCATTCATATTACTCACAATAATGTCTTCCATGAATGGACTAAACACATCGAGGTTTATTGTCACATTATTCGTTCTCATCTTGTCCATGGTGTGCTCAAGATTTTCCCCATCTCCTCCAATGATCAATTTGTAGATATCTTCACCAAGGCACTTCCTAAGGGACACACTCGTAATTTGGTTGACAACCTCAAGCTGGTCTCACATCCACCTTGAGTTTGAGGGGGGTTGTTAATGTATATCTATTAACAGATTAATGTATATATGTTAATATATAATGCTAATGTATATCATGTTATGGGCTTTAGGCATATCTAGTTTACTTGTAACTCCTATATAAAGGCACCATGTATATTCTTTTAACATATAGAATAAAATACAATCATTAAGTATTTCTAACAAATCTAATTTAACTATTTATGTATTAGATACCATATATTTTAGTATTATGTAACATTTTAATTAATGGTAAAAATTAAACCTAATTAATTATGATATACAGATGAAAGAAGATGAAGATCAAGGACCTTTATTATGATATCATCTTTACAATTCATAATTTGAGAACAATAATATCAGGAAGACAAAAAGTATTTATGATATTTAATGCATGTTGTTTGGACATATAGTTCAACCTTAAATCAGATTCAAGTAACAATTATAACCATCAGAAAATACTTATTTGTATTCGTGCCCATAACCACAATCATAGGAGACACCCACCCACGCAAGCAAACTTTGGTATTGAAGGGTCGATCTCAAGCTTAAGTTGTGGGAAGATCGACCTGGAGTTGTAAACGTATTTTTTTTACTTTTATACCCCTCTGACATGCTATGACATATATACCCTATGTAATTAACATGTGTATATGTAATACTTTATATATATAGGTTTCATAAGAGAGTCACACATTTTCACACAATTCTCTAACTTCTCTCTAGTTTCTCTCTCGATAAATCAAACCAATTTACTATAACAAATTAAATTTTTATAATTAATTATAAAATTTAAGAGTACCGAAAACTAAGATCTGTTTAATCCATAGATAGTTAAATAAATTATCTATTTCTTATCTGATAAAACTTTAACACCATCTTAAGTTTGTTTTGAAAAATAAAATATAAAAATTTGTTTACTAGATTTTTGTTTAATATATAGATAACTACATAAATTATCTACTTCTTATCTAATAAAACTTTAACACCATCTTAAGTCTGTTTTGGAAAATAAAATATAAATTTTTTTTTACTAGACGTTTATGTCGCACATATTACGACAATGAAGTATGCATGCAATAATTAATTATTTCCCAGTACTTATAATTGTAATAAAGTATAGTATTTTTTATAATATTAATTAAGGGTGTCCATGGTCCAGTCCGATCTGGTTTTGAATAATTTTTTTTAACCAAACCAAACCGTCCATATAGTTCAAATGGGATCGGACTGGACATTTGGCAATCCAAAATGCTATAACTGAACAGTTTGGTCCGGTTTGGTTAATAGTTTTGAACAATTAATAATACATAAATATTATTCAGTTTAATATGATATAATCTAATAAGATACAATCAAATGTGATGCTCATTCATCTTCATACTTAGATAGATATTATTGTTAAATATATAAATAAATACATAAGATGTTATCAAAATCTAAAATAAAAAAGATTAGACATGAAGAAATGAATTCCAAATATCTCATTTACATAGAATTCTTGAAATAGAATCTGAAAGATTATTTAGAAAGGAAGCATAATGAAGCAAGTTGAAGAAAATATGTGTTCTGCCCATAACAAAAGAAAAGGCTGATACAAGTAACTAACTGAGTAACAAAAACATGGAAAGCATGAAAGCTTGAGTAACGAAGCACATGGGTAATGCTTGAAAAGAGAATCTGCAACAAACACAAATATTGACTAATCCATAATAATATACTACTATACCCTTTATTTATTGCTTAACATCCTTCCTTGAGCTTATGTTCTAGGAAGAACACTAAACTTAATTTTTATCTTTTGGAAACGTGACAGTGGTAAGGGTTTAGTTATTATATCTACTACCTATTCTTGATTGCGAGTATAATCCACCATCACCTCTCCTGATAAGACCTTTTCCCGTGTAAAAAAGAAATATATTTCAACATGTTTAACTCATTAATGAAAGGCATGAGTTCTTGTAAGATAATCTGCAGATTCTGCACTTATAGTCCTCTGATTCTCTCACAAAAGTTGTTCAAGCATTGGATCCTAATTGAGGAAAAAAAACTCCTACCAGTAGACCACATACCTATTTCGTGATTTTTGTCCATGGATGTCATGACATGACGTAAAACGAGGAGAGGTGGTTGGCTGGTGGTGGAGGCGACACGAGGATGGCTGAGTGGTTGGGTGTTGTTGGAGGTGACGGTGGCTTGTAGAGACGCAGATAGCCAGACCTAGAGCCCAGACGTAGAGTGGTAGAGGAAATGAGGAGTACTGGTAGGGTTAGGGATAGTGCCTTAACGCAAAAAGAAATTATATATATATGTACGGAGTTACACGACCGGTTCATATAAAAAAATTAATTATTTAATAAAATTGGTCTGGTCCAACTGGTTTATAATTTTTATAACCAGACCGAACCGTTTTAAAATTGGTTTTACTTAATATAGACCGGATCATACCGTTTTGTTAGTTTAAGCCGATTCAGCCCGATTTTTGGACACCCATAATATTAATAACAAATAAATTAATTCAAACACTTAATCATAGGAACTATGAGTATTGGTTATTTTTGTGGAAAAAATATTTATTTCTAAGATAAAATATTTATTTCTAAACTTGTTTTAGGTCTGCTATCATGTCTATCAAGAAAAACCGAATAAATTCTCGAGTTCCAATTAACTATACTTCAGGCATAACTTTAATAACTACAACACATAAGATTGCATTTATGTATTTAATAGCACATGCTCAAAAATCTTAAATTATTTTTTGTGCTAAAATATTTATTTAAACTTGAATCAATATATGAAATTACTAATTAAATATTTTTAGATATGTTTTAATATTTTTAAGATGTATTTTAAAAAATAATTTTTTATAGTATTAAGGTTTTTAATGGATTTTAATAAATTAAACACAAAATACATTTAACCTTAATATATATTTATTTGGGTTAAATGGGCGTTCTAAAAAAAACTGTAAAAAAGAAGAAGACCTAATTTTGCCCAAATAGAAATTGAATTGTCGAAGCTCTGACTACAGATCAAGGCTGAAATGAAAAAAAGAAGATTATCATATGAATAGAAAATATGTTATCGAGAGGTAGTTAATTTAATATATATATATATATATTCGCGTGGGTGGTGGCATAAAAACGGCAGCACAACAGCAGAGAGCATATTTATTTGGGGACATAAGGAATTATATATAATAATATTTATATATAAGAATTGGTATCAAAGCAAACGGTAGATACACTATCTCCCTAATGAGATTGATCCTTAGAGACACACACTACAACTTATAGATCAAATGAAAGAAGGTGGATTATCTGTTAGATCCTCACTCTTTGATAGTATAATTATTCTTACTGAAAGAGTCGCATGCAAGTCTTTTTCAGAAAAGATGAAAAAGTCTTTGATGCTATTCTTGATAGTTGGGAACCACCTTCTATAATGAAAAATGGTGTAACAATCATAAAGCCAAAAAGAGATTGTATCACTAAAGAATGCACCCTTAGTGGGGCAAACGATTGTGAGACTCCTAAAGATGCATGGAATGCACTTGCTCTTGCTCATGAGAACTTCCCAAGTGAAACAAACAAAATTGAGATTGCTAACATCTCCATTTGATTCCATCAAAATTAGCAACACTAAAACTTTTGTTCAATTCTATGCTCACTTTTTGTGATATCACTAATGTTTTTTCTAAACTTGGTGAGAAAATTTCACAACCTATACAATTATGCAAACTGCTAAGTTCTGACTACAAGATGAAAGTTACAACGATAGAGGAAAGGGAAAATATGGACATACTAAACACCGATGAACTTGTCGGGTCAATCCAAACTCTAAGCTTACTCTTGATCCACCTAAGAAAAGCAAGGATGTGGCATTCAAAAGCTCCAAAAAGGACATCTCTGATAGTGATAAGGATATGAATGATGAGTCACTAGTCTTGTTAGCACAATAATTTAAGAAGTTTATGAAGAAGAAGGGTCAACTGAGTATTCAATCCAACAAGGGACAATCTAGTCGTTCGAATGACTGAAAGTTAAGAGACATCAAGCCTACTAGCCTTGATGGTAAGAAAAGTAAGACCACTAGTCTTTAATGCTTTACTTGTGGGGCTTTGGTCATATTTCTGCAGAATGTGCTAACAATAAAAAGAAATTTGGAAAATAATTTAATGCTACACTTAGTGACATGGAAAGTGAGCATGATAATGCTAGTAACTCAGAAGATGATGACACTAACTATTGTGCCTTCATCGCAACTACCAAAGCACACCACAATGACTCCAACTTTAGCTCGAATGAAGAAAATGAGGGAGTAAACTCTTCTTTATTATTTTCTAAGTTTAATGTATCGAGTTATGAGGACTATTCATGGATTATGTAGGTGCTAGGAAAGAAAGAGATAAACTACTTATGGAAGTAACTAAACTTAATGATAACATTACTATTCACAAAACAAATTCATCTAGCCTAGAGAAATATAAAAAGGAATTTTTTGAACATATTATTGCCCTGAATTTGAGACTTATAGAAACAAATGAGAAAAACAAAAAGCTTAGGCAAGAACTTAATATTGCTAAATTCACGGTTAGGAATTTGACCATAGGTGTTGAAAATTTGACCAAAGTCCTAGACTATAGAAAGCTACATGGAGATAAGAGAGGTGTTGGATACATAGATAAATATCTAACACCTTCAACATCAAATACCACATTTGTAAGGTCCTTGAACTCTACTCCTACTGTTACTACTTATGCACAAAGAACTAGTGCACCTATGGTAGAAAAAGTTGTTAAATTTGTGTATGTCTCTCATCATTGTGGTAGAAAAGGTCATTTAAGACCAAAATGTAGATTTTTGATGCTCCTGAACTTAATCATTCTTTCCATGTTTCACATAGTATAACCTATAAGCATCATCCATCTATGCATGCTATATCATTTTCAAGAATGAATGGAAATTATAATAACTTGTTCGAAAATTCTACTAGGAAGCATGAAGTCTTAGGTTCAAAGAGGCAAGAAAAATTCAGTACTTTTAATGCTAGGACTTATTATCATCATCCTACTATACATATTGCATCTTCCTTTAAGATGAATGAGAAAAGTATAGCTAATTCAAGAACACGCCTATGAAACCTAAGTTAGGTGAGTCCCAACTCAATGATTTAGAAAACCAAAATGCAAGAAAATTTAGGTAAGAAAAGATTGTTTTTCCTTGGTCACCGGACTGTCTTTTATTCCTTCATCTAGGTGTTTTTGTTAGAGTGCTTAAATGACCCTAAGTAAACAATCTTTATTGTATAAATTATTCTACAATTTTGAGTCATGTACACACATATTCTTATACATGTGATGATCGATGTTAACATGAACTTATTTATACACTCACGAACACACATATATACTTTGGTTGAATTTTATGAATTTTCTTGAAAGACTCTAGAACTTTAACTAATCTTGACTATAAAATGTGTTGAGTTATATTTCTTGCTTTCTAAAATTTTACCGTATGGAGGCACTTAGTATTGAGGGGGTTACCTAATGTGATGTGTAAAGCTACTACAGTGACTGGAGAGGGCTACCTCACAACTAGTGTGAAAGTCATCATGCTAGGTTTATGGCTCGTGCAAACAAAAGGAAAGATTGTGCAAAAAACAACTACTTATAAAACTTGTACTTAGAATGCACAAAAATAAAGGGTCAATAAAGGTTATGTTCAGACTAATTATAATTCTAACGGCTAGTTTAATAACGACTAGTTTAGTAACGACAAGTTTAATGGCTAGTTTAGTAATGACTAGTTTAACGGCTAGTTTAGTAACAACTATTTTCTTCCTTTTAATGTATAAATATAACATTGGACATTAAGCCAAAAAATCAATTCAACAACTATCTCTTAAAAATTCAAAGAAAATCAACATGGTATCAGAGCAGATTTAATCTTGCTCCAAATGAATCCCATAAACAAGAACTGTATCAGTTCAAGAAATCTAGAAAATGTCACAACATAAAGAGACTCTTACAGGTGTGCTGCTAAACGGTAAAAATTACCATCTTTGGGCACGTTAAGTGACTTTTGGTCTAATCGGCAAAGACATATTTGAGCATGTCATTGGTGAGAAATCAAAACCAAAAGCCGAAGATCCAACACACCCAACAATTGAAGAAAAAAAGGAAATTTCAGAATGGAGAAAGAGTGACAATCTAGTCATGAGTTGGTTACTGGCAACCATGGAACCCCACATCTATGATCTTATGACATATCTAGATACAGCTCGAGATATATGGGTTAAAGCCTAGACGATGTTCAGAAAAAAAGAAAAATTACTCCCTCATTTATCAATTTCAGCAAGAACTTCAACAGTTACAATAAAAAAATCAATCTGTCATCGAACTATTCAACCAAATCCAAAAAAAGAAGGATGAGATTAAAGTGTACCGACCTCTCACAATCGATCTTGATGAAATCAAAAGAAAAGAGGAGCAGGATGGCATTTTCACCTTCCTCGCCAAGCTCGATTCAAGTTATGACGGGGTACACTCACAAATTCTTCTTATGGGTGAGATGTCATCTGTTGATGAGGTTGTAGGGATGGTTGAAATTGAAGAGACAAGAAGAATAGTGATAGGTACTCAACTTATGGGTACTCAATTACTTGACAACCCCGAAGCCAAGGCTTTCATCACCAGATCTAACCCTAGGCTAGAAATTCGGGGAGACCAAGCACTCACTTGCTGCGATTACTGTAAGAAGGAAGGACACAAGCGCGAGGAATGCTAGTGTCTCAACCCTCATCTCTGGCCAAAGGGAAGGTGAGGTGAAGGCTTCGTCAGAGGGGAAGATCGGTGACAAAATCGGTTAGAGAGTAGAGAGAAAATGGGTTACTCTACACAAAAGGAAAAAAGGGATATGAGTATTAATTAAGATGAAAAAAATAAAAGGTGAGGTGGATATGGATCAAATGAGGCAACTGTATACACAATTATCCGCGATGTTTCAAGAAAAATCTCAAAACACCTTTGGTATGATTACAAACCTTACTCAAAATTCTTTAAATTCCAAATGGATTCTTGATTGAGGTTCAACTGATCACATAACTGGAAATAAAAACTTACTCAATAATTACAAAAAAATTGAGACTAAACAATTTGTAATCATTACAAATGGTGAAAAAATTGAAATTTTAGGAAATGGTTAAATTAGTCTCCTTTCAAGAAAAAATTCAAATGTTTTGCATGTGAAGAATTGTACATCTAACTTGTTATCCATTAATAAAATCACACGAGACTTAAATTGTGAAATTACATGTACATCCAAAAATGTGATTTTTTAGGAATTGATAACGAAGAATAGCATTGGTGAAGGTTTTCTAGAAAATGGGCCTTATATTCTGAGTGAAGAAAAATGCAACTTCAATATTAAAAAAGAAGAAGAATTAGGAAGTTTTTGGCATAAGAGAATTGGACATCCTTCTAATAAGATTTTGAAATGTATTTTTGATTTCAAACAACTAGATTGTAGTAGTTGTGAAATTTGCAAATTAGGAAAGCACACAAGGTTACCATTTAGTTTATGTAATTGTAAAAGCAAAAAACCTTTTGAGTTAATACATTCTGATGTTTGGGGCCCTGCTCCAATTGAGTCATTTAATGGTTATAAATACTTTGTTATATTTATAGATGATTTTTCAAGAACCACATGGTTTCACTTGTTAAAAAATAAAATTATTTTCTCAATTTCAAGAATTTTATAATTTTATACAAAATCAATATGACGCAAAGATTAAAACTTTTAGAAGTGATAAAGGAACGGAATTTGTAAATCAAAATTTTACAAATTTTTTCAAACAAAAAGGAATTTTACATCAAACAACTTGTATTTACACACCCCAACAAAATGGTATGTCGGAAAGAAAAAATCAACATTTACTTGAAGTAACAAGAGTACTTTTGTTTCAAAATAATGTTCCAATAATTTTTTGGTCGGATATTGTTCTCACTGCAACATTAATTAATAGATTGCCAAGTGCCAATTTTAATTTCAAAAGCTCACTATAAATCCTCTACCAAGAAAAACTCAATATCTATCATTTAAGAGTATTTGGATGTACATGTTATGTGCACAAAAATAAACAACACAAGTTAGATTATACATTAATCAAAGCTATTTTCTTGGGGTATTCATCTCAAAAAAAGGGTTATAAATGCTATGATTCGGTTAACAAAAAACATTACATTTCAAGAGATGTGACATTCCAAGAAAATGAGCCATATTACAAAACACTAGAAAAAGAGACTAATAACCAAGAGAAACCAAATGAATTTACATTTCCATTTTTTTATTCTGAAGAAGGAAATACGGTAGTAGAAAATGAAAATGAAATAATCAATGAGAATGAAGAGGAAGAAACTTCTCAAAGTAAAGGGGAAGATGGTACTATCGAAATAATACCATTGAGAAGGTCTAATCGAACTTCACAACCTACAACTAGATTACGGGATTTTGTAACATATGAGGTAAAATATCCTATCTAAAATTATTTATCTTATGAAAATGTTACGCCACAATATAGAACTTATTTGACCTCAATTTCCAAAGAAAATGAGCCAAATAACTATGAGGAAGCAATAGGCCAATTGGTATGGTGTAAAGCAATGGAAGAAGAACTTAGAGCACTTGAAAAAAGTGAAACATGGGTACTCGTACAACTACCCGAAGGAAAGAAACCTATAGGATGAAAGTGGGTCTATAAATTAAGTTTCATAGTGATGGTACTATTGAAAGGTACAAAGCACGATTAGTGGCAAAAGGTGACACTCAAACCTATGGTGTAGATTATCAAGAAACATTTGCACCCGTGACCAAAATGAATATTGTTAGGATTTTATTTTCTATAGTGGTAAACCAAAATTGGACCTTACATCAAATGGATGTCAAGAATGCTTTTCTCCATGAAACGCTTGAAGAAGAGGTATATATGACGCTTCCACCTGGTCATAAAAAAGAAAACAATTCTAGTCTAGTGTGTAGGTGATAACTGTATTTTATATAGTTATTTTCATCAATTTTAGTGATGATAATTGCTATGTTCTTTTAATATTTAGTTAATTTTTGTTAAATAAATTAATATTTTCCTTTTATGTGCTAAAAATACATTTTTAATAAAATTAAATAATTTGTATCGAAAATGTACTTAATTTCATATTTCTGTCCACAAATTTTATTTCATATAATATAGTTTCTTAATTACAATTTATAAAAATAGAAAATATAATTTAAATTAAATTTGGGCTTAATTATAATTATTAAAAGTTTAAAAATTTAATTTAAAATTAGCAAATGGCTTAACTGTAATTTAAGAAAGTGCAAAATGTAATTTGGATTAAATTTGTTGGTCAAAATACAATTAATGGAAGTTTTAAATTTCTGCTTGTAAGTGAGAAGAAGCCACGCGCTATTATTCAAGCGCTAGCGCTGACCGTCCGTCGAAAATAAACGGCTAAGATGCGCACATCCATATCAAGCCAAATCGCGTGTGCGTAGATTCTTTTACGCTCGGCCGCACAGACTGGCCTACCTACCGCGCGTGGCCAGGCGTCTGAAGTGAGGACCCATGTCGGCTGAAGAAATTCCCCGAGGCGTATCGGCGTCCATTGGATCAAATGAACGGTCCCGGATTGAGCTGCGTGGAACCAAGCTGTCGCGCACGGAACCGTTTGTCTAAAATCGTGTGCGACGCGGTTCATCCAAGCGGCGTGCACCATCAAGGTCTCTTGAATAAGAAGTAGCCATGTGTCTACTTTATTTTGAAGCCAACAATATTATGACACGTGGTATTTTACAATGCGCGTGACCGCACTGGATCACGCCCGATTTGTAGCTGTTGGCTCCCGTGCGACAACCCATCGTGCGCCCGTTTCTCGCAGCTAATGAAATTCTGCCATGTGTCCGCATTATTCCTTGCAGTGAATCAGAAGCGGACACGTGGCAAGAACTTTGATTTTAAAAAAAATGCAGAAACGGCACCTGTCTACGCGTGATTTTTATTTTTTAATTTTCGATATCGAATTTCAAAATGCGTCGAAATTAGTTTCGAGGGAATATTTTTTTACACGTTTCTGAAAACAAAAAAAATAAAATAAAAAATGTAATATTTATGATGTATTTTTTTGGCTATAAATAGGTGATATTATGATAGAGTTAAAAAGTTTTTTTTGGTTTAGAATTTTTGTGTTGTTCGGTTTTGGGATCTGAGCACACGAAGCCATTTTTTGGCTCTTGTCATTAATTGGTGTGCCAAATATTTGTTCTATGTGATGTTTTAATTTTCCTTCTTGTTCTTCTAATTTAATTTTTAATTAATGAAGTAATTTAATTTTTCTAAAGTTGCATTTGATCTAAATTTATGAAGCTTTTATTTTAACTATTTTTGAAAGATTTATAAGACGTTCGATTTGTTCATTCTATTTTGTGCTTAATGCTTTTGATTATTTATGAATTTTATCAAAACGATTTGTGGCATAAAAATAAACTTGAGAAAGGCATTTTTGTGTATATTGCTCATAAATAGAATGAGATGTATGATGAAGGATATGAATATACCCTAATTGTATGTGTGATCATTTGAGAACTTAGAACTTAATGAATCTTATTAAATTTAATTCTCATAGAGATATAGTGAATTAATTTAACGAGGTGTGTTTATACGGAGCTCGGAAGAGATGTATGAATAAAAAAGAAGTTTTCGGAAATATCTCTTCCGAGCTCTCTATAAACACACCTCGTTAAATTAATTCACTATATATCTATGGGAATTAAATTTAATAAGATTCATTAAGTTCTAAGTTCTCAAATGGTCACACATACAATTAGGGTATATTCCTATCCTTCATCATACATGTCATTCTATTTACAATATATGTATACAAAAATGCCTTTCTTAAGTTTATTTTTATGCCACAAAACGCTTTGATAAAATCAGAAATAATCAAAAAGCATTAAGCACAAATAGAACGAACAAATCGAACGCCTTATAAATCTTTCAAAAATAATTAAAATCAAAGCTTCATAAATTCAGATCAAATGCAACCCTAGAAAATTAAATTACTTCATTAATTAAAAATTAAAATTACAACAGTCTTGAGAAAAATTAGAAAAACAAGAAGGAAAATTAAAACATCACATAGAACAAATATTTGGCACATGAACACAACAAAAGCCAAAAAATGGCTTCTGTTCCATGATCCAAAACCGAACAACACAAAATTCTAAACCAAAAAAACTTTTAAACTCTATCGTAATATCACCTATTTATAGCTAAAAAAATTCATCAAAATATTAAAATATCACACACGCGTAACAATTTGTATCGAAAATAAAACCCCGACATTCCCCTTAAAATCTGGTCCATCACGAAAAATGAAAAACCTTATTTTAATTCACGCGAGACAAGGAGCCGTTTCTCGCATTTTTTAATTCATTGTGCGTGCCACGTGTCGGCCGTTTGCTTCGGCTGAATAGATTGGTGTGACACGTGGTAGCAAATAACGGGGAAACGGCAAGGACGGGCTCAAGGAGAATTGTCGCACCGGATTAAGGCGCGCACGCGGGGGCACGGAGGCTGAACTGTGCGAGATTCGGACTTTTCATTCCCCGAAACGCACCATGCACGTGCGGCTTCTGATTCATGCGAGGGGAACGTTGGACACGTGGCATACATTAAATGGTTGAAGGGAACGATTGCACGTGGTTCGGCACGAGATTACAACCTTTGGCGGTACGTACACACGTGGGTCCCACCTGCATGCCGACTGCGGCCAGTGGGCCACTGACGGGCCGAGCCGCGTGAAAGCCGCAGTGTGAACGCATTCTCTTTGGTCGGCTTGAACTACACGCGACAATCCCGACGGTTTATGCTTTCATCGACGGACCACGTTATGCAGCGTGGATGTCGACGTGGAACTTCTCTCTGCGAAGACAAATAACACTATTAATTATGTTTTCACCCGCGAAATATATTTCAAATTACATTTGGAACTTTCTTAAATTGATCAAACAAGCTTTTGCTAATTTTAAATTAAATTTTTAAACTTTTAATAATTATAATTAAGCCCAAATTCAATTTAAATTATATTTTCGATTTTTATAAATTGTAATTAAGAACAATATTATTTGAAATTATATTTGTGTACAGAAATATGAAATTAAGTACATTTTCGATACAAATTATTTAATTTTATTAAAAATGTATTTTTAGCACATAACAGGAAAATATTAATTTATTTAACAAAAATTAACTAAATATGAAAAGAACATAGCAATTATCATTACTAAAATTGATGAAAATAACTATATAAAATACAGTTATCAGTAGGTTAAAAAAATCTATTTACGGACTAAAGCAATCTCCACAGGCATGGTATGGAAAGCTAAGTTCTTATTTAATTTCTTGTGATTTTAAAATTAGTAATATCTATCACTCATTATTTTCCAAAATTTATGGTACCTTCACAACCATAATTCTAGTATATGTAGATGACATAATAATTGCCGGAAATAATTTGGAAGAAATTAAAAAAGTGAAAAATGAACTTGAAGGAGAATTTTGATATCAAAGACTTAGGTTTATTAAAATATTTTCTAGGAATAGAAATAGCACATTCACCCAAGGGATTCTTTATTTCACAAAAAAAATATACACTTGACCTATTGAAAGAAACTGGTAATTAGGAAGTAAACCAACATCTACACCAATAGATAGTAAATGCAAATTAAATATTGAGGATGTCAAACCTTTAAAAGACATAAGCCAATTTCAAAGACTTGTAGGAAAATTAATTTATTTAACGGTAACCCGACGAGACATTTATTTTTCAGTAAGCCAAATTAGTAAATTTATGCATGCACCTAGAACACCACATTTAGAGGCTATACATAGAATTTTAAAATATTTAAAAGGGACACCTAGTAAAGGAATTCTCATGAAACGTAATAATTCTAATGAAGTGTGTGGCTACTTTGATGCAGATTGGGTTGTATCTTTGATAGAAAATCAACCAATGGTTTTTACACATTTGTAGGCGAAAATTTAGTCACATGGAAAAGCAAGAAACAAAATGTTGTGGCACGATCAAGCGCCGAGGTAGAATATCAAGCCATGGCATCAACCTCAAGCGAGCTAACTTGGATCAAATAACTTCTTTTGGATATCGGAATTAAAATTCAAGAACCAATGAAGATGTTTTGCGATAACCAAGCGGTGCGACATATAGCATCAAATCACAAGAGGACAAAACACATCAAAGTGGATTGTCACTTCATTCAAGAACTTAGGAGGAGTTTGAAGCAGATTACACATTTGCATTACTCTCCTTTTACATTGATATATCTTTAAGAGGAGTTTAGGTTTGGAAGTTTTCCTCTTAGGTCATGATTGTGGTCTAGATTGTGGTCTAGATTGTTTCCTTTTAAAAATATCATATGTTATTATCTTATTTTCGCACTTTATTTTTACACGCAATTGTATGTCTGGACGCTTTATTTAGGTTATTAAATTATAAATTGATAAAAATTAAAAATAACATATTCACTCTCTCTAGGTTAATTAGATCCATATCTTATAAACTTTCGGTAATGTTTAATACATTTCGTCATAATTAATTATTTTTTATAATTAATTAAAAATTTAGAGAATATTAAAAAATATGATATATTTAATACATAAATAATTAAATTAAATTATATGAAAAGTAATATTAATAATAAAATTATAATAATTTATTACATATCTTTTAATTAACCAGTACATTTTAGTACTTATTTAACAATGCTTTTCATTTACTATTTCACTAATTTATAAATTTAAATTACAATTCTTCGTATTTATATAACTTAAATATTATCACGTCAAACACACATTATATTGATTATAGTACTATAATATCGTGAATAGACAATACTAACTTTTTGATATAGATGATGGATATTAAAAAAATTTGTCGTGTATTAGTATATTACGAAAGTAAATATAACTATAGTAATAAAAAATTTAAATAACTGTTTTAACTGCGTCTTTAGTAGAAATATTATATAATATAACGAATGATTTGTATAAAAACAGCAGTAATAAATGTAAAATAATAATTTATATTTATTTGAACAATCTACAAATGACTTTGTAAAAACATACTTAATAAATTTTAACAAAATACGATTGTTATTGGATTCTCCATCATCTATCTATTAAATATAAACACATATTTAAAAAACTAATAAGGTAAACTTAAAAAATAAATAATATAATACTCATACTAAAACTTGTCAGATTTGTAAGAGATTCAAATCACCTAAATATTGTTCACCAGAATTCAATCTTAAACAAACATTAAATAATTATCTCTAACATAATAACTCAATTAAAAATTGGCACACGCAGTGAGAAAAAGAAAACTAGTTTCGCAAAGGCAGAGCTTAGCAAGAAAAAGAAAAAGAAAACTAATTTCGCAAAGGCAGAGCTTAGCAAGAAAAAGAAAATCAGTTTTTCAGCTCTCTAAACATCAACAATTGATAACATTATTTTAATATGAAATTGTTAAACAACTTGACCTTCTCTTATACTAAAAACCACCTTAAAAGTTAAGGGGTATCCAAATTCATAATCAAATCCTCGTTGGTTTTCTTTATCGATGTGAGACTCCTCAACACCCCCTCACATCGATCGGGACAACCATTACCGATTGACCATGATGTTGACAGAGGTTGACCTTGTTAGGCACAATCAACCTAGGGATCCGCTTTGATACCATGTTAAACAACCAAGCTCTTCTCTTAACTCAAAAATCAACTTACAAGTTAAGGAGTACCCAGGTTCATAACCAGCTCCTCACTGGTTTTCTTGATCGATGTGAGACTCCTCAACACCCCCTTAAATCGGTCGGGATAGTCATTTTCGATTGACCGTGAGGTTGACTGGAGTTGATCGTGTTGGGCACAACCGATCCAAGGACTCGCTCTGATACCATGTTAAACAACCGGACCCTTCTCTTAACCCAAAAGATAGCTTATAGGTTAAGGGGTACCCAGGAATATAACCAGCTTCTCGCTGGTTTCCTTTGTCGATGTGGGACTCCTCAACATCCCCCCCTCTCCCCCCCTCCCACATTGGCCGAGACATCCAGCGAGGAGCTCGTTATGAACCTAGGTACCCCTTAACCTTTAAGTTGACTTTTAGATTAAGAGAAGGACCCAGTTGTTTAACATGGTTTCAGAGCGGGTCCCTGGGTTGGTTGTGCCCAACACGGTCAATCAGTAATGGCTGTCCCGGCCGATGTGAGAGGGGGTGTTGAGGAGTCTCACATCGATCAGGGAAACTAGCGAGGAGCTGGTTATGAACCTGGGTACCCCTTAACCTTCAAGCTAGATTTTGGGTTAAGAGAAGGGCCTGGTTGTTTAACATGATATCAGAGTGGGTCCCTAGGTCCATTGTGCCTAACATGATCAACCCTAGTCAACCTCATGGCCAATCGATAACGATTGTCCCGACCGATTTGAAGGGGGTGTTGAGGAGTCCTATATCGACTAGAGAAACCAGCGAGGAGCTGGTTATGAACTTGGGTACCCCTTAACTTTCAAGCTGGCTTTTGGGTTAAGAGAAGGGCCTGGTTGTTTAACATGATATCAGAGCAGGTCCCTAGGTCGGTTGTGCCCAACACGATCAACCCCAGTCAACCTCATGGTCAATCGATAACGACTATCCCGACCGATTGGAAGGGGTGTTGAGGAGTCCTATATCAACTAGAGAAACCAGCGAGGAGCTGGTTATGAACTTGGGTACCCCTTAACCTTTAAGTTGGTTTTTGGGTTAAGAGAAGGGCCCAGTTGTTTAACATAATATCAAAGCGGGTCCCTGGGTTAGTTGTGCCCAACACAGTCAACCTCGATCAACCTCCCAGTCAATCTGTAACGGTTGTCCCGACCGATGTGAGGGAGGTGTTAAGGAGTCCCACATTGACCAAAAAAACCAATGAAGAGCTAGTTATTGGATACCCCTTAACCTTTAAAGGGGCTTTTAAGGTGACTTTTGGGTTAACAGAATCGCCCAGTTGTTTAATAGAAACTAATTTCTTCTTATTATATTCCTTTTTAAATTTTTATTGACGTTTAGACTTGTAAACTCTTTACTTTTTTTATTTCTTCAACTTTAATTTTTTTGGTTTCTTTTTTCTAATAATTAACCTTGATTAATGTTAATATTATTTTGATGATTTTGTAATTACTTGTTTTATTTACAAATTTTTTTCTGTTATTTTATGTATTATCAGTTATTATTTTTCTGTTTATGTTTATAATGATATTTTTTCCTATGAATTCTGATTCAAAGAAGTTTATTAGTAGAAAATATTTTTTTCAAGTCAATTGTTTTGCATACTCCGGTTCTTGCACTATCTTAAGGAGTGCTTAATTTTTTTTATCGAATATTATTAACTAAGGAGTTAATTAATTAATATGATGATAATCTATAGAAGTAATTAAAATTTACTTGAAAGAAGAAAGGTAAGTATAACGGATATATATATAACAAATTATTTTGAATTATTAATTTAAGTCTATTTTACGGTTAATATATATATTTTTTGATTTTTTTTAAATTTTAATAATTATTTATTAAATTTAAATTTTAAAATATGAATAACATCTATACAATTAAGATAATTTATTAATATTATTTATTATATCTAATATATCTATAATTAGTTACTATTGATAACAAACTACAAAAATAATTAAAATTTACTCGAAGAATGAAGAGCTTAAGTAAGTATATCGGACTCCAAATATTTACTTCATTGATTATTATTAAAAAATTCGAGATCTATTTGGTGGCAACCAATACACCGGTTAGAAATAACTAACAACAAAATGAGCAACAGACTCTTCAAGAACATGATTCCATATAATTATGTCTATTTTAATCATTATAATTTTTCTTTTGTTTTGTACAAATTAGACTGTAAACATTCATTTATTCATTAAATAAATCATTTCTTACATGGTATCACAGCTCAGGAAATAGTTCTCTGAAAAACCAGCTCACACAGAAATGTTTTTTCTTCCTTCCAAATTTTGTTTCTTTTCAAAATCAATTTCGAATCACAAAAAAAAATTTCAAATTCATCCCATTATAATCTCCATAAGTTTCACAAAAATAATCTACAATTTTTTTTCAAGCAAATACGATCATCAACGAGCCTACACGCGCTCTCGTTGAAGAAGACGACTCAAATAACACGTCATTTAAACCGCCCTCTGAAGAAAACGACGCTTCGTTTTTTCTGGTTCGGTCTTCCAACCGATTCAGTCACTATCTGGTTCATTCGTTATAAAGTTTAGTCGTCAGCTGGTTCAGTTGTCCAATCACCAGATCAGTCATTCCAAACATCGATTCACCCAGTTATAGACCGATTCCTAAACTGAAATTTATGGTTTTGGAATCCTTGATACATATCCTATAAAATATAGCCCATTTCAGTTCATTATTGTCTAAAACACACTAAACCATATCTTTTTTTCAAAATTTTCACTTAACAATAATGTCTGAAACCACTAATACCATCCTTACTTTACCAAAATGATATGATGATCCTAGCCATTTATTATACCTACACCACTCATACCAATCGGGCATGATTCTAGTGGCTTAATCCTTAAATCAGGAAAACTATCATATTTGAAGTCATGCGATGCTTGTGGCTTTCACTACCAAGAACAAAGACAGATTTATTGATGGCAAAGTCATGAGGCCGCTAGTAAACTCTATGGCAGAAACCAAAAAATGGAATCACTACAACATTCTTGTCAAAGGATGGATTCTAAATACCATATCACCTAAAATTGCAGAAAGTGTCATATATAATGATATCGCATATAAGCTATGGGAAGAATTGAAGGAACATTTTTCACATACCAATAGTGTATACCTATTTCAAATCAAGCAAAAGATTCATGACTGCATACAAGAAGGTATGAGCATTGAAGAATATTACACCAAGTTGAAAATCCTATGGGATACTCGAGATGCACTATGTCTCCTTCCACATTGTGGAGGAAACGTCGGAAGGGAACTACAGGAATACCAACAAAAGCAGTGAACCATAAAGTTCATCATGGGACTTAAGACATTTTACACAGTAGCATAAGGACAAATCTTGCTCATGGAACCTTTACCTATAGTAAATAAGGTATACTCACTCATTGTACAAGATGAAAAGCAGAGAGTCGTCTCCACACAAACCATAGGAAGGATGCCAAAAGCTGCTGCACTTCTCGCCAAGGATAGTCGTCCATAATATCCTTACAAGAATTACCCATCATGGAACTCACATCTCAAGTGTGATCGACGCAACAATATCGACCACAATTATGAAAACTACCGAAATAGCCTCAAAAGTGATTTCTGTGGCCTTAGTGGACACAACTCTGAAAACTGTCAAAATTGCCTCAAATGTGATTTCTTTGGTTTGAATGGACATGATATCAACATATGTAGTAAGAAAAAGGCAATTCAAGACAAAAAAATGCAAGTTATGGCTTCCCTTCCAAAGCTCACCATACGAACTTTCAGGCAAGCAGCTCCGACACAAGGACACCATCCAACAACCTTACATCCACCCAATATCATGATCTCCTTACACTTATCAATCAAGCCAAATCAGGTAGCATGGCAAGTCAAGTGACTACTCCTTCAGGTAACACATTATATGCAAGTGTTTTTCATTAAAAAACCCGTTGGATTTTTGATACAGGGGTAACTAATCACATGGTTTGTTCCCAATTCCTTATGAGCTCTAGCATTCCAATCACTAATCAACATGTGCATTTACCTGATCATTCACTTGCTCGGGTCACAAATATCGGCACCGTACATTTCTCTAATAATTTCATACTCCATAATGCCTTATATGTTCCCTCCTTCAAATTAAACTTGGTTTCAGTAGCCAAACTCACTCAAACTACATTTTGTCATGTCACCTTCAATAGTAATGTGTGCTTTGTTCAAGATAAATGCTAGGGGAAGACGATTGGGATTGGAACTGAGAAAGAAGGACTTTACTACCTAACTATTTCGAAAAAGGTTGGATGTTTCTTTGTTTCAAATACCGCTCCAACCAACCCTCATCTCTAGCATCAATGACTTGGTCATTTATCTAATAACAGTTTGCGTATACTTTATTTTCCATCAATATACCCTTCTATTCTATTAGTGATTGTTCTATTTGTCCACTAGCTAAGTAAACTCATAATTCATTTCCTTTAAGTTCTATCAATACAAAAGCACATTTTGAACTGATTCATGTTGATATTTGGGATGGCTATCATATTCTAGCACTTAATGGAGCACATTATTTCCTCACTATCGTTGATGACTACTCAAAATGCACATGGGTCTATCTCTTAAACACCAAATCCGATACATGCATATTTCTCACCACTTTCCTTGATTTTGTTGAAACATAATTTGCATCCAGGGTTAAAATCGTTTGTAGCAATAATGGACCAGAATTCTCTATGGCCTAATTTTTTTCTACCAAAAGAATCTTGCATCATACCAGTTATGTCTCTACCCTTCAACAAAATGGTGTTGCTGAACGCAAACATCGTCACCTTCTCAATGTAGCTCGTGCATTGCTCTTCCAAGCCAACCTCCCTAAACAATTCTGGGAAGTTGTCATTCTTACAGCCACATACCTCATAAATGGTACTCCAACACCTGTTCTCAAGCGTAAAACACCATTTGAAATCCTTTTTTCACAAAGTTCCTAGGTATGAACATATTCGTATCTTTGGTTCTCTTTGCTTTGCGTATGCACATCATGATTGACCCACCAAGTTTGATGCTAGATCACATCGATGCATATTCATTGGGTACCCATCTAGGATAAAAGGTTACAGACTCTACAATCTGAAAACATGAAAAAATTTTGTGTCTCACGATGTTATCTTCCATGATCATGTGTTTCCATATTCCATATCCGCTATCAACACTCCAACTATGTTCACTCCATCAGAAAATACTATTTATGATGACATGCCTAACATTCACCAATCAACCACTCCAAATACATCACTTAATCATACACCATCTGTCCTCTCAGCAATCGACTCACACACCCCTAATCTTCAAGATACATATCCTAAAACACAATCATCAACTTTTGTACCACATGTGACTCCTTCAACACCAGTTACACATAGACTCTACCGATCCACTCTTATTCCTAGCTACCTTCACAAGTATCATGTAAAATCTTCCTTGCCTTCTCAGCCCTTCCCTTCGTCTAACTCAACATCGTCCGATAACAAAGGTACTTCTAATTCTCTATATCATATACTTGCCTATGACCGATTATCACTTGCACATCGTTCCTTTGCTACTTCTATTTCCATTCTCAGGGAACCAATCACCTTTGCTAAAGCTTTCAACAATCCAAAATGATGGCTTTCCATGAAACAAGAACTGGATGCTCTCAAAACTAATGGCACTTGGATGCTTCAACAGCTTCCTCCAAACAAGAAACTAGTTGGTTATAAATGGGTCTACAAAATCAAGTATAATATTGATGGCTCTATGGAATGATACAAAGCTTAGTTAGTGGCCAAAGGATACAGTCAGATTGAAGGTTTTGACTACCAAGAAAATTTTGCACTAGTAGCCAAACTTATCACCGTTTGTCTCCTTCTTGTCGTTGTTGCTATTCAAAATTGGCATCTTTACCAACTTGATGTCAACAACGCCTTTCTCTATGGTGATTTTTATGAAGATGTCTACATATCTCTTCCACCCGATTCGAACGAAAGGGGGAAACAGAATCTTTGTATGGACTCAAACAAGGCTCACGAAATGGTTCATCAAGCTATCAACAACACTTAAGCTAGCCGGTTTTATCCAATCTAAGTATGATCACTCACTATTCTTCCGAACTCGTGGTAATTCCTTCTCTGCTCTTCTTGTTTGTGTAGATGATATAATCATAATAGGAAACAATCTACAAGACATAGAAGAAACTAAGAATCATCTCATGTGACAATTCGAGTTAAAGGATCTTGGTGACTTAAAATATTTTTTAGGCATAGAAGTTTCACGATCTAAGAAGGGAATTGTTCTGTCACAACGCAAGTACGCACTTGAAATATTGGAAGACATGGGTTATCTTGGTGCCAAACTTTCCAATTCACCTATGGAATAGAATTTATCCCTCAACAAGGTTAAAGGAAAATTCATCAGTGACCCCACATCCTATCGAAGACTTATTGGGAGATTAATATACTTAACCATCACATAGCCCGACTTAGTGGATGTTGTGCACATTCTCAATCAATATATGGAAAAAACCACGACATCCACTTTTGGAAGCAGCTCAACAAGTGCTACGATATGTCAAAAACATACTAGGGTAAGGTCTCTTTTTCTCAACAACTAGTATACTATAGCTATATGCTTTCTGTGACACAGATTGGGCTAGATGCATAGACACACGATGATCAACCACGTGATATTGTATGTTTCTTGGAAACTCACAAATTTCTTGGAAGACTAAGAAGCAAAACACAGTCTCACGATCGAGTGCAGAAGCAAAATATCATTCTATGGCGGCTGCCTGTTGCGAAGTAACCTGGTTACGACATATATTGGATGATTTGGAAATCAAACGCTCCCAATCGGCCAAGTTATATTGCAACAATCAAACTACCATTCACATTGCATCGAATCCAGTGTTTCATGAATGAACAAAACACATAAATATCGATTGCCATCTAATGAGAGAAAATATTCAAGCTCGAATGATCAAGACTTATCATATCTCTATATTGGAGCAACCAACAAATATTTTTACCAAATCTTTAAGTTTTCCACAGTTTTTGAGCTTACTTAATAAGTTAGAAATAATTAACATATATTCCAACTTGAAAGGAAATGTTAAAAAACTCGAGATCCAGTTGGTGGAAAGCAACAACAAAATGTTACGAAGCAACAGACTGTCCAAGAACATGATTCCACATAATTATGTCTATTTTAATCATTATAATTTTTCTTTTATTTTGTATAAATTACACTGTAAACATTCATTTATTTATTGAATAAAACAATTTTTTACGATTTTATTTATTAATATCATTTATTATATCTATTTATTTATAAAATTGACCCGTATTATATATATATATATATTATTTAATTAATTAATTAGTTATTATCGATAACAATTTACAAAACTAATTAAAATTTAGTTGAAGGAAGGAGTGTAAGTATAGCTGACTTCAAAACTTCATTTCTTTGATTCCGGATCCCTACGAGAAGTCATTGTAAAAGTTATCGATAAGTATTATTTTTCTTTATTTTGATTATAGAATGCTCTATTAATTTTCTTTTGACCGAAAAATGTAATTTGAATAATCTCTTGTTTAAGATATTATAATATTGAGGTCCTAGAAAAAGCAATGCAAAAGATGTGACATTATATCTAAAATTAAGAATACGATTAGTGTTTGGGATAAATAGCTAGATCAATAGAGAAGAGATTCGTTAAAAAATAGAGATAAGAATGTACTTTCAATTTTCTTTATTCAATATATAACCATATATAGAATATTAGTTGGTGTTATGTTTAGTTTTGATGACTTGCTTTACGTAGTATAAAGCATATGTTATATGAAACGCATATAAAGGTCGAAAGCTGAAAAAAAATAAAGATACAAAAATTGTGATAGTAAGTTAAACATATTTTTTAATATTACATAATTTAATTATATAATTAATATTTATTAATTGATTAATAAAATTACTTAATATTTGGAGCAACCATATGATAAACAATAACGGATATTATGTCATGAAATTTGTAAACATTATAATAAAAAATTAAATTACTTGGTTTTTTTAAATTGGTTTAACTAAGTGAATTAAACCAATAAATTAATTTATAATTTTAATTACAATGCATTTGATACGTGCATAATTTGCTCGAGGTTATTGAGCACTTAGGTACAAGCAAACGTAGGAGTAGAGGAGGGTGTAGTGGGCGCAACGCAAGTGGCGCAGGACGCGCAGAGTTGAGTAGGAACGCTGAATGCGTGATTAAGAGGGGGACCATTACAATTCCATTAGGAATGTCAGAATCGGTTAGCGTGATTCTTATATACCCTAGATATGTGAGGCTATATATATAGTCGTAGGAATTGAGGAAAGGGATAACAAATTATATGAAATCAGCTTCCCTTACCTCTATGTCTTCTTCTTCCCTAACTTCTGAGAAATTCTGTTCTTATCAATGGTATCAGAGCCGGTTTCAACCATGGACGATCGGAACTGATCCAACACAGAGACCTCTGATGAGGAATCTGATTCCTTCGCACAATTTGAGTTCGATTCAAAGCGATTCAACACCATCCTATAGGCGTTCCAACCTAAGGTGATAGCTCTTCGCGCAGCTCGCAGTTCGCTACCGGCAACCTCTCTTGGCAATCAAAGGAGTAGATCGTCTGAAACCTTCGAGAAATTGGAAGCTTTACCCACGGATTCCTTCACCTCTGATACCTGTTCAGAGAAAGCTCCGAGAAATCCCCAAATTGTAGAGAACCCATTGCTTCTTGGGTTTTATAGAGAAGCAACGAAGGACACCGGGCTTAAGCTCTGTGGATTGCCAACGCTTGGGTTTCCAGAAGTGGCCCATGAGCTGGTCCAAAGAGCCAAACTACCCCATAATGACAACCTCTCTCCATTAGCTGAACTACCTTGCAATAGGCTTGGATTTGTCCCATCACCTGGCCCTATAACCCTTGCCCACAAAAGAGACTAGCTCCATATCATCTAGTAACTCTCTAAAAATAATCAGAGCAATGAATGAATCAACCACCTGAGAGACTCGCGAGCAAGGAAGAGAAATATTATGTCCTTATTGTGGTGAGAGAGTTGTTGTAAGCCACCATGAATTGGCAATCTGGTAACTATGGAGTAGTGGACATTTTTGAGGTTCAATGAGGAAATGGAAACTTAGGAGAACTATCTAGCCACTGATAATTTGTTTCCTGAATGGAAAATAGGCACGAAAAAACAAGACTATCCAGTTGTAACTGTTCAAGCCAAAGACCTGAAATTGGAGCTTGAGTAGCCCCTATTTCTATCAAGAGGCTCCTTTGGAGAAGGACAAGGGGTCATCCTGCTACATTATGTTATGGCTCGTATAATACTGGCAAGATTTTCTTATTACAAGCAAAGTCTGAAACTCTTGACATGGTGGAATTCCTTGGCTATACAATTGTTAGAGATAGTCCTACAGAGACTAAAAGTGCTACTTATAGCTGGATAAAGGTTAAGTGGTATCAATTGTTGGGGTGCATTCTATTAAGGAACAAGGTTTTAAGATTAGGTGGGGATGTGACGTGGTAATTGCCACCCTTGGGTAGTTGATTGATCGCTGGAAACAAAGAGGATGTGTTCTCAACCAATGTAATTACGTTGTGCTTGATGAAGTTGATAGAATGATTGATATGGGTTCTGAGCCGTGGGTTGTAGGTGTTTTGGATGCCATGCCTTACAAAAAATTTAACACATAGAATAAGGAGAAGGCTGATAACAAATTGTTGTGGCCTATGGTCTTACATAAAAAGGGCCAGTATTGCATGTTTGGGTCACCTTTGTTTAAGCCAAGAGATGTTAAGGCATATGCTAGATTGTGTACAAGATCTAAGTATGGAAATCCAGTGGGAGTGAATGAAAACTTATCTTCTCTGCTGCTTGAATTACCATCCTTCATAGAGGCATTCAGAGTGGCGCCTACTATTGATGATATAGTCATTAGGGATATTTGGGAGCCTGAGGTCAATGCAAATGCATATCCACCTATTGAATGGTTGTTGGACTCACTGACAACAATTATAATACCAGAGGCTCCAAAGAGTGGTACAAGACAATTGGATAAAAACATTAAGTAACCAGCATGGAAGCCATATGATGTAGAAGGATTCCCTGTGTTGTCATTACCCTTGACAGGATCGAATGGAGATCAAAAAGAAGTTTTGTCATTTTATCCTAGTGCTAAGAATTCTGAACAGAATGTGGATAAACAAGCAGTGAAGTTCTTTCCAACCAGTTTGATATGGATGCACTATCAGGAGGGTTGTGGTAGTGGACCATCCGTCAAAGGATCTTACCAAGTGTCAATGATCTCGGAAATCAAAGAGGTGAAGGTGTGCAAGCGACAGTTAATGGAAGAGCATCTAGCTAAAAGAAAAATAACATCAAGTGGGTGTGACCTTAGCATCAAGGAAACTATCCATGGCACTATAGACTTGCTCCAAAGTTCGTTCAGGGTTACCTTTTACGCCTATCCCAAGGCACAGACAGTGATCATATCAACTCATTCCTCCACTCTATCTTTGAGGACAAGAATTCTAAAAAGGGGATGGAATGATATGAGCATAATTTGCTCGAGGCTGTTGAGCGCTCAAGTACAGGCAAACGTAGGAGCAGAGAAGGTTGCAGTAGACGCAGCGTAAATAATGCATGAGGCGCAGAGTTGAGTAGAAACGTTGAACGCGTGATTAAGAGAGGGACCATTACAATTTCGTTAGGAATTTCAGAATCGGTTAGCATGATTCTTGTATACCCTATATATGTGAGACTATATATATAGCCGTGGGAATTGAAGAAAAGGATAACAAATTATATGAAATCAACTTTCCTTACTTTATCTTCTTCTTCCCCAACTTCCTCATAAATTTTGTTCGTATCAATGTTACTCGATTAGTATTTGTTATTGTAGTTAGAAAGAAATATAATATACACCTAAGAAGAAATTGATCACATCGGAGGAAAATGGGCATAATATAATAACTATTCAATTTAATTTAAACTTAATTCCATATTTTTTTATATTTATGAATTCTAATTTTTACGTAACTCATAAAGGTTCTTATTAAATGTGATATTAATACCTTGTTAATAAACTTTCTTAATTAATATCAATAATTATTACATATTCATATTATAAAATTAGCTTTCATAATACTAAAACATTTATTGAAAATTAGTTATTTTCAATAATATAAACAATGATTACTCAAAAAACAACTATATTAAAATGAACAATAATCATAATGTTTTTTTTCATTAAAAATAAACTATAATTCAAAAAATATTTAAATTTTTAACGATAATTATTTAATTAATTATAATTTTATTGTATTATATTATGACAATTATTCAATAAATTATCATCATATATTTTTATGTTGCGCCTTTCCTATTAAAAAACAGTTATATGTAAATATTTTCAAAAGATAGTTCAATGTTCTCTGATAGACATGAATAAATTGATTTATGTTATTGATTTAATAAATTGATGTATATCCTTTCGGTTAGAGCAAACAACTGGAATGTGAAAATTCCGTTCAAATCTGAAACATCACAAGTGGCTATTACTTTGATGTAAACTATGAATACTATTTTTTTTTTTATTCTTCTTCTTATAATTTACTTTGAAGTTCATTTTCATTAAAATGAAAAATTTATTCTTGAGTTAATTAAAAATACATTATTTAAATAATTTGATATGGTAATTTTTATAAAGAATATATAAATTATTTTTTTTTATGTAATTTCATAATTATATGATTAAAGTGTCATTTTTATTATAAAAAATGTTACTTTATTTACGTAAATATAAAGCTTTGTAACTAAAATATCTTAACTTTAAGAATTAAATTATTTATATATCATTTATAAAAATTTATAAAAAATGTCACTTTATTCACGTGAATATAAAACTTTGTAACTAAAATATCTTAACTTTAAGAATTAAATTATTTATATATCATTTATAAAAATTACTTAATTAAAGTGTTTTAATAACACAGATAAAATTATTTGAAAAATTTATCACATGTAAGTCAATTTTTTTACTACCGAATATGATGGTTAAGTCACTTACCTTAAGCTATAATGTTTACTTTAGTTATTTACTTGTAATTGGTACACCTAATTCTCTTATCTTTTGAAATATATAATTAAGTTGATTAAGAACGCTTAAATTTACCAATTGTACTCTTATTACATGCTTCGCGTTGATATTTAAAGAGACTGAGTTCAAATCATGTGAATATGTAACTGGTATTTAAATTTGATTTATACAATAAATTTGAAAATTATTGGATCAATGATGTCACAAAAAATATATTTAAATTTGATTTATATAATAAATTTAAAATTTATTGGATTAATGATGTGACAAAATACATGAATGTCACATGCTTCAATTTTATGATGGCTAATTCTTAATTAAAGTGACATATTTTTAACATGAAATTACACATTTTTTATAAGTTAATATATGTCATAAAATTTTAAAAAATTGATATAGTTGAGTCAATTATAAGTTTTTATTTTATAAAAATAATAAAAACTGATATATTTATATTATAAATATATTTAAATTTTATTATATTTATACATATAAATTAATATATTATTTTTCATAAATTTAAATTTATAAACTTAATTATGTGTATGCAAAATAACTATTTTTCTCCTTTTGGGAAGGGGAGATAAGCATGTTGGCAAAAATTTCTTAGTATCTTTATATTATGTTTATTTTCTTATTTTTTTAATTTTTAACCATTTTAACAATCTTTATTCTCGTGTTTTACTTTAAAATTGATTTGGGATATAATGCATGTTTTGAAGTCTTCTAAGATAATTTTAATTTTTAACAAAGTTAAACATTTATAAATATCATACTAAGACTTCTTCATTCTTAGTTGAAGGTCGTGCTTTTGTAAAAATAAATTTGATAAAAAATTATAAGTCAAAAACTATTAAACTAAACGCCATCAAACCTATTTTATAGGTCAACTTGAAGATTAAATTTTTGAAAGTTTATAAGTCTACTAAGGTTTTTGTTTTTCCAAAACTACTAAAGGAAGATCAATTTGTAAAATAAGCTAAATAATCGATAAAACCGTTTGCACCCTCCATATTATCAACATTTGAAGTTAGAGATACTAATTAAACAAATAATCTAACATTTTATAATAAAAAATTTGAAACATTTTCTCTAAATCCATAACGCTTGGTAATCCTAATCTTAAACCCTCTTTTGATTCCTTTAAAGAAGAAGAAATATACAATGAAGAAGAATATACATGAAAATGAAGGAATAGAGTGTTTTCCACTTGTATCATCATAATGAAGCTTATGAATTAAGGAGAAAGAAAATGGATGTAGTTGAAGATGGTTGATGGAGGTTAGATTTTCAAGTTCTTTTTAGATAACTATATTACTTATACACTCATAAATGAGATTGAAAATTTAGATCTTTTACATGCATGCGTGCCCAAATGGTTTTATGTCGCTAGATTTCAAGTTTAGTAGTGATCTTAAACAAGAAACATGAGGATGAAGCTCTATTAAAGGGGAAAACTTTGATATGAGCTAAGTCCATGCATATGTGATAAATCGTGATAAATTCAAGAAAATAGGATTGATAATTATGTTATGATAGGCTCAATAACTACCATGAATTTTCACAAGACAATGAGCTCACATCTCAAACGGTTAACCCCTTGAGTGGGGTGCTCATGAAATTATAAAACCATGTTTTCATTGGTATTTATCAATGTGTGACTTATTTACTCTTATTTTTGAACGATTTCCCCATAAAAAAGATCCATATGGCTTCTTTTAGTTTGTACTTCGACTGAAAACCAATCCAATCAATCTTTCATGGCTTGCCCCCTTGAAATTTAATCTTAACCTACCTTATTTACCCAAAGTTTTAGGTCCTTCCAAGGACCTCCAAGTTCAACGTTTCCCTTGAATTTTAACTTCAACCCACATTATTTGCACATGGTTTTAAGGTCTTCCAAGTTTAACTTTTGAACAGGCCCACACCATCATGATGTTTTAGAGAATTTCATTTTAAGTCCAACCAAGCCTATATTTTACAAATTGACATAAGACAATAATCGTAAGCTCTGATACTATTGATTGTGAAGAAATCACTAGCTCTTGAACTACCCTACCAATATCATATTTGATGCATATGTGTAACCAAACAAACAAGAAATATAACAACACTTAAGTAAATCAAATACACTTGTTTTTGCATAGTTCAACCTCCCCAGAATATGGGCCTTATCTCCATAGGGACTAAGCACAGTTTTGAACCAATATTGAAAATGAAATGCTATATAACAGTAGTGAGAATCACTTTCTGATACACCAGTGCTTCACCAAGGAAAGCCTACAATCATAGAAGCATGTTTCTTATTTTACTTGTCTAAAGGAGTCCTAAATTACTATATCATAATTACCACACAAATCATAAGAATAGAGAAGTTTTACGAGACTTTATTACAAAGGTAAAAACTAACTCACTCTTACATAGCGATGGAGATAACTGATCAAGAATCCTTCCCTTTACACCTTTAACTTTCACTTAGGTAGTTACTTTAATTGTGCTTTATTCGAGTGCTAACAATCACATATCTTTTGGCCATAACTCTAAGTAACTCATCTCTCACATTTGTCTCAACATCTCATAATTATCCACCTTGAGACAAATTGTGCCTTCATTATCTTCGTTTTATGCTATATTTATAGTCATTTAATGTTCCTAAATCTTGGTGTCCCCAAGCAAGTCCAAATAGTTATTGAACTTATTGGAATTTAGTGTCATTTAGTGTCTTTGTGAACATATCACATGGATTTTCTTTAGTCAATATTTTCTCCACTTTCACCTTTCTTTGAGTTATTATATCTTTGGTAAAGTGGTATCTAATATCAATATGTTTAGTTCTTTCATAGAATTAAGGGTTCTTAGAAAGATAAATAGAAATTTGGTTATCATAATATACAGTTACTACATCCCTACACAATTCTAATCTATTCAATAACCCTATAACCCATACTGTTTCTTTGATAGCCTTTACATGAGCTATATACTCTCATTATGTATTTGATAGAGATACTATTAATTGTAAGTTACTCTTCCAACTCACTCGATTACCATACATTATAAATGCATATCTTGTCACTAGCCTTCTCCTGTCTTGGTCACCAGTAGAGTCAACATATGTATACCCTACGACACATCTTGTGTTTGCATTTTCTTACTCATTTACCAACCCCAGCTTTTTTATTCCCTTTATATATCTAAATATTCATTTCACCCTTTCTTATTGCTAGTTTCCTAGGTTTGACATATAATTGCTCACAACACTTATTGAGTGAGCTAAATATGGTCTTGAATCAATCATGGCATATGTATCAAATGGTATCAAAGTCTATAGTTATTGTCTAGAGCCAATTGGTGAAATGTACCATAAAAAAATCATGATGGTTAGGGCCCCTTTTAGAAATAAAGGGGGGCGTTGAACTGAGAGGACCTTAAAAGGAATTTAAAACCTTAGACAAATCAGGTAGATTAAAGTCAAAGTTCAAAAACGAGCTAACCAACTTATTATCTTGTGAAAATCTATAGTAGCTATTGGCCTATCATGTTAAAATAAAAACTCTATATGGAAGTAAATGTATCTATATATAATAATGAATTGAGAGGTTCTCTATCTCAATTATGAAATAGGTCTTTCAAAAAATTCCTCATGTTAGAGGAATGGCTACTAGGAGTGTCCAACAAATATTCAATCTAATCCAATCCAATTAAATCGAATCAATTCAATCTTGATCATTTTTTCAATAAGTTGGTTTCGTTCTTAACAAGGAATAACTATTTGATTAGAACAATTTTTAATCCTAAAAAATAATTGTAATGCATAGAACTCATTGATATTTATAGCTTCAATAAATTAAACAATATAATGGTGTATTTCAACTAAATAAATTTAAAAGTATGATCTCGATAATTTCTCTCTTTTCTTGTCTTTTTTTTTCAGTTCCAATCTAGCTCATTTATCTTTTCTCTCTTTTCAATCTTTTCAACTTCTATTGTTCATGTTCGATTGTAATTATCATCATTTGTTGTCTCTTGCTCTTTAAAGTTCTATATTCATCTTTTTTTTGGGCTAATTTGACCAATAATGGTAATCTTCGACCAACTCAAGCAAGAATTGAGTTCGGTATCTATTCTCAATAATCATTATAATTCATAACATATTCTCAACAATTAATAAGAAGGATTATAATTTAAAATGTAAATTATAAATACCTCACTCCAGATTTTTTTAAATAGCAAAAATATTTTATAAATTTTAAAAATAACAACTATGCCTTCTTTTGTCACAATTTCTTAACTTTGTAAAGGAGGTATTTGTAATAAATTCAATCAAAATTATGACATTTAAGGAGGATATTATGATAAAACAATAATACAAAATGTATAATTGTTTATTTTTTAAACTTAAGAGGATATTTTGTAATTTTAAAATACCTCAAAAGGGTTCTTGAGAATGATAGACTTGACTTTATTTCTATATTATTGAAATATGATATAATAAAAGGAGAATCTCAAATATTATATAATTAAAAAGTGAACCAAAAAAAAATTTAACAACAATTAACCAAAAATAAAAATAAAAAAGTAGAAAGCCCATTTACCCAACCTAATCAAAGAGTTCAATTTAGACTAACTCTATAGCTCTACTAGTTTAGTTCAACTCTAAACTTATTTAAGAATCGACTGAACTAGTTTGGTTTTGATTTTTTCAGTACTGAACCAACCCATAACAATGAATGGTTGCTATTTTTAAACATGTGGAAGCTTCTTTAGGCACCAAAATCTGTAGCAAAAATAGAAATGGTACGAAAAAATACAAATGGGAGGTTAAAATGTCAAAAACAAATTCCACTTAAATGAAATCAAGTGAACCTCACATGTTCAATGTCATCACATTTATTGTTCATCATAAATAGGATAAGTGTCTAAGTACGCATAGCAATGGGAGTCAAGCGTTCTCCATAAAGCATGAAGGGTTTTAAGTGTCCTTTCAATTAAAGGTCGAAGTAACCTTTGACTAAATCCTTACTAGGACAAATTTTAGGACTTGAACAAATGTGAAATGTAAAGTCTAACATCTCTCTAAGATGGCGTTTGGTTCACATAATAGGATCGAAATCGAAATCGGAATCGGAATTGAATGGAATGGAAAGGAAACAATGTTGTTTAGTTTGACCATTAAAATCAAAAAAGTAATCAGTATTATAGTGTTTAGTTTGCCACCGGAATGAAATGGAAAAAACTATAAATTACCTTAAGACCCCTATATTCAGTAAAGTTTAAATAATATCATTTAATTATTATTTTTTCGTCAGACAAAATACATTATTAAAATCATTATTTTTCTAAATAAGATTTAAGGCTTTGAGATTTAGGATTTAGGGTTTAAGGATTGGGATTTGGGGTTTAGGGTTTGAGATTTAGGGTTTAGGGTTTTAGGATTTAAGATTTAGAGTTTTAGGATTTGAGTTTTAGGGTTTAGGGTTTGGTGTTTTAGGATTTAAGGTTTAGGGTTTAGGATTTTGAGATTTAGGTTTAAGGGATTTTGGGTTTAGGGTTTTGAGATTTAGCTTTTAAGGTTTAAAGTTTTGGGATATAGGATTTAGAATTTTGGGTTTTGGGTTTGTGATTTAGGGTTTAAGGGTTTATGGTTTTGAGATTTTGGGGTTTTTGAGTTAAGGTTTAGGGTTTTGAGATTTAGGATTTAAGTTTAAGATTATATTTGGAATGGGGTAAAATTGAAAAAAAAAATTGAGATAAGAATAAAATTATGATTCCTAAAAGGGGAGAAAAAATTATGATTAAGAATCGATTTCATTCTTAACTCCTTGTTTAACTCAACCAAACATACAAATGAAAAAAATCAATTCTAATTCTATTCCATTTTATTCTCTCAAACCAAACATAACCTAAGAGTCTGACCTAATTTAGAAATTTTTTTAAGTCATCTCATACAAGAAATGAACAAATAACTTGTTTTTGCCTCGAACCAAAAACTCTTTGGGTTGGGGCAGCTAAGTGTTTTTCTCATACTCAATTCTTTCGATTTCTTTTATTAGTTTAACGGAAGATACTCTTTTCTCGGCAGTTTATGCACCATGGTTATTGGTTGGTCTAGTTGTTCATGTTTCTCAAATAATACAAAACTGGCTTTCGGTATATTTTTGACCGTCAGGATGAGAAGGCAACCCACCAAATATCAAAATCCGGTAGGAACCCATCTTATAATAAAACGACCAGACAGCAATAATCAGTGAAAACTAGTCAACAAGAATGTAAAAATATAAACAAACAATACATAACGATTATAATTAATATAATAAAAAAAAATTGTTGAATATAATTATAGAAAACATTTCCAAACAAATGCACCAGCACCTGCCCAACCTACAACATTAAATATACCATTCTGACATTATTGACCATTTCATAAACTCTAGCCTAAGTTTTGACTAACGTACCAAAAATAATTATATATATATATATATATAATGCATTTTAATATTTTCAAAATATCAGTATGTGGTCATTAACATAGCTCCTACGAAAATGTCACATTTTGAATTAAAGAGTTCGTTCTATCATTTATACACCTGTTTTAAGTAAAACTATCACATTCTTAAAAATTATAATTATACAAATAACATAACTTATATTTTATTCATATATTTTTATAAATATATTATTAAGACAATAATATATCATTTCATATTATATATCATCAAATTAACATTTAAAAATATATTCAATCACGAGGATGGCCTAGTGATGCAAATTAAAAAACGACACAACATAAAAAATGAAAAAAACGAACCCGGTACTGAAATCAAAGGCTGCTAAAATGTCAAGCCCAAGTCTAAACATGCTTAAACCACAGTAAGTATTAAGCTTCGTTTGCTTGCTGCTGTCTGATTACAGATTATATAAAATGAAATTCTCTCCCTACAATTTATGTTTCCATCTGCCACCATTTGCTTGCTGATTACTACATGATCCTGTACACCATATCTGCTAAGTTCAATTTGAACCTGCCTTGAGTGATAAAACAAGAAACACTATGTTCTACATAAATTACAAACCAAAATAAAGTCCCCAAAACACCCAATTCTATGATCCTTCTCCAACTTCACCAGGAAATTATAAAAGAATCTTAAAAATTAGGAAGCTAGAGCAAAAGTCTAAATTAAGAGTTCAACTATTTACCTACAACAGGAGCAGCAGCGAGATAATAGGCTCTAGAGTAAGGCCGGCCTATTGCCTTTCTCTATAGTGACCTTTCCATGTCTTTTTATGAACCCCCACCACCTTCCCGGCCATATGATGCCGAAGATGGAGTGCCGAAGTCACCGCTCGTACTACCACCACCAAAGGAATTGAGCAAAGCAGAAAGTCCACCAGTAGAAGCCCCACCAATCCCAATACTAAGACCAAGAAGATCACGTGTCATAGGCTGTTGGCCCCCAAAAGGTGAGGCAGAACCCATCATGAGATGATCAGTAAAACTAGAATTTCTAGCCGAGGGAAGCCCAATCCCAAGCCCAGCTACCACTGATGCACCATTGTCTTGATTTGGTTCTCTGGTAGAGATATCTTGACCTCCAGATGATGATGTTGCTAAGCCCAATCCACGAAGAAACGATCCATTTGACGATGTTGCACCCATTTGAGCTGCTTTTTGAAGCAAAGCAGTAGCAGACATTGCTGCTGGTTGTGGAGACGGAGCATAATTTCGATGGTCTTCTGGTGTGGGGAAAAAAGAACCACCATTGCTGGACAAGTACAGAGACGTTGAGAGAGAAAGTGATGTAGGTTCAGTAGCAGAAAGTGTGGAGATATTCAGATTGGAGAATGGAGATGATGCTGATGTTGATGGAGGCTGTTGGGAAACTGCTGTAGCTGTTGAAAGGGCAAAAATGCTGGCAAATACACTGCTTCCACTAGCTGAAGTACTTCCAGAGGAAGCGGTAATGGCAGTAGTGGTTAGGCTAGAAGGTGCAGCCGAGGTCTTCTCCATTACTCCAATTGGGTTTTCTGGCAACTCTGAACAAAACAAGTAATAAGAAAATAAACAAAGGAAAGCAATGCTGTAACCCAAATAGCACCCAAAAAGGTACCGCACACCAAGAAGAGCAATAAGAACCTTCATTTGCAACTTTTGGTCTGAAATGAAAACAAAGTAACAAACTTCAAAGCTTTATTATAAGCAAAAGCCTATTGCTAAGCATCGCCCCCTAAACTTTTCTTGACATTCCTATCTTATTTCCTCAATCTTTGAGCATCTACATTATACTCCATTAGTAGTGCTATTATCATAAGAAACACACTCCCACTCTCTTAGAACGGAATTTACTTGGGTTTAATTTTTAGATGTATCTTGAGTTTTCCATGTGCCATAGGAGAGATATTTTTTTATGTTTCTATTTATCAAAACCTAATTATCTAGTTGTCATTGTATTTATGCAGATTTTATAATTTTATTCTCTAGGAAAGATGGTCCAGAAAAATGAAATTTCTAGCTATATATATACTTGTGAGACCAGGAATAATACATCGTAATATTTTGAAAGAGATTTTTACTAAAAGGATTACTTCTCGGCAGAAATATTGAAAGCCCTGTAGCAACTAAATTCCTTCTCTTTTCCTGCATATAACTAATGAAAGTGTTATTGGAGCAGTTTTCCGATCTGATCTGAGAGTCTTCAAGTCAAAAAAGGCAGCAATCAAGTAATGGCAACCAAAGATGGTGCATCAATATCATTTTCCATCATCCCAATTTTTAATGAGAGATAAGTACGGATCTGGAAAGTTAAAATGATGACATTGCTGCTGTCAGGACTTTGAAACATTAATGAAACGGTTCTCATTTAATAGCCAACCCAGTATCAACTTTAAGCAGAACAGAACCTCGAAAAAGAGAGAATAGTGGATGCTTTTAGCTTTCTAAAAATTCAAAATGGTGTACTTCATCCTTTTTTTTCCATTTTTTCCAAGAATATCTGGAGTCAAAACAAAGCAGGTATGAGGGTGTCTTGAAAGAGAGTTTGAAGGAGATAAGAGAACAAGAACTTTCAAACTCCAGTCTCTGAGCAGGGAGTTTGAAAATCCAAAGAGGAGTATCAGAATCAACCAAGAGTATAATTATATGCTACAGTTAATGAATTTATCAATCAAATAAGTGCATATGACAAAGACATTTCTGATGAAAAATAGTTGAAAATAATTCTGATTAGTTTAATTTGAAAATATGAGTATATTGATGCACCAATTGAAGAGAAAACATCTTTCAACACTTTATGTTGAAGAACTGATGGACTCATCAGAGTCTCATGAGCAGAGAAACTAATACCCAATGAACAATCTGTGGAGAGAGCTTCCGAAGCCAAGCTCTCTTTGAAATCACATGTCAAGGAAAAAATAAATAATTTTCAGCAGGAGCAGAAAAGACCAATGAAGATGGACAAAAAACTCGTTCAAAGACAATGAAAAAAAGAATTGAGGAAGGAATGAACTCTGATTCCAAGTCTCCTTTGCAAGATAAGTGAAAAGAAAAATCTGGTCCTTCAAGTATTAGGAAAAAGGAAAACCACAATGTTCCCATTACAAATAAATTGATCATAGTGGAAAGAATTGCAGAGTCAAGGTTGGCAATCAGGCAAATTTCTTTAAGCAAGAAGATAATAGCTAAAGAAACTTATTTGTTGCTTGTCTACCACCCGTGGAGGAAAAAGACATCTGGTATAACTTGTGAGGAATGATATACTTCAGTATTCTTGGAGAAAACTATCAGTAAATATAAACTCTTCTTTCTGTAGAAACATTTAGAGTTCTTCCATAGCAACTAAATCCCTTATTTGATGCATTTCATTCTAACAGCTATGAAGGAAAAGTAACTCTTTTACAACCTCTCTTCATCTCTCTATCCAAACCTATTTGGATGGAAGTTTTTTTTTTTCGTTCTAATTTAAATATTCCCCCATAGCCTGATTCCCAAGCGAGAACGACATTAGGATCAGACAAAATACAACCATAAAAATAAGAGCTTCATTTTTTCTTAAATCACAAAATCAGAAACATAAAAAGAGCTATATGCATCTACATGTCAATAATGAATTAAATGTAAAATTAAGAGGTAAGATACTGAGTAATTGTAGGAGAATTTACTAACTGAGCCAATTATATTTTCTAATAAAATATTAGTTATAAGAATTTAACTGAATCCAAAAAAAAAAAAAAACCAACCTGAGTTCTGAACGGACAAAGCTGGAGACATTACAGTAGTAGACGGCGTCAGAGGCGGCGGTGGTGGAGAAGAAACGACAGCTTTTGCATTGGGATTGTTATTCCCATCTGAGCCTACGGTTAGTGTATCGGTTTGAACCCTACCACTTTCCTCAGCTAACGCGTCGCAAAAAGCCCTATGCGTTATAAAGCTATCTCTCCTGGCAAAACCCCCAAAAAAGTCAAGAAAAGCGATTTCCGATAAAAGGTGAGGGGAAAAAAGCCCAAATATTTTTCTCAGTAAACAAATGTCACATGCTAAAACACACAATCAAAGAAAAAATTGATACGGACCTTGAAAATATTGTTCCACAATCGCATTTATACTCTCTTGTTCCACAAGTTTTCATATGCGCCTTCAAATCAGATTGTACAGCGTATTTTTTAGAGCAACGTTCACACTTCCACTTCTTCTCACCATGTTTTCTACAAAAATGTTTCTTGATGCCGGTAAGATCACCAAGTGCTCTTGCCGGATTATGGTGAACGCATGATGCCTCAGGGCAGACGTAGACTCGCTTTCGAACCTCCTTTGTAGTTCGTTGACGAAGCTTCCAGGGCAGGTTGTGACCTCGCCGGTGAAGCTGCAAATTCTGATCGCGTTGAAACCCTTTATTGCAGATCTCACAAACAAAACGATTAGTAGCTAGTAGACTTTTTGGCGAAAGAGCAATCACTTCGGCGTCCGGATCTAAGAAAAAAATTAACATAACAAATTGGTCTCCGAAATTATTACCAGTAGTTGAAGTTTTCAAGGCTTTGATTTTTAAAGAATACTATTTACCTGGCATTCCAGGGAGATTTCTCTTCTTCTTTGCTGGTTCTACTGAAAGAGGCGTGGTTTGATTACCTGAAGAAGATACACTGGCTTCTCCAGATGCTGTAGAAAATACCCTTGGCAATGAATCATCTTCCTCCCCCATTGTTTAATTTCCTTAGGGTTTGCTATCTCCAAGCTAAAGCAAACTACTTAGCCAGGGTTTGAATTCAGAGGTCAACCATCAACAAGAAGAACACAAAATCTTCCTTCGATCACCGCCAGCTAGTTTAAAACTCTAAATACTAATGAAGACCTGTCATAGTTGGTTAATAATATCCGATAAATTTACTAGGAAAATTGCAATTTATGAGAAAAGTAGAAAACATACCAAATTTGTTGAAATTTCCGTAGCTGAAGATTGTAATTCTTCTTAAATGAAAATAAATAAATCGCCGATTCAACTCAGTGATCGACGCGTTGCCGGAGAAGTAAAGTCTACTTAGGCGGCCGCTTCATAGCTGATATAGAGAGAGAGAGAGAGTAATGAATACTGTGTGAGACAACAAGTGAGAAAAAGAGAGAGAAAGAGATTTGACGAAGATGAATAAATTATTTTAATAATTTTTAAATACTGAGCTAGTTAACCATGGTTACGCGTCAAAATGCTGTAAATCTTGAACTATGGTTAGATATTTACCTGAACCTCAAGTTTCATCTCTTGTCTGCTAGTGCCGATCTGTCCGTCCACGTGTCTTCATCAGCGGGTTAACGACATTTGTCGGGTGAAGTCGGACTAGGCGGTGCTTGGCTTTTTGCGATGTCCTTCAAAATTTTAATGGGAAATTATAAAAACTAAAACCTCATAAAATATAACAATAAAAATTTATTTTAATAATATTAAATAATATCAAATATAAAATAATAATATTTTCCTAATATTTAATTTTAAAACCATTATTTTTATTAACTTCGTAACAATTTTTAAAAGATGTTCGCATAACCTATTAACACAAATTATTTAAGATTAATATTATTTTAATATTGAAACGATACAAATTATTATATTATAAAAATATTTTATTAATTATAATTTTATTTAATAATAATAATATTATTATTATTAAAAATAAAATACTAAATATATTTTTTACTATTAAATTTTATAGTTTTTATAAAAATATAATCGAATTTTAATTTATTCATTTTATAATTATTATAAAAATATCTTTAAAATTTTTTGATATTTTTATATCATTAAATTTTATAAAATGTTAGAAAAATATTATTGATGTTGATTAATTAATGAAATATTATACGTATATTAATGATATTTTTATTACGTTACTAAAATTTAATAGTATTGAAATAACAAAAAAAATTAATGATATTTTTATAATATTTATAAAGTTTAATGATATGAAAATAATAAATCAAATTTCAATAATAATGATTCCCTTAATAAATATTTATACAATGATGATTATTATGAACTAATTATTCTATGCTTCTTAATTATGTATCTTGTTATATGGGTTGTGAGTGAAAACTTAGTTTTCTTATTAGTATGCAATCTTGGATTGGTGTTGCATATTCTTACTTTCAAAATTAGCATCTTACTTTTTGTATTAAGAAGGTTTATTAATTGGAATCGAAAATCAATCATAAATAAATCGAAAATAAAATCAACAGCTATTTTATCAAATTACTCTTTAAGAGCGCTTGTGTTATCTCGATGATCAAAAGTTTCTATTTCAATCTCAAATAGTTATTTATCCAATTTTATTTAAATTCACTTGAAAATCCTATGCTTGAATATCCCATGGTTTAAATGAATTGATCTCATACTGCTATGCATTATGGATTCATCAATTTCGGATCGAGAAATTATTAGTTGTTTATGAAACACGTGATGTGAAATTTTAAGTAAATAAATTTGAAATTAGTTTAATTTTATTCTTAAATAAAATAAATATTTAATAATTGATATAGATAAAATAATACAATTGGAGCATGAAAAATGAATAACACCTCTCAATATTATTCCATCAATTTATAACACTTAAAAATTATTACTTCTTGATATTCTAGATACTATGTATTATTCATTATTCTTAAATTATACTCCCTATAAATTATATTATTTTCTCTTTTATTTTCTATATCATATTTTTTAAATATTAATTTTAAATTTTATTAATTTAAAAATATCATATTATTATATATTTAAAAATAATGAATTAGTTTTTAGCTTTGAGTTAATTAAGAATATTCGTAAGATAATATTTAACTAATTTATTTACGTAAGTTTAATAGTTTCGATTATTGGTTTAAATCTACTTATTTTTTAAATAAATTTAAATAATTTTATTTTATATTAATGTTAAATTAATATATAAGATTTATTATTTAATCAATCATTTAATTAAAAAAATGTATAAAATTTAAATTATAATTGTGTATCAATTTTTAAGTGGAGAATAACTTTTGAAAATAAGTAAATTGTTAACAACAAAAAGTAATTTTAATTTTTTATTAATTATAATATTTTTTTAATTGAATTAAAGATAAAAAAATACTATAAACTGTTTCACCTTTTTAATTGATATAGTTTAATTAAAATTAGATTATTATAAACATATATGATATATATTATAAATGTATAAAATTAAAAAATAAATATATATTAATAAGATGTAGGTTGATTCAGTTAAATATCGATTTATAAATTTTAAAAACCTTAACCAATCCAACACATGTCAATTTTTACATTTTTATAACTGAAATAAACTTATTTAGACTTATAAAATTAAAAATTGGTTCAATTCGACTAAAATTAGGTTAGATAGATTGATTTATTGGTTATTATGTACAACCCTAGAATGATTAAGAGTTACTCAAAGAATAACCCTATAACAAACTACATCATAGAGAAGATGTATATAATTTCATCTTTTCTATTTAGACACATAAATTATACTTAACACTTAATCATATTGATTATAAATAACAATATGTGTATACTTTACTCGTACAAGCACTTTTTTATTCAAAATAACTTCATTCTTTCTATACTCTCAAAAATAATCATATGACTTCTTAGGCACAATTTATTCAACATATTGAGATAGTTGAATTAATTTAGAAAAAAGAAAAAAAATGTTAAAAAAAATCTTGAATTAAAAATTTAATTTTTAGTTTTATTATTATTCCTCTTCTCTTTTTTTTTATTTTCTCGTTACCTATGCCGATTTTGATTTCTTCCATTTATAGATTTTTCTTTCGTTACTCTACAAATTGATTTCTTCCATTGTTTTTCTTGGAACAAAAGACTTTAACTTTTAGTTTTAGTTTTACGTTATTTTGCTCTTTTTGTTATATAAAGAGAAGCAACAACGAGAGGAAAAACAAAGAAGAAAACAGAGAAAGAAGAAGAAAGGGAAAAGCAAAGGGAGCTGGTAAAAGAGAAAATAAAAGATGAAAGAGAAAATGAAAAAAATAAGAGACTACGGGGAAAAAGGGAAAAAAATATTTTTTAATTTTTTAAATTATAAATTGTGCAGACATTTGTAAGTTCATGAAATAATAAACTGTCATGTAAGTTTATTATTGTTTAATCATTGTATCTTGAGAGATAAATTTTCGTCTTTCTCAAACACTCACAATCAGTGAAAAAAATTATCTTGAGGATACTCATACAGGCCTCGATTATTATTGTTTTTTATTTAAATTATATATATTATTTAAATTTTATATTTATAATTTATACATACATTTTTATTTATATATTTTTAATTTTAATAAAATAATTTTATTTTTAAATTGTTTGTTAATGTATTATTTATTACAATCTTAACATTATTTTTTAATTATTTTTTTTCCCAATTTTGGATAAAAAAATACAAAAAAAAGTAATAAATATTTTGGGATATACATATTATTCAAAATATGTTATATTTATTTATTTTTGATATATATTTGTTATGTTATATATATTATAATTACCATTCAGTTTTACATCTTTTTATTAATTTTCTTCGTCGTTTATTAATATTGTTTTTATTACTTTATAATTTATTATTTGTTTATCTTTATTATTATATCTATGTTTCTTTTTTAATTACTACATAATTTATTCATTGTTTCTATCTGTTATTTACCGTTTCTTAATTTTCTTTACTTTATATTTGTATTTTACTTTTAACATATATATATATTTGTTTTTTAATTTTATAAATAAATAATTTTTTTATTTTTAAAATTATTTAATCACTATAATTAATGAAATTACAAATAAGTATGTAAATTAACATATTCTCTCATTTATTTATTGAATAATTTTTTTAATCTAAAACTTTATTTGATAATTTTTAAAACTTGTGTTACTATTTGTGTATTTAACAGAAAAAAAAATTATAAAATCTGAAATGACCATTCTAATGTCTCGAACTAAAAACCCAACTTTGAATGTTGCTGATCCTACTATGAATGTTGTTGGTACTACTGTGAGTGGTTTTATTGTGAACCAAATGATGAGGCCTTTGTGGCTTATGGGATAACCCCAATGTTATTGGTTTCTATTCCTATGAACCATGTTGTGGTAGAGAAACCAGAGAAGTTTAATGGTTTGAACTTTAAGATATGGAAGAGTAAGATAATGTTATATCTCAACATATTGAATTTGGCAAGGTTTTTGACCGAAGAAACTCCCGATCAACCTGAGGGTGAACAAGATTTTCAGTCTGTTAGTGCTATTGTAGCATGGAAGCATTCTGATTATCTATATCGAAACTATGTTCTGAATAGTCTAACTGATTCTTTATACAATGAGTATAATAAGGAGAAGATGACTAAAGACTTGTAGGAATCATTGGACTAAAAGTATGAAATTGAAAATGTTGGTGCCAAGAAATATTTGGTTGGTTACTTTCTTGATTATAAGATGATGTACTCTAAATCTATATGCAGTCAAGCACGTGAAATTCAAGATATCGTAACAAAGATGTATGATGAAAGGATGGTACTTTGTGAAACCTTCTAAGTTGTAGCTATTATTAAAAAGTTGCCCTTTATGGATAAGGTTCAAGGCCTACCTTAAGTTGCAACAATCATTAAAAAGTTTCCTTTTGAAAGACTTACTGATAAGATTCAAAGTGGAAGAAGATAACAAGGCTTCTTCTAAAAAAGGGTATATCCCATCAGCACCAAAGACTAATGTGATAGAACATGGTCAAAGTTCCAAACACAATAAGAATAAGGGCAAGGACAAGCTGGGCAAAAGATCTAAATTGGGACCTAAAGAAACAACTTTTAAGAAGTCAAGCTTAAGAGGGATTTCCTTTAACTGTCAAAGGACAAGGCATAAAGCCCTAGACTATAAGTTTCTAAAAAGAAAGAGAAACCATGAGGCAAACATAGTTGATGACATCACTCATGATATCTCCTACATTGACTTATGTGCATTCATTTTTGAGATGAACTTGGTGGGATCAAACCAAAAGGAATGGTGGATTGATACTGGTGCAACAAGGCACATATGCTCATATAAGGAGCTATTCACTACTTTTGAAGAAGTGAAAGATGAAGATAAACTCTTCATAAGAGATTTTGCCGCATCAATTATTCAAGGGCAAGGCTAAGTCAAACTAAAGATGAACTCTAGGAAGGAGCTTACATTAAAAAATGTACTCTATGTGCCAAAAATCAGTAAAAAAAAATTTGTTTGCTCATTGCTAAACAAGCATGGCTTTTGGATGGTGTTTGAATCTTCTAAGGTTGTTGTGACCAAAATTGAGATGTTTGTAGGAAAGAGATATATATCTAATAGGCTATTTAAACTCGATGTAATGACTGTAAAAGAAAAGAATATTAATAAGATTAATTCTTCTGTTTATTTGCTTGAGTTTTCTAACTCGTGGCATAATAGATTAGGTCATGTTAATTATGATACAATGAGTAAACTAATTAACATGGAACACATACCCGCATTCCAAATAGATTCAAAGCATAAGTGTGAGACTTGTGTTGAGGCAAAAATGACTAGGTCATTGTTTCATTCGATTGAAAGAACACCAAACCCCTTGACTTAATCCATAATGATCTATATGATTTGAAATTTCTTCAAACAATGGGTGGCAATAAGCATTTTATTACTTTTATTGATGATAGTACAAAATATTACTATGTGTATTTTCTTAAAAGTAAAGATGAAGCTATAAAGAAATTTATTCTTTATATAAAATAAAAGTTGAGAATCAATTCAACAAGAAGATCAAGGTTTTGTGCAGTGATTGTGGTGGTGAATATGAAGCACCATTTGGTGAATTTTGTGCATAACACATAGTTATTTATGAAACAACAATGCCTTCTTCACCTCAGCAAAATGGAATTTCTGAGCATTAGATTTGTACCTTGAAAGAAATGATATTAAGTTCTGGGTTGCCACAGAACTTGTGGGGTGAAACTATTTTTTCAAGTAACTACCTTTTAAATAAGGTACCTCAGAAAAAGACATATAAGACATCGTATGAATTATTTAAAGGAATGGTATCTTCCTATAAATATTTGCAAGTGTGATAATGTCTTGCAAAAGTGATTGTACCTATACCTAGAAAGGTAAATATAGGTCCAAAGATAATAGATTACATCTTCATTGGATATATACATAATAGTAGTGCTTATTGGTTTCTTGTGCATGAGTTAAATATCCCAAACATACACAAGAACACGATAATGGAATCAAGGAATGCATCGTTCTTTGAACACATATTTCCAGGTAAATCTCAAGGAAATTCAAGTTCATCTAAACGAATGTATAAGACTATGATTGAAGATAGTCAAAACAAAGAACCTGAACAAGAGGTTGAGGATGAGGTTGAGGTTGAACTTAGACGTAACAAGAGGGCTAGGACAGAAACGTCATATAGTCTAGATATTTTGACCTACTTGTTAGAAAGTGAACCTTAAACCTAGGAAGAGGTTGTGAATTCTTCTAAAGGTCCTTAATGTCAATAAGCCATTAATAGTGAAATTGAGTCCATTCTACAAAATCACACTTGGGAACTAGTTTATTTTTCCTCAAAGTAGTAAATAACTAAGGTCCAAGTGGATTTTCACAAGAAAACGTAAATTGGATTGATCAATTGATAAGTACAAGGCCAGGCTTGGAATTAAGAGATACAAACAACGATATGACATTGATTACTTTGATACTTATTTCTCTATGATGAGAATAACATCTATAAGGATGATAAGTGTTATCGCCACTCTACAAAATCTTGAAATACATCAAATGGATGTAAATACAACCTTTCTAAATGGAGATTTAGATGAAGAAATCTATATGGACCAACTCAAGGGTTTTTCATACCTAGGGCAAGAAGGAAAGGTCTGTAAATTGGTGAAGTATTTATATGGCTTGAAACAAGCACCAAAACAATGGCATAAAAAGTTTAATAATGTTATAAGGACAAATGGCTTTAAAATCAACGAATGTGACAAATGTGAATATGTCAAAGACAAAGAAGATGGTTATGTTATCTTGTGCCTTTACATTGATAACATGCTAATTGTGGATAGTAATGATCAAATGATCAAATCTACTAAGTCTATGTTGAATTCAAGGTTTAGTATGAAATATATGGGGCCTGCTAATGTAATTCTAGGAATTAAGATATCAAGGATATCAATCGTTCTTATTCTAAGTCAATGTTATTATGTTAAAAAAATACTTAAGAAACTCAACAAGGGTGATTCTGGAATTGTGAAAACACAGGCCAGTAGATGTAAATATACACCTATCTAAGAATAAAAGTGAGAGTGTATCTCAACTAGAACATTCTAGAGTCATAGGAATTCTTATGTACTCAATGAGTTGTACGAGACCAAACATAGCTTACGATGTAAGCAAACTAAGTAGTTATATTAGTAATCTAGGATCTTATCACTGGAAATGTATTACAAGACTACTTAGATACTTAAGATACATACGTAGCTATGGACTGCACTACATAAGATATATAGCTATATTAGAAGGATACAATGATGCAAATTGGATATCTAATATGAAAGGCTCAAAGCCTACAAATGGATATGTATTCATACTGGGTAGTGCAACTATTTCATGGAAATTCTCTAAACAGGCGTGCATTGTTAAATCCACTATGGAATTAGAGTTCATCACTTTGGATAAATATGATGAAGAAGCTGAATGGCTACATAATTTTTTAGAGGATATTTCTAAGTAGGTGAAGCATGTACCTGCAATATGCATTCATTATGATAGTCAATATGCTATTGGTAGGACCAAAAGCAATATGTATAATGGTAAGTCTTGATATAATACCATTAGACAACTACTCTCAACTGGGGTTATCTTTATTGACTATGTAAAGTCAAAGGATAACATAACTAATCCCTTACCTAATAGGTTAAATCGAGAGTTAGTTGATAAATCATCAAGAGGAATGAGACTGAAGCCTATGAATGAATAAGAATTTATAAAGGAAACCCAACCTATTTGACTGGAGATCCCAAGATCTAGGTTCAAAGGGACAACCTAATTATAAAGACTTAGTGAGATCACTGTAGGGGTTTATCCTAATGTCCATTCCTATGATGAAAATAGTGATACCCGTAAGATATAGGACAAGTTAAGGCTTTTAATGATTTTTATAAAGAGAATACTGAACGGAGTATGCTAGTTATTCTTTGTGGATTACTTTTAAAGATAAAAAATCACCTATGTGAGGGAAAAGTGAGGCTACTTCAAAAGAGAATTATATATGGCTCAATTGTTTAAATACTCTCACAGAACCAAGCATATAGTCATGGCCAAAATGAACATAACAGTGAAAACTGAATTGTGTCAAGAACAGTTCAAGGACATTGCGTCTACTAGTTAATCAATAAGGTAAATATATTTTCACAGTAGAAGGTTCAAAGAGTAACACCTTCCTATCATATCTAGGTTTTGATTTATTGAACTCTATTTCTATGTCAAAATTTGATTTAAAATCTATGTCAATTCTTATTCACGTGAGATTGTTAGAAAATCTTGAATTAAAATTTTAATTTTCAGTTTTATTTCTCTTTCTTTTAATTTTCTTATTACCTTTGTCGATTTTGATTTCTTCTGTTTACAGATTTTTCTTCCATTACTCTGCAAATTGTTTTCTTGGGTTTGATCTTCTATTTCTCTTCTTGGAATGGAAGACTTTACTTTTCAGTTTTAATTTTGCGTTACTCTACTCTTCTCTTTGTTATAGAAAGAAAAAGGAAAAACAAAGAAGAAGAAAGGGAAAAAAGCATAGAGAGTTGAGAATAGAGAAAAGAAATGAAGAAAGAGAAAAAGAAAGAAAGTATCGAGAAAAGAAAAAAAAATTAATTTTCTATCTAGAGTTAAGTTATTCCAATATAATTTAGACACTTAAAAATTGTTTTTGTTCTCAAACATTAACGGTGATTGAAAAAAATTATTTTAGTAATATTCACATAAGCCTCAATTATTATTATTATTTTATTTAAATTGTATATTATTTAAATTTTATATTTATAATTTATACATATGTTTATAATTTTATAATTTTAATAAAATAATTTTATTTTTAAATTATTTATTAGTATTATTTGGTATTGAAAATACTTGCACCTTACTGAAATATATCTAGAAGAATATCGAGAGGAAGGTGGGATTGTTACGTCTATTATGCTTGTGGGGAAGGTGCTGTCCCGTAATCACATTAAAAAATATCAAGTAATCTGCTATCCCGTAATCATATTGAAAAACATCAAGTAATCAACTTAATAAACAAAGCCTGTGAATTAAAGGGTGTCCATATATACTGGATTATAAGAAGAATATCTTCCCCTCTTTCTCCATATAAGTAGATAGAGACAATGTGTGAAACAAGCGAATCTGGCACGTTAATCGTGCATTATTGTACTACAAACTTCCTAAAAATTTCTTATGCGGTCACATAAGGAGGAGGAACCACGATTTTCACCAATTTTGAAAAACAGAAAAAGAAAAATGAAACATGAATTAGTAAGAAAGGCAAAAGTATCATAAAATGGAAAACTTTCAGAGGGGAAATCCTTTTTTTTTTTTTTCAAGCCCTTCGTATTAGTGTCGGTTTACCCTTGAGATGGAGTCGTCCTTTTTGCAACCCATTTTCGTTTGGCAGTACGTAGCACTTTTGTATTTCTCCAAGTTTGCATTCTTTGGGCTAATCATAAACTGAGCTACTCTAATCATTTCAATTTTTCATAACCCAGATCTTACCAACCTATTGGGGCTAAGGAAGAGCTTCCAGTGGGCAGGTTATAAAAGTGAGCTATTATAAAAGTTTCCTTTACCTGTTTATTTAAAGTGGAAGTGAGGATAGCGTTGTTCTTCAAGACCACCTTTGGATCCCATGTAAGCCTAATTGGATGCTGAGAATGAACTCCTCCCCATTGACTGACACCTAAAAAAATCTAACTTTCAAATACTTGTCTGTATTTAGGATGTTGACATAATTAATACCACAGTCTATCTTAGTAGACATGTACACATGACCACGCTCAACTGAGCTGCAGCTCATCGAATGAGCATGGCTTAACTCTGATGTCCTGACCTCAATATCAAGTTCTTTGCAAATAAGAGACAGCGTTAAATGGTACCTGCAACCATTAAGAAGAACCTGTTTAGGAGCCAACTTAATAGCCAATCCAAAAATAGCCACACTAAATCGGAAATTGGGAATCTTAACCCAATATACAAAGAAATTTCATGAAAAGTTGCCTAGTCTAGAAAAGGATCTATACGGTCAAAGAAACTAGCCGTAGATCTATAACATAATTTCAACATTTTTGGGGATAACATAATTTCAGCCTCGATCAAGCTACATAACTGTGTGGCATATCAATAACTTTTACCTCTCCCTTTAATTCTACTTCCTGTAACCGATTCGTTCGTTCTCTATTTTTAATTTTAATTTTTGTTTTTCTTTAACGAATTATTTAGTTGTCAAAATATTTCTGTCATTAAAGAGCTACTCGGTTATAGTTAAAACTGATAACAGATGCCAATACTTTGATGGGAAACACAACAATAAAAAAGATGTTATGGTTCTTAAGCTTAACACACAATATACCATCTAATTTGAGTGTTATTAAGAGCTTAGAAGTTCCAAACATAGAGAGCATTTTAGTTTTGATCATTTTTGGAGCTTGAAGAACAATTCAATTACTGAAGGTAAGATCCTTGCTTTATTTGTTTTTGATCCCTTTAATTTATTTATTATACATTTGGGTTGATTAATTTATGCTTACATTTGGTATCAAAGCTCATATTACCTTTAAAATGATCTATGTTTTATTCTGTTTCACCAAGCACCTTGAAATTAGATTTTTTTTGAAAGGCTAGGTTTTTGAGTATATGATAATTATAAATAATTTTATTATTGATATTCCAATAATTTTGTATACTAAAACGTGAAAAACCATGAAAAACATCATTTCAATTTGTCGTTCACGTTCATTGGAATGTATTAATTAACTTTTATTTAAAATGACATTTTGATTCAAACTAGACCATGAATCACTTAGAAATTCAATTATGATAATTTTGATAAAAAGAACACTAGTTTTTATCGTCGAAATTGCGATATATGATTGGGGCTCCGATCGAGTTGAAACCGAGTCTTTTTGACCCGATTAGAGGTTGAAGATGAAGTCAAGGAAGGAAAAAAAATTGTCATTCATGTGACTCAAACCTGGGTCTCTTAGGTGAAAGCGAATCGTCCAAACCATTGGGCTATAATAGATTTGTATTTTTTTGTATATAGAGCTTCCTATTATTATATATATTCAGAATTTGATTTTTAATTTTGGCTAATATTAATACTGAATTAAAAATACAATTTTAATGTGATTAATTTATTTAACTTAGGTTTGTCATGTGTAAAATATTTATTATACATATGACATTATTTTTTTTGGTATTTATATGTATAAACTATACAAATAAAATTTGGTTAAATAGTTTATGCATAATGGAATTAATTATTAATGGCTCTTTATGAATTTAATTTGTGCTTATATTATTTATTTTGTTTGTATAATTTATTGTCATTTATTTATATATGTAATCTTAAGATAGATAATATTTGTATATTTGAAATTAAATTAATATTGTTTATGATTTTATGCAATAATTGAACTTAAAGATTTAGTTAATGTTTAAGTAATTCATATATATAGTTTAATTAATTAGAAAGTAGCTACAATATCTTTAATTAATTAAAATTATAATAAGGTTTATTTAGGATCACATATAGAAAAATAAATATTAATTTTGATTAATCATATGTGATATAATAAATCTTATTCCACGTAAATGTTTATTATATTTAGTATGATTAATTAGAATAGAATATTAAATTATATTTTCTAATTTACCCATAAGGATTAAGAAAATGAACATAATTTGATAGTTTTATCGTAAAGTTAAGATAAATCAAATTGAATTAGAACTTTAACTCACATACAAGTTTTATGTCACTAGATTCATATTTTTCATGATTTATATTGGTAAAGAATGACTTTAATTTAGGTCTCAAATTTTAATAAGAATATAATCTTTAATCGTAGCTTCATAACCTATGAATTTATCTTATATTCGTTGTGAAATTCCCGAATTGAAAGGGGATAATTATAAAGTATGAAAGGAAAGAATTCTCCTTCGTATCGGGTGGATAGATATTGACTATGCTATTAGGAAAAATGAACCACCTAAAATTACCAAAACTATCAATCGAGTGAAGATCACGCTTTATGAACAATGGAAGTGATCTAATGGCCTTAGCATGATGTTCATTAAGACTAAGATCTTTGATGGTTTTCGTTATTTTGCTGATCAGTATAACAATGTTTGAGACTTACTAAAAACCATTGATGATCAGTTTGTCACTTCATATAAAAGGTGTGTGCGAGCACATTATGAAAATGAGAAGACTTTAGAGCTCAACTTAAGAATCTCGAGGTTGAGATGTCAAAATCTTTCCTGATACACTATATCCTGAACACTTCCCACAACAGTACTGGCCATTCAAAATCTCGTACAACACACATAAGGATAAATGGTCAATTAATGAACTAATGACCATGTGTGTTCAAGAAGAAGAGAGACTTGTTATGGAGTTTGGGGAAAGTGCAATGTTGGCTACAATATGCGAGAAAGACAAATCTCAATATAAACAGAAAAGGAAAGGAAAGGACAAATTTGTCTACCTTTACTTTATAAGTCATGTCCTATTGATTTTCAAAATTTTATTTACTTAAAACTAGGGACATGATTGTGGGTTTTAGATGACTCACTTCTAAGTGCAAGTCAAATAACTAAGACATCAAAACACATTTGTATCTAGATCTAACAAAGTAACTACCTTTTTTATCACAAATTGTGATTAAAAAATTTAAAATTTTGGATATAGCTTCAGTATTTTTTTTAAAAAACTAATATAATACTAAGTACTAAAATAAATATTAAAAAATAAAAATAAATATAAAGTAAAACAAACAAACAAAAGCAAATAATAAAATAAAAATAAAGTTAGTAAAATAAAGAAAAAAATAAAATAATTATACGGATTTTATAATATATATAATACAAACAATTTTTATACAAATTTTGATACATATAATTATACATACATAAACTATACATATTTATACTACATTCTATCTATCATATAATACAAACACATTTTTTTACAAATAAATATACATGATTAAATTATATAGAATAAATATTTATAATATACTTTATCTAATATATAATTTAAACATAATTTTATACAAATAAATATACATGATTAAATTGTACATAATATAATACACTATATCTAATATATAATACAAACACATTTTTATACATGTTATATCATACAATATTTACAACAATTAAGTCAATCTTTAAGTTAAATAATATAATCAATATTAGTCAAGAGTTTTCCTAGAAATAATGGTGGAACAAAACCTCTTTAAAAATAATCATTCTAGACAAAACAACGTTTTCAAGAAAAACTAGTGGCAAAAATTATTTTAAGAACTAGTCTTCTAGATATAACTCTCTCAGATATTTACTTTTCATACTATTATACAGTTAGTTTTTTTTATTTTTTTATTAAAAAATATAAATATAAATTAAAAATTAAATGAAAATTAAAACTTAAAAATTATAAGTTAATTTTTTTTTTATTTTTTTTAGGAAAGAAAAGAATTGAATAAATCAAAGTTTAATTTTTTTTAAATTTTAATTTTATTTATTTATTGTTTATTTTTATATATTTTTTAAATTTAATAATTAAATTAAATTAATTTAAGATTTATTATTTATTTTTATGAACAGTAAAACACAAAGATTTATTCAAAATATTTAAGTTTTTTATTTTTATTTTTATTTTTTTAAGTTAAATAAAAAAAAATTATTTATAACAAAGAAAGTTTTTATAATTTTGATAAACAATTTAAAAATGTTATTCTTACCACGTCAATGACGTCAAAAACTTGATAGGACAAAACCGACACAAGGTTAGCAATACCGATCTTGAAAATACTTTGGTTTTATATTTGTAAAAATCTCACAAGTGCACGAATCATTTTATAGAAAATGACAAGTATACTCCCAAAGTCGATCTAAAAAAGGAATATATGTGATTTTTAATTTATTATTCAAACTCTTAAAAATAAAATTAAATCATAAACATTCTTTCATGATATTTGGATTTTGTTTTTCCTAATCTAATAACATAAAAAAATAGACATAGATATGGATTCAATAAATAATAATGTAAACTTTTTCATTTATAATAGTAAAATATTTATGGATATAATAATTAAGTTAATTATGTTTACTCATATTATTTAGGTTATTAAATATATAAATTGATATTTATTGATTTTTTGCTTTTTAGTATGAAAGTGTCTTTAGGTGGCGCCCAAATTCTTATGTTTAATATTAATTAACTAACATCCTTAGTCAAAATATATTAATTAATTAAATATTAAATTTTAGTTTTATTTCTAAAAAAATTGAAAACCATCTAATAAGAGCTTTAGACAAAGTCAATTAATTAGACTTTATTCAAAGTGTCCAAATTAAACTTAAGAATTTAATTATCCGAGTTCTAACTTTCAAGTTTTAAAATCATCACTGAAAATATGTTTTCCATACATTTTCAAATAATAATTTTTATAAAATCTTTTGAAATAGAGTTTCACTCTAACTACCGGATGATTGTACCATCAAATAAAATAACACTACTCTAAATCAGATTGGATAATTAAACCTTAAAATCTAATTTTAAAATTTATGTTTGTAATGAAAAATAATATATTTTTCTCTAACATCCTTAATATAAAATCTTAAATAAAAAAATTAATTTATTTTATAAAAATGTTTTACCTATTTAATATTTTGCAAACATAACATCGTTATTATTATATCATATTTACAAATAGTCAAGCATATTAAATTTAATCACAAACATATTAAATATAACATATAATAATAAAACATAAAATAACTGTAAAGAATTTATTTTTAAATTATACCTCAAAAGAATCCTTATAAAACTTTGCAAATGGATTTTCATTTCCATATATTTAATCAAAAACTAAAAATCTACAAAACCATAGCTATTTCTTCTCAAAAAGGGAAGAACATTAAAACTAAAAAAACTAAGAAAGCTTTCTAGAGAGAGAAGAAGGATTTTTATTGATTATTTTTAAAATAGGGGAGACAGTTCTTTTATAGGTGAGGCAAAAACTAAAAAAGTGGAAAAATATTTCAAAAATTGGTCTTGGATGCATTTGGATAGGCGGGCACGTATGTGAAGGTTGAGATTTGCGATAGACGTGCGTTGGTGCTCTTGGGCATGCGCGAGACTAGGCGTGACATGCGCACGGGGAATGTGGGCATATGATGGTTGTGTATAGGACGCGCACGGACTCAGAATGTTTGACATTTTTTATCATTTTGTCCAATGTTTTGATCATTTTGACTTTTTCTCATTTTTTTCAACATATTTGTGATGTATTGCCTCCATCATTTTTCTTTGACTCTTTAAGTTATTTTTGAACAAAAATAACCATGATTCCAAAAATACAATTTTATATAAAAAAATATGATAAAATTATACAAATATAAATTTATTTAATCAATTAAAGTAAATTAAATCGTGGTATTATCAGTATTTTTAAGCACCCATCAGTATGTGATCATGAGACTATCATCACCAAAAGCCTACAATTCAATTGACCATATCATGAATTAAATTTAGCTTCTTAAGTTATAAATTAATCACTTTTATAACTGAAAAATCATTCTTTATTTCTTAACTTTAGTTTTAGAAGCCTAGATACACTTAAGACTTCTTACATTTTATTATTGTGTATTGATTTATAATACAATTATAAATCAACATAAATTTCGAACAACCTATATGTCCACCTACCATATTTATTTCATTTAATGCATTAAGATTTAAAAATGTGATAACTAAACTATTTATGATTTAAAATCATTGATAACCTTTAACGTAGGTACTCAATCATACTTATAACAACAACAACCAGGTATCACTTTGAATAAAAATATTGGTAATTACATACTAATATCTTAGACTAGATATATATAGTGATTACATACAAACATCTTAGACTAGATATAAACATATTCATGGAAAAACTAATTATACACTTAATTCACAACATGCATAGTTTTGTAATTTAAACCTAGAATTGAACATATCGAAAAATAAGAATTGAAACTAATATTTATCATAATATTAAATTAATTAAAGCATAATCTAGGGCTTGGAATTTCCTACAATCATATTATTAAATTTCCTAGACATAGATTATAAATGAATCAACATTATTTTCATGGAAACTATATAAAAGAGAAACAAGAAAAGGCTTAGGAAAGGTACATGACGAAGTCAATGTAGCTCCAATCTCTAATTTCCAATCTTTTCTTCAAAATCTCCTTCAAAAAATTTCTTATGTACTCTTGATCTCTCTTGTTCCTTATAGAAAATCCTTATGTTTTGATAACCCCTTAGGTTGTTTATATAATGTATTTTCAACCTAATCCGAGTTGGATTTACCTTAGGTTGTTTATATAGTATATTTTCAACTTAATCCAAGTTGGATTCAAATTTACTTGATCCAATGACTAAGATTAAAAGTTGGTGTTGAAAAATTCCAAATTTGAGTGCTAACTAGATGCCTTGATCAATTGAGACCCTTTCTCGATCGATCTAACATTTGCATTTTCCAATCCTAGAGCACTTATTGATCGACCAAGTGTTTGATGAGTGCTTAAAAAGTACTAAAATTATCATGAATTAATGTAATTTAATTGATTAAATAGATTTATATTTATATAATTTTATCATATTTTATATAAATTTGTCTTTTCGGAATCACGAGTATTTTTATTTTTTAGGTATTTTCATTCAAAAATAACTTAAAGACTAGAATAAAAATATTGTAGGCAATACATCATAAATATGTTGAGAAAAAATGAGAAAAATTCAAATATATGAAAAAATGGGTCAAAATAGTCAAAAATGTTAAAAACGTCAAAATTACGCACCCAATCGCCCATTCATGTCAAAGTCCCGCATGCACCAAACACCCATCTACCGCAATTCTCTCACCCCACACGTGTGTCAAGCTGTCCAAATGCGTCCAAAATCAATTTTAAATATTTTATCACCTTTTTTGGCTTTTTTCTTACCTATAAAAGGATTATCTCTTCCATTGTAAAACACACAAATTTCTCTCTCTCTAGAAATTTTTCTTAGTTTTTTTAAGCTTTAGTTTTAAATTTCTTCTCTTTTTGAGAAGAACTAACTATGTTGATATATATTTTTAGTTTTTGATTCAATAAACATAAATGCAAATCCATTTGGAGGTTTTCCAGCAACAGAATTAACATCAAAATTATCTAAGGATTCTTTTGAGGTATAATTTTAAAATGAATTATTTATAGCTATTTTTTATGTTTTATTCTTATATGTTATGTTTAATTTGTGTGTGATTCAATTTAACATGGTTGGATATTTGTAAATGCGATATAATAATAACGTTGTTATGCTTACGAAATATTAAATAAGTAAAACATCTCTATAAAATAAATTTATTTATTTTTATTTAAGATTTTATATTAAGGATGTTAGAGAGAAGTATATTATTTTTCATTACAAACTTAAATCTGAAAATTAAATACTAAGGTTTAATTATCCAGTTTGATTTAAAGTAGTACTATTTTAGAGTGAAACTTTATTTCAAATTTTTTTATAAGAACTATTATTCAAAAATGTATAAAAATGTATTGACAACATATTTTTAGTAATAGTTTTAAAACTTGAAAGTTAATACTCGGATAATTAAATTCTTAGGTTTAATTTGAACACTTTGAATAACGTCTAATTAACTAACTCCACCTAAAGTTACGATTAGATGGTTTGTTATTTTCTTAGAAATAAAGCTAAAATTTAATACTTAATTATTTAATAGGCTCCGCCTAAGGTTATTAGTTAATTAATATCAAACAAAAGAATTTAGGCCCCGTCTAAGTACACTTTTATACCAAAAAAAGAAAATCAACAAATATCAATTTATATATTTAATAATATAAATAATATGAGCAACTATAATTATCTTAATTATTATATCCATAAATATTCCACTATTATGAATGATAAAAATTTATATTATTGTTTATTGAATCATGTCTATGTTTATTTTTTTATTAGATTAGAACACAAAAATTAAAATATTGTGACAAGATGTTTAGGATTTAATTTCATTTTTAAAAATTTGAATAATAAATTAAAAACCATATATATTCCTTCATTAAATCAACCTTGGAAATATACTTGTCATTATCTATAAAATGTTAGTGTCTTTGTTGGGGAAGGACTAATTTTTTAAATTATTTTTCAAAATTTTGAAAACTTTTTGTGTTATAAATAATTATGATTTATTTATTTATTTTAAGTTAAAAAAAAGTTTTAAAAAAATTATTTAAATAATGAGCTCTAAAAAATAAATAAATAATAAACCTAATTAACTTAGATTTTTACTCAACTTAATTTATGAACTTAATTAATTTAGATTTTCACTTAATTTATTAACTTAATTAAATTTGATTTTCATTTAACTTAATTTATTACCTTAATTAAATTAGATTTTCACTTAACTTAATTAAATAACATAATTAACTTAGATTTTCACTTAATATAATTTATTAACGTAATTAACTTTGATTTTAATAACATGAAAAATAAAGATCAAAGAGAATTTTATCTAGGAGACTAGTTCTTAGAAGCCTTTGTGCTACTAGTCTTTCTTGGAAACGTTACTCTGTCTAGAAGGATGGTTTTTAAGGATGTCTTGTCCCACCATTCTTTCCTGAGAGCACCCTTGATTAATACTAATTACATTATTTAACTTAGAAGTTATAATAAAATAAAATTAAAAAAATAATAAAAATAAAAAATTGATGAATCTATCTCCAAAATTTTAAAGTTTTTAATTACAATCTGTGATAAAAGTATGCAATTTCTTTGTTAAATCTAGGTAAAAATATGTTTTGATGCCTTAGTTATTTAACTTGCACTTAGAATTGAGTTATATATCTAAAACCCACAATCATGTCCCTAGTTTTAAGTAAATAAAATTTTGAAAATCCATAGGGCATGACTTAAAAAATATAGGTAGACAACCTTATCCTACCTATAAGTTTGATTGACTCAATAATGTGAAGACATTAAGATTACTTAAAATGAAATCCCCCAAGTTATGTCTTGCTAAAACGTTAAATTAAGCATTGTATGAAAGGCAACCCATCATTTTAGTTATTTTCTTTTATTTATTTTAGTTTAATTATATGTGAATAATTTTAGAATTGTTAAAACTAAAAATATTTGTTGAGATATTAGAAGTTCACAATGATGTGTTTGTGTGAACTTTAATTATGAACATGATGGATGCAAGATCATTTCTCTATCACTACTTACACATTCTAAGGAAATAAGTAACTTTTCTTCTCTTTTCTCTTTATCTTTAATTTATAATTGTTACATTGAGAATAATGTAACTTCTAGATTGGGGGTGATGAAAAGTTACCATACTTAATTTCAAAATTTTTAACAATTTTTAAAAAATTTATATTCACATTTTCATTTTTTTGTGTTTGATTTTATTTTATTTATGTGGTTTAGTAATTTTTAGAATTTTAGGATTAGTTTTAAAAAATTTCTCACAAAAATTTATTATTTCTTTAAATCAAATTTAAGTAAATAGTTACTTCTTTTGCAATGTTAGATTAAATTTTGAAAACATATCATGGAGTATATGGTAATTAGTTAGTTTTTCTCATTACTAGTATTTCTTGATAAGGTGGAAATTATATTAAACCCAAAATCGGTGTTTAGGAATCAAATAATGGAGACTACTCTTGTGTGATATAATTTGAGCGTAATTTTTTTTATTCTGAGTGAAATATTGTTTTTCTACTCCAAACACATTTCTTATTTCTTCAAATTTTTAGATGATCTCTATAGGTATTAGCATTGAATGTATGAATTTTCCAATCTTAATATAGTGTCATATAATTATTTTTCATTTTCTTAGATTAAATTATTTAAGTAGAAATTGATAGTATATGCCTTTATCTCATTCATGCTTGACTTCTACAAAAAAAAAGATATATGGGATTATCTAAACCAAAATCAAACAGAAAAGCCACAAAATTAATCACTCACCAAAATCCTACAAAAATGTACAATCTTAACATTGGTCCACTCTAAACAAATGTTGAAAAATATCTTTAAAAAATATAGAGATAAAGATTATATATAAATTTATCTTTTCAAAATCACGAGTATTTTTATTATTTTATAGGTATTTTTGTTCAAAAGTAAATTAAAGATTTGAAGAAAAATATTGGAGGTAATACATCACAAATATGTAGAGATAAAAATAAGAAAAAATCAAAAAGATGAAAAAATTGGACAAAATGGGTCAAACGATCAAAAATGTCAAAAATGCCAAAATTCCATGCGCACCTGCCCAATTACGCCAAAGTCCAGCGTGGGCCAACACATGCACGTGCACAACTAGCACACGCCTGCTAGGCAAAGCATTGGACAAAAGCAATGGAGTTAAACTCTCCCTAAAGATAGAGAAAAATGAAAGCAAATTAATGTAAAAGTGCAATATGGTTTAAACTCTCCCTAAGTTCTTTAACATACTGACATTTACTTAAAAGCAGTATATATGTTTAAACTCCATAGATATGTCAATTAATTCACTTATGATCAATAAAGAAAGACTCAAAAGAAAACAAATATGACATATCATGTAAAATTATAATTGAATCTTCAATCTCACAAAATAAAATATATATGCCAAAAGATGTCTTTAAGTTTTTTTCTTTATTTTATAAATAAGGTAAATAATTGTTTTTTCTGTAACCTCTATTGGCCCTTTCTTTTTGTGCATTCCAAGCACAAGTTTTGTATGCAATTTCTTTTTGGGATAATGTTTTTTTACACGAGCCATAAACCTAGCATGATGACTTTCACACTAGTTGTGACATAGCCCTTTCAATACTAAGTGTCTCTATATGATAAAATTTTAGTAATCAAGAAATAGAACTCAACACAATTTTGCAGTTAAGATTAGTTGAAGTCCTACATTTTTTCAAAAAAATTCATAAACTTCAAGCATAGCATATATGTGTGTTCCTAAGTGTGTGAATAAGTTTATGTCAACATCGATCATCACATGCACAAGAATATGTGTGTGCATAAATAAAAATTGTAGAATAATTTATACAATAACTATCAAAATGAATTAAGTCATTAAAAATAAGGTTATATGTATGTAGTGTTGAATAAGTCTAATACCTTGTTGGCCATATAAGGATTCTATTTCTCTATTTTTTTTAAGTTTAACTAATAAATAAAATAAAGACAATAAAAACTGCTCACCTAGGGTCATTTAAGTATTCTAACAAAGATACATAGATAAATGAATAAAAGACGGTCAGTTGATTGAGAAAAAACAATCTTTCCTTACCCAAATTTTTTTATATTTTGGTTTCTCTATATCATTTGGTTGAGACTCAACTAACTTAGGTTTCATAAGCTTGTTATTGAACTTAGTTGTACTTTTATCATTCATCTCAAATGAAGATGCAATATGCATAATAGGATGATGATAATGAGTCCTAGCATTAGAAGTACTAAATTTTGCTTGCCTTTTTGAACCTAAGACTTCATGCTTCCTAGTAGGATTTCTAAACAAGTTATTATAATTGCATTCATCCTTGAATATGATGTAGCATGCATAGATGAATGATGCTTATGGATCCTACTATGTGAAGCATGGAAAAAATCATTAAGTTCAGGAACATTCATAAAAAATCTATATTTTGGTCTTATATGACCTTTCCTACCACAATGATGATAGATATGCACAAACTTAACAACTTTTTCTACCATATGTGCATAAGTAGTAATAGTAGGAGTAGAGTTTAAGAGCCTTACAAGTGTGATGTTTGATGTTGAAGGTGTGGAACTCTCGTCCTTAAAACCAAAATCATGTGTATCACTATGTGACTTATCAATGCTCAAGATTTTATCTAAGTGTTAAGCTCCAATAGTAAGTCTCTCCACTACTTCACATGATTCTTTGAGCTCTTGTACTTGTTTTTTATTATCTTCAGGAAGCTTATTATTTTATTCTTTCAAACTTACAAGACTCAAATTCAAAGCATTATTTTGTTCTTGCAAAATATTATTCTCTTATTTTAATTTATTAGAAAAGTTTTTGTTTGCCTCAAGTTATTCATTTAATTTTTTCTATTTTTGTATTTAAACTATTATTCTCTTCTATGACTATAAGACATTTATAAAATAATTCTTTAGAACTTTTAACATTATATTTAGAGTGAAAAGAAGATTCAAGTTCTTTATCATCTGAGCTATAACCCTCAATGAAATGAACCATAATAAAAATTCATAAGACTAACACTAAGTGTATCTAGTATTGGCTATTATATCAATTTTGCAAAAATATTATTCTCTTGTTTTAATTTATTCGAAAAGTTTTCATATGCCTTAAGTTGTTCATTTAATTTTTCTATTTTGTATTTAAACTATTATTCTATTCTATTGCTATAAGATATTTATAAAATAATTTTTTAGAACTTTTAACATTATATTTAGAGAGAAAAGAATACTCAAGTTCCTCATCATCTCAACTATAACCCTCAACAAAATGAACCATAATAAAAATCCATAGGAATAACACTAAGTGTATCTAGTGTTGGCTATGATACCAATTGAAGATTTATAAATTACGGACCTAATTAACCTAGAGGAAAGCAAATAGGTTATTTTTAATTTTTATCAATTTATAATTTAATAACCTAAACAAAGTGGCCAAGCATACAATCGCGTGTAATAATAAAGTACATAAATAAAAAAATAACACACAATATTTTTAGGTGGAAACAACATAGGTCGTGACTATTACTTAAGAGGAAAACCACCAGTCCACCGAACCACCTAATTTTCCATTATGAAAACCAAATGTTTAAGTACAAACTCGGTCTTATGCTACCTTTCTTAGAATACTACCCCAATGTATCTTACTTACGAGCCTCTGCTCTGTTTTCACTGTTTTTAATATTAGTGTAAGCGGTTTCCATACCAATGTTCCAATAAACCTCTTACCAATAAGATACGTTCTCAAATTAACTGCAAAATGGTTAGCACAAAACACAAATACCCATGTGTGTTCTAGAACGGATTTAATAATGAATAATCTTCACTAGATGATTCAAAACATGTCACTTAAATCAAATCAACTAGAAAATTCTAGATCAAAAAGATAAGTTTAATAAAAATAGCTTTTTTAAAGATTAATAATCAAATCAAATAATTATGATATAACAAACACAATTATTTAATCTAGAAATTGAAGAACAAAAATAAAGAAGAAGCTATAAGAATATATGATTAAAATATTATAAACCAATTAGGCTTATTGATCAATCAAACATAACTACCAATATTTGATAAATTAACTAAATAAAAAAATCTAAAGAATTATGATATTATATTTGCAAAACAAAAGAGAGATTAAGAAGAAGAGAATAAAGCTCTTGTGTGGTTAAATGAAACAATGAACCATGGATTTTATTTATATGAAAAATTAAAACCATTAATCCTATGTAATTGATAAATATCTTTTCTAGTATAAATATGATTGTAATATTTGCTAATTAGGAAGACTTCTATGTAATTGATAAATATCTTTTCTATTACAAATAGAATTAGTAATACTCACTTCCTATTTAAAGAAAATTTCTTTTTAAATAAACTCAATAATCATGAATACTTCTATTTAAAGGAGAGTTCTTTTAAAGTAGACTTATTAATCAAGAATACTCTTATTTAAAAAAATTATTTTAAAATATATTTTATACTATCTTTTCTGCTAATATTTATATAGGGTATATCTTATATAATATTTTAGCATATATCTTATTTTATATTTTAGCAGCAAAACTAATTCCAAATTTATATACTATTAAATGCATGAGTGTAATTTTTATGTGTCATAATTATAAAAAATATACTTGAAGTACGAATATGTGAAATTTTGATATTTTTTCGACTTTGTTTGATAGACTTGATAATAAACTTAAAAGTAAGTTTATATAAAAATATTTTGTTTACGAAAATAACTAACACTTAAAATCCTTACATATAGTATATTGTATTAAAAAATATTTTTATATATCATACACTATTATAATTTTATATGTGTAATTAATTAATATTTGTTAAATGCGTGAATAAAAATACTCATACTTAATCATTATACTAACAGTTCATTTATATTACTTGTATGTATATATCTAATAAATATTATCGATATATATATTAAAATATGCATAAAAAAATTTTAAAATAATATATTATTATAAATAAAATATTTATTTAATATTAAAAATATATATGTAATTATTTTTTTATAAAATTTATGATAAAAGTTACATTCTCGGCTTCACCCATGTAACCATAATATCGTAAACTGTACTGTACTTATATTTTTATAATATTCTATCGTTATATTTATAACTTAATAAATTTTAAAAATAATCTTTATAATTTTTTCTATAACGTGGATGTTACAATTTTTTTTTTTAGTTTACGTATCGTATCCATTCCTGACTATTACTGTCTAGTGCGTTCTGATTTCTTTTATCTTCAGACAGATTTTAATGTCTGAATTATTAAAAAAAAATCATCCAAACCGATAAGAACAAGAAAACACAATAAATTCATCGTTAAAAGAAAAAAAATAAAAAGAAAAGGCAAACACATAAAGACTTTTTTTTAATGAAACAATAAAGATATTTCTCAATGTTTTGTCTGAACACTCGCTTGGTGGCACATTTTTTAATATTTTTCTTACTATTATTTTGTTTTCCCCTCCATAGCAACGATGGCATGACATCAATGACATGTATGCAAATAATATGACTTCTTATTAAGGGAAAATTCCAAGAACTTGAATTCTGTATGCTATATCTGTTACTCAATATGTATTGTTTTAGTACCATGTTGTGACACCAAAAGCCTGCGAGGCGTACAAATCAAAAGTTAGGGATTCCATGATGCTTAGTATGTGTGATTTATGTCATCTCATTTATTTTTCACCACAATCGGCATGGTACTTACTTTTTATATTATAGGGGTGCTTAAAATTGCAGCAGCATCTTTAGCACAAAAAGCAGCTCCTCGTAATATCACCCCTCCAATGCCTAGAGTGTCTTATCAATCAGCTCATACACATAACCCACCAAAGAGGATAGAGGCTCGACGACATAGTCGACACCCGCTTCGATCATCTCATATTTCTTAAACATTTAAATAAGTGTAAAAAATGTGATATTAAGAAAGGTTTTATTAAAAGTTAAAATTAATAGTTAGTCAGTGGAGTGATACACCATTTTAAGAAATTTTTCTTAAGAATGAGTTGTCATGTGTAAACTTATAGTTACAAGTGTACAACAATTCCCGTAAGTGAGGTTTTATTAAGAGTTAAATTAATGGTTGGCTAGTGAAGAATCACATTATTTTGAGAAATTTCTCTCAAGATTGAGTTACCATGTGTCGATTGATAGTTACATAGTTACAACGTATATACATGTTAAAAGGTTGAACTATCAGTAATCGATCACACCATGTAGTGATGGAGCTTGGGGATGAGCTTGGATCAGGTGCTATGGAGACAACAGATAAAGACAACTTAGGCACAATAAAGATAGGTGTCTCAACTGATATAAGTATTTATATTTATACTTTTATCAAATTGTATGTTATTGATTTACTTTTTAGTTAATTACTTGCTATCGAGTGATTGGTTTAAACAACTCGAGAATGATACCATATAAAAACTAGATCTTATGTGAATTTATTTTGTTATACTTGTGTTATGTATAATCGCATATTGTGAAAATACAATCATCATTTACTTGATATATTGTTACATAATAGTTAATAAAATGATTGAAAATTCTTTACTTGGGTTTATGCATTGTAAATAATCAAAGAATGCAAAATGTATGGTAGTCCTTTTATGAGGTGTATAAGTAGTTCACGTTTGTTAAACAGTTAAAGTGATTTACTTATTAGTGGGAGGTAAAATACATTTTTCTTTTTATTTTAAATTAAAATTAATCACATTAAATATTATTTGATATTAAAATATTGATTTATAGTAAAAATTTATTTTATATACTAGTAAGATGGTGAAAGGCTTTTGATTTGAGTCTCCAAAATAATTTTTTTAGTTTAATTGAAAGTGTTTGCCAAATAAGATGTAACTTATATATTACCTAGAAAATCTTCTGTTAAAAAAATGATATTTAGACGTTCAAATGTATACAATTAATAGTTGATAAGTTTATTTGTATTTTTTTATTTTCATGTAAATAATTTTTTTTATAAGGACATATGATAAAAATAATTAATAAATTAATTAATATTATTTATAATAAATCAAAAAATTATAAAATTATAAAACCAAAAAAAAATACTTTCTTTTAGAAAATAGAATTTCACTAAAGATCTAAATGTACAATCAAGATAAAAAATTATTAATTTAAATATATTAATAATAAAAATTGTTAAACAAAAACTAAAAATCTTTTTAAACATATAGAGAAAACCTTGAGTTTTTATCTTTTATTATATTGTAAGAATCTTCAATCGACTGTTTGATTACGACAACTCATATATTAATTGTTTTTTAGAAAAATAAAATCTTAATATCATATTGTAATATTCATGATCTTCGACACTATAAATCTAAAAAAGATCTAAATTGATAATAAAACACAAATTTTACGGGTATAAGACATAGATCATCATAGATTAAAACCTATATAAGAAAAAAAACACCCAAGAGTCAAATCTAAGTGAAGAAACAATACAAATATATATTTTTATTCAAAATAACTAATAAAAATAAGAGAAATAGTAAAATAAATCTACTAGAGAGAATCTTGCAAAGAATATCTATCTCTCACAAAGGGCAAATTAACTTATCAAAGGTTTCAAAGAAAAAGAAAAGAGCAAAAGTGACTAAGGTTTTTAACTTCTCAAAATGTAAATCCAAAAAATAGAGAGCTCTAAATAGATAAAAAAACATAAAGCTTAAATTCAAAATTTGCTACTAAGTGTCAAAAAAGAAGGCTTTTATGAGTAGTAGTTTTTTTTTTCTTTTGCTAGTAATAAGAATATATGAGTAGTTAATTTTGTGATTGGTTGAATAAAACTATTTCACTTGTTTTAAGTAACTTGTTAAAACCATATAAGTTATTATTATTGTTATTTTGTCACATGAGTAGTAACATTTAAATTGAGGAACATAAGCAATACAATCCTAAAATCAAAAAATGAAGATTATCATATGTAGGAATAATTATACGAATGTTAATTATTCTTCCAATTCAAATTGGTAATTGGGACCTAGATAAGGGATGAAAATCTCAACCTATGGAATCTTTTTGCAAGCTATATATTAATTCGGCTAAATAAGTCTCACAACGCGAATTAAGAAATTAACACAATGAAAGTACAAAACAACATGATCAATTCAACACACAATAAAAATAACCAGTAGTAAGAAAGAACTAATTACGGTAAACAAACTAATGACGATGTGCATCACAGGCTTCTGTTCAGACTAGCAATAAAAATATGCATGACAAACAATCAACAACAAGTGAGATAAGAATACATACTAAATAATTAAGAATTTTCAATCACTTTAAGAATTCATTGTGGAAACATATTTGATAAATGATGATTATATTCTCACAGTATGCGACCAATCTAAACATTGTGAATCAATTAAAGAGTACGACACTTGGGATAAAACTAGGGTAAATAAATACAGACTCCTTAAAGACTCATATTAAACTCACATGCACATAAAAAACATAATTAATAAAAATTAATCAGGGAGCAGGCATATTAATTTAATATAGCATAAGTAATAATTAGAAAACTATAGACATGCTACATAGAAAGGAAAGAAAGCATGTGACAACATCTAGTATGTTGGTTCATACAAGATAGAGATCCTCATATTAGACTAATATGTAATCTAATAATGCATAACATCCAACAGATACACACATAACTAATAATCATACCAGTAGTACATATAATTAGTAAATAGAAAGCATACACCAAATAATAAAAGCTTTCTGATTAGATTATAAACTTCAATATGTAGAAAAATGTACTACTTAAACTCTAATTGTATTAACCACACATTCTAGCATGCATAATAATAGATATGACGAGGTAAATTTATATAGAATCTCTACCTATGCAATAACATCCTCATGTTGCTTATGAAAACCACTTGGTAGCAAACAATCCACTAAGTAGAATAAACAAATACAACTCGATAGAAAAGTATAAATGTAAATACCTTTATTAGTTGAGAAACCTGCCCTAACTACTTATGTTGCTCTCGCTTACTACCTCCGCAACATCTTTGTTTGACATATAAACCCGACTTACCTCCAAAGCCAACACCATCTAATGTGGTGTGATTAGAAACCACAAATGAGTAACCAAAAATGTAATAACTGCCAATCTTGAGGACCACCCTCAAACTAAACAACTTATCTTATTAAACAAAATAAGAGATATGAAAACTCAAATCATTTAACTTAACTCACTCTCACAATAAGGTTCCCAAAAATAAATAGTTGCATCCAAGCAACTCTTAACCAACACATGGCTCACATATAACCTATTCATAAACAATGTCTAGAGTACTCATTACTCACAAGGGTGGTTTTTTATACACAGTCACCAATCACTAATACCAAACAACACTCGATGTATTAGTGATCCGAAAACACATAATCAAGATGTCAATTTAATAGAGCTTTGAACACTTTTCTAGACACCAAGCAAGAAAAAATGGGGGAAATTTCTTTACAGCCAACCTGGCCACCACCTCACTATAGACCTTACCAACCACATTGCCAAGGATGGTGGCGAAGTGGGTGGTGAGGTACTAAAAATTACCATTTTTTTTCAAAATTGCTGAGTAATTTTCATAAATATCCACACCTTAAAAAAACCAAAAAACTCAAGTGATAGCATCGACGATTGAGCATGAACTCCACTTAGCATACATACTATAAAAACCAACCCTATGGTGTGTGCAAACATGCTCACATACAGAGTATTCCTAACTATGTGCATGTATGTATTACTAATCCTCAGTAATCAACCTTACATTAAGAGAGACAAATACACTAAATAAAATAAACAAACTCTGTATTTTGCACATGAAAAGACAACAACAACTCATAAACCTATAAAACTTACATTAAAAACCAAAAGGAAACTAGAACATAGGTATTAAGACTCCAACAACAACAGTCATAGACTGCCCAAGGAATCACAACTCTAAATATATCTAGCAACAAGCTAGTACCAAAGCTTAAGAGAAAATTTTAAAACTCCATTGTAATCTCCAGTAGACTATGAGCACAAAGAAATATCTGCAAGCATAACTCCTAAACCTATAAAACAAACACACTAAGGCTACTAGTTAGCATCAAAACAAAATAGGAAAGCTTTTAAAATTTCCTATATAATCCAAGAAAGGAAGAATTCAAAGCAAACCCTAAAATAATGGACAAAAAACAGTTTTGTACATTTTCAATTTAACACTACCTTGACAAATAAAACAGTAGAGGAAATCAGACAAATTCAAAATAAAAACTAGTCTAGAATATAGGCAACTAGGTAACGAGTCAAAAAATATGAAATCATATGAATCATATCACTAAACCAACCATACTAAACCAAAAAAAAAGTACACACCAGCAAGTCTATATAGTCAAGTTAGCAATTGTGTTCTCCAATCCTCTTTTTTCAAAAATTCCCTCCTTACTAACCTCATTCATCTCTTGCAAAGCTATGTTTGAACCCCCTTGAATACCTTTTAATACACTATATCCTCCACACATTATCTCATTATTTTTTCAGTCCTAACAGCTCCAACAATACTAGTACCTTTTCCCTTCCTCTTCTCACAATTACCACCAGATCCAAACATGAAGTCCTAAATATTTTCCTTCCCTAGTCCCACATCCTTTAAATGAGTTGAAACTTTCATATTTATATCTAACCTAAACCTTTCTCCATAGAAAGCATTCTTTCCTCCAAAAGTAATACTAACATCATCAACAGCCTCATAAAACCTACTTTGATGAGTTAGTTTGCCACAGTAGTAGCAAAACTTTGGAAGAATTTCATACAAATTCTACCCATATATACATAGATTGATAAGGAATCCAAGAGCCAAGAGTAAGAGTCTTGGAAATATCAAACCTAACACAAGCCCTAATCTACATTAAAGGACCATTAGATATAGAAAATTTATTTACCTTGATCACAAGGCCTATGAATCCTACAATTCTTCACATGATGGTTTCCACTCTCCAATCCATGGGAAGATCATGGACTTGGATCCAAATAAGAGTGGAATCAAATAAAAAATTGGAAAAATATATGCATTAGTCCAATTTTTGGATGACCATGACAATATTGTCAAAACTCTAGGGTGCCTTCTTAAGCACCAATTCTAGCTCATCAATATCTTCAAAGTACAAAATAAAGTGTTACAATTAACCTCTTTAATGTCCACCCCTCTAGTCGTCATCCAGCTCTTCCTATGAATTCGTAGAAGCACATCAACATTAATGAATTTCTATGAGAAAATTTGGGTAGCTATAGCCAAAGGAGAATCTCCTTACTCTTGTTTGATTAAATCCCCAACATCTAGCATGAGATCAAGCAAATTGACTCAATTTTGGATTTCTTCCATCTTGTAAGGCTCGGGAACAAGCATGTCAAAAGAACAAGAATAAAGAGAACATGAACACAATCAGTAAGCAAAGAAGCACGATGAGAAAGGAAAGAATGAAAGAGACAATAAGAAAAGCCCAAAACAGATGGTGAGGAAAAGGTAGGGCACAAATTACCCATACGAATTAAGAAAGGAAGTACCAAAGAGAGAAAATAAAGATCTCTTGGTTAAAATTGTGAAGATAAGGTAGATAAGTTATTATTTGACCTATAAAAAAATGTAACAAATAAAAATAAGGAAAATAATATAAAATAATATTTTTAACTTATAAAAAAATAACACATCAATAATATTAAACGAGATTTAATTGGGTATATTTAAATAGATATAATGTAACTTGAATGGTGTCCTACTGGATGACATTCAATGTGAAATAAATATTTGGGCATTTGTTTAAATAGTAAAACTATATAAACTGAATATAAGGATGAAATTTTGTATTGTAATTTTTAAGTGCCAATTCGTTACACATTATTAAAGATTATGATTGTATAATTTTTATACATTCATGTGTTTGACTATAAAGTGAGAGTATATTATACATAATAAAATTGTATTGTTATCTAAAAATTTAGTTACAGTTATGATTTAAGCCATATCGAACACTTTATTTAACTTGTCTATAATTTTAATTTTAAAATTATGTGTCTTAACATTTTATTTTATCTTAAATTAAAAATATTTTTTATTTTTAAAATGTAATAAAAATATAAATTAAATTTTAATTTTAATGAACTTAATAAATAAGAAAACTACACAAAATGAATTAAATACTATATTAATATATATTATTTTATTAAAATATTTATCTTTAATTTTATCTAACTGTATTTTATAAATTATCGCCAAGTACTATACAAAATAATTATAGTATAATTTAATACAGTTCATTTTAATACAATTATATTTAACCTATTTAATATGGTGCACCAAATATGAAAAAAATCAATAATAACCTTTCTTCACAAATAATCCTAATTTTTTAATAATATCAAAGATATCTTTCAACTTTAATAAATTTTAGATATAACAGTTATTTAATGATATTTTTGTAATATCTTTAAAATCGAAAGGTATCAAAGATAAAAATTTTATTTTTTTTTATTTTTAATATTATATAATCAATTTTATTAAATTAATAAAACAAAAATGATCATTTTTATTTTTTTAATAAAATAAAAATATAAAAACTAAAATAAATAAGTAATATATATTTATTCACTTGGGTTATAAATTAAGAAATTAAAACTAAAACACGTATAATAAATAAATTACAGTTATTTAAGCTTGTTTAATATTACGCTTTGTTCATTGAAATTCACTCGATATAATTGAGGTGATATTTTTATTATTATTATTTTCAAGGTATTATTTTATTTAATTTATCTTAATTTTTTTTTATTTTCTAAAAAGGTTAAAGATCACTTTTAATTAAATTTAATCGTGATTAAAAATAGAACTTTAAAACAAAAATTAATAATAAATTAAAAATTAAACTAATTTATAAAAGTTTAAAAACTTTGGTAATAAATTATAAAATATTAATTTTTATGGATTAATAACTTGCATAAATTATAAGTAATTTTTTAGTTATGTTACATTAGTAAAAATTCATTATTTATTGTCAAAAATATTATTTTTTCCGAGTCCGTTTAATTGATTTATTACTTTTCTAATCAATAAAGAGAGAGAAATTTTTATAATATATTAAATAATTAATTAATTTTAAAAAATTAATAGACATAGTAAGGAATATGATTTATTAATTTAAAAAAGTTAATAATATAAGATTATTTTTTATGATTATTTTTAATTTTTTATATATTTATTCACTTATTATAGAATTTATATCTTTAACTATAATAAACATAATAAATAAATAAATATATTTATTTTATAATTTTAAAAAAATATTTTAATAATTTTAAAAAATTGAAAAAATACGTTAATAGAAAAGTTAAAATAGTTATTAATTATAATTATCTTTGATAATAGATTTGAGTTTAATTCTATAGTCATTTGGAAATAAAAAAACTTTAAAAACATTCTTGATATTTTCCTGCCAAATATGTCCTAAAAATACTATTCTTATTTTTTTTTCTATAAATAAATGTTTAGAGACGTGAACGTGCACGCGCTAAGTTTTTCTTATTTCCACGGAATGGTGTACAAAAATTACATGAATTATTCCGAATCAATCCTTAAATCGTTTGGTTTAAAACAATTATTATTTGTTTTGTCTTGTTCTTATTTGTATGAGTTGATTTTAATCACTTGTTTGTTATTGAAAAAATAATAAATATATAAAAAGTAGGAATTGATTTCTTTAAAAAAAAAAAGAAAACCAAATCCAGCTACAAACGATCTTACTAAATCTTCGGATATCCGATAAGCCAGATGCAAAAGTGAACTCTCTGAATGCGTATGTAGGATATAATTTGAGCACCTTTACATAAAAGGTGGGATACCTTTTTGTCTTTTCTGCGAAGCCTCATCGTAACGTGATGATACCCAAATCCCAAGGGCAAACGCCTCAATCTTTTTCAAAGATAGGTAGGAGGTCAATCATCCATGAAATTTGTATTCGTAAATTTTATACTTATAAAATAATTTATAAATATATAAATTATTTATAACTAACAATAAATATATTTTCAAGATTAGTATAATGAAAAATAATATATTTTTAAATCATTCTTCAAAAATTTTAAAATCTTAAATAAATACAAAAATAAAACTTAATCATTCTATTACAATTATTAAATTTTTGAAAATATTATACTACCGATAAAATAATTAAAGATAGATTTTACTTAAAAAAATTTAAGACAAATGTATAATAAAAATTAATGATGAATTAATTAAAATATTTAATTAGTTAAGCGATACGAGAGTAATTAGGTTCTCTCAATGACTAAAAAGTATATTATGCTTGAATTGAATTAGGGTTCGCGATGGTGGAGGAACTAGATTGAAAAAAAAAAGATTCTAGTTGTAAGATACAAATCTTTCTTGGAATTGAGATCTCGTTCAAAGAAAAAATATCAAATATCTGAAGTTTTTTTATGTATATTATATAGATGATCCAAGTTGCAAGGACTTCGATTGGTAATTGTTAGATTGTCTTTCTCTAAGAAAGATAATCAACTTGAATTCAGGATAGCTATTCGAAATCTTAGTGAAAGACTAGATTTGTTATCTCATATTTGATTTTCGAGAAAAAATATCAATTGAAGTAGAAATTTTCTTCAAACAAAAAAGGTTGGGTCAACTATTCAGTTTAAAATTATTTAAGTTAATTAAGTATAAGTTTAAATTATTGATTTTTTTCCTTTTAATCATTCTATTACATTTTAGTCATTTTTTGAATAGTAAAATATTATTTTATTAATAAAAAATTTAAAAATAAATTTAATAGAAGTAAAATTGTTATTTTATTTTAACAATTTAAAATTGAATTTGAACAATATAATATTTTCTTTTATTTTTTTTTCAACTTATTTTATATTTTATGGAAATTTTTTTATTCTTTATGAACTTTTATATATCTTATTTTTCAATCTAAACACGATACTTATAGAAAATGTGATACATAAAAGTTCCTAAAAAATCCATAAAATATAAAATTTTAAAAAATAGTTGATAAAAAATAAAAAAAATATATTATATTGTTTAAATTTAGTTTTATATTTTTAAAATGAAATGACAATTTTACCTTATTAAATTCACTTTTAGAATTTTTTATTAATAAAATAATATTTTGCTAATTAAAAAATGACTAAAATATCCTAATTGGACAAGACTCTTGGGATACTTAATCCTTATTTCAATGTCTTCGATCAGATTATTAATTTAAACTCTTATTAATGCTATCTAAATTAGATGTAGATGATGTGTTTGAAACCTAATTCTCATATTTTAAATTTATTATGAAAAATAAATTATCAATAAATTAATCATAAATAAATTTTTAACAAATCTTGAATAAATAAATAATATCAATTTATTTAATAATAAAAATGTTCACCTAAATAATCTAAACAACATGACAACAAAGTTAAATACTTATTTTAATGATCAATCAGACATGTTTAAAATATATTCCATGATCAGTAGATTAAAATCAACAAATTCAAGAAATACAAAAAGAATATTTTGAAAATAAATTAATACAAATCATATTTCAATACCAACAATGGATGGATGATGTGTCATGCTTTAAAGTTATGATCTTCATCTTCAATTTTCAATAATATTTTCTTATTTTTTTTATCTAGAAAAATGTCTAAAATTACCTCTTATTTATTCTTGTTTAATCTAAATTGTGTATGAAAATATAACCTAAAAATTGAAAAATATAAAAATATAAAAACAAAACTATTTATTTTCGTATATATTAACCTAAAACCTTAACGTTTTATTTATAGGAAAAGTGCATGTACATAGGGCTTCGTGCTAATTTTATATTTGCGTATCACGACATAAGGTTTGATCACTTCGCATAAATTCAATCTAAAAAGATCTCGTCACAGCATATATTTCATGTCATGACACAGAAAAGTCAACGTGTCTAGTATTTTATTTCAAACGGTATGTACCGTAGCACATTAATTTCTTCGTCGTGACATACTTTGTTTTTTCTTGAATCGTATCTCGTAAACTATACAAAATGATTGGTTCTTGATATAAAGCTTACAAGGCTTAATCTTGTAAACTCTTATAAGGTAAAATAAGCATTCTAAGTGTTATTCATTGGGTATTGAAGCTAAAAAAATTAAAATATAACAAAATATATATGTTATGTCGAAACGAAAAATTTGTATAAATAATAATATAAATATAATATAATCAAATTTATTTATTATAATTAAATATAATCAAATCACGTGATATAATTAATTTTTAAATACTTATCGATAAATAATAAATTTAGCTCAATGTTTATTCCATTGTAAAAATTATGTTTTTATTAAATGAACGTGTATCCATAGTTAATTTATTATAATACATAGTTAATCTTTTATTAGTAAGTAATTTTAGAGTTATTTTAACTTGGTATCTTTTTAATTTAACATCGATAGGTTTCTTTGGTTTAATTCGCATTTAAAAAGATAATAAAAAAATATTTATTTAAAACAATAAAAAAAATAAAATGGTATGATTTAAGTCTGGGTTTTGAAACGGTCACAATGTAATCTGAACCTTTTTTACTTTTGGTCTCGATTTTTGTTTTTAATGAAAATAAGATATTAAAGGTTATAACTATAAGTTCGGATACTTTAATATAAAAATGGATATTTGTTTTAAGAAATTAAACGTATTTTTTTTAAAATAATCATTTTTAATAATTATAAGATTGAATATATTAAATTTTATAATAATAAGATTAATAATATATAATTATTAAAATACATTTAAAAAATTTTACATGTAGTTTCGATCACCCATTTTTAATGGGGTTTGGATGTCTTATGTCTACTTGACAGGAAGGGCATTCCCGACGTATAATTATGTCGAGAAAAATATTTTTAATATTAAAACATATCATATTTGGATAATTAAATAATTTTTTATTTTATTAAAAATATATATTAAATAAATAAAATATAAAAATTAATAGCAATAATTTAATATTTTAATTTTTTAAAATAAATATTAAAAAATAACAACCATGGTTAAATCGTATGTAATTGTAATTAGTCGAATTTATCTAAATTCAGTATAAAACTGTTATGATTATCCGCATCCAAACTTATATTTTGTTAATACTCCACATTTTAAAAGGTTTCGCACTATTTTTAAACATTATTTTTTTTCAATTTTTTTAAAAAATCTCAAATTATTTAATCAATCTAAATATATAAAATATAGTTTATTTAAATTAAAATAAGGAACATATAGAATTCATCTCAAGATTGATTCCAATTATTATAATCATACCTAATACTAGGGGTGTCCATGATCCGGTCTGGACCGATTTTTCCTAAAAAAAATCTAACCGGACCGAACCGTTCATATTACTAGAACCGGATCGGACCGGACCGTTTGAAACGGTTTTAAAAAATAAAAACCGGATCGGACTATTTGACTTATAAAACCGTTCGATCCGGTTTAGTTCCCAGTTTGGTTAGATTTTTTTACAATTTAATGAAAAATAATGTGAAATTTTTAATATATTATTAAACCGGTCCGGTTCGGTTTGAATGATTTAAAATTAATACAAACCGGGCCGAACCGTTTGATTAGTAAAACCGTTCGGTTTGGTACGGTCCGGTCCGGTTTTACGGTTTGGTCCGGTCCAATCCGGTTTTTGGACACCCCTACCTAAGACTAGAGGTGTCCATCATTCCGATTCGGTTTTGGAAAAAAAAATTAATCGGATTAGACCGTTTATATTACTTAGATCGGAATGGATCAGAACGTTTGAAACGGTTTTAATTAATACAAATCGGACCAGACTGTTTGATTTATAAAACCTTTCGGAACAGTTCGGTCCAGTTTGATTTCCGATTTAGTTCGGTTTTTGGACATCTTTAATGAGAAATAATGTAAAATTTTTAATATTTTTATTAAACTGGTCCTTTCCGTTTCGATCGGTTTAAACTGGACTGGACCGTTTGAAAACGGTTTTAATAAATACAAACCGAGTCAGACCGTTTGATTTGTAAAACCGTTCGGTCCGGTTTTACGGTTTGGTCCGATCCAGACCGGTTTATGGACACCCCTATCTAAGACTAACTAGACACTAAAACAAATAATTTTACGAAGATTGAAGTAGTTAATTATATTTAATTTTATTGTTTTTATTTATATAAAGATAAATGAACATATGAAAACATATGAATAGTGAAAATATATTCAAAATATTTGTTAAATTAAATGTTGGGATTGATCCGATTTACAGAGAGAGAAGTAAGAGAGTTTTATAGAATGTCTCGATCTCTTATGAGGTTCATGTATATATAACGCATTAGATGTATATGTGTCAAATACATAGGAGTACACGTCATAATGTGTCAGAAAGGTGCAAGAGTAAAAGAAAATACATTTAAATCTTGAGGTCGACCACACCATGGCTCGATCTAGAGGTTGACATTATAACACCAAAGCTCATATGCGTAGGTAGACCAATACTACTGGCGTCGTTATGGGTGTGGGCACAGGCAGGTCCTCTTAGGCTAAATCGTCTGGTGGCTCGAGCTATTTAGTTAGATCGGGCTCCGGGTCAATCCATATGTTTAAACATCTAGTCCCCTTACTCTTTCAGCTCGAGTCCTCAACAAGGGTGGAAAAGTAACAACCAGACAGTAGATCTGAATAGTTCAACTCCCCATAATAAATGCTTATTAGTTAATTGGAAAGATAAATATGCATCTCTATATAAGAAGGGGCCTAGGCTTCTCTTTGTTTCATAGTTTCCTACATTTTAGACAAAAATTGGAAGAAAAAAGAGTTATATCATCTCAACTCAAGCCAAACAAGTTCTCAACTCGGTGGGAAGAAAATCAGTATGACATACAGCTTATTTTCTCTGGTTTTAAGGGAAAACTCCTCGAGTCTTACAGCTTTCTACTTTCTTTTTAGGTCGGTTTAAAGAATTACTTCCCCCTTTTACTTTCAAACTCGACCCTAGGAAATTTCTATTTCTCATACCTTACCAGTTTTATGTTTCATGATATTTTCTAGAGACCATGCATAGAGAGTGCACTTCAGGTTCGTCCTCCTAGGAGAGCCCACAATAACCCACTTTCTAAGACCAGTCAAAAAATGATGTCCTAGAGTCTACTAATGAGATAAGCACCTCGATCGAAGGGGAGCTATCTAAGCCTCGTCCTTCTACCTCTATGCCTCGTCCACATGTAATGCATAAAATTAGGTTAAACATACCCCATACCCAAATATCCATCCCAATGTCATAGAGAAAAAAGATGAGGAAGAAAGGAACCAGTGAGCCCACAAGTCATACCAAAGGTTGGGTAACTAAGGTTAAGACTAGTAGGATATCTCCTCAGGACAAGGAAAGGATAAGAAGAACATACAAAATTCCCTCTTCCATTTAGATAATGATCTATGGGCTATGCGTTCTTGACAGCGACCCACCTCCAGTTGGATGGATTGCGTTCCACGAGAAGGCTTTGTGGCTAGGGGTTAGATTTCCTTTATACCCTTTTATAAGGAAATTTTTGGCAAGGAATCAGCTTGCATCAAGCCAATTGATGCCGAATGGGTGGAGTAACCTACTTTACCTCACACTAATATATAGATAGCTCAGGGTCAAGCTGGAGATGTCTGAGTTCAATAAGGCATATGTTCTTAACCTGAGTCCTACAAACACGATGAGGGTCTACATATATATGAAACAAGACCAAGGCATAAATGTGATCCTTCTCGAGAACGAGAAGAACTTGAAAGAGTATATCTTTTATGTATCTGATCGGTAAGAGACCTTAGACAGTGATGCCAAACATATAAGAAGTACCTAGGCTGACACCAAGGTAGTGATAAAGAATATGGGCTCTTTTATCAACCTTGAGCCATAAGGCCAAGCAATGATTGGCTGATATCCAAAAATATATGCCACGAGAAGACTCCATGAAGGAAACTACTAAACACCTAGTGCTTTATTGCGTGTGGATTAATGAGGTGGGGCTCAGTGAAGCCCCTTTATAAGATCATTCATAAACCTCGGGCACCTTCCAAGTGCTTGACCCCTCCCATAGACTATAGGGAGAGGTTCAAGGTGGTCCTTGATGATGGTGAACTGGCCTTGAGACCACAAATATTTTCTTTTATTTATCCCGCACTTGTAAAACTAACACCCTTTTTTCTATCTTTGTAGATAGCATAGAGTTCAATGCTTCTGATCTGTTGGCACTACTTCAGAGTTGGCTCACTAAATAGGGTGCAGGCTCTCAAGTAGCTACACCTAATTCCCAAAGGATAAACTCCTCCAAAGGGAAGAAGATAAGCAAGTCTTTTGGGCAAAAGGCCACCCCAACCCTATCCAAAAGGAAGAAGAATGTGACTATTGATGAGTCCATACTCAAGCGTATGCCATTGAATATCATCGAGCTCTCATCAGCATCCCCGGGTCAATAGACCTCACCACCTCACCACCCATAAGCTCGGATCAACAAGCACCTACCTCCCCTATAAAGGAATCGAGGAAGGGGAAGGGTGTAATCGATGACCTCATTATAGACATGGAAGGAGTGGCCATGTATAGGGGTATGTCACCAAAGAGGTTGGAACACTACATAGACCAACTCACTTACAGAATACACGAGAGACAGCTTGATGGCATGTACAAGGATGTGGACTTTGGGGTCATGCTTAGTTGCTTTTGTACCAGGAAAGTATTAATCTGACGTTGTTTCTAATTGAGCCTCGTGATCTTTTTTTAATATTTTAATGACCTCACGTCATTTGTATTGATTTCAGGCCCATCTCCTTCATAGATTGATCAAGGTTCAAGGTTTAGAGAGTCTGAAGTATGAGCTCGCGATGGAAAAAGAGACCATGCTTTAACTCATGCCAAATATGTTGTGCTATTATCCAAGGCCAAGAAGTGGGAAGGCGAGGCTATCGACAAGGAAGAGAAGTTGTCCAAGGAAAAAGACAATCTGAATGATAATGTGAGGCACTTTGAGGAGCTCGGAGAGGCTCAGAGGAAGGTCGAGGTTGATTTAGAAGCCTATAGGTGTGAGCTAGCAGATGCCAAAGATAAATGTTCCCATGATCAAGAAAAGGCAAAGTGCGAGCTTAACACGATGACCAAACAACTCTCATTAAGCATTAAGATAGGGTATAACCTAGCTATAAACTCCTTCAAGGATGAGGCCATGAAGAGGGGCCTGGGGAAATACTACTTAAAATCCTGAATATCCCGGTCATCCCTTAGTATTCACCCACTCAAACCCAAGATGAGGATGAGGAACATGACTCGAACCTTGGTGCGAATGGTGATGGGCCTAGAGTGGGAGATGAAGAAGGTGGAATTGGGGACCTTTAATACTGGCACTGGTTCTTGAGGCTCCTAACTAAGTAGCCCCATGGTCTTATATTCCAAACCCATCTTTTATGCCTCTTCAACATGCAGAGTGTCACCAAGTATGCAAATTTTCATTATTGGGTGAGGAATGTATGAAAATTCAACAGAACCTATTATTTTTTTATAAAGTTTGACGCCATTCTTAATTATGTGATTGCGAGCTTGCACTTATAAGCCATTATTATTAATGAGAAACAATTGATTTTGTGAATAACTTGTATTGCAAGTATAATTGTGCCTTAATAGCATTTATAGTATTTATTTATGATGTTGACCCACCTCCTTACTTTTAAGGACACGTGTCATTAAATTTGTCCCAATATGATTCCCTATAAAATGGGGTTAGAGATACTATAAAATTCATACATCCTCATTCGTTTAAAGCAGTTGACCATTTTTTCTCCATCTTTCCTGCTCAAACCTTATAGATTTTGACCAGGAAAATAGATATTCAGCTTGAGCTTCAAAACTAAAGAATGGTAGGCTCAAGATCGTGGTAGAGAAATTAAAAAATCGAGCTATCTAGGCTCAAGGATAAGCTCTCTCTTTATAAAGAGAACAAGTGTGAGCTCGCCTCTTATAAGGAGCATCTATCCTAAACTCAAGCTCGAGAGAGAAGGACCATGACTAAAATGGTTATTCTTGTTGAGATAGAGCCCCATTGGGAAAACCTCTATATGAAGCGATCTGAGGGGGTATTCCTCAAGGTGATGAGTGTTGCAAAAAATTTAGAACATTCCATACTTAACTGAATCCTAACCCCTATCGAAACAAGGGTCAATATCTACAAGAAATTTGTTAAGATTCATGTCGAGTTTTTGCCATTAGTGGAAGAGGAAAATGAACCTGGCACTAATCGCACGTCCAAATTTCTAAGGAACTTTTAACATTTTTGAACGATAGATTCTATATTAATGAATTTCAAAAGCTTGGTTAGCTTAAATAATAAAAAAATTATTTTTAATATAATGCATCTATGACGCTAGATCAATGTATTTTATATTTCAAAGGATGACTTTTAGGTTTCGGTCAATGAAATGGACCTGGGAAACTAATAGAGCGTGATTTACTCAATCTATAACCGAACATTATATGTTGGGATAGAGAATTCTACCTGGTCTATCACCAAGGTGATCAACTCTCTTTCAAGTGTCAGAGCGTTCTACCTAGTTCTTTACTGAGGTGATTAACTCGTGACATGTTATATTGGGGAGAGTGTTCTACCTATTCTATGGTTGAGGTGATAAACTCTATCTTAAGTGTCAAAGCATTCTACTTGGTTCTCTATGTCAGAGTGCTCAACCAAGTTCCTAATAGAGGTGATCAAATCATGACATTCAATATTGGAAGAAAGCATTCTACTTGGTCTATGACCAAGGTGATAAACTCTTTGTTAACTATAAAAGCTTTCTACCTCATTCTTTGATTGAGGTGATTAACTTTGTGTCAAAGCACTCTACCTGGTTCCTCACCAAGGTCATTAACTCGTGACATGAAATATTAGGGGAGAGCATTCTACTTGGTCTATGATCAAGGTGATCAACTTTATGTCAAAGCGCTCTATCTTGCTCTTAACTGAGGTGATTAATTCGTGACATGCAATATTAGGGAAATAATTCTATCTAGTCTATGACTATGGTGATCAACTTTCTCTTAAGTGTCAGAGCATTCTAATTGGTTCTTTAACCGAATTGATCAATTCTATGTGAAAGTGCTCTACTTCGTTCTTGACTGAGGTGATCAACCCATAACATCTAATATTTAGGGAAAGTCATTGCTTGTAAAAATTCATCTTATATATATATAGGAATGATACACGAAGATGGTAAATCATAGTACATTAGAAGTGATACTTTGTCAAGTGTCAAGCATTCCAACTTGTGCTACCCTCATCTCCTTCAATGTTTCTCAATAAGTAGGCCCCTTCTAGTGTTATCTTGACTATTTGGTTTGAGCCCTTTCAATTTGCACCGAACTTTCTATCCAATCATTCCTTCTTACTAGGGAAGACCCTTCTGAGAATCCAATCACTAATGGAAAAAGTTTTGAAATGCACGACCTTGTTGTAATGATTTGTTACTCTCATTTTTTTACTTTATTATCCTTCTCAATGCTTCATCCCTTTTTTTTTCTTCGAGGGTCAGTTCAATTTCTCTACTTGTGGTGTTATGATCCTTTTGTTAGAGCTGATCTCATAGTAGGCACTATGATTTCAGTTGGTTTCACAACTTCAATCCCATACACTAGCGAGAAAGGTATCTCATTAGTGCTCCATCGGGGAATAGTCCTAATAGCTCATATTGCCCTAGGTATCTCTTCAACCCATCTTCCTTTTTTACCCTCCAACCTTTTCTTTAATAGGTTGATTACCAACTTGTTAGAAGAATGCCTAATTGATAGCACATCTTGATATTGTACTTGATGGCAAACTCTTTGATGTTACTGCCTATAAATTGTCATCCATTATCTGTAACAAGCTCATTCGGTAGGTTGAAGCAACAAATTATGGATTTATAGATAAAATGAATCACTTCCTCTTCCCATATTCTTCCCAGAGGCTCCACCTCAAGCCACTTGGAAAAGTAATTTGTGGCGACCAATAAAAACTTATTTTGATCCCTTACTTAGGGTAGGGGTCCTACTATATCAAGCCTTAATTTGTAGAAAGGATATGGTCTAACCACCTCTGTTATAGTGGTTGGTAGTGTATGTGATAATAAGGCAAATCTTTGACATTTATCGCACGCCTAGGTGTACCTTGTGCAATCTACTAGTTTATTGGGCCAATAGTACCCTTGTCTCATAATTCACTAGGATAGCCTTTTTCCATCTAAATAAGAGTTGCACTCTTCCTCATGGGCTTCAAACATAATTATTTTAGACCCCTCACTAGCTATGCACAAGAGCCAGGGTCCAAGAGTAATCTTTTTGTACAATTTATTATTTTCAATCATGTATCGACCTATCTTACCCTTGATTTTCTTCATAAGCTTCTCGTCCTATGGTAGGAGTGAACCATGGGCTAGTGGCAGTATCTACACTCTTAACTATTTTTTGGACCTCCTTCAGAATGGCCTCTATCAAGATTGTTACTCATACCACCTGAGTGCAGTTTAACTCATGTATGGAGGCTAATGTGGCAAAAGTATCAGCATGACCATACTTATTCTTAGCTATTTGCTTGATATCAAAGTTGAAAAATTTTGAGCACTCCTTTCTTAATCACTCCAAATATCTCCTCATTTTGCTATCTTTAGCCTCAAACATATCTAACCATTGGTTGACAACTAATCGTGTGTCACTATGAAAGGTGATATTGTTCACTCCGAGCTCCTTTGCCATTATGGCTCCAAATATAGCTACCTTATACTTTGTGACGTTATTAGTTACTTGAAAATCCATCCTAATAGCATACTCAAAAAAATTTCATTATGATCAACTGTGACCACCCCCAGACCAACACCATTCAAGTTATGCGCGTTGTCTAGAAATACCTTCCAAGTTGGATTCTCTCCTTGATCCATGCCACATCCTCTTTTATCTCATCACTGGTAACTAGGGATGGTCATTTTAACCGTGAATAATTGAAACTGTGGTTATCCATAAAAATCCAACATTTTTTTCCTGAAAATAATCATAATCGTAAAGGCGTGGGTGGGGTGATAATGGTTATTGTAATACCGAAACTACCATTAACCGAAATCAAACATATATATATATATATAATTATATATAAAAATATAATTTTAATATTAAAATACACAATACTTTGTATAATTAAATTATTTTTTTTATTTTACTTAAAAACATGTGCTAAATAGTTAAAAAATGAAAATTAGTGTTAATATTTTAAATAATGTAGTAAAGTAAGAATTAAATTTACATTTAATTTTTTAAACTAAATATATTTTTTAATAAATGTTAAAAAAATAAGAAATTTGGTTAAACTGTGGGGAAACTACTATCGGTTTATAACTGATGGTTATTAACTGAATGTACCCAAAATTGGTGCGGGGTGGTTATGGTTATTAGTACAACCGTCCATGTCTTTCCTTGTGCCCATTCATACTGGTAAACTCTAGTGATTCATTGAACTCAATGATAATCTTTGCCATAACTTGTCCCTTAATGGAGGTTCTAGACATATACTTGATATAGTACTCTCCCAACTCTCTAGCAATTTGTACCAATCTCCCTACGACCTCTTGCTTGGTCAATACATTCTTAAGTGGATTCGAGGTAAGTACTACCACTATATGCAAGGAAAAATAATGTCTAAGCTTTTGTGCCATCATTTTCAGGGCGAAGACTAACTTGTCAATCATTGGGTACCTATTTTGGGCATTTGTGAGGATTTGGTTGATGTAGTAGACAAGGTGTTGAACCTTGTTTCTTTCAGCTAGGAGTACAATATTACAAGTTTGGAGGGTAACGACCAAATACAAATAAAGTGTTTCTCTTGGAAGAGAGATGACTAGAAGATGAGGTTTGCTCAAGTACCATTTAATTCCTTGAAAAGATTTGTTGCAATCCTCATTCCAAAATACTGATATGTTTTTCCTCAGCATTTTGAAGAATGGAAAACACTTATCTGTGCATTTGGAAATGATTCTATTTAGTGCCACTATTCTTCCATTCAATTGTTGAATCCCCTTCAGACTGGTATGAGGCTTCATATTGACTAAGGCTTGTATCTTGTCTGAGTTGTCCTCAATTTCTCTGGTAGATATAAGATACCTTAAGAATTTCCCTAAAGTAGCACCAAAACACATTTTTAGGGTTAAGTCTTATATTATACCTTCAGATTATGAAAAATATTTCCTTTAAGTATTTGACGTGGTTTACTGGTTATGTTGACTGTACCACCATGTCGTTTACATATGCCTCTAGATTTCTTTCCAACTGGTCTACAAACATCTTATTGAGGAGGCATTGATACGTTGCCCCTATATTCTTCAGTTTAAAGGGAATTCTAGTATAACAAAAGGTACCTTCCTCGGTGATGAAAAATTCTTTCCTCTCGTCCTCTAGATGCATTTGATATGACGGTAACCAGAATATGCATCCTGGAAACACATCAAGCAAAATCTGGTAGTGGCATCAATCAACTGATCAATACTTGGGAAGGAAAACAATATTTTAGACATGCATCATTTAAGTCTATAAAGGCTACACACATATAGGGTAATCCACAAGCCTTTTTTACCAGCACCATATTTGACAACCAAGTGAGTTAGTTCACTTCTCTAATAATCTCCATCTTTTTAAGAGTGGTAACCTAAATTTTAGTCACCTCATTCCTTTCTCTATGGAAATTCCTCTTTCTTTGCTTGATAGGTCTAGGTTTTGCATCGACAATCAACCTATGGGTTATGATCTCTGGGTCAATCCTAGGCATGTCTGTAGGCATCTATACAAAGATGTCAGAATTCACTTTTAGGAATCGAAATAGTTTCGATCTAACCTCTGTTGTCAAGTCTGTGCTTAACTTTAGAGAATGGTCCTCCTCCTTGCCTCCAATTGGTAGATCTCAATCCTCATTTGGGTTGACATACTCAGCTAGACATCTACCTTATCGCCTTCTTTAAAAAGGCCCATGTTATGGTTGCTACTTGGGAGTGGCCTCTTTTAGAGTGTCATTATAACAACCTCTAGATTTTTCCTGGTCTCCCTTTATGAAAATAAAGTTTAATTACAAGGCCAGGACTTAAACTACACTTCAACATAATGCCACAAAGTTATTTACTTACAAGTCGCTACTTTTATTCAGAGCCTCCATGAGAAAAGTGTTCGAATCTGAAACAACATTTCGATAAACTCGAGTCACACGAGTAATTGAACCTGTTCAACTAGCACCTAAAATGTTAGCACAATATTAACACAAGTGCAAAATTTGTCTTAGAGTAGATTCAATAATGAATAACTCTAATTAGAAGATTCAAGAATATATCAATTAATTTTAAATCACCTAGCAACCTTAGAATAAGCAAATTAAGATCAAGTTCAATAAAGATGACTTCTTTAAAGTTAAATAATCAAATCAAATAACAATGATCACATACAAAATTATTTGATCCAAACATCCAAAAACTTAATCAATAAAAAGTTATATGAACATGAAATCATAGTATCATAAAATAAATATATTTATTAATCAATCAAACACAACCACTAATGTTTAAGAATTAATTAAAGAAAAAAATCTAAACAAATATTATCTTGCTTTTCAAAATATTTTGAGAGAGAGAGTACAAAAACAATTAGAAAATTATAATGAATGTGGTTAAAGAAACCAAGAGGTATTAGGTTGTTTAAATAGAAACAAATGAAGCCATAATGTTAGATTAAAGATCACTTACAATTATGTCCATTAAAAAATTCATAGAGTAGTAAATAATAGGGATAATACGATAATTGAAATGTTTGGCTCAATAAAAAATTACATTAAATTTGAAGCCCTTGTTGCTCGATCGATTGAGCCAAAGAGATTGATCAATTTTCGATCGATCCAGAGAACAATTAAAAAATGATCGATTAATCCATGTTATAAAAAATAAAAACTTGAGACCAAGTAGATCGAATGTGATCGATTCTCGATAGATCCAATCCTCGATCCATGGAACCCTAAACTTCAATCGATCTATCCCAATTTTAAAATCAACCGGCAAGGACTTAGATTATAATACATTGATACTCAATCAATCTACCTCCATAATCGATCTAGATATTACTCAATCGATCAAGTAACACTACTACAAAAATAGGCATTAAAGTCATTTTTTAACCGACTTTAAACAAATTTAAAGTCGGTTCAGCTTAGTGACTTAAAATGTAAAGTCGGTTCACGTGGTGAACTAACTTTACCCGTACATTTTATGATTTTTTTATTTTTATTCTCATTTTTCGTATTATTCAATATATTTATAGCATTAAAAAACTAAAATATAAATAATAATAATACAAATAATTAAAAATTTAAATATATTTAATTACTCGATAATTAAATTTATTACAAAAACAAATAATGTATATATAATACATATAGTTAACTTAAATTACAAATAAAATAATGTCGTCAAAGTGTAATTGGATGCGATCGAGTAAGCTTGGTTGGCTTAGAATCTTGATTGGCCTTCACAAGCATTATGACAAGAAAACTAGACAAAAAAATAACAGTTTATATTCCCCTACATATATGAGCACGTAAAACATCCATCAAACAAGGCCTAAACTTTGCATATACGAATGAAGAAATTAAATCATTATAAATATTACCATCAAAAAGAGATTATCACGCATTAAATACATGCCTGACGAACCATATTAGCACTTTATATTAATCATTTGTCTATAACATGAAAGAACTGAATCTCACTAAGTATTTTTAATGCTATAACGAACTCTAACATGAAATCAAGTGTAACTCCGATTCTTGGTTTCATAGGCGAAGTGTTGGTGCGCCTAAACATATGGAACATGTTCATGGCCACCAAAACTCATACAAACCAAGAAACAAATAAGAGTTACGTACACCTGATTTGTCCATTTAGAGCTCATTATAGCATTAAAAATACTAGCAGAGATTCCAGATAAATTCATATTTATAAACAAATGATTAATAAAGTGCTAATACGAAGTTCGTAAGAAAGTAGGAAAGAGAGATGAGATGTAGTTTGGTCCAAAATTAGGTCTATAAAACAATGCATTCCCTAAATACATGAAAGCATATAATCATCCATCAAATAAGTGATTTCAGACATAGGAATAGATAGAGAAATTAAATCATTAAAAAATTTGCTGTTATGTTGTCAAATGCTATTCAAGATCATCAGAATCTTCTCCTGATTCTTCTTGTTATGATATAATTTGAACCATATGTTCTGCCCATTTCTCTCGTAAATCATCAAAAATTTGCTGGTCGTAACTCGTCTTGTTCCAACCAAAGACCTACATGTATTTAAAATCAAAATAAGAATATAATTGCATTTATTTACAAAAACAAACTCAAATATGTTCAAAACTTTTATGTATATGAGTGAAAGATATTACTACATCATCAATTGGAATTTTGATATTTTGATGATTTCGCTCATAAACTTCATGACATAATAACCACACATGACTCCATTATTTTGTTGTATTTTGTTGTGGAACCTACAAAAACAAGTGTACATGTGATTTCATATTCGAACATCTTTATTATTTAATTGTAAAATTAATAAAATTATTAATATTGACTTGTACATACCATAACTTTTGTCCATATAAGCTTATGAAATTTTTTAAGCTGCAAAATTCTACTTAATAAAATATAATTATTTATTATAAATAAATTTATCCACGCACAGTAAATATATATAATCCATCAAACCCACAACATTTCAGATATTATTTCCACATAAAATAAGTCAAACATAATAACAAGCAAAATAAAAAACATACCGAAATCAAAAATTTATACAACATATATATATATAACAAACTGAATAATAAGCTGCAAAATTATACTTAATAAAATATAATTATTTATAATATATAAATAAATTTATCCACGCATAGTAAATATATATAATCTGTCAAACCCACAACATTTCAGATATTATTTTCACATAAAATAAGTCAAACATAATAACAAACAAAATAAAAAACATACTTAAATCAAAAATTTATACAGAAAATAGGTATAATATTTTTTTAATATTTCGCTCAAAAAAATAATAGATCTGAAAGATAATGAGAAGAGAAATATAACTTACAAAACGATGTTGCAAATGCTGGTCGGAGGTGACCGAAAATTTAGAAAGAAGGTGGCGCACGCAGTGTAGATTTTGAGAGAATATGGAGGATAGAGGGGAAGAAAATGGGTTTTGCGTAAAAAAATGACCCGAATTTGGATATATTAGGTGTATAGCGTCGGTTCTTCACGTGAACCGATGCTATCTACGTGGGTAGCATCGGTTCCCCACATCAATCGACGCTATCTACGTGAGTAGCGTCGGTTTGCCACATCAACCGACGCTCTCCACGCAATTTAAAATTATTTTTTTGTCCATTATTATTTTATTTAGACAATGTATAGAAATACAAAAAAATAATTACTTTAGAATAATGCTTAATTAAAATATATACACAATTAAATAAAGATATATTATAGGTACATATATAAATTTAAATATCCAAACAAATAAACAAAATTATATAATTTTTAAAACTAATTGTCTAAAAAAAGGAAAAATGATATTATTTTTATCAAACTTAAATTTTAAAGAGTCAAATAAAATAATAATTAATTTTAATTGTATTTAATTTAAAAAATAGGACGTAGCGTCGGTTGACGTGTAGAACCGACGCTATCCACGTGGGTAGCATCGGTTTGCCACGTCAACCGACGCTACGTCCAACGTGGATAGCATCGGTTCTACACCGAACCGACTTTAAATTCATTATAAGTTGGTTTTTTTTCAAAAACCGACTTTACACAACGACTTAAATACCCCATTTTGTAGTAGTGTGACATTTATTCTAAATGTTCCAATGTATCTAATATGAAATCTAACCTGCAAAAGAATAAAATTATACCAAAATATGTTTATTTGAAGCTCGGTAGTTTCTTTGGCTTGATTAGTAATATAAAAAAATGAGATTAGAAACTAAATTACATTTAATTATTTTGTTCACGAATATCATCAACATTCATCAACCTTACAATTTCTCCCTTTGGCATATTCATGTGATAAAACCTCTCTTTCACTACATCACGCTAATGGGAAAAACAAATTTTTACATAGTGAATTATGATCTAGTGAAATCATCGTTGCTTGAATCTTGACAACTCAAATGTACATTGAAAAATGAAAACACAAATAGACACACAACTTGTCTTGAAAAAATCATTGTTTATTAGTTCAGTATATATAATAATAGAATAGTGAAGAAACAAACATAAGAAGTGAGTCATAATAGATAGAATATTTAAATATTAAGTTTACTCCTCCTATGTGACATATTCAATAGACTTGAACACTCAATATTTTCTCCCCTATGTGCAATCTCTCTCATTAAACAATATTTTTCCCATTGGGTGTTATCCCACTATGTGCATTATCTCTCCCCATTTTTTTCATACAAATATGTAATATAACATTAAAACTTAGAATCAATGTGACCAAGAATAAGATGTATGCAATGAAATAACTCACCCTAAGTTCTATGACTCCTTAAAATAAAATATAAGAAAACAAAAATTTATAAAATCTTATTTATATGAAACAAATTTTGGTATTGAGGGTAGTAGATTTATTTAAACAAGACAAGAACATAACACTCAATTGAGAAATTAATCTTGTTTAAATTTTAACTATCCATTGAGAGCATAAGTATATGGACAAGACACATAGACATACTAACATATACAATGACATATCAACAATCATTCAAAATAAGATACATGTTTAAACTATAGTAGTATATAAATTTATTCATTTATACTCAATCATGAAAGATCCAAAGGAAAAAGTATCACCTATTATGAAAAATTACAATTGAATCCTTAATTTTTACCAAAAACAAATATTTACCAAGAGAGAACTTAGAATATTTTTATTCTTCCTTTTTTTAATATATATATATATATATATATATATATATATATATATATATATATATATATATATAGGAATTGGCTATTTATTTAATTTTGTAAAATTAACTTTTGACTCTTTCTTTTTATGCTTGCTAAGTTTTTTTTGTTCATTTTCCTTTTCTTTAAGGAATTATACATGAGCCAAAATATAATATGATGATTTTCACACTAGTTATGAGATAGCCTTCTCCATTCACTGTGGTAGCTGCACACATCATAGTAGGTAACCCTCTTAAACAAGGTGTCTTTCTAGAGTAAAATTTTAGAATGTCAAAAACATAGCTCAAATATAGTTTTCTAGTCAAGATTAGCTCAAGTCTTGAAATCTTACAAAATCAATCATAAAATTCAAGCATGATGTATGTATGAGTTCAGTGAGTGTGTGAGTAAGTTCTTGTTAACATCAATCAATCAAAATAAGTCAAGTTTGTAAGGTAAAGTAGTATGTAGAGTCTATTTCATTGTTAAAACAAATCTACTCCTCTTGTTTTTTTTTGTTAAGACTAAAGAAACATCAGTAAAAATAAAAGATAAATAGCAAAAAATAGATCTAATAAAAAATATAACTTAGGTTTAATGAAGTGCTCAAACAAAGGTACCTAGGTGAACATTAATGGACAGTCAAATAATCAGAAAGAGACAATATTTTCTAACCCAAACTTTCTTGAATCTTGATTTCTTTATTTCTTTGGGTTGGAATTCACTACCTTAGTCTTCATAGGTATATTCTTGGACTTACCTTTAGATTTTACATTCATCCTAAAGGAAGATGAAATATGCATGATAGGAAGATGATAATTAGTTCTAGAATTAAATATACTGAATTTTACTTGTCTTTCTAAACTTATAACTCCATACGTCCTAGTAGAATTTTTAACATGTTACCATAATTTTCATTCATCCTAGAATATGATGCAACATGCATATATGGATGATGGTTAAGAGTCCTACTATGTGAAACATGGAGAATTATTAAATTTATGAGCATTCATCAAAAATATACATTTCGATCTAATATGACCTTTCCTATCACAATGATGACTGACAGGTACAAACTTAACATTTTTTTAATTATAGGTGCAATGATCCTTTGTGCATAAACAATAACTATAGGAGTAGAGTTAGAAGGCCTTACAGGTGAGAAGTGTATGTATAGCATGTAAAGAAAGGTTGGAGGATTTTACAAACTGAGTTGTATTTGAAGATAATGGCGTAGAGTGCTCATCTACATATCCTGGCACTTTCTTATCTCAAAAATATTTCCCATAGTTGAAAACTTTGTTTAGATTTTAAGCTCCAATTTATAGACTTTCCATGGCTTCCTTTGATTTTTTAAGTTACTACACAAGATTCTTGTTTTTCTATTTAAGATCAACAAGACTTAAATTCAAATTATGAGCAAGTTCAGGCAATTTAATTTTTTTCTTTTCTATAAATGAAGCATTTAATTCATAGGATTTAGGTTTATCATTTAATTTGGCTACTTCTACTAACAACCTATCATTTTTCCTTTTTAGAGACTACTAAATCTATAAATAGTTTACCAAGACTATTATCATTAAATTTATTTAGCAAAAATTCAAAATCACTTTTCTCATAATCTGAATCAATGTCAAACTTACTGAAATGTCTACTATTAGTTGCAATAAATGCTAAATAGTTAGTGCCACTATTATTTAATTCATGAGGATTTTCATTGTCACTTTTTGAATTACTAAGTGTAGAATTGAAAACTCTTCTAATTTTTTTTATTAGCACACTCAACTGCAAAGTAACTAATACTGTTGCATTCAAAACATTTAGGTATAGTGGATTTATGTTTCTTACCTTTTGAACTCATAGGTTTGATTTCTCTTGGATTTTGATCTATAGCAAGGTCCTAGGCAAGCATTAAGTATATCTAGTGACCTACTTGAAACCAATTGAAAGTATTTTAGTTACGAATTTAATTAAACTAGATGGGGTGAATAATTAGTTAAGAGAACTATATATACCAAATTAAAATTTCACAAGTAGGCAGACATGCAATCATGTGCAATAAATATAAAACATAAATAAATAAAACTTGATACATGATATTTTAGGTAAAACAACCTAGGCCACTCGTAGGATCTAAAAGAAAAACCATAAGTTCATCAAACCACCTAACTATCCACTATGAAAATAAGATTCAATTACAAGACTAAGACTTAAACTACCCTCCAAGATAATGCTCCTAAATTAATCTTATAAGCCCCTACTTTCCTTCAAAGCCTTCATAAGAAAGGCGTTCAAATCTGGACCAACATTCTGATAAACTCGAGTCATATGAGCAATCGACCTGTTCAACTAGCACCTGAAATGTTAGCACAATAACCCAAGTGCAAAGTTTATCCTAGAATAGATGTGATAATGAATAATCCTAATTAGAAGATTCAAGAATATATTAGTTAATTTTAAATCATTTAGAAACCCTAAAATAAGTAGATTAAGCATAGATTCAATAAATATAACTTTTTTAAAGTTAAATAATCAAATCAAATTATTATGATCACACACAAAATTATTTAATCCAAACATCCAATAACCTAATCAAGAAGAAGATATATGAATATGAAATTATGAAATCACAACATCATAAAATAAGTAGGTTTATTAATCGTTCAAATACAACCATCAATGTTTGATAGATTAATTATGGAAAGAAATCTTAACAAATATGATCTTTTTTTTTTTTGCAAAATGTTTTAAGAGAAAGAGCATGAAAACAATTAGAAAATATAATTAATTTGGTTAAAGAAAATAAGAGACATTAGGTTGTTTAAATAGAAAATATTGAAGCCCTAATGCTAGATTAAAGTTTAATCACAATTCTGTCCATTAAAGAATCCATAGAGCGATAAATAATATGGTAATTAGAATGTTTGGCTTGAGTAAACAATTATGTTAAAGTTAAATCCTTCGTCACTTGATCGATAGAAGCCCTTTTCAATCGATCCAAGCAACGATTAAAAAATGATCGATTGATCTAAACTAATCTCGATCAATCCAGGCTATAAAAAAATTAAAACCAGAGACCCGGTAGATCGAATGTGATCGATCCATTCCTCGATCACTTGAACCCAAAACTTTGATCAATCTACCCCAATTTTAAAATCAATCCAAGAGGACTTATATAATAGTAATCTATACTCGATCGATCTATCTCCTTAATTGATCCAAATATTACTCGATTGATCGAGTAACCTATATACTAAATATTCCTATGTGTTTAATATGAAATCTATCATGCATAAGAATAAAAGTATACCTGAAATATATTTCTTTGAAGTTCAGTAGTTTCTTCAGTTTAAATAGTGATCTTGGAAAGCAAGCCTAGAAACTAAATTTATTTCTTCATGAATATCGCGAACACTCATATACCTTACAAAACACATATTTATATTTACTCACAAAAAGTTTATAGAAAAATGGTAAAAAGGAAAATAAAAAATTTTGCAACAAAAGAAAACATAAAAAAGATAAATTAGAAAAACAAAACTTTCAAAAATAAATAACTAGAAAATTAGAAAAAAAATAAAAAGAAATGAAAGGAGTTGAAGTGGGACGGAAAGTAGGGTAGATTTAGAATTAAAATCGAAAAAGGAAGGTTATCTTCTTTTAGAAGTATACCTAAAATATATTTTTCTGAAGTTCATTAGTTTCTTCGGTTTGAATAGTGATCTTTGAAAGTAAGCCTAGAAACTAAATTTTATTTTTTTCATGAATATCGAATACTCATAAACCTTACAAAACACATTTATATTTACTCATAAAAAGTTATAGAAAAATGGTAAAAAGGAAAATAAAAAATTTTACAACAAAAGAAAACATAAAAAAAGATAAATTAGAAAAAAACAAAACTTTCAAAAATAAATAACTAGAAAATTAGAAAAAAATAAAAAAGAAATGAAAGGAGTTGAAGTTGGACGGAAAGTAGGGTAGATTTAGAATTAAAATCGAAAAAGGTAGGGTATCTTCTTTTAGAAGTATACCTAAAATATATTTTTTTGAAGTTCATTAGTTTCTACGGTTTGAATAGTGATATTGGAAAGTAAGCCAGAAACTAAATTTATTTTTTTCATGAATATCGCGAATACTCATAAACCTTACGAAACACATTTATATTTACTCATAAAAAGTTATAGAAAAATGGTAAAAAGGAAAATAAAAAATTTTACAACAAAAGAAAACATAAAAAAAGATAAATTAGAAAAAAAAATTTCAAAAATAAATAACTAGAAAATTAGAAAAAATAAAAATAAATGAAAGGAGTTGAAGTGGGACGAAAAATAGGGTAGATTTAGAATTAAAATTGAAAAAGTTAGGATATCTTCTTTTAGTATTACAACTATTTAATAAGAGTATTTTATTGGTTTTTTAAGTATATTATTAGTCCCAAAATTTTTAAAATATATAATTTGTTCTTTAAATTTTTAAAACTTTACACATAGGTTCTTAGACTTTTAAATCTTACAATTTAATCTCCAAACTTATAAAATTGCACACATAAGACCTAACTAAGCTACTAAAATATATATTTGTGAATAAAATTTTTAGGATCTATGTATAAAGTTTTAAAATATTGGGAACTAAATCTTATGATTAAAAAGTTAAAAGACCTATGTGTTAAGGTTTAAAAGTTTGAAGACCAAATCATATATTTTAAAAATTTGAGACCTATCTATGTATTTAGTTAAAGTTTAGGGATCAATTATGCATTTTAGCCCTTTTTTTAATTGTGAATGTTATATTAACTCTTAAATAAAGTTAATTAATTCCAATTTTTCCTTAAAAACAAATTTTTAAGGAGTAAGATTAGATTTCACTTTAAAATATAAATAAAAACCAAAAAACTCACTCTATCCTTAAACATCATTTCTTATGTCTAACATGTCAATCCCTCTCCTCTTATTCTCTTGTTAATCTTAGTTTCTCTTATCTCATTATATTTATGTACCTTTAATTATTTATATAAACATTTCAAATAATTATGATGATCTTAGAGTTAGGGACAAGCATAATCCGATCAATCGACTTAAATTGATAAATTCAATCAAATTCGTCACTCAGATTAGATTGGATTGATAAATTTTATAATCGGATCGGATTCGGATTGACATATTTTATAATTTATTGTATCCGATTCAAATTGAATTATTATTAAATTATAAATATATGCATATTTTATTTTATAATATGTTATATTTAAATATTATGCATGCCATAATTATATAATTTTATAATTTTAGCTTAAAAATAAATATAAATATTGATTGTAATTTAATAATTATATAGATATATTTTTTATTCTTTTAATTTTTTTAGTTATTACTATAAATAATAATATTTGTTAAAAAATATCAATTTAAAATTTAAATTTATATATTTTATGTTTTATATATAACTTTATCATTGAATTAGATTTAAATTGAAAATTTTCAAATTTATTTGGATTAGATCGAATTCAAATTGGTCAAAAATAAATAGTTTGAATCCTCTCCTCACCCATACTTAAAGTTAACAAATTATGAGAGAGACAAAATTAATTTTTTAATGATGAGAAATAGAAACTCAAACGAGAGATATATTATTTTTATTTGGGAATAAAAAGCAGGAGGAAATATATTTTTTGAGTTCAGAAGCTTATATTTAAGAGTAGTATAAAAAATAAATATTACTTTTAACAAAAATATGATTTTAATCTTGAAAAGTATTATTTTAAAAAATGAGACTAAATGAATATATCTAGTGGTTATTATATTAAACTTATAAGATTAAAGTGTATTTATCAAAAAATTATAGAATTAGAATGAACATTGTTTCGTAAACATAACTACTAATTTAAAAAAAATAATAAAAATAGTATCTAAAAGTTTATAACCATAAAAACAACACCTTCTTATATCCATAATGTATTTTTATTATTAAAAAATCTAATATATCATTTAATTAAATTATAACTATTTAAATTTGTTTAATATTGAAAGTTATTTAGTTAGAACTTGTTAAATCTTATTATAATGTTATTTTTGTTATTATAAATTTTAAAAATGATATTTTATATAATTTTATAATTTTAAAGAGATATATGCAAATAAATGAAAAATGTGTAAAAAAATAATCCAAAACGATGATATAATAATAATTTTTACTGTTTTAATCTTAAAAAAAATTTCCTTTTTTTTTCTTTAATTTTTAAAAAAGTGTCTCACTTTTCCCCCTCTTATATTCTGATCGAGCAATCATTTTACTTATAATCGATACTTCAAAACTTGGCCGACTTTTTTTCTTTATGGTTTCGTGAACATAAATATTAATTTATAATCGAGATAACATGATAAGATTATGACATTTTAAAAAAAAAAAAGAAATGTTTTTGACTTTATTGGATATATTTTTTTCTTTAAATCTTTTTTATTAAATGCAATTATTATACACTTTGTATCCCTGTTGGACTTTTTACAAATTAGTACTGAGATTCGCTTTTAAGGTTTGCCAAAATTATTTAATTAAAGTTTTTTTTTTGTTTATTAATTATCATCCCAAACTAAATTAATTTGAGTACCATCATTTAATAAGTTTTGCCAATTTGGTCAAAGATAATAAATAAAGAATTAATAACATGACAATGTCTGCATATCTTTACTAATTTGTATATTGTTAAGTAGTAAATTTTAATTAATTCTGTTTCGTAATGAGCTTTCTTATTTATTCTTTTTTTTTAAATAAAAAAAATTAAATTAAATCTCACTGTAATAACTAGTTTTTTTTCGTACTCATATTTTTTTAGTATAATTTTTATTCACTTATTACACTTTTTTTTCCTATAATTACACACGGAATATAATAAAAATATTATCAAATCATTACATTAAAAATAAAATCTTAAATCAAAAATTTAAAATAATAGCCGGGATTGAATTCTCATATCTACCGACCCAACTATTTATAAGACTTCGATTTCTTTGAAAATGAAAAAAAGCTTACCCCAAAAAGTAAATTTGTGTTTACACTATACACAATCATTTTAGATCAGTCTTTAGATATTTATAAGACTTTTTTTCATAACAAAAAGGATGGTGATAGATTACAGCAAATAAAAGGGAAGAAGGTGGTTGGATAATAAACAGATGTGGTGTTCATATTCTATGTTAAAAAAAAAATCCAATTATATCTGTTAAGTTATAATTATTATAAAAAATTGAGAATGTATTTTTATATAAAATTTACTATCACAATCTTAAAAATGATAAATTAAAAATTAATTAATAAAATATACTTTAACTATTAAAATATTCTCCTATCATAATCTAATTAAGTTGTATAATAGTTTTTATTTATTTATTTTTTAAATTATATTTTAGATAAAAATAATTAAAAAAATTTAAAAATCAAAAGATTTTTAATATAATTAAATATATGACAAATAATGAAATTGTACATTAACTTTTAAAGTATGAATATATTTAATTTTGATAAATATTCTATTAATAAAAATTTATAAAGTAAAATTGAAATACTCTGTGAATGTATATTATTATGGAATGAGTTAATTATGTTTTATGTTATTACGAGTAATAATAAAAAATGTTCAACTTAAGGCATGTTTAAAGTTACAATTATACATATAATATATAAATAACGATAAAAATATATCTAATATACACTTAATTTTTATCTAAAATTAAGTGTATAAAAATATATATAAAATTAAGTGTAAATATTTTGGACATATTTATAACTAATCTCATACGTTGTGTACATAAAACATAATTAAATTTTATGAAATTAAAAAAAAATGAAAAAAATTTAAATATATGTTAAATTAATATATTTATAAAAATTACGATACACTAAATATGATTTAAAAAATTATAATTTTTTTTAATGATATTAGTTATAAAATGAAAAAAATTCTAAATATATTTTAGCATGATATTAATGATCGTAGATATTTTATGTTCTACCTTATCTTTAACTTTTTCACTGCTATTTTAATTTTAAATATTTTACTTTATAAAAATATAATAGATAGCAAAAAAAAGAAATGATGTCTTTTTAATGTTATAAAAAAAATAAAAATCATTCCACATAATACACACCAAAATTAAAAACATCCATTACTTTTAACATTATTAATTTTATTATATATAAATACATAAATTACATTTAATTTTAAACTCTACATACTTTTTTAATATAAATTTATATTAAATTAATTATACTATATTATAATTTAATTACAATACTTTAAATTGAATTTGTTCACGTTCAAGACACATAGTATTAAATTTGATATAAAAGCACTAGTTTTTATTTTACTAGATGAAATTTTTATACTATCATCAAATTTGATATTATGAGATTATTGACCTTAAAAATATGATCCATCGAATATCTTATAATGATAAATAATTAAAAACAAGCTATCTCATTTTTTGCAAAAATAAAATCTAAATACCAAAAAAGTCAAAATTAATTTCTAAATATATAAACAACTCAACATTTTATTTAGATAAAAATGCATGCCTATCTACTACCTTCATTAAAAAAAAAAATATTTCATGGATTTTGATTTCTAAACATAGATTGCAATATTATCATAATATATTATTGCTAATCGTGACATAACTATTTTATACAATAATAGCAGCATGGTAATAGAGCATAATTTATTACAAGAATAAAATAATCAATTCACATATATTTATTATAATAACAATAAAAATAATCGTGACATAAATATATATATATATATAAAAGTTATTAATATTCTAATAATAATAAATACAGAAAGAACTTTTATAACTTTAACAAAATTTTTGATATAACTGTGCTGGTAGGGGTATAAAAACAAAAAAAATACATTTAATTGGAAACTGCTATAAAAAGAAGAAAAAAAAACAAATATCGACTTACGTGACTAATAACAAGTGTAAAAGCACTTATTTTGAAATATTGTTTGATCTAATAAAATACACATTAACAATATAAATATTTATACCAAGAAAAGATTGCACATATAAAAAACACATTATCTGAATGTCATTTGCTTTAAGGGAGGGATATAAAGAAAGAAAGAAAGAAAGAAAGACATATAATGGATGGATAGCAGTATAGCACTTTTGTTTCTTTTAGATTATTTGGAAACAACAAACCATAAAGAAAGAATTAAAAAATCAATAGTACTTAGCACGTACAAAATGATGTTCCTGCAAAAACCATAGCTAGGGACTAAACTAAAATATTTCCCAAAAGGAAACAGCAAATTAAGTATCCTTCAAAAGCTATAAAAATTAGATATTATATGAAAGCTAATTAACCACTTCAAATAATTAATTAATAGCCAAAAAGGTAAACAAAAAAAAGCATATATATATATATATATATTAAGTATTATAGATCTAGTGACAAGTTTTAAGACAATAATCACATTCATACCTCATATGCATGTAATCCAATCTTATTGAGGTAAGATCCCGAGTTGTATCAAAGTGGTGCACACATCACTTCATGTAAAGGTTTTGAGCTCGAGTAGTCTTAACTATCGTGTGAGATAATAATGGAAAAAAAATAAAAAAATCATTTGTTATACAATTTTTAGAATTTTTCAACGAGAATGATAAGTTTAATTTTTTTAACCTATAATTTTAATATATAAATTTTTTTTACCTACTTTCATGAATAAATAAGTTACAAATCTATAACGTTTTTTATATATTTGAATAGATATTTCACACATATTTATAAAGCATTATAAGTATGAAACTTTCTTATAATTATAATTGAAATAAAAAAAAAGAAGCAAAAACTATAAGTTAATTTTACAATATAAATATCTTTAAAATAGTGATTAAATAATAACTTATAATTAAAGATGTTCACAAAAAAAAAAGTTTATAAAATTAAAGATTATAAATCAATTAAACAATACCAATTAAACTATTTAATCTATTTTGGTTAAGGGTTTGTACGATATGTATTGGAGATAAAATTAAGGTTCTTGATTTACTCCTTAAAATAAGGAATTAACACTCCTTAAATTACTCCTTAATTTTATCTCAAATAATATGATTAAATATCAAATCGAATTGGATCATATGTAATTGAAACAGTATAATTCAATCTAATCGTCGGGTTGATCTGATTTGCATGGTTTCTTGGACACCCTAGTTAAAAGGAGTCAATTCTTTGGGTGTTGTTAGATAAAAATCCATTGAGATATAAATCTTAGCGATAAGAAAAGATCCATTGAAATATAAAGATAGCAAATGTACAGCTGTAAGGATGTGAAATTAAATCATGTCAATAAGGAAAAAAATTGAAGACCAAGCCAGCAAGCAATCATCACCAATTTGATCATCTTTTTAGTTGCTTTATTCCAATATGCTACAAAAGTCTATATTTAATCTTGATCGTTCCATGCTTCCCTCCTTTGCCTTTTCTTTTCTTTTCTTTTTTTTTTTAGGTTGTGGGGGTCAGATGCTGCCTGAGATGCATGGGTCAATTCCTACTAATTTTTATTTTTTTTTTGGTTTAAAAATATAAGAAAAAAGATATATGCATCCCATGTGAATAACCCAACTTACATGTTTAGATGTTAAGTTGCGATATCTGAATTGTCTTTTAAGTTTCACTAAAATGCATTTTATTCCTGTTTTGATAGCAACTAGAGGCATCAATTCGCCAGTAATTTTTTCTTTTTGATTGGGATAAATTCCGTTGGCAAATTTTTTTTTTTAAATTGGGATAAAAGTATTTATTATAATTTCAAATATTAATTATAAAACCTACGAATTAAAAATAATAAATTGTAAATTAATAACATGAGTTTCATCTAAATATTTTAAATATTTAGAGTTAATTTAAACTTCGTTTACAAGAGTATGTGTTATTTTTAATAGAAAACCCAAAATCTATTATTGACATAATTTATAGTTATGTAAAACTCATCTACAATTATAATCTATATTTTTAATACAGAAAAGTTATTATTATTATTATTTTATTCGTATATATTATAAAACCTCTTATTATAATATATTATTCAATAAAATTATTATTTTTTATGAAGAATAATATCATTAGATATAAAAATAAATAAATAAAATGTAGTAACTAATAGTTAAGAGGTTTTGGTGAATTAAGTAATCTAAAAGAAAAATAGGATACTTGTTAAAAACAATCGTAGCTAATGTTACTAAATTTACATTTAATTATATAGATTCTTTTAATACTCACCTTGTATCTATAATTTAAATTATGAGTTTTTTTTAATTTTATAATCAAAATAATTTAAATATTTAAGAAATATAATTATTATATTTTATAAATTTAAGAAAAAATAAATTATATTTTATATTAATTTTTTTTTTGTAAAATAAGATTAGTGAATTCTTAATCTTGAACATTACATAAATAAGTTGTACTCTCTCGTTTCAAAACATCCACTCATTCTTCGTTTGGTAGGATGGATTTACTTAAGTTTTATTATAAACAAAATAAAGAAGATGACTTATATATAAATTAGGGGCAAATAAGTTATTTTAAATAACATATTAGACGTTCTCAATTCCGATCTAACATTAGCCATTGTTATGCCCATAGATGTGATATTCCATTAACCTATAATACAATTTATGAATTTTATAAGCTTATTTCATCTTGTCTCACTTATTTTTTAGTGGACGATTGTAATAAAATGATACATAATAAGATATCTCATTTATCTCAAATAAATCTAAATAATATAAATACAATTGTAAAAATAATGAAAAAATAAAACGTGATTATTTATAATAATCATAAACTCATTATAGATAACTTTAAATGAGTGATATGAGATGAGATTCGAATAAAATTTGATAATTTTAACGCATGAATCCATTAATGACAAAAAGTAAGCCATGAGATAAAATGTGACAACTTATTTAATGCTGGAAATTTATTCTGACTCGGTGACAGTAATTGATGCCAAGCTCTCTTCGTCACTTCCCGTACTATCTGAGTACTCTGATTTACTGTAATCTGATGACGATTAACATGCTATCTTTAGTAGCAATGTAGAATATCTCTTAGTGGGAAAAGTGTCCTAACTAGAGATGTTGATATGTCTCCATAAGAACTCTAGTATTGGTAATGTTTGGATACACCCGTTCGAAGGCCTGATAACATGTACAGTATATACAGAGTATATGCGATGGCCTCATAAACAGAAGGTCCAATTATACAGCCCGTTAGGTCTTCCTCCCTCCTCCCTGAGGATATAACCTCACTCAATAAATGTCTAGGGTCATCTCGTGTATTGACGGTAGTATCACACAAGTACGGTCTATGACCACCTCCAAAAAAGAACGATCTAAGATCACCCCGTTGAAATGAAGATCTCGCAATGACCAAAGTGCTGGGACTTATTAACCTACTCTAACACAACAAATCCTGCTATTAATTGGGAAAATGGATCCTTTTTTCTTACTAAGTCAACTTTTGTTGCACCAATCATATGAAGGCACGTGTAAGACCTCAAACCTATATATGCTGATTCAAACACACCAATGAGGGGGTCACACTATGCACTGTTAGAACCCTAAATTTGAATCTGTTTCAAAAATCTTTTATATATTTGCTTAAATATTGTAAATAAAAATTATCAAACGCTGACCAAGTTGCTAAGTTGATAAGATGTGAGGGATTGTACTATCGGGCGGTTTTCGAGTAAATTGGAGGTAAATCATACTATGAAATATCTAGGACAATGTTCTAGAGGACCACTCAGAGGAATTATCCAGAGTTGGGTTCAACATTACCTACAAACAGACTCAATTAGTTGAGGCTAAAAGCTAGCTACAACCAGTGCAATATGAGTCAGCACTAATAATGAACTTGAATTAAGATTATTTGTGATTCGATAGTGTAATGAGAACATCAAATACCAATTCGATTCTGAAATAAAGATCACTAACACTTACATTGACTTTTTTGTGAATTGAACATATATAGTTGTTGATTCGCAGCTTATTGAAGCTTCCATGTTTCTCTAACTACAAAAGTTTTCAAGTTTACCTAACCACAAAATCCTATGAACTATATCACAAGCAACAGAGGACAAGTGAAATATACATCATGATTCATGCAGATTTGCCGAAAGCGCCAGAGATTGGCAGCTTCAAGACCATTATAATACATCCCACTTTCTCTGTTCCAAGAGTAGATTTGTCTATACCATGACTTCAAATGTTAGAGCATCATTTTATGATCTGCACGCACTGTATATCTCACCCCGCATTGCATCTATTGGCACATGGTCTAGCGTGTAACGCTCAGAACCTAGGTACACTCCTGTCTTCTCAAAGAGCGCAAGCCCTTCAGCTCTACCATACCTTGATGTGTAGAGTTTTAAGATACTCAATGTCCTAATAAATCATCAAAGAAAAAAATAATTCTCAGCAATACGATAAACAGATAATGGGGGGGAAAAAGTGACCATCCATGCAGCATTTTCAGGTGCACCAGTCAGTTGAGATAAACAGTTCGAGTTGAAACTTTTAACATTCAAATTAGGTATAGGCGTATAGCAACCAACTTGGGGATTGATTTCTGAGATGCATAAAAGTTTATGCATATTGTGATATATGTACTGTAGTATAAGCAATTCTTCATAACCTTTGGGAGGGAAAGGAAATGAAATCATAAATTTGAAGAAAATACAAAGTAACGCATAAAAGTGGGCAATCAAAATAATATATATATATATATTCCTATGCCTTGGTTCAAAATTGCTAAGCCTGTAACTTCAATCGAATCATGATTGTAAACTCCAATGCTCAACCATCTATTCATATTACACACCTTTCTCCCCAAAACCCACCCTCACATGTGCATGTAAAACAAATAACACAGTTTAAGACAGGAAAGAAAAGAACTAGCAAGGAAAACAGAGGCACAAGTCTTTTACCTGCAAGCCACTAAGAATGCGCTCAAGTCTTAGAGAAGCAACTGGTACATTTGATGATGAAAAGACCTGACCAGGGTAGTAAAGAACTCCATCACCAGCAGGGAGGCCACGCCTAAATTTTATCTGCTCACAGCCATATTTTAATTTCAATTAATTTGGTACTCTGGAAGCTGTAATATAATTTAAAAAACATGAAAATATCTCTGCACTAGGAACTGTTGCCTTCTCATAACAGTTCGCACCCCAATATAAAAACCCTGTTCCACCTTCTTTCCATACACGTCACATAATAGCACAGTGTTGGGTACCCCTCATTCCAAGGTGCCAATTGGGGTAGGGGTCAGATGGCCCCATGCACACATAAGTCCACCATTCCTACAGGATGGAGAATTACACTTAAGCTAATAACATGCATTGCATGACATAAGAGCAAATAAGCAATGGAGAAGGGAAAAAAAAACTAATTTTGGAGAACATGAAAGCTGTTTGTTCACACAAAATATTCTTAAAGAAAAGAAAACAAGTCATTATGGATTATATGTATGGAAGTTGCAACGTTTCAAATCGGACAACATTACATGCCCCACGTCAGGTGCTATAACATTTCTAACATACACAAAGGGCATGTACACATGAATGAGTAATTAATCATAAGAAGCAAAAACCTATGCACAAAGGTGATACGATTAATTTGAGAGAGAAGAAGAGAGCCAAAAGGAGAGACAATTGGCTTAATTCATCATAATATATCCCTCTGTTTCTCGGCTATCTTATAGCCTTACAAGAGCAAGAGAGAGTTAAGAAAATATAACAGAAAATAACTGAAAATGATAGAAAAGGAAAGCACGGAATAACAGAATCTGCTTGGGCCATTTCATGGGTGGTGAGTGCACTTAGTGAGGGTGGTGGATACTATTCCTAACCGATTATTGGCCCCTCTCATGATGAGAGTGGTCCCCCTCTTCCAACGAGCACAAACCCTACTCTGATCGTCGCAACTTCCCTTTTGCACTCACCCGTGCGTGCGCGCACCCATCTGCGTGCGGCTTGGCGCAATATGCACCTATCAACTCTCCCCTGCCGGAGAATCCTTGTCCGCAAGGATGAATACATGGTTGATCTTAGAGAATTGCCACTCGTTCTCCCAAGTAGCACCCTTGGCAGGTGCCCCCACCCATTTCACGAGGATTTGACTTTGGCCGATACTTCCCTTTTTGGATCACCCTGCACTCCAAAATAGCTTCTGGTTGGGGAATAACTGTAGAATTATCTGAGAGAGGAGGTAATTGGGTGAAGGTTGGTGTGTGGGTTCCGAGGTGCTTCTTGAGTCGACTGACATGGAAGACGTTGTGAACCTGAGAGTCAGAGGGGAGGGCGAGCTTGTAGGCCATCGTTTCCATTCGAGCTGTTATCTAGTAAGGCCCATAGAAAAATGGGGCTAGTTTCGTGGCAGCTCGAAAAGCCACTAAGGTCTGTCGATAAGGTTGTAGAAAAAGGTACACGTAATCTCCTACCTCAAAAGTTACCTCTCGTCAATGGTGATCAGCTTGACATTTCATGAAGTTCCGTGCTTGTAAGAGATTCTGGCACAAATCACGCAGCATTTAGTCTCGGTCTCATAGGTATTCATCCACTAACTGAACGTTGGAAGTTCTAGAAATATAAGCCAGTAGGCGTGGTGGTGGTGGAGTGCCATAGACTGCTTCAAATGGAGTCATCTTAGTTGATGAGTGAACTGAGGTATTGTAACTGAATTTAGCCCAAGGCAGCCATTCTATTCAGTGTCTTGGTTGGTCTCCAGCGAAGCAACGTAAATACTGCTCTAAGGTACAATTAACCGCCTCCTTTTGGCCATCAGTTTGAGGGTGGTAACTAACTTAAACTCATGCAAAGTTTGGTACCTTGTAGCTGGAATAAGGCTCTCCAAAAAGAGTTGATGAATACCTTATCTCTATCACTCACTATTGATGTAGGAATGCCATGCAAACGAACCACATTGGTCACAAATGCCTTGGCAACTGTTAGTGCCATGAAGGGATATCTCAGGGTAGTAAAATGAGCATACTTCGTCAAGCGATCAATCACTATCATAATCATGGTATTTCCCTTTGAGGGAGGTAACCCTTTAATGAAATCCATTGAAATTTCAGTCAAACTTCTGGTAGGAATTGATAGGGACTGCAGCAACCCTACTGGTTGCATGCAATCATTCTTGCACCTTTGGCATACATCACAGGAGCGTAGGAACTCCTTTACTCCCTTCTACATATTAGACCAGCTAAAATTTTGTTTAATATGAGAGAGTGTCTTGTGAAAGCCAAAGTGTCCCCTATAGACGATATATGACACTCAACCAGTATCTAGGGAACTAGTGAGGACTGTGGATTTAGGTACACTATAATTCTTCTGAACCATACCCCATCCTGTTGATATAAGTTGTGTATATCAGCAGAGGTGATTTTGGCTTGGAGTTTCTCATAAAAAGGGTCTCGTTGAACTTCTTTTTAGAGTATGGGCCACCAAGCAGCTTGAGGTTGAGAAATGGAAAGAAGTTGGAACTCTACTACTCGGGACAAGGAATCTACTGCTTGATTTTTTGACCCCTTCTTAAATTCGATCTCATAGTCATAGCCTCGTAGCTTAGGTAACCAGCGTGCCTGTGCTGGTGTGGTGATCCTTTGTTTTAAGAAATACTTCAAACTCTTCTGATCCGTGTGTACAGGGAATGGCTTCCCTAGCAAATAGGGTCTCCATAACCTAATAGCCTTAACTACTGCTAGCATTTCTTTCTCGTAAGTTGACAGAGCTAAGGCTGATCCTTTGAGGGCAGCATTGAAGTAAGCCACTAGATAATTCTCGTGTCAAAACTTCCCCAAGGCCTATGCCACTTGCATCACATTCGATGACAAAACGTTGAGTAAAATCTAGTAGAATTAGAATGGGAGGGGCAATTAATGCTTCCTTCAATTGTTGGAAGGCTCTAGCTGTTGTCTCGTTCCACTAGAACCCTTCTTTTCCAAATAGGCAGGTTAGTGGTGCTATCATTCCTTCAAATTGTTTAATGAACTTTTTATAATAACGAGCCAACCTGAGGAACCCTCTTACTCCCTTGGCTGTACTTGGTGTCGGCCATTCCACCACTGCACGAAATTTTGTAGGATCAACTAAGACCCCTTGCTCAGAGATCACGTGACCTATGTATTCTACCTACAAGACCCCAAAGTGATACTTAGAGGGTTTAGCAAACAAATTGTTAGCTGCTAGTATCTATAGAACAGTCTGCAAGTGCATCTCTAAAGTAAACTTCTCTCTTCGATCAATCTTACCACCCCTATAGCATCAACCAAGGTTCGAGGTTGTTTAATTTTGACATTAATCTTGATATCATCTCTTAGTCCCGCGATAAAACAACCTATTAGGAATTCCTCGGGCAAGCCATCCACCTTATGAGATAGTTTCTCAAATGCTTCCTGGTAAGCAACTACACTTGAGGTATGCTTCAGCCTAGATAGTGCTTCTGAAGGATCCTCATAATCCGTTGGTCCAAACCTTAGTTGTATAGCTTTAATGAACTCTTCCCATGTGAGAGGTCCACGAAATTTAGTGAGCCATCGATGCCATTGCAACGTAATGCCCTCGAGGTGGAACAATGCCAACTGAACTCGTTGTTCCAATGAGGTTTTCATATACTCGAAGTACTACTCAGCTTTGTATATCCACCCGGTGGGGTTCTCACCAACAAACGTTGGAAATGAGAGCGAGGGTTTCGAGAGGTGTGGATGGGGGTTTTCTTCTCTGGCAAAAGGGTTAACCTCAGGAAGGGTGCGAGAGGCGCATAATACCTGTAACTCGGTGAGCACAGCTTGTAGAGTGGTGCCTACCTGGTCGAAACCAGTCTCATGTCGAGTAAGGGTTTCCATTACTTCGCTACAAAATTTAGCGTTGGATTTTCTCCTGGTATCCATGGCTTTGATACCACTGATACGATTAATTTGAGAGAGAAGAAGAGAGCTAGAAAGAGAGGCAATTGGCTTAATTCATCATAATATATCCCTTTGTTTCTCGGCTATCTTATAGCCTTACAAGAACAAGAAAGATCCAAGAGAAAATAACAGAAAATAACCAAAAATGATAGAAAAGGAAAGCAAGGAATAACAGAATCTGCTCGGGCCGGTGGTGAATGCGCTCAGTGAGGATGGTGGATACTGTTCCTAACCGATTATTGGCCCCCCTCGTGATGAGAGTGGTCCCCCTCCTCCAGCGAGCACAAACTCTACTCTAGTCGTCACAGCTTCCCTTCTGCGCTCACCCGTGCACGTGCGTGCCCATCTGCACGCGACTTGGCGCAATATGCACCTATCAAAAGGGCTTTGATAGGTGATATCTAATTGATTATTTCCTATAATTTGAAAATAAGAATAATGGTTTCCCAACAAATATATAGTTTTAAGTTCCACTAAATTTATGATCATTAAAAATAATACTAAAAGAAAAACCTTTAGCATGGCAAATAACATGAATAGGTAAAGTTGTGTAATAAAAGTGTAGAGAGTATCAAATCAGCACTTAGAGAAAGGTAGAGATAATAGAGTCTCACTTCAAAATAGAATATATCTTATGCTAAAGATATTGCAACATTATATTTAGGGTTTAGGTTAAGGTAAGCCAAGTTTCTTAAATGAAGCCTTAATGCGAGTTTATTCTCTCAGATTCAAAAAGATGTTTTCTAGCCTTCAACTTTGAAAGAAGAGACCAATTAAGGATAAATAATATTATTTTAATAATTTTTTTATTAAAATATCTTTTTTTCTTATGAAGTGATTAAAATACGATTAAAACTCAATCCTTTAATAATGATAAAATGAAAATTAATATGAAAAAGATTCAAAAAAGATTTGTTTTAATATTTGATTATTATCACTATTTTTATTTTAATATTTATTGTTTTTTTTGTTTTTTTCTTAAATAATTTCATACTAAATTTCACTTTTATTCTTTTTAATAGCTCACTTTTATCGCATTTTAATCACTTGATATTAAAAAATAATGTTTTAATAAAAAAAATTATTAAAATAATATTATTTTTCTTTAATTAATTTTTTATCAGAGATTAGAAAACATCTTTTAAAATTTAAGCTATTAAACAATACGAGCTTCATAATCTGAGAGATTTCTACTACCTCTCTCCCTATCTTATAATTTAAAGCAAACAATAACCATAATTTTTTATACTAATAACATTTCAAATATTAAATTGCTTAATTTCATCAAGTTCATGAAAAAAGAGTGGGCAAAATATTCCAAGGTCGAGAAAAGATGCCAAGGATTTACCTCTCCATTTTCTGGTTGTAATTCAGCAGTTATATTCTTGATCAAATCCTCTCGGTTTCCTAGCACCCACTCGCTGCAAATAAAAAATTTTAATTTGATGTAGTTCAAAAATCCCAGATGACACATTTTAACCCATATACTAATTTTACTTCCAACCAGGTGTATTTCTCAATTCTCAGACACTACACTCGATTCATTAAAGGCCAACTCATTTATGATTTATGATGTTATCTGTTTCAATTTTTGACCCATCAGCTATGGTCTCCCTAATTTAACTCTTGGAGTAATTCTATGAAATATTAAATTTATTAAATCTAATAATAATGTAAATTATAAATTTTCAAAACGGAATCAGTTTTTACGTCAAAAACTTTCACGCCAATATCCTCCCCGGACCACCACTAAGAAAACGGCAAGGGTGGCAAGATGGCGAGAAATTTTATATGGGTGTCGGACCTCCACCGAATCCACAGCAAGATGTTCGGCGTGCACCAGCAAGAGGTCAACGAGGGCAAGTTAGGTCTATAAATATGGCACGTAGCTCTTGGTTTTGCTTTCAAAATTCCACATCTCTATGCATTTTTTTCTCTAAAAATTTGTTCACTTTCAATTCTGGGTATTTTCAATCAAACTAGATGGAGGAAATGTTCCGGAATTGCAAGTAATTAGAAGAAGGGTACAGAAAGGAGAAGAAGAGCAATTAGGATCTAATCCAATATAGTAAGTATTGGAGATAAAATTAAAGAGTAATTTAAGAAGTAAATTAAAGAGTGTCAATTCCTTAATTTAAGGAGTAAATCAAGAATCTTAATTCAAGGAGTAAATCAAGGAGTTGTGATCCTTAATTTAAGGATTAATTCAAGGAATAAAACAAAGAGTAAAATAAAGAATCATTAATTCAAGGAGTAAAATAAGGAATCCTTAATTCAAGGAGTAAAACAAGGAATCCTTAATTCAAGGAGTAAATCAAGGAATGTTTAATTCAAAGAGTAAATCAATGAATGTTTAATTCAAAGAGTAATTCAAGGAGTAAATCTCCTTAATTTAAGGATTCCTTGTTTTACTCCTTGAATTAAGGATTCCTTATTTTACTCCTTGAATTAAGGATTCTTTATTTTACTCTTTGTTTTATTCCTTGAATTAATCCTTAAATTAAGGATCACAACTCTTTGATTTACTCCTTGAATTAAGATTCTTGATTTACTCCTTAAATTAAAGAATTGACACTCCTTAATTTACTTCTTAAATTACTCTTTAATTTTATCTCCAATACAATGTGGAACCATTCCTTAATTTACTTCTTAAATTACTCTTTGAATTAAACATTCCTTGATTTACTCCTTTACAAGGATTCCTTGTTTTACTCCTTGAATTAAAGATTCCTTATTTTACTCATTGAATTAAGGATTCCTTGTTTTATTCCTTGAATTAATCCTTAAATTAAGGATCACAACTCCTTAATTTACTCCTTAAATTAAGATTCTTGATTTACTCTTTAAATTAAGGAATTGACACTCATTAATTTACTTCTTAAATTACTCTTTAATTTTATCTCCAATAGTAAGGTAATCCTTCCAATTAGGTTAAATTTATTAAAAACAATTGAAGTTATGGATTACAATTGATTACTACCAGTTAATGTTCCTAGATTCCACCCAAAATAAAAAGGAATCAGCTATAGGAGGAGTTCAGACGGATATATCTGCAAGTAGGGGATAACTCCACATTGATTTATATGCATTATGGTTTAAAAATATATATCATGCATATGCATACATGTTTAAAAATGTGGAATTAATGCCGTGTTAATGAACAAAATAAAACATGTTTATTACCAATATTTTCATTGATGGTATTCAAATGTATTGTTAAGGGTAAAAATGGGAGATACAATTCTTTCATTACATGGCATCAACTGTTTATATGCATGCATCATAAAAATATATATTTGGCAAGAATGTTTTCTGCCTATGTCAAGGTCTTATGGAGTTAGGTATCCCTAGGATATTGGTTGCAGCATTATGGATTTATAGTGTATGTACTTTACACATGTATTTTTGGAGTGTGTTTATACATGCATCTCTATGTATGACCACACATGCATTTCAAAATTGGATCACGCATGTATCTCAAAGTATATCGTGCATATATCTCAAAATTGACCAATACATGTGCCATATGTATATCGAAATATGACTTTATACGTATCCCGCAGTTGGACTAATACATGTATTTCCTGTCAACGGATAGCTTTGTTGTTCATATTTATTTAGATGTCCATAGTTGTCTATATTTATTTTCAAGCTATCCATATTTATTTAACTGTCCATAGCTATCCATATTTATTTTTATTTATTTTTTCATGTATAGGATTCTTTTATACAGTTTATATAATAGAGAGATATCACAAGGTCAACCATTCGGTCATTTCATACAGTATTTTTGACTTATTTATGACATAGTATCATAGCAAGGTTGAAAATTTTCTTTTCTCTTGGTTTTGGTGTCCCCGGCGTGAATCATTCTCTTTTCGGTTTTGTGTCGGCATCTTCTAAGTCTTGGCAGCACATCTCGACACCTTCTAGTTCTAGTGTGTCAAGAACCGACATCATTGTTTCGCATATTTTGGTATTCTGTTTCTGAGGAAATCTTCATTGAAATTTTTCTGGGCATTTTCTACTCGAATGGTGTTCTTCGACAATTTCTATTTAAGGTTCTTCTCTCGATTCCTTTATTTTTTTGGATATTTTTTACTTTATCTCAGGTTTCATTTATTTGCAATCGACGTTGTACTATTGTGTGTCAAGTTTATAAGCAAAAATTACTCTACCTGGACTTTTCAGTTTAAATTTTTTTTCTTAAAGGAAAAGACTTTTGAGAGCATATTGATGGCACAAATGTTACACCAACATCCAACACTGACAAATCCAATGAAATCGTGTCTTCTCTTTCTCGGACAGGGCTTGATGCTCAAATCATGTCTTGAATTCTTGGTTCGATGGAGCCACATATCGTCGCTAACTTGCGGGCTCATCGCTCTGCTCAATCCATTGGAACATATGATTGCTATGTTTCAACATGGTAGTCTTTCTATCCAAGACTATTACTCGATATTTTTGACTCTTTGGTAAGAACATGCTAATTTGGTTACAATAGATGTTCCTGTTGCTACTTTTTTAACTATTCAGAATCTTCACAAGACTAAGTTGCATGATCAATTTCTTATGAAACTATACCCAGAATATGAATCAATTCGCTCCTCTCTACTAAACTAATCTTCTATTCACTCTCTTGATATTTGTTTTGGTGAGTTATTTCACGAAGAATGTCTTAGTACTCAAGCTATTCTAAAACAATCTTATGATAGTTCCATGATAAAAACTATAGCTTATGTTGCCTAAGAACGTGGATCACCTGTGATTTCTAAAAATCCGCAATGTTTCTGCTACAAATAATATGGACATATTGATGCCAATTGTTCTAAAAAATATTGTTCTTATTGCAAGAAAATGGTCATATTATCAAAAAATGCATATCCGTCCTTAAAATCGTCAAACCCAAGCATTTCAGACTTTTGTTGCTGTTCTTCCAGTAGCGACTTTTGTAGCACATGGCTCTCCCTCAAGTGCTTCCTCTGATCTTACACTTCCTGCAGCAACTTACTGCACCTCTGAAATGGAGCAACAGATGCTAACTTCAACATTATCTGAATGGGGTTTTAAGGTAAAAATTCTACTACACTTTGGTATGTAAACTTGGGCCTTCTAATCACATGACGAATACTCCCACAACTCTGTCTCATCTTTGGCCCTATGTTGACCAATTTTCCATTCAAATTGCCAATGGAAATTCTTTACCAATTGCTGTTGTTGGAAATACATCTTCTACGTTTATTAATATGTTTCTTGCTCCTCAACTTTCCACGAATCTTATTTCTATTGGTCAATTAGTTGATTACAATTGTGCTATTAATTTTTCTATTGATGGTTGTGTTGTGCAAGACCAAGTAACGGGGGTGTCGATTGCGAAGAGACCTAAAGTGGGGCAATTGTTTCCACTATTTTAACATGTTCTAACACTTTCTTCAGTTTCTTCTATTAAATCTTTTGCTTGTAATAATGTTCCTGATCTGATTATGGTGTGACATCATCATTTAGGCCATCCCAATACTCAAATCTTATCTCACGTATTGAACTATGGATTTCTTGGTAATAAAGAACATTCTTCTTTATCTTTTAAGTGTGATTCTTGTAAACTTGTTATAAGCAAAATTCTTCCTTTTCCTTTACATGGTAGTAGAACTACTCAATATTTTGATCTTATACATAGTGATATTTGGGGACCTTCCTCGGTTAGTTCACATGAAAAATTTAAATATTATGTGACTTTCTTTGATTATCAGAGCATATTCACTTAGGTTTATTTTCTTAGCTCTAAATCTGAGATTTTTCGTACTTTCACTGAGTTTTTAACGCATGTTGAAAATCAATTTTCTGTTAATATTAAGACATTACACATAAATTCTAGTAGTGAATATTTGTCTACTAAGTTTCAGGCATTCTTAGCTTCTAAAGGTATTATCCATCAACGTTCATGTTCTACTATTTCCCAACAGAATGGAGTAGCCAAATGCAAAAATCATCATCTTCTTAATATGGTACATACTGTCTTGTTAGAATCTTCTGTTCCATCCATATTCTGGGTTGAGACTCTAAAGACTACTATACTCACTTGATTAATCGTTTACCTTCCCAAGTTTTACACAAAGTCTTCCTATTTTCGTTTATTTGCTAAGCAACCTAGTTACGATAATATTTGTATCTTTAATTGTGTATGTTTTATTTATTTACCTCATTATGAGAGACAAATTATCTTTTCAATCTGTTAGATGTGCATTCTTAGATTAAGTGTTAAAAGAGATTTGTTTGCTATGATCCTACATTACATCGTATACGCATTTCTAGGAATGTTATTTTCTTTGAAAATCAACATTTCTTTCCTATGTCATATGCCCTCTTCTTCTACTGTGGTCCTTCCCTCCTTTGAGCAGCAGTTTTCAAATCTTTCTCAAGTTAGTTCTCGCTTTAAACTAGGCGTGGTGTATACGAGATAATCCCACCCACGGTCTCTTTCGGTGGCTCACCTGATATCTAATCCTAACATGCCTCGGAATCAATCAGTTGTAGCATTTCTAGAGCCTTTGGTACATCGCTCTTCTCGAGTGTCTGTACCCCTGGATAGGTATGAGTTATCTTCTGGCAATTCTTTTTTAGCTCTTACTACTGCATTGTCCAATTTTGATATTCTCATATGCTACTCATATGCTTTCAAGCATAACTGTTGGCGACAAGTTATGAAGGAAGAAATTGCCGCTCTAGAGGACAATTACACTTGGGACATTGAGCCTTGTCCTTCCACTATAGTTCCTCTGGGTTGCAAATAGGTTTACACAGTCAAGGTTCGCTCTAATGGAAGTTTGGATCGTTATAAAACTTGGCTTGTCCTTGGGAACAATTAAGAATATGGTGTCAATTATGAGAAGATCTCTGCTCTCGTGGCTAAAATGAATATTATTCAAATGATCCTAGCTCTTGCTACTTCCAATGATTAACCACTACATCATATGAATGTTAAGAATGCTTTCCTTCATGATCTTAAAGAGTGTATTTATATGAAGCCACCCTTGGGATTGTTTCCCTCTCCGACCTCCAATGTATGTAAACTTCGTCGCTCTCTTTATGGTCTCAAATAAGCTCCACGGGCTTGGTTTAATAAATTTTGAATCACTTTATTACAATTTTCCTTCCAACAAAACATGTATGACACTTCATTGTTTTTTCGGAAATTAGACATGGGCATTGTTGTCCTTTTGGTTAATGTTAATGATATTGTAATCACTAGTTTTGATTCTGCTTTACTTTTCAAGCTCAAAACCCATCTCTCAAAATCCTTTCATATGAAAGATTTTGTGTCTCTCACGTATTTTTGTCATGAGGTGCATCATAGTCCCTCCGGTATTTTACTACATCAACATAAGTATGTTAGTGATTTGATGGCTATAGTTGGATTGCAGGAAATTACCTCTGTCAATACTCCCATGAAATTAAATATCAAATTTCGCAAAGAGGGTGACTTGATCCTAGTTTATATCGAAAATTGGTGGGTAACCTTGTCTATCTCACCATCACTAGACCAGCTATTTCTTTTGCTGTATAGGAAATTAGTCAATTTCTTCAGACTCCTCATCATCTTCATTTGGCTGCTATCCGTAGGATCATACGCTATATTCAAGACACTTATGCCCATGGCTTATTCTTTCCTATAGGCAATTCTCCTCGTCTTATTGCTTATAGCGATGTTGATTGGGCTGGTTGTGCTGATACACGTCGCTCTATCACTGGTTGGTACGTGTTCTAAGGTGATGCATTGATCTCCTGGAAAAGTATAAAGCAAGACAGTTTCTAAGTCATCTACAGAATCTGAGTATCGAGCGATGTCTCTTGCTTGTTTTGAAATACTGAGTTAGACTTCTCTGAGACTGATCCTACACCTTTACACACCGATACTACAAGTGCTATTCAGATCACGGCCAATCTTGTCCATCATGAACGCACAAAGCATATTGAAGTTGACTGTTACTCTATCTGTGAAGTTTTTGAATCTCATGTTATCACTGTTCCACACATTTTCACTGAACTACAAATTGTTGATATCTTCACCAAGTCTCTCTCTCGTCATTGACATTGTTTCGTAAGTAGCAAATTAATGCTTGTTAATCAACCCGCATCAATTTGGAAAGGGTTGTCATCGGACAACTTTACTATCCATATTTATTTAGCTATTTATTTCCAAGCTATCCATATTTATTTCCATGTATAGAATTCTTTGTATAGTTTATATAATAAAGAGAAATCACAAGGACAACCATTCGACCATTTCGTACAGTATTTTTGACTTATTTATAATATTTCTGAGCTGACTAATATATGTGGAACGATTTTACAACACATCTAATATCTTGACATATATTCTCCTCATTAGCTTAAATTTTCAAAAAAGGAAAATATGATGTTTGAATAAATGTTTTTATACTATCTTTATTTGCATTGTTTAATGTGTTTATATATTCTTGGGTACTACTCTTATGAGCTGTGAACTCGTTCCATTTTCTTAAACATTCCAAATTAGGCTTTCGTGAGGAGCTGTGAAGTGGTTTGGAGTACAATTGCTGGAATATTTCAAGGTCCAATGTAGAACCTATTTTGTTATTATGTTTACCCATGGTTGTATTTGGAGAAAGAATGTTTACCTTGGATTGTATTTGTAGACATTGCCGAGACAATTTATCTAGTTGTATTTTTAATATTGTAATATGTTTTGATTTTGAATTTCTTCCTTAAATATTGTATTTCTATCTTGTTTAAAAGTTTAAAATAGGTATATCCCGACTAAAATGATTTTTAAGTATAAATATTTTAGAACAAATTTTCAAGAAACTATTTAACACAATCCTTTCTTTTCACTATTTCAGATACCCATTTTTAGAAGCATGATAGTTTAGTATCAAAGCGTAACAATATCTCAGGAATAATAAACGAGTCAAAAGACTTAACTCCTATGTTTCTTAAATTATTTTAGTCTCAGCATGCCTACAAAAAGAAGAGCGGCTAGGAATAAGCCCAACCAAGGTGCGACTAATAACTATGGTGAACATAACTTGTTACAAAATCTCTGCAAATTAATTACTCGGGGGAACCCGAAGAAAGAGGTACATCTTACTATCTCAAAGAATTTGAAAAAACTCGTCCCTCATACTATGAGTGAACCTCGAACCCTAATATTGTTGAAGGGTAGATTCGAGAAATTAAAAACAAAATGAACACTATAAACTTTCTAGATCACTTCAGAGCAAGATTAACTACTTATAAATTAAACGAGGAAGTAGACTGTTGAGGGGACCTAATAGTTAGAGGAAGAAACATTGATGAAAAATACTTTGGGTGAATTCGAACAAATATTTTATGTAAGGTTTTTCAATGAAACTACTAAAGAAAATAAAGTGGTTGAGTTCATGAACTTTAACATAAGGAGATATAACTATCACTCAATATGAAGCTAGACTCAATCAATTCTCAAGATTTGGTAAGAACATGTTAGTTAGAGGCAAAGCTGCTAAATTCCTTTTGTGGGGTTACGAGACAACATTCGAACTCAGCTAATGTATCAAGACGATTGAACTTACAAAACAATTGTAGCCGCAACTTATATAGTTGAGCAAGTGAATTTGGAATAGTCCAACGCTGCGACTTTGACCAAAAACCTAAAGAAAAAGAAAAGATTTTTTTGGAAAATTTGTCACTCACGTTGTGGATCCTCAGAAAGCAATTCATCTGAAAGCCCTCGCTCTCACCTTTATATATGTGCTACAACTGTCAACAACCAGGGAAAACAATTATCCCTTGCAACAAACAAACCAAGGCTACAATGAGTGATCCTAGTCAACATTTAGTTTCAGGGCTTCCAACCTCCAAAAAATCTTCCTCGATAGAGTCAACAGTCTCGTTGGCAGCCACAACAACCTAGATGGCTTTTCAGGTCCAATTCTCTCAACCATGTCGACCATCCAGACACTCCTTTTAACAAGAAGGTGAACCTGCTCAATCTTTTCATTGACAACAATCTGTCCAAAGCAAAGGTGTTTTCTCTCAAGGACAAGCTTATGCAAAAACATGTTCAAGAGATGAGCAAGAAATCAATGATATTATTAAGGTATTGTTCTCCTATACAAATCTTGGGTACGAGTACTTGTTGATACTGGTGCCATTTCTTTTATTTCTTTGTTCTTTGTGCAAATATTGATTTTGAATATGAAGTTTTAGATAGCCCCTTTGTTTTAAACACAACTTTAAGAGCAATGTAATAGACTATGTTCGTAAAGGTTGTACAATTGAGTTCAACAAGCATAGATTCTAGCTAACCTCATTATACTCAATATGATTTATTTCAATGTTATTTTAGGAATAGATTGGTTGACTAAATATCAAGCAATAGTTGATTGCCTTGAAAAGAAATTCACCATATAAACCTCCAAAGGTGTGAAAGTTCAATTGTTTGGTGAAAAAGGTGTTGATCCTACCATTATCTTTCTTAAGTGTTGCTTAAAAGGAAGACAAAATCGTGTAAATGTGACCTTGTTAAGCACACTTAAAACAAATGACAATCATGGTAAAAGTTTAGCAAGATTATAGGTAGGAACCAGTACAAGGATGTATTTCTAGAAGAGTTACCCGGACTGTCTCTAACTCGAGAGAGAGGCTTTGTAATTGAATTATATTCGAGATTGCAACAATTTCAATCGTTCCTTTTACTCCTGGATCATGCCATGTCATGTTGAATTTTTAGTAAGCCATGTGCCAATCCGATGGGCCAATGGGTCAAGTGGTTAACGAATCATGTCACGTCGACATGTTTGACACCCTTTGTCAATATTATACCAAAAACAATGTTGTCAAACATCGGAATTTTTCTTTTATCTATGTAAAATTCTCACGAAGGCATTTCATTAGATAGATAGCAGAAATACCTTGTACAGTAAATTTGATTGTGAGGGTGCGGGAATTTGGGAACTTTCACAAAAGCCTCAAAAGGAGTAGGTGCAAGGGGAGCATCAGTTGAACCTACGTCAAAGAAAGTAATATGAGAACATCTTCATAGCCAGGTAATAGCTGAAGTGAATTTAGAATGTTGCTGAATATGAAGTGTGCAGCAAATCAAGTATTAATTCCTGCGAAAAAGTATAAAGTCAAGACAGAAGAATTCATACCACCGTAGTAAGTTGTTAAAATATGTGCATCTGGAGCATAAGCATGAATCTCCTTAGCCATGTTAAGTAGAGAATCATAATGCTCGATGTTGAGAGGCTGCCAAAAGTTACTATTAATATCTCCACTTATAGGCAATATCTCATTAGCCATGTTACGAACATAATCATCATTCTTTTGGGAACCATAGAAGGGAAACTAAAAGATAAGGCCGAACCAAAGCATCATGTCATCATTTGAAGAAACAGCTTTCATTAACATGAAAATTAACAAATAGGAGTTCAATTGCTTTTTCATCATGCGTCACTATACATACCTCATCCCATAGGTAGAAGTATGCTTTCTTCCAGTGGATACTTGTCCTCAAAAACTCAACTTGTTTCTGCAAGTAATACTTTCCTATGTGGCGCCTGGGACACATGAACAAGGGGATCAAAGTTCATTCAGTTTTGATTGAAATTATATCTGCAAAATTAGATTTGAAGACTGTGTACCCCAAGATGCACTTAATAAAAACCCAAAAGAATTTTTTTGAATACCCCAATATGGCTGGACTATATGGTACAGCATATGCTGCTAATTTTAGATCCGAAAAGCACTCATCTGACTTTGGGTGATCAGCTGAAACACCAAGAAAGAAAGGGAGAGAAAAAAAAAAATTCAGCAAGGCATCTTCCAAAAGAGTTGCTTAAGCTAGCAATACAGGTTCCTTAATGAAAGATCAGAGCAATTGGTGAAATAGCAACAAAGATAATAGGTAGTAAAAGAATAATGTACAGCCTGACCACAAATTACCAGGCCAAGGACAAGTGTATGCCAGAACACGCATGTTTTCACCCTATCTACAAAAATATGGGCTGATTCTATATCCAAGAAGCCATTTAAAATGCTGATCCAATGCCTCATACCACTCATCACTCCCATGTTTAACACCAAAACGATCCTCCATAACAGTATCAGATATCTAAAGTGTGGTTAAAGAAGCAAACCCTTGTATAAAACTTATTGAATTCACAAATAAAGAAGCATTCCACACCCCCCTCCCCCCACCCCAAAAAAAAAAAAAACTTTTGTGTCGTCTTACAAGTATAAGGCTCCAGCAGTACCACAAGCCCCAAACTTTTTTGGAAAGAGAAAAAAAAATCATCTTATGGTAACATTAATTTTCTATAGCATTTGTCTCTGCAGCAAATAAAAATAGCAGCAAGCCTGCAACTGTAGCTGATCCGCTAATATATATTACCTGGAAGCTTATCTAATGGAATTTCCACTGAAAATGCTTTTTGGCCATTGCTAATTTCCATTTCAACGATAAATTTGTACTGTACTAGATCTTTGAATATTTAAAAGCAAGAATATTTGCTTAAATTTTATATTTCGATACTTGCTTGAATGTTATATTAACTAAGCCTATCTTTTTTCTCCTGCATTTGTAAGAAGCTATCCCACTGACACCATAGTATATGGTGTTGGACACACATTGACCACACTCACTAGAAGATTAGAATCTGCCAAAATTAAAAAAAGCCATCAAATCTGCCATAATAAAATAAAACTAGTATCACATTTTAAATAAATATATCCAATATTAAAAAAAGTTCAACTTCCTCACATGTTATGTGTTCAAGATAAAGGATACCCCAAATACAGCAGGAAATGATGGAGTTGCTGGAAGAATGAAGTCCCAAACTGTCAAATTTATCTTCACTCGTAGTTAAAGGTTAGAAATAGCATCTTCATCCATCATATCAACTGAAACATTATCTGAAAAGATTTCAGAAAAGAATGGAGACAGAAGAACTCTTCTTAAAGATGTACTTGCAGATCTCGCTCTTTCTACCTAAGAAAACCAAACACTTTTAAGAGCAGATATAGCCTCCAATAAAATCTAAATCAGGATTTTAAGAATGCTAACAAAGACAATTTAGAAACTTGCCATTTCATCTGATGATTTTCCATCAACATGCTCCATCATGTTAAGACAGCTTTTAAGTTCACTGTATAGTTGATGCTTCTCAGATTTGACTGAAAATTGAGCTGAAGATCTGCAATTAACCAGAATTAAAAATTATAAAGAATTCCAATTTTATGTAAACTATAAAATAACAGAAATTAGTTTTTATATTGCAACAACTAAGCCCAAATCAGCAGAGAGAAAATCAGACACTTGTCGGCAACAACTTATAGACTCCAACACAGAAAACAAAGCTATTGACATAAATGAAAAATTCACATACTCTAGTCAGGCTTAATTGAAGTTATAAAGATCTCTCCCTCATATTGGCCTGGTGGTTGTGTAGAAGGAACATCAACGCAAACCCAAAGAGCTATTGTCTCCCTGAAGGGCAATATTGAAACCAATTATATCTCATAAGACCAGTTAAGAATAGATCAAATTGATTAATTTCGTTCATACCCTGGTGACAGATTAATTTGTGAAACTGGAAGATTAAGAGGCACAAGAGCATCTGGGACACCCAATATAGGCAATACATGTCTCCAACTATCAATATTCTCCATATAATATAATTCAATTATCTATCTATTAAACTTAAACAACATTTAACGTTCTCTAACCTTTTTGAAAAATGAGTGGTCACATCAATTAATTTATATTCATTACAATAATATTTCATTACTACATTACATTAATTTGTATCTTTCAATAATGGTTCAAATTTATAACTAATTAGAATCAATTTTTCTAACGGTTTTATAGTATGAAATTCAAAGATCATTTCACTGTTTTCCTTTTAAACTAATTTTCCAAGCTCTTTTTTTAGGCCTTCTTTCTTATACCTCTCTCCCAAAGCCATTGTCATCTTCATTTGAAGGTATTTTATTATTATTATTATTTAATTTTATACTTATTTCTGACAATACAAATAGAGATATCTGCAAAAAAAAAAAAAAGAATAATTACATTCTCGTGCTTTTTGAAATAACTGTTTTTCTTTGCACTCTATATGAACTTGTATTTATATCAAGCAACAACATTCTTCTTTTTCTTTTCTGTTCTTTTTTTATGGTTTTGGTTAGTATAACAACATCGTTCTTGAATAGTATTCTATTAAAAATAAATCTTGCAATCGCATGTTCTTATTGGCTCATTTGTGCATTATAAATTCATTGTAATGATGATTTTTAACTTTGAGGCTAATTGTAATTAAGGTAATGTAAATTTTTGTTTTCTCCTAACTATACATTACCTATATAATAATACTTAGATTGGTATTTGTTCTTTGGATCGGATATTTTTTTTTCCATTATTGGTTCTCAAAATTAGTTATGCTACAAAAATAACTAGGAAAAACCACAAAATTAATAGCTACAAAACTCATAACAACAAAATTAGTTATGATTTTTAACGTTTGGTTCGTGGAATGAAATCGGAATCGGAATCGGAATCGGAATGGAATGGAAAGGAAACAATTTTGTTTGGTTTGACCACTGGAATCAAGCTCAGAATCATGATTATAGTGTTTGATTTACCACCGGAATGGAATAAAAAAAGCTATAAATGACCTTAATACCCCTACATGCTGTAAAGTTCAAATAATGTCATTTAATTACTATTTTTTCTTCAGACAAAATACATTATTGAAATCATTATTTTTCTAAATAAGTATTACTTAATTAAAAAAATATATATTATTAAAATTATTATTTTTCTAAACAGAGTCTAGGATTTTGTGGATTGGAATTTGAGATTTAAGATTTAGTGTTTAGGATTTAGAGTTATATTTGTTGGTTTAGGTTTAGGGATATAATTATTATTTTTCTAAAAATAGTTTAGGGTTTTAGAATTTTGGATTTAGGGTTTAGGGTTTTAGGGTTTTAAGGTTTAAGGTTTAGGGTTTATGGTTTTAGGATTTGGAATTTAGTGGTTTAGGGTTTTAGGATTTATGTTTTAGTGGTTTTGGGTTTTGGGTTTTGGGATTTATGTTTTAAGGTTTAGTGGTTTAGGGTTTAGAGATTTGGAGATTTGGGGTTTAGGGTTTTAGGGTTTAACGTTTAGGGTTTAGGGATCTTGGGGTATAGGGTTTTAGGATTTGGAATTTGGGGTTTAGGGTTTAGGGTTTAGGGTTTTGGGATTTATGATTTAGTGGTTTTGGGTTTGGATTTATGATTTAGGGTTTTGGGTTTTGGGATTTGGGATTTTTGTTTTAAGGTTTAGTGTTTTAGGGTTTAAGGTTTAGGGATTTGGGTTTTGCGGTTTATGGTTTAGGGATTTGGGATTTAGGGTTTAGGGATTTGGGATTTACGTGTTTAGGGTTTTGGGATTTATGTTTTAATGTTTAGGATTTTAGGGTTTAGGGTTTAGTGGTTTAGGGATTCGAGGTTTAGGGTTTAAGGTTTTAGGATTTTAGGATTTGGATTTAGGGTTTTGAAATTTAGGGTTTAGGGTTTAGGGTTTAGGGTTTTGGAATTTTGGGTTTGAGAATTTGGGATTTGAATTTAAGGTTATATTTTAGGTGAGGGTAAAATTGGAAAAAAATGTTTAGATGGGAATGGAATAATGATTACCAAAGGTGGGAGAAGGAATTGTGATTCCTTCTCTTTAGTAATCAGATTACATTCTGTCCTCCATTTTGTGCAACCAAACACACAAAATGGAAGGAATCGATTCTGATTCTATTCCATTCCCTCCAACCAAACGTGGGGTAAGAGTGTTATTTTTGTTGTTATGAGTTTTAGGGGTGTTATTTTTGTTGTTATGAGTTTTAGGGGTGTTATTTTAAGTAATTTCCCAAATAACTATTGGTTTAATCTTTCAAGCTTTTTTAAATAATTTTTTTTCTTACATCTCTATCTCTCAAAACTATTGTCATCTTCATAGATAATTTTTTTTATTTTTGTATATTATTTAACTTTATATGTACTTCCAACAATATAAGTAGATTCTCTTCACAAAATGATGAACAATTACATTCTTCTCTCAATTGGAAAGAAAAAAATTAGTTCCCTACACCTCAACATGTACCTATTGTACCATGAAAAATCATTCTTGAATGTTATTTTACAAATCATCATTTGTACATCATAAATTGGTTGTTATGGCTAACTTTGAATTTTGAAGAGAATTTTAGTTAAGAATAATATTAAAAAAATTGAGACAATAAGTCACTTACATAATAATACTTGGATTGATTCCAACACCATTATTTTGCCCCATTATTATTTCTCAATAATAGTTACGCTTCAATTAATAATCATTATCATTGGCTTAAACGAAAATATTGATAATTTATGTGAATATAAAAATATGATGTCGTTTGAAATTCTTGTTATGCAAAATTTAATAGTACATAAAAAGTGACTATATTGAAAGAAGAATAAGCCTTTTCTTTTTTCCTTTTGTAAAGCAATTACCAAAAATTAGTTTTTATTTAATCAATTTAATGAATTTAGTATTCATGCTCTTGTTGCCAAGAGAATATATCTAGTTGTGCATATAAAATTATGTTTTAGTGGTTATGTTATTTTAGCAATACATACAGAAAATTCTTTATATGCAAATATAATTTAGAAACTTCACTTATTACTTTTATATGCAAATATAATTTAGAAACTTCACTTATTATTTTAGCAAGTCGAATATTCACTGACATATTGTTATAATTCACTTTAAATTTCACTTAATTTATGATAATTCACTTTAAATTTCACTTAATTTTTACAAAATGTCTTGGAATGAGATTAGTCATTATACATATTTTTACTTTACCTATTTTTCAATTTCATCATTTTGATTTTAGTTTTTTTGCTTTATGCATTTTTGAATTGTAGAGATGATGTCACAAAATCAAGATAAGTAAAATCACAAAAATATAAGACAACAATAAAACAAATGATTAATTTTGTTTGTGTTATAAAATAAACATTAAAACATCTAGCACAACAAAAGTGATTGCACTCAAGATAAATCAAAATTGAAAACAATGTGTACTTTGGCTGTTCAATATTTTAGTGGTACCTTTATTAAACAAAATGTACACATTTAGACATATATTATCAAACCAATACATTAGTAATCCCTTCATTTAACAAAAGGTATATCAATGGTCGTATTTAAGAAAGAGAAAAGAGAAGGAAAAAAATAACTTATAGAAGGATAATTTTATCTTTATGAAAATATTTATTATTTTATGTCTTCTCTCATTTTTTTGGCCCATTTCATTACGAAAACAATTACATCCACCTTAATAACTATGTCCAGCTCCATCGTCATCTTTTTCCTACCCCTGACACCATCTCATTCTTTCGCTTACTAATCACCCTTTACTTTTTACTGCAAAACAATCCAAAAATACAATTTTTATCGAGACTAAAGTCTACCAACTCATTTGAAACACCATCTCTACCGATGATCGCGACTACTGTCAACTCATTCTCTCTGATCTTCTTGATCCTCTTATATTTTCTCCAGCACCTTGTGTTCGATCAATGATGCTTTCACCTTAAGTTGATTGAATATAAGATAGACGAAAAAGATGAAGGGGTCAATGAGATCAAAGAAATGAGCTGGTAGCAGTGGAAATCATGGGCAGAGATGGGTACTACAATAAGTTGGTGGTGGCCCAACTATATATTGGGTAAAAAATACGTCTTTGAATTATTCCGCAACAAATAGTGAAAGTTGGTTAATCGATAAAGGAATAGAACAATATCAAGGGTAGAAAGAAAAGGGTGATCGAGATTAACGGTAATTATTAAGATGGTATGAGATGTTTTCATATTGAAATGGACAAAAAATTGAGCAATATATAAAATAATAAATATTTTCATATAGACAAAATTACTCCTATATTTTTTTTTAAATTAACACATTACTGTACCTTTTATTAAATGAAAGGACTACTAGTTTATTAGTTCATAATAAGCTCTATGTTAGAGGTGTAAATTGAAATGAAGTATTAATGAGATTCATAGTCCAATTAATTAATTTTTAAAGCTCAATTCATCTTATTTTACTTAATTTTTAATTAAATAAAATGGTAATAAGACAGTATTAATTGAGATATATCATTTGTATCTAATTGGCCTTAATGAGACGAGTAAGAATACAAAAACAATAAAAAATATGATTCATGATTATTTATAATGTAAGTTTAATAAGAAAAATTATATAACATATGTATAAAATTAAGCCCATTAGGACTACAATCTAAATGAGATGAGATGGTATTTAAATGACATGAAACAATATTGTACCACAAATCCATTAAAGATACAAAATAAGCTATAAGATGAGATACGACAACCCACTTTATATCTCTACTCTATGTGTTTTTAAATTAAATATTTGTATGTAATTTAAATAAATTATACTATATCATGGTTTTATTGCAATATTTTATATTGAATTTCTTCACATGCATGACTATATAGAAACAAGAGACATGAAAAGAAAAACTTCCAAAGTTTAATCAACCAAGACAACCAGACGGCTCAGCTTACAGTCTTAAGTCTTGTACCATCGATAAAGAATGGCAAAAGGACAAAGAATGACTCTAACAGCTATATTACAATCTTCAGGCATTGCATAAAAGTCATTAGATATTTGGGTACATATGCTGTGTGCATTTTTGATATTTATTGTATTGTTAAGTTATTGCATTAACAACAATTAGTTATCACAATCAACGAGCATTTGGAATACAAGTTGTCGAGTATTTTGTGGGGAAAACCAACACATGTTTAAGTAGGCTAAACTCCTTTTATGATCCCAAACTTATAACTTGGTTCACTTAGGTCCCAAACATACAAAAGTTATAAGTTCATTCCCTAACTTTTTGAAAGGTTACACTTAAGTCTATTTTAGCTAACATAACGTAATTAGCTAACTAATTTTCATCCACGTATAACAAGTTACCAACGTAGGATATGTTAAATTTCATGAAGATGTGATTCACGTGGGTAACATCCTACATGGACAAGATTAGTAAGCTAATTATGTTATGTTAACTAAAATAGAACCTAAGTGCAATTTTTTAAAAAGTTTAGGGACAAAATTGCAATTTTTTAAGTATGGGACCTAAATGAAAAAGTTTAAAGTTTGGGGACTTAGAATGAGTTGAGCCGTTTAAGTATGCACGGGCAACCTTAGACTGTTGGAGCATTATTTATTGAAAATCAGGGAACCTTAAAATCTCTTTTACCAAATTTCAGAAAAAGAAAATAAAAGAAAACAATGCTTACAGGCTCCAAATGTTATAGGAATTTCTTGCACCCCAATGTTTGTTGTGCTAGGCATGCACCACACATGCACAAGATCTGCAGTTGCGACTTCTGTTGGATCGGTTGAACCATTACGTGGATTTGTATCATGTAGAGTTCCATTATTCCACCCATATGCAGTCCCTCCACCGGCAACACCTTCAACTGGTGGAACAAGGACATCCTGAAGATTCTCTGGCAAGAGTATCCGTGTTCAAAAAGCATATTAGATAGCTTATATATGTGTATGAACGCTTCCAAGTAACGTCACAACAAACAAAAGGTGTTTGTTTCCTTTGAAATAAAAACAAACAAATCAAAAGATAGAAAGAGAGCTTGCTCAGAGTTTTATTTTCTTTAACGCTATTTTGTAGGACAGCCTGCCAGAGAGTAGAAAATAATATGGTAACATACTAAGTAGAAAATATATATTCTTGATGCAAACGTAAGTTAGACTACTAAGTATATCAGTTACAAGTAATTTCTGCTGGATTGAAAAGGCAAAGAGAAAATAATGCAAAATACCCTCTATTAAGGTGATTCATAAGCAGGTAAAAGCATAAGTGCAAATCTTTTTCTCATAGAAGTTAAACTCACACCCGAGACCTCCAACATGTCCATGGCTTCATACAGTTGGCAGGAGACGTGCAAATCTTAGATTCATATGAACTTCCTTTCCGTGTATAAAAAAGAATGTCCCACATTGATTAAAAAAGATACGGTATAGAAAGTAGCATAAAAATTACCTTCTTTAAGACTGATCTTTTAAGATTTGATGGATCATATTGCTTATACACTATACAAAATTTATATTATATCAGAGTTTTAATCAAAAAAAATCTAATAGACCTCTCATAAAATAATACATAGAACTTAAAAAAAGGAGAAAGACAAGTAAACCAAATAGAATTAAAATATAATAAATATGTTAAAAATAAAAAATGCTAACTCCAACAACACACACGGAAGAAGTTAGTATATATAAAATAATGTTTTAAGAAAGATATTAATAATCAAATTACTTCTACACTATATATAATTTACCATTCCTACATCCCAAAAATAAAATAAAAAGGCAGACACGTTTCAATCTACAAAAAACGTAATATTAGCATAAAGTTTCCTTGAAAAAGTTCATATAATTAAAACTATGTTATATTTAAAAATTTCCATGGCATTTCAGTAAAATATCTCAACTGAAAGTCAAAGAAGGCAAACAGACAAACAATAGGAAGACATGTGATAAACCCTAAACCATAAAATCAATCCATAAATTCGAAAAAAAATTATTTACCGTATAATTCGATCGGCACCGCCATAAGCAACAAATAAAATAACCAAAATAAAACTAGAATAAATGACAAGACAAATGGGACTAACCAGAGCTATCCATTTCCAAGAGGCTTTACACTTTTTGTGTTCGTAGTTTGTACGGGATGAAAAAAAAATCAATACTAATAATTAAATTTAAGGTAATAAAGTTAACAAAATTTAATAATATGGGATGACAAAAATATAAATACATTATCTAACATATTTAAGCTCGTGCAAAAATAATTACAATAGTTTAAATTTATTACTCATTTAGTTTGCCATTATAGTTAATTATCAATAATAATTTGAAATTAAATTTTTTAATAAAATAACATAAAAAATTAAATTACTTATTTATTATAATTTTAGAGTAATAATATTATCATAATTTTTTATTAATATTAATTTTATTAAATAATAATATTACTAAAATATAATTAATTATAAGATTAAAAAATTTAATTTATACATTGAACTAATTATAAATAGATCAATATTTATTAAAACTTTTACATATTTTATAATAAACAACATGTCATTAATTTTTATATTATAAAATATAACTATAAATTTTTATATGAAAACAAAAATAACATATTTAAAATTTGTGATCATAAAAATAACACCACTTATATCAAACTCATATATTTTTATATTTAAAAAAAATCTAAAATATTATTTTATATTTAATGTCATTTAATTAGATATCATTTAAATAAAATTACGATTATTTAAACTCGTTTAAAGTTGAACACCATCCAATTGAACTAGTTCAATGTTATTATGATATTATTTTTGTTATCATAAATTTTAGAAGTTTTATTTTTTATAATTTTCTTAAAAAATTTATTATTTATTATTTTTCTTAAATTTTTACAAATATCCTCGTCTAATTTTTCATATAAGATACATGCAATAAACTTTGACCAAAAAGAAACAAACATTATTCAAAAGAGAAAAAATGATACAATATTTTAACTAATGTACTAAAAATGTATACATAAGGTGGAAATAATAGGTGTTTGAAATCATATTTTTAATAAAATTTGAAATACTTTTTAACAAATTTTTTATTTAATTCAAAATATTCTTATTTAAATACAAAATTTACCAAAATTATTTAATTCATGAAAACAACGAGACATTACAAGCAAAATATTGAAAAACAAATTACATAAATCGTTTTACAAAATGTGGTTTAATGTGGAAAGAATTTTATTTATAAAATTCAGTATATATGTATTTCCTCACTTCCAAAATTGAGTGAAATGTATATTACAGATATCCTAATACATGTTCATACGATATAAAATATAATATGTTAAATTTAAGATCCATATGCATGATATTCAACCTTCGTATATATTGCATAACTTCAAAGTACATGAATGGTGTGCGGTCAACCTCTTAGATACATGTGAGTTCACTTTCAACCCCATATATGGTCATATTTTGATATACATATGGTATATATATTGGTCCACATCATAGTCATATATGCAGTAATGACTTGTATAGTTTAGTATAATTTATCACTTCTTAATTTTAATTTTAGTATAATTTTATTTATTTATTATAGAATTTAGACTTCATTATTATTATTTATATTTTATTGCAAATTTGAAGATAATGAAAATTCAATTTTATAAACATATCATTTAAGGACTCCCGAATCTAAATGAAGATTTATTTAGATAAAATTAAAATTAAAATGTCTCTATATATATATATATATATATATATATATATATAAAAGGAAGTAAGAGAACTGGATATATATATATATAAAGACGAACGATGGGAGAAAGGATAAGTTTATATATATACACCGAAAGAAAGAGGGGAACAATAATAACAGTCGTTAGGATTAAAAAAATAGAGAAAATGTTGAAGGCACAGAAAAAAGAAAAAGAAAATGTGGTAGAAGACACGAAAAAGATTATTTTTACGATTCAATTTTCTTTCAATTTCTCTCAAAAAAATTATAATGAATTCGTTTGTGTTAAATTTAATTTTTAGCATAAACTAATTTTTCTTTATTTTAAGAAAAAGATGTAATTTAATTCTAAACTATACTTGATTTTCTATGTTAATTTGAATTATTTCTCATCATGTTTGTCTAATTTATTCTAAGTTTAATGTTTCTAATTAACTGACCATTAATTAGATGATTTTAGTCTTGTGATTTACTATCGAAAGAGGGAATTATAGAATAGATTTGGAATATTTCAACATAGATAAATATATAGATTGAAAGACTTGTATGAACCTATGTAGTATTAAAATCATTAATTTTAATATTTTCTTCCTTTATTAAATTACATAATCTTATGTAAATCAATTAATAAGAATGTATCCAATTGAATGTCGAACGAGGTTTTTGGATGTTTTTTAGAGATTGCTAACAAACAAAGATAATTAAATTCAATTAGCTAGATGAGTAAAACATAGTGTGGGATTAGATGAAATCGATTTCCTAGAAGTTTTCTTCCAACTAATTTGATCTTTGAACAATAACTTTATTTTTTTTTTTGCATATTTTCTTTAAATTAATTTTATTTTAAATTCTAATTACAACAACCTTAGTGATTTTTCTAGATAAAATTGAGATTAGTCTAATTTTGGTATTTGTCAAAAATAAGTTATCAATTCCTAAAGACTATACTCTTTTTATCATTTTATTATAAAACTACGATATTGTGTACTTACAGTTTTGCATAGATTAAGTTTTTGGTGCCGTTGTCGGGAATTGATTTTTTTTTATTTTTGCTAATATCAATACAAAGTAATCTTTGTTTTAATTTAGAATTTTATTTTTTTAGATGTGTTTTTTACGTTGGATGTGTCATGCTAGAACTCAAAACATTATTCCTTTTAATCCCGAGATTGAAAGAACCTTTAGATCACGAAGAAAAAAGAAAGAAGAAAGTATTAGTCATGGTTGAAGGAGAATAGAATGTACAACCATGCACCTTAAATAATTATGTAAGGTCAATTGTGAATGATAATTACTCAGGTGTAAGATGCCAGACCATTAATGCCAATAATTTTGAGCTCAAACCAACGTTGATCAATATGGTGCAACAAGCTTAATTTAGCGAATCGCCATTTGATGATTCCAATATTCATTTGGTAATGTTCTTGGAGATTTATGACACAATAAAGATGAATGGTGTTATTGAAGACACCATTAGACTGAGATTGTTTCCTTTTTTATTGAGGGATAAGGCTATAGGTTGGCTATAATCTCTACAATAGGAAAGCATCACTAGTTGGCAAGACATGGCAGAAAAGCTTCTTGTTAAATTCTTTCCACCTATAAAAACAGGCCAACTCAGGAGTAGGATTGGTCAATTCAAGTAAAATGATTTTGAGACACTCTATAAAGCATGGGAAAGGTATAAAGATATGATTCGTTGTTTCCCTTGCATGGATTACCAGATTGGTTGAAGTTCAAATGTTCTATAATAAATTAAATGGGCAAACTGGAACCATAGTTTATGCTACTTCTAGTGGAACTCTGATGTCAAAGATAACTAAAGGTGCTACTTTTCTTTTGGAGAAATGGCCTCAAACAACTATCAATGGCTAAGAAAGTTTCTAAGATTCATGAATTAGAGACGTTTGTTACCTTTTCAGCTCAAGTAGCTTCTCTATCTCATCAAATTTTAGCCTTGACAACTCAAAGAATACCACAAAGTGCAGAATATGTTGCAACTTCAAGTATGACAATTTTGATGAATGAAGTAAGTCAGGAACAGGTTCAATACATCAACAATTGAAATTACAATTATTGTGGTAATCCTATGCAAAATTACTACCATCTAGGGTTTTGAAATCATGAAAATTTTTCTTATGAAAACACAAAGAACGTGTTGCAACCTCCTCTAGGGTTTGATAATCAACCAAGTGAGAAGAAGATGTCACTTAAGGAATCCATGGTTTATTTTGTTGAGGAGACCGAAGCAGGGTTTAAAAAGAATGATTCACGGATGGATGATATTGAAACTCATTGTAACGATATAAGAGTCACTATGAAAAATCTTGAAGTGCAAATTGGGAAACTAACCATAACCATCAATGCCTAACAAAGAGAAACTTTTTCTAGCAATACAGAAGTGAATCCAAAGGAACAATGCAAGACCATTACACTTAGAAGTGGAAGAGAAATTAAGAGATCACCATCAAAGGAAACCGAATCCACCCCTACAGCCCCAAACAATGGCCAAAGCAATAATAAAGTAGAAGAAGAGATCATTGATGATATACTAAGAGAGAATCACATGCCTCCATTAATTTCATTTCCTAACAATCCTCATATTCTCTATACTCCAATTCCTTATCCTTAACTCTTCAAAAACAAAAATTAGATAAGCAATTTTCTAAGTTTTTGGATATCTTTAAGAAAATTCACATAAATATTCCTTTTGTAGGATGTCTTGGAACAGATGTCAAATTACACCAAATTTCTGAAAGACATCATTTCCAAGAAGAGAAGGTTGGAGGAGTTCGAAATAGTGAAGATTTTTGAAGAATGTAGTGTCATTCTTCAAAAGAAATTACCTCAAAAATTAAAAGATCTAGGGAGTTTCACTTTGCCTTACACTATTGGAAATTCATTTTTTGATAAAGTTTTATGTGATCTTAGTACTAGTATTAATCTTATGCCACTATCTATTTATAGGAAATTGGGACTTGGATAGATGAAACAAACAACAATTTCTTTGCAACTAGCAGACCTCCATCAAGTATCCACGTGGAATCATAGAAGATGTATTAGTAAAGGTAAATAAATTTATTTTTCCTACTGATTTTGTGGTGTTAGATATGGATGAAGACCAAGATGTTCCACTAATTCTTGGCTACGGGAAGGGCTTTAATAGATGTTTAAAAGGGTGAGTTAACATTGAAAGTGGACAAGGAAGAAATTACATTCAACATTTATGAAGTCGTGAGATTTTCAGAAGATACAAGCACTTGCTTTCAGGTACATGTCATTGAACAATATGAAATACAAACCTTTGAAGAAGATATGTCAACTAATCACCTAGAATAATCTATTACCACTTTATCTCATGCTTATGATTTCAATAACTCTGTTGTTTATGAATCTGATTACCTTTTGTTAGTGAAGAATTTATACACTATGTATTTGCCTTGGAAGCATCGCAACATGTTACATTATTCAGCAAAGAAGTTTAGAGGCTAGAGCCAATGGTAGAAAAGAAGGATTCTATAATCTCTACAAAAAAATGCAGCAAACTACAACTCCAAAGTTGAAGAAATTTCTTGAGCATCTTTGCTATGCATTATTGGGTGACAATTACACCTTTCTAATGATTGTTACGGCATCACTTACACCCGAAAAAGAGGAAAAGTTAATGTGTGTGTTAAGAGAGCATAGAACAGCCTTAGGATGGACTATCTCTATCATAAAAGGTATAAGTTCATCCATTTGCATGCATAAGATTCTAATGAAGGAACCTTACAAACCATCAATTAAGCCCCAAAGAAAATTAAATCCAGTAATGAAGGAAGTTGTGAGAGCTGAAATTTTGAAGCTCCTCAATGTTGGAATTATTTATGCTATTTCAAACAGCTCATGGGTAAGTCCAGTGCATGTTGTATAAAAAAAGGGTGGAATGATGGTGGTGAAAAATGACAACAATGAGCTTATTCCTATAAGAAAAATCATGGGGTGGCGTGTATGTATAGATTACCGCAAGTTAAACAAAGCAACTAGGAAGGATCATTTTTCACTTCTATTCATTGATCAAATGTTAGATCGATTGGCTGGATATCCTTATTATTGATTCTTAGATGGTTATTCGGGGTATAACCAGATTGGCATAGCCCGCGAAGATTAGGAGAAAACTACATTCATATGTAACAAAATTTCAATGTTGCATGATGTTATTTTTTTGGATTTGGTGGAAGATATAATATAAATTTCCATGGATGACTTTTCGGTTAGAAAAACATGTCATCTCCTTGTTGAGTTAGAGCATAAAGTTTTTTGGGATGTAAAGAAGTTTAATTTTAATTTGAAGGCAGCAGCAAAAAAACGACTTCTTCAATTGAATGAAATGGATGAGTTTCGAAATGATGCGTATGAAAATGCAAAGATCTACAAAGAAAAGACAAAGAAGTGGCATGACAAACAGATTCTTAGGCGTGAGTTTGCTCTAAGATAACAAGTTTTTCTCTTCAATTCACAACTAAAACTTTTCTCATGTAAGTTAAGATCAAGATGGATAGGTCCTTATACAATTGACAAAGTTTACACTTTTGGAGCAATAGACTTGAAGGACAAGGCAGGAAATATATTTAGAGTTAACGGTCAATGATTGAAGCACTATTATGGAGAACAAGTGGAGAGGAATATTTGTGTATTTATTCCTTTTCGAAATCCTATTTAATGAATATTGAAAAGTTTAGTTGTAGACTATAAAACAAGCACTTAGGAGATGTAGCCCATAAAACTTTCTTTTATTATTTCTTTTATTTTTATTACTATTTGAATAGTTTGGATTTTGATGCTAATTTATTTTGCATAAATAAAAAGCTGAAAATTACAAAATAATATGGATCAACTATAAAACCAGGAAAGCTCCTTTTGTCAATTTGTCTCACTTTTAAATTACAATGAGAACATTATTTAGTTTAAGTTTGGGGGTGTGAACTCCTATAATCTTGAGTTGTTGAATTATCTTATCAAGCATGCATTTTAGTATGATTAAATTCGTCATGATTATGAAATTCGTGATTGAAGATGAGTTTGATAATTTTTTTTCAAAATTTACTATTATATTAGTCAGAGTTTTGTGGGTACTTTGATTTTAATTTTTGTCCTTGAAAATAATTGAGCACAGTCAATTTTTCTTTATTCCATTTTGCATATGAAGAGAAGGAGCTGAATTAATTGGGTTAGGAAAGTTTAATCTTACTTTGCTCTAGAATCCGTTGATTAATCCTTGAAGAAAAATCCTAATTGATACCGAATATTAGAGAAATTATCTAGACAATTTTTTTGTCACAACCAAAAAGCTTTCCCATCCGTTCTAATTATTACACCATCAATGCATGATGTATTCCCATAGTAAACCCTTTAAGCCTTATTTTACATAAGCATTTATTTGTTCTTTTTACTACATAAACCATTCTCATTCTAAGCTTGAAAAACCATGAATTTATCTTAAGTTTTGAGAAAATATTTTGGTAGAAATTTGCATTTAAAGAAAAATTTAATTCAAATTAAATAATTCACATTATGTTTGCTCTGTTTGATCAAAGAGTGAAAAAAAAGTGAAAGACAAGAATCAAAAAATGGTTAAAGTGGTTGAAATTAGTAAAAATTATAAATATTGAAGCTATCATATGAGAAAAAAAGAAAAAAGAGAGATGAAAATACTCCATTTATTGAGTATAACAACAATATTGTCATTAGTACGAGCATATTGTCAAGAAAGAGCTATTGTGTGAATTTTTATTTCTTTCTACTAAGTATTTTTTCAGTTTGCTTTGATTTTCCATATTCATTTCTTTCTTAGCCCTTATCATGTGGTCTCTCATTATAACCTTAATTAAAGACATTTTGATATCTAATTTTGGTATTTGATACATTAGTGGAGAGTATTTCTAAAAATTGGACTCATGGAGTTAAGTTTTGAGAGAATTCTTCTTATTTCATTTGTTCTTTTTTTATCTAAATTTATTGGTGCTTTGAAGTTAAATTGACTATTTCACACACATACTCAAAGACCTAGCTTTAGATTGAAGTAAATACTTAACTCTTACTTGACAAATTGTTAAATTATTGATTGATTTTTTCAAATATCTTCGATGTAAAAAGAACAACTTATTAATGATGACATCTAAATTCAGATTATGACTTGATAAATGACCGTAATTCTTGTCACCCCTTAGCCATTTTCTTGCCAACCGACAAGACTTCAACCAGCTTTACCAAAAAAACTTTCCAATTTTGTGATTGATTAAATTTTTCACATGAAATTTTTTGATACATCACTAAAACTTTAAATATTATTATTTAAAAAATTCTTTTTATAAAACTTTTATAATTAAATCATAAATTTTTGAGGTTTTACAAATAAAATATTTTAATAACATCAAACATAAAAAATACAAATGCATTTTCTAAGTTACATCTACCAATCCCCTTTAAAAAAAAGTGCTTAATCTTTATCAAAAGTAACCAATCTTCACTAAAGAGAATTTTGAGAATCAGTGAATAATAATTGGATTGTTTGTACTTGTGAAAAGTTCAATTTTTCAAACAGATACGAAGGCAATTTCAAATGGACGTGCTTCTATTATGAAATGTGTTTTTTAAAACCAGAAAACACTTTTGATATTTTTCACCTTTAATTTGTCAAAAGTACTTTTATAGGAAAAACATAAACAAACTAACAAACCCAGAAGTAGTATTTGCAAGTATAGTGTCCAAAGATATATTTAACCAATGCTACAGTTGGTCGCACGCCTTGAACAGCATTAGCTGCAAGTAGTAGCTTTCTAGTAGAGATTGGATAACATCCCTCCTTCATCGGTGAGTCAGTATGGATGAATTGTCAATGTTCCAAATGTTAACAAAACAAAAAGCCGTTTTAATTGTTCTTTACCAACAGTCCCCATATTAGAGGTTGTTTAAGGCAATACAAGGGAAAAAAATGTGATGATTTAGATATCGTGCAAACATCAGTCAAAGGCCCAACGTTCAAAAATACTAAACGGAAATAAATAAGGAACCTTTGATACTTCTTATAATCATATTTCTTATGCAAGTAAAAGCTACAGATGGAAGCGTAAAAGGTTCAAATGGCCCGTGTGATACCAAATGATTGGTTTATGAATAGAAAGAACTAACTTCTGAAGTAAGAGTTCACACAATTTGATGGTACAAGTCAGCTGCTATCATCCACTCCTTGATTATTTCCATACAAATTCACTCTTTTCTTGGGGAAACCTGGTGGTGGTTCTAAACTCGAACCCCGATATTTTAGCTCAGAAGTTGTTGATCTAAAATTCGGATCTACTGCTGTAGGTCTAGAACCATGATCAGCAGAAGCCGGCCTAAGGGAGCTTGTTGCTCCTCCAGCATATCGTGGTGGAGAAACGTACCTTCTTGGTGGCCCTCTGAGACCACTACCACCTCTAATATCCATCTTATCAGCATTTCTTGATGATGAATCTATAAAAGATTTATCCCCAGAGGCAGTTCCCCCAACTGGAGCTCCACTTGTTACTGATGTGGAACTGAATGGATCATCAGGTGCCCATGAAGTAAGTGCTTCCTTCTTCTTAGCAAACAAATGCCAAGCTCCAAAGAGAAAGAGTATAAACAATAAGACAGGGCTAGTCCATAGCATAGTACTATATTCCCCTTTATATATAGGAAGGTTCGATCGATACATTCCAATGTATCCACCACCAAGGCTGAGAAGAACGAGTTTCTCATGGTCGCTTGCTATCAAGGGGATTCGTTTACTTCTCTCAATATCTATGTTTGTGATCTGGTAATTTAGGAAAGACGCTTTGATCTCATCTAAACCAGTAGAGAAAAGAATTCGAGGAGCACCTGCCCTAACATAATGATGAGATGAAACATTGTATATCTGAACTTTCTCCTCATTCACAGCAAGCAAATATCCTTTTATTGCATGAAATGCAAGAGGTTCATGCATTTCAAACTTTCTCTTAGACCTCACTCTGCATTTGAAGTTTACTATATCTCCTAATAGCAACACATGAATCAAATCACCTTCTTTCGTGCATCCGTATGCTTTAGACCGCTCTGTAGCATCAAAAACATAATTCCGTGCAAGAGAGTGATTCAATCCTTCACATTCAGATTCCCTAATCTTCATGTTCCTCAAGTCTAATGAGCCAGCCCCACTCTCAGTAAGAAACAAAAGTCGCTGCTTTAAGAAAGCGAGTGGCCTGCTTGACGGCTTGGTCCTACCATAAAGAGTACCATTTTCTTTGAATACCCTGATTTCTCCGCTAATGTCAGTGGTCAATATGTACCTCATCCTTCCAACATGGTGCACCTCCAGAAGAGTTATTGGTAACCCATCTTCACCACCATCACGCATAAACCCAACCACATTTTCCATAAAAACCGAACTCCATTCTTCTCCGCTTGATCCTTCCCAAACTCGATGCATTAAAACCGCACCATTCTGATGCCCCGTAATCACAAAACTCTCATTCTTGTAAACTGACATGAATGATAGCATAGCAGTAATGGGTGAATCCGATAATGTAAAATACTCAACCAAAACATCCCCATTTCGTAAAAACACATAAACTCTTCCTCTTTCATCCCCAACTGCAGCATACTTACTTAATCCCTCGTAATCTCGAAACGGCAATACATCAATACAAGTAGCTTGAGAATCCAATTTCACAGCAGACACAAATTGAAATCTCTCTGACCAAAATGGACTGTACTTTGTTACGGTAACCAGCCTAGCTCTCTCCCCATCTCGAACTTTATCACTCAAATCCCCTTCTTGAACTTCATTAATAGATATTTTCCCATCGTATTTTTCCTTTATTTGATCAATCTTTTCCTTTTCTACAAGAGCCAACTTCAAACTATGATCAGTATTATCATTTCCTAGTGATGAAGATCCCGACAGCTTAGATTCCAATCTAGTAACTATTTCATTGAGATTTCTCACTATTTCATCCAGTTTTTCTAATAGAACTTCTTGTTTATCAAAAGTAGGCTCACTTCCAGTTTGTGATTCATGTATAGAATTGTGTGTATGCTCTTCTGGTATCAAGACCGAGTTAGAGGTAACAAGGACCCCAAATACACTAGGAGAAGACAATAGGAAAATTAAATACAGTGAAAAGAACTTGCCTTTGAAGAGAAACGCCATTGAAGAAGCTTAGCTTTTGCGTGAGCTTTGATTCAGTATTACTCCATTACAGTTCGCGTAAATTACGGATTTTTTGGGATACTGGATATGGGATTAAGAAAATTTAGATCGAGGAGGTATTAAATTTGATGAATTCGTGGTAAGATCTGTTATATATTGAGAGTGGAAATTGGATATGGGATTAAGGAAAATTAGATCGAGCTGGTATTAGATTTGATGAATCTGGTAAGATCTGTTATAGATACTTATAGTGGAAATTGAGTTGTAATGTTTTGACTTAGGTCTGTACGGAGCTCAATTAGACTACTTGATTTTGGTAATCAGGTAATTTTAGGGCAAAATTTTATAATAGTAAATATCAATGGATGAGGATTTTTCGTTTGTAATAAAATGTTATATTCCGGTATGGACTGTTTTGTTCTTCTCTAAACTATTGTCCTGTAAGAGTAAGACACGTTGACAAGTTGTTTGGCTTTGTTCAACTCCATTACTCCTCCGTGGGAACGGTACATGAGTGTAAAAATCATATTCATCTTATATTTTTAATTAATAATTATTGATTATAAATTAATACTAATATTTATACGATTTAATCACACTCCTTATTTTTTAATATTTATTTAAAAATATATTTAACTTTTAAAAAATAAATTTTAAAATATTCTTTAGTTTACTATATTATTTAAAATATTAGCGATGACTCTACGAGTTGAGTCATCAATGCATTTTTCTATTTAATATTTATTTATTTTATTTAATAAGTAGTATTTTTAAGATTAAAAATATTAAAATATTAATTTTCTAGTGAAAATATAATTTAAAAAAAATTGAAATTTTTTAAAATTTTTATAAATTTTTTATAAACTTTTTATCGCATGATCAATCAGAAACTGTCAGGTAGATGTCATGCAAGCAGCGTAGTTGACGAAATAAGCCACATGGATTACACGCAAGCGGAGAAGGCTAATCATGGAAAGTCACATGTACAAAATAATGGAGAGCCTTGCTAGGTGTTAGCACCGCTTTCATTTCAAGTTCGTCGTGCGGTCAGTGTATCTCCTTGTGTCATCACACTATTCGTCTGTTCTTTCTAACTGTGCACCATGCAAGCCATAATCGACAATCAAAGATCACCATGTGGAAATGACACAGCACCATTGATTGAGGCCAGTATGCCTGTTCCACGAGTCGTACGTTGATTTGCTCCATGAATGCAATATGCCACGTGTCACATTTCTATTGTTTAGTGTTATTAATTTTTCTTTTTTTCATCTTAATCTTTGATCTGAAGCTGATTTGATAGTCCAAATTTTATCTGAGTTTAATTTAACCCCATAAACCTTAATGAGCTGAAATTAACATAATTTTTATTAATTTTTGGAGCCAAAAAGAGAGAAAAACACAAAAAAAAAAAAATAAAAGATGTAATTTTGATGAAGATTTAAGAAAAAATTGGTACTACAATTCAAAAAATTAAATTAATCTATGTGTCTTATAAACATAATTTTTATATTTTACCCCAATTATGATTTCAATTTAATTATAATATTTAATCTGATTTTTAAGATATTAATTATTTGACCAATAATTGATCTATAGAAGCAATTAAATAGATTTGAAAGAATTATTTAATTGTTTGTCTTGATTAAATATCATTCATAATTTCTAAGCATATATGTATGATTTTTATGAATGTGATACGTAATTGATGCACTTAATTAGTAATACGTAATTTAATTGACATGAGAGTATGATTAGGTTAATTAATATATGATGTGTAGTTTACTTAAGAGAGAAATACATACTATATTAGATTCAATTAATCATATAATTAACTAATAATTAATAGAGAGATTTTAGTGATTCACATCGTTAGAAAATTGAGAGATTAAGTATTCTTAGATATTTTCTCAAAATATCTTCTTAGTTGACAAATTTTATTTAATTAATTATTGTTATTTATTTTTAGTTTTTTTAATTTTTTATCTTAAAATATAAAAATAAAAAAAAATTGATTTTTTATTTATTTTTGTTTTAAAAATTAGTTTCTAATAACATAATTTTTGTGAAAATGATATTTTCTTATAATTATATTATTTGTTATGATACATATATTTGCGTATTCATTGAACACAATTCGTGTCTTATAATGTTTTTGGCACCGTTGTCGGAGATTATAAATATTAAAAATTAATTTTTTATTTTAGTTATTTTTAATTTATTTAGTTATATAGTTAGTTATTTATTTATTTTAGTTATTTCTCTTAATTTATTTTTCATAATTTAATTAATTAATTTAGTTATTTATTTTTAATTTAAACATCTTCTTTGGTATTATTAGAAACATAATTGAGTTTGTTGCATGAGCAAAGTCTATAAGAGAGAATGGTTAATCCATTAGAAATAAACAATAATGAGCTAAATTTGAACAACGATATACCTTTGATAGATGATAGGGACGGAACTATTAATGAATATGGAATACCTACGTTAGAAGGGTTGAATCCAAGTAATGTCAAATATTCAAGCTAATTAGTTTGTACTAAAACTAGTGATGTTTTAAATGCTACAAATAGTTGGATAATTTAGCATATTACCAACAAATAACCATTATTTACATCTCAGATTACTTATTGAAGTTGTAGATTCATTTAGATTAAGTAGTGTGATCGAAGAGGCATTTAGGCTTAGATTATTCCCTTACTTTTTATGAGACCGAGCTCAATCTTGGCTAAAATCTTTACCATCTAATTTCATTACATCTTGGAATGATTTGGTGGAGAAATTCTAGATGAAATATTTCCCACCCACAAATAATTTCAAGCTTAGGAATGATATTACATCCTACCAACAATGTGAAGGGAAATCTTTATATGAAGCATAGGAAAGATTAAAAAAAATGCTAAGGGAGTGTCCTCACTATAGTATCCTTCATTGGATCCAAATGGAGGCTTTCTACAATGGTATCAATGCTCAAACAAGAACCATTGTTGATGCATCTGCTAATGGAGCTTTGCTAGCCAAATCTTACAATTAAGCTTATGTGTTACTTGAGAAAATGACTAACAATAATTATCAATGACCAATGGATAGAATGACAACCATAATAAGAGTAGCAGGAAGGAATGAGGTAAATGATATCATGAAACTTATAGCTCAAGTGTCATCTTTGGTGAATCTTTTGAAGGCTCAAAACTCGACAACGAGTATAAACTAGGTCCAAGATTCAGGGGTGTCTTGTGTGTTTTGTGAGGGAGCCCATTTGTTTGAGAATGTCCAAATAATCCTTAATCAACATTCTATGTGGGTAATGTGAGCCAAAACAATAATCCATACTCAAACACATATAATCCAAGATAGAGACAACATCCTAATTTCTCTTGGAATAATAACAATCAAGGTGGTAATCAATTCAACCATTAATTATTTCCACCACTTGGTTTTCAACAACCATAACAATTTCAAGGCCAAGAAAAGAAGCCATCTATTGAGGACAATACAAATTTTTTAATGGGGATGATGAAGGATTTTATCCACTCAGTAAATACAAAAGTATCCACTCAAAAGGCTTCAATTCAGAATTTAGAGAACCAAATGGGGTAACTTGCTTAGGTCATAAGTCAAAGGCCTCAAGATAACCTTCCAAGTGACACAATTATAAACCTAATAAGAGAAGGTGAAGAACATTGCAATTCCATAGCCTTGAGGAGTAGTAAAACTCTAGAGGAGGAACATGAGACTTAAAAGGATGAGAAGGACCATGAGACTAAAAAAGATAAGGAGGAACCAAAAACTAACAAGGATGAGGAGGAACATGAAATTAACAAGAATAAAGAGGAATTAATGGATAAAAAAGCTAAGAATTAGTGGATAAAGACTATGAAAGCAAAAGTGAGATACACATTTTTCAAAATTCTAAGAAGTCTTTAAGAAATTGCACATAAATATATCATTTGTAGATGCACTTAAACAGATGTCTTCTTATGCCAAATTTCTGAAGGACATCTTGTCTAAGAAAAGGAGGCTTCGAGATAATGAAATAATAACCTTAACTGAAGGTTGTGGTGCCATCCTTGCTAGAAAACTATCCCAAAAATTGAAAGATCTAGGTAGTTTTGACATCCCTTGTACTATTGGGAACATCCACTTATACAAGGCGTTATGTGGCTTAGGTTCAAGCATTAACCTTATGCCATTATTGATTTTCAAAAGATTGAGGGTTGGTAATTGCCAAACCCAGTTCAGTAACGTTGCAAATGGCAGACATATCAACTAAAAGATCCTGCGATGTGGTAGAAGATGTGCTAGTAAAAGTAGACAAATTCATCTTTTTGATAGATTTCATTATATTAGACACAGAAGATGACCGTAACATTCCTATCATACTTGGCCTTAAATTCTTAGCAATCAGAAATGCACTCATTGATGTACAAAAAGGTGAGCTTACAAAGAGTGTGCAAGATGAACGAGTGACATTAAAAAATTTTAAAGCATCTGAACCCCATGATATTGATAATGCTAATAAATGCTTAAGAATAAATGTTACTGATTGTGAGGATAATTTAAAAGAATCTATTTAGCTACCCATACTTAAGACTATTACACATGATGTTGTGAAGAATGAAGTAAATTCACCAAGAAACAACTCAATTTGTGTTAATTTTGAAATTGTGAAATCTATGATTGATGTTGTTGATTGTGTGAACTATTTGGAGTCTCTACCTCTTATGTGTATACCTAATGTGGTTGTGGAGAGTTTTGAGATAGGATCTAAGCTCAAAACATCTATTGAAGGGCCACCAAGTTTGGACCTCACACCTTTATCTTACCATCCCCAATCAAGTGTGCAAGCGAAAGAGTCTAACAGATAGGTGAAAAAGATGCTCGAAATAAATAAATTGGATGAACACCATGTTTTTAAACCAGAACATAAAGTATTATTGAACAAATCAAGACTCAAATTGTTTTCGAACAAACTCAAAAGTAAATAGACACAGAGGGATTACTATAAGAGTTGATATAAACATCTAGTCAAGGACATTAAACATGGCGCTAGTTGGGAGGCAACCCAACATTATTTTACTTGTATTTTTATTATTTTTGTTTTGTAGGTGAATAAATGTGAAGAACAATAAAGCAACAAGATTGAGCAATTTCAATGATATATGTGGTGTGCCAAGACTAAGAGAGTTTTCTTTCCTTTTTACTTTTTCATATTTATATGTGCACATTAGGGAAAATGTGTAATTTAAGTTTAGGGGAGGGAACTTCATTCTCTATTTTAGTATTTAAAATGCATTTTAAATTTTTAGGGAATTGTTTTAAAGAATTTTTTTAATCATGATTTGGGTAGAAATTGGTAAATATATGAAAACTAAATGCATGTATGCTTGATATGAAATGTATGAACTCAATGATAAAAATTTGTTTTCATGACTAGGATAAGGAATGTAACATACTCGTTAAGATACTTACATTAATCAAGTGAAACGTTTGCTAGTTTTGATTGAATTTATTTAATTTTTTATGCACATTTTTATGATTGATTTTGGTGCTCTTATTGAGAGAACATTTGTGGTGTGTTGTGTGAGTTGATGAGATCTACCATGTTTTAGAATCTACTTGATCATCTCTTGAGGTAAAATTCTAAATAATATTTAGCTAAAGAGATGATTAAGGTCTTATTTGGATCGATTGGGCCTTTCAAATTAATTATTATTAATGTATTTAGTCATCTATTTGATCCTAATTAAGAACCTTTCATTTTATTAAGTTACATTTTATGCATAATTAATAAGCATTATCTTTACCCTTGCACCTTTAGCTTGTACGAAAAGAAAAAAATACAATCATATGTTATGTTATAGAGTAAGGTGAAATGTAATGCACCCTATTAAAAAAAACTCATGACAAAATTATCCCTCTAAATAAAAAGAAAAGAAAAGAAAGCTAAAAATAAGTTTATGGTTGTTGTGAAGTTACAAAAAAAGATGTAATTTTTGGTAAAAATATAATTTTTGGAAATTTTTGAGATTTTTTATGAATTGTTAACGCAAGACTAATCAAAAGTTGCCACGTGGATGCCATGCAAGCAGCGAAGCTGACGGAGCAAGCCAGATGGATCACATACAAGCGAAGGCCAATCATGAAAATTCACTTGTACAAAACGATGTAGAGCCTTTCCATATGTTAGTACCGCATTTATTTTGAGTTCATCGCATGGTCAAAGTATCTCCATATGTTGTCACATTATTCATCCCTTACTTCCAACTATCTGCCATGCAAGCCATAATCACATATCACATATCACATATCGCATTGTGGCGATGATACAACACCGTTGATTGAGGCCAATCTACTCATTCCATGCATCGCGCGCTAATTCACCTAGTGAATACTGTGTGCCAAGTGTCGTGTTCTTATTGGTTGGCACTGCTAATTTTTCCTTTTTTCATCTCAACCCTTGATCTGACGGTCCAGATTCCACTGGAGCTTAATTTAATCTCCTAGTTGCCCCATAAACACTAATGAACCAAAATTAACAAAAAAATTATCAATTTTTGGAGCCAAGAAGATAGGAAAACATACAAAAATTCAAAAAAGATACAATTTTGGTAGAGATTCAAAAGGAGATTGGTAATGCAATTCAAAAGATTGATTGTATTTCTTCTTTATCAATTTTTTTATCTTTCTTTATGAACAACATTATGTCTCGTTAATTTATTCATCTAAGGGTCTTATGAACCGAATTTTTACCATATAATGATATAATATTTTATCCCGATTGTGATTTCAATTTAATTATATTATTTAATCTAATTTTTATGATATTAATTGTTTGGCCAAAAATTGATCTATAGAGACAATTAAATAGATTTGAGAGAATTATTTAATTGTTTGTCTTTATTAAATAACATGCATAGTTTCTAAGCAGAGATGTATGATTCTTATGTTTATGATACATAATTGATGAACTTAATGAATAATATGCAATTTAATTTACATGAGAGTGTGATTATGTTAATTACTATATTATGTGTAATTTATTTGAAAGGATAATACATGATAGGTTAGATTCAATGGATGATGTAATTAATTGTTAATTATAGTAAGGGGATTTTAGTGATTCGAATGTTTAAAAAATTAGGAGATTAAGTATTTTTAGATATTTTCTCATATATCTTATTAGTTTCCAAATCTCATTTAATTAATTAATGCTATTTATTTTTAGTTCTTTTAATTTTGCTTTCTTAAAATATAAAAACACAAAAAAAATTGTTTTTTATATTTTTGTTTTAAAAATTAGTTTCTGATAACATAATCTCTATGTAAATAATCTTTTTTTTAATTATATTACTTGTTGCGATACATATATTTGTGTATTCATTGAAAATAATTCGTGTCCGTTCAATTAGACATTAATTTTTATTTTTTTTAACTATTTAGCATATATTTATAAATAAAATAAAAATATATAAAAGTAAGAATAAATAAAATCAAATCTAATTATTCTACGTAATATACATTTTATTATTAAACGTATATTTTTTATGTAATTATATGTATATAAAAAATAATATTAGTTTATCTTCAGTTTTAGTCAGCTATAGTTTCGATATTGTAATAATCATCAATGTCTCATACCTTATCAATTATGGTTATTTAAAAAAACTGTTAATTTTTTTACGAAAAACCACAATTTTAGTTATGAACAGTTAAAATATCCATCCTTCCTCTGCTTGATGTTTATTGTACACTGTTTTCCTTGCCTGTAAACATTTGGTATGACATGTGGGAACACATGTGAGACCATACCATTTCGATTTTACTATCTTAATGATAGATATCTTAATCGTATTAAAATTTAAGTTTTGGTATTTTTTTTAAAGTTTATTTTTTGATAGATACTTATATGATATTAATTACTTAACAATTCTACATTTATTATTCAGCACTAAGATATGAACCTTTAAATTGAACTTAAAAAGACCAACTAGCCAATTCATATGCTACCTCGTTAGTTGTTCTTGAAATCCATTTTGTCTCACCAAACTTCTTAAAAGTAGTAGTTAGTTGTAAATATGTCAAAAACATTTACTTAGCTACAATTATATCCATAATTTATAAATAATGATAAAAATATGTTCAACGTTGAATATGTTTAAATTTATAACTATACCCAAAATATATAGGTAACGATAAAAATATGTCCAAATTAATTATACCTAAAACATATAGGTAACAATAAACAAATACCCAAAGTTGAACATGTTTTTATCATTACTCATACGTTGTTGACATAATTGCAACCAATGATGAAAATATCGACAACATCATTGATATTGTCTTAACAATGTCGTCAAAATGCTATTGTCCCTTATATGTAGTTTAAATGTCCTTTTGGCTAAAATGTCATGAATATTGTGGATATTATTGATAGAATGTAATTAAAATGTCAACCAAAATATCAAAAATATTAATTCTTAATTTATTTTTCTCTCCATTTCTTCTTCTTTATTAACAATCATTTTAATTCAATTTTTTTTACTTTTGCAAAAGAGAATATATTATACTTTTTCTTATTTGTAGCATGTTTGCTACAAATATGAGTACTTTTAAAAATAAATAATCAATTAAATTTATTTTTATACCGTCGAGATTTATCTATTTATAATAATTAATACAATTAGATAGTCTATTTAATTATTATAAATATTTTAACTACTTATTCTACAATATTTAACAAAAAATATGTATTTCATTATTAAATATTTGGTCAATTGATAAACTAATTGATTAATATAAATATTTTAAGCATTTAAAAATACATGTATTAAATAAAAAAATAGTTTAAATATAAATAATTGATTGTTTTGATGTTTTATAAAGTCTTATAATTTGTTTTTCATATTTTTATAAGAGTTTCATAGTTTTCATGATTATTTTCAATTTTTTGTTGAAAACGACAATATCTTAATATCTACGAAATTTTCATTATCTCGACATTTTTAATAACATTGATATTTTCAATCTTAATTGCAATTAAGTAAATATTTTGAATATATTTACAATTAACCTCATACATCGTAGGTATAAAACATAATTAACCCCAAATTTACATCTTCTAAGTATTGTATGGCTTCCCATGAGATTGAAGATTATCTTTTCAAGAGATATTGAAATTGCATTTTGAAAATATTCGTCCACTATGATGTGTTCTGAACCAATATCTCTTATCAAACCTATAGTCAAAGTATATGCTATTTCTTCCATTATATAGTTAGCAATTAAGTCCTACCTTTTAACTTATTTTCAGAACTATCTTTAGCTATAACTGCAATAGCCCCTTTTTCCATTAGTAAAAGCACTATCAAAATTCCATTTAATTACTTGATAGAGAGGCTTACCCATCATTTTTGAACTTTCACTTCAAAGAAATCTTCCTCAATATTTTTAGCTTTTAGTAGGACTCTTATAAAGTTCTAAAAATTTCTTGAGAGCTATAATGAGCTTTGGTTGAAATCAAGTTCTTCATTGTTAAATATTTTGTAGTTTCTTATTTCCAAATGAATTGAAAAGGCATGACAATCGTAAGTGTGAATTCTTGTTTTGAGTTCTTATATTTCAAAAAAGAATCAAGAAGCTTTAGAATGAATTGTAAGAATGTTCTCAAATCTTTCATTTGCAAATTGTTGTAAAAGAATACCATCTTTTCATTTTAGCCACATACAATGTGTATAAGGACACTTGAAGAATAAATGTTTACAAGTTTAGTGCACTTTATATATGCGCTAGGAATGAATCTTATCACATTTTATTTGACTACTAGTGAATTGGACAATATTCTCCATGAGAAGATTTTACGTCTCTCATGTAGATTAGACTTCTATAATAGACTCCAAACTGTATCTAGATCACCAGAACTATTTTCTTCCCTACTTATCAATTTATACGCTAATTTAATTGAATAATTACCTCACTTATTTGAGGTCTAGATGAGCTTATCATTCAATAATTCATTTAGGCTTCTAAGTCTACCTTGGATAATGTGATTTTGGATGTTGTCCAGACCATGAAACTATGGATTATTTGAAACATTTATTGATCTTTCATTCCCAATCTGATAGTGCATTCCTTTTCTAATGATATATTTTATGCTGCATATTCCTTTCCAAATATATGAATCCATTTGTTCACAAAAGTATCATGGAATTCATTTATTTAACAACATTATTGTTCGAGTACTTTTACCAAATTTTATCTCCATTCCTAATTAGTTGTCATGCTCATTTTGAAAAAAAGTGCTAGATTTTGGTGTTGGAATTATCTGAATCCTAATCCTCCTTTTTTTGGTCTATAAATTGATTTTCAACTTTTAAAAACATGATTATGTGATTTATTTGTGATAGTGTTCTACCAAAACTTTTTTATTATTGCATATTCTCTTTGATACTTTCAAAGTGCTAATAATGTATATAGATGTTTCTTGTATAACTGATTTGATCAATGTTGTTTTACCTACATAAGATAAGAACTTTGATCTCCACCCTTCTATTTTACAAGTTATATTTTACAGGATTCCTCCTTCCAAATTGAATTTTGTGACTTGTTCTTCTAGATGAACAAAAGATTGCCCAAGTAGATTATATCTATTGTAGATTGTTGGATTTCCAAAATATCACCCATTTCATTTTTTTAAAATAAAATCGTAGATTTTGCAAAATTGGGGTTTTTTCCTGATACTTCTCCATGCATGAAAAACAAGTATTTGAAATGTGAGGCTTCTCTTTTTTGTAGTTTCCCAAATAGTAGGATATCATCTACATAGAAAAAGTGATATTATTGAGTTTGGTTACATAAATTCATTATATATAAGTTTATTTTGATTCCATATCCTTTATGATCTCATGGCACTTCCCAAAATGATTTTTATTCTAATATTTTAACTTTTTTGCAGTTATAGTAAGTCGTTTTCATATATGGATTTAGTGAAGGCCATTTATTGGTATAACCCAAGCTTATTCCACTATAGTTTTACATGTTGGATCCTTGTACTAAGCTTCAAAAAATTTGAAGGGACGAGGTAGATAAGTATTTTCCATACTTATCCACCACAATGGGTCCATGATCTGACAGTCTATTATGGACAATAACTCTAGGGCGGTTTAGCACCAAGCTGCACTACTAACAACTTTAACTATTTTTTTTATAATTTTGCCACCAAAAGTTAATCATTTTGATGTGAATTTTAGGCCAATTTCATATAAGTCCATTACTCCAATGATATCTATAAAGTCCTTTAGAAAGCTCTTATTCAACTTAAATGGTTTTCCCTTTAATTCTTCATCCGTGAGAGTTTTTTTAGTTATGTATTTAATTACCTAGTCAGCAGAAGTATGTCAAATTAAAAAATCATAAGAGCAAAAACAACTAATTATGTGTACGTAAAATAATGCAAAAAAAAAATATCAACACTTCAAATTTTTAGATGAAAACAACCTAAGCAATACTAATGACCTAAAAGAAAAACTATCGGTCCACTAGATTACCTAATTATCCACTGTGAAAAATAAGTATCGAGTTACAAGGATAGAATTCAAACTACCCACTTAGATAATGCTCCCAAGTAACTTACTTACAAGTTGTTGCTTTGATCACAATATCTAAAAGATAGGTGTTTGAATTCGAACAAACGTTTTGACAAACTCAAGTCCCGTGAGTCAATCGAACACACATTGTTGTCACCTGAAAGATTAGCACAAAAACAAAAGTACAAATGTGTATCCTATATCATATTCAATAATGAAAAGTCATATATAGTTTATTTAAACAATATATCAGATAAATAAAAAACAACTAGAAATTCTATAACAATCAGTTTAAGTACAAGTTCAATAAAAATAGTTTCTTTAAATATTAATAATCAAACCAAATAATTATTTGACACACAAAATTATTTGATTCAACAATTCAAGAATGAAAATAAAGAAGAATCTAAAAGAAAATATGTTCAAAATATCATTAACCAATTAAGCTTATTAACAATCAAATACAGCCACTAATATTTAATAGATTAACTTATTAAAGAAGCCTAAAATATTATTATCTTATATTTGTAAAACAAGAGAGAAAATAAGATGAAGATAATAATGCTCAAGAATACTCTTGTGTGGTTGTTTCTAAAATGGTGCTTAGCTTTGTATTTATAAAATACACGTGTGTAGCATTTGGTAAAAAGCCAATCCAAATCGTATTAGAAATACATTTTAAAAAACTAAAAGTTGACTGCTCGATTGATTCAATCAATTGCTCAATCGATCAAAAACATGTTAAATCAATATATAAAAACAAATGGATTGATCGAGTATATCCCTCAATCGATTTAATCATATATTAAAATCAGATTAATTAGGTTTATTACTCGATCGATCCAATATACACTCGATTTCGTATTTTCCCTATTGTATCTAATATGCAATATAACTGTGGTGGAGAATAAGGCCATCAACCATATCACAAAATTTAGAAGCTAACAATTTTTCACTTTGTTAAACACCTTGAAAACTACTCCATCTTTGACATAAAAAGTGAAACCCCCACCTCTAGTAACAAATGTATTAACTATTATATTACGAAATCCTAACCTTATCCTTAGCCTCTCTTAATGATCATCCGAAGATTTAGGCTATATAATCCAAACGTAATCAGGATTGCCATTATAAATTTGTTGTTTTAAAGCAAGTTAAGCCTTTAATCTTACTATTCCTTGGGTGTTCCATGATATAATCCCCATGGCTGCTTTGGGGCCTTGATTAGGGCTGCTTCCTCATCGACCCATAGAAGTTTGGATTTCAAGGTTGGTGTTTTCTAGATTGATGATTTCAATATAGAAGTTTCTACTTGCATTATTCTTGACAAATTTGTTCCATTTCTTCTATCTTTCTTAGCTGAGTACAGATTGAGTAATTCGTCACTTTTTTTCTATTATACCTTTTTCATAAGAAACTTAAAGAGATCTTCATGATAGTACCATTACTATAAAAAGGGATATTAAAATCGACTTTAAACCAATTTAAAGTCGGTTCAACACGTGAACCGACTTTAAATTTTTAATTTTTTTTCTTTTTTACAAAATTTATTCATTTTCAATTATACTCAAATTAAAACATGTATTCGATCACTAAATAATAGCATAAAAAAATTTATTTAACAAATAATTTAAATAATACAAATAATTGAAAAATAAAATATTAATTAATAGTAGAAAAATTATCATGGTGTTATCCTATGTTATTCAAGATCATCATATTATTCTCCTGATGTTATAATACAAACCTACATATATAATACAAAAATTTATACACATAAATAATAACACATAATAACAGAAAAAATATGAATAATAAGTGCGTAGGATTAATAGAAATACTTACAAGAGTAAATGAAGTGACAAAATGAAAGAAATGAAGAACAAATGGTGTTTTGTAAGTGAGAAATGGGTATAAAAAATTTGAGTATTGTGCTCAAAAAATATGGAATCTAAAAGATTAGTTAGAGAGGAGAAAACTCACTAATCGGTGCTAGAATTGGTGGTCGTAGGTGACCAGAAAATGAGAAAGAGTGGAGAAGAAGTGGAGGAGGTTTTGGGTTTTTGAGAGTTATGTAGCGCTTGAAATAGTTTATGTCTGGGGAAGAAAGAAGAGAAACGAATTTATCCACGTGTGTAGCATTTGGTTGACGTGTTGAACCGACGCTACATATGGACGTAGCGTCGGTTTTAGGTGTCAACCATTACCTTACATGTGGACGTAGCGTCGGTTGACACCTGGAACCGATGCTATGTCCACATGTAATATCGGTTCGACACATCAACTGACGTTATGTCCTATGTGGATAGCGTCAGTTCTATACCGAATCACTTTAAATTCATTATAAGTCATGTTTTTCAAAAATTGACTTTAAATGTTAACTTAAATATCATTTTTTGTAGTAACGTAACCACCAAACTTTTCAATCATTTTTTTTTCGATCACAAACCTAGAGGTAGGTCCTGTAAGAGTTCCCAAAGTTTCTTTTTTCTTAGGTTGAATCATGTTTTCTTCTTCTATTTTCCTTTTCAGATTTAGCTTGTTTGAATTTATTTCTTTAAAGGGAGCAACATTTTTGAGATAAAGTTTTCATTTTTCTCTAAGTATTTGTTTTTCTTAGGTTGCTATCTTAAGGGAGGAAAGACATTCGGGAGCTTCTCAGAGGTGATAACAACAGTTTGATTAAAAGAGATAGGTTCAGAACTGTTGACATTAGAACTTAGTAAAAACTAGTGTAATAAGGAAATGGGATTCTTACGGTAGAAATTGGTTTGTTAAAGCATTTAAAGGAATTTAGGGAACTGAGAGTATTTGGAAAATAAGGTTGGGGAATGTTGCATGTTGTTTGACTAAAGAGTAATCGGTTTGGTCTAAGTCCCCTCTAGCCAGTATGAACACCCTGAGAATTAATTGCATTAAATTGGTCTAGAAAGGAGAGATAAGAGACAAATCCAACATCTCCTTAGAATTCCCTGAATGAGTTAGTGTAGTCAAATCCAACAGGTCATTATTAAACCTAATTTTTTCATTAACTTATTAGATGTCCACTGAATCAAACTTGTATGCAAAGGTAAACATAGAATTATTAACGTTGGTATTGGTCCAATTTATATAGAGAACAATTAAAGAAATATTTATATAATATGTGACTTTCTTAGGGAGTACATATATATATAGAGTGTTATAAGTATAAATGTTAATTACACAAGGTAGACATATCTAAGCATGTTAGGGGGCATAAAAGTAAAAACAAGCATATTTACAGTCTGAGGATGACCACCACATAGCTCGGGCTGGTGGTCGACCCTACAGATACCAACGCTTCATAGGACAGATCTCTCCTATGAGTGTATTTGTGAGTGAGGACACATGCAGGTCTTTGAGGATGACTCGTCTTATGGTTCGGGATGTTAGATGGGTCGAGCTCTTGGTTGATCTATATGTCCAAACATCCAGTCTTCTTACTCTTTCAGCTCGAGTTCTGCACTAGAGTGGAAGAGTAATACTTAGGCAGTGAATCTGAATCGTTCATTTCCCCTAATAAATGTGTGCCAGTTGATTGGAGAGAGAAATTTGGGTCTTTATATAAGGAGTTTCCTAGGCTGAGCCTCATTTTATCATTTTCTGCACATTAGACAAAAATCAAGAGAGAAAAATGCTCTGTCGGCTTAGCTCGAACTATAAAAAGTTTTCAATTCGGTGGTAAGAAGTCTGCTCGGCACATAGCTTACTTGCTCGGGTTTTAAAAGTAAAAATTTCTTGAGTCTAACACCTTTCTACTTTATTTTCAAATCGGTTTAAAGAATTGTTCTCCTTTTTATTTCAAACTCGACCCTAGGTAATCTCTACTTCTCATGCCTTACCCTTTTTTATGTTTTTGTGATATTTGATGAGACAACACCACTAAAAACTTGATGAGAAAAGACTGACATCGGGTTAGCAATACCGATCTTACAGATACTTTGATTTTATATTTGTAAAACTCTCTCAAGTGATGAATCATTTTATAAAAAAATGATAAGTATACGCTCAAAATCGATCTAAGGAAGGAATATATGTGATTTTTAATTTATTAGTCAAACTTTTAAAAACGAAATTAAATCATAAACATCATTTCAAGATATTTAGATTTTTATGTTTCTTAATCTAATAACAAAAAAATAAACATAGATATAATTCAATAAACAATTATGAAAGTTTTTATCATTCATAATAGTGTAGTATTTATGGATATAATAATTAAGTTAATTATGCTTGTTCATATTATTTAGGTTATTAAATATATAAATTGATATTTATTGATTCTCTCTTTTTTATATGAATACCACATTTGGTGGGGTTATATATTATTTATTAATTAAACAAATCAATTAATACTTATGAGTGTGGTCAATAATTAATTCGGTTAATTAAATTAATTCATTTTTTCTAAGAGATTGAAAATGAACCATTTAAATACCACATTTGGTGGGGTTAGACATTTTAAAATTTATTCATGATATCCAAATTAAACCTAATAATTTAATTATCCGAGTACTAACTTTCAATTTTTAAAATCATTACTGAAAATATGTTATCAATACATTTTCGAATAATAATTCTTATAAAAACTTTTGAAATAGAGTTTCACTTTAACTACCGGGTTATTGTGCTAACAAATAAAATAGCAATACTCTAAATTAGACCGGATAATTAAACCTTAAAATCTAATTTTAAGATTTAAGTTTGTAATGAAAAATAATATATTTCATTTTAACATCTTTAATATAAAATCTTGAATAAAAATAATATCAATTTATTTTATAAAAATGTTTTACCTATTTAATATTTCGCAAGCATAACAACGTTATTATTATATCATATTTAAAAATAGAAAATCTTGTTAAATTTAATCACAGACAAATCAAACATAACAAATAAGAATAAAACATAAAAAATAATTGTGAAGAATTCATTTTAAAATTATACCTCAAAAGAATCCCTACAAAACTTTGATGTTAATTCTCTTGTTGGAAATCCTCCAAACGGATTTGTATTTCAATTTATGGAATCAAAAACTAGAAATCTATAAAAGCATAACTAGTTCTTCTCAAAAGCTAAAAAGAGAAGAACTTTAAAACTAAAAAAACAAAGAGTTAGAAAGAGAAAGCTAGAGAGAGATTTTGAGGGTGGATTTTTACAATGGGGGATAGGGTCCTTTTATAGACGAGGAAAATACTAAAAAAAGTGGGAAAATATTTCAAAAATTGATTTTGGGTGCGTTTGGACAGGTTCCACATATGTGGGAGGCGAGATTTGTGGCAGATGCTCCCAGGACTCGACGCGGGCGTGTGTTGATGCACGCAAAACTCGGCATTTTAAATATTTTTTATTATTTTGACCCATTTTGTCCAATTTTCTCATTTTTTTGACTTTTCTTCATTTTTCTCAATATATTTGTGATGTATTGTGTCTAGTATTTTTCTTCAAGTCTTTAAGGTATTTTTGAACTAAAATACTTGAAAAACAATAAAAATACCCATGATTTTGAAAATACAAATTTATATAAAAATATAATAAAATTATACAAATATAAATAATTTAATCAATTAAAGTACATTAAATAATGATAATTTTAGTATTTTTTAAGAACTCATCACAACCCCTAACCAGCTTCTTCCTAGTCCCTTAACAAGAGATGTAGTAAAAACAAATAAAAACTAAAAATTATACCATCCTAAATCACTTTCGTGCATTGACACGGTTGCATTTAGCATATGCAACAAGCTGTTAAACCCCTATGTTGCCATAATAGATGAGTTTAAGTCTTGTGACGATTTTCAGTAATGATACCCATAAACATTAACAAAAAAATGAAAACAAAATAAAACATATAAAATAAGAAGTTAACTAAAATTTAAAATAAAGTAAAAAGTCTAAAATAAAATAAAGAAATGAAATTCAAAAATATCTTATGCTTATAATATCTTATGCTTATAATCTCTTTTAAATTTTATAATTGAAATCTTAAGTATAGATTATTTCAACTTCCTAAACATTCATGATTTATTATAATAATTAGTTGAAAATTATTTTCATATTTCATATAAAAAATGTATCAATTTAATTTCACTCAAACTTAGTGTCAGGAATTCAAATTCACTTTGACTCTATTTCTCACAAGTCAATACTCTCAAAATACATTAAATCCTATGGGTTCAAACACTCATACTAATTTACATACGAAAGAGTTGATGTATAGAAATGAACTAATATGTTTGCATATGTATAAAGAAGAAAGGCTCAAAGTGTTATTTTAATGTTGATCTCATGAAATAAATCGAATATAAGTATTTATAAAATATTATACATTACTTTCGTACATCAATCAAATTTATCAAATAAAAATATCAAGTAATATGACTTTTAGAAAATGTAGGAAAATATAATGACTTCTTAAAGAATTATTTCCTATATTTTCTTTTGCATTAAACCATTTCTCACAATTGTTTAAGCATTTTGTGTCATAATATATAAATTATACTGCTCATTTTTCTCTATTTCTTTCTTTTTTTCTGTTACATTCTTTTTTCAACTTCCTAAATACTGATTTTGGGTTTAATATAATTTTTACACCTTATCAAAAAATACTAGTCATGACAAAAACTAACTAATTACTATATAATACATGATATGTTTTCAAAAATTAATCTAATAGGGCAAAAAAACTTAACTATTTACTTAAATTTGATTTAAAGAAATGATAAATTTTTATGAGAAAATTCTTGAAATTATTTCTAAAATTCTAAAAATTATTAAACCACATAAAGAAAATAAAATCAAACATAATGAATATGAAAATGTGAACATAAAAAATTTTAAAATTGTTAAATTTTTTGAAATTAAGCATAGTAATTTTTCACCACCCCAACCCTAGAATTTACATTGCCCTTAATGTAACAATTGTAAATTAAAGATAAAAAGAAAAGAAAAGAAAAGTTACATATTTCTTGAAAATGTGCAAGTAGTGATAGAGAAATACAAGTGCATCCATCATGTTCATCATTAAAGTTCACACAGACGCATCGTTGTGAACTTTTAATATCTCAACAAATATTTTTAGTTTTAGCAATTCTAAAAGTATTCACATGTAATTAAACTAAAATAAATTATTCATAACACTTAGTTTAACATCTTAGTAAGACGTAACTTTGAGGACTTCATTTTAAGTAAACTCAAAGTCACTACATCATTGAGTCAATCAAACTTATAGGCAGGACAAGTTTGTCTACCTATACTTTTAAAGTCATGCCCTATAGATTTTCAAAATTTTATTTACTTAAAACTAGAGACATAATTGTGGGTTTTAAATAAACCACTTCTATGTGTAAGTCGAATAACTAAGGCATCAAAACACATTTGTACATAGATCTAATAAAGCAACTACCTTCTTTTATCATAGATTGTAATTAAAAGTTTTAACTAATCTAACACTAAGTATTAAAATAACTACTAAACAATAAAAATAAAAATTTAGTAAAATAAACAAACAAAAGCAAATAATAAAAGAAAAATAAAGAAAAAAATGAAATAAAATAATTATATATATTTTACAATATATATAATACAAATAACTTTTATACAAATTTTGATACATATAATTATATATACTTAAACTATACATATTTATGATACATTCTATCTATCATATAATACACACATATTTTTTTACAAATAAATATATATGATTAAATTATACAAAATAAATATTTATAATATACTCTATCCAATATATAATACAAATATATATTTTATATAAATAAATATACATAATTAAATTGTACATAATATAATACTCTTTATCTAATATATAATACAAACATATTTTTATACATGTTATATCATATAATATTTACAAGTAAATACACAGAAATACTATATAATAAATAAAAATGAATAAACTAAAATTAATACAATCTAAAGAAGTTAATCATTGTTAAGTTAATAATTAAAAGTAAAAGTTAAAAATTAATTAATCTTTTATTAATAACATAATCAGTATTAACCAAAAGTGTTCATAAGAAAGAATATCAAACCCTCATCCTAGGTAGAGCAAGGTTCCCAGAAAAAAGACTAGTGGCACAAAGGCTACCAAGAACTAGTTTTCTAGATAGAACTCTCTTAGATATTTATTTTTAATGTTATTACATAATTAGTTTTTTTATTATTTTTTTAAAAATAAATTTAAAAATTAAAAGTAAATATTAAAAGAAAATTTATATTTTATTTTTTTAGAAAAGAAAATAATTAAATAAATTAAATTTTAAATTATTTTTTTAAAATTTTAAATCTCAATTTTTGTACTGTTTATTTAGATTTTTTTTTAATTTAAATTTTAAAGTTAGAATTTAAATTTCAAATTTTTGATTTAATTTTAATTTAGATATTTTTAAATTTAATAGTTAAATTAAATTAATTTAAGATTTATTATTATTATTTTATGAACAGTAAATAAAAAATATTTATTCTTTTTATTCTAAATTTAAATTTAGAATTTTTTTTTTGTTTTCTTAAGCTAAAATCATAATTATTTACAGCACATAAAGTTTTTAAAATTTTGATAAATAATTTAAAAATATTATTTCTTCCTAGACAAAGCGACCAAAAATTTGATGAGAGAACAATAAAGTGGTTGGCAAAGGTACCAAAAATTTGATTAGACAAGACCGATATTGAGTTAGCAATACTAATATTTCAGATACTTTAGTTTCATATTTGTAAAACTTAGCATGAATCATTTTGTAGAAAATGAAAAATATGCTCCCAAGGTCGATCTAAGGATGAAATGCATGTTGTTTTTAATTTATTATTCAAAATCTTAAAAACGAAATTAAATCCTAAACATCCTCTCACGATATCTTGGTTTTGTGTTTCCTAATCTAATAACACAAAATAAATAATAATGAAAATTTTTATCATTCATAATAGTAAAATATTTAAAGATATAATAATTAAATTCATATTATTTAGATTATTAAAAATATAAATTTATATTTGTTGATTTTTTTCTTTTTGGTATGTAAGTGTCCTTAGGCATGACTCAAATTCTTTTATTTAATATTAATTAACTAATATCCTTAGGCAGGGCCTATTAATTAATTAAGTATTAAATTTTAGTTTTATTTTTAAGAAAATAACAAACCATCTAATCACAGCTTTAAGCGGAGTCATTTAATTAGACTTTATTCAAGGTGTCCAAATTAAACCCAAGAATTTAATTATCTAAGTACTAACTTTCAAGTTTTAAAATCATTACTCAAAAATATATCGTAAATACATTTTTGAATAATAGTTATTATAAAAAACTTTTGAAATAGAGTTTCATTCTAATTACCAAGCGATTGTATTATATTTAAGTTTGTAACGAAAAATAATATATTTCTTTCTAACATCCTTAATATAAAATCTTGATTAAAAATAAAATTAATTTATTTTATATAAATGTTTTACCTATTTAATATTTTGCAAGTATAACAATGTTATTATTATATCATATTTACAAATAGTCAGCCATGTTAAATTCAATCACAAAAAAATTAAACATAACATATAAGAATAAAACATAAAAAATAACTGTAAAAAAATTATTTTAAAATTATAACTCAAAAGAATCTTTTACAGAACTTTGTTGCTAATTCTGTTGCTGAAAAACCTCCCAATGAATTTGCATTTCCACTTATTGAATTAAAAAATAAAAATCTATAAAAATATAGCTAGTTCTTCTCAAAAAGAGAAAAACTTTAAAACTAAAAAAACTAAGAAAGATTTCTAGAAAGAGAAAGAGTTGAGAAAATCGTATGTTTTACAACGGGGGAAGATTGTCCTTTTATAAGTGAGGAAAAGGCCATAAAAGGTGAAAAAATATTTCAAAAATTGATTTTGGATGTGTTTGGACAAAGTCACGGAAAGCTGGGCACACAAATCGAGGCGCACGGAATTGGAGCGCCGCATGTAGGTTATCCCCGCAGTAAATTGGTAATGTGGTGGCCGGCAAAGGTTCGTGCACGTACGGGTCGTGGTGTCGGCTACAAGTATGGCATATATTTGCTACGCATTTGTACGCAGTGTTAGCATATGTCGCGGCGCGGCACTGCACTCGACGGACTCAACGCAGAGTTAAATCGCGACACCCGGATTTCAACCTTTTTGACATTTTTGACCGTTTTGACCCATTTTGTCCAATTTTTTCATCTTTTTGAATTTTCCTTATTTGTTTTCTTAATATATTTGTGATATATTGCCTCCAATATTTTTCTTCAAATCTTTCAGTTGTTTTTGAACAAAAATACCTTAAAAATACTCGTTATTCCAAAAATATAAATTTATATAAAAGTATGATAAAATCATAAAAATATGAATCTATTTAATCAATTAAAGTACATTAAATCATGATGATTTTAGTGCTTTTTAAGCACTCATCAATTACCTAATGAAATCCCACCTTGAGCTACTCCTTAAAAATCCAAACGACATGCATGGAAAGCCACAACAACTTATGTGAGGTACCCTGCATGATATGTCGTGTTAAAAACCTTCCTTTACTTTTTGAGACCGGAATTTTTGGGCATAAAGTGGCCTAAGATGACTTGTATCATCATTTTGGTACCCCAAAATATAGATTAACCATTTCTCACATAAGGAAAGATGAAGGTTCAATTTGACACATGACTAGTCATCACTTGTTTGAGGTGATTATTTATTGCTAGCTTTCCCTTATTTATGATTACTTGAGTTTTAATACTTACTTTTGTAGGCAGTGTTTCTTGTCCTCTACTTTGAGAGATATACCCAACAATTATATGAAGTAGGTTGGATTGTCAAGAAAGACATTAAAGTTAAACATACCACATATACAGAAGCGTCGTAAAAGCTCCAATGTCTTCGATATGAAGTTTGACTCATTAATGAAGGATGTGGTACAATTCTTTGTGAGAATGAAAGCTTGACTGCTAAATGAGATGAACTATGCCAAGAATTTGGTACCCTGAGATGTAAACTCGGTGAGCCATGTAAAGAACAACTCTTGTTACGCCAAGATGTTGATCATTGGAAAAAGAGTTACTTTGAGACCTAAAGGTCTTCAAATGTTTCCAAGAAAGATGAGCATTAATTGATATAGTTGTATTGTTGTAACTTAATAAAATGAGACTTTCCTCTATTTTTAATCCGTTTGGATTTATTTTCAAGAGGTCTACCATTGTGAAAATGAGATGCTTACTTATGATAGGCCACATGTCACTTATACTCACATCTTAAGTGAATGGGACCATCTAGCCTCCATTTCCATACTTGGGGTCATTGCTGTTGGTTTATTTTTAAGAGAAGGCTTATTATTATGAACTCAAGACTTACTTAGGATGGTCACACTTCTCGTATACCTGTATCCCAAGTAGAAGAGGGATTGTTTGGCCTTATCTTCTATATTTAGGGGTTATCATGTTATTTTATTCATAAGTGCATTAGACGATATCATGTACAACACACACACACACATACATGAATCAACTTGTTAAAAACCTTGCATATCCTTGTATTGATGGAACATTGATTGATAAATATATGGACCTTCTTGTCATATAATTGTACAACTTTTGAGGAAAATAGTTTTCACTAAATATGCATATATTAATATATATATATATATGAATATATTTCTCATGTCATTTAATTTAGTTAGACTTGTTTTTACTTTAGGGCAAGCAAAGAGTTAAGTTTAGGGATGTGATGATCCTATGAAAGTAGAGTCATTAATGCACTTTTCTACTTAATATTTTCTCGTTTTAGTCAATAAGTAGTACTTTTGGGGTTAATAATATTAAAATATGAACTTTTTACTTAAAATGGGTGAAAATATATTTTTGAATTTTGTTTGGGATTTTTATGGATTTTTTATGAATTTTTTAATGCATGACTAATTAGAAGACGTCACGTGAATGCCATGCAAGCATAGGTGTTAACCAGGCATGCCATGTGGATGCCATCCAAGTGAAGAGGGCCAATCGTGCAATGTTGCATGTATTGAGTAATGTAGACCTTGCCACATGCCAACATAGCGTTCATTTCGAGTTTCACTAAGTGGTCAATAGGTGTGCTACACATCATCACCTGATTCGTCCATTCTTTCCACTAGGGTGCCACGCAATCCATAATCATGAATCATAGTATGCCACATGGCACTGACTCAACGCATATTGATTGTGACCAGTCCATTCCACCACACATCACGTGTTGATTTTCTCAATGAATCATGTGTTATGTGTTATAATCTTATTGGCCAATGTTGTTGATTTTTCTTTTTTCATCACAACCCTTGATCTAAAGCTGATTTGATGGTCCAGATTCCACCTGAACTTAATTTAACCCCCTAATTACCCTATAAACCCAAAGGAGCCAAAAAGTATATATTTTATATCATATTTTGGAGCCAATAAGAGAAAAAAAAATAGAAAAATTCAAAAGGAGATACAATTTTAGTAGAGATTCAAGAGAAAATTAGTGCTACAATTTAAGAGATTGATTGTATTTCTTCTTCTTCTCCTTTCCTTATCAATTCTTATCTCTTTTTTTTTTATAAAAATATAAGCTTTATGAAAAAAATGTGTTTAGCTAATTTATTAATTTAGGGATCTTATAAACCCAATTTTCAACATATGATGATTTAATATTTTATCCCAATTATGATTTCAATTTAATTATATTATTTAATATAATTTTTATGTTATTAATTTTCTGGCCAACAATTGATCTATAAAAATAGTTAAATAGATTTGAGAGAATTATTTAATTATTAGTTTTGATCAAATAACATGCATAATTTCTAGACAAAGAAGTATGATTCTTATATATGTGATTGTTGGTGATTTTAAAAGAACATCAACTTGCAAATATACACCGTCATAAGTAGTAAGTGATAAATACGATATTGTTCCTACGGAGATTTGTTACTAATATTCGTTAAGTATTAAAATTGTCTCAACATAATTTTATCCAAACAATCGATATTTGGATGGAGGTAAACTAAACTAATTTTAAATAACAATATATGGGATTAACACTTGAAGAAAACTCTAGGATTACAATTTCACCAAATTAATCCACTTGAATCATGTTATTTTCTCTTGATTTATGTTCTCGCATTTAATTTGTCAACCAAGAACTCTTAATTTATCCATATGTCACTTCTGATAACAAATAGACACATATCAATAAATTAATTCACTATATTCCTATGAGAATTAAATTTACTAGAGATTCATTAAGCTCAAAGTTTTCAATAGCTAAACATAAAATAAAGGTATATTCATATCTCATATATATATACATATGTGTGTGTGTGTGTTTTTTTTCTATCTAAGAGCAAAACACAAAAAATCTTTTTTCCAAGTTCATTAGGGTTCACAAATCAATTAATTAATATTCCAACAATCAAAAGCATTAAGCACAAATAGAATAAACAAATTAAAAGCAACATCCCACAAATCATTCAAAATAATTAATTCAAGCTTCATAATGTAAGCTACATTGCAATCCTAGAACAAATAATTTAGTTCATAGCAAATATTAAAATCGCAATCCATGAATATTTAAACATTTAAGAAAAATTAAATGTAAAGACAAAAGGATTAGAAGAAACTCTTTGATGATTTCTCAATCTCCAAGAAATATTCCCCAATATTCAAAAGTTGCTAACTCAATATTCAACTACAAACAAAAGAATACATTTTGTTCTATCTTCATTTTTGCTCTCTGTTGGTTCTCTCATTTTTTTTCAGCAACAAAACAATGGCACAAATATTGGCCTCTGCGTATTCTTCCATTTTTGCTCTCTGTTGGTTTCAAAATATATATAAAAAAAATTCTCTCAAAAAGGTGTGCTATAAGCTGGCAATTGGAGAAAAGTTTTTTAATTTTTTTTTTTACACTACGCATGATACTTGATGAGCTTTGATTCATTGGCAGGAGAATCGAACATGCGGTAGCTTCGGGCAAGCGAGACGCGAGGGCGCACGAAGCTTCGGTGGACCGCATCACAGGGAGTTTGCACGCTGTGCTATGTAGAGGGTTGGGCTCCACTTTGCGTGTTGATGTTGTAGAAAAGTGGACCCCATTCTACGACTGATGGTGTGTGGATCAATCGAACCCCACTCCTTGACTCTCTTAAGTCGAGTGTGAAGCCCACTCTCTTGATCTACACCGTTGAATTTTTGATCAAAAGGCTCGAGATACGTGTGATTCATTCCACTTGTGGAACTGCATTCTACACCAAAAAAATTAGATTTTAATTTTGTTATTTGCATTTAAGTCTTTTTTAATTCAAATTAAATTTTCAACTTTTGTTATTTGCATTTAAGTCCTTTTTTAATTCAAATTGTTTCATTTTCTCTAAAAATATAATTTCTTACAAAACTAACACCAAATAATAATTTAGAAACTTAAAATTAACTAAAAATCTTAAGAACAAAGCAATTCTAATTAATAAATTGGACAAAATGACTCTTAAAGAGAGAGTTTTCAATGATACATAATTAATATGGTTCTTATGTATGTGATCCATAATTGATGAACTTAATTAATAATATGCAATTTAATTTATATGAGAGTGTGATTAAATTAATTACAATATGATCATTAGTTTACTTAAGAGAGGAATACACACTAAACTAGATTCAATTGACGAATTAAATTGACCATATAATTGATTGGTAATTAAATTGAAAGAATTTTAATAATTTACATATTTAGAAAATTGAAAGATTAATTATTTTTATATATTTTCTTATATTTCTTTTTAACTATCAAATTTGAGTTAATTAATTACTTCTATTTATTTTTATTTTGCTTTCTTAAAACAAAAAAAACTCAAAAAAAAATTGATTTTTATTTTGTAGTTTTAAATTTTAGTTATTAGTAATATAATCTCCATAAAAATAATATTTTTTTATCATTATATTATTTATTATAATACATATATTTAATTATTCATTATACACAATTTATATACTTGAACTATTTAGATAGCTGCCTTGACAGACCTCGGGTACCTTCCTAAGATATGTTTATAAGATACTAACTTACAAACATCAAATATTTAAATTTAAATTATTATTTATAATTTTATTAATTAATTTATATTTATCTAATTTGTTATTTAATTCTATAAATATAATCTAATATTATATTTATTTCTTAAATAAGATATAATAAACAGAATTTAATAAAAAAAATTCCCAATTATATGTTACTTCTCTCCTTTTTATTTATCTTTATGTCTAATCCTAATTATTTCTGATTATTCTCTTTTTTCATCTATCTTTTTCTTTTCTTAAACAAAATCATATCCTATTTAAAAATAATAATGAAAAAAATGGAAAGTAGAATCGCAAAACCACCAAACCTCACATACCCGTCAGCCACTACCGCATCGACCCCACCCCAGAACCAGAACTCCATGGTCGACCTACCCCACCCATCATAGCACAAATCCTGATAAAGCACACCGTGAAAGGAGATTTATGATTGAACAACCTATTCAGCTGCCGATATTTCTATGCAGAGTTTTTCACTCAACGATCCATGCGCCATTACCGTCGTCAGCTAAAATCGTCACCACCAACATACTTCCCTTATCGTAGGCTATCCAGTGACACCCTCTACACCTTAATACCCCACCACCAATGTCAATCAAAGTGGTCAAACTTTGGTCAGTAGAAGGCAACCCCAATCAAACAGTTTACATTAATAAATATTTTTTGTTTTGTAGGTTGATTACTTACTAGTATGAAGATTCAGAAGCTGGAAAAGGAAAGTCTTATCCTCAAATCACAAGTACAAAGTATGGACTCACATTTATCTCAATTCATTGAGTCTTTAAGTCAAGACATGAACTCTCTGATGGATCTAATTATGAATTAAGTGAGAGAGATGTTCCAATCTGAGTGAGAGAGATGTTCCAATCTGGCTCTTTTTTTTCATTTATTGTCATCAACAAACAAGCATGAAGCTAAGGCAGATGATGAATCATGTATGCCCAAAATCTTTACCAAATCACACAATTCAAGATAAAAACTATTTATGATGGCGTAACTTGATAATCCCTACTCATCGACATAACAACCCCTAGGCGAAACATCTTAAGTTAATACAATACAACCACATCATCAATTCGATAAGTATAATGTCTCTTATGAATACCCATTAGACCCTAACCAACACACCATAAACGACACCCGCCCACCAACCTAAATTACCCAAATATGCCTAGCTGTCCTAATACCACACAACAAACATTTGGTCAATATCTTCATTTTACAATAAGTTTAAAAGTTCATAAAAAAATCAGATTAAATGTTCTCCAATTATATGGAAAACCTAGCACTAATGTCTTTATTGATTGAATAGCCGATATGAATTATTTCCTTGAATGGTACATTATGATTGATCCACAATGTCTCAGTATTACTAATATAAAGCTTACTGGTCCCACTAGTTTTATTGAAATTTGGTCCAATAGCAATGAAATACAATGGATTTGCCCTCGTCTCATTTTGATTAGACATGAAACAAATGTTGAAAAACAATTACTTATCTCCCGATCATGAAATTCAACTAATAAACTAACTTCGGGCCTAAGCATATCTTAATGTGTTTATTGGAGATAAAATTAAGAAATAAATTAAGAAATGTCAACTCCTTAATTCAATGAGTAAATTAAGAATCTTACTTAACTCCTTAATTTAAGGAATAATTCAAGGAGAAAAAACAAATAATCCTTAATTCAAGGAAAAAAATAAAGAATACTTAATTCAAGAAGTAAAACAATGAATACTTAATTCAAGGAATAAATCAAAAATGTTTAATTTAAAAAGTAATTCAAGGAGTAAATCTAATTCTATATAGCTATAGAATTGTAATAAAAATATGAAAGAAATAATATAACTTTGAGAGAGCTTGTTTTATTTAAAAAGTGCTTTAGGCCTTGGCATTTTCAACTCCAATTTTCAACATAGTATCAGAGTAAGCGATCTTCGTGAAAAAAAATTGTTATTCTTCTGCTGAAACATCATATACTTATAGCTCTTGTAATTTTATTTCTACTTTCAACAGCAGAGTCTGTGTTGTCTTAAAGTGCATTTGGCACTCTATCACAGCGATTTCTTGTTCAAATTTTTTTTTCAAACCAAATTTCTTGGCAATGATGGATTAAATCTCTATTGTAGTTTCTACCTACTTGATGTGAAGGAGGAGTATTGTGGTAAAAGGAAAGGTCCCACATTGAAACCAAACTCTTGACGATGATGGATTAAATCTCTCATGTAGCTTCTACCTACCTGATATGGAGGAGAAATATTGTGGTAAAAGAAGGTCCCACATTGAAACCAAGCTCTTGGCAATGATGGATTAAATCTCTCCTACATCTTCTACCTGCCCAATGTGGAGGGGAAGTATTGTGGTAAAAGGAAAGGTCCTACATCGACAACAATATTTTTTTTTGCTATCGTAATCAGCATTTTTGTTAGTTTTACCTTTGCTGCCTTGGCTTCTCATCAGTTTCGACGACTTTTGTGCAAACTTAAATCTATAAACCTTATGGATCCAGCTTGAGGGAGAGTGACGGAGATAAAATTAAAGAATAATTTAAGGAGTAAATTAAGGAGTGTCAACTCCTTAATTCAAGGAAATTGACTTCTTTAATTTAAGGAGTAATTCATGGAGTACAACAAGTAATCCTTAATTCAATGAATGTTTAATTCAAGGAGTAATTCAAAGAGTAATTCAAGGAGCAAATCTACTTATATATAACTATAGAATTGTAATGAAAATATGAAAGACACAATACAACTTTGAAAGAAACTTGTTTTATTTAGAAAGGCTTTTAAACCTTGACGTTTTCAACTCCAATTATCAACAATCTTTACTTAGATGGTTCGATTAGAGGAATTCTACCTAAGATGTGAAGCCTATAAAAACTCTTTGCTATGTAATTGTTCGATTTGTTTATAGCCTTTAAAATTATATTAAACGAGAGGTTGTTTTGCATTCACCTATATCGATAATGAGGCTTGCTATAAAGGTTCATAGATTGAAAAACACTTTATACTTAAAAAATCATTTTTGAGCCCACAAAACATTGAGTTGAACCACTCTTTAGATACCACTAATCCTTTTCTCATACTTAAGTCCTCAACACAACTTTCTCAAAAAGACCCATCACTTCATTTTGTGAATCTCTAATTAAATGTCATCACTTCCATGCCAATGATCATATTACTTCACACATTAAACAAAATGATATGTCGTCACCAAATGCATGTCATGTTTACCCTCTTGATAACACAATTTTGATTTATTTAAAAGAGATATTAATGTTACTATTCTACGAGATTAGTCCTTCATTTGCACCAACTTGCAATAATCAAGTTTTCTCGTTAAAGAGAATTAATGTAAATCTAACAAAAATTAGCTAGTAATTTAATATTTATCTGATCTAGTATTTAAATTTAGATTTATCATTTAAAAATTTGTTATTAATTTTTATTTATTTAATTTATTATTTCAATTTTATAAATAAAACTTAATATTGTATTGAATTAAATACAATTGTTAGTTTCTTCTCTAATTAATTATCTATTATTTTTTCATTTTTATTCATCTAAATTTTAACCTTAATTCATCTAATTATTCTCACTTTTATCTATCTCTCTAATATTCCTCCATCTTGCTTTACATCAATAAACCATCCAAAATAAAGATATCTAGCTAAAACTACTTTAAATAATTAATAGGTATACATGAGTTAAGGGTGATCAAATAATCAGATCAATCAATTTAAACTAAGAAATTCGATTCAATTCGTCAAATTTGATTCAAATTAGATTAATAAATTTTATAATCAAATCAATTTCGAATTGAAAATTATAAAATCTATTTAATTTCAAATCAAATTTAGATTAACATATTTTATAATACGCTATATCAATCTGTAATAAATTATTATTAAATTATAAATAAATAAATATTTTATTTACATATTATACATACAATAATTATATTATTATTATTTTAATTTAAAAAATAAATATAAATATTTATAATAATTTAAACTATATAGATATATTTCTTAATTTTTTAGTTATAACTATAAATAATAATATTTGTTATAAAAATATAAATTTAAAATTTAAATTTATACAAATAATATTTTATATATAATAATTTATAAATAAATTTCAATATCAATATGTTTATATCGAGTCTAAAAAATATCAATTTATTCATTAGATCAAATTCAAATTAAAAATCTTCGAATTCATATATCGAAAACAAAAAATTTTGATCCAATGATCACCTTAACATAGAGAACTAAATAGACTACAAACATTATATAATATGTTTATATAAATAATATTTTCAATTATGTTTGTTATAAAGTGTTTAATAAAAAACAATTCTAAAATTTAAACAGTTTATAAATTACTTACAGTGAAAAAAGCTTTTTATAAAACCCTTTCAACTACAACCAATTTAAAAACTAAAAAAAATATACATGGTAAAACTAGCAAGTTCTCTATGAATTGATAAGAAACATCACTTCGTTCATCATCTTAAAACATTAAGATTATGATAATTGCCATCTACCTTTACCCTTAAAGCTGAACTTCATGATAAGATGGGTGGAAGGAAAACAAAAGGATGGATCATCTTATGAAAGAGTGGGTTATGTCCTTGCATATACAATAGGATCTTCCCTAGTCTTCACCGTTTTCTTTGCCAACTTAAATGAAGCTAAAACAGTTTCAGTTTGAGTAACCGCACTTTCCTGAATAAAGCTCTTTGATTTTAAAGAAGTTTTCCTCAATATCTCAATTAATGAAGTATTTGACTTCACTACACTTGCAGGGGCTGAGCTCTGGGTGCTTCCCTTTGCTTGTGATTGTGAGCTATTAAACTTGGCTGGAGCAATCCTTGGTCGATTCTCTCTCTGAATCTGCATATCAATTCATCATCCATTACAGACACAGTAATTACAAATTACAAGAAAAAATGGTGGTTGTTTAACATTTAATATCAAGTAAAATAATGTATGGAGGGCTATTCGTGGCTCCAATTAACTAGTGGTGATTAATACATTACTACTGGACAAGGACAAAGAACGTTAATGAAAGTGGGGACAAAAATGTAATAATATATTCTAGATTTGAACTTCTATTAATAAAGCTAACCGTTTCTGAAGAATCTTCTGCAGTTGATATAGTGCTCCTACTATTGCTATCCTCAGTCCCAAATATAAAAGAACGAGATGTGATTGATCCTCGCTTCCTCGATGAGGGTAAACTCTGACTTGATCCTCTACTAAGGAACGATGACTGTAACGTTCAATATCAATGTTGTGGTCAAAAACGCACATAATTGTGTTTATCTTCGTAGAAATAGGAAGATTTATGAAACTTAGTTCTGTTACGATGCTTAAATGTGCTCTATTTTTATTTTTCTTTCCTGTCAACTTATAAACAAAACATCAAATTACGGACATGCACGAGATATACCAAGGATGGTATTCATAACAAGAAACCTTCATCAATCTACAATATCAGAGATGTTTTTTCTTGAAGTGAAAAAATATAAATAACAAATTCTGCAAGACAAAAAGCCAGAAACAAATTATCTGATGCATTGACCTAGCATGGTTCGATAATAACACTCAATGGTGGTAGTAGAAGCTAGAAATTTTTAACAAAAAGCACCAAGAAATCCTGCAATGCATATGAATTTACCTTTGATGATATGTTTCCTTTTCCACCCATGACAGGCATATCAAAACGACCTGCAAAAACAAAGCAATAGTATAAAACATTGGAAAGAAAAACAATAATTTAATGCATGCATGGCAGTGAAAAATACAAATTTTTGTTGGTCATAAATAGAGTCCAAATCTTACCGGGAATTTTAGCTTTCTTCTTAGTATCAGGCACAATATTGAGCTTCTTAATAAGACCAAAAATATCTTTACAACTTTCATCCTCTGCGGGTGACAAGAACGTTGACTGTGCTTCCTATTTCAAACCATAATATTTAGCTTCAATTTAAGTAAACAATATAAATCAAATTTCCTACACGAGTTACTGACAGAATAATAATTTATGATCCAAAATTGATTTTAACGACTAAAAGAAAGTTTCCCCATTATGCATGCAAAAGATTCTTATGAATCTTCAATTCACGTCCAATAAACTGTTAAACACTCACCACTTTCTCAATCAGACAATGTTTTGCCAGACTATTATCTTTTTCTTCATCGTCAGATGACAAGTATCCATTATCATTGTCAGTATACATCTGAGGAATCATTTGCTTAATTTTTCGCAAATTCATCTGCACTTCATTTCTTGGAACTGAGTCTTCGGCAGCTCCATCTTCAAACTCTTCATCTTCCTCACCTCCTCCATCTTCTTCCTCCCCTCCTCCATATTCCTCTTCAAGACAAGTTGTTTCATGTAGCTCTGAACTATGCTTAAATTTCTGCAGAAGAGTTTCTGTTCCAGCTTCATCCTGTTGTTCAAGCCATTTTTGATGAAGTTCATTACGTCTTTCAGCATCAATTGGCTTTTCTTCATATCCAGTTGCGATCATATCATTAAGCTCCTCAAGATCTTCATCTTCATCTTCATCATTCTCTTGAAAGCATAAGATGTCATTGTCACTATTGTCTTCTTCCTCAGCTTCATCATCAACAAAAGCTTTAACGGGATCATCATTTGAAGATGTGGACAAGTTAATTGGGCCATGTTGACGGGGATCAGTATTCTCTTTATCATTATCCTCATCATCAGAAGAACTTCAAAGAGAGGAATAATTTTAAACTACTAGAATGCATCAAGCTCCATAGAGAGAGAGACAGAGGGAGAGAACTAATGAGAGTGTCCCATCCTTAAAAATGCATAAAACAAAAAAGCAAAAACAAGACAAAAAAACATGTTTTTGCTAATTAAATAAGATGATATCTGATTTAACATTTTTTGCTCAAATATTTTATGTACTTTTGTTATGCCCAAAAACCAATTTACTCCAATACCCAATAGTTGAGCCAACATCATTACTAATTTTGTTGCATCCCTAGAAGCAAGGGAAGCAAGCACCCTAAGCATGTCATTCAGTATAAGCATGAACAATTTTGCAAAATACTGAAAGTTGTTCCTCAACTTGGGGAGAAACAGAGTCTATTATTTGTGATGTACATTTGCAAGCAATCTAAAAGTAGGGAAGGATGCATATGCATCCAGAAACTGCAAAGCAAGATATAATTTGAATACTTACACATCATCAGGAGGTGCAGAATCAAGCTTTAAATTCATTGCCAGTACGGATGGTGCTAGAGCCTCTTCTAAAGAGCTGATTGGCATCTCATCCAGTATCTCATCTTTGGACTCACTTGTTTGGGTATCAGAAAACAGGTCCTACAACATTATTTAAAAATAATAATAATAAATAATAAAGTCCAAATGCACAGCTTATTGAATGCCAATATCTTATCAAACAGTTAGGAAGAAAATGAACCTGGGTATCATCAACAGGAACTCGAAATGCTTGTTTGGACTCCTTGTTCAAAGCCTGCAATCAACAAAACGACTGATAAACATACATAATGCAACCTTTATAGCAACAAAATAACTACGTAAACATACAGAATGCAACATATATTTCTTTTATAGCGATTCAGAAGAACATATTTTGCATTTCTTTCCTTTTCATTTTTCCGGATGGCTAAAGAAATCAATGAAATTACAGCACCAAAATGCATTGCTATATATTAAAGGACTTCTGCTCTTTTATTTCATCCAATAACATTTCAGTTGACTCACTACCTGAGAAGGATCCTTTTCAGAGACTGGAATCATCGCCATACTGTTATAACCATCCATAATTGTCCCACCTATGTTACTCTCCACTTCGGCAGGATGAGAAATTGTTTCCTTGCTTACAACTTTCAAAACTCTAATACATTCTCCACCTTCAGTGTGGGCACATTCTGAATTATGCTCCACAATAAGATCCTCAGAGTCCCCATCATCATTATCAATAAATGAGGTATCACTTAAGAAAGCAGGCCTGCGACTATATTCAAATAATAATAATGATGATGAAGTAAAAACTTCATTGGCTACATTGTTAAATGTAAACAAAATGACACCAACATTCAAAAATACTAGTTCAAGTCATGGACTACCCACTTCTTCGAAATCTCTAGCCTTCTTTGTCGAATCTTCTCCAAAAGTGAAGATATAGGCTTTTGAACAAGTGGCACAGTTTCAAATGTAGCGTTTCTACTTTCTAACAAAGTTAAGTACAATTATAAGTCAGTATATGCATTAACTAGAGTAGGTTACCATGAATTCCATAGAATAATTTAGAATTGAGATTCAAAGAGTTTAAACCTCGCAAGAGTCTTTGAGATTCTGAATGAAGCTGCTTGAGATGATCTCTTCTTTCCTGTAAAATTACAAACATCAAAACTAAGCAATAGCCAAAGACAATAGCTATAAACTATAATATTTTGTCCACATAAATTAATGAAAAAAATATAAAGTAAAATTTCAAAGCCTCTACAGACCTTCTCGGCCCTCCGTTTGTTCTTTGCAGCTTTTTCGAGCTTCCTGTCATCAAAACCACTGTCAACCCTCCTCTTTTTGTTCTTCTTCTCCTCCTCCTCCTTATCCTGTTCTTCCTCAATACCGTCAGAACTATGTCGCTTCTTTTCCGATACATCCAACTCCTCATTATGGCTTTCCCCTTCCACTTCATTCCTTCGAACTCCATCCTCTTCTTCACGTTTCTCGTCCACTTTCCCAAAATCCAAAGCCCTCTTAGCCCCAGAACCTCCCTCCTCACCACCCAAACCAGTATAACCAAAATCCATAAGATTTTCACTGTCAAAATCCTCAGATCCAGATCTGGATCGCAATACCCAATCCGATTCCTTAAAAGATTCAACATTTTTAAGACTAAAATCCTCAGATCCCAAACTAGAATGCAAGTGATTGGACTCAGAATTTTGCGATTCAAATGGGGAGGAATTCGCTTCAGGACTAACTGAACCACCATCTGATTGCTTGAGGTCTGGATCGTGGGATACCCTAATTGCCCTTTTCAAGCGCTTCAGCTTTCTTGGGACTGGTAATGGATCTTCTGGGGATGGTGAAGATGGATGAAGATCGTCATCACTTTCCATTTCTCGAGGAATTTTCGGGCTACAATCAACCGAAAATGGGAACTCTTATCACTAAAATAATTTGAAGCACCGCAAATGTTTCCAATTTTCTTACAAATGGGGTAATTATTAAGAAATGTAAATAGGCGGCAAATGTTTTGAAAATTTGGAGGGAAGATCTAGGGTTTCTTTGATTTGGAATGGTCTCTCCGATAAAAAAATATCCTTAAGATTTTTAATATTTTTAAAAATACTTTTAACGTTTAAAATAAAAATTATAATATTTCTGATTTTAATGTATCTTTAAAAATGACATTATTATTTAACAAAAATATCAAAAAACCCTGAAAATCATATCAATATCTGAAAAGTCTTTTTTATCCCTACCTATATAGTTTTTTGAATATTATTGTTGAGAATATTATCGCAAATATCCTTGAGATTTTATTTTTCTTCAAAAATACCCCTGCTATAATAATTAATTTAAATTTATCAAAAATACCCCTGCTATAATAATTAATTTAACTTCATCAAAAATACATTTTCTACAATAATTAATTTAACTTCATCAAAAATTCCCTTATTATAATATTTAATTTATCTTCATCAAAAATACTTCTACTTCTCAATAGCACGATATAAATATTTTTCAAAAATACCCCTAAAGATAAATTAAGTTAATAAAGCACACAATATCAAGTTAAATATTTTTGAAAAATATTTTATAACGTGTTATTAAGAAGTAGAGGTATTTTTGATGAAGATAAATTAAATATTATAGCAGGGGCATTTTTGATGAAATTAAATTAATTACTGTGGCAATGGTATTTTTGATGAAGTTAAATTAATTATTATAACAGATGTATTTTTGATAAAGTTAAATTAATTATTATAGTATGAGTATTTTTGAAGAAAAATAAAACCTCAAGAGTATTTGCAATAATATTCTCAACGACAATATTAAAAAAACTATATAGGTAGGGGTAGAAAAGAATTTTTCAAATATTGATGTAATTTTTTATGGTTTTTTTGATATTTTTGTTAAATAATAAGGGCATTTTTAAATATATCTTAAACCTCAAGGGTATTGTAGCTTTTTTTTTTAAACGTTAAGGGTATTTCTGAATATATTGAAAATCTCAGGGATATTTTTGATTTTTTATCCCGTGGGAGTGATATATGTATAGGGGTGAGATTACCATTTGTCCCTAATGTTCAACGAAGATATAATGTTGATAACATTCATGGGCATTTTTGATATTAAATAAAGTTTAAGAATAATTTTGAAGAAACGCAAAACCTCTGGGGTATTTGTGATAATAATCCTTCTTAAGAGGGTGTCTCGATTCGATCCGATTTTGAGTAAAAAAAATAATTAAATTAGATTGTTCATATTACTCAAATTGGATCAGATCGGATCGTTTGGTTATTAAAAATATTATAATCAAATGGATTTTAACAGTTTGATCCAATTAATAATACATAAATATGATACACATAATAATATATTTTTGATTAAAATATGAGAAATTTAATCAACGGTTTGTGAGAAGTAATATGAAAAATTTAATATATTATTAAAATCGGTCCAGTCCGATCAATTTACAAATTAATATAATCGAAACAGACTGTTTGAAAAATAATTTTAGTTAATACAAACCGTATCAAACCGTTTAATTTATAAAAATGTTCCAACCGATCCGACTATACATCTAATTCTCAAGGTACAAACAAATAACTTTTTTACATATATATTATTATGAACTTTTCGTTAGTTTGGGAACACTAATCGAACTAATAATCAAGGTTTGAAGTATTAAATGGATAAAAATATATAAAAATTAATTTTTTTAAAAAAAAATACTTAAAATTATAAAAAAAAATTAATAAAAAATTCTTAAAATATTAAAATATTAAAATAATCAATTATTTATATTTTAAATTATTTTTTTATTTACTACATATATTTTTAAATACATATTATTTATATTAATCATTAAATTAAAATATTGTATAATAAAAAATATATATATTAATAAAATATTATAAAATAACTAATTAAAATATTTGAAATAATTAAGTAAATTATATAATTGTATTAGTTACTATAAATAGATAAATTTTGATAGTATAAAAAAAATTTCATTGATATTTTCAATATTTTTTGACATTTTAAAGATATTTTAAAGACAATATACACAATATCTTTGATATTTTAGCTTAAAAATATATTTAAACGATAATTTAACAATAACGACATTTAAGCAACAATTTGTCAATATTCTCATTAATTTCATAATAATTTAACTAAAACATATGCATATCATGTTTCAATCATCCTGGATAATTTAGCTAAAAAAACAACATTATCGTGATAATATTGACGATGTCATCGATATTTTTATTCTTATTAATAATATAATATTATCATAAAATAAATTGAATAAAATAGTTAAAAATGACCCTAATTTTCTTTTTCTACTATTGAAATATGAAGAGTAAATTATTTATAATCTCAACTTCAATCCAAGATTAATAAATAATTTCTCTATATATTATTATTGTTAAAATTTTAGCTACATTATAAAAGTAATTATATTCTAAAAAAAATATTCATTTTGATTAAAAATGATTTTTTTCCTAAAAAACTAAATAGTAACGTAGTTATGTTAGTTTTTTATTATTTTATTTTATTTTTTCTCTTTCTCTTCTATCTTGTTATTTTTTTCTTTTTTCTCATATCTAATTATTTTTATAAAATTTTCTTTCATTTATTTTTCCCTAAAACAACAAATTCAAATACTAAATCTTAAATTTTAAATCATAAACATAATCGCTAAATCTTAAATTTTTATTATTAAAAGCTAAACTCAGTGAAAGTGAAAGAGAATAATAGAAAGATGAAAAAAATAAGAAAGAGAAGGAGAAAAACAATAAATAATGAAAATTTTAAATGATTAAAATATTTTTCAATTTTTCGTATATGTACTTCTTTTCAAACTAAATATATACTTTTTAAAATAATTTGAATAACTTTAAATTATAACTCAAAAACTTATTTAATAATGAATATGAAATGATTAATATGACTGTTAATATAATATTATTCAATAAAATACACACTCATTAAAATACGTACAATTCATCTATTTATACGTAATAAGTATATCTCTTTAATTGAGCTATACATATATCATTATCTTAATACAATGTCATTAGAGTTTTTATATTAGAAGATGGATTACACGACTTTTGGACTCATTGATATCAGCCATACACAGCCTCATGAATTGCAAATAGTTTATTATTATTTTAGGTGACGTCTATTATAGTTTGTTTTACAGATCGGCGTGATATAGTAGTATTACCAAATATGAAAAAAAATTATGTTTGAGATCAAAATTTATGGGAAAAATATGAGAATTTCATACGTAGAAATAATTAGACAAAAGTTAATTCTTCTTTTGGCTCAAATAGGTAACAGATATTTAGATAAGGGGTAAAAACGTTAACCCATGAAATCTTTTCATAAGCTCTATTCCAACTTAACCAATCAAGCCTCACAAACGTGTATTGAGAAAATAACACACCAAAAGTACGAAACAACATGTTCAATTCAACACACAATAAAATCAACCATAAGCCAGAAATAACAAACTACGGTAAACACACTAGTGACATTGTACTTCACAAGCTCCTGTCCAGACTAATAACAATCATAAGTATGGAAAACATCATACAACATATGAGACATGCAAACCAATCAAAGAGTTCAACACTCGACACACAACTATGGGAAGGAGATACTGTTGGGTACAGCGGGTAAAGATAAAATGAATTCAACAGAGTAGAATAATGACACCGGAAATTTAACGTGTTTCACCCTTTAATTTGGGCTAAGTCCACGGGACAAACTCCGAAATTATTTCTTCCACTAATAATATTAATGGGTACAAAGTGAGAGACAATACAAAAAATTGAGATAAACCCAAAATAGTGTCACACAAGTGTTTCCCAAACTCACTATTTTGTCACTCCCCTTTTAGAAAAATATCCCAATATTTTTCTAAGATATTCTCTCCCACTTTCTCACACAACACTATTTTTCTTCAAAAGAAATTGTTCCTTTGGCTTTGCTTAGCTTCTCTTCTTGTTTGTTGTGTTGATGTTTCTCTAAGGTAAAAACATTGCCTATTTATAGGCAAAATTGCATATCAATGTTAGATGCACCTACCATTGTGGTTGTACCTACCATTTGTGGTTGCACCTACCATTAGTGGTTTCACCTACCATTTGTGGTTGCACCTACCATTTCTTCAATGGTCTCATCTTAAACAAATACAGCATCACGGCTCCTGACAAGTCTCTTTGCAATTGGATCATAAAATCTATAGCCAAATTGATCTTGACTATAGCCAATAAAAATACACTTGTCTTTTTTGGCATCAAGTTCGGATCTCTCATCCTTGGGGATATGAACAAATGCTTTCAGCCAAACACTCAGATGATCATAGGAAACATCCTTTTCGACCACACTTTATTTGGAACATCCATCTTCGAGAGGAGTACAGGTGAAAGATTCAACACGTGCAATCGTGAGTATGGTTTCACCCCAAAGTTTTAGGCAACCTTGCATGCAGAGTAGACATCTAACTCTCTCCATCAAAGTTCTATTCATCCTCTCACTAAGCCATTCAACTCAAGGTGTCTTTAGAGGTGTCATCTCGATGCCGAATACCATGCTTTTGCAATAAGCATGGAAAGGTCCCTGTGTATTCTCCACCATTGTCCGTCCCGACTGCACTTCACTTTCTTTCCACCGTCTCTCAACTCGAGGCATGAAATTTTTCAAGACATCTAGCAGACTCGATCCTTTGTCTTTAAGATATACCCACGTCTTCCTTGAATGATCATCAATGAAAGTCACAAAGTATCGAGCACCACCAAGTGACTTTGACATTGGTCCACACAACCGAATGAATCGCATCTAAAATATTATTCATTCTCGGGAAGCGAGGGAAGCTCTTAAAAGCAACCCTATTTTGCTTTCCTCGCTAGACAATGAACACATTTCTCCAAATGTACTTCATCCATTCCGTGCAATATCTTCTTTTGGCTAGACTTGTCAAACCTTTTTCACCTACGTGTGATTGAGTCTCTTATGCCATAACTCACCGCACTATCTTTCTCTATGGCATTTAATGTGTCAATGAGAGCTTTGCTTTGCATTATATACAGAGTTGTATGCTTCTCACCTCTAGCCACTACTAAGGATCCTTTTGTAAGTTTCCATTTGTCATAAATGAAGTTAAGCTACAATATCCTTCATTTGCAAGTTTTACGCAGAGATCAAATTCAGCGCATATCCGAATATGCTTGACATCCTTCAAATAGTCCTGTTCCGTTTCTCTATTTTCAAGCAAATGTCTCTCCGCCTACTACCTTTCGACATGCCTTCATTTCCCCATTCTAACAACACCAAAACTTCCATGTGTATGATGAGAAAATTCTCTACGCGATGTAAATATGGCATCAGAAGTATCACTATCAATCACCCAACTGGTTTCGTGTGATGCAAGATTGATAAAATCTTCATCATAAACGATATTGAACTCGCTCTATGGTATTTTTTTGCTCATCATCACTACGCCGCCCTTCTTCGTTACTTTGCCTTTGTTCGCTTTCTTGTTCCTTTTTGAACACCCGACAAAATTTCTTAACGTGGCCCTTCCTCTTACAAATGATGGCATTCAACATTGGCAAATTTGTTTGATTTGCCTCTCAAGCTTCTTACTGGGTTTTTGTTCTTCGTAATGCACTCCTTCCTCTACCGTGATGCGGTTCAGGTTTTCGAATCTCTTCCTTGTTTTGTTTCTCATATGAGAACAAGGCTTCTACAACAACTTCAAACTCCATCTTGTCTTTTGCATAAGTCAGAGTTGTTGTGATATGATTATATGATAAGGGTAGTGATGCCAACAACATCACTGCTTTCTCTTCATCGCTAAAACTCACATTAAATCTTGCCACGAGAAAGCTTGTCAGTTGAAAATGCTAACATGCCGCATCATGCTCACATTATCTTCCTTCCTCATCTCGATATAGCTCCTTCCATAAATAAAATTTATTGGCAAGGTTCTTTGACATGTACACGTTTCTGAGTCTCCCATGTTTCTTTAGCTGCCTTGCAATTTTTGATTCAATATTTTGCAAGACACTGCCTCGAGAGATTTAGACGGATTGTACTAGCCGCAACTCTCATCTATTTCCTCCCATTGTTCCTCTAAGATCAACGGTTGCTACCTTCTTTTCTTTTCCCAAAGAATGCCTTATGGACCTTCTATTGAATGAGAATATCTTTCATCCTCCTTGCCGTAAAGAAAAATTATTATTGCCATTAAATTTCTCAATATCTACCTTTTGGGCTTGACATTTTTTTTTTCGCTGTGTTTCTTTTTCTATAAATCAATACACCTCGGACCTAATAAAATCTTTTCTCGATGTGAAAGATCACCATGCCGCAACCACAGAAGATATTAAGAATTTTACTAGACACTCACCGATACCACTTGTGGGCACACGTGTAAAGATAAAATGAATTTAACAGTAGTAGAATAATGACACGGAAATTTAACGTGGTTCACCCTTTAATTTAGGCTAAGTCCACTGACAAACTCCTAAATTATTTCTTCCACTAATAATATTAATGGGTATGGAAAACATCATACAACAAATTGAGATAAACCCAAAATAGTGTCACACAAGTGTTTCCCAAACTCACTATTTTGTCACTCCCCTTTTAGAAAAATATCCCAATATTTTTCTAAGATATTCTCTCCCACTTTCTCACACAACACTATTTTTCTTCAAAGGAAATTGTTCCTTTGGCTTTGCTTAGCTTCTCTTCTTGTTTGTTGTGTTGATGTTTCTCTAAGGCAAAAACATTGCCTATTTATAGGCAAAATTGCATATCAATGTTAGATGCACCTACCATTGTGGTTGTATCTACCATTTGTGGTTGCACCTACCATTAGTGGTTGCACCTACCATTGGTGGTTGCACCTACCATTTGTGATTGCACCTACCATTGGTGGTTGCACCTACCATTTGTGTTTTCTTTCTCTTAAATGTAGGAGGGACTTACAGATACTAACTTCTTAGAGACTCACACTAAACTCACATGTAGATAAAAAAACAGAAGTAATACAAATTAATAAGTAAGTAGATTAATTTAATACAATAAAAGCAATAAACGGAAATCTATATGCATACTGTATAGAAATAAAAGAAAGCATGCGATAATATATAACAAATAAGCTTTCAAATCAGAGCCTAAATCTAGTATGTTGGTACATATATGATAAAAGCTTAGATTATACTAACACACAATTTGATCATGCATGACAAAAGATTAATGAGGTAAACCCACATAAAAATCTTACTTATATGATAATATCCTTGAGTTGTTAATGACAATCGGTCGACAATAAAGAAATCTACTAAATAATAAAAAATGCAACATTGATAGAAATAAAATCATAATTACCTCTATCAGTCAGAACGTCCATCGTAAATTCCTATTGTTAGCCTAGCTTATTGCCTCCACAATGACTTGGTTCTACATACAAACCCAACTTTATTCGAAAGCTAACACCACTCGATGTAGTATGATCAGTAATCAAAGATCAGTAACGTGAACAAGAAAGTGAACTACCAATTGTGAGAACCACTTTCAACCATGAGCCCAATAACCAATATAGGAAACATATTCAACCACGTACCATAAACAAGCAATGTGGGAAACACATTAAACTATGTAGCATGAACAACACTCAATTGAACATATGTTTCACCACCGCATAGGCTTCTTACCTATGAAAAGTTGCATCCTAGCAACTACGAGTCGACACATAGCTTACCAATACATATACTTATTACCTATAAAAAAATTGCATCATACTAACTACCAGCTGACAAATGGCTCATTGCCACATAAACTAATTATTTAAAACTTACTTGGCAAACACCGTCTCGAGTACTCACCACTCAAGAGCACTATTTTTCCCACTCAATCATGAATCACTAATAATGAACACCACTTAAGGTAATAGTGATCTAGAAATAGAAAATGAGATGTCAATTTGACAAGACTTTTATTGCACAAAATGTTGCGTACAAATTTTTTATGATTTATAAAATAGTTTACAAGTGCACCAATCACCTATAGAAAACGATAAGTATACTTATAGGGTTGGTCTAAAGAGGAATCATGTGGTTTTTAAATTATTAAAGAAATTCTTAAAAATAAAATTAATAACATATACATCTTATCACGATTATTTTGGTTGAGTATTTAAACTATTGATATAAAAATAAGGATAGATTCAATAAATATTTAAGCAATTAAACATTTATAATAGTGATAAGTGCTTAAAAAGCACTAAAATTACCATGATTAAATGTACTTTAATTGATTAAATAGATTTATATTTGTATGATTTTATCATATTTTTATATAATTTCTCTTTTCAGAATCATGAGTATTTTTATTATTTTGCATGTATTTTGTTCAAAAATAACTTAAAGATTCAAAGAAAAATATTGGAGGAAATATATCACAAATATGTTGAGAAAATAAATAAGGAAAATTCAAAAAGATGAACAAATTGGATAAAAATGTCAAAAATAGTGAAATTCTGCGCGTAGTTACCCATTCATGCCGAAGTCCTACACGCACCAACACATGCTTACTCTGAGACTCGCACATACCAGGGTGCATGCCTTTCACACACCCGTATGCAACCGGCACACGTCCGCTCCTACATTTTTCCATTACTACTTACAAATTCTCAAGAAATTGGTAAATTTTCTTCTCTTTTCTCTTTATCTTTAATTTACAAATATTAGATTGAGGAAAATGTAAGTTCTAAATTAGGGTGATGAAAATTTATCATGCTTAATTTCAAAAAATTTAACATTTTTTTTTAAAATATGTTCACATTATTAGATGATCTCTATAGAACTTAGCATTAAATGTATAAATTTTATCATCTTTATATAGTATTGTATATTTATTTTTTATTTGCTTAGATTAAATTATTTAAGTAGAAATTGATAGTATATGTCTTTATCTCATTCATGCATAACTTTTACCAAAAAGAGACATATATAGGGTTACCTAAACCAAAATCAAACATAAAAGCCACAAAATTAATCACTCACCAAAATCCTACAAAAATGTATAATCTGTACATGTGTCCACTCTAAAAAAAAGCTGTCGAAAATTCTTTTAAAAAATACAGAGATAAATAATATATAGTATAATCTACATACTATGTAGGGGTGTCCAAAAACCAAACCGAACTGGATTAAACCGAAAAACCAAACATAACAGTTTTATAAATTAAATGGTCAAATCCGGTTTGTATTAATTAAAATCACTTTTCAAACAGTTGGATCCGGTTATATTAATTTTTAAATAGGTCAGACAAGATCATATCGATTTAATAATATATTAAATTTTTCATATTATTTCTCACAAACCGTTGATTAAATTTATCATATTTTAATCAAAGGTGTATCATATTTATGTATTATTAACCATACCAAACCTTTAAAAATCGTTAACCAAATCGGACCAAATTGTTCGGTTCAGTATTTTTGATAATCAAACGGTTTGGTCCAGTCTGGTTTGAGTAATATAAATAATCCGGTCCAGTTAATGTTTTTTTTACCCAAAACTAGATCGAACTGGACTATGGACACCCCTAATACTATGACCCATATGGCCTACAAAGTTTTGAGAAAATGCATATATCTTGAAAAATTTTCTTAATGAGTTTAATTTATGCATGAAAATAATATATATGATATCTTTATAATTTATACATTCGATTCCTTGCATGAGACCGAAGCTATGCATTGTTTTTGAGTCTTTCTTCTTTTATAAGTATGCGAACTTATTAATTCATTTCTAAACATAAACTTTATTCGCATATGCCTTAGTATGAGTGCTTGAACTCATAAGATTCAGTGTTTTGAAAGTATTGACTTACGAGAAATAGAATTGAAGCAAATTTGGATTCTTGATACTAAATTTGGGTAAAATTAAATTGATACATTTTTTATATGAAATATGAAAACGATTTTCAACTAATTATTATAATAAATCATGAATGTTTAGGAAGTTGAAATAATCTATGCTTAAGATTTTAATTGTTAAATTTAAAAGAAATTATAAGCATGAGATATTTTTTGTATTTCATTTCTATATTTTATTTTACTCTTTTTATTTTATTTTAAATTTTACTTAACTTCTAATTTTATTTTATATTTTTTTCATTTTTTTAATATTTGTGGGTATCATTACTGAAAACCCTCACGAGACTTAAACTTGTCCACTAAGGCAACCTAGGGGTTTAACGCCTAGTTGCATATGCTAAATGCAACCATGTCAATCCATGGAAGTGATTTAGGATAATTTAATTTTTAGTTTTTGCAGCTTATCTTGCTAAGGGACTAGTAAGAAGCTGGTTGGGGGTTGTGAAAATTCTTAAAAAGTACTAAAATTATTATGATTTAATGTACTTTAATTGATTAAATAGGTTTATATTTGTATGATTTTATCATATTTTTATAAATTTCTCTTTTCAGAATCATGGGTATTTTTATTATTTTTTAGGTATTTTCTTTCAAAAATAATTTAAAGACTCGAAGAAAAATACTGAAGGCAAGAAATCACAAATATATTGAGAAAAAATGAGAAAAAGTCAAAAAATGAAAAAATTGGATAAAATAGGTCAAAAATGCTCTCAGCCACGCGCATACCACACCCTAATCTTCCAATCCTTGCGTGCATCATTCCGAGCCCCGCGCACGTTTACGCTTATATTCCGACGGAAGTGCCCAACCGTGCGCACCTCTACCCACACTTGTGCCAGCTTGTCCGAAACGCGTCCAAAACCCATTTCAAGATATGTTTTCCACCTTTTTATCCTTTTCTTAATATATAAAAGGATCATATCCCCCATTGTATAAAAACACACAATTTTCTTAATTCTTTCTCTTTCTCTAGAAAGCTTTCTTAGTTTTTTTACTTTTTAGTTTTAAATTTCTCTTTTTGAGAATAACTAGTTATGATTTTATAGATTTCTAGTTTTGATTCAATAAATAGAAATGTAAATCTGTTTGGAGGTTTTCTAGAACAAAATTAATATTAAAGTGTTGTAAGGATTGTTTTGAGGTATAATTTTAAAATGAATTGTTTCCAGTTATTTTTTATGTTTTATTCTTATTATATTATATTTAAGTTTTCTATGATTAAATTTAACATGGCTAGTTATTTTCAAATATGATATAATAATAATGTTTATATGCTTGTGAAATATTAAATAGGTAAAACATTTCTATAAAAAATTGATTTTGTTTTTATTCAAGATTTCATATTAAGGATGTTAGGGAGAAATATATTATTTTTCATTACAAACTTAAATCTAAAAATTAGATTTTAAGGTTTAATTATCCGATCTGATTTAGAGTACTACTCTTTTATTTGTTGGTCGTCCGATAGTTAGAGTGAAGCTCTATTTCAAAAGTTTTTATAAGAACTATCATTTGAAAATGTATTGACACCATATTTTCACTAATGGTTTTAAAACTTAAAATTTAGTTCTTGGATAATTAAATTCTTACGTTTAATTTGGACACCTTGAATAAATTTAAAATGTCTAATCCCACCAAAGATGACATTTAAATGGTTCATTTTCAATCTCTTAGAAAAAAAAGAATTAATTTAATTAACCAAATTAATTATCGACCTTACCCATAAGTGTTAATTGATTTGTTTAATTAACAAAGAATATCTAACCATATCAAATGTGTTATTCATATAAAAAAAGATAGTCAATAAATATCTTTAATAACCTAAATAATATGAACAAACATAATTAACTTATATATTATATCCATAAATACTCCATTGTTATGAATGATAAAAATTTACATAATTGTTTATTGAATCCATATCTATGTTTATTTTTTGATGTTATTAGATTAGGAAACACAAAAAACCAAAATATCGTGACAAAGATGTTTAGGAATTAATTTAATTTTTCAAAAGTTTGAATAATAAATTAAAAACCACATATATTATTTCCTTAGATTGACTTTGGGACTATACTTGTCATTTTCTATAAAATAATTCGTGCACTTGCGAGAGTTTTACAAATATAAAACCAAAGTATTTGCAAGATCGGCATTGTCAGTCTTGTTTTATCAGTGCCCTCTTTGATGTAAATCTTAAATCTGTCACTGGTTGTAGTGGATCTTAAGAATAAGACTTACACATGTAGAACATTGAGCCTTAATGGTGTTTCTTCTAGTTATGTCATTGTTGCTATTTTATACCAATCTAAAAATCCAATGAATTATATTCATCATTGCTCAAAAGACCAACATTTTAAATAGTCTACAAACCAATTATATGCCATGTGCCAATTTTTTACCATTAGAACATCATTGTATCTAATGATACTACTAAGATCATTATGCCAACAAAAAATAAAAGACAAAGATATAGGTGTAGAATAAGTAGTTCAAAATTATAAAATTCGTGAGTGTTGGTGATATTCATGAAAACAATATTTGTATGTGATATTATTTTTTAGGTTTTTCTTTTAAGAATATTTTCAAGTCGAAGAAACTATCAAGCCTCAATGAACATATCTCAAGTATATCTTTGTTTACATGTATATTAAATGTCATTTTAGACACATAGGATTTTGTTGAAATAGGTCACTTGATCGATCGAGTGGTGACTAGATTAATCAAGCCTAATTACCTAACTGAAGTAATTTTTACATGATTAAATCGATTGAGCACTAGATCGATTGAGATTGATGAGTAGATCGATCCAATTATTTCAAATTTAATTAATGTTTTTACTATATTGATCGAGCGGCATTTTTTGATCAATCAAGCTAGTTTTAGGTCAATCGAGTGATCAAGTTTTCAAGTTTGACCTAATTTTCATGCGAACCAATTTTTTTCATTACTATATTATCCTTATGTTTTGAAGCTCTTTTAAATATTTTCAACGATATATTTGTAATAAAACTTTGACCTAGGGTTTCTAATCATACTATTTAATCATATCATTAACTCATAATTTTGTTAGCCACAAAAGAGCATTATTGAACATTATTCTCTTCATCTTATTCTCTCTCTTATTTTGCTAAAATTATTTAAGTAGGATTTTTCATCGAGTTAATTTATCAAACATTTATGGTTGTGTTTGATGAACATTATGTTCGAGGATTGCTAGTTGCTTTTGATTTATCTTATATATTTGTTAAATCATCTTGTTAGGATTGTTCATTGTTGAATCTACTTTAGGGCACATATTTTCACTTGTGGTATTATTGATGACTTTATGAAAGTAGAGTCATTAGCACACTTTTTTACTTAATATTTACTTGTTTTATTCAATAAATAGTATTTTTGAGGCCAAAAATATTAAAATATAAACTTTTTAGTGAAAAAGGTAAAAATGTAATTTTTGGAACTTTTGGGATTTTTTTGGATTTATTTATGAATTTTTAACATAGGGCAAATCAAAAGTTGCCACATGGGCTACCACACAAACATAGGAGGTGACTGGGCAAGCCACGCAGATGCCACCTAAGTAGGGATAGCGAATCATGTTACACCGCGTGTAAGGATGCCGAATTGCATTCCACATGTCAACACAACGTTCAATCCAAGTTCGGAGATTGGTCAAACCACACTGCCAAGTGTCGCCATGCGAATTCCCCCTCATTCCACTCGTGCACCATGCCATCCATTTTTGTGAATCATGTTATATCGCATGGCGTTAACTATGACCAGTCCCCCTTAGCACGTGTCGCACTCTGATTTGCCTAATGAATTATGTGTGCCACCTATCGCGCTATGATTGGTTGGCAATGTCAATTCTGCTTGTTTTGATCTTAGCCCTTCAACTAAAGTTGATCTGACTGTCTAGATCGCATCTGAGCTATATTTAAGCCCCTAATCCCTGCTAAACCCAAAGGGGATGTCATTAGCATAATTTTGGTCAGTTTTTGGAGTTAAAAAGAAAGAAAATTACAAAAATATTTAAGAGGGGATACAATTTTGGTGGAGATTCAAAAGGAGATTAATACTACAATTCAAGAGATTGATTGTATTTTTTCTTCTACTATTTTCTTTATTAATTTTTTTGTCTTTCTTTATGAAAAATATAAGCTTTATGAACACAGTTATGTGTAGTTAATTTATTAATCTATGGATCTTATGAACCCAATTTTCACCATGTGATGATATAATATTTTACCCCAATTATAATTATAATTTATTTATATTATTTAATCTAATTTTTATGCTATTAATTGTTTGGCCAATAATTTATCTATAGAGAAAATTAAATAGATTTGAGAGAATTATTTAATTATTTGTCCTAATTAAATAATATGCATAGTTTTTAGGCAGAGATGTATGATTCTTATGTATGTGATCCATAATCAATGAACTTAATGAGTAGTATGCAATTTAATTGGCATGAGAGTGTGATTAAATTAATTACTAAATGATGTGTAGTTTACTTAAGAGAGGAATACGTGCTAGGTTAGATTCAATTGATCATGTAATTAATTGATAATTATATTGGGGGATTTTAGCAATTCATATGTCTAGAAAATTGGGAGATTAAGTATTCCTAGATATTTTCTCATATATCTTCTTAGTTACCAAATTTGATTTAATTAATTATTGTTATTTACTTTTAGTTATTTTAATTTTGTTTCCTTAAAATATAAAAACACAAAAAATTGATTTTTATTTTTTTTAGTTTTAAAAATTAGTTTCTAATAAAATAATCTCCATGGGAACGATCTTTTTTATCATTATATTACTTGTTACGAAACATATATTTGCGTATTCATTGCACACACAATTAGTGTGATGATCAATTGTGCTAACTTTTCAGGTGCCAGATGTACGAGATCGATTAACTCGTGTGACTCAAGTTCATTGAAACATTGGTCAAGATCCATACACCTTTCTTGTAGAGACTATGATGAAAGCAACATCTTGTAAGTAGATTACTTAGAAGTGTTACTTTGGTGGATAGTTTGAGTCATAGTCTTATAATTGGACATTATTTTTCACAATGGATAATTACATAGTTCGGTGGACCATGGTTTTCCTCTTAGGTCATTGGTGTAGCCTAGGTTGTTTTCAAGTAAAAATATTATTGTTAATCTTTTGCATTACTTTATTTACACGCGATTATATATCTGGTCATTCTACAAAATTTTAATTTGTCATACTTTCGGTGATATTCCATTCACTCATTCTGACCGATAGATCCATAATTAAAAAAAGTAACTTCTGATTTGGTATTAGAGCTGTCACTAGATACAATTAGTGTACCTAGGACCTTGTAATGGATTATCTTATTGAGGGTGATAGCTCACATGTTGAGGAAATAAATTTCTTTTCCTTCTAAAGAAAAGATTTTTCAAGAATAAAATAATAATTTGAATTTGAGTCTTGCATATTTGAAAGAAGAAAATAACAAGCTTGCTACTGATAAAGAAAATTTGGGGGCAAGAGCTAGAACAATCTATAAAAACTATAAAAGGGCTAACAATTAAAGCTGAAAGGGTTGAATAAGATTCTTAATTATAGAAAGCCTTTTAGAGACAAAAGAGGGCTATAATATGTAGATGAGCACACTACACCAACTTCTTCAAAATCAGTTGTGTTTTTAAAACCTTATAATCCCTTCCATTCACACACATCTTTTGCATATGCTTCTAAGTTTATTCCTATATGTTACAACTGTGGTCGAAAGGGACATATTAGACTTAGATGTAGATTCTTAATGATATATAATTATGATGATAATCTGCATGTATCCTATTCAAGAAACAACATTCATGATTTTAGAAATAGGCACATGATTCAAAAAACTAGAAAAGTTTGGATTAAAAAATAAGATTTAAATTATTGTGTAGCCCATACTACATTTAAAGCTAAATCTTCTACTGCATGGTATTTTGATTGTGGTTGTTCTAAACGTATGACTAGTAATCATTCTCTTTTCAAAACTTTTGAAAAATATAATGAAGGAAAATTACTTTTGGTTATGAAAATAAATCAAAGATTATTGGTAAAGGTACAATTTAGATTGATTACATGCCTAGGTTATATGATTTACTACATAATGATGGACTTAAGCCAACCTAATAAACATTAGTCAAATTTGTGACAAAAATTATAGTAAAAAGTTTACCAAAAATTATCATGAGACCTAGTTCCTCTAGCCACACAGATCCAAAAGGTGAATGTGTGGCTAGAGGAATTATGTCTCATGATAATTGCTACTACATTGATATATGCCATATTATTACTACTTGTAACTTAGCTAATGATCATTCTATTTCATTGTGGCATCAAAAGATGAGACATATCAATTTTAAAGATCTTGTTAACTTGAGAAAAAATAAATTGTGTGTGATCTACCTACGCTTTCTAAAATTGAAAATAAATTTTGTAGACCATGTCAACTTGGAAAACAAACTTGCTCTTATAGCAAGAAACTCAAAGGAGTTAATACAAGAAAAACACTTGAGTTAATTCACATTGACCTCATGAGTCCTATGAGATTTGAGAGTTTGGATGGCAAGAAATATATTATTGTTGTTGTTGACGATTTTTCTCATTTTACATGGTTGAATTCCTGAAAGAAAAATCTATTGCTTTCAACAATGTAATAAGACCAAGGAGAGATCATGGGAAGGAATTTAAAAACTCAAGATATGTTGAATTATATAAACAACATGTATAGCTCATTATTTTTTAGCACCAATTACCCCATAAAATGGGAATGTAGAAAGGAAGAATTGGGTGTTGCAAGAGATGGAAAAAGTTCTACTACATGCAAAGGACATTCATAAGAAGTTTTAGGCTGAGGTAATAAGTACTTTATGCTACATAATGAACCATGTTTACCTATGTCTAGGTATAAACAAAACTCCCCATGAGTTATGGTAATGTATGAAACCTAATATTAAGCATCTATACGTGTTTAGAAGTAAATGTTAAAGAGACCGTGAGAATCTTGGAAAATTTGACTCTAGAAGTGATGAAGGTATCTTTTAAGTTACTCATTAATAAGTCGTACCATTAGAGTGTTCAAGTTGACAACTAATACTGTGATCGAGTCCATCAATTTTGTTATAGATGATGCAGGTACTAATACTATAGTGATTGATGACTGAAACTTTAAGCACAAACTTGTTAATGAGGAACAAATTTAAGAAACTCTTGATATTGTAAAGGTAGACAATGAGGTAGATGAAGAGTCAGCCTTGGATGATGAGGTCGCTATACCCAACACTTAAACTCAAAGGCTAACATGTACTTCCAAAAACCACCCAACTGAAAACATCATTGGTGATCCAAATGCATGCATGGAAACTAGAAGGAGACAAGTAAGTGAAATTACTCATCTATGTTATGTTTCTCAAATAGAACCAAAAAATGTTAATAAAACTTTAAAAGATGAATTTTGGATATATGTCATGCAGGATAAGCTAGCTCAATTCACTAGAAATGATGTTTGGACTTTACTACCTAGACCTTAAGATAAAAACAACATAGGAACTAAATGGGTGTTTAAAAATAAATCAGATAAACATGATGTTGTGATTAGAAATAAGGCGAGACTAGGTACACAAAGATATAAACAAGTTGAAGGAATTGCTTTTGATGAAAGATTTGCTCATGTAGCTATATTAGAATCAATTAGGATTTTACTTGTTATTCCATGCTTTATAAAGTTCAAACTCTTTCAAATGGATGTAAACTTTGCCTTATTAAATGGATTACTTAGTGAATAAGTCTATGCTAAACAACCAAAAGGTTTTATTGACCCATAATTTCCAGAATATGTTTATAAATTCAATAAGGCACTTTATGGTTTGAAATAAGCCCTTAGAGTTTGGTATGAGAGACTTACAACTTATCTTTTGAACAAGGGATTTGTTCAAGGGAGAGCTGATAATACTCTTTTTATTAAAAGAACCAAAGAAGATATATTCATAGCTCAAATATATGTTGATGACATAGGTTTGGTAAATATCCAATTCTTTTATTGATGATTTTGTGAACATAATGACCAATGAATTTGAAATGTCTATGATGGGTGAGCTCACATATTTTCTTGGTTTGCAAATTAAACAATTAAGAAATAAAATCTTTATTTCTCAAACCAAGTATGCATGTAATTTAATTAATAAATTTGTTCTAGTGTCTGTGTTTGTGCATTTTATCAATCAAATCCTAAGGAATCATACATTGGCTATGTCAAAAGGATCATCAGATACGTTTCTAGAATAAAATACTTTGGTAATTGATTTACTAATGATAGCAAATGGGAAATTAGTAGACACATAGATGTAGATTGGGCATATAATCACGATGTAAGAAAAAACAATTTAGGTGGATGCTTTTATATTGGAATTAATCTTGTATCATGGCACAACAAGAAATAAAACTCCATCTCATTGTCTACTACAAAAGTAGAATACATTGTTGCTGGAAACTCATGCACATAACTTCTTTGAATGAAGAATATGCTTAAGTAATATGGCTTTGAACAAGGTACAATTACCCTTTACTATGATAACACTAATGCTATATAAATCTCTAAAAATCCTGTTTTGCATTCTAGAACAAAATATATAGACATTAGACATCATTTTATTAGGGAACTACTAGAAGATAAATTTTTATTCCTTGATTTTGTGCCTACTAAAAGGCTATTAGCTTATTTATTCACTAAGGTACTTGATACCCAAAGATTTGAATTTCTTATAAGTTCCTTAGGAATTTGCACTGTTGATTAAATTTTCCTAGTATTTTTCATCAGTTTCATACATATATATATAACTCATGCATTATACAAATGAATATTGTAACTTGTGCATCTACATATTTCTTATATATAGTGATCGATGTTAACAAGAACCCACTTACAAACTCACTGGATACATAGGTATGTCATCCTAGAAGTTTATAATTAATTATATGATATTTTAGGGCATGAGATAACATTGACTATGAAAATTATGGTTGAACACTGACTTTCACTATATAAAAGGCTATTATAGAGAGACATATAGTTTGAAAGGGCCACGTTATGTGAAGTGTGAAAGCTACCACAATGAGTAGAGATAGCTATATCATAACTAGTATGAAAGTCAACTTACTAGTTATATTATTTACTCGTGCATATTTCCTTTGCAAAAAAAAAATAATATGATAAAGGAAATAGTTGTAAAGAATAAAAATAATTGAATGCACAAAAAGAAAGAGTCACAAGTAGTTGTGCAAAAAGAAAAATAAATAACCATTCCCTTATGCAAAATAAAAAATAAAAATAGTATGGTAATTATTGAGCGGGAAATAAAAGAAATTTAATTAAAGTCTCTCTTAGTAAGAAATATTTTTATTAATATATAAGTATGAATTCAATTGAAATTGTTGCATGATTGGTAATGTTCTTTTCTTTAAATCTTTTAGAATTAATCATAAATGGACAAATTGACATACTATTATAGATCACTATTTATCTCACTTTAGATGAGTGTCGTTAAGTCATTGTATGTATTAATATTCGTGTGTGTCTAGTTTACATATCTGTATGTTATTAATGAATAGTCACACAAATCAATTTATGTATTCGTGTGTAATGTTGCAGTTATGTCTACCTCAATCTACTATACCTATTAAAAAAATTATATTTATCAAGTTTCATAAATTTTTGTCCTTTCTACTTTATTTCAGGGCATTCATTCATGACATAGATATTCTTCTCCCTTGTATTGAACTTAAGCTTTTATGATATATTGTTTATTTGAATGACAAAAATGGGAGATAATAAAATTGGAATATTAAATTTTAGGGGGAAAATCACTTTTGAAAGCTCTTTTTGAAATATTATACATAGGAGGAGTTATGTTTTTAAATTCTATCTGAGATTATTCACACTTATGAATATTCTTCACTTTTCTATTATTAATTACATTGAATTATTGTGAACAATGAGTTATTCGGGATAAGTTATTTGTTTATTGGTGATTTTTATTTTTTTAGTGTAAACAAGAGCTATCAATATTCAAGCAAAGATAGTTTCACTATGTAATTTGTTTCTATGAGCGTTATCTAGTAAGAGAGAGGCTTTTTCACATAAATATGCCAATGGAGGACATTATAAGATTTATGAGTGTTGGTGATATTTATGAATAAAACATTTGTATGTAAAATCTGTTTTTAGGTATGTCTTTCAAGAATATTTTCAAGCCAAAGAAACTATCAAGCCTTAACAATCACATATTAGGTATATCTCTATTCTTGTGAAAGTTAGATTTCATTGTTCAAATATGTCACTTGATTGGTCAAGTGGTGACTAGATCGATCAAGCTTAGTTACCTAACTAAATTGATTTTTACAAGACTAGATCGATTGGGAAATTAATACTCAATTGATCAAGCACTAGATCAATCGAGATTAATGAGTAGATTGATCCATTTATTTCAGATTTAATTAATTATTTCACTAGATCAATTAAGCTTGAGAAGATTGATCGATAGGATACGTTTGATCAATTAAGCAGTCAAGTTTTTAAGTTTAACCTAGTTTTTACTCAAACCAATTTTTTTGGTTACTATATTGTCCTTATGTTTTAAAGCTCTTTTAAATATTTTCAAGGATAGATTTGTAATAGATCTTTGACCTAGGGTTTCTACTCATACTATTTAATCATATCATGGGTTCACAATTTTGTTAACTACAAAAGAACATTATTCACTTAATCTTATTCTCTCTCTTGCTTTGCTAAAACTATTCAAGTAGGCTTTTTCATTAAGTTAATTTTTCAAACATCTGTGGTTGTGTTTGATGAATTAAAAAGCCTATAATATTTGTGAAGTTATGCTTTAAATTGATTGTTTTAAGATTGCTAGTTGCTTTTGATTTATCTAATGTATTTGTCAAATACTCTAGTTAGAATTATTCATTATTTAATCTACTATAGGGAAAAGATTTACACTTGTGGTATTGTGCTAAATTTTCAGGTGCCAACTGTACGGGTTCGATTAACTCGTGTGATTGGAGTTCATTGGAATGTTGGTCCAAATCCAATCAACTTTCTTTTAAAGACTATGATGAAAGTAGCAGCATGTAAGTAGATTACTTGAAGGCATTACCTTGGTGCGTAGTTTGAGTCCTAGCCTTGTAATTGGACCTTATTTTTCATAGTGTATAATTAGATGGTTCATTAGATCGATGGTTTTCTTCTTAGGTTATTGGTATGGCCTAGGTTGTTTTCATCTAGATTTATAAGAGATTGCATGTTTGGCCATTCTATAGAATTTTAATTTGTCATTCTTCTGTTGATGTTCTATTCACTCACCTTACAATTAATAGATCTATAAGTGAAAAAGTAACTTATGATAAATTAAATGTTTTTGACTTTTGTGGAAAAGACAAAGTTGTAGTAAATAGGGTTGATGAAAAACTTGATAAAATAAGAATGATGAATGTTGTGATCAAATGTAGGTAGAATGATGAATGTTGTTATCAAGTGTAGGTCTTGAAGCCAACCAAGACACAAAACTAAAACTTTAAGTTTGTTTAAAATTTTGTTTAATCAATTGTTGTACCATTACAATTAATTCAAACATCATGTCTTATGTTTTGTAAATGTATAGTTTTAGATTGCACATTAATTAAAATAGGATTCTGAAGACTAAACATTTAAAAGGACAACGATTGGAAAGAATAAACCATCCAAGAGCAATTGATAGCATGAAAATAGAATAGCAAAAGGAGTTAAGGGAGATTTTTTTAAAATACTATATGTTCAGTATTTGAGCCTAATAATAACATTTTGTAAAAATTGATTTCTAGTATGTACGAAAGGTTTTAGACATAAAAATAAAGTATTATTTTTATTGAAAATTGTAAGCATCAATGTTGTTTCTTGATGACGATAATGATCAAGTGGGTGGTAGGCATCATGTGTCATATGTTGTGCCTGATGATGCTCAAGAAATGCACGCATGTGCTACGCATACTGCACCCAAGGATGACACTAGAACGTGCACAGATACTACACATAATGACATTAGAACATGCGTTGATGCTGGATACAATGATGTTGGAATGCACATAGATGCTACACATGATGACACTGGGATGTACACAGATGTTGCACATTTTGCCCTTGAAATTGCAATAAATATATGCACATATGCTAGGCTCACTACACATGCAGCTCACACAAGTAGTGTAGACAGTAAATGCACATATGCAAATGTTGTGAAAAAAATCTACATGTGCACAATAACTACGGTGGTCAACAACATAGCTGATCATTTTTCAAAAGGTTGTTACAAAGTTTGTTACATTGAAATGTGTGCTTTTGAGTAGTGTAATTAAGTGTAATGTGTCTCATTTTACCAAACTTGTAACATCTTTTCTCTATAAATAGATAGGATGTGTCATTGTATTGGATCATCAATTTTCAACTAAATGAAGGAGTATTATTCACCTTTCTTTTTATTTGTCATAATATCAGAGCTTAGAAGTTGTGTTAGCTTATAGATTCCTTGATAAAGCATCAATGGGTGAACTTCTTCAAGTAGTTCAATTGTCAAATCCATAATTGGCACTAACAATTGTCAAATAGAGTGAAATCTATTCTTTTGATAATGTTTTGCTTACAGTTAAGCCCGGTAATAATAATTTCATGATATAAAGACATTAAATCTTAAAGATTCTTAAAATTCTAGAGCTAAATAGCTTTGTTCTCAAAGATCCAATAGACAGATTTCACGAAAATGGAACTGTCTAGGATGAGTACAAAAATTGGAAAAGGCAAGATGATATGCTCAGTTGTGGTTAATGAATTGCATGAAAGATGAGCTTATGAAACATGTAGCTAGATTTGAAACATTAAGAGAGGCTTGGTGTATGCTAGAAAATAATTTTGCCTCCAAATCATAAGCTCATATGATTCAATTAAAGGAAGAGCTTCAAAATTTCAAGAAAAGATATCTAAAAGCCAATACTACATTCTCAAGATCAAAATACTCTGTGATGAATTAGAAGCACCTAATTGTATAATCACTGATGAGGAAAAGCTCATGTATGTGTTAGGAGGTCTTAATGAAAGCTTTGATAGTGTGTTCTCCATTCTGGAAAAAAATGCTAATTGAGAAAACAATAATTGATAATGAAAAAGCATTGCTACTTAGTCATGAGAATAGGCTAGAGAGGATGAGATCAACAATTATCTCACCACTACCTAGTGTAAATGTTGTAGTAAAAAATAAGCCTTTGACTAAAATGTCTTAACTATGGATGATACAATATCAAAATTGCGGCAACTCAGTGTTGCATATCATAATAAAAAAAGTGGAAAACCTTATTAGTAAGGAGCTAATAACTTATAGAACTAAAATATAAGTAATAACTTTAAACCTAGTCGTAGAGGCCATAGATATGGAAGAGGTTGCATATAAAATAGACCTTAGTGTCAAGTATGTGAAAAATTGGGGCATATGGCCTTCAATTGGTAGTTTATATATGATAGGAATTTTCAAGCAAATCAGAACAAAAACAAACAACACAATTGGATACAACAATCTTGGTCAGTTCTAAATGTCACATCAACCACCACGACTTCCACTAGGATAGTGCTTGGTTTCCGGATTCTAGCGCTAGTCACCATGTAACTATAGATCCAAGTAATCTATCTTCATCTCAATCCTACACAGGTAATCAATCTCTTATAATAGGAAATGGTGATGGTTTACCTATCACTAAGATTGGTCACAATCGGATTCAATCAACATTTTCTCTTGATAGATCTCTCAAAATGAATAACTTGCTTCTTATCAATAATATTGCTAAAAATCTACTTAGTATGTAACAATTTGCAAAAGATAATTATGTTTTCTTTGAATTCCCTCTAATTCTTGTTTTTTAAGGACAATAACACGGGGAATGTGTTGTTCTAGGGCATACTAAGTAATGGATTATACAATTTTGATATCATATTTTGCAAGGAAGGTCATAACACCAGTCCCTACTTGTTTATTGATAAAAGCCTACTAGTTATGTAAATAAAACTATTGCTTTTGTTGCTACTTATATGGATCTATTTTCTAAAGACGAAATCTACTACTTATAAAACCTTTTTGCAATTTTAAGGCACAATATGAACTACACACAACAAAATTAAAGTTTTTTAGAGTGATTTAAGTGGTGAATTTCAATCTTTCACATCTCTCTTTATTAGTGTGGTATTGTGCATCACACATCATATCCTTATACCCATGAACAAAATAGAGTCATTGAAAGAAAACATAGACACACAGTAGATTTAGGACTAGCAATGTTAAACCATGCTTCTTTGCCTTTTATGTTTTGGATGAAACATTCTTTTTTAGTGTTTTTTTTCTAATTAATCTTCTACCTAGATTAGTTCTTGATGACTCTTTTCATTTGGAGATCCTCTTTGGTGTCAAACCTATTTACGGTTTTCTTTAAATGTTTGGATGTATTTACTTTCCCTACTTAAGACCATATGTGTCTCATAAATTGCAAAATATATCTTATGCATGTACTTTTATTGGATATAATCCAAGATAAAAAGGCTACCAGTGTCTTTCAAGTGATGGAAAACTTTACTTGAGTTGTCATGTTATCTTTCATGAATCTGTATTTCCTTTTAACAAAAGGTCAATTGGTTCTCAACTTGTGTCTCTTTCAATTAGTTTTTATCAAATTAAAACTATTTTACATGTTGTTACTTCTATTGCCAATAAGTCAATAACATATAACTCTCTTGATGAATCTTCCTCTCATGTTCTTGTATCATCTATTTCTTATCCATCACCTGATTTTGAATCTTCTGTGTCCATACCTCATATTCCAACTTTAGGTTCAATGCTTGTTTTATAACTAGTGCCTATTCCTTCCTCATTTTCCTCTCAGGCTCAGTCTATGTTTTAGTCATTTATTGTCAAGACTCATCCAAATATCACACGATCCAAGACAATGTGTCCCATTACTCAACTCACACGGTCCATGATAGGTGTTTTTTCATCTAAGGCATACATGAGTATTACTAATGATGTGTCTAAGATAGAACCTTCCTCAATCAAGTAAGATTTAACTAGTGCTAAGTGGTTTGAATCCAAGAAAACTAAATTTGATGCTTTTATTCGCAATAAAACTTGGGTGTTGGTGTCTCCACCTTCTAATAGAACTATTATTAGTAGTAAGTGGAATTTTGAGTCAAGAGACTTCATCAAGTCTTCTTGATAAAAGAAAATCTTGAGTGGTAGCGCAAGGGTATAAACAGGTTCTTGGTTTTTATTTTTCAGACATCTTCAGTCCTGTGATTAAATAGGTCACCATTCATATTGTTCATACTCTAGCCTTGTCTCATGATTAGAAGCTCTATCAATTGGACATCAACAATGCTTTTTTGAATGGTACACTACATGAAAAGGTGTATATGCAACAACCAAAAGGGTTTAAGCACCCACAGTATCCTAATCATGTCTACAAGTTTTAGAAAGCCATTTATTGTTTGAAGTAAGCTTCTCAGGCCTGGATTGATACTCTTAGCAATGCCTTGTATGTAATGGGATTTGTATGATCCAAAGCTGATTTTTCCTTATTTTTCAATCCTTTTCTAGCACCACCATTTATCTCTTGGTGTATATTGATGATATAATCATTAAAGGAAATAATGATGGGATCATTTAGTCCCTTATTTCAACTTTGCATACTCAATTTGCCTTAAAGTATATGGGCTAGCTGAGTTACATCCCCAGTATTAAGGTGAATAAGCTAGACAATGTTGATCTTTTGCTCACATAGAAAACATATATTAGGGAGCTTTTGCCTAAATCCAAGATGGGTCATTGTAAGCTCATCTCCACTCCTATGCTTACTAGCCATACTCTTAGTGCTTATATTGGAGAGGTCTTTCATAATCCCATGCTGTATAGAAGCATTGTTGGAGCTCTTCAGTATATCAATATTACTTGTCTAGATATTTCCTTTGTAGTCCACAAGGTGTGCCAGTTTATGGCAGCCCCTTAAGAGCCACATTAGTTGGTTGTTGAAAGAATTATGAGACACCTTTAGGGCACTAGTTCTCATAGTTTATTTCTAAAGCCATATTCTCATTTGCTTCGATAAGGATGTGTGGATGCTGTTGTGGTTCTTATCCTGATGACAGAAGATCCACATCTAGTATAATCGTTAATCTAAGTGCCAATGCCATTTTTTGTTTTTCCAAGAAGCAGGCTTTAGTGTCTCTATAAAGCACTAAGGTTAAATATAGATATTTTGCCAAGACAACCTCTGAAATCATGTGGATTAAGGCTTTGCTTCGAGAGTTGCCCTTACTAGTTGTTCCTTTGATTTAGTGTGATAGTTTGAGTATAGTTCAGCTTGCTACCAATCCTATTCTTCATTCATGCATGAAACATATTGAGTTGGATTTTCATTTTGTGTGCAAAAAGGTGTTGGCTAAAACACTTGCTGTGTATCATACTCCTTTTGTGTAGCAACCAATATACTTGTTAACTAATGAGTTCTTAAAAAGTACTAAAATTACTATGATTTAATGTACTTTATTTTATTAAAAAGATTTATATTTATATGATTTTATCATACTTTTATATAAATTTGTATTTTTATTATTTTTAAGGTATTTTCGCTTCAAAAATAATTTAAAGACTTGAAGAACAATACTTGAGGCAATAATACATCACAAATATGTTGAGAAAAAATTGAGGAAAAGTTAAAAAATTGGAAAAATGAAAAATTGGACAAAACTACCCAACCGTACGCCAAAGTCGCGCGCGTAGCCACCTTATCACGCAAAAACAATGCGTGCAGCCACACCAATATCACGCTAGAACAACACACCTAGTCATGCCAATTTCATGCTAGAACAACGTGCCCAGCCTCACCCAATCACGCCGAAGTCCACGTGCATCTACGTTTGGATCACGCTGCAATCGAGTGCACATCTGACGAATTTCTGTGTGGGCCACATATGCATTCTTCATTAGCTCCTACGTCAACGCCCATCCATTACGCATCTAAGGCCATTTTGTTTTATCATTTTCCCATTTTTAACCTTTTTCTCACCTATAAATAACCTATCTCTCTCATTGTAAAAAACATACCTCAAGAAATAATTTTCTTAGCTATTTCTTTCTCTAGCTTTCTCTCTCTAGAAAGCTTTCTTAGTTTTTTTTAGTTTTTAGTTTTAAAGTTCTTTTGTTTTTGAGAATAACTAGCTATACTTTTGTAGATTTCTAGCATGTGATTCAATAAACGGAAATGCAAATCCATTTGGAGGTTTTTCAGCAACAAATTTAACATCAAAGTGCTGTAAAGATTCTTTTGAGGTATAATTTTAAAATGAATTTTGTATAGTTATTTTTATGTTTTATTCTTATATGTTATATTTAATTTATTTATAATTAAATTTAACATGGTTGGCTGTTTGTAAACATGATATAATAATAACGTTGTTATATTTGCAAAATATTAAATAGTTAAAACATTTCTATAAAATAAATTGATTTTATTTTTATTCAAGATTTTATATTAATGATGTTAGAGAGAAATATATTATTTTTCATTACAAACTTAAATATGAAAATTAGATTTTAAGGTTTAATTATTTAGTTTGATTTAGAGTAGTGCTATTTTATTTGTTGGTATAATCGTCTGGTAGTTAGAGTGAAGTTCCATTTCAAAAGTTTTTATAAGAATTATTATTCAAAAATGTATTAATAACATATTTTCAGTAATGGTTTTAAAACTTGATAGTTAGTACTTGGACACCTTGAATAAAGTTTAAAATGTCTAACTCCACCAAATGTGGCATTTAAATGGTTTATTTGCAATCTCTTAGAAAAAAATGAATTAATTTAATTAACTAAATTAATTAGCGACTCCACCCTTAGGTATTAATTGATTTTTTAATTAACAAAGAATATCTAACCCCACCAAAGGTGTTATTCATATATAAAAAAGAGAATCAATAAATATCAATTTATATCTTTAGTAGCCTAAATAATATAAGCAAACATAATTAACTTAATTATTACATCCATAAATATTCCACTATTATGAATGATAAATTTTTTATTAAATATTTATTGAATTCATATCTATGTTTATTTTTTGATGTTATTAGATTAGGAAACACATAAAACCAAAATATTGTGACACAATATTTAGAATTTAATTTCGTTTTTAAAAATTTGAATAATAAATTAAAAATCACATATATTCTTTTCTTAAATCGACATTGGGAGTATACTTATTTTTTTTCTATAAATGATTCATGCACTTACGAGAGCTTTATAAATATAAAACCAAAGTATTCTACTCATTATTAACCAAGGCTCTCCTTGTGTCCTTCTTTCTCTCTTTGAGTAGCAAATTACATGTCATGCTCATGCCACTTAATTTGAGGGGGTGTTAAAAGTGTTGATGATAATGACCAAGTGGGTGATAGGTAGTATGTGTCATACACTACGCTTGATGATGCTCAATAAGTGCTCGCATATGCTGCACATACTGCGCCTAAGGATGACACTGGAATGCATGCAGATGTTGCACATAATCATACAGGAACACGTGCAATTGTTGCACACAATAACGCTGGAAAGCACGTATATGCTGCATATGATGACACTAGGATGCACACAAATACTATACATCATGACCTGAAAACTACCACGAATATATGTGCATATGCTAGGCTCACTGCGCACGTGAGTACTGTATATAGCAAGTAAATATTGTAAAAAATTCTACATGTGCACAATAACTATGGTGGTCAACAATACATTCGATCCTTTTTAAAAAAAAATGTTACATTGAAATGTGTTCTTTTGAGAGGTCTAATCAAGTATAATGTGTCTCATTGTTCCAAACTTACAACCATCATTTCTAGGGATGGGCATGGGGACGGGCGGGGACGGATTTGAATATAACCGTCCCCGAACTGAATTATAAAATCTGTCTCCGAAACCGTCCAAAAACCGTTGCAATTTGGGGACAGTTTTTTACCCGTGGTTAACAATTCGAGATAGTTATTAAAAAAAACCAAAAAAAACCGTTTTTCAAAATCCTATTCAATTGAGCTCTTTTTAGCAATACAATCCAACTAAAACAAATGGTTGATATTGAACTTGATATCTAAATTTGTTATTTTGAGTTTATAATTAAAAATTTAACATTTAATAATATATTTTTCTATGAATCTAAATAAGATTAAATATATATCAATAAAAAACACAAGATATAAATAAAATATTACAAACTAATAAAAATATTGAAAACTAAATAAATAAATTTAAGAAAACTTAAAGTACAATAAATCAAAACTTCTTTCTTCTAATTATTATCAAATGCAAGAGTATCCTGCAACAATCAAACATATAAAATCAATTTTATAAACCAAAATAATAAATTGATTAATCAATAATGTAAATTTTTTACCTCAACATCATCTTCTGCAATATTAATAGTAAAAGCGGATGAACCAAGAGATAACATATCTGAATAAATTATAAAATATTTGAATACATAATTAAATAATTAATATATAATACATAAAACAAGTGTTAATAAAATATAATATGTACAAGTATTAAATATATAGGCTTATATCTTGTTTATGAATATTAACCTATAACCAATCTTGAGTACACATCAAAGCTTCCAATGTGTTTTCTTTGAGTCTACTACGATGTTTGGTATACTTGAAGACCTACAAGGATCCAAATTTGAATTGCATAAGCTTAAAAGACAATACATAACCAAACTTAGAAGTGAGTAAGAATGAGTGCAAAAGTAGGGACAAGGAATAGACTAAGACTGACATGTTCCAATACAAAACTAGATGAAACGAAAAGGCTGCATGCCCCAACATATGTAGGAATCAGGACAAGGTAAGAAAACCCTCAAGGCTTACCACATCAGTATATCTGTCTTCTAGTTACAGATAACATGCATTAATCAACTATACAAATAAAACTATGATTTTCAATGCACCTCTAATTCACACATACTGCAACAGAACATGCCTTCCTCACTCATTAGTTGTATAGATGATTCTTTACTTGAACCACAACAATTGCAAATAAAAGCATAAGAAAAACAAGCTAACAAGAAACAAGATGGACGCTCTGATGAAATTTTTCTCTTAGCATCCACAGTCGAACATATGGAAGCTGCATATTTATCCTGTAACTCCTTGGTCACAGGTTTCCCTCCATATGTTGTAGCACTAGCATCATGTAATGATGCACTTGAATCACCACCCAATTTAGAATCTTTTGGGCTAGTATGCTTTCCAGATTTCCGAATCTTAAGATACTTTTTTGACTTAAAAACTCCAGGATCTGCAGGGTCAGCAGTCGCACACCAAATATACAGACTGAAGGCAGATACAATCTGAAAAGAAAAATATGCTCAAGTTTCATTAAAAACTAAGGCATAACCAATACAGATGAAACATAATGAAATGAGACTCCTATAAGTACACATATTTCATCGGTCTAACTAATACTAGATCATTGCAACTAGCATCTTTTATTGAAATACTGAACTTCTAATGTTCATTTTCAGAGTGAGCAAACAAAAACAACATACTCTTGGGAAATGGTCTTGGAATTTCAGGAATCAGAAGGCTATGCGTGACCCTTTAATCTAAGTCTTGACTCTTGATTACCTCTTGATCTTATACTTGGTGACGATGGATTTTAAGGAAGATGATGAACAAGTTCCAGAAAGACCTTTTTGGATGGTGATCCTCGATCTCAACGAGAAAATTAACACTCACTACATAGATTATTTGCTTTATGCCAGAGAACTTGGGTAAGTTTAAACTCAAATTACCGCATTCTATGATTTTTCCTACATGTTCTTTTCAATTATCACACCTAAGTGACACCAAATATTTCTCATAGCCTATGATAAATCCATGATACATAATACATTGATCTTGCCTACGATCTGTCACCCTAAATTGTGTAGATAGAAAGCGAAGCTAACAAATTGTTTGTTGAAGAGCAACCCTGGTAAAATTTGGCTGTATAAATAAAGAGCAAACATCAATACCAAACATATGAAGGTACAAACAAACAGAGAATACACAAATCCCACTTGTAAATCTACCAAAAGCACATAACAAAATACATCTTAAAGGAAATTAAGGAGAAATGGCTTACAAGTGGAGTGTAGATTCCCATCACAATATACTGGAACATTTTCTTCCCAACGAAAGGAGCAAAGAACACATAGAAAGCAAAACCCAGAGCCAGAAACACAGCAATTTCCACCACCTTCAAATAAAATTAAGAAAACAATTTTTTTTTCAGAGTTCAAAAACAATAGCGATAACCGGACGAGAAAATGCAAGGCATACACGAAGAGGATGGTAAAGAAGTTTCCAACCATGTTTTCTCGGGAAGGCGCGACTAGCGAACCGAAGAAGGCAACGCGGTGAATGGCAATGACGTAGCTACGTGGTAGCGATGAGGCGTATTGTGAGAGAAAGGCAGTCTGCGGATGGAAGAAAAACTTGTTGTGTGTTTTGCAACACACGTAAAAATCGTACAAGTATACGGTCATAAGTAATAAAGATTTGTAAGAAAAGTATCGTTCCCACGGTTGTTACTATAGTTTGTTGAGTACTAAAATTGTATCTTTGATTTTATCCAAAATAATCTTGATTTAAAATAAAGGTAATAAAAAAATAAGAGAACTACAGGATTGAGTTTTTCACCAAATTATTCCACTCGAATCATATTATTTTCTTTGGATTTATATTTTTAGTACATTTAATTTGTCGAGAAAACTTCTTTTTTTATTCATACATCTCTTCCAAACTCCGTTACAAACACCTCGTTAAATTAATTCACTATATCTACATGAAATTAAATTCACCAAGATTCATTACGTTCTAAGTTTTAAAAAGGCCACACATACAATTAGGGTATATTCCTATCCTTCATCATACATGTCTTTCTATTTATGAGCAATATACACACAAATGCCTCTTCCAAGTTTATTCATGTGCCATGGATCGTTTTGATAAAATTCGTAAATAATCAAAAAGAATTAAGCACAAAATAGAACAAACAAATCGAACGTCTTATAAATCTATCAAAAATAGTTAAAATCAAAGCTTCATAAATTTAGATCAAATGCAACCCTAGAAAAAATAAATTACTTCATTAATTTAAAATAAAAATTACAGTAGATGTAGAAAAATTAGAAGAAGAAGAAAGAAAATTAAAACATTTCGGATCGTAAATATTTGGTCCATGTAGAACCCAACAGAAGCCAAAAATGGCTTACAGTGTTCCATCGACCAAAACAATACTGAGAAAATCCAAAACTAAACTCTCCCGAAAAAAACTCTACTGACTACTATCATAATATCACTTTATTTATAGCTAAAAGTACATCTAAAATAATACATTTTTTATTTTATTTTTTGTTTTTAGAAACGCGTAAAAAAATATTCCCTCGAAACTAAATTCGACGCGTTTTGAAATTCGATATCGAAAAAATTAAAAGTCAACGCGTAGAACGGTGAGTTCGGATTTTTTAAAATCGAAAGTGCATGCCACGTGTCGGCGTACGATTGGCTTGGTATTAGTGCGGACACGTGGCATTTCTTCGTGGTTGCGGGAAAATGGGCGCCTGATTACTTGTCGCACGGGAGCAACAGTGCGTTGAGGAGTGCGATCTGGCGCGATCGCGCTCGTGGTAGAATGCCACGTGTCATCACTTTATTACCGAAAAATAGAGTGGGAAACATTGTGACAATTCGATTCGAGGAATGGATTCGGGTGGACACACAGGCATCTTCGATTCGGCTGAAACTCAGGTTGCACGAGAGATCGACACGCACGGGATAAGAGGCGGGCGTACGTGGGGGACATCGGCGGATGTGTCGGACAAGTGGGACCAGCGGCGCAGCCCAGGCTTACGCGGTGAGGTGGGCCAGCTCGGCGTCTTAGGCGCGTGAAAAATTGAGACCCTACGCCCAGGCTCTCTTTGGTTGGGTGTGATAAGGATGCGAATCTCGGCCGTGTCTTATACGTCGGACGGTCCACGATTCCGCGTGTAGATTGGCGCGTAGATTCTTACCACTGTGTGAGAAAATTAAACTTTTTATTAATTATATTTTCACCCTTAAATATATTTCAAATTACATTTTAAACTTTCTTAAATTACTGATTAAATGCCCTTTGCTAATTTTAAATTAAATTTTTAAACTTTAAATTATTATAATTAAGCCCAAATTTAATTTAATTATATTTTCGATTTTTATAAATTGTAATTAAGAACTATATTATTTGAAATTATATTTGTGGACAAAAAAAATATGAAATTAAGTACATTTTCGATACAAATTATTTAATTTTATTAAAAATGTATTTTTAATGCATAAAAGGAAAATATTAATTTATTTAACAAAAATTAACTAAATATTAAAAGAACATAGCAATTATCATTACTAAAATTGATGAAAATAACTATATAAAATACAGTTATCAAGGCAGCGTTGTGAGAGAAGGCAGATCTGCAGATGGAAGAAAAGTAAAAAACTGAGAGAAATTAAGGCGCGGAGAGAGTTAGATTAGGATTTAAGAATCTGATAAATTAGGTTTATATATTAGGTATTTCGGTTAAAAATAAATAAATCTTAATTAATATATAATTTATTTAAATATAATTAATTAATTTTGGGTACGGGCGGGTACGATTTTGAGTATAACCGTACCCGTTCATTTATGTTCGGTTTTTACCTGAAACTAAACCCGTCCTCGAAATTAAACGGTGAAAAACCGAACCGCCGGGACAGTTATCTGCGGATAATCAAACCCGTGGTTATTTTGCCCATCCCTAATCATTTCTCTATAAACAGATCAGATGTGTCATTGTATTGGATCATCAATTTTCAATTAAATGAAAGAGTAATATTAAACTTTATTGTTACTTGTCAAATACTCGATTTTAATGTAAATAGTTTCAGTTTCTGAATATTTAGTTTCACTTTTTTGCTTAGTACTAAGTAAGTATTTGGAATGTAAACAATTTTAGTTTATGAATACGCAGCTCCACTTTCTGTCCATTATATATCAAATTGTAAAACATGGTACATGTAGAATGTAAAAGTAGTTTACAATAAAAAAACAAGGTAGTATGACACAACCAATAATTTATATGTAGAATTTCTACTCTATGTTACATTTTAATGTAAATAGTTTTAGTTTTACTTTTTTCCATTATATATAAAATTGTAAAACATGGTACATAAACAAGAATGTAAAATTAGTTTTAAAAAAGGAAGCATGCAAACAACCAAATTTTTATGATTAAACATGGCATAATCATGTATATATATATGAAAGCAACTAGTTTAGAGTTTCAAACCTTTTACAGCCCAAACAGCCTTTTAATCCTTAAAGTCTAAAATATTAACTAAGATACAATCAAAGTAACAACACAAATATTTCTCTGTATTCGATTCCGCTCTTCCAAATCACGTATACGAACGAAAAACTAGTAATGACTTTTGAACTTCTTCTAGAAACGGGCACGTCAACCCTTTGGAAAACATTACATCCACTCCTTTTGTTGTTCATCCACTACATAAATGCTTAAATATAACATTATCACAATTATAAAAGCATCTCCCAGATTCCTATGAGTCCACAATGTCCTCTCTGCTGCTTCCATCCCACATGGACATATCGATTTGTTCATTTTCACGAATTGAGCGAAGGCAAAATTCTTCGCAAAAACAAAAATGATGTACAAATATCAGGTTAGAAATAAAAAAAAAGTTAGAAAAATCTGAGAGCATTTTAAACCAACCTACTTTGAGAGCTTTAAATAGCTATAATGGGCTCTCTAATGGCGTTGGCACCAAATTTGTGGTGATGGGTGGTTGACCACTATTAAAAATATTTAATGATTGTATTCTATTATGTATCTTAAGAAATATACATGATACCTTTATATACGAGTTAGAAGTAAACTAGATATATATTAATTTGTTAACAGATTTACATTAATAACCCCTCAAACTCAAGGTAGATGTAAGACCAGTTTGAGGTTATCAACCAAATTACCAGTGCGTCCCTTAGGAAGTACATTAGTGAAGATATCTGCAAATTGATTGTTGGAGGAGAGGGGAACAACTTGAGAGCACCATGAACAAGATGAGAACGAATAAATTGATAATTAATCTCAATGTGTTTAGTCCGTTTATGGAAGACATCATTGTGAGCAATATGAATGACACTCTGATTGTCAAAATAAATGGGAGTAGCAGAGGATGTGAACACACCCAAATCCTTAAGAAGCCATTGTAGCCAAAGGAGCTCAGATGTGGTATCAGCAAGAGCACGATATTTTGCTTGAGTACTAGAGTAGGCCACAAAAGTTTGTTTCTTACTTCGCCAAGAAATCAAGGAAGAACCAAGGAGAAAGCAATAAAATGTAGTAAACCTACGATCAATGGGATCTCTTGCCCAATCAGCATCAGAGAATGCATGAAGTACAAGAGGAGACTGAGCTGAGTAGGAAAGGCCATGGAAGAAAATGTCATTCAAGTATCGTAGAATGCACAGAATAACATCATAGTGAGTCGATCATGGAGCAAACAAATACTGGCTCACTTGATGAACAACATAAGAAATGTTTGGACGAGTAACTGTAAGATAAACCAGGATGCCAACCAATCTTCTGTAAAGAGAGGGATTCGACAGTGGTTCCCCTCCTCTCGAGGGTGTCAGATGTGCATTAAGTTCAATTGGAGTGTCAATAGTCTTGTTGGCAGTGAGTCCAACTTGAGATAAAAGGTCAGATGCATACTTAGCTTGAGTAATATAAAGACCATCTATGGAACGAGTGATCTTAAGGCCCAAGAAATAGTTGAGATGTCTAAGGTCTTTCATCTCAAACTGCTGACTAAGAAAATCCTTGAGTTCTTGAATGCCACTGAAGTTATCACCAATTATGATCATATCATCCATATATAGGAGAAAAAATGGTGCCTTTATCATTGCGACAAAGAAATTAGGCAGAATCACAAGGACTGACAGTGTAACCTAAGCGAAGGATAGTGGAGCCGAACTTGGCAAACCGCGCTCGTGGAGCTTGTTTAAGGCCATAAAGTGCACATCGAAGGCAACAAACCTTGTTTGTTTCAATAGAAAAACCAAGAAGAGGTTGCATATATATAGAATTCTTCATACAGATCCCCATTAAGGAAGACATTTTTAACATCCATTTGAAAAAGGTCCCATTTACTAGCAGCGATAACAAGTAAGAGGGTACGAAAAGAGGAGATATGGGCAACTGAAGCAAAAGTTTCTTCATAATCAATCGCATACTCTTGTGTAAAACCTTTTGCAATAAAATGAGCCTTGTAGCGCTCGATGGACTCATCAGAGTGAGTCTTGATCTTATAGATCCACTTATAACCAACCACAAACTGACCAGGAGGGAGAATAACCAGATCCCAAGTATGGTTTTTGGTTAATGCATCAATTTCTTCTTTCATTGCAATCTTCCATAAAGGGTCAGTAGATGCCTCACGATAGGTGTGAGGCTCATAGAGTGTAACAAGAGCAGTGTAACAATGATAGTCAAGTAAATGTGCAAGAATGGATCTTACCCATGTTGAGTGGCGATGTGGAATGTCTTGTGGAGGATCTTTAGGCGGAGCAGGAGTAGGGGATCTATGCTCAAAATGGATTAGCTCGACATCAACCTGTTTAGGAGAATCAGCAAATATATCTAAAGATTGAATAAAGAAGTCCAAAGGAAGATCAAAAGTATATGCAGAAGGAACGAGAGACTCATCTATAAAGATTTCTAAAACATTTGAGTTAGTTAAGAAAGAATGAAAGTGAGAGAGTTCAACAAATAAGCGGTGTTCCTAAAAGACAACATTACGGGAAACATGAAGATGATGCAAGATAGAATCATAGCATCGATACCCTATTTGAGTTTCACCATAACTAAGAAAACAACAAAGTCTAAATCGAGGCTCAAGTTTGTTGTGCTTATGAGGCTGAAGAAGAACGAAACAAGTAGATTTGAATGAGCGAAGGTAATGATAATTAGGGATGACCCACAAAGGTGCTCATACAGAGTTTGACTATGAATGATAGCTCTTGGAATGAAATTAATGGCATGAATAGCATGAAGATCAACTTCTCCCCAAAATGGGGCAGGAACTTTGGTAGAAAGAAGAAGAGCACAGATAGTGCCAAGAATATGACGAAGTTTTCTTTTGGCTCGAGTTGATAGGTGCATGGACAAGTTATGTGATGTACAGTGCCATAGGAATGTAACAGAGCTTGAAAAGAATATTGAGTATATTCAAGAGCATTATCAGATTAAAAAGTTTTGATATGTTTGGAGAATTGTGTTTCAACCATTTTTGCAAAGTTACTATATATTGGTAAGATTTTAGAACGTGATTTCATAGGAAAGATCCAACTATAACAAGAATAATCATCAATAAAAACAACAAAATAACGAGATACACCAATACTAGTAACAAGAGAAGGTCCCCAAACATCATAATGAATTAACTCAAAAATACTATTAGAGATAAACTCACTATTATTGAAAGGTAAAGCTGGCTGTTTTCCTAACTAGTATGAAGTGCAATCAAAATTGTTTTTGGACATAGAATCTAATAGACCTTTAGAAGCTAATTTTTGTACCCGAGTAGATGGGATATGAACAAGAATAGAATGCCAAAGTGAAAGAGAACATAAGGAAGAAACTGCAGTAGCAATAGAGACAAGAGCAATAGGTGGAAGATGAAGATTGTTCATGGGAAACATTTGCCCAACCCTAGGACCAATCCTAAGCTCTTTCCCTGTCCTCAAATCCTACACAATACACCCAAAATATTCAAAAATAAGGTGATATCATAGTTCAGCTAATTGTCCCACAGAGCATAAATTATAGGATAGGTCAGGTACATGGGAAATCCTAGGAATAGAGAGGTTAGAGGTCGAAACAAAACCTCAACTATTCCCATGCATCAGCTATATGAATATTAAGAAGATGTGGTGCAGGGTTAAGTTTGGAGGATAAATATGAGTGAGGTATCATGTGATTACAACAGGAAGAATAAAAAAGCCAAGTTTGAGACATACCGGGCAGAACTGAGAGAGTAGTGGAAAGAAATGCATTACCAACCATTTGAACAGCCTCCATTATGATCTTTTGTAGTTTAGTAGGGGAGAGGTTGATAGTGGGTCCAGAAGAATGGGACTCATTTGAAATGGAAGGCATCAACGGAGTAGGCTCAGTATTAGCAACAAAAATAGTAGATTTGTTACGACGGTAACAGGTCTCAATGATGTGGCCATGACACTTGCAATAATTGTACAACTTCTTGTTGGTCTATTTACGACGATTACTAGAGCAAGAGGAATCACTTGATTACTAAGGTTGCTCAATGGCAGAAGTAGAAGCAGAAGGAGTAATAGCCAAAACATTGAACTTATTTTGGGCTTGTAGGGTTGCAAGCCGAGCTTCTTCTCTAACCAACTCGTTTCGATAGAATCAAGAGAGGGATGGGGACTGTGATTAAGAAGCTGACCTTGGATGGGCTCAAAGTCCTTATAAAGTGACATCAGGAACTCATATAGACGAAACTAATTTCTAACTATAGCATATTGTTGAGCATCCTTTGAGCATGCCCAAATTGGATCACAAAGGTCAATTTGGTCCCAAAAGAAGCAAAGCTGATCATAATATTCATTGATGGATTGTCCTGGTTCTTGTCAAAGTTGATGCAATTCAACTACTAACTAATATTTCATAGATCCGTGAGTAGTAGAGTACCTTTTGGCCAACATATCTCATGCTGATTTTGCATTATCAAAGTTGTCCAATAGATTGGAGATGGAGGGAACAGATTCGGAATCCATATAGGGATCATGTGGTTGTGACTATCCCATTCAATCATGCGACCAATGTAGGCAGCATCTTTTTCCCTTACTCCTTTGATAGGAATGGTAATTGCACCAGTACAGTAATTCCAAAGCATGCGATCCTTAAGAAAACTGCACATAGCTTGAGATTAGGATAAGTAATTCTTGGTCCACTCCAATACAGTATTGATGGGGCAAGGAAGAAAAACATCTTTTTTCTCCATTTAGAAATACAATATGCAAAAACGAGGTTTACGTGAAAACATGGGTAGGGAGAACTTGATCTGTAAGAAGTCAACCCTATAGAAAAGTCAATGGTTAACATAAAGGGTCAACAGTCAACAATGCCACAATCACCGGCAGTCAATTTGATGGTCAGCGGTGACGACAACAGTACAATGATATCAGCAGAAGGTGATGATGACGTCAGCCCTAGGGGATGTGACATCATAGGACCAGAGTGTGGCGTGTAAGGCACGTGAATCTGATGTGCAGTTGCTATTGGTGGCGCGTGAGGGTGCGTATAGGCTCCGATGCTTGCAAAACTTCCACGAATATGTAAATCTGGTCGAGCCGATCATAGTGGTATCTACAGGAATGTTGTCGGAGCAAGATGAATGATGACACTTGGTTTTCTAGGGCAGCGTGTGGGGAACATGTGCAATTCCTCTAGTCGACACGTAAGGGCACATGCAGACTTTGATGGTTGCGGGACTTCAATAGTTGTGTAGATCAGGACGAGTCAATCACTATAGTACCATTAAAAATGTTATTAGAGCAAGATGCACGTCGAAGATGTTGATTGTAGTGGTCTGTATGGTGCGAGACTCCTCAATGATGATGATTGCAGGCCTTGAACCTATGGACAATGACCGAAAGACGTCAGAGGTTCAACGGTGAGTGGTTGCAATGACTATTGTGACAACGAAAGTGATAACGGTGGTGTAACACCAAAAAAGACAAGATTGCTAAAAGAAAGGTGAGAGCAGTGGTTCTGATACCATGTTAGAAATACTTAATGATTGTATTATATTATGTATATTAAGGAATATACATGATACCTTTATATAGGAGTTATCAGTAAACTATATATGCCTAAAGTAAACTAAATATACATTGTCAGATATGATACACATTAATAAACAAGAAGAGATTACACGCATCTCATTTTTTTTAATTGACGTAATCCTAAACTGCTATTGCAAAAAGTTTTGAAAAATTAGTTCAAAAATTTTGGACCAACTTTTAATTATAAGACTAACTCACACAAATCAATCCAATAACAAAATGTATTAAATCCATAATTATTAGACTTTTTTTGGACCCATGTCCTATAAAATCAAAGTCGATTAATGATGTAAATTTTTGCTTGTACCAGTTAAAACCCGAATGAACTAGCCTCACTTGATTATACTTAAAGATCGATTAAGGTTAAGGGTGTTAATTCATGTTATGAATTGCAAACCCTAACCTAAATCAAAAAATTCGAGTATACTTAAATTAATTTGAATTGATCCAAATTTTTATTTATATGTATTAATTGATCTTTTTTATCCTATTTAACTTGATGTCCATTTGAAGTATTGTAAATTTTATTATAGTTTTTATTTTAATTAGAATAATAATATTTTTGAACTAAATTCAATATCTTTTAATAATGTTAAACATACAAATAAAAATTTAATTACAAGTTTTTATAAAATTAAAAAGTAAAAAGTTTTAAAGCCTTAAATATATTATAAAACAACTCAATAAACTATTGTCTAAAATTAAAATAAATAAATATTTTAGACTAAATTCATGTAATTGTGATTAGTAATAAACATAATATATTTGTAAAATTAGTTAAGAAAAATAAAATTATAAGTCAATTTAATAGATATATGAACAAATCAATAAATTTATCATAAGTACTTTATATAAAATAATTTATAAATTCAAAAGAATTTGTGACAGATATCATTTTTAAATGAAATTAAAAAAATACTTATATAACTAATTATGTTTCTTGTTGATAAGATACCGTATAATTTTTATTAATAAATTAATACTCAATATATATATACGAAAAAATTACAATAAAAATAATAAGAGAAATAAAGTTATTTATTTCATGACATGAACTAAAAGACTCAATATATAGAAAAAATAATACTAATAGTATATAATAATAATTGTAATTATTTTTTATTTTCATTTTATCGGGTTAGCATTAGTTAATTTTTAATTTTTTCGTGATATTCAAATTTTCTCAAATTGAATTTGATTAGTGACTAGTTTGGATATTGAATTGAAACATAACCCTTAACCCTTAATTAAGGTTGAATAAATATTACTCAATCCTAACTAAATAATTTTAAGGTTGGTCTACATTTATAATATGCACTTGGCTCAAACTTATTGAATTTTAAATTTGATAAAATAATGTCTTTAAATGTTATACCTTATTATTTTATAATTTTTTATATCATTTAATCTCCATTATTTAATTATTAATTTTCAAAATTCAAGTAAGGCATTAGTTTAAAATATACATGTACTGACAATGCATGATTTGAGTCTGACCAAACCCCAAGTTTCGGCTTGAGTTAGTCCAAGTGTCCAACATGTACGAATTTAAAAAACAATATATAATATTATTAAATAGTGGAATTACTTTATCAACAATTATTGAATTTGTTATTAAATATATTTCCCGCCTAAATAATTTGGCGCGAGATTGTATCAATCTGGATTCCCTTTTCTTAAGCAAGAAAGCCCTAGCAGTCTTCTCTGCCGAAAATCCAAATCCGAAGGGCTTATCCACGCAAAGACTTCGATCTTTCCCACTGTTTCATTTTCAGATCTTATTCCAAGAAGATCCGATTCTCAAATATTCGGAGAGGGTGAGTTCATTTAAGCTCTAATATAAATTGTACCCCATCTTTCTGGAAGATTATAAATCGTATAGGTCTGAATTTTTGTTTTTAGAATCGCACCTATGGGTTGCATTTGAAATCACAGTATTATGCGTATGATTTATCGTTGCTTTCTCTTCATAATATTGCTTGGTATTTTCTATTATATGATAATCGTTCAGATCCAGTTCAAACTCCGAATTGTGGTTGGATATTTTTTTCGGTCACTAAAATGTGATTTTTTTTGTTAGTGGTCACAAAAATGGTATTGAATATTTGTTATTGAGACTGAGAATCTTTTCTGATAAACTGAATATGAGCTAAGTGTTTAAATTTATGCTTCTTTTCTTTACCTTGTTCAATTGCCAGCTAAGGTTTTGATGAGCGCTAGTAGATTTACATATTTTTGTCTGGTTTTGTAGAAATATTTCTTTATAGGATACTTCATCCAATGTAAAGATCTCTCTTATGAAGGGGAAAGAGGGAAAAATGTCAAAAATCAAAATGTTATTGGCCAAGATTGGTCGATTTTATCCTCCCACATTTTTGTTTTCCTTTATTAACTTATCCTGGGATACTACTAGACTTCTATTAGGTTGATGACTTTTTATCTGTAGTCAACTAATTTTGTGTCAAGCTGACACTATATTGTGGCATTTATGGTTATTAATGAGTGAATTTCCTTTTTATTTCAGGGCTAGCAACCAGGTAAAAGTATTGTCTGGAATGGAGCTAAGAAGTTGTGATCATATCCATTTCATCCAGGCAGTGAAGAGTGGTCTGGTGTTTAAATCATTGAATGTTTCTTACGGACGGCCAACACTCAAATTGAAGACATTAACAGAGATATATGAAACATCAGATGCAACAAAGTGTGATTTCCTTCTTACGCCCAAGAATGAGGTTGAACAATTGCTGTATAGTAACAATACGGCTAAGGTTGAAAGCCCAAATATGCGATATGCTGTAAAAAGAAAAGTAAAAGTTGAACCTGACACTTCTGAATGCATGGTTGATGTTGATGTTGAAAGCAACAATGATTTGGAAGATCTTTGCTCTGGGAATATGACATTGAAGCAGATTAAGGACAAATGCAAAACAAAGAAAAGAAAACTGTCAAAATGTATTGATTTCAGCAAGGAAACTTCTGGAACATTCTCTCCTGCAAAAGAAGATTGTTTTGATATGGAAGCTGATAAAGATGAATGTGATCTCATGGAGCCTCTCATCAGGTTGAAGTCAAAAGTGTCGAAGAAAGGGAAGGCCAAGGGTAAACATTTGAAAAAAGATGTTTCATCTCCTTACCAAACTGCAGTGTCTGCTATTAAATCTGAAGAAGTCACAGGTCTTGAAGATTTGGTGAATTCTTCCATGCATGTCAGAATTAAATGTGAGGCTCCTGAACCTGCCCGTTCAGAGATTGAATACAAAAACTGTTTTGATGGTGATTTATCCCTGGTTTGCATAAATCAGATGGGTTCTTGTGGGATAGGGCTCCAGGAAGTGTCTGAGCTGGATGCTGAACATGCTATTGGCATTGGGATATCAAGTCCTTTCTCTGAAGAACCTCATTGTTGTGTTTTTAATGAACCATATGATTCAGTTCCTTTATCAGAAGGACCTCAGAGCTGCCTTTTGAATGAATCATATGATCTTATTCCTTTAAACGAAAAACCTGAATGGTGTTTCCTTAATGAATCATACCATGATATCATGGAATATGCTGATCCTGAGCCTCTTCAGGTTATCAATACCTTACTGGAGGATAGTAAGGATGTTGATGGTCTAGAAATAACAAGTTCCCAGTGCTCAGATTCGCCTGAATTAGAAACTAAGATGGATGGTTACTTGACATATTCTGTTGATGCTGAGATATTTAAAGAGCTAGTATTTTCAGCTGATTATCACCATTCGAATATGTGCAGTAACTTCAAGACTATTAAATCTGAGGATAAAATACTACATCAGATTGAAAGGAATGCTGAGATTCAACTTCCTGATGTGGTCGTTCAGAATTGCCTTCAGCATAAGGGGTCTGGTCTAGGAAGTTGTGCAAGTGCTTCCGTGGATGATGCTACAGTTGATTTACATGTTGGTGACAGTAGCTTAAGTCTTGATTGCATATTAGTCTCTTCTGCTGATGATTCGCCTCTAACAAAGGGAAAACAACCCCAAAAGCCTGTTTGTGCTGATGCTGAAAGAAACTGCTCTCCAGAAATTCTATACCATGATGCTGCTAATGGGCTTAAATCGTCATTTGATGCAGGGTATGATCATTATTCAAAATCAAAGCACCCAGAGAGGCTATTCCAAAGCAGAAAGGCAAGCATACCCATCTAATATTTATTTCTATTAATTCATTGTTTGGGCACAGTTCATCATTTAATTCTTTTTTTTTTACTCTCTCAGTCTATCTCTCCAGAATCTCAAGAAAAATTGTGCAAGGTGATGGAGTCAGTTGAGTTAGATAAGGAAGCCTATCATAGTAAGTATAAGTCATGAAATTTACCTTATTTTCATTCATTTACTGTCTAGTGACAATTTTCCAAAAATGAATCATGTAATGAACCTTTTGTGCCCAAACTGGTCTGTCTCCAACCGATCCAAATGGGCCTGGTACCCAAGACACTGCACTATTTGGTCAAATTGTCATCTCTAATTCAGGCCTTGATGAATTATAATTACTATCATGAAGATGATGTGGAAAATCTGACATGCCATCAAATTAATTTTTCCTTGTGTATTATACCCTTGTTTGCTAGGATATTATTTTCAACGCACTGTAGAAATACTTGTATATCACATAACCACTAAAGGTTTCCTTTATTGTGTTTCTGGTATAGCTGACTTGAATCGATCTGTAATAAGTTTCAGGATGCTCAAAGAAGTTGATCTTTGGGAAACACATTGAGAATAGTACTGAAATCAATGGAGATGAAGAGCCTGATCTTGCTATTGACTCTGAGCAAATAATAATGAAGTCAGAAACTGAGAAAAAATTGTCCCATCCTAAAGGCAGCTCCAAGGCTTCTCAAATAAGCACGGGGTGCACATCCAGCTGTTCAAAGAGTGCCATAGCATTCTCCCAACGCCAGATGCAAGATATTGAATCTCTGGCCACAAAACTCACAAGTGAGCTGAAGACCATGAAGGAAATTGCAGAAGAAAGATTACTCTCTGCAGCTTGTCCAAATACATCATTGAGATACAATACAAATAAGGTATGTGTCTGTACTAGTGATGCACTCTTTGTCTATTGACATGCATAAAGTTCCATTTGATTTTGGTGCTTTACCATGATGCTAGAAACTGAGTAAGTTACCTTTTAAAAGTTTTCTGTTTGATGGGCTGAGTATTATCAATAAAGGCATTCTTTTAAATTAAATTAAATTATATTTCCTCTTGGAATCATTGTTAATCTAGTATTTGTATCTATTATTGTATTTTTATTTTTTTTCCTTTTAAAATACTATCTAACGATAGATACATGAGCATCTTTGGATGGATCTATGGAGTCATTTTTTTTCATTTGTAGTTAGAAGTATAAATTTAGATGAGATGTTAATGAGATTCATGAAGCAATTCATTAATTTTCAAAACTCATTTCATCTTGTTTCACCTAATTTTTAATAATATGAGATGGTAATAAAACAGTACTAGTTGAGATGTCTCATTTGTCTTTAATGGTCTAAATGAGACAAATAAAAATACAAAAAGTAATAAAAAATATAATAAATGATAATTTATAGTGTAAGTTTAATAAGAAAAATGATATAATATATGTTTGAAGTTAGGTCCATTAAGGTTACAATTTAAATGAGATGATATCATATTTAAATAAAATAAGGCAATATTGCATCATAAGTTCATTAGAGACACTAAATGAGACATGAGATGAGATAGCTCATTTTGCATCTCTATTTGTAGCTTAACTTACCATAAACTGTAACTGCAGGTCAGAATGGCCATTAAAAATGCAACAAGGGCCGAACAGTCAGCTAAAAAATGGCTTTACATGATGTCAAGGGACTGCAATCGTTTTTGTAAAATCATGGTTTGTTATTCTTCATCAAATTCCTGAGTCTTTAGAAAACACAAGGGTTACTTAGATCATAGATTTAATACATGGTGCCTTGTTTTGATCCATTTGCAGAGATTGACTGACAAAGGTCCCAAGTATTCGGAAAGTTCCATAAACCAGGAATCTGCAACCAGTGTAAATAAGGAGAAGAGAAAGATTAGCTTTGCCGATGAAGCTGGAGAAAAACTGTGTCATGTCAGGTATTTTGAAAATGAACTCACGTCATTGATGGAATCAGATAATGGAAAACCCGAAGTGCAAGCTTAATAACTTTTAAGAGTATGTTCTACAATTTTTCTTTTTTTGGATTATGGAATCTTTGTAGTATACATTGCTTGTAAATAAATCCAGAGGAAATGTTAGGAGTTCTAGAGGTCTGTACTACTGAACATGCATTTGATTGAAGGAGGGAAATTTAATTACAGCTGTATTTAATGTTTGTTATTCAGTGCATGGTTTCCCAGTGCATAGAGTTGCATAAGAATGAAGATCAATCTTGAAACAAAGGGGTTCTTAGAAAGCATAAAACTCGAATTTTTTTTAGTTCAGTAATTTGCTTTTGATAGAAGTGCCTCGAAGAAGGGAGAAAAAAAGCTTAAGGAAACTGTTTGAAAGGGTATGACAGAAACGAATATAAGTTATAAGATTATCAAGTGTTTTAAACGCCTGATACATCGGCTGCTTAATATACGGCGTAAGTCTCCATAACGTTCTTCTGGTTGGTTTTAAACACTGTTCTAAATCAAACTACAATTATATGTGTTTTGACTATTGCTCAATAATCAATTTGAAGCTCTCATATGCATTAATAATGGTGGAGCCTATTACATAACAACTTAAAGGCTAATATTTGAGCTGTGTACAAAGAAGATGAAGTTGCATGCTTAATAGAAAAGAAAAAAATATAAATACAGAAATCAAATAGTTGCAATTTAATGATTGTCAAAATTTAGATTGTTGAGATAATTTAAGATACAACTCATAAGCATCATTGAATTTTCATTAGGATCTTGGAAACATTTCTCTATCAAACCACTTGACTAAATTGCAATGCTCAATTGTCTATAACCAACATACTCGTGCATTATTTGATTAAAATTTTAATGACATTGAAAATCATATTAATTACTCCAACAATTTTCTAGCTACCAAATACCCAAAAAGGAAGACAAAGGCAAAAGGTCAATAAGAAATTCCTACCCTATTATATGTGAGGGGTTAGTATCTATTGGAAAAATGAGGTTTTGTATGCATGATTAAATATCATTTTAAGGCATTATTTGGAATGGGACCCGTTGGTAAAAGTATGTGATCTTCATGAATTTGGGTTCTCTTTTGCTAGAAATTCAAAAACATATATTTACATGCTCAAAATGATATTAAGGTGACGAAGAAATTTAGTTTTAAAGTTCACTCATTGATAAGGAAAAGTGTGTTTGTTTCACATTAGAAAGCTAACAACACATTGAAAGCTAAATAGCATTTGATTTCCTAAAAGTGGTAAGCTAGTGTAATAAGAAGGCTATCTTTGCATTCACGTGTACGTGGGGTAAACATTCGGACAATCGACCCAAAATTTTTGAACTTTAATAGTGTGTCCACATGTTCTAAGGACATGAAATGTCGTCCAAATTTGGTGGGTTTTGTACGATGTTATTGCATCACTTTCATAGCTATTGAATTGGATTTTTCAATAGCCCATTTGCATTAGTTTTGAATTCCAACTATCATTTTTGAATGTTATATAATTGGCTTTGTAGATGAGGAAAAATACATAAAAAACAGTAGCCACCAAGTCCATGTTTTCCTTTAACAAACTCCCTTTTCTCTCAAATATATGTATACATACATGTATATATGTATATATACACACACATACCATAACATGTACATAGGATTTGCATAGTATACGAACAAAACAAAAGAATAAGATAATACATAAATTATGATTATAATTGAAGTAGGCAACTTAGTTGGCCATGGTTATATTATACAAAATATAAGTAAAAGATAAATAAAATACAAACTGAAATAAACTAAAAGTTTTACAAAATAAAAGATAAATTACATGAACTAGAATGTAATAAGGGTTTACAATATAGAGAGGGGAATGAAAGATCTTTAGAGAAGAGAAATAGAGATAAAGAGAGAAATGGGAATGGAAGCGTGGTTTTGAATGAAGAAGAGCTTGGCTTTTAAAGCCAAAATTCTACTGTACAGAGATACTGGTACTGTTGGTGAATAATACTTTGTCTGTTGTTTTTTACTGTTTGCATATGTTTATACTACTTGTGAACAATATCTTGTCTGTTGCTTTTACTGTTGCTATTTTTTCTTTTTCTACCAATACTATAGTGGTATGCTGACATTATTTTTACTATTATAATAAATTGTATTTTTACAGTGTGCCTTGCATAGTAAGACATGCCATTTTACAAATATAATATTTCCCAATGGGTGGTTACATATGAATTTTAAATTGGAGGAAAAATCCCAAAACAATTATCTTTATTATCATTTCTCAAATTGACGAGAGGTTTTGACTTGTCTAATACATAATTATTAGAAGTTTGATCAGAAGATTGTTTATAAGACTTTATTTTATCTTGTAATAGTTGCTACATGATCCCTAAGTATTCTTCCTCAATTTTTGTAGCAAATAACAATGTGTTTGCATGGGATTTTTGGGCCAAGAACCGATGTTGTGTTGGAAGTAATTCTTTTGGAAATATGTCTTCCAGTTTTACTACTCCTGAGGCTTTGAGAAGTCAATTGTGCATTGCTGGTTTTAGTATGGTTTTGGGGACATTGAAGGAAGTCCACCATTCAATTAGTGGTTCAATGAATCACTAATATAAACAGGGGAGATAAAATTTTGTAGAGAAAATACATAAAATTGGGAATTTTCTCTCAACTTCATAAGGTTTATAAAGGTTTTGAAAGAGGGTATAACTTTCTTGGATTTCAGGATTGAGAATTGCTAATAATAATCCGAACAATTTCCACCAGTGGGTAAACCAAGAAGGGAATTTTATAGGTTCAATGGTTTTGGTATTGAAGTAAAATATCCAAGAATGGTTATACTTCTAGTTTTGAATGAAAAAAGCATTGAACTAGGCATGTTCATAGTCTCAGTAATTGAAGGTTTTAGCATGATATTAGGTGGTTTTAAGGGTGATGGAAAAGACTTTAAGCTTGGATAAATCTTGATCCCATTTTGGTAGAAAAAGTGTTTGAATTCTGTACATCCAATATATTCCAAAATACTCTAATATTATTCGGGGGTTTTGGTTATGTCCTATAGTTTATAGAGCTAGTTTTTACCAAAAAAAATTTGAATAGAAGAATAAGGATTCTTGTCATGGAACTCTCGTTCAACTGTTATAATAGTCTGAGCATTTAGTTTTAAAATATACTCAGAGGATTTTAAAAATGGTTTTTGAGAGACTATTCTCCCTTTTCAGGGATTTTTATAATAATTTTGGAAGAAGGATCTTCTTTTTTAACAGTTTTAGAAATTTTACTTGCAAAGGTTGGGGCCTCTAATTGGTTTGGTGCTTCGATATCTTGGAGGGAGTTTTGGAGATCTTTGAGAAGTTTAGAGGATTTAGCTAGGGAATTAACATATTCTTGGACTTGATTGGTTTTATCATTGGCTTGGTTTTGTTGGGTTTCAACTTCAAATACCTTAGCTAAAGTGATAATTGATTTTGAAGAGGAAATGGATTTTTTAGGTGGTTTTACCTTTACTTTACCTTTGTCTCTTTTTTGAGGCATTGTGCTAGGGGTTACCTATTTTGTAAGAATTTTTGAGTAAGAAAATCTTGTAAAGAATTTGCTTTCCCTTTAATAAATTCTATATCAAAATCAAAAATAGATAATATAGCTTGCTAACAGGCAAAAATATGTTTTGAAGCGATGTTCTGTACATCTTTTTGTAGAATTCCTTTAGCAGATTTACAGTCGATTCTTAATAAAAGTTTTTGATTTAGTAAATCTGATTGGTAATACATAATACAATGGATAATATTTCTTTTTTAATCATGGAATAATTTTTCTAACAATCATTCCAATGACCAGAGGTATATTGAACTACTAATTTCTTCCTCCCTGGGTTTGTTTTAAAATACCACCATAGCCTATATCACTAGCATTTGTTTCCATAACTTTGGGAAGACTAGAGTCTACTAAGTAAAGACATGGAATATGTAAGACTTGGGTTTTGATTGTTTGGACTATTTTTGTGTGTTCTTCTATCCAAGGTTCAGGGTTTAGCTTGAGCCTATCGTGAAAAGGTTTTACTAAACGATTTATATTTGGATAAAAATATAGAACATAATTTAAGCTACCTGAGAACCTTTGTAGCTAAGTTTTATCAGTGATCCTATCGGGGAACTTGTTTGCAAATTCTAAAGATTGTTCTATTGGGATAATGGTTCCATAAGACACTAGATGTCATAAAAACCGAATTTTAGTTTGGAATAAGGAAATATTTTTTACAGAGAGTATAAGACCACTCTTTTTAAGAACCTCAAAGAAGGCTTCGAAATGTTTTAAGTGTTTTTGGATGGATTTTGAAAATATTAGTACATTATCGATGTACACAATGCAAAATTTTGAATAAGGATTAAAAATGTCATTCATAATCCTTTGAAACTCAGAAGGTACATTTTTTAATCCAAAAGGCATTACATTCCATTCGTACTAGCCAAATGGAACTATAAATGCAGTTTTGTATGGGTGTTTTGCCTCAATTTATATTTGCCAAAAGCTTGATTTCATATCAAATTTTGAAAATATGCATTCATAAAGCAATCTTTGTAAAATATCTTTTTTTATTAAGAATCAGATATCGAATCCATTTTAAGTCTTTGTTGAGAGGTTTATAGTTGATAACCAAGCGAGGAGTTCCTCTTTCTATTTTTGAAGCTTTGTTAATATAGAAAGTTGCACAGTTCCAAGGCAACCTAGATTTTGTTATCAATCCCTTAGATTCAAGATCTTGGACCTCTTTTCTACATAATTGTTCTAATTTGGCATTCATCTAAATTGACCGAGCTTTAGTTGGAATCTTTCTTTGAAGTTTTGTTCATAAAGTAGATCTACCATATGATTCTTTCTGTTCCAAAAAACGTTTCGTAAATCGGAACAAAATTCTTTTTCAAAGAGGTTTTTGAATTTAAAATTTTTCTATTTTATATAGTCTGTTTGCAAATCTTTCTCAATTATTAGGTTTTCTACTTCTGGTTTTAATTGTGAAAGATAAGTTTTTTACCTTTTGTAAGAGAGTTTATCTCATTATTATAAATAGAGTTTGCCTTTATAATATTGAGATTTCTTGCTTTAGGTTTTTCTAGAAAAGGAAATTCAAGTTTTCCATTATGTGTTTTAGAAGATATTTTATTATATTTTATAGAAAATGGAGTGATAACTTTTATGAATGGGGTTCCTAATATTATTGAATGGTGCATATGAGTAATAAGAACAAATGAGGTTTTAAACGAAAGTTTTGGTTTAAAATGCTAATTTCATCTTTTCTAGTAATTTTCATTTTTGAATTATTTGTCGAAGTTAGTTTTTCATTGGTTTTATCATGGAAACGTTTTGGAACGAGTCTAGGTTTTATGCAATTTTAAGTCAGCACCTGTATCAAAGAATACGTCTGTATCTATTTTAAAATCATTGGAAAATACAAGTGTTATCTTGATGATGTATTTCCTAGTTGTTATTTCTTTTAATAAGAATAAGAATTCTTTTGAGACTTCTTCTATGTTTTTTAGGTTTTAAGGATCAAGGTTTTGTTCTGCATTCGAATCCCTTTTGTTGTTTTCAGAGGCTTTGTGATAGAGCAAGAGCTGAATAATTTTAGAATCCCCTTTTTGCTTTTGTATTTCCAGCTTAATGGCGTTAATTTCTCTATATAGGTTATGGATAGACCCTTAAGGGTTTTTGTTTTGTTTATTCCTATCAATAATAGCAGTAGGATCATATTGACCAGTATTCATGGAAGGAAGTTTGGAAGGCTTATCTTTTTGTTTGTCATCCAATGAACTAGGTAGACAATTAAGATTGTTTTTGAATATTTGGATCTTTTATGTATTGAACAATGTCTAGGATGAGACGTTGTTCTTTAGTATACACATTTATTTGTTTTGATTCATCAGAATTGGAGTCAGTTATGGCTAACTCATCAATTTAAGGGTTTTGATCATTCAAAGAGTCTTTATACCAGGCTTCAGACTCTAAAGAGGTTTCAATTAGGAGAGTTAAGATCTTTTGAAGAGTCGCTTCCTCGAGTTCTGATTCTTGTAATTTTTTTAGAAATTTTACAATAATTTGATATGTGACCTTTGTTGCCATATTTATAACAAGTAACATCTTTTAGGTTTGGATTAAAAGATGTTCTTGGTTTTTTATAAGTTTTATAAGGTTTCTTATACGTTTTATAGGATGGTTTTTGTAGTAGTCTTACTTATAAGGTTTTTTATAAGGTTTTCTAAAATTTTCAAAAGAAGTTTTATATCTTTTATGGTAGTGTTTTGAAGAATGTTTATTGTATGGTTTGGAAGATATTTTCTACTGTAATATCCTTCGTAGAATTTTGGTTTTGAAAGAGAATTAGTAAATTGTTTACAGAAAAAACCTAGTTCTTTTCTTGTAGTTTGAAGTTCCCATTTCAAGTTTTTTATTATCTTTAAGTCTTGAAAGATTTGAAGACCTTGTTTTTGAGTATAATTGATTAATTCATTGTAAGTGAACTGGTCATAAGGTATTATATGGTTTCCAAAGGTTTCTTTGATTTTATTCCTAACCTTTTCTCCTAGAAGATTTGGAAGTCCTGCAAGGAACTTTTCTTTTTAGAAGGATTGGTTAGAATCTTCCCTAAGCATAAATTTATTGAGGAAGGTTGTTTTATACCATTGGAATTCACTTAAGTTTTTGCACCTAAGGTTTGTTAGAAGATCTATATTTTTATCCCTAAGGTGTGAAGAGTCACCCATGAAATGCAGTGATATTGTAAATATCAGTGTTGATACTCCATCTTGTATAGGTTTTTCAAAATGATCGAGAATGGGTTCACCATCATATCTTGTTTAGATAGTAGTTAGTATATCCAACTATTGTTTTTTTATAAGGTGAGAATCCTACAATCCATTTAGTTGGCCTGAAAATTTAGCAATAATGAGTTCTGCAACAACTTTGTTTTATGTTCCAGACTGGGTTTTATAAGCATTTGATGCCATTGTCATTTACTATAATATGTTTAAAATTTGATATTCTGTCATGCCATTTATATTCCATTCGTAAACAAAAAAGGCATTATAAATTGGTTGTATAATTTGGTTTAGTTGAGTTCCTATTTCTTGATCTAGGGACCTAGCAGGTAATATGTTTTGTGGTGGACTTTATCAGTGGAGTTTTTCCACTTCAGGAAATGGTTCCTAAAATGGTTCTCCATCAGAAGTATTAATATTAGAGGTATTAACACCCTGGTGTAAAACACTAATATTTTGAGGATGTTGTGGTGTTTGGGGAGTTTATGGTATTATAGGACCTATGTTAGTGACAGAGCTAGTAAGCTATAGCTTATTCTTTAGGTCTTTAATAGCTTCTAGAAACTCAGTTTTATTAGATTTTATGTCATTTTGAGAAGATTTTCATACTTGATAGGATTTAAAAATTGGATTTTTAACTTTTTTATCAACATCTTTACTACTATTAGAATTAGAGGTTATGTTAGACTTTAAGGTCTATCTTTCTAGTTTGGTAAGTTGTTTACCTAAAGTGTTTAGACCAATGTTGGTAAAATTGTTTTGTAAGACTATGTTTATAATATTGGTTGTAGTGTTTTTTATGGGTTTTTTAGAGGATAAACTTCAACCTTTTTATTATTGTAGGGAAAGTTTATTGGCTTGAACAGAAGGTGTTCGTCATCCACAACACCGTTTGTTGTTTCCCAAACATGAGTTTTCTTTTTTGTATTACTGGTTTTATGGTTTTGAATGGGTAATCTATGTTCTTTTTAGAAGCATAGATTTCAAACCAATCAAAGAATAAGATATTGATTTTATGTTTATAAACAAATTTATAAAATTCTTCTTAAATCTCTTTACGAGTTTTCATGAAGTTTTGTAAAACCAATAACATTTTTCTTTATTATATTCTACAACGAAATGATCGTGTAGATATTTTAATTGGCTTGGAAATCATCCCTCTCTAAAACATTTAATTCATGGGCTACATTTTCATTTATAGCCAATATTGTTGTTGATTGAGGAGGTGATTCGTTTTGTTCTTGGTTTTTGGTGTAGACTGGGTATGGTACTGGAGTACTAAAGTCTACATTTTGAAGGCTTGAACTAGGTATATCTAAAGTGGAATACCTAGGTTGGGTTTTGTATGGTAGGTTTATTGTCGAGGAAAATCTCGGGGTTTTTCCTAAATCCAACGTTTCTGTTGAATTAGTACTAAGTACCTAGAAATAGTAGATCTATTGAAACTTAGTTTTACACTACTCTTATCATACTGGGTTATATTCCTAAGTTCGATGTTTTGTTAAGGTTTTATTATTTCTAACTCAGGTTAGGTTGCTCCTTCTAGGAGCCACTCTTCTGGCAGGGTTATTTGGTTCCATTCTATAGGTTTTGGGATTATTTTATTTGTTTTTGAAAGTTCTATTTGAAGGAGGGTTTCTCCCTTTTTACTATGATATTTGTGTTTAGTGTTAAACGCAGATACCATAGCTATATAATGAAGTCTAAAAATAATCGTAACTAGGATAGATCCTTCCATCATATTATAGTTGTGAGTTTTGATTTGTAAAATAAGAGATTTTAAAATATTTTTATCATTTAAGGAGATTGTAAAGTTAGGATAATAGTCAAATGATATCAGACCTCTACAGAGGCTCGACTCAATTGTTCCTAGTAATGAATCTCAAAGTTATTAAATCTAGCATCCCTAAGAGCCGTTAAGATTGATGTATTTAGACCTTCTTTGGTAAAGGGTTTTAATACTACTTTGACTAGACCAACATGAATATATTTATAACCTTTATTTATATGGTTTTGTAAAGATTGTGAAGAAAATAAGTTTATATTTTCAAAAGGTGAAGATAGTTGACTATCTATTTTCCCAATTTTAATAGAGTAATCAGTTTTAAAAATATTTAATCTTGAGGTTTTATAGATATGATTTTGTTTTTATTCTTTGAAGATGAAGAGGAAGAAGATGCAAAAATACTCATGTTTATAAATTATCAGTTATAATCATATTTTCTATGAAATCTTGAATAATATTTTATTCACTTCTAACCATATTCTTGGTTTATAAGATGACAACTGAACTAAGAAAAAGATGAATAAGCTCTACAGAAAATAGAACTCATCTTTGTTATACTATTCAAATTTTTACTATTTAAATTTTTGTTTGCACTTATCGGTTAGGACCGACTCTTCCTTGCTTTATTACCTCTCTCTGAGACTTATTACCATTCCTCTGGCCACAATGAAGTCAATACTAACCAAAGTTTAAATAAAAAATTTAAATAGTTTCAAAAACAAGTTTTATGATATGTAGTTAAGCTTAACTTCAACTACCCCTTGGTATAGTATAACATGCACCTAGGATCTGGGTAGTATATGAACAAAACAAAATAACAAGATAATATAGAAATTATGATTATAACTTAAATAGGCAGCTTATATATATATATATAGAGCTAGGTATATATATATATATATATATATATATATATATATATATATATATATATATATATATATATATATATATATATATATAGAGAGAGAGAGAGAGAGAGAGAGAGAGAGAGAGAGAGAGAGAGCTAGGTATAATGTGATAAAGTACAAGTAAAATTCATTTATCGAAGTAGTATGTGTTAGTGTATCGAAGTAGTATATGTTAGTGTTCAAACCCTACCTTCTGATCATTGTATCCTAGATAGTCATATTGTATAATATTACCTATGCTATTAACTCCCCAGATCCTTAGTGCACTTATGGTATCAGAGCCATGGGGTGTTCTAAGTTGTTTAAATACATGTTTTAGTTAACATTCTTAAGTATTATTTGAACCTTGGATAATAATATTTATGACTTTATAATTTACTTAAGTTATAATGAGTAAGGTTTCCATAGAAATTCATTCAATCCAGACGAAGGGTAATAAGTCTGTTTTAGCCATGTGTTGGCGTTTGAAGGGCAATAATTCCTTATACCCACTTGTAGTCTAGCAAACGACCTATTATATTATAAGCTGAAGAAAACCATAAATATTATATGAAAAGATAGACCAAGAAATGCATGTTAAATGTTTCATGTAAAATAGCTTAGCATATTTCCATGACTTAATCCCATGTCTGTAATACATGTATCTTAATAGTTAGTAGTGGACAATAATTTTAAAGATTAAGATTCTTGTTTAACATTTATAGATATTATATTGATGATTAGTTTCACGCCATATTTTACAAGCATATTATTTTGATTTTAATTATGTCTGATTTAATTTTCTTGCATCTTCTCTTACATTATCAAGATCATCATCATCTTCTTCTTCAAAGAACAAAGATATCATCAATAATGATGAATTCACTAACTTCTCATATGTGGATTTACCACTCAAAACCAAACCTAGGTCTTCTACCTCAGATATCCCTAGGGAAAAACTCAAAGTAGTAGACTTTAGTACCTTAGTATCAAGACCAGTCTACATTGTTGACAAAAATTCTAAGATGAGCGATTCACCTCAATTATCTCCTCGTTCATCTCAACTATGTCCCAAGCCCCAACTATACCAACTAGGACCAATGAGTTAAATGTACTAACCGTAGAATATAAATTATTAAACATAGAAGCCCTACGTATAGACATAGAGCTTCCTTGTAATAAAAAAATCAAAAAATGGTTTCTTAAAAGATACTCAGAAAGTGCTAGGGCTAGTAGCTTTAGAGAGCATACTAGGTATGTTTAAGAACACCAGCAAAACATATTATTTTTCGAATGGTTAGATATCTATTTGAAAAACAAAGGAGGTTCGTTACCTTTCAAAACTGATCCAAAAATTGGACAAATTATCAAGACACTTAACTCTAAACCAGTTAGTTTAGAAGATACATCACCAATCACTATATATAGCCCTAAATAGGTTAGCTTAGTGGAAATATTACCATATACTCTAGTTAACCCTGAACCGGTTAACTTAGTTAAAACATCACCGGTCTCTATAGATAACCCTAAACCCCTTAACATAGAAGACTATATCAAAATTGAACCTATAGTTACACCCATAGTTCCAATCATAGTTGACCCTAAACCAGTTGACATTATCATAGAAACTATAGCATAGTACCTGAACCTATAGTTATAGTTCCAGAAACAAAAACAACTCCCTTTTTAGAAATTAATATTAAAGAGATTACACTAGATGATTTCGATAGATTATTAGATGATGAATATAAAAACCCAGAACAAGTTGAATTAGTTAATTCAATTAACATGGTCAACGCCAAAAAGAAATCACCCATTTGGGAAAACCCAGATGGACCAATAGAGGCTAAACATCCTCCGTCGAGACCTATTACCTTCCCTTATGCAGATAGTAAGGTAGAAGCCTATCCTCTTAAGAACCCTAAAGAGAACCAAACAGTTAACCTTAAAAACATAGTTACCCAAAACAAATTTATAAATATCAACCTAAACACTTTAGGCAAACAACTTACTAGGATAGAGAAGAATCAAAAGACTGATCTTCCCTCTACCACCTACCAAGCCATAGATAGTAAAGTTCAAAACCCTATCTTCAAACCCTTCTAGGTCTCCAATCTAGCCCAAGAAGAAATATCATAAAAAAAATTGAGGAACATAAAAAATGGAGCAACATCCTTAAACTCCAATTAGAAGACCAAGCCTCAAATACAAAACTAGGTCAAGTTGTACATGCATCTCCACAAACTTCAAATTCAACAAAAAACCCAACACAGAGTCTTAGTGTTCTTAGTAACTTAGAACCTATTACTTCTAATGAGGATAGTTCCTAAGGTACCCTCTCTGAACCAACTCCTCAAATCCAAAAATTAGCATGGCAAGAACCTAGCCCAGTTAGGTACCCACAGACTATAGGTACCTAGCCTTGTCAAGTTACCCAACCTAAGTATAATGCGTCCTCTATCTATGTTTGGAAAATAGATGGAATGATAAAACATGAAATATTAAATGTCTTACGGGCAAATGATGACAGTGTCAAATTCATATAAGACTCAAAATGGAACAACTGATAAAACAGTTGTTGAAATATTATTAGCTGGCTTCTCATGCCAACTAAAAGGATGGTAGGATCATTATCTTTCAAAACAACAATAGTCAGATATCTTCAATGTGATATTGACTGGTGAGTGTGGTGAACCCATACTTGATTAATATGGAGCTCCTATTTAAGATGCAGTCTCTACATTACTCTTTACCATATCACACCATTTTATAGGAGAACCATCTCATCTAAAGGATAAAAACGTTGATCTTCTTTCAAACATAAGATGTAAGAGGATGAGTGATTTTCAAAACTATAAAACAATATTCCTCAGTAGAGTTATGTTAAGAGATAATTCTACTCAACCGTTTTGGAAACATAAGTTCTTAGCATAACTTCCTCCACTCCTAGGTGACAAAACTAGGAACAAAATCCGTGAGACATATGGGAATCATATCATTCCTTATGATCAATGAACCTATGGTGAGTTGATCAATTTCACTCAAAAATAGGATCTTCAAATCTATGAGGATTTGAAAAATAATAATGAAACAAGAGTTGAAAATCTCCAAAAGAGAAATTTGATCATTTTCCAAACAGTTTGATAGCAACTTCTCTATTGACCAAACCTACGAACAAAATACCCAATAACTTAAAACAATTGAGAGAATTCATGAAAATGTTCCTCAAATTCTTAGGAAAATCACCACTAGGAAATACAAAATATCCATTACCCTAGTATTCCCTGACCAATCAAAACTTAAGACAATAGCCTTATTCAATACAGGTGTTGATCTCAATTATATTAAAACATCAATCGTTCGTAGACAATTTTATCACACAACAGACAAACAACTTACCTCAACCAATAAATCAAAAATGAATATTATTGGTAAAACAGAAGTTGCAATCCTAAACAAATCGTTTCTTATCAAAACTCCATTTGTGATCGTATACAACATAGGCAATCCAATCATATTAGGAACACCATTCATGAATATTATTACCCCATATCTTATCAAAAATGATAAGATTTATTTCAGAATCGAAGAGGAGACCTTCAATTTTTACTTCATCGAAGAACCAAAAACTAGGAATCTCAACCTTATTATAGCCAATTCCATCCATCAAAAAGAGATTTCCGTCCTTATTATCTATAGAGAAAATGACCTTCTCTATCTTAAATCTAGAGTTTAATCTCATATAGTTGAGAAAGAACTTAAAATTCTAGAGATTCAAGATAAAATCTCTAAACTCCAAAACTCTTTTGAGAAGGAAGTCTGTTTTGAACTACCCACTTCTTTTTGGAGTAGAAAAGAACATATGGTAGACTTACCATATGAATCTTCTTTCAATGAAAAAGATATTCCAAAAAAATCAAGGCTAATCCAAATGATTATTGACCTTGAATAATTTTGCAGAAAAGAGATCAACGATCTCTTATCTAAGAAATTATTATCAAAATCCAGATCACCGTGGAGTTTTGCGGCTTTCTAAGTCCTCAAATTAGTTGAGATTGAGTGAGGAACACCTCGATTAGTCATCAACTACAAAACCCTTAACAAGGCCTTAAAATGGATTAGGTACCCTATTATTAATAAAAAATACTTTATTCAAAAACTCCATTCTTCATCAATATTCTCAAAGTTCGATATGAAGTTAGGTTTCTGGCAAATTCAAATTGAACCTAAACGTAGATATAAAACGATATTTACTGTTCCATTTGGATAGTATGAATGGAAGGTCATGCCCTTTGGGCTAAAAAATATGCCTTCTGAATTTCAAAGAATTATGAATGATATAGTCATTCCTTATTCAGAATTCTACATTGTATACATTGATGATGTACTTATATTTTCTAAAGATGTCAGACAACATATCAGGCATCTCAAAACCTTCTTTCATATCATCAAAAGGAGTGGACTAGCATTATCAGCCAAAAAGATGACTCTTTTCCAAACCAATATTAGGTTTCTTGGACATAATGTGTCTAATGGAACCATTATTCCAATCGAACGGTCTCTTCAGTTTACTACTACGTTTCTTGATAAGATCATCGACAAAACTCAACTACAAAGATTTCTTGGTAGCTTAAATTATGTTTTAAGTTTTTGTCCTAATATCAATAGATTGGCAAAGCCATTACATAATAGGCTCAAGAAAACTCCTGAGCCTTGGACAGAAGAACATACCAAAATTGTGCAAAGAATAAAAGCACAAGTTCAAAACATTCCTTGTTTACATCTTATGGATCCAACACTTCCTAAGATAGTAGAGATCGATGCCAGTGAACTTGGCTACGGTGGGATATTAAAACAAGTCCAAGATAATGAATAACTTATAGTTCAATTTGTCTCTAGCCATTGGAATGATTGTCAAAAGAATTATTCACTATCATAAAAGAAGTATTAGCAATAGTACTTTGTATTTCAAAATTTCAATCTGATTATTAAATCAAATATTTTTACTAAGAATTGATTGTAAATTTGCAAAAGAAATTTTATTAAAAGATGTTAAAAACATTGCATCAAAAATTTTTATTGCAAGATGGAAAGCATTATGTTGTGTGTTTTACAACACACAGAAAATCGTGCAAGTATACACGGTCATAAGTAATAAAGATTTGTACGTAAAGTATCGTTCCCACGAGGATTTGTTACTATAGTTTGTTGAGTATTAAAATTGTATCTCTCTGATTTTATCCAAAACAATCGTTGATTTAACAAAAAGGAAATAAGAAAATAAAAGAAATCTAGGATTGCAATTTTTCACCAAACTAATCCACTTAAATCATGTTATTTTCTTTTGATTTATATTTTTTCGTACATTTAATTTGTCAACCGAAAACTTCTTTTTTTATTCATACATCTATTCCGAGCTTCGTATAAACACACCTCGTTAAATTAATTCACTATATCTCTATGAGAATTAAATTCACCAAGATTCATTACGTTCTAAGTTCTCAAATGGCCACACATACAATTAGGGTATATTCCTATCCTTCATCATACATGTCATTCTATCTACGAGCAATATACACAAAAATGCCTCTTCCAAGTTTATTTTTATGCCACAAATCGTTTTGATAAGATTCGTAAATAATCAAAAAGCATTAAGCACAAAATAGAACAAACAAATCGAACGTCTTATAAATCAATCAAAAATAATTAAAATAAAAGCTTCATAAATTTAGATCAAATGCAACCCTAGAAAAATTAAATTACTTCATTAAATTAAAATAAAAATACAACAAGTGCAGAAAAATAAGAAGAAGAAGAAGGGAAATTAAAACATCACATCAAACAAATATTTGGCACACGCAGAACACAACAAAAGCCAAAAAATGGCTTCTGCGTGTTCTGCAGTCCAAAACAGAACAACAAAAATTATAACCTCTCTAAAACTTTCAAACACTCAAACTCCAAAAAACTCCTAAAACTATCATCTAAACTTCTATTTATAGCTAAAATAATACATCTCAAATATTACATTTTTTTATAAAAACGCGCATTAATTTTTGTATCGAAAAACAAAAATCACACGTATATATCGAAAATATTAATTAATTCACGCGTGAGACACGGCACCGATTCTGCATTTTTTTAATTCATAGTGCATGCCACGTGTCAGTGTATGATTCGCTGCAGGAATTAGTGGGACACGTGGCCGCATCTCATTCGTTGAAGGGAATGGGCACACACAGAAACAGAAGCACGGGATTGGGGCGCCGAGAAAATGCGGCAAAGGCTAGAACGGGGGGTTGATTCAGTGCGGTCGCGCTCATTGTAACATGCCACGTGTCGAAAGATTGTTTGGTGAAATATTAAGTGGGACATGTGGCAGATTCTGGTTCGTGAAATAACCGGGCACATGTGAATCAACCGCACTGGAAAAGCCGCGCGCGAAGGTGGGGGACAGTGGCCAGACGCGTCATACACGTGGGTCCCACGCTGCACGCCAGCCTGTGCGGCAGGTGGGCCCCACCTGCGCCGAGCCGCGTGAAACAGCAGAGATCTGCATCCACTCGCTTTGGTCGGGTTTGACCGTGACGTGCGCATCCCCGCCGTTCCTTCTTTGATCGGACGATCCACATGCCATGCGTGCAGATTGCCGCGTGGCTTCTTCCCTGCTGCGCAAAATAAATAACTTTTATTAATTCCATTTTCACCCACAAATATATTTCAAATTACATTTTAAACTTTGTTTAATTGCAACATAGCCCTTTTGTTAATTTAAATTAAATTTTAAACTTTTAATAATTAAAATTAGGCCCGATTTTAATTTAAATTATATTTTCAACTCTTATAAATTGCAATTAATCACTCTTTTATTTGAAATTATATTTTTGGACAAAAAATTGCAATTAAGAACATTTTTGATACAATTTATTTAATTTTCTTAAAATATATAAAAAACAGAAAATACTAATTAATTAAACTAAAATTAACTAGAAATAAAGAGAACATAGCAATTATAATTAATAAAATAGGTGAAAATAACAATATAAAATACAGTTATCACATTCTTAAGTGTTTTTGATTTTGAAATTGAATTTATCAAAGGAGAAAGCAATTCATTACCAGACTTTCTACCAAAGAGTTTCTCCAAAACATGTTTAATGATGAGTAAGAAGAAAAATGAAAAGGAGAAAATGGAACCTCCTCTAAACCATTCTATCAAAACCCTTTCATCATCAAAACCAATTATCACCTGGTCCCAATCGGCCTAAACAACAATTGCAGAAGTCGAACCATGCTTCCAACAATCCCAAGAAGAATTATCACTAGAACTATCCCCAATAGACGAAGTTCTATATCAATGAATCCAAGATTAGATAATAAATCTCAAAGACTCAGAAGCATTACAAGCAACCTATGACAACATCGCAAGATTAAGTGTACCATTATTAATTTTAAAGTAGAGGCCCCAACCTCCAAAGGTAAATAAAATGTATCAAAGGAAGCAATGTCTTCCAAATTAAAAACAATTTCAAAACAATCAACTAGAACAATTTCTATTCCAAAAAAGAGGATAACAACCTCTATTTATTTTCCCTAAAAGAGAATAAGGGAAGGTATTCCCAAATCTATTTCAAAACCAACTTCTGAGTATATTTTAAAACAAAAAACTCAGATAGTTACAATTGTTGAAAAAAGATTTTATGATCAGAATCCTTATTTAACAACTCAAAAATTATTTGGAAAGGGTTTCTTTTACCATCCTTTTGCCAATTCAGAAACTCTACAATACTATCAAAGTGTTCTGGAAATCACTGGTAGTGTTGAATTCAAACACTTCTTTTATCCAAAATCATCATATGCGTAATTCTCAATTGCTAAACTTCATAAAATCATATCTCTAGAAGATTGAGGAAATAATCTTTCCAAACCATTGTCCTTTCTGGTCAGCATTACATCTTCTCTCCCACATTGTACAATATACAATTATTGGGATTATTACTAGGCATAGTTTAATGCATTCTTTATCCAAAACAAAGATAACCAACATTCTTGGTTATTTTTCTTTATCAACAAATCTATCAATCCATCTCGATTTCCTTCTTGGTTTCCTGATTGGTGGAAATTATTTGGAAACATTTCCTCTATTATCATTTCTTCTATAGAAGAGAGTTATGAATCTTTTCAATTCCATTACAAGCCTACATCAGAGGAAGCTAGATTCCCTCATTTGTGTATTTTTTGTTCAAAATTCTATCTTCCTTGGGTCTATCAATGGGTTTTAAAACCTGTTACATCTGAGGTAATCACAATTATCTAAGGTAATCACAATTACCCACCTAATTCAAGTTAAATGGTGATCGTCATTTATGATCCCTAAAACTCTATTACAACCAGTTATTGAAGAATGGCTTTTTTATAATCTGCGAGGCATATGAAAATCATATCATTCTGTAAACAATTTAGTAGCAACTTCTCTATTGCCTTAACCTGTAGTGGCAACTGTAGTAAAACTATTACCAAACCTTATAAGAAATCTCATAAAACTTATAAGACATTTTCAAAATCCAGAAAACCATTCTTTGAAAAGAGAATGAATTTTTATAAAAAACCTTATAAAATAAATTTTAATAAGGAATCAAAATCTCATGATAAACCCTTTAAAAAATTTAAAGATTTTAAATGTTATAAATGCAGTAAGAAAGGCCACACTGCCAATTATTGCAAATTATCTAAAAAACTTCATGAATTAAACCTTAAAGAAGACACCTTAAACAAAATATCTGCCTTAATGGTAGATGAATCATCATCATCTAAGTGTGAACCTTGGTTAGATGACTCAGAAGAATCAAATCCCTAAGTGGACAAGTTAGCATCATCTAACTCCGAAACTTCCAATAAGAATATTAATGTATTAACTAAGGAAGAAGATGAACAACTACAAACAAAAATCCTTAAGTTAAATGACCCTTGTATCACAAAGTTATATATGGACCACTTGACTAATAACTTAGCCAAAGCCCATCCATTACCAAAACGTTCTAAACTTCCAAGTACCAGCACAGGCTATTACAACCACACTGTTGTTTTGGAATGAAAGAACAAAACCTTGAAACTAGAAAGTCAAATTCAAGACTTAAAAACTGAAATAAAAACTATTAAGCTAGAACTCCACCAGCTTAAAGAAAAACATAAAGCATATGACCTTAAGTTTAAATTACTTAAACAAATTGGATTCAAAACCCCAACTAATATAAGTGAGTCAGATTACAAACTTGAACAAAATACCCAAGAACTTAAAAACATTGAAAGAATTCCTGAAAAGTTTCTTCAAATTCTTTGGGAAATCACCATTAGGAAATACAAAAATATCCATTACCCTAGTATTCCCTGACCAATCAAAACTTGAGACAATAGCCTTATTCGATATAGGTGTTGATCTCAATTGTATTAAACCATCAATCGTTCCGAGATGATTTTATGAAACAACAGATAAACAACTTACCTCAGTCAATAAATCAAAAATGAATATTATTGGTAAAATAGAAGTTGCAATCCTAAACAAATAATTTCTTATCAAAACTCCATTTGTGATGGTATCCAACATAGGCTATCCAATCATATCAAGAACACCATTCATGAATATTATTACCCCATATCATGTCAAAAATGATAAGATTTCTTTTAGAATAGAAGAGAAGATCTTCAATTTTCATTTCATCGAAGAACCAAAAACTAGGAATCTCAACCTTATTAAAACCAACTCCATCCATCAAAAAGAGATTTATGTCCTTATTAGCCATAGAGAAAATGACCTTCTCTATCTCAAATCCAAAGTTCAATCTCATATAGTTGAGAAATAACTTCAAATTATAGGGATTCAAGATAAAATCTCTAATCTCCAAAACTCTTTTGAGAAGGAAGTTTGTTCTGAACTACCTAGTGCTTTCTGGAGTAGAAAAGAACATATGGTAGACTTACCATATGAATCTTCTTTCAATGAAAAAGATATTCCAACAAAATAAAGGCTAATCCAAATGAATATTGACCTTGAACAATTCTATAGAAAAGAGTTCAACGATCTCTTATCTAAGAAATTATTATCAAAATCCAAATCATCGTGGAAGCTAGATTCCCTCATTTGTATATTTTTTCTTCAAAATTATATCTTCCTTGGGTCTGTCAATGGGTCTTAAAACCTGTTACATCTGAGGTAATCACAATTACTCACCTATTTCAAGTTAAATGGTGGTCATCATTTACGATCCCTAAAACTCTATTACAACCAGCTATTGAAAAATGGCTTCTTCAAAATCTGCGAGACATTTAGGAATCATATCATTCTGCAAACAGTTTGGTAGCAACTTCTCTATTGCCTTAACCTGTAGTGGAAACTGTAGTAAAACTATTACCAAACCTTATAAGAAATCTCATAAAACTTATAAGACATTTTCAAAACCCAGAAAGCCGCTCTTTGAAAAAAGAATGAATTTTTATAAAAAATCTTATAAAATAAATTTTAATAAGGAATCAAAATCTCATGATAAACCCTTTAAAAAATTTAAATAGTTTAAATGTTATAAATGCGGTAAGAAAGGCCACATTGCCAATTATTTCAAATTTTCTAAAAAACTTCACGAATTAAACCTTGAAGAAGACACCTTAAATAAAATATATGCCTTAATGGTAGATGAATCATCATCATTTGAGTCTGAACCTTGGTCAGATGACTTGGAAGATTCAAATCCCTAAGTGAACGAGTTAGCATCAATTGACTCCAAACTTCAAATAAGTATATTAATGTATTAACTAAGGAAGAAAATGAATAACTTAAACAAAAATCCTTAAGTTGAACGACCCTTGTATCACAAAACTATATATGGACCACTTGACTAATAACGTAGCCAAAGCCCAACCATTACCAAAACATTTTAAACTTTCAAGTACCAGCACAAGCTATTACAACCTCAACGCTGTTTTGGAATGAAATAATAAAATATTAAAACCAGAAGTCAGATTCAAGACTTAAAAACTGAAATCAAAACCATTAAGCTAGAGCTCCACTAGCTTAAGGAAAAACATAAAGAATATGACCTCAAGTTTCAATTACTTGACAAAACTGGAGCCAAAAACCCCAATCAGTTTAAGAAAGTCAGATGACGAGCTTGAATCCGATACTCAAGAACTTAAGAACATGGAAAGAGTTCCAAAAGATGTTCTTCAAATTCTTAGGGAAATCATAACCAGGAAATACAAAATATCTATTACACTAGTATTCCCTGATCAATCAAAACTTGAGATAATAGCATTATTTGATACAAGCACTGATCTCAATTTTATTAAATCGTCAATCATCCCAAGATGATTTTATCAACCAACAAATGAACAACTTTCCTCAGCCAACAAATCAAAAATGAACATCATAGGCAAAACAGAAATTGCAATCCTTAACAAAACATTTATTATTAAAACTCCATTCGTGATTGTATTCGATATAGGCTATCCAGCCATATTAGGAACACCGTTCATGAATATTATACCCCATATTTTGTGAAAAGTGATAAGATTTCTTTCAAAATTGAAGAAAAGACCTTCAATTTTCACTTCATCGAAGAACCAAAAATTGGAAATCTCAATATTATCATAAATAAATCCATCCATCATTATGAGATATCCACCATTACCAAAAATCTGAAAGCTAATCAACAAGTCACCCATCTAAAAAATACAAGCATTAATTTGCTAACAATTGTAGAAATTAAACCAGTCTCATAGAGATGTGGAAACAAATCCAAAATGAAAAGGAATCAACAATCCAATTCATTAATGGTCATTGGGATAAATCCATTTCATTATCCATCATTTGGTGCTTGATAAGATTTAAAATTTATCCAAACCAAAAGTTTTTAATTGATCACAAAACATCATTTTTGCAACACCATGCATAAAAGATTATTACCAAATATAATTTTGATTGTTACAGGGAAGCTCAATGTCTATACGTAGGGCTTCTATGTCTAATAACTTATGTTCTATAGTTAATACATTTAACTCATTTGTCCTAGCTGGTATAGTAGGGGCTTTAGACAGGGTTGGTGATGAAGGAGGAGATAATTGAGGTGAATCACTCATCTCAGAGTTTTTGTTAATAGTGTAGATTGGTCTTGGTACTGTTGTACTAAAGTTTATTGCTTTAAGTTTTGCCCTAGGGATATCTGAGGTAGATGACCTAGGTTTAGTTTTGAGTGGTAAATCTACAGATGAGAAGTCAGAGATACTTGGTGTAGAGATAGAAGAGTATCTCAAATTGGTAGACCTATCAAAACTAAGTTCACCACTACCATCTTTATATGATATAATTTCCCTAATTTATCTATTTTGGATAAGTTCTAGGGTTTGATGAGGTTCAGACTCTGGCTGAATCACACCTTCGAAGAGCCACCTATTTGGAAATACTACTTGGCTCTAAGTAATGGATTTGGGAATTGTTATGTTAGACCTAGAAAGATCTATTTGTAGAAGAATGGTTTCTCCTTTTTTATTTTTGAATGTGTTTGGTATCCTAAGTAGACATCATAGTTTTGTAATGAACCTTATAAATTAAGGCTACTGGAATTGCTCCTAGTATTATCCTAGAGTTATGGGTTTGGATTTATAATGTAAGTGACCTTAATATGTGTGGGTCACTTAAGAAAACTAAGAAATTTGGAAAACAATCGAAGGATATGGGTCTTAGTCTTAGGCTTATTTCAACTATTCCTAATAAAGAATCCTTGACATCTATAGTCTAGTGTCCCTCAGAACAACTAGAATTGTTGAGTTTAGACCATTTCTGGTCAAGGGTCTTAGTCCCACTTGGACCAATCCTATATGAACATATTTGAAATTATTTTCAAAATATTTTTGTAATGATGCTTTTGAAATAATTCAATAGTTTTCAATGGTGAAGAAAGTTGGATGTTCCTTTCCTCAATTTTAGTGATGTAATCGGTTTTAAAAACATTCATCATCTTTGATTTGTAAACTTGATCTCTTTTGACCTTTGAGATCTTCTAGTGATAAATTAATTTTGAAAAATTTCAATAGTTAATTCATCACTATTGATAATATCTTTGTTCTTCAAAGAAAAAAATGATGATGATTTTGATAATGTAGGAGAAGATGCAAGAAAATTTAAATCAAACATAATTAAAATCAAAATAATAAGCTTGTAAAATATGGCGTGAAACTAATCATCAATATGATATCTTTAAAAGTTAAACAAGAATCTTAATCTTTAAAATTATTGTCGACTACTAACTATCAAGATACATGTATTACAAACATGGGATTAAGTCTTGGAAATATGTTAAGTTATCATACATGAAGTATTTAACATGCATTTCTTGTTCTATCTTTTCATATAATGTTTATGGCTTTCTTCAGCTTATACTATAATAGGTCGTTTGCTAGATCACTGGCAGGTATAAGGAATTATTGACCTTCAAATGCCAACACATGGCTAAAACAGGACTTATATATTACCCTTCCTCCAGATTGAATGCATTTATGTAGCAACCTTACTCATTATAACTTAAGCAAATCATAAAGTCATAAATATTATTATCCAAGGTTCATAAAGATATAAAGTCATATTGTATCCTAGGTACAATGTGATAAAGTACAAATAAAATTCATTTATCAAAGTACTATTTGTTAGTGTTCAAACTCTACTTTCTCATCATTGTCTTAAGAGGTAAATTTTTTTTGTTCTCAAACCCAAGGAAAAAAATTTATATTAAGGATATTGTGTAACATGAGCCTTGATCATATTTTTAATTTTCATTATAATTTATGGTTTATGTTAATTTTATATTTTGATTCATTTAAATTTATTTACAAGGCTAAATTCTTGTTTAACTACTATTATATTTTATATGGTATTAAGTATGGTGTAATTAAGATGTTATTTATCTTTTCCATATCTTTAAATGATGGTTAGATGTATTTCTGGTTTATTTTAATAGTAATTGTTAGATTAAACCTAGTTTTCTTAAAGTGAATTGGATTTGTAAAAATTAAAAAGTTAGAAAATTAAATATTAGGACAAAAAAGAGAGTTAGAAGAGTAAATCTTAAAAAAAAAGAATATTAGGGACTAAAATATAGAATTTGTAAATGTTAGAGGACTAATAAAGTTATTCAGTCAAATAAAAACTTAATCTTTTAAGTGCGTTGGTCACGGTGGTAGTAAAATAATTTTTTTTAATATGAAAGTTAGTTAAATGAAGTTGTGAGGTCGTCATCAAATAAGTGAATTAGTTCTTTTAAGTTCACGAGTTAGACAAACTTTGACTTTTATCACTTATTAGTTTATTAATTTAAACTTAAATGAATTAAATTGTTCATTTTATAACAACATTTACAACCATCACACCTCTATTTAGAATTTTTTTTCTCTACCACTTAAATATGGTTTAAATAAATTTGGTAATTTAGTAGTATTCATATTCAACAAAAGTGACGCATATGAAATCGTATTTTCATAACAATATACTAATTATTCTTGCATTTAATTTTAAATACAATAATAATTTAAAATTAAGATTTAATTAAAAATTTCAACATATAACGTACACATGAACAAAAAAACGAAAGACAATCTTTAAGTTGTTTCTTACCGGCGAACCACTCCTAAGTTTCCAACCTAGATTTCAAATAAAATTCTTAATTTTTTTTTGTCAAAAAGTCGTATAATTTTTTTTAATTTTTCGAGTAAAATCATTGTCTTTTAACATTATTAGTTTTTTTTAATACTTTTTCACCTTTTTGTGATTTTTTTTATTTTGGGTTTTATTTGAAAACTTTTTGTGGTTAACGATGGTTAAACTAATTTTTTTATTCCATAATTATTTTAAAGATAAATTTTCCTATCTGTAATATTAAATGTAACTTACATTTTGCTTAAATTGAAATACTACTAAATTACGGATTTGGTTTAAACTATACAAAATTTAAGTTTGATATTAAAAAGTTTATCCCATTTTTTATATAACAAAAAATTTATTCCATTGACACGACAGTAAAATAATCAAACAACCCACACAAACAAGCAAGAAAAAACTCAAGCTTCCAACACGTAAAACACTACCACAATAGTGTTATTTACAAACCGAATGAAGCTCGGTGTTTCACAATAGTAGAATCGCAGAACAAGACCTCCCAAATCTCCGAAAACGCTTCTACAATAACTCCACGATACTGATTGGAGTTCAAAGCCAAGAAACAATGTAGAAGTTCTTCCAACTCTCTACTCTCGAACATTTGCTTCTCCATTATCATCTCCAACATCGACCTCTTAAAATCTTCGTACGGATCCTCCGATTTCTTCACAACCGCAAAGCTGTCCTTAGCCTTCCCCTCCTTGAACGACACCGTTTTTGCAGATGAATTGTAAAATCCATTCAACTCCTGTAAACCCTTACGGTTCAATGCTCTCCGATTCTGATCCTTCCTTTTATTTTTATTTACTTTACATGATGAAGTATAAATCTCGTTGAATATTATATCGTCCAGTGTAGTACTATATTCAATCGAAGATTCCATTGAGAAGCTTCTCGATGAATCAATTATGGCTTCGCTCTCTTCTTCTTCTTCCGCTTCGTAGTTCAACTTTCCAGGTCTAATTTTTGCTCTCTCTCTTATCTTCTTCTCATTTTTCTTTCTCTGTTTGTTAACATAGTATTTTTCACTTGTGACAAACGGTGAAGTTTTGTGCTTGTAACGTGATTGTTGATGCAAGTTTATAAGAACATTGTAGGAACAATATTACCGATAATTTGAAAGTAACTGCTTGGGTTAAGTCGCGGACTAGGTCGCTTTCTTTAAGACGTTTCGCAACTCTGTTCAATTTGTGCAAGCAAACACAGTCTCGTCGTCTCAAGGATAAAACATTTCGAATCTTAATCTACTGTTTGAACTTATTCTGTTGATGAAATTGGAATCTTCTACACCTGAAAATTTGTTGCTCGGAAAACTAAAAAAGCACTTAGAAATCGTAGAGAGAATTTTTTTTAGGGAGATGATTGTTGATTGTTGTGTTTCAAATGAGAGCTGAAGCCCTCATTTTATAGATTTTAGAAACCGTGTAGCAATTATGAATAAAACGATAATGTTTGGGAATTAAGAGCGTAACAGCAATTCTGAGTAATGAAGAGTAACGGATAACGGATATATTTTTTTATGAATAAATACGAGCAACAGCTCTTTTTCTGAATAAATAAAACAAACGGCCATATTCTTAATAAAAGAAAATAACGGTCATTTTTTTCTGAAAAAAAATATATATATATATAACAACCATTTTGTAAGTGGAAAAATTTTTTCTTAAAAAAATATATTTTACCAAAAAAGAAAATACCACCTCACCTCACACACACGCACTCGAACTCGAACTCGGACTCGGCTCGGCTCGGCACGGCACGGCCGGACGGATGATGGCGGCGGCGCGCGCGTGCGCGTGTGTGGTATCACATTTGCCTAGGTCCTCTCCCCTTCCACAAAAGTGGGTGCCGGCAGGGCGATCGATAACCAACTCTTCACTATTTAAATCTTTTTAAAATAATGTAAAAAAGCAATGTGGGACAAGGCACATTTCCCAACAAATTTTTTTAATTAAATTTCATCTTTTCCAACAATCCCCCACTTGAATTTTATATAAAAATAATTTTTCATCGAGCAACCAATCAATTAAAATTATAAGATTGTGCATAAGCGAAAAGGTGTCTATCGACTTGAACCTTTGCATAGTATTGATGCTTTAGAATATACTAGAGTAACTCGTAGTTTTGAACTCTATCTCTAACAATAAGCACACACACAACCTTCCCAAGGTGTAGTTCGAAAAAGCCCGTGCTTTATGGCCATACACGTGTATCCCAATATAGTGAACGCTCTAGTAAATTTTGCCCAAAAAATTTTCATAGGAAGCGGCCACACTTCCACATTCACATAGGTGAGTCTATCAAGAGTACTCCTGTAGCTATGTACTCCACTCCACATAGAGTATAGAACTCATTAAGAGTTTAAGAAATAACTCATCCTTTTCTATCGCTTCAGGACTTCATGCTTCTAACAATATAGAATGAGATTTGATTAATAGCATGATACATCTCATATCACTTCATGACTTGTTAATAACCGTTGATGCAACTTATTTCTTGGGATCTCCAGTCTATAAGTTGGGTTACCATCATAAGTGACTCTTCATTCTAAGGGCATTAATCCCATTCCTTTTGAGGTTTTGAAAACCTTCTCTCTTGGTAATCCTTTCATCAAAGGATCTGCCAAATTTTCATCAGAACGTACATGATCCACTCTTACTGCTCCCGTTGAGAGAAATTCTCTAACAGTACTATGCTTACGACGTATCTATCGTCTCTTACCGTTGTAGTAACGGTTCTGAATCTTTGCAATAGCCGCGGTACTATCGTTGTGGATCAAGACAGTTGGTATCGGTCTTTCCCATAAAGGGATCTCAGCTAACAAACTTCTTAGCAAGCCTGCTTCTTCACTAGCAATGGCTAGTGCTATCATTTCAGACTCCATTGTAGATTGAGCCAATATTGTTTGTTTCTTAGACTTCCAGGAAACAGCTCCACTAGCTATGTTAAAAATATAGCCACTAGTTACTTTGGAGTCTTCTGATAAAGTGTTCCAATCTGCATCGCTGTATCCTTCTAAAACAGCGGGAAAACTTTTTATAATGTAATCCAAGGTTCATAGTTCTCTTAAGGTATCTCATAACCCTTTCAATAGCATTCCAATGCTCTATACTAGGTCTACTGGTAAACCTACATAGTAGTCCCAAAACATAAGCTATGTCTGGTCTAGTGCAATCAGTAGCGTAACGTAAGCTACCAATGATGCTCGCATACTCAGTTTGTCTAACACCGTCTCCGGTGTTCTTGAACAACTTTTTACTAGGATCATAAGGAGTACATGCAGGTTTACAGTTAAAGTAATTATATTTCTTTAAGATCTTCTCAATGTAGTGAGATTGATCTAGAGAAATTCCCTTTTCAGACCTAGTTATTTTTATACCAAGGATTACACTCGCTTTTCCAAGATCTTTCATATCAAAATTAGCTCTTAACAACATTTTGACATTATTCACAACATAAATATTTGATCCAAAAATAAGCATGTCATCCACATATAAACATATAATAGTGCAAATATTATCTTCTAATTTATAATAAATGCATTTGTCACTTTCATTTATTTTGAATCCATGTGAGATAACTAGATTATCAAATTTTTCATGCCATTGCTTAGGTGCTTGTTTTAGACCATAAAGAGATTTATCTAATTTACAAACTTTATTTTCTTGACCTGGGATAACAAAACCTTCAGGTTGATCCATATAAATTTCTTCTTCTAAATCACCATTTAAGAAAGCAGTTTTAACATCCATTTGATGTACTACTAAATCATGGATAGCAGCGAGAGAGAAAAGTACACGTATGGAAGTTATTCGTGTAACCGGTGAAAAGGTATCAAAGAAATCTACATTTTCCCTTTGCCTATATCCTTTAACTACAAGACGAGCTTTATATTTTTCAATAGTACCATCAGGTTTCAATTTCTTTTTTAGTATCCATTTACATCCAATGGTTTTGCAACCAAAAGGTAAGTCAACTAAATGCCAAGTTTTATTATACTCAAGTGAGTCCATTTCATCATTTATGGCTTCTTCCCATAAGTTGGCATCTAAAGAAGATAATGCTTCTTTAATAGTTTGGGGATCTTCCTCTAAGGTATAAGCATAAAAATCAGACCCAAAATCCTTAAGGGTTCGAGCTCGTTTACTTCTTCTAATTTCAGTGTTTAATTCTTCAGTTTGGTCACTAGTTCTAGTTATAGGTAAACTCTTAGAGAAGGCGAGCCCCCACTATTCTTAAATTTAAAGGGAAACCTATATTCATAGAAGTCAGCATCATTTGATTCTATAACTACCTGATCTTTTAAGTCATAGAATTTATAAGCTTTACTTTTCACAGCGTATCCTATGAATACACATTCATATGCTCTACTAGCAAGTTTATTTCTTTTAGGATCAAGGATTCTAACATAGGCTAAACAACCTCAAGTTTTAAAATAAGTTAAATTAGGTTTCTTATTTTTCAAAATTTCATAGGGTGAAATTTTATTTGTAGATTTAGGCACTCTATTTAGCACATAGTAGACAGTTAATAAAATTTCTCCCCACCAATGGGAGGCAGCACTAGAGTTTAATAAAATTGCAACAACTGATTCAGTAAAAGTTCTATTTTTTCTTTCAGCTTTGCCATTCATTTCAGGAGAATAAGGTGCAGTTTTTTCATGAATGATTCCATGAGTTTTATAAAAGTCATTGAAGATATTGGAATCATATTCGGTGCTTCTATCACTTCGAAACCTTTTTATTTTTCTGTTAAGTTGATTTTCAATCTCAGTCATAAATATTTTAAACATATCAAATGCTTCACTTTTATTTTTCATTAGATATACATAAGTGTAATCTGAACAGTCATCTATAAAAGTTATAAAATAGCGTTTTCCATTTCTTGTTAAATTTCCATCAAGTTCACATATATCAGAATGAATTAATTCTAAAGGTTCAGATTCTCTAACTACTGATTTATGTGAAGTTTTGGTTATTTTAGCTTGACTACAAAATTCACATTTTTCAAAATCATTTAAAGATAGTTTAGGAATTAGTTCTAAGCTACTCATGTTCTTTATTATGCGTTTATTAACATGACAAAGTCTAGCATGCCAAATATTAAAAGAACTCAACATATAAGCAGAAGAAGAGGTTTTATTAATTTCAACATTTAATTTGAACATGCCATCAGTGGCGTACCCTTTCCCAACAAATATATTATTTTTAGTTATAGTATATAAATCAGCCCCTATAGTTTGAGTAAACCCAGCTTTGTTAAGAAGATATCCTGAAACTAAATTCTTTCTCATCTCTGGAGTATGCAGGACATCCTTCAAGATGACAGTCTTTCCAGAGGTAAACTTCAAAACCACCTCACCAGTACCAGCAACTTTAGTGGAGTGGGAGTCACCCAGCAACACTTTCTTATCCTCAGAATCAGAATAGGATTTGAACATGTCTCGATCATAGCAAACATGGCGAGAAGCACCAGTGTCTATCCACCCCCCTCGGATCCACCAACAAAATTGACTTCAGATATCATAGCAATAAGTTGATCTTCGATAAGGTTCGCCTGTGGGCGGGTGACGATTCTGTTCGGCGGTTCCTAGCCAAGTGGCCGTGTCTATTACAACTATAACACATGAATGTGTTATTCCTTAAGGGGTTGAGGTCCGTTACGGGGAGGATAGTTTCTATTTCTATTTTGGTGGTTGCGGTTTTGATTATTACTACCATTAGGAGTTTTCATATTTCTACCTTTAGGTTTCAGAATTGTAGATGAGGGTTTCTTCTTGGTACTATTATTTGAGACTACGAGTACTTCATCTCTTTGGTCTTGTTTTCGAGCTTCTTTTTCTATTCTTAAACGGGTTATAAGACTTTCTAAAGAAAATTCCTTAGTTTTATGCCTAAGTGTATTCTTAAAATCTTTCCAAGCAGGGGGTAATTTATCTATTATAACAGCTACTTGAAATTGTTCATCTAAAGCCATACCTTCAGAAGTTATTTCGTGTGCTATCTTCTACAGTTCATGTGATTGAGCTTCCACTGATTTGCCATCAATCATTTGAAACTTCATGTATCTACTAACAGCATACTTCTTAGTACCAGCTTCCTCAGTGTCGTATTTCTTTTGAAGTGCTTCCCAAATTTCCTTAGCAGACTTATCACAGTTATAATAATCATACAAGTCATCAGCTAAACCATTAAGAATATAGTTTTTGCATAGAAAATCATTTTCAATCCAGGCGTCTAAATCTTTAGTTTCAGCTTCGGTAGGAGGATTGAATTTGTATTGGTTTTTCGGCGGTAAGAAGCGAAACGACTTTTTCATGGTTAAGAAAAACAACATTTTTTGTCTCCATCTTTTAAAGTGTAATCCCTCAAAACGGAATGGTTTGTTTAGATCAGCAGTTAGCATTTCAGTAGACATGGCAGATTGAATACGTCTTAAAATTGTTGATGCAAGTTTATAAAAACAGTGTAGGAACAATATTACCGATAACTTGAAAGTAACTGCTTGGGTTGAGTCGTGGACTATGTCGCTCTCTTTAAGACGTTTCGTGGCTCTGCCCGATTTGTGCAAGCAAACACAGCCTCGTCGTCCCCAGGATAAAACAACCCAGAATCTTAATCTCTGTCTCAGAACTTCACTGCACTGATGAAGATTGGAATGCTACACCTGAAAATTTGTTGCTCGGAAAACTAAAAAAGAACTTAGAAATCGTAGAGAGAATTTTTTTTAGGGAGATGATTGTTGATTGTTGTGTTTCAAATGAGAGCTGAAGCCCTCCTTTTATAGATTTTAGAAACCGTATAACAATTATGAATAAAACGGTAATGTCTGGGAATTAAGAGCGTAACGAAAATTCTGAGTAATGAAGAGTAACGGATAACAGATATATTTTTTTATGAATAAATACGAGCAACGGCTCTTTTTCTGAATAAATAAAACAAACGGCCATATTCTTAATAAAAGAAAATAACGGTCATTTTTTTTCTAAATATATATATATATAACAACCATTTTGTAAGTGGAAAAATTTTCCTTAAAAAAATATATTTTACCAAAAAAGAAAATACCACTTTCACACGAACTTCGGTTCGGCGCAACGGCCGTCGGTCGAAACAGACGGCGGTAGACAGCGTCGTGGTATCAGCGTTCACCGTCATATAAACTTCGCGAAAGTGGGTCTTGGCGAAGCGTCACGATAAGCCATTTCTTTCTTGTTTAAATCTCTTTAAAATAATGTAAAAAAGTAATGTGAGACAAGACACATTTATCAACAATTTTTTTTAATTAAATTTCATCATTTCTAACCGTGATCGTTCTGTGGGATCGATTTTGGATGACACGTGGCGCCTGATGGAATGATAGTCTGGGGACGATGGTGAAACCGTGAGGCTGGAGTGGATGGTGTCTGAGACCTTGTGGTTGACTTGTGATAGCCGGTAAATTACCGGTACCGGATTTTCCGGGAAACTAGAAGGATTTTTAGAGCGACAGAACTGGAGTAAAGGTATGCCATTAGGTAATTTAAGCTTGAACCACTTATTCATTAGTTTAAGCTTTGTTTGGCCTTTGAATGGAATGAAATTGATTTTAGCTAGATTGTGATTTATAATGCATCATATAAGAAATAAAAATAGATCTGAGCCGGCCATAAAAATGTAGGATCAAATCCAAGTGATTATATGGTTTAATTTTGATTTGAAAGTTACGTGGCATTCTGTACTCATTGTTTGTTTCGAAAATGTTTCTGAAATAGATGGTCACATGGTCAGGGGCTCAGGGCGGGAAGAGTTCAATTCTAATTAATGTTACTCTAAGATCCACAATATGAACTAACAATAATTAAACATATACTATACATTTTTCTTATTCAATCATTTATAAGGAAAATAATATTGCTTTGTAAAAAGTTTAAATAACAAATTTATTATGTAACAAAAATGATTAAGGTATATTTGGTAAGTTGGTGTAACTCTTTTTTACGGAAAGGTATCCATAAAAATTCATATTTTTAAGATGTTATAATAATAATTCATCGTTTATTTTAAGGTATATAAATAATCAATTTTTATGTTTTAAATTAAAGATTTATTTCATGCTTAAAATATGATATACGTTAAGGATAATTGTGTCATTTAAAGTGTTTTGTACTTTGATAATATCTCTCTTTCACAAAATATACGTATGTATATACATATTTTTATAACATTATACTAGTAGTTAATACATTTAATTTTAGATATATTAGTGATTTAAAATTATGATTTAATTGAAAATTTTAATATGTACTATACATATGGTCAAAAACTTAAAGACAAATTCGTCATTAAAATAATAAAGAACAAATTTAGTTACATTAACTCTCTCAAAAGCTTAGTTTAGTAGGAGAAGAACCAACTATTTTTTTTATGTATACATTTATAATTTCTTCAAAAGTATTTTCTATATGACATTCATACCAAACATTTGTAATTTAATAATTGAGAATACTAAGTTTTAAACACAATATTTTTAAGATCTTATATCATGTGAATTTTGCTTAATGTATAAGTAATACGAGTTATCCAATCTTAAAAAGTTAATCACAAATAAAAATAATTCTCATATTATTTATAAATTCTATAATACTATATTTTTTAATTAATACGAGACTTTCTTTTAATAACTAACATTATTTTTTAAAGTGATTTCATTTTAACTTAATATTTTATATTTTAACCTATATTAATTCTATTATAATTATAACTGTATCATTTGTCTTTCTTTCTTTTTATAAGACACGTACATTTTTGGTGGGAAGTCAATTATTTTTTTTTGGCTTATTCATCTCGATATCATATAGAAATATCATCTTATAATTCTTCAAAAAAAAAAAAAAAAACTCAAAAAATGTGTGATTAATAACTTATTTATACATTAGAACATATTAATGGTGCCATGTAACGATGTACTAATCTATTTGTCCAGTTGGATTGGATTATGTATTTAGTCACTTTCTTCCTTGCGCATCAAAGTATAACGAAGAGTTCGTTTTCTTGATATGAAGTTTCGTAGCTTACGTGGTGATTGTAACACACTCAAACAGTCCATAATTTCTAGACAAAGATTTTAATATTTAATTCTGATTATATTGTCGTATTCTCAACCACATATACCTGCTTGAACACGAGATATTGCTTTCATGGTCTCAGGGTCTTAGAAGTGAAGGGATCCTCTATATAGGAAGTAGCTTCTCACAATGATTAATTATAATTTTATGGGATGAGATTCTTATGTACTTTAACTTGACATCATAGCTTCATTATATACCTTGGGCTCTTATTACGAATAAATAAATAAATTAAATGGCTCTAGTAAAAAGATAGAAATAAGTGTCAAATTACTATAAAAATTGAGTCATTAGTATATCTTTTTATTTAATATTTACTTGTTTTATTCAATAAATAACATTTTTTAGGTCAAAAATATTAAAATATAAATTTTTTGATAAAAAGGAGTGAAAATATAATTTTAAAATTTTTTATGAATTTTTAAACCAGGAATTGTCACGTGGGATGCCACACAAGCAGAGGAGCTGATTGGACAAGCCATGCGGACGCCGCATAAGTATGGAGAGCAAATCACGTTATACCGCGTGTGAGGGGACGAAACATGTGCCACGTGTCAGCACGACGTTCAATTCGAGTTTAGAAATTGGTCAACGTGTTAGGCCATGTGTGGCTATGCCATTACTCCGTGCGTTCCACCCGTGCGTCACACCATTCGTTTCCGTGAATCACTTCGTCTTACATGTCGCTGACTTAGCAAGCGTTGACTATGACCAGTCTCCCCTATCACGTGTCACTCCCTGATTCGCTTAGTGAATTTCTGATACCATATGTTGAGCTTTGATTGGTTAGAACTGTCAGTTTTGTTTGTTTTGATTGTAGCCCTTGATCTGAAGCTGATTTGACGATTCAGATCGCACATGAGCTTTATTTAAGCCCCTAATTACTCTGTAAATCCTAAGTGGCCTCCATTAGCATAAAAAAGAGAAAAATACAGAAAAATTCAAGAGACGACACAATTTTAGTGGAAATTGAATAGGAGATTAATACTATAATTCAAGAGATTGATTGTATTTCTTTTTCTACTCTTTTCTTTATATCAATTTTTATGTATTTCTTTATGAAAAATATGAGCTTTATAAATACAATTATCACTACTACAAAAATGGGCTTTAAAGTCAGTTTTTAACCGACTTTAAATTGAGTGACTTAAAATGTAAAGTCGGTTTACACGATGAACCAACTTTACACGTAAAGTCGATTCACCCGGTCAACCGACTTTACATTTTATGATTTTTTTTCTCATTTTTCACTCCACCCTGTATTCAATATTCACTCCACCCTATAGTCAACATCTTTGATGTATCTTTACTATTGAACAACCTTTGAAAGCAATGAATCAGAGGAAAGTACTAAAGAACCTTTGCAGGCACGCCTTTCTTATGTGTTGTCTCATTTGTACCATGCTTCCATCTTGATTCTTTACACATCAGAAAATTATCTAATGTCTCATATTCTTTTTCTATAAAGAATGCAATCATTTGAACAAGCATGAATTTTATGATATTCCATGCCAAATAGACTAAGAGATTTCTTCACTTCATACATTGAAGATGACAATTCAATACCCTCAGGAAACATATCAACTAGTAGATTTAGTAATTATGTGAATCTCTTGTCAGAAAAACTATGTTTTGCCTTCACATTGTACAAATGAACCAATCCCAACATTTTAGTGTATTTTTTGCATTTTGGATACAACGGTTTTTCGGCATCTTCTATAAGTTTTTTAAAGGTTTCGGGATCATTCTCGTGTAATTCATCTTCAACACCATGAAACATATTTTCTATCTGTACATTATGATAAGATGTAGATGATCCACTCACATTCTTATTTATCTTTTCCCCATGAGTATTATCAATATTTTCTCCATGATAATACCCACATTTATAGCTCAAAGAATACCATTACGGATAAGGTGATACTTAACCTCGTCAAATTCATGAAATCACTCATTTTTACATTTAATACGTGGGTATCGAATCATACTAGTTTCAATATTATTATTTCTATAAGCAAATTTCATGAAATTTTCAACTTCAGAAATATAGTCCTGCTCAATTTTATACTTTGACATCCAAGATTTGTCCATTTTCTATTAATGACATTAATTAAGCATATTAATTAATTATGTATCTAATGAATATATTTCAAGTATTATTATATATAAATTCCCTAATTATTAGAATATATATCAAAACATACATAATACAAAACAATTATCATTTTAATCATTTTACAAATGTATTACTTTTACTTAATAAAATATAATTATTTATATATAAATAAATTTATTCACGTATGGTAAATATTATAATCTCTCAAACCCACAACATTCAGATATTATTTTCATAGAAAATAAGGCAAACATAAATAACAAGCATAATAAAAAACATACATAAATAAAAAAATTTATACAAAAAATAAAACAAATTGAATAATAAGTTACAAAATTAATAGAAATACTTACAAGAATGTTATGAAGTGACTAAATGAAGAAAATGAAGAAGAAAATGGTATTTTGTAAGTGAGAATAAGTGAAAAAATGGGTATAAAAAATTTGAATATTTCGCTTAAAAAAATAGATCTGAAAGATAATGAGAAGAGGAATATAGATATAACCCACAAAATAGAGTTACAAATCGTGGTCAAAGGTGGCCAGAAAATTGAGAAAGAGGGTGAGTGAGCTCGGTTTTGGGAGAAGTGGAGAAGAGAAATGAAATTGTTTTGGGTTTCTGCAATGAAGAAGCGAATCGAACGGTAGTATTACATGGATAACGTCGGTTCGCCATGTCAACTGACGCTATCCATGTAATTTAAAATTTATTTGTTTTGTCAATTATTATTTTATTTAAACTCTTATATATATACGTACTATAGAAAAAGAAAAAAAAAATAATTTTACAATAATATTTAAAACAAATACACAAAATTAAATAAAGATATATTATACGTACGTATATAAATTTAAATATCCAAAAAAATAAACAAAATTATATAACAAATAAACAAAATTATATAATTTTAAAAACTAATTGTCTAAAAAAAAGAAAAAAAAAATATATATATATATATATATATATATATTAAACTTAAATTTTAAAGAGTCAAATAAAATAATAATTGACCTAAAAAAATTTCAATTGTAAACTGCATGCATTTTTTAATTTAAAAAATACACGTAAGACGTAGTGTCGGTACGCTACGTCCTACGTTGATAGCTTTGGTTCTACACCGAACTGACTTTACACAGTGACTTAAATATCTTTTTTGTAATAGTGTATGTGTAATTAATTTATTAATCTAGGGATCTTATGAACCTAATTTTTACTATGTGATGATCTAATTTTTTTCCTAATTATAATGTTAATTTAATTATATTATTTAATCTTATTTATATGTTATTAATTGTTTTGCCAATAATTTATGTATAAAGGCAATTAAATAGATTTGAGAGAATTATTTAATTGTTTGTCTTGATTAAATAACATGCATAGTTTATAAAGAGAGATGTATGATTCTTATGTATGTGATCAATAATTATGAACTTAATGAGTAGTATGTAATTTAATTAATTACTATATGATGTGTTGTTTACTTAAGAGATGAATACATGTTAGGTTAGATTCATTGATCATGTAATTAATTGATAATTATATTGAGAGAATTTTAGTGATTCACATGTTTAGAAAATTAGGGGATTAAATATTTGTAGATATTTTCTTATATATTTTTTTAGTTACTAAATTTGATTTAATTAATTATTGCTATTTAATTTTAGTTATTTTAATTTTGTTTCCTTAAAATATAAAAACATAAAAAAATAAATTTTTATTTTTTTTAGTTTTAAAAATTAGTTTATAATAAAATAATATCCGTGGAAACAATATTTTTTTATCATTATATTATTTATTGTGATATGTATATTTACTTATTTATTGTAATCACTTACTCTATTTCATTCGGTCACCCAGGTAATATTACAAATCGATTAATTGTAATCGTTTATAAAGGTTGTGCGTGTCCCTGCCCATCAGAATTAACCTTTTTAAGATCACATAGTTCATGGGTTGTATGACTCTCACTTCTGTAAACGAATTCCTAGTTTCCACCTGATCCTTCTATTAAGCAGTGAAATTTGTTTTTCTAATTATTCTTTATTCATTAAATATGGCTTTCGTTCTCAATCTTGTCCTGTGATACAGCAAATAATAATCTATATTTGACACATGTACAAGCCGATGATCACAAGAAAACAAAGTAGAAATACTTGTAATAATTGCACACGCGTTTTAACATACACTCTATATTAGCTGGAGGTACTTAGCACTTGTTTCACATTCTTTGCTGCAGGCCTTGTTTCTAATTTTGTATTTAGAAGATGGGAATCTGGGTAATAATGGATGAGTCAGACTCTTGAACGGAAGGTATGGATATATACCTCAAAGACAGACACTAGTACCTTACTTATGGCCACTGAGACACTTTCGTATTTTACTTCTCAATCGAAGCATTTTAATCTTTTATTCTTTTAATATGGAGCCCATAAGTTCTATATTGATCATTGAACAAAAATATTAGGAAAAAAAGTCATCATTTTGGACTATGTATACAACGTGCTACACTTATCTCTGTTGAGAGGAACACCAATGTGGGTAATTTTATCAACATAACTTTCATATTATAATTGCATAATTCGTAAGACTTCTCACAAGTTTCACAGTCCCATGTATCGTATTGTGGTTACAGTGATCAAATGTGTGATGTTCAAGTAACATTGCATACATAATTATGTGTATGTCCTGTAAGTTTTTATTTTAATTAATTTTAACATTGTATTGTAGAGTTATAAGCATTTTTATTTTGAAGGATCGATCACTAAATGGTCCCACTCTGATACTTCCTTTCAGAGTAAAATTGTGCACACTTAGTTTCCCTCTTATAGAGGGATTGGTCCTACTATAGTGGGATCGATCTCCCTATTGAAGGATATATAGAGATCGACCTCCCTTTGGTTCATAACTGATCTTGTTAAACTACGCAACTTTTAAAAATGAAGTTCGATGAGAGGGATCGATCTTTTATCTCAATAATGAAGTATTTTTTTTAGAGGAATTGATCCCTGAAATTGATCGATTTCATCTTATTTTTCGAGATTTTGAATCTTAATTGGCAACCAATTAACAATAATATTTTCCCACACCAAATGAGTTATTTTTTCACCTAGGTTTTTTATAAATATATCACTCACCTCTTTGTATCTTTTTAATCAAATGATAAAGCAATTTCTTGGAGCAACAATTTTTAAAGTGTCTTATTTCTACTCTGCTATTTTAATTTAGGCTTTGGTTTCTAATTTCTCATATGGCATATTATTATGATTAGAGCTTGTTTAATAATATTGATTTTAGAACTGTGCTTAAATTAGTTTTGTTTTAGGTTATCTATATACTTTTTGTTTACATTGTTTGTCTGGATGAAGCGTATGTTAGGGTTATATATCCATTGCATTAATTCATTTAAAACATGCACACTATTTGTAATATTTTTACTAACCTTTTAGGTTATTCTTTGGATGAGTTCGGTAGTTAGTGTCATTCGAGCTTACTTGAACATTGGGTTGGATTCTAACACTTACCTTATAAAGATTGGAGTAGAGTGATGACTCGTAAGTAGATTACACCATGTGCTTTATCATGGTAAGGGTAGTTTAAAACCTCTCTATAATTGAACATTAAATTTCATAGTAGACATGTTAGGTGGTTTAGTGGACCGATGGTTTTTCTCTTAAGTCGTGTTAGCTTAGGTTATTATCACTTAAAAGAGTGTGTCATTTATTTATTTATTTATTTATGTATTTACTATTTATATGCGATTGAATGTCTAGTCGTTGTGATTAATTTATTAATTTAGATTTGATATTTTTTAAAAGCAATCTATTAATCTCCTTTTAGGCTTATTTGGTCCATATTAGAAGTTTCGATTAGTATCAGAGCCTACACTAGACACACTTATTATTTGATTTGTGGGGATACACACATGGATCAAATGAAAAAGGGTAAACCATCTATACGACCCCGCTCTTTGATTTGTATAACTATTCAGCTTCACATGAAAGTCTTCCTCAAGCAATATGAGAAAGTATGGGATGTAAATCTTGATGGTTGGGATCATTCTTCGTAAGGAAATGGTGTAACAACTATAAAGAAAAGGAAAGAGTGGACTTTTGAAGAATGCACCCTTAGTGGTTCAAATCAAAAAAGCCTAAACATGATATTTTTGTAGTATCGATGGATGAATTTCTTCGATTGTAAGACTACCAAAAGTGTTTGGGATCCTATTACACTAGCATACGAGGGTACGTCCCAGGTGAAGCAAATAAAACTGAGACTACTTACCGCTCAATTTGATTCTCTAAAAATGAAAGAGAGTGAAACCTTTAATCAATTTTATGTTAGATTTTGTGATATCATTAGTGCTTGTTTCAATCTTGGAGAGAAAATTGAATAGCTTAAGCTAGTATGCAAACTTCTAAGCTTCTTGACGAGTTTGTAGGGTCAATCGAAACATATGTGAAATTTTTTAGTTACGATTCTAATTAACTAGAGGGGCATGAATAGGTAATTAATAGAATTATGCCAAATCAAAATTTGCCATTGGCCAGACATGCAATCATGTTTAAATAAAATAAAACGAGAATAAATAAAGATTTGACACACGATATTTTAGATGAAAATAACTTAGACCACAACAATGATCTAAGAGGAAAACCATCGATCCACCAAACGACCTAACTATCCATTATGAAAATAGGATTCAATTACAAGGCCAAAACTTAAATTAACCTCCAAGATAATGCCTAAGTAATCTACTTATAATCCCTTTCTTTCCTTCACAATCTTCACAAGAAAGGTGTTCGGATCCAGACCAATGTCGATAAACTCGAGTCACACGACAATCGAACCTGTTCAACTAGTACCTGAAAAGTTAACACAATAACACTAGTGCAAAGTGTGCACTAGAGTAGATTTAATAATAAATAACCCTAACTAGAAGATTTAAGAATATATCAGTTAATTTAAAATTATCTAACAACCCTAGAATAAGTAGATTAGGCATATATTCAATAAAACTAGCTTTTCTAAAGTTAAATAATCAAATCAAATAATTATAATATTATATATACAATTATTTGATCCAAGAATTCAAGAACATAATAAAGATGAAGCTATATGAGCATATAATCAAAATATCATAAATTAAATAGGTTTATTAATCAATCAAACATAACAGCCAATGTTTGACAAATTAATTAAAGAAATAAGTCTAAACAAATATGATATTATTTTTACAAAACATTTTGAGAGAGAGAACACAAAAACCATTAGAAAATTATAATAAATGTGGTTGAAGAAAACAAGATGTATTAGATTGTTTAAATAGTAAATATTAAAGATCTAATACTAGGTTAAAGTCCAATTATAAATCTACCCATTAAACAACTCATAAGGCAATAAATAATAAGAATAATATGGTAATTGGAAAGTTTGGCTTGAGTAAACAATTAGGTTAATAATGAAACTCTTACTGCTTGATTGATCCAGGCAACATTTAATAAAACTTGAGACAAAGTGGATCGAATATGATTGATCTAGTTCTCGATCGATCGAATGATCTACCTCAATTTTAAAATCAATTTGAGAGGACTTAGATCATATAGATCGATACTTGATCGATTTACCTCCTCAGTCGATTGAGCAACACATATATTAAATTTTTTTTGTGTCTAATATAAAATCTAATGTGTATAAGAACAAGAATATACCTAAACATATGGACTTGAAGCTAAAAAGTTTCTTCGACTTGAATAATGATCTTAAAAATATACCTAGAAACTAAATTATATTTAAATATTTTGTTCATGAATATTGCCAACACTCATAAATCTTACAATCTCCTCAATTGGCATATTCGTGTGACATAACCTCTCTCTCACTACATCACCCTCATAAGAATAGAAAATTTTACATAATGGAACTATCCTAAAATCTTATGGAACCATCTTCGCTTGAATCTTGACAACTTATGTGTACATTGAATAACAAAAACAAAACTTGTCTTCAAAAGACTCATTGTTTATCATTTCAGTGTATATAACAATAGAAAAGCAAAGAAACAGATATGTAGCGAGGAGCTGATGACTCTACGAAAGTAGAGTTATTGGCATACTTGTTTTTACTTAATATTAACTTGTTTTGTTCAATAAATAGTATTTTGGGCTAAAAATATTAAAATATAAATTTTTTTAGTGAAAAAAGGTGAAAATATAATTTTTTGGAATTTTTTGTAGATCGTTGCGTGTGAGTAGGACGAACTGCGTGCCACTTGCCAACACGGCGTTCAATTCGACTTTAGAGCGTGGTTAAACCTTCATGCCATGTGTCACCATTATACTCATCCATATGTTCCACCTGTATGCCACACCATCCATTACCCCGAATCATGTTGCACCGCGTAGCGCTAATTAAGCATGCGTTGACTTGGAATGGTCTATCCTGCCATGCGTCGCTCTCTAATTTGCCATTTGACGATCCAAATTGCACCTGATCTATATTTAATCCCCTAATCACCCCATAAACCCTAAGGGGCTATCATTAGCATAATTTTGGTCAATTTTTTGAGCTGAAAAGAGACAAAAATAAGGAAAAAATCAAGAGGAGATACAATTTTGGTGGAGATTCAATAGAAGATTAACACTACAATTCAAGAGGTTGATTGTATTTCTTATTCTACTCTTTTCTTTATCATTTTTTATGTCTTTTTTATGAAAAATATGAGTTTTATGAATATAATTATGTATAGTTAATTTATTAATCTAGGGATCTTATGAACCCAATTTTCACCATGTGATGATCTAATATTTTACCCCAATTATAATTATAATTTATTTATATTATTTAAGCTAATTTTTATGTTATTAATTATTTGGCCAATAATTTATCTATACAGAAAATAAAATAGATTTGAGAGAATTATTTAATTGTTTGTCCTAATTAAATAATATGCATAGTTTCTAAGCAGAGATGTATGATTCTTATGTATGTGATCCATAATTGATGAACTTAATGAGCAGTATGCAATTTAATTGGCATGAGAGTGTGATTAAATTAATTACTATATGGTGTGTAGTTTACTTGAGAGAGGAATAAATGCTGTGTAGTTTATTTTAATTTTGCTTTCTTAAAATATAAAAACACAAAAAATTGATTTTTATTTTTTTAGTTGTAAAAATTAGCTTATAATAAAATAATCTTCGTAGGAACGATATTTTTTTAATCATTATATTATTTTTTTAGATACTTATACTTGCGTATTCATTGCATATACTTCGTATGTAATAATGAGAAACAACATATAGAACATTCAATGTAATTAAGTATTGCTATCCTTATATGACAATATTGAATAGAATAGAATAGAACACTCAATGTATTCTCCCCCTACGTGCAATCTATCTCATTTAAATATTTCTTTTATTAACTATCCCCCATTTTGTCATACAAATAAGTAACACTAATAAAAAGTAATAGAATTTCTTTTTAATCGAAGGTTACTTAACTAAACATAACTATAACATAACACATAAATGATGAAATTAATTTTGTTTAAAGTGTGACTATCTATTGACAACATAAATATATGTTGATAAGACACAAACACATACAGTGTCATATCAATAATCACCAAGAGTAAGATACATGTTCAAACTGCAATAATATATCAATTTGTTAATTTATGATTAGTTATAAAAGATTTTAAGAAAATAGTATCTCCTATCATGAATATTGTACTAGAATTCTTACTTGTACAAAATAAAATTTATTTACCAAGAGAAATCTTTTTTTTTTTTTGTATTTTCCTTTTATTATTTTTTTGTGAGGGATTGATTATTTATTTTCTTTTTGTATAACCATATGTAGCTCTCTTTTTTTGTGCTTGCAAAAGCTTTTGCATTTTTCTTTTTCCTTTAATAGTAATTTTTGAAGAAAATATACACAAGTCAAAAACCTAATATAATAACTTTCACACTAATTGTGAGGTAGCCCTCTCCGTTTATTTCGATAGCTTCACACATCACATTAGTTAGATCTCTCGAAACTAAGTGTCTTTCTATAGTAGCATTTTAGAAAGTGAAAGATTGAGCTCAAATACAATTTTGTAGTAAAGGTTAACTCATACCATAGAATCTCACAAAATCAATCATAAACTTCAAGCATGACATACGTATGTGTCGAGTGTGTGTGTGAGTATGTTCTTATCAACATTGGTAACCATATGTAAAAAATATGTAAATACATAAGTCAAAATATACATTTGCATAACAAAGAGTCAATCAGAATAAGTCAAGTTTGTAAAGGAAAGTAATATGTAAAGTTTATTTCATTGTTTAAAATAAATCTACTCCCATTTTATTTATTTATTTTATTTTATTAAAACTAAAGAAATATCAATAAAAATATAAAATGCACATACAGGTTCCAAAAAAATGCTCATATAGGGTTAAATAAACACTCAAATAAAAGTACCAAGGTGAACAATAGGAGACGATCAAGTGACAAGAAAAAGATAAATTAGTTATAGAATTAACTGTGTTGAATTTAACTTGCCTCTTTGAACCAAAAACTTCATGCTTTTTAGTATAATTATTGAAAATTTTCATAGATGGATAATAATTATGTCATATAACCAAAAGCTTGGAAAGGATTAACAACATGGGTAGTATCCTACAAAATCTACACTTGGGCTTAATATGATATTTTGTAATGACATTTCCTACCACAAATATGACAGACAGGAAAAAACTTAATAGTTTTTTCTATTATAGGTACAACGAATCTTTGTGCATGATTAATAATAGTAGGAGTAGAGTTAGAAGGTCTTATAAATGTAATCTTTGATGTCGAAGCTATATATGTTACAAGTGAAGAAGGCACGTTAGAGGGTTTTACAAACTGAGTTATATTTCAAGATGATGGCATAAAATCCTCATTTACATAGCCTAATCCTCTCTTGTCTACAAAAGGTTTTCCATAGTCAAAAATTTTGTTTAGTCTTTCAGCTCTAATGGTTAACATCTTCACAGCTTCCTTTGATTGTTTGAGTTTATGCACAAGATTTTGGTTTTCCTGTTTAAGATTTGTTAGATTTGAATTCAAAATATCAATACGTTCAGAAAACTAATTTTTTTCTTTTCTATAATGGAGGGATTAAGTTAATAGGATTTTCCTTTTTCACTTAATTTACTTACTTCAACTAGTAGCCTATCTTTTTCTTTCTTAGACCACATAAAGTCTATCAATAATTTATCAAAATTATTAGTACTACATTAAATAGGAAAAAAATTCAATATCATTTTCCTCGTTATTTGAGCCAATTTTATACTCATTGGAGTGTCTATCAATAGTTCTAATGAACGCTAGGTAGTTGGTGCTACAATTTTCTATGTTATTGGGATTGTCGTTATCACTTTCTGAGTCAGTAAGGGTAACATTGAAAGGCCTTCTAGTTTTCTTCTTCTTACTGGCACATTCAATTGCAAAATGCCCAATCCTATTGCATTTAAAAACATTTAAGTTCAGTACATTTATTTTTCTTACCTTCAAATCTATAAGATTTGAGTTCTTTTGATTTAAGATCATTTGTATAGTTTGGTTGCTCGTTACTTTGTGATTTATAATGATTGAATATTTTCTTGAGTCTTTTGGCTAAGAATATGAATTATTCATTGTCCTCATCATTCTCATTGTTACCATCATCAGTCATGACATTTTTGAAAGGTACAACTTTGTTCTTTGGAGGTGTTCGAAAGCTCATCTCAAAGGTTTGAAATGAGCCAACAAGTTTCTCTATTTTGATGGTGTCTTCATCCTTGCTTTCATCAATGGAAGTGGTCTTTGTATGGAAGCGATCTGGTATTTACTAGAGAATCTTTTGAATTATCCTAAAATAATCAATTTTCTCTCTAAGATTGACAAAGGTGTTAGTAATATCACATAGTTTAACATAACATTCAAAAGGGTCTCAAACTCTTCATTCTAAGATTTTAAAATTGAGTACCAAGAATGAAAAGTTTAGTTCGTTTAACTTATGTGGTTTCCTTATAGACAACCTCTAAAATATCCTAAGCATGCTTAGTAGTAGAGTCAATATTAGAGATATGACAGAATTCACCTACAAACATAGCACTAAAAATAACATTAATACCTTTTAATTTTAGTTACTAGTAGTTTTTATCTTCAATGGTCCATTCGTTCCTAGGTTTAAGTGTGACAATATTATCTTTGGTAACTGCAGGTGAATCTTAACCATAAATAACATAGTTTCAAACACTCTATAGAATGTAGAAAGGCTCTCATACGAGCCTTCCAGTATGGGTAGTTAGACCCATCAAAGAACGGAGCATAGATTATAGATGAATCCTCTCTGAAATGAACTATTACAAGGTCCTAGCCAAACATTAAGTATATTTAGTGACTCGCTTTGATATCAATTGAAAGTTTTTAGTTATGGATCTAACTAACTAGAGGGAGTGAATAGATAATTAATCAAATAATGCCAATTTAAAAATTCACAAACGATTAGACATGCAATCATGTGTAAATAAAATAAAGCTAAAATAAATAAATAATTGACACACGATATTTTAACTTGAAAAAACATGGGCTACAATAATGACCTAAGAGGAAAACCATTGATCCATGAATTCATCGGACCACCTAACATGCATTATGAATATAAGGTTCAATTACAAGACCAAAACTTAAAATTACCTATAAGATAATGCCCCCCAAGTTATCTACTTTCAAGTTGGTGCTTTCCTTCACAGTCTTTATAAGAAAAGGTATTTGGATCCAAATCAAATTTTTGATAAATTCTAGTCACATAAGCAATTGAAATCGTTCAACTAGTACCTGAAAAGTTAGCACAATAATACAAGTGCAAAGTGTGTTCTAGAGCAAATTCAATAATGAATAATTCTAATTAGAAGATTCAAGAATATATCATTTAATTTTAAATATTCTAGTACCCTTAGAACAAGCAAATTCAACTAAGGTTCAAAAAGATAGCTTCTTTAAAGTTAAATAGTCAAATCAAATAATTATGATAATATGCATAAAATTATTTAATCCAAGCTTTTAAGAACGTAATAAAGAAGAAACTTATGAACATATAATCAAAATATCATAAATTAAATAGATATATTAATCAATCAAACATAAACACCAACGTTTGAAAGATAAATTAAAGAAAGAAGCCTAAACAAATATAATATTGTTTTTGTAAATTTTTTTGAAAGAAAGTGCAAAAATAATTAGAAAAATATAAAGAATATGGTTGAAAAAAAGAGGTATTAGGTTGTTTATATAGTAAATATTGAAACCCTAATACTAGGTTAAATTCTAATTAAAAATTTGTCCATTAAACTATTCATATAGTAGTGAATAATTGGGACAATATGATAATTGAAAAGTTTGACTCAATTAAACAATTGGGTTAATGTTGAAACCTTCGTTGCTCGATTGATCCAGACCAAGCTTGATTGATCGAACCCTTTTCAATCAATTTAGACAACATTTAATAAAAATTAGATCGAATAGGATTGATTATCGATCGATCCAGTTCTCAATCGATCGAACATAAAATTTTGATCAATCTATCCCAATTTTAAAATCAACTCATGATGACTTAGATTGTACATGATCGATACTCGATCGATCTAGTCATTATTCGATCAATCGAGTAACATACATAATCAATGTTATTATGTGTCTAATATGAAATCTAACTTGTTTAAGAACAAGTATTACTTTAAACATATGGACTTGAAGCTCGAAAGTTCATTCAACTTGAATAGTGATATTAAAAAAGTGCCTAGAAACTAAATTATATTTAAATAGTTTATTCACGAATATTGTTAACACTTATAAATCTTACAATACAAACTGACTCTTAAGTCACCTAAGAAGTGTAAAAGAATTTCCATCAAAAGCATAGAGAACAAAGCCTTATATAGTGACAACAACATGGATGAGAAGGAACTATTGCTTTCCAAAAAAATTCAATAAGTTCTTCAACAAAAGGAATAAAAAATACACAGGATAATCAAGATGTACCAAGAACTATATAGGAAAAGAACTAAGACCTATTAGTTTTAAAGATAAGAAAACTAAACCTACTAATTCTCAATGTTATACATGCGATAGTATTGGTCATTTTTCAATTGAGAGTGCAAATAAAAAGAAGAAAATAGAAGAGCCTTCAATGCTATTCTGAGTGACTCATAAAGAGACTATCGATGAGTAAAATGATAGTGAGACTATGTTTCTTGCAGTCGCTCCCACCAAGGAATAGAGACCTCCAATTTATGTTTGACCCGAAAAATATTTTCATGTAAAAAAAATGAAATCATATATGAAATGTAATCAATCTCCCATTGTGTTTAACCATTTACAAGAAAACCTTTATGATTACTTGTTAAGTAATCATAGCCTAATCAATCTACCGCCGTTACTAAATGGTAACTCAAAAGAAATAGTAGAAACTAAAATTGCTAAAATGTTTATAGAAATTTCTTGTAAAATTAGATATTTTGTTCCTTTAGTCCTCCACCATAAGAGTACATCAAAATCAGCATACCTAGGACCAACTTTCTCCTCTAGGTGGATGTACAACATAGAATTTTCCAATTTAGAGACACTTGAGGTTTGTATAAATCTATCATATACCTTCATAGCTTCCACATCATATTCCAATGTACTCAAAGGTGCTGCTTTTAGAGCTAGACTAATACCACCCATTTGGCAACTATCAACAACATTTGATCTATTTTCGTACTCATGCTCCGAGTCATACAACTATGTTTTAACATTAATAATTTCATCTCTTGAAGAGTCTTTATATATCTTTGGAAAATAAAACTCATACCACTTTTAATTTACACCTAGGGTCCAATACAGTTCCTAGAACAACAACTTTTTGAATAACGTTCCAATATTTGTCAAAATTCTCAATCACACAACTTGCCATTCTTTTGATTACATCCTCTCCAAAACTGAGCCAAACAAGAAGTGTGAGTCGAATTCAACTGGATATTTGAACAAAAAATAAATTTGTTGTTAGATATTTTTAACTTTTATTAACTCTTTATTTTTGTGCATTCAAAGTACAGGATTTATAAGTAGTTGTTTTTTGCATAACTTTTTTTGTTTTTTTTTGCACGAGCCATAAACCTAGCATAATGACTTTCATATTAGTTGTGGGATAGTCCTTTCCGCTCACTCTAGTAGCTTCACACATCACACACATCACAGTAGGTAGCTGATAAGAGCTAAATTATTGCATTTATGTTATGATTTAAATGTTGATATTTGTGTGAAAATTGTGTTTATTTGATTATTTAATCCACAAATGTCATTTCATGGGTATTTTGTGTTTAAAGTGAAATTTAAGGTAAAATCATGATTTTGGAGAAGTTAGGGACAAAGTACAATGATCGGGATTGAATGAAAATAAAAAGAGAACAAAATTTCAAAATTTGGAATTTCGCCACCAGCGAGAGTATTCTCGCCGCCGGCGAAAACCTTACGGAGAAAATATTGAAAATCATGCAGGGAGCATGGATTTTTGCCAAATGAATCTCGCCGCCAGCCAAAGTATTCTCGCCGCCGGCCAAAGTGTCTCGCCGCCGGTGAAAATCTTGGCAAAAATCTTCCCAAGAGCACAAATTTTGGTAAACTCATCTCGCTGCTGGCCAAATAATTCTCGCCGCCGGCCAAAGCATCTCGCCATCGGCCACATTAAGTTGGCCACCATCCAAAATCAGGAAAAACAAAATTTAATTTTCTAGAAATCTCACCGCGGCGAGAATAATGTTGCCGCCAGCGAGTTTCGTCCGAAAATACATTTTTTATGTTGTTTTGTTCCAAAATTGCTCCCTAAACCCTAGATCTATATATACATTATGATGGAAAAAGATGGGGATGGCAGAGAGAGCAGAACTAAGTTATTTTTGGAGGAGAAAATGAAATTTTTGAGAGAAAAGTTGGAAAAGCTTGAAGTATCATCACCATTGTTGCTACCAAGTCTTCATCTTCAAGAGTTTTTGATCTCTTCTCCTTAGCTTTTATTTTCTGCATTTTATTCAGATTGTTTTTTCATGGATTCAATTGAGAATATGTTTGTTCTTATTTTCGTTATGAACTAATTCGATTTTGCTAAGGCGATGATGTAGTTAAATCAAGAAAATCTGATTTCTGGTGTTATCGTTATATGAATTCATTGTTTTCAAGTTGAGTATTTATTTCCATGCTTAATGCTTTTAAATTTCTGATCAAGATTTAAATGATTTGTTGCATTATATTGAGACTGAGAGGAGATGTGTAATGAACGCTTCTTGTGATAAATACTGTATGTTGAATGCGAGTGTGAGAACTAATGCATGATGTATGTGGTTATTCTAGAAATTTCATAAATTGTAATGTGCTTGTTTGTGATTAAAACTTTATAGAAATATAGTCGGTTTTCATAGATAAGTAATTCTAATATAACTCAAGAGAGAGTATTAGATAAGTTTGGGTTTTTCAACCATCACTTTTAACTTTGATTTTCATATAACATGACTTGAAATCGGATTGAATTGATTTAGCGAAATAAAATGTCTTAGCATTTTTAATCAATTTTGAACAACATTAAATTTTGTTATATGCGTTTAGTTTTAAGTTAATTTATTTCTTAAACAAATTCAACAATTCAGTTTTCAAATAAAATTAGGATTAGTCAATTTCGGTAATTAGTAACGCCATTCCTTGTGGGTTCGATATCCGTACTTTTGTACACTTTATTACTTGAACGATTCGTACACTTGTGAAATTACGCATCAGTAGCCCTCTTAATTCTAAGTGCCTCCATAAGATAAAATTTTAAAAAAACAATATTTAAAACTCAACACAATTTTACAATCAAAATTAATTGAAGTCATAAGTCTTTTAAGAGAATTCATAAACTTCAAGCATATCATATGTGTGTGTTCGTGAGTGTGTGTGTGAATAAGTTCATGTCAACATCGATCATAATATATACAAAAATATGTGTGTGCATACGTCAAAATTGTAGAATAATTTATACAATAAATATCAAAATTAGTTACGTCATTAAAAATAAGATTATATGTCTATAAGTATTGAATAAGTCTAATACCCTATTAGCCAAATAAGAATTATACTTTTTTTTGTAAGTTGAACTAATAAATAAAATAAAGACAATAAATATTGCTCATCTAGATTCATTTAAGCACTCTAACAAAAATACTCAGATGAAGTAATAAAAGATGGTCAGGTGACCAAGAAAAAACAACATTTTCTAACCTATATTTTCTTGCATTAATGGTTTCTCTATATCGTTGGGTTAGGACTCAACAAACTTAGGTTTCATAGGCATGTTCTTGGACTTAGCTATAATTCTCATTCGTCCCAAATAAAGATGTAGTATTCATAATAGGATGATGATAATAAGTCCTAGCATTAAAAGTACTGAATTTTACTTGCCTCTTTAAACCCAAGACTTCATGCTTCATAGTAGGATTTTTAAACACATTATTATAATTTTCATTCATCCTTGAATATGATGTAGCATTCATAGATGGATGATTCTTATGGGTCCTACTATGTGAAACATAAAAAAATTATTAAATTTAGGAGCATTAATCAAAAATCTACATTTTGGTCTTTATATGAAATTTTCTACCACAATGATGATAGACATGCACAAACTTAACGACTTTTTTTTACCACACTTGCAATAGTTTTTTTGTGCATAAATAGTAATAGTAGGAGTAGAGTTTAAGAACCTTACAAATGTGGTCTTTGATGTTGAAGGTGTGAAACTCTCATCCTTATCACCATGTGACTTACCAATGCTCAAGATTTTATCTAAGTGTTGAGCTTCAATGATAAGTCTCTCCACTACTTCACATGATTCTTTGAGCTATTGCACTTGTTTTTTATTATCTTCAACAAGATTATTATTTTCTTCTTTAAAACCTACAAGACTCAAATTCAAAGCATTATTTTGTTCTTGAAAAATATTATTCGCTTCTTTTAATTTATCAAAAAAAATTCATGTGCCTCAAGTTGTTCATTTAATTTTTCTATTTTTGTATTTAAACTATTATTCTCTTCTATGGCTCTAAGATATTTAGAAAATAATTCTTTAGAACTTTTAACATTATATTTAGGGAGAAGAATATTCAAGTTCCTCATCATCTGAGTTATAATCCTCAATAAAATGATCCATAATAAAAATCCATAGGACTAACACTAAGGGTATCTAGTGTTGGCTCTGATACTAATTGAAAGTTTATAAGATATGGACCTAATTAACCTAGAGGGGGTTAATAGGTTATTTTTAATTTTTATCAATTTGTAATTTAATAACCTAAAAAAAGCAGTCACTGTTGTCTCTTTCGGAGAACATAAAATCGTGCAAGTATACACGGTCACAAATAATAAATATTTGTAAGTAAAGTATCGTTCCCACGGAGATTTGTTACTATAATTTGTTGAGTACTAAAATTGTATCGCTCTGATTTTATCCAAAACATTCGTTGATTTAAAAAAAAAGTTAAAAGAAAAGAGTTAACAAAATAAAAGAAATCTAAGATTGCAATTTTTCACCAAATTATTCCACTCTAATCATATTATTTTCTTTTGATTTATATTTTTTTGTACATTTAATTTGTCAACCGAAAACTTCTATTTTTATTCATACATCTCTTCCGAGCTCTGTATAAACACACCTCGTTAAATTAATTCACTATATCTCTATGAGAATTAAATTTAATAAGATTCATTAAGTTCTAAGTTTTCAATAGGCCATACATACAATTAGGGTGTATTCCTATCCTTCATCATACATGTTATTCTATTTACGAGCAATACACACACAAATGCCTCTCTCAAGTTTATTTATGTGCCACGGATCGTTTTGATAAGATTCGTAAATAATCAAAAAGAATTAAGCACAAAATAGAGTGAACAAATCGAACGTCTTATAAATCTATCAAAAATAATTAAAATCAAAGCTTCATAAATTTAGATCAAACCCTAGAAAAATTAAATTACTTCATTAATTTAAAATAAAAATTACAGCAGATGCAGAAAAATTAGAAGAAGAAGAAAGAAAATTAAAACATTTCGGATCGTAAATATTTGGCACATGTAGAACACAACAGAAGCCAAAAATGGCTTCTGCGTGTTCCACCGTCCAGCCCCAAACACTACAGAAAATCCAAAACTAAACTCTCCAAAAAAAACTCCTTCGCTCTATCATCTTAACTCCTATTTATAGCTAAAAAATACATCAAAATATTTAAATTTAATAAATGCGGGGGACAATGAAGTGTGGGGAAAATAATAAATTAAAAAGCGTGGGGGGACAAAATGTATCGAAAAAAATGTGAGTGGAGACGCTGCGCGTTTCTGTTTTCATTTTCCTTACACACTGCCATGTGTCATGATCTGATTCGCTAAAATAAATAGTGGGACACGTGGTAGCACTTCATTCGTTGAAGGGAATGGGCGCACACAGAACTTGTCGCACGGGAGCCAACGGCTACAAAACGGGCGTTATCCAGCGCGGTCGCGCGCATTGTAAAATGCCACGTTTCATAATATTATTGACTTACAAATAAAGCAGACACGTAGCTTCTTCTTATTCAGGAAACCTTGATGGTGCACGGTGCTTGGATGAACTGCGTTGCACACGATTTTTAGACAAACGGTTCGGTGCGCGACATCTTGGTTCCACACGCTTCAATCTGGATCGTTCATCTGATCCAACGGTCAGCGATGCCCCTCGGGGGATTTTCTACGTAGCCGACATGTGGGTCCCACTCTGCATGCCGGCCTACGTGGCAGGTGGGCCCCACGGGCACGCCGAGCCGTGCGAGAAATATACCGTGCACGCGATTTTGTCTCGTCTGGAATGCACACGCCAAATCTGGACCGTTGATTTGATGATCGAACGGTGGGTGATGGGCGCGTTGTGTGATGCGAGTGATATTCTTCTCCTGCGCAGAAAATTCAATTTTTATTAATTTCATTTTCACCCACAAATATATTTCAAATTACATTTTCAACTTTGTTTAATTACAGTTAAGCCCTTTGCTAATTTTAAATTAAATTTTTAAACTTTTAATAATTATAATTAAGCCCAAATTCAATTTAAATTATATTTTCAATTTTTATAAATTGTAATTAAGAACTATATTATTTGAAATTATATTTGTGGACATAAATATGAAATTAAGTATATTTTTGATACAAATTATTTAATTTTATTAAAAATGTATTTCTTAACACATAAAAGGTAAATATTAATTTATTTAACTAAAATTAAACAAAAATGTAAAGAACATAGTAATTATCATTAATAAAATCGATGAAAATAACTATATAAAATACAGTTATCAGTCACGCATGCAATTATGTGTAAAAATAAAGAGTAGAAATAAAAGAATAACACACGACATTTTTAGGTGGAAACAACCTAGGCCACAACCATAACGTAAGAGGAAAACCACCTGTCCATTGGACTTTCCACTATGAAAACAAATGTTCAAGTACAAACTCGATCTTATGCTACCCTCCCTAGGATACTGCCCAATGTACCTTATTACGAGCCCCTGCTCTGTCTTCATAGTTTCCAATATTAGTGTGAGTGATTTTTAGACCAACGTTCCAATAAGCTTCATGCCAATCAGATACGTTCCCGAATTAATTGCAAAATGGTTAGCACAAAAACACAAAGGCCCGTGTGTGTTCTAGAACAGATTTAATAATGAATAATCCTAACTAGATGATTCAAAATATGTCACTTAAATCAAATCAATTAGTTAATCCTAAAGCAAAAAGATTAAGCACAAGTTTAATAAAAATAGTTTCTTTAAAAATTAATAATCAAATCAAATAACTATGATATGATAAAAACAATTATTTGATCTAGCAATTTAAGAACCAAAATAAAGAAGAAGCCATAAGAACATTATTATCAAAATATCATAAACTAATTAGACTTATTAATCGACCAAACATAACCACCAATATTTGATAGATTAACTAAATGAAGAAACCTAAATAATTATGATCTTATATTTGTAAAACAAGAGAAAGAAATTTAGAATAATAGAATAATGTTCTTGTGTGGTTGATTGAAAAACTCAACAATGAGTTTTATTTATAGGAAAAATTAAAACTCTTAATCTTATGTAATTGCTAAATATCTTTTCTATTACAAATATGATTAATAATACTCATTAATTAAAAAAAACTCACATATGATTGATAAATATATTTTTTATTATAAATAGGATTAATAATACTCACTAATTAAGAAGATTCCTATTTAAAGAAGAGTTTTTTAAAAATAGACTCATTAATCACGAAGATTCTTATTCAAAAAAAGAGTTATTTTAAAGTATCTTTTAGGCTAAAATTTAAGCTATAATTTAGAGTATATCTTATCTCATATTTTAGCATATATCTTATTCTATATTTTAACAAAAAAAAATAATTCTAAATTTATAAATATATGTTATTAAATGTGTGAGTGTAATCCTATATATTATACTTATAAAAAATATATCTGAAGTATAACTATATGAAATTCTGACATTTTTTTGACTTTATTTGATAGACTTGATAATAAGCTTAAAAATAAGTTTACAGGTAAATATTTTGTCCACGAAAATAACTAATATTTATAATCTTTATAGTATCAACAATTTTCAATGATCAAACACATTTCTATAAACTAGTGCACTTTGGAGCATCAAATACGAATAATTTCACCCAAATTTATAATAAAAGATCTTTTTTGTATTACCATGAACTGGCATGCAATGCTCTCAAATTTTTAAAACTTTACTTTGAGTTCCATGCCATTATACCACACTATCTCTTATTTTTTCCAATATAATCATCTATTACTACTTACCCATCCTTAACCACTAAGTTTAAAATATGTGACGCACATCTGCTATGAAATATTCCCCCTTCCAACATTAAAGAATAAGCATGTATTTTTTCCATCAAATATCTTATAGCAGAATCATTATTAAAGCAATTATGCAGGGTGATAGTAAATAACTTAACACCCATATTCCAACCTTTTAATGTTGGAACAAATAATCAATGGTGACTTCATTAGTGTGAGGAGTGGGCACATATACAAACTTGAAAAAAAAATTAATTATTAGAAAATTTCAAATAAAAATAAACATGCTAATTAAGAATATATTACATAATTATAATTAAATACATATACCTCAAGATTTTTTTTTTGTAGTTTCCATTGATCATTTATGAAATGTGTTGTCATTAGTGCACATGTCCATAGTTATTGTAACTCTACCTCGAAACACATCCATTTGCCTCATTGTTTTTTGTATTTCATCTTCGTACAACTTAAGAATATCACTCCTCATGGTATTTGTAGAAAGGCATTTGAATATTGGTTGAGCTTTGCATAAATTTTCGAAAGACGTCGGGATGTGCACACATTCTAAGTGGGTTTTCATGCACAACAACCATTTTTGAAAAATCCCTCCTTTTTGTATCTTATTCAAAAGATGTGGCTTCCAACTTGCTCTTTCCATCCTTGGTGATTGTTGTATTAATTTTTATTAGCTAGGATGGTTGTTGTATTAATTTTTATTTATTACCTAATATCTTGATTATTCTTCTTGAAACATGTATTTTTAATGATCCTATAGATGTGTTGTCCCATGATTATTAGGATCTCCTTCCAAAACTCATATAATAATGGCACTCAACTTTTTTTCCTCCGTGTTGCATGTCCACAAATCTCTAGTAGTGGTTCCAAGCTTTCGACTTTAACTTTCTCTTCTTACCACTTTCACTTTCTTCATATTGAGTGTTTTCATTTGTCTTATTATTTGTCATAAGTACAGTAGCATTATTGACGTTAGTAGATAAGTGAGGCATCTCATTTTGAGTTGATCGGAAAAGATTGGTATTTATTGTATCATTAGTTGACATTATACACGTACAGATTGATTTTACAGCTAACCAAAGATGCTTCAGCCAATCAACATTCAGAAATCACAATGTTTTAACAGATGTATTGTTTGATGATTTATTGATTTTTTCAAAAAAATTAAAAATGGCTTAAATAATTAATAAATTTTGATGAGATTATTTCTTTTAATTATTTTATTGAAATGTCTTTATTGTTTCATTACAAATTTCTTAAAAAATTACATAAACCAAAATAGAACTAAATATATTTTGCAATAAAAATCCTAAACAAAACCTAAATAATTATGAGCAAACTAAAAATACAAATATGAGACAATAAATTAAAAAAACAAAATTGTCTTGTATGAAAAAATATGTAATATAGGTATGATATTATGTTAATATTTTCATTTTTAAACAAAAAATAATTAATAAATGCTATACAAATATAAAAAAAAATTATTAGAAGAAGGATATAGACTGATGAAGAACTGCGACAATGACATGAAGATGGTAATGGAGTTTTTCAACTCTAAGGAAGAATGAAGAAGAAATGTTGAAATGGGCAAACTGCATATGGTTGAGAGTGAGAGTCAAAATCTGAGTAGGGATCTAGAGGGTTTTTGTTCTTTTGTCTTCCTGACTTTTGAGTTATCTTTACGTTAAAAAAAAATAGAGACTTTTGAGTTTTGTCTTTAACGAAAGAACAAATAAATAAAAAAACTTTTGAATTATGTCTAATCATTTAATTTGTATCATTCTTATTTTTTTAATTTATTTTAATAAAAGTTGTGTTTTCATAATATGTAAAAGAAAACTAAGATAAAAATAATATAAAAGAGGCAATAGCTTAATAGCATATGTGTATCAATTTAAAATAGAGTTGTATTCTCATATATTGCAATTAATATAGTTTTTAAAATAAATAAATATAATTAAAATAACATTTAGTTTAATGAATATATACTCCAAGAACTGGACGAGGATTAACCATATTATCCCTGTAATAGATTCATTAAATTCATCAAATTAAACGGGGAGTCCTTGTCCCTAGTGTCTATCTTTGAATTAGTCCTTCTACCTCTTCCTTCGACTAGGGATTATCCATGGGATCCATCCCATTCGATAAAAGATTTATTTCTTCCTCTTTTCTCGCTAAATTCAATGTTAGTAATTTTAAAGAATTTATTGATTTCATCATTTCTAGGAAAGAAAATGATGGATGCTTGTAAAAGTAGCTAAATTGAATGATTTAATCAAAATACATGAACTTAACTCTTCTATATTAGAAAAAGAGAAAATAGAATTATAGGAACAAGTTAACGCCTTGAGTTTAAGCCTCGGAGGAACTAAACAATAAAATAAAAAGCTTGTTTAAGTTCTTGTACAATCAAGAGAAGCCTTTGAAATGTTGACGACTAGAGCTCAACGATTGGATAAAATATTAAGATATTGTAATTCTGCAAAACACATAGTCTATTTATTTTATTTAGTGTAATTATCTTCCGGTTGGCTATTGATGATCAGTAAGACACACCCGCACATAGTTAGGTACACTTTGTATGCAAGCATGTTTACACACACTACATGGTTGATTTTCATAATGTGCATGCTTGCTCATCAACATTGTCGCTTATGTTTTTGATTCGGTTCAAGAGAAGGTATTTATAGAAATTACTCAACAATTTTTGAATAAAAAATGAGATTTTTGGTACCTCGATGAGTTCTGTGACAAGGGCCCTTCGAACCCCTCGACGAACCCTTGATGAGGTTGTCTGTGAGCTTGGGTGAGCTCTATAAATAACCCGTTCTCTTCTTATTTTCTATATAGAAAAATATAGCGAAGTTTTATCTAATTGACATCTTATTTTCTATTTCTGGATCACTATTACCTTGAGTATTGTTTAGTATTGGTGATTTGTGATTGTGTGGGAAAAACTGTGCTTTTGAATGGTAGGTACTCGAGGCAGTCTTTGCAAGTGGTTTCATATGAGAAGCCTATGTGACTATGAGTCGTGTGTCAATTGATAGTTTCCTTCGAGTAACTTTTTCTTATGTGAAGAGACTATGTGGTTATGAGCTGTGCGTTGGTTGGTAGTTGCTATGATGCAACTTTTTTCATTTGTGAGAACACCTTTATGAGAGTGGATTAAGCTGAAATGTTTGAGTTCTCATATCTTTAGTTGTGTGTGATAAGAGGTTATCTATATGTCCCACTTTAGTTGTGTTCAATACATGGTTGATTGTGTATCCCACATAGACAATTTATTATTCGTGGATTGACAGTGTGTCCTATGGTATTTATTGGTTGTTTGTGATTAAGGGTGGTCATCAAAGTTGTTAGTTCTTTTCACTTCAGGTTATTTATTTATGGTTCCTCATCACACCACACTAGGTGGTTTTGGCTTTGGAGGAAAGCCAAGTTCATGTGTCAAACCAAGTTGTTATGGAGGTAACAAGCGAGGGCAATAATAGGTAGTTCGGATAGGTCCTGATTAATAGAGGTAATGGGGTTTTATTTCTGTTAGGGTTATAATTGTTTTATTGTTTAGTGGATTTTTTTTATTACCGAGTGATTGTCATAAGAAACTTGAGGATGTTACCACATAGGCAATGGTTCTATATGGGTTTACCTCATTATATTTGGTGTTGTGCATGCTCTAATATTTGGCTAATATAATCAGAGTTTAAATTGTGTATGTTTTTACATATTGAACTTTAAACTTTTATTAGAAAACTTTATTTATTTATTGCATGCTTTCTGAATATTGAATATTACTTATGTTTTATAATACTACTTGTCTTTGGTTATTTGTATTACTATTGTGATTAGCTATTATATGTTTATCCTTTTGTTGTTTGCATTTCATTCAAATCTTTAAGGATTCAATCTCTACTTGACCTAATTCTGCATCGAGTATTGGACTCCTTCAGTGTTGTTATGCATGTTTTACCTATTGTATTTGTATACTTTGAGTTTATATCATGTATGTGTAAACATTCTAGATCTAGACTCTAATTAAAATGCTCATTTGATTTATGTATTTGTAAGGTTTCCTTCCTTTACTTGTAGCATGCCTATAGCTTTTTGTTTATTCATTTTGTTATATTAAATTAATCTACCTGTTTAACATTTTATCTACATGCAAGCATGGTGTGAGCCTCTAAGGAGTCAGTATTTCTTTACCCTAGTTGTGTACTAGGTGTTGGACTATTTCTTAAGATATGCTATGTTTTGTTGGAAAGCATATTGTGAGAGTTTAATTATCATTTATCGAATATGTTTTCACATATGAAGTCTTTAAGTGATCAGAAATCCTTAGTTGTTATAGTATGCATTCTTTTCTCATATATTGATTATTGTTTGCCATACTTATGTTTGTTGCTAGTTGAATAGGAGCTTGTGAGGCACACCATCACTAGTGTGTTTATTGTAGTTTGTTCTTTCTTACTACTGGCTTTTGTTGTGTGTTGAATTGAGCATGTTGTTTTGTAATTCTTTTATATTATTTGCTTAATTCACATTTGTGATACATGTTTGGTCGAGTTGGAATAGAGCTCGCAAAAAGATTCTATAGGTTGACATTTTCACCAATCAAGTAGGTCCCAGTTGTTTATTTGAGTTTGAAGAAAAATTGACATTCGTGCAATTATTCCTATGTATGAATATCTTTTTATATGATAAATCACATGGTAATACACATAGACTTAAGTACATGGATGAAAGCTCTGCCACTTCAACTTCCAAGACCATGTTTGTAAGGCTCACTAACCTTACTCCTACTGCTACTAATTGTGTACAAACACCCATTACAATTATTATGATAGCTAAAATTGTTAAATTTGTGCTTGTATTTCATCTTTGTGATAAGAAAGGCTGCATAAGAATAAGATGTAGGTTTTTGATTAATAGTTCTTAATTTAATAATTATTTCCATACTTCTAGTTATAAGACTCATAATTGTCATTATTCTACCATGCATGATGCATTTTCATTTAGGATTAATTTGAAAAATAAAGCTACATTGAAGAATATGCCTATGAAGTCTAAGATAGTTGAACCCCAACCAAAAGACATAAGGAAATTAAAATTGAAGAAAGTTTGGGTTATAAAATATTATCAGTTTTGGTTCTCCAAAAATCTTTTTGTTTCACCTAACCATTCTTTTTGTTTCACCTAACCATTATTTTTGTTCACCAAAATACTTTTGATTAAGTGCTTAAGTGACCTTAAGTAAGTAATTTAAAAGGTTTGTATTTCTTTCAATATAATGATTTTTTTCTTTTTGTTTATTTAGACTGATTTTTTTTAAAGAAAGAATAATTTATTTGTGCTTTCTTTAGTTAAAAAAATATAATATAATAAAAGTGGGAGAGACTCTAAATCTATAGACTTTGGAAAAGATAAATATCTTCTCGTTTAACCCACATTTTTCAACTATAGGTCCTGATCATGATTTGATAGGAAACACCATGCATTGGGACAAATATGTCTTAATGACATGTATGGATTGATGTTAAGCTGATAACATACACACACAAGAACCATGAATATCCCTTACATGAAATTTGATGAATAGTTTAGTAAGTCACAAATTAATTTGTTTTTATGAGTCCTACACTTAGGCTTCAAAATGCTTTGAGAGGGTACCAATTTTTGAAGTACATATCTAATATGATGTACGTAGTCATCATAATGAACGTAGATGGTTATCACATAAATAATGTGAAATTTATCAATTTGATAGATTGCTCGTTCACAAAAGAAAAATGATAATGAACAAAAACAATTTGGTTTGAAATTGTCTAGATATTGTATCTTTCAAAACAGTTACAATTAAGTAACAAACCTTTAACATGAGCATAATAAGTACAAAAATTATATTAAAACTCTATACAAGTACAAACAATCATAAAAATTATATTTTCCCATTTGTTGGTCACATGACATGTTTTGATGAAATTATTTTTCGAATTGATATTTTTGATGGGATTATTTTTGGAATATCACATAACTTATCTATTTTCCTCTAAAAAATACCTTCTCCTCCATTTTTACTTACCATTTACTCTACATTTGTTCTCATATTCTTCAAAAATTATCTCTCCTAACTTATCTATATGTTTTTGCTTCTCTCATTAATCATATTTGTATAGGACTTTAATAAAATTAGTGTATTATTTTTGGCTAAGTAAATAAGTGTGTATTAAAGTGTACCTTATGAAAAGTTATTATACTTGCACAACTAATTTCCTAAAATAATAATATGTGAGTACAAGAGAAAGAACATGTAGAAGGGGCAAAAATATTATTAATAGTAATAATAAATAAATGATTCACCTCATTAAAAATAAATTTTAAAACCTTTTCCTTGGTACTTTCCAAAAACTTAATGTTGAAATCGTTGACAATTATTGAGATTGTTTAAAATCTCAATGAGTATATATTAGGGATTTAATATGATTATATAATAATTAATCTCATTATTAGAATATTATGTCTTAATTAGAAAATTATTTTTGTTGTAATTAGGAGATTTAGTTTTCTTATTTTAGTATTAACTTTGTCCTATAAATTATAAGTAGATCTATTGTACAAAAAAACAATTCAATACTATTTTTCTATTGCCCACTCCCTCCCTAATAAGTTATAGATGGTATCAAAGCTTGGTTTCCATTACAACTAGCTCACTATATATGGTAAACGCAATAGCCACAAATAAATTAGAAATTCATTATGAAATTTCCAACAAAGATTAAGAGTCTATTTCCACCATAAGTTCAAATGATAATTCATTCCTGCAACTTATTAAGAAAAAATTGAATGGTAAAGATTTCAAAAAGTGGACACAATTTATCAAATTGATAATCAATGAAAAAAAATGGGTTACCTCACTGGAGAGATGACAAACTAGACACCAATTCTAATACTTAGCAACATTAGAGCTCGAAAAACTCAATTGTCATAGCCTGGCTGATCCATTCCATGGTACCTTTTATTAGTGAATCCTATCTTTCTTTACCCATAGCAAAATATGTCTGGTAAACCATACATGAGACTTACTCTGATGGTGAAGATTTTGCTCATCTCTTTGAATTAAAAACTTGCTTTTAGAATATGAGACAAGGGGAGAAAAGTGTGATGGATTATTATATAGAAATGACACTACAATGACATATGTTAGTGGTAGATTTATGATTTACATCAAGGAGGGGCACCATATACACAGTAAAAAAATAATACTAGTTACTTTTCAATTATTGCTTATTTTTAATTGAAAAAAGTGTTATAGGTATTTCATTTTAGTAAAACATGTTGAAATTATAGTGTTTTACGGATATATTGAGTGTTAAAAGCTTAAAATTTAAAATTCAATGAGATATAGTTCTATTTTATGCATTAATTTATCTATAATTTTATAAATATTATACTTAAAAATTTATTTGTTGAAAGTTAAGGTGAGGTACATGCCCTCCCTAATCAATGAATATGTCTTCCCTTAGCGGATGTGTACTTCAAAAGTAACCACATCCAAATGCATAACCCTGATTAAGAAAAAATGAGCTTTATGATCGGCCAAGGATTATTCTACTGCAACGTCACTCCATTTGGCCTGAAAATCGTCAAAGTAACTTATCAAAGGTTGGTCAACAACATGTTTACATAATTTATCAAACACTCGATGGAAGTATACGAGACGACGTGATTTTAAAGAGCAAACAAAAAAGGACCACGTCTTCTACTTACAGGAAACCTTTGACATCGTCCTACATTATGGAATGAAGTTGAACCCAGGCAACTGTGTGTTTGAAGTGGACTCTGGAGAATTTCTGGGGTTGATCTTCAACCAACAAGGAAATGAGGCCAACTTTCATAAAATCAAATTGTTTTTGGACATGCATCCCCCACATATTATCAAAGAAGTCTAGAGATTAATTGGGAGAATGGCTAATTTAAAATATTTTATCTACTATATAATAAATAAATATGTGCCCTTCTTCAAAGTGCTACACAAAAAAGAAAATTTCTACTAGGATGAGGAATGTGAAAAAGCATTTGAAGAGCTACAAGCATATCTAAAGGTATATTTTAGTTATGGATCTAATTAAACTAGATAAAGTGAATAGTTAATTGATAACTGTATTTTATATAGTTATTTTCATCAATTTTAGTAATGATAATTGCTATGTTCTTTTAATATTTAGTTAATTTTTGTTAAATAAATTAATATTTTCCTTTTATGCATTAAAAATACATTTTTAATAAAATTAAATAATTTGTATCGAAAATGTACTTAATTTCATATTTTTTTGTCCACAAATATAATTTCAAATAATATAGTTCTTAATTACAATTTATAAAAATTGAAAATATAATTTAAATTAAATTTGGGCTTAATTATAATTATTAAAAGTTTAAAAATTTAATTTAAAATTAGCAAAGGGCTTAACTATAATTTAAGAAAGTGAAAAATGTAATTTGGATTAAATTTGTGGGTCAAAATACAATTAATGGAAGTTTAATTTTTCGCAAGAGAGAGATGAAGTCCACGCTAAGATCACACTCACTTCAATGTGGACCATCCGATCAAAGAATCAACGGGCTTAGATTCGCTGCTCAATACCAAGCCCTACTGCTGGTACAGATTCGTTCGCATACGGCCACAGTAAAGGCCGGCCTCACTCGCCGCGCGGCCGTCGAGCCGGGACCCACATGTCGGCCGCGTAGATTTCCCGAGGCGCATCGCTAACCGCTGGATCTTCGAACGGTCCGTTGAGCAGCTGCGGAACCAAGCCGCCGCACACCGAACCGTTCGTGTAACAATCGCGTGACGCGAGTTACGGAAGCGCATGCATCCTCGCTTGCTGCACAAGAATCGCCACGTGTCCCACTAATATTTAAGCAAATCATGTTCCGACACGTGGCTATTTACAATGAATGTGAATGCACAGGGATCAAGTCCTCGTTCTCCTGGGCCGTTGTTCTCGCTTTCTGGCGCCCAATCCCGTGCGACAAGTTACGCGTGCGCCCGTTCCTTTCAACGAATGAGATGCGCGCCACGTGTCCCACTATTTGTTTCAGCGAATCGTACGCCGACACGTGGCATGCATAAAGAATTAAAAAATGCGTAATCGGCGCCCTGTCTCACGTATGAATTAATTAACATTTTCTCGATACAAAATCGATACGCTACGTGATTTTTTGTTTTTCGATACTAATTATTACGTTGCTTTTTTATAAAAAATAAAATAAAAATGTAATATTTTTGATGTATTTTTTTGGCTATAAATAGTGATATTACGACAGAGTTAAAGAGTTTTTTTTTTTGTTTAGAATTTTTGCGGGTGTTCGGTTTGGACGCGTATAAGCCATTTTTTGGCTTTTGTTGTTCTCAAGGTGCCAAATATTTCGTATGTGATGTTTTAATTTTCCTTCTTCTTCTTCTAATTTTTCTTCATATGTTGTAATTTTTATTTTAATTTAATGAATTAATTTAATTTTTCTAGGGTTGCATTTGATCTAAATTTATGAAGTTTTGATTTTAATTATTTTTGATAGATTTATAAGACGTTCGATTTGTTCGTTCTATTTTTTGCTTAATGCTTTGTGATTATTTACGAATTTTATCAAACGATTTCAGCATAAAAATAAACTTGAGAAAGGCATTTTTGGTATATTGCTCATAAATAGAATGACATGTAATGGATGAAGGATAGGAATATACCCTAATTGTACAGGTGACCATTCGAGAACTTAGAACTTAATAAATCTTTATTAAATTTAATTTCATAGAGATATAGTGAATTAATTTAACGAGGTGTGTTTATAATGAGCTTCTAAAGAGATGTATGAATAAAAATAGAAGTTTTCATTGACAAATTAAATGTACTAAAAAGTATAAATCAAAGAAAATAATATGATTGAGTGAATAATTTGGTGAAAAATTGCAATCTTAGATTTCTTTTATTTTATTTTTAAACACTTTCTCAATTAACGATTGTTTTGGATAAAATCGATAGATAATAATTTTAGTACTCAACAAACTATAAGTACAAATTTGGGAACGATCTTTACTTACAAATCTTTATTACTTCGCGACCGTATACTATCGATTGCGGTGTTCCAAGGCCACACATACAATTAGGGTATATTCCTATCCTTCATCATACATGTCATTCTATTTATGAGCAATATACACAAAAATGCATTTCTCAAGTTTATTTTTATGCCACAAATCGTTTTGATAAAATTCAGAAATAATCAAAAAAGCATTAAGCACAAAATAGAATGAACAAATCGAACGCCTTATAAATCTTTCCAAAAATAGTTAAAATCAAAGCTTCATAAATTTAGATCAAATGCAACCTAGAAAAAATTAAATTACTTCATTAAATTAAAATAAAAATTACAACATATGCGTAAAAATTAGAAGAACAAGAAGGAAAATTAAAACATCACATACTTAAAAAATATTTAGTACACGCAGTAACACAACAAAAGCCAAAAAATGGCTTTCGCGTTCTGCAAATTCCAAAACCGAACAACACAAAAATTCTAAACCCAAAAAAACTTCTAACTCTATCATAATATCACCTATTTATAGCTAAAAAATACATCAAAAATATTTGAAATTAATACACGCGAGGACAAATAAGTATGGCAAAAATAATAAATTACACGTATGGGGACAAAAATTGTATCGAAAATGGAATCGAAAAAGTCGCTGGACTTGTCAGGCGTTTTTTTTTACGCCGCCACGTGTCGCGTTATGATTCGCGGAAACAATTATGGGACACGTGGCATCATATCATTCGTCATGGAAACGGCGCACGCAGTAACTCCTGTCGCACGGAAGCCAACGGCCGCATCGTGGATGAGATCTAACGCGGTCGCGCTCATTGTAACATGCCACGAGTCGAATATTATTTACCGAAATATTGCTCGGGACACGTGGCATATTCTCGTTCGTGAAATAACCAGCGCACGTGAATCAACCGCAGACCGAAAAGCGGAGCATCGCGATGCGGGGACAGCGGCCGCGACGCGTCAGACATGCTGGTCCCACATCGCACGCCGGGTTTGCCTGCGGCAAAGGGCCCTTCACTAAACGGGCGAGCCGCGTGAAAAATTGAGACCTGCACCCACTCTCTTTGGTCGGGTATGATAAGGACGCCAATCTCGCCCGTGTCTTATCCGACGGACGGTCCACGCATTCGCGATATAGATTGGCGCCAGATTCTTCTCACCTACGCAGAAAATTAAACTTTTATTAATTATATTTTCACCCACAAATATATTTCAAATTACATTTTAAACTTTCTTAAATTACAGTTAAGCCCTTTACTAATTTTAAATTAAATTTTTTAACTTTTAATAATTATAATTAAGCCCAAATTTAATTTAAATTATATTTTCAATTTTTATAAATTGTAATTAAGAACTATATTATTTGAAATTATATTTGTGGACAAAAAAATATGAAATTAAGTACATTTTCAATACAAATTATTTAATTTTATTAAAAATGTATTTTTAATGCATAAAAGGAAAATATTAATTTATTTAACAAAAATTAACTAAATATTAAAGAACATAACAATTATCATTACTAAAATTGATGAAAATAACTATATAAAATACAGTTATCATTAATTAATCGACATAAGTCAAATTAAAATTTTACCGGTAGCCAAACATGAAATCGTGTGTAAATAAAATAATTTGAAAATAAATAAAAAGTTGACACACAATATTTTAAGTGAAAATAACCTAGGTCACAACAATGACCTAAGAGGAAAAACCACCGGTCTATCGGACCACTTAACTATCTACTATGAAAATAATATTCGATTAAAAGGCAAGGACATAAACTACATCCAAGATAATCCCCCTAAGTAATCTACTTACAATGCACTACTTCTTTCGCAGTCTTCACAAAATAGGTGCTTGGATCCTAACCAACATTCTTACAAACTTGAGTCACACGATTTATTGAACCCATTCAACTAGCACCTAAAACGTTAGCACAATAACACAAGTGCAAAGTGTGTCCTAGAGCAGATTCAATAACGAAAAACCTAGCTTGAAGATTCAAGAATAAATCAGTTAATTTAAATCATCTAGCAATCCTAAGACAAAAGTTCAAGCATAAGTTCAATAAAGATAGTTTCTTTAAAGTTAAATAATCAAATCAAATAATTATGATCATACACACATAATTATTTGATCCAAATATTCAATAACCTAATCAAGAAGAAGTTATATGAGTTTCTTGAAGTTATATGAGTATGTAATCACAATATCATAAAATTTATAGGCTTAAAGAAAAAAGCCTAAACAAAATATGATTTTTGTAAAAAGAAATAAGCATAATAATCAATCAAACATAACCTTACAATATTTGATAGATTAAATTAAGGATATACTTAAATAAATATGATCCAATTAAAAACCTTTTTAATAGAGAAGACATAAGAGACAAAAAGAATATGTGTGATTATTTGAAACAATGTGCAATTAATTTTATTTATATGAAAAATGAAAACCTTAATCCAATTTAATTGATAAATATATTATCTATTACAAATAGGATTATAATACTCATTAATAAAGAAGACTCCTATTTAAATAAGAGTTCTTTTTAAGTAGTTTCATTGAGATTTTAGGATATTGCTTAGGCTATAATTTATGCTATATTTTAGGCTATATTTTTACCTATGTCTTATCAAATATTTTAGCCTATCTTTTAGGATATATTTTAAAAACATTGAAGCACAATAAATAAAAGACTAAATGATAATTTCATAAATTAACTCGAGTTTAAATAAATATTTTAAGTTGAAGCTCTAGCCACTCTATCAATCCAATCATGGCTCAATCGATCGACCTAGTATGTACCATCAATCAAAATCCTTTTTTATCAATCCACCAATGATTAAAATAAACCTGAGATTAGGTAGATCAAATACAATCGATTCTCGATTAATCCAACCTAACTGGATTGATCTATCTCAATTTGAAAATCAACCCAAGATGACATATATCGTATAAGATTGATCCTCAATCAATCTAACCCACTCGATCGATTGACTAAAGTATATATAACATATATTCTAACATGCATGAGGATGAGTATATACCTGAAACATGCTGACTTGAAGCTCGAATGTTTCTTTGGCTTGAATAGTGATCTTAAAAATGTGCCTAGAAATTAATTTACATATAAACATTTTGTTCATGAATATTGCCAACTCTTATAAACCTTACAGTAAATAGCATGTAACTACTGGCCAATTCGCTGCCAAAAGACAAACTCTTTCTCTATTTGGAAGCCTTCGAAATAGTTGTCAGTGTAACACTTTTAAATGATAACAATGGTATCCAAAAATCTATCTAATGCATGAGCAAGTTGCTCCATGACACGTAGCATATGTATTCATAGATTGAAAAAAATATATCTTCCACTTATAATGGTTGTAAGTAAACTACAATAATATTTCTAAGGGCACATTATTATTGTCCCAAAAAACACTCAACTTAGAGAAGTGTTGTCCATACTAAAGGTATTTGGCCAATTATGAAAATGGTCTGTAGAACTCAACAAGTTTGATATTGAGTATGTTCCACATACACCAATTAAGGGGAAATATTTTGCAAACTTCTTAGCTGAAACCTTCTAGAGATGATGGAAACTATGTGTTGATGAATTTTCCAACTAGAAGTGACACTAGTCTCATCCTAGTCACTAAAGAAAGTGACCCTCTCATTATATACTAAGGTTCCTATTCAACACCTCTAACAATGAAGTAAATTATGAAGCACTCATCGTAGGACTCAACCTAGAAAGAGCCTTAAGAGTTGAATAGATAGACTATTTTAAAGACTCTTAACTTATTGTAAAATAAGTACTATAAGAGTTCCAAGCATAAGGGTGAATATATAAGAATACCAAAGCCTAACCATAAACTTATTGGGTACAGTGACCCCTTGGAAATTGAAACACATCCTAAGAGAATAGAACACATAGGTAGATGTGTTCTCCGGTCTAGCCTTTGTAAATGAAGATGAGTTAGAGTGGATGGTCCCCGTTCACCATCTTGCTGAGTATCAAAGTCATAGACCTAGAATCCCATCAACTTAATTTTTTACTAGATAGATCTTATTAGATGCTTCCTTATAGATGGGTGCCTACCCTACAAGGAAAAGGAAGTAAGAAAACTCAATATTAGAGAAATTTGCTTCCAAATAATTGATGGTATACTCTAATACCATACAAATTACCTTAGGTGCTTAACACTTGATAAAGCCAACTATGTCCTAATCGAGATACATTAGGGATTGTGTGGAAACCATTCTAGATAGAGAAGTATGACCCTTAAGATGGTCAAACAAGAGTACTACTAAACCACCATATTGAAAGATGCTATGGATTGGGTAAAGAAATGTGACAAGTGTCAAAGGTACTCACCAATAACTTAAAAGCCAGTCAAATTACTTATATTTACAAAGCCCCTAACCATTCACTCAATGGGGCTTATACCTAACCAAACCAATACCATTAATCAAGGAATATAATATGCAATTGCTGCTATCAATGACTACCCCAAATGGGTAGAAGTAGGCACATTCAATTGCATCTCAGAAGATCGAGTAGTCAATTTTATTTACCAAAACATTATATGATGTTAGGAAATTTGGATCAAATGGTACAATCACAAATTCCCCCTCCTAAGATCCTCCTTAACAGAATATCAAAGAATAGAGAAATAGAAAGTACACAACATAAGAATTATAGTGGAAACTCCAAATTGGAGAAAAAATCACTTTCATTGTCAAAAAAACAACCAGAGAAAAATTCACTATATGGAAAATTATTGCAACCATACTCTCAGTAATTTTCTCCCACACCCAAAAGACAAAAACAATTACAAGCCTAAGAGAATTTTTCCAAAAAAAATCTCTCACTCAAAAACTTCTCATACAAGTTTTTCTCTATTTTGGGATGATTAACAATGAAGAAATGAAGTCATATTTATAGCCTTCAAGTTTCCATTTCATATGCCAAACATTTCTTCATTCACCAAAATTAGGTAACCTAATTTTCCCATTCTTCATTCAAACAATGTTAGACACCTTAATCTTTGACAATATGGGAAGCCACCTTCCTTGAATTTTCTTCTAAATTAGGCACCTCCTATTTTTATTAACAAATCCAATATTATTTTTAATCAATCACAACATATGCAGATTTGACATCCCACACACCTTAGTATCAGATAATTGAACACAGTTCACAGGCCAAGAGCTCTAGGAACTATGTTAAGAACTTCATATATGTCACATGTTCTTTGCAATTAAAAACCTCGAGCTAAGGGTTATGTCGAGTCTTCTAAAAAATTGATAAAGTTAACCTTGAAAAGAAAGATGAAAACATGCAAAAAGACTTATGTGGAAAAACTACCAGAAGCTCTATGGCCATGCCGAACCACTTCTAGAATGGTAACTAGTGAAACACTGTTCTCCTTAACTTAGGCCATGGTAGCTACCATACAAAGAGAAATTGGAATGCCAATTTAAAGAACAAGCTCAAAAAACTTGGAAGGAGTGACAAAGCATTGGTTCAAAACTAAGATCTTTTGGAAGAAAAAATGGAACATAGTGAAATCAAGCAAACAACCTATCAACAAAGAGTGGAAAACTACTACAATTGTATAGTTAACCTTTGACAATTTCCGTAAAGTGATTTGGTGTTAAAACTAAAAACACAATCAACTATGAAAAAAGGGTTGGTACTCTAGGGCCCAACTAGGAGGGTCCCTACAAGATATAATGTATATTTTGAAAAGGTACATATCACCTAGAAACCCTAGGAGGAATGAAATTTCCAAATGTGTGGAACACGAAACACCTTAAAAAATATTACCAATAATAAAAGTACAAATAGTGCTCATACAAGTTGTTTTTTCACTAGTATATTCGCATGTTGTTTTTGGTTTTAGTTAGAAAAAGAGCCCTAGTTGGTTGGTTTCAATTCATGTTTATGAAATTAGGATTACACTTTTAAAGTATGTGTTTCATTTTATTAGAAGATAAATGGAGCAATATGCCATGTTTAGCCATCAAGCTACTTGTTCTACATATATGTTTCTTCAACGGACAAGAAAATCCATGATGTGAAAACGAAAGAGGGACCACACAGTCTGAAAGTATGTGAGATACAAGGTACCTTACTACTATGGAGCCTTGACTCTACCTCATAAAGGATAGAGAATGGTAAGACTATAGGCATACAATTCACCCCACATAAGGGTGGAATTGTGGCTAAGCTAGCATGTTACAGACCAAATGTACCCTAACTATAGGATCTGCAACCCATAGATAACTTGCATGAATGTAGCCAAAAAGGCTCTCTATCACCCCTTAATTGGTAGACCTTACAACAAGCCATGATTGACTTGTTAACAAGCAAACAATGATGCCTTAAGACCATAGATGGTACAAGTTCCTACACCCTACATTAACAAAAAGATAAAAAAAATAAAGACCCTAAGTCCATGTCATAATGGTGAAGGACACCACGATATGAATGATAATGGAGTGCTTTGACACTCTCGACAAGATGGGAAAATCCACCAATTAAAATGGAAAGAAAATTTCTAAGTTAAATTAAGGAACTACACATAATTCCCAAATTCAAGCATACCAAGTAAGAGGTTGATAGGTCAGAAGGATTCACATGTAACATCTGGTCAAACAAATGAACCCTACTTAGAAGAAATAAAAATAACAATATGCACCTACACAACAAATCCAAAACTATGAATAACACAATAGGATGCAAGTATACACATCATGACAATCTAGCCACCAAGCCACGCACTGGGTAACCATAGGGATGTGTGGACCACGATCCATACTCTTGCCATACCAAACATGCCAAGGGCCCATATATTGACAAAGTAGGTCGAAAGGGGATGGTTAGACATGACTAGGTCATACAAGTTTGTGTCAAATAGAGATGGTTGAACAAGAGTAGTTAGGATGTACTTAGGCCATAAGCCATTTGATCGTGCTTTGTTTATAATGCATCATCGCTATGACCGCCCAGTAATCAATGGCTGCCCATGCTTTGGCAACCTCAAAACCTCTAGTAAGTCTTTGGATATACTCCTGAGCCAATCTCCAACTACCAGATAACTCCTCAGTATGATCCAGCCCCTTTACCACAACAACCTACTCATTGGCTAGAGAAACCTCCAATTTGGCAACCTTCTTCTCTGCTAACTCTTGCACTATAATAATGATAGCCTACTCCCTACTAGCTACACACCTGGACTCTTCTAACTCCCTCTAGCTTCTAGTGAGTAGCTATAGCATCATCTTTGGCATGTATTGCCTCACACAAAGACTCTTTCATAGACTCTATACATCCCTCCAAGTAAGCTTGAGCCTCTAGTATATACTCAAAATCTCTAGCTAGCTACATCATCCTAACTCTTAGGCTACCATTATTGCATTGAGTAGGCCTCTCAAGCTCTTAAGTGATGGAAGCAAAAAAATTATATCGGTGGGGTCATGACGGGAAGATCCAAATCAATAGGATCAAAGCTCATCTCCTCTACACATGTAAAGGCAAGCTATTAGTGTATCGATGACAAGCCTACATTCCTAGAGGTAACTCTATAATTGTAACCTTCCCACATATAACTCTCTTCATCTTGGGATCTCCTGAGTGTTGAACTACCTTGATTGGTGATAAAGTTCCATCTTGTTCTTTTTACTAGAGACAAGGTGATAAGCCATGATTGTAAGAGAAAATAAGCAATGATTAAAAGTTGGGAGGTTACCTCCTTGAGGAAAATCAATGGTCGAATATAAGCCCTAATATGCCACTCTCTTCGAAGGATAAGTCTATCACTATGATGCTTCACTTCAGCCAACTTGAATAGCATATTTATAAACCCCTTCTGGTCTCTAGATGGATCAACTCGTGGCCAATGAAGTGAAAACACAAAATGAACACATGTAAGAAAATAGGAATCAAACTATAATAAGACTAAGTCTTAAGCCTTCTATTATTTTGTTTGAAAACATCAAAAAGAAGGAGATCAAAGTCCCCCACGATAGTAAACAACCCCTATTTATGTCCAAAAGATCCTTAGAAGGATCTAGTTTCCATAAGGCTTCAGGCTCTCCTTCTCGTGCTCATTTCAAGGCACCCATATATGTTTAGAAACACATAAGTATACATGATCAAATTGTATAAGTGATAATTAATTTATGTAAAAAGTTTGTCGAGCCCACTACTACAATAAATATTAATAATTATTTGTTTATTAATAAATTAATAAATGGTCAAAATAGTTTTAAAATAAAAATTAAAACAAAAATTAATAAATAAGATACATGAGTAACAATGATCAAGAGAAATATGTAATTATGGAATAATCTTCATCATTAGCCTATTATTTAACCAATTATATCATAAATCAATATTATAACTATCATGGAGTTAACAACAATAGCTTGGAAAATCTAGGAAATTAGGAATAGACTTCATAATGCATCTTTTCCTAGTTTGTAATTGATTAAAGGTGCACTTATTAACCAATCCTAAATCAAAATATAAACCTAGTCATAGTTTCTAGATAAAATTCATCCATTACAATACGTTCAAAAAATAAAGTGACACAATTCTTAGCAATCTTCAACGAAGGTATCAACTCTTTATATCACACTATCAAAAAGCAATAAATTATCACTTTAAACAAGAATATTAGTGAATACCATAACTGATGAATTAAATAGGGGTAAGTATTCCTAGCTATCACATAAAAAACCTATATATTCCCAGAATAATCAAATAACATCTTAGACTAATATTAAACATCCATATGTAGTGAATTAGTTTTTAATCCAATTCATACTTGCATAGTCATGAAATTTAAACATAGAGTCAAACACATCAAAACTCAAAGATGTTATCTAAAACTCATTATGATATTTTATTAAATTAAAATCGTAATCTATGGCTTGAAAATTACCCACAATCATATAAATAAATTAGTTAGGAAGAATCATAATCAAAATAGATAGAAAATAACAAAGAAAAATAAGAAGAAGAAGAAGAATCTTATTAATTAATTGCTAACTACAACTCCTTAAGTATTGCCTCTTTGAATTCCTATCTTGCCTCTAGCCTTTAATCTCTTTATAGACCTACATATTTTCTGTATATTTCTATGTCTACAATTTGTATAATATGTGGCTCAATATATGACCTAACATGTGGCTCCCTTAGTTATTAACCCTGGCTACATATGTATATTGAAAGAGTTATAATGTAATTACAATTAGTTAGAATATGGTTATGGAAATCTAAAACATTTCAAATGCTAATCTACAACTCTAGAATAATTTGGATAAATATGTGTTGAAAATTTGAAGTTTACTATGCATATTCGTCTACACAGGCCACAACGTGCATAAACTAATGTCGCAATGCAGCTTCAATGTTAAAATTCATACAGAGGGTGTTATGACATGGTGCACATGTAGTCATATTAAGATACGCACTTTTAAACATATAGCAGGTAAAACAACACTTAGAAATATTCTAAAGAGAATACATTTTAAATATAACTTAACATAATCCTTAGAATTGCTTCTGAAAAACCTCCAGATAGAATTATTGCATTGTTTATTGAATTGAAACTAAAAGTTATATTACATTAACTACATTTTTTCAACTCTCGTATGAGAGAACAACTTTAAACTACTAAAAGAAATAAAAAGACTAAAGAAAGCTAAAAAATTAGCTACTAAGAGAACTGTGAGATTGTAGGATATATTTTTACAATAGAAATAGGGTAAAGAAAGGAAGGTTACCCATTTGTCTAAACTTGTTCAAGAGTTGGTATAGAATTGTAGGTGTATCCATCAATCCAAATATATTGTAATTACATAGATGTTACTTCTCACAAATTCAACAAACAGTTATAAAACTAACATTTCCAAATAATATTCACAAAATAAAAATTACCTATAATATAATAAAACTAAAAACAAATACATTATCCAAAATAAATAACAAATAAAGTTTAAAAACAAAATAAAACCAAATAAAGATACATAAAAATAAATAAAAATTGGATCATTTAGAGCTCATCCTCCATGTCACCAGACCTTGATTTTCAGGTTCTTGTTATCATGATCTTTCTAGCAGTATAAAGTTGAAGTCATAATAAGGATACTTGGGTGTTGTTAAATAACTTATATATATCCTGAGATGACTTGATTGTAATTGGTTCATTTCATACATTAATTGATTATATTCCACTTTATCACAATGTTGCTCATTTAGGAATGATGTTTGTTGGTATTCTTCCATGTAGCTCATTCTCTCACCAAATTTATGAAATTGATATTTTATAGACATTCTTGATAGAGGAATGGCTCTCATTTCTCTTGGAATGATGTTGATACCAAATGTAAGCTCATTAAAGTAAGTCATATTCAGTAATTCACTAGGTTGTATAACAACTTCACCTTTTGAATGAGATACCCTACATTCTTACATAAAGCAATTATTAATTTAGGTAAAAAGAAACCCATGGAATGACTATTTGCAAACAGATTAATTCATTGGTGAATTATTACTCCAACATCCATTGGCATCTTACATGCAATTGCATACAGTAAAATAACTATCTTGATCAATAGTGTTGTAATGTTTGGTGGGCATCATCCTAGAACATACAAAGTATTTCCAAATTCTTGAAGTTTTTTCTAAATACTTTGCTTCAAAACCTTTATGTTTCCCACCAACAATAATCCATTTAGCACCTTGTATAGTCAAGGCTTCTAAAACTACATTCTAATCCATATTACTAAGATATTGCTGATACTCACCTTCTACAACATAAAGTGAGCATTTATATCATTAGGTCTACATGGCACTAACACATTCCTAACAAATCCTTTATCATCAATAGAGTCTGAAAAATTTGCATAAAATTCTTGAACTAAAGATTCAATAACAACCTCTTCTTGTTTCTTAACAAACTTTTTCTAGCCTAGGATTGCTATTATATCAGTAATCCTTTCCAGTCCATTATTAAATTCCATCTCCCTTTCCATAATTAAACCTTTGTTAACTTTTGTCACTTTTTTAAAACGAACTTTAACATCAAAACTTAAAAATTTTGAACTATCAAAATCTCTATAAGTTGAAACTTCCTTTCCTTTCCTAAACCTTTCAGGTGCCATTTTCAAGTTTTTACTATAAAATCTAAATAGGGGTTCACCAAAATTTTCAACAACATAATTTTATTCCAAATAATTCCTAACCCTCTCTTTATCCCAAGTAGAGTTTTATACTCTTAATAATTATATAAATACTCTACAAATTCTAGAAAATTTAAATTGAAGAACTTAATTTCAAATTTTATGAATACTTACTTTTTTATTGAAGATTTATAGAAAAATGAAGAACATCTCTTTTGAAGATGCAAATCTTTAAATGCCTTGAAAAAATTGAAAATTTCATGATAGAATGGTAAAATTTGGTTAGGAAATTGGTTTTTAGAAAATATTTGTGAAAGAAATTTGAAGAAAGGTGGGGATTTTGAGGGATTAAGTGTATTTGTGGGGAGAAAAATTAGGATTTAAGAGAAAGTGTGAGAAAACGTTAGAAAAATATGAGTTTTTCCTTAGGAGAAAAGTTTATAGGAAGAAATTTACATGCATGCCATGGAACACAATTTATTCATGCCACTATGTAGTCCTTTTTGACTTCTGCTCATTGCATAGTTGATACTATGTGTTGCAATTCACATAAATTTCATGTTGCATTTCGTCATTCTTTGTTTCACTTTGTTTTTTGTTTGAAATCCCCCCTTTATATACATAAATTAAAATATTAAAAATCTACATTGAGCATACATAATTTAATATTACACAAAATAAATAAATTAAAGCAATAAATAAATAATTATTTGGTTACCACCCATCTAAGACTATTTTTATCATCTTTAATGAGACCTTGCTTTGGGGAATTTCAATATTTATGTAAACTCAATATCCCCTTGTTATTGAGTTCATTTATTTTCTAACCTTGTAGCTATTCCTTTCCTTGCTTCTACAAATGTACGGTTAACTACTTGATAACTATATTTTATATAGTTATTTTTACCTATTTTATTAATTATAATTGCTATGTTTTTTTTCTATTTTTAGTTAATTTTAGTTTAATAAAATAGTATTTACTGTTTTTTATATATTTTAAGAAAATTAAGTAAATTGTATCTAAAACGTACTTAATTGCAAATTTTTGTCCAAAAATATAATTTCAGATAAAAAGGGTGCTTAATTGCAATTAATAAAAGTTAAAAATATAATTTAAATTAAAATCGGGCTTAATTTCAATTATTAAAAGTTTAAAATTTAATTTAAATTAGAAAAAAGGCTATATTGTAATTAAGTAAAGGTTAAAATGTAATTTGAAATATATTTGTGGGTGAAAATATAATTAATAAAAGTTAATTTCACAGTAAATAAGCCACGTGTCTCTACCAACCGCACAACGTGGACCGTCCCGAGCAAAGTTAAGTAACGGTTAGGGACGCTGTTGTTATTCATACCACCAAGGAAGGGTGCAAGAGTTCTTCTTTCGCGCCGCCGCATGCTGGGGCCCACCTACCACGAAGACTAGCGTAAAGGGACCCACACGTTTGCGCAGATTCCCCGAGGCTTATCGATCGCCGTTGGATGAGTTGAACGGTCCAGATTGAAGCGTTGGAACCTAGCTGTCGCACACCGAGCCGCTCGTCTACGAATCCTGTGCGATGTGGTGTATCCAAGTAGCGTGAACCCTCGTGTTTCAACGAAAAAATAAGCAGCCACGGGTCTGATAAATATTACAGGGAATAGAATGATGACACGTGGCATGTATTTGGTGAAATAAAAACACAGAAACGACGCCCACTTCTAGCCGTTATCGCATTTCCAGCACGAGGAAATCTTGTGCGACGCGGTCCAGATATTCTCTATGCGTTCGATCCTCTCACCTAATGAAAGGCTGCCACGTGTCTCCCTATTTCTTGAAGCCAATCACATGGCGACACGTGGCATGCGTGGAAAGAAAAAAAATCAGAAACGCACAAAATGGTTTTCACGCGTGATGTTTTTTTTTAATCCCCATACAATTTTGTCCCCCACTTCAAATAAAAAAATAATAATTGAAAAGGGGATATATTTTTGTACGTGGGGTTTGGTTTTGGGCGATTATTCTTTTCGTCTTCCTTCATTTTTTTTCAGTTCTTGTTATTGTTTCTCTTTTTTTTTACCGTTTTCATTTTTCTTTTCTCTCTGCGTGTTACACAAAACACGTAGAATGTTTATTTGACAATTTTTTGTATTGTATTTTCTTAGGGAAATTACAGAGAAAGAAGACAACAAAGAAGAAAAAAAGGGAAGAAATTTATTTTTTCATTGAGGAATCGTGAAAGAGTTTCTCCTAATCTATTTTCTTTTAATTTTTGTTTCTATGCAATGTTTTATTTTTGTGGTGTTGTAATTTTAAATTCTGCTATGAACTAATATATTTGTTCTAGGATTGCAGTGTAGCGTAAATTATGAAACTTGAATTAATTAGTTTTGAATGATTTATGAAACTGTTTTAAGTTGTTTATTTTATCCGTGTTTAATGCTTTTAATTATCGAAAAATTAATTAATTGATACGTGACACTTAAATAAACTTGAAAAATGCATTTTTGTAATCGCTTCGTGATAAAATAATGTATACACGCGTGGGATAGAAATATACTTTTATTGTATGTGTGGATCAAGCTGAGAACTTAGAACTTAATAAATCTGTTGAATTTAATTCTCATAGGAATATAGTGAATTATTTTAACTAGGTGTGTCTGTATGGAGCTTGAAAGAGATATGTGGATAAATTAGGAGTTCTTGGTTAACAACTTAAAACACGATAACATAAATCAAGAGAAATAAAATATTCAAGTGGATTAATTTGGGTAAACTACAATCCTAGAATTTTCGTACAATCTGTTAAAGAAAAAAAAATTAATTAAGAGAAACTGCAACAAATTATTGATTGTTTGGATAACAGATACTTTACTTACAAATCTTTATTTGACCGTGTATACTTGCACGTTTTATGTTCTCTAAAAAAGACAACACTACTCCATATGTATTTCCATGTTCATAATATTTTTATAGAGTCCAACCTTTCATTTGTCCTTGACTTGTTTTCTCTGCTCACTTGAATAAATGAATTCAAGTTTTTCTCCATATTTGGATTATTGGGAGGTTTCCTTTATAGTTGTTGGTGGAATTGCTGACCGGGTGGATTTGAACTTTGGGAAAATGGAGGGTCATTTTGCTTCCAAAATAAATTTGGATGAATCATCCACCCATGATTATAAGTATTAGCTTTAAGATCATACCTTGGTCTTGGTCCGTATCCCCCCTCTATATTGACCTATTCGGGTCCAACTACAACTTCTGATTGATAGGGATAGTTTCAGCACCATGTCCCAACGTACTACATATACCACATTGTTCTTTATTTATGTGGCATATGTAGTTAGAAGCGTAACTTGCTTGGTCAACTGAGTAAGATGCATTTGAACTTTGGTAACTGAGTCAATTTTATAGACTTTGACTCTTTTCACTCTAGATTTATTTTGTTGGGAATTAGCACCCAACATCTCAAAGAGATTGTAAGTCTCTAATGTTGTCTTCTCTCTCATCGCTCTATCAGCAGCATTATCAATAGTGGATTGAAATTGTTATGTTAATCAATCATAAAAAAAATTATTTTGAAGTTGTAGTAGGTAATTGTGATATGGGCACTAAGTGAGAAAGAGTTTGAACCTATTCTATTATTAATGGAAATGTTCTTCCTCCATCTAAGAGAAATAGCAATCTTACCTCTCAACTCTGATATCTTTTGATAAGAATAGAATTATCTCATAAATCTATTGTAAATTTCCTCTCAAGTCATCAAGAAACCTAGAGAAAGTGATATTAACCATGCCTTGGCCTTGTCTTTAAGGGTTTAGAGGAAACACCTTATTCTGAATTGATCATTGATGAGTACATTGAGGAGAAAAGTATGGATTATAGAATAAAAGTCCCTAATAAAGGACAATAAGTCTTCATTAGGTAGTAAATGAAAAGAAGGAAGCATGAAAAAATAAATGTTTCACAATTCATAATTTCTAGTAGCTTGTCCCAAGTGGATAGAGGTAGTTGCAATCCCAATTAATGGCCTTACAAAATCGTTCATTATGGTTTCTCTAAGTGGTGGATTCTTCCCCATGTTTAGTGGTTCAAATGAAGGGTCAAGGTAAGGTTCAAAAATTGTTTCAATAAAAGGCTAAGAGATGTTAAAGTCCTGCCTTCTAGATAGTTTAAAGGGTCAATAAATATTATTATTTAAAGGTGTAAAAGTGTGCCCTAAGGACCCTTTGCCTTGCATATACAAATAAAAATAGAATTTAAATTCATTTATCAATTTAAAAAATAAAAATAAAAATAAATTTATAAAATTATAAAACAATACATGTTTGCACACACAAAATACAAAACACGTAGTAAAGAATAATAAAATTATGCACATATTAGTCGAATAAATGATATATGAAACAATTTATTACAAAAGTTAAACAAAATTTAGAAGAAATAAAAAAAAATTCTTTTCTTAAAAAAATAAATAAATTTAATTTAATTTTCCTTTCTTTTAACAATTATGTATTGTTTAATTTTAATTTTTAATTTTATCCTTAATTTTAATTCTTGCGTACAAATTTTGTATGATTTATAAAATAATTCGTAAGTGCACGAATGACTTATAAAAAATGATAAATATACTTCCATTAATATCAGTCTAAACAGGAATAATGTGGTTTTCTAAATAATTCACTAAATTCTTAAAAATGAAATTAAATAACTTAAACATCTTGTCTCGATTTTTTTGGGTTGAGTGTCTAAATTAATAACATAAAAATAAATATAAAATTCAATAAACATTTAAGCAATTAAACATTTATGAGATATATTAGTTGGTTAATTATGTTTGTTCAATATTAAGTAGAATATTAAAAATATAAACTAAAATTATTGATTCTTTCTCGTATTTAAAAATACAAGATTAATAACATCTACCATTTATTATTAATTAAAATCATTTGCCACATTCAGAAATGTCTAGGAGTTAATTTTAATTAAATTATGCTTCTTTTCTAAGAGATAGTGAACCATTTAATTATTGTATTCGGTCGGGTCTAATAATTTAAACTCACATCAATGAATCTAAGTTAGATTTATTATTTAATTATCTGAAACTAACTTTTAGATTTTCAAATTATTATGAAGGATATGTCGCCAATATATCTTCAATAATAATTCTTATAAAAATCTTTGAAATATAGGCTACTTTAACTATATAGTTGATATAGATCAAAAGATTTAAGAGTGTAACTCTAAATCAGATTTAGGTAATTCAAATCCTAAATCTAACTCTCTTGTTTAAATCATGATGACAAAATAAAACTTAATTTATTTTATAAAAATGTTTAATCTACTTTAATATTTCACAAGCGTAACAATATTACTAATATCAAATAATATTTATAGTCAGACATGAATTGTTTAATAAATTATCAATAAATTAAACATATAACATGTAAAACAACACTTAGAAATATTCTAAAAAGAATACATTTTAAATATACCTCGATAGAATCCTTAGGATTGCTTTTATTATAAATTTCCTTATGAAAGAATGCATAGGAAACCTAAGCCCAAGCCATAGAGCCTTTTCATTAAAAACCATCCAACCCTCAAGGGGGGTTCACTATCCAATGCATCCAAGTTGGGGATCAATATGTTGAAGGTTGATGGTACATAATATTTTTATTAACCTCTCATCGTCCTTTGGAGTTATGCCACTAGTGGGCACCTTGACATTCCAACCTTTTGTTCAAACCGTTGGCTCCTTGATCCCTCTATGATGTGACTTTTTCCTTCACTCCCTTAGAGCAAATATTTATGAGTGAGGGACACTCAGTCTAATTATTGAGCTGGTGTTTGGTCAATATGTTGCTATAGTAGGAATCTCAAGTTGGACACTGAGCATCTCATCATCATTTGAGGACATGCTCTCGTCCATGGCTGAACTCAAGCACACACTTTTCTCCTTATTTGAATACATGGGATATTGAGGCTTACAAGAAAAAGAAGAGCCAGAGGAGGATGAAGGGAGGACCACTCTACCTGTTGCACTACTTACTATTTCTTTATGCATTTTTGCTACAAAAAACAAAATTGACGGAAAAAGATAAAATACAAAGAGTTAGGAAGTTACCTAAAAAATCGAAGAGGGAAATTAAGAACTTACCTAAAAAGATGCGATTTGGTTAGATACAAGGATGAATCTTTAAGAACCGAGCAAAGATATGTAAAAGCACAACCTGATTTTCTTTCCGCTCGAGTAGAAAAACTATAAGGCATGAGGTGAAGGGACAAAGCTTTTTTGAGAGGGAATTGGCTTAGTTTTTTTATAATTATGAAAATAAATGCCTTACCTCCTTTTAATATAAAGGTCTGAATTTTCTCTCTCTCTAGTTAACTACCAAGTCAAAAGGTCTCTGGAATATTTATTAGGATGTGTAAAACTGTTTTAGATTCAATTTGTGTCGTTTCACCTCCCAAACCTTTTACTCTTCCATCTTGATTGAAAAGCCGAGTTGATATAGAAGGAAGACTTGAGGTTTGAGTATAAGATATGACTTGTTACCCGACCTTCATAGTGCTTGGTCTTTGAGATAGAGTGCTTGACCCTTGGGTTATGCTTACACCTTAAAGCTAGATACTCAAAGCAACCCCACCATCTAAAGCATGAGAAGTTCAAACACCAACTCGGTGCTACAATGTGGTCGCATTTAGAGTAGTTTACGCATTTATTATTGTACCCATCTGACATATTATGATGTGTACCCCTGTATAATCCACACATGTATATGTGGTGTTATATATATATATATATATATATATATATATATATGAACCTAGTAATAAACCATAAACATTCAATCTCATTTTACCACATCTCTATAATTTCTTTCTCTAAATCGAATCATCTTTAACAAAAGCAATTTTAGTAAATAACTTGTAGCTTGATTCTCTCAATGAAAAAAGGACCACATCTATTTAGTTCAAGATTATTAGGATGCAAAACTTAAAAGATCATAATTCTAATAAATTTGGCTCACGCTATAATGGGTATGGTAAAAAATATAAAATAAGAGTTTTATTTATTAAGCTAAATATATGACACTTATACATATGAATTTTTATTTTGAGAAGGCTTTGTTAAATAAGTTGAAAAATAAACACTACATGTGACAAGGGATGGATATTTTATTTATAGATAACTGAAATTGTAATTATTTAAAAACAATTGATTGTTTTTTTTTCATAATTGAATAAACATGAAACGGTGATGATTATGAAAATATTGAAATAGTGATCAACTGAAACCAAATATACACTAATATTGTTTTTTATATGCATATAATTATATAAAAAATACATGTTTATATAAAAACACACAATTTTTAAATAATTAGATAAAATTTTATTTATTCTTAAATATATATATTTTGCTTAAAAACATGTAAAAATAACTAGAAGACGAAATTTAATGTCAATATTTTAAATAATATAGTAGAGTAAATATTATATTAACATTTTAATTTTTTAAAACTAAACATATTTTTAAATAAATATTAAAATAATAATAAAAAGTATGGTTAAATGGTAAAAAAAAATTATTATATGTTTATAATCATAGCTTATTATTTGAATCTATCTATAATTTATGCAAAATAATTATGATTATTAACATGATCGTCTTTATCCGTCCCCACACCTATCCCTTCAAGATCAAAATGTCCTAGCCAAATTACACTTGTGTATGGGATATGTGTTAAGAAAGGGAAGAAATAATTATAATATAGATTTATAAAGAGTATTAATGAGTTGGGCTTGTATATTACTACATGAGACTACTACTCATAAAATGTTCAGATAATTTTAATAGCATCCCATATATATCTTTATATATAGAACTTTCCTTTCATTTTTCTTGATGTAAGATTTACAAGTTTTTTAGTAAATTTTGTAAAGCTTACAAAAATCATGATGATTTCTTTGTAATACTTTATTTATTTCTTATTTCTTATTTTTACTAAAAACATTATAGTGAATGTTTTATTAAAATCTTTACTAATTTAAGAATTTTTTTGTTTCAAATATTTTGTTCAAAATTTTTGATAATGTTATTTTTATTAATTATATGACTCTGATATCAAATTGTACTAGCTTCAAAACTACTAGTTGTTTAAGTGGATCATTCGTTTGTTCAATCCATTATTTTAAGTCATAATTTTCTTTTTGAGATTCTATTTCCATAGTTACAATTTATAAACTTACTTTTAGATCTATACATTTATAACTATGTTCCTTATAAATATTAATTTTATTTTCTTGTTTAGTAAAAAGCATTTATTAATCCTTGTTTGTTACTTCTATAAGTTTATTTATTTTTCATGGAATAGTCTTTAGACATTTTTAATATTTTAATATCATTTTTAAGTTTTAAATCAATTAATAAACAATTAAAATTCTTAGTTATTCCTAAGCATGTAACTATTACATGATGAGTAAATGGGTCCATTGTGTTCTTCCACTTCTAGTCGTCTCCTTTTGTTCCTTGACGCTAGCACCTCAAGTTGTTCTAACCTTAACGTTCTCCTCAACTAATAGTGATCTGTGGCTATCCGTATGATTATTTCAAACTCAAAGTGACTAAAGAAATTTTTAGAATAATATGGATTTTTTGTTCATTATAGTACTATTATAATACTTAACCTAACTAATAACCTTGAGAAGTTCTTAGCTACTCATTACTTGTTACAAGATAGAGACCAGGGGAAAGTGTTTTGATGGTGTATCTATGAGTTTTTGATAGGAGTGTCCCTAAATAAAATAAATGTTCCCTTTTATAGACCAAAGGTTCCTTGTTTACATTTGGAAAAAATATTGTTTCACTTAACTTTCTTATTTAGCATATTTTTAATTCCTTGCATTTTTGGTTCCAGGTGCCAGTTATTTTTGGTGTAATCCCTACATCTTTATTCCTTTTAGAGTGAGTTGCTGATACAATTTTATATGATGTAGATGACTTCATGTCTTCTTTTCTGTCTCTAATACAGTAGATACATATGTGCTCTCTAGCTTGCTTTTTTGGCATAGTGCCAGGATACTTTTTTTACTTTTTTCCCCAACTTTGAAGTTATTACTCTTGAAGTTTGGTTCTTATTTTTTGATTTTGTTTTGCCATCTTCCTCAGTAATAGGCAAATTATTGTACAAAGTGATGATCACCTTGCTAGTAGAATAGCTAACTTTATTTTTTGAAGAATTATTAATTCTTCTTAGTTCATAATAAATTTAACTTAACATCTTTTCTCGTTCAATGCTAAGTCCTTTTGGATTATTTTATGGTAATTCCTTAGGGTGAGTAACTTTTTTTCTAGTGTTCGCTAATCCCAAATTAATGAAATGATGAGGACTAATTGAAACTTTTTTATTTTAGTCCATAATAGAACTAAAGAACCTTAAGTATACATGCTTATCTATGACCTTGATCTTTTTTCTGAAATTCTTAATAGCTTTCCTAAAATTCTCAAGGAAATAGTTTAATTCTAATAAATTATTTCTTGCATATATGTTTTCTATTAAACCTGAATGAAAAGCCTTATATACAAAGGCTAGATCAGCTCCTTCTAAAATATTAATTTTACTACCTGTAGAAAAATCCTTTTTAATAGTATAAAATGTATTATTATCAACATGTTCCTTAATTTTTTTTCTTGATTAGGTTGTATAGACTTAGCTATTATTGTATGGTTTAGCTCCTATATTGATCTTTCTAAGCTTCTTAGATGATATGTTTACTAGTAGTTGTAGCTACCCTCAATAAGACTGGTCTTCTTACCTTTTCTAATGTCTTCAAAATGTTTGAAGATATTGGTTGCTACAAAACCATTGAGTAGTTTTTTACTATATCTTATAAAGATAATAGTTTTGGAACCCTATAATTTACATAACTACCTTTACCTTTAATTCTGTTGATAAATAATATGTGGAGTATTTTACTGATACATTTTATTGTTCTATTGGCTTATGGCCAACTAGTGTAAATTCCTAATTTTGGTTCATTATAGATCATATAGAGTTTAGTCTTTCCTTTTTTTTCTCTATTTCATCAGCCCAATTAAGCTTTTCTTTCTTTCTACATTGGTATAGGGATTAACCTCTTTTAGATTTTTAGGCTCTAAAACCTTTGAGTGAATAACCTCTCCCTTTTTGGTTTTTGAACAATTAAGCTATTCTTGTTTATCTAAATCAGCCATCACATCTCTTTGCTCAAGAGATTTCTTAAGGTATAAAACCTCAAGTTGTTTCTAGAGGATCTTTATTTTATTTTCTTTTATCCTAATTCTTATGTCAAGATGATTATTTAATTCTCTAATTAATGCATTAGTTAAAATGTCCTTATTTCTTAGTAAATATTTAACATCATACTTGTAATGATTGAACCATTGCTACCATCTAATTAATTGGATTTGTTTATAATCACTTACAATATTAATTCTAAAGAAATATCTAAAGTTTTTATTATATGTTCTAACAATAAATCTTAAATTGATAACATAAATATATGGAAAATTTCTTTATAGCCTTTTTAATAGTTAAATATTATTTTTATTTACTATGATAATTTGATTCTGAACCATGTAAAGATCTTGGTGTGTATCCATAATGATATTTATTCTGATATCTATTTTTGCTTTTAAAACTACTTCCTAATTTTTATTCAAAACATCTATTTCTATTATCATTTCATCATCTATACTTGGATGGTATAAAGTTAGTAAGTTTTTTACTTGTGCTTTTACCCTATCCAGATACAATGTATCTTGCTCTGTCCATTTCCAAATATAATCTTTTTTGAGTTTAGTTTGTAATAGTTTTCGAAATTTTGCTAATTTTTTAATGTATAATTTTGCATAAATCAAAGATTCTAAAAATCTTTGTAACTAATTTTTATCTTTGATTTTACTAGGAAATCCTTGTATGTTATTTAGTATATGAGATTGGAGATGATGTTTTCCATCTTCTATTTTCAATCCCAAGTACTTATTTTTTTGTTGGGCTATTACAACCTTCTTTTATGATAGAACAAGTCATTCCTTAATGCATTCTTGTAAGTTACTCTATCCAAGTAATGTTTATTTAAGTCATTACTAAATACTAAAATGTCATCAATGTATACACAACAAATATCATGTTTCTTGAAGATATTATCCATATGTCTTTGAAAATTAACTGGTGCTTGTTTTAATCTAAATGATACATTTGTTCATTGGAATTATCCTTGTGAGCAAACTACATGATGATAATTTATGTGATTATTTATCTTATTTGTCAAAATCCACTTTTGTAATCAAAACTTCAAAAATATTTCTTTTTTTTATTATTGATAATAATTTTTCTTTCTTTAGAATAAAATGTTCATTATCGATGGTTTTTTTATTCAAAGCCCTTAAGCTATTACCATTATCTTTGTTGTTCTTCTTTTTTCAACTTATTTTTTAACTAAGAATGTTGGGCTTAAGAGAGGTGAATTAATGAATATTTTGACTTTTAATTCCAAAATTTCTTGAATTTGTTTTTCAAATTCATTATTATCCTTTGAAGTATAAATCATTGGTTTTACTCTTATGACTTTTCTAAAATCTTGAGTTTTATGCTTGTTATTACTTAGCGATAAGTTCTTGAAAAGTATTAATATTTTGTGATTTTATTGAACTTAAATGTCATAAGTAGGTTTGATTATAGCATGTTTATATCATTATTTATGAAAATCCATATGTTTGGAATCACGGGTATATTTTATTGTATTTTAGTATTTTTAGCTACAAAATATATAAATTTGTCAACACATGAAGAATAACACTTAAGTACTTAAAATGCATCCTAGGAGCTTAAAATAATAAGACATGTAAGCCTTATATGAATAGCCAACCAATTTATAAGGTATACAAGGCACAATTAAAGAAAAGTGAAGCTTGTAGCAATAAAGATTATAATATTCCATTGCACACATTGATCGAAAGAAATTCACTGGGTATGTAGAACAACCTGTGTTGTGGCATGGAATAAGTAGGCCACGACATGACCTTCTCTGTTTGCAATTTGGCATAGCTTGAAATATCCCATGTCGCGGTGGTGGAAAACTTGGGTCGTAGCCCGCCTTCATTTATTCAACTCGAAGCCCTTCTATGCCGACCTTCTTTATAAATAAATCATTTAGGTCAAACTAAATATACATAGAAAATGTTTTTTTCTCTAACAACTATTTAATTTTTAGTGTAGCTTTAGGTTCATTGTTCCACCATATACAGATACAGAAAGATATCCTCCTAATTATGAAAAAGATATAAGGATTTGAAAATAGTGACAACTTTTTTAGATATCTAAAATCATCTTTAACAAAAGGGATATTTTTACTTGTTGTATTATTTATTTTTTTCGGTAATTTGGGGTATTTTATAGTCGAAATAAATTTTGTTAATTGAGCTATGACTATATATATATTTGGATTTTAGTTCCTGCTTTCGATAATTGGAAGAACAATTTTGTGATTTAAATAAATAAAAGTTTTAGATTTATTTCATATCCATAATCTTCAGATTTTTAATTATATATTCATGATGGGGCAAGTTTTGATTTATGATTAAACAAATTATTTTAGAATTAATCATTAGACACATCATCTGTACTTAGTCGTGCATAATGAATAAAAGTCTAATTTAATTTCACTTATTTGTATAAAATTATATGGTTGAAAAAGATTTTTAATTATAAATTAATGATCGATAAAATCTTGATTTATAATTAAAGAATATATATATCTTAGGTTATCAATTTTTAATTTCAAGCCCGATCAAAAGAAGTTTTTAATTAATTGAAGATTTTTTATTTATATATATTTCTTTAATTTATCAATTAATAATTTTAACCCCGACAAAGGAAGAATTGGTTAATTGAATATCATTAGGAACTCACCGTAATTATTGGGGGTTTTATTTAAAAAATAAATTATTAAATTTAACTTATATTTAAATTATTTATTTCATTCTATCCATAAAGGGCTCGCTAAAATCCCCACATATATCCATCGTACTAGGTTCAGTATAGTTTAATTTTTTACTTTAATTTATTGCTTTTATTTATCTATTTTAATTTACCTACTTTTTTTAGAAATAATTTAATTTATAATTTATAATTTTACTTCACCAAACAACAAATTGTTAGAATGTTTAAGATTTGTTTTTTAACTAAATTAGAAAAATAATCGTTTTAAAACAAGTGCAATTCCTTGAGAGATGATCCTAGGAGTATAATTATTGCTTATATAAATAATTTGTACCTTTGTGAGCTTTTTATAAATACAAAATTTGACTATTTAAACTTGTTTATTTGTTTTCTTTTTAGTTATTTTTGGTGATATTTTTTTGTTTTATAATTTTATTTTTTTATGTGATTTTGTTAATATCTATGATATGTTTCGTTATTTTTATTTATTTTATTTTTTTTGTCTTTCTTATTTGTTTTATTTTGTTTATTCACTGCTTAGTTTAGTAATAAATTGTTTCTATATTTTTATGTTTGATTCTTTTCTCTTATTTATTTGTTTTTAGTTATTCATTTTCTACTGATTTATTTCTTAGTTATTTGCTTTTATATGCTTATTTTATATATTTAGTTCTTTTTGTTATTGGTTTATTTTTCTTTCTTAACTTTAATTTATTTGTTTTTAGTTGTTAATCTTATTTTTATTAAATATTTTGAGCAATCACTAATGCCATTTAAAATAGGAGATGTTTTGCTAAGGGAATACTAATGAAATAATATGCAATATCAATCATTGGCACTGTTACCTCCTCTATGCAGTTGGAGGAAGTAGTTAGAAACTATGTTTCCATCATTCTATAGAAATCCTAGTGAAGATCCAATGACCTTTATTAGAGATTTTTATTCAATTGTACATATGTTTCCTTTGCATGGCTTTACTAAGGATCAATTAAAAATTAGGTATTTCTCATACATCCTTAGAAAGAAGGCTAAGGTTTTCCAAAGGACTCTCCTACCAACTTCTATGATAACTTAGGAGGGAGTCTATAATAAATTTATGAGAAGATATTATTCCCAACAAAAAACTTCCATTTGATAGCAAAAATTACTATTTTCTCTCAAATGGAAAGAGAATCATTCCATGAAACTTGGGATAGGTTCAAATTACTTGCCACTCAATGTCCACATCACAATTTCCCATTACAACTGCAAAATCAATTTTATGATGGATTTACACAACAATTTCAATTCATAGTTAACAATATTGCAGGTGGAGCAATGAGAGAAATAACTACCTTAGAGACTTATAATCTCTATGAGATGTCAGGTACTAATTCCCAACAAAAGAGTTTTAGAGTGAGAACAATTGAAGTCTATGACATAAGATCTAAGAATGAGATGGTCATGAAACTTATATAATTGAAAAGGCAAGTTTAACTCCTAATTACCAACACACCCAAGAGGTATTTGGAGTTTGTGGTATGTAGAGGAATGGTGCTAATGTTTTCTCTTTTGCAGGTGATCCCTATATAGGTACCAATCAAGAAGTTTATTTTATGCAAGGGTAGAAATCTAGACCCACAAATGATCCTTACACCAAAACTATAATTATAGGTGGAGAATTCACTCTAATTTTTCATGGAAGCAAACACTAACCCATCATATGCCCAAAACCAAATGCAAGGCCTAATCCTAATCCAAAACATGCCATCCCATTCACTTAAAGAACCAACCTTGGTGGACAACTTGAATGCTTTTATTCAAATAAGTTAAGATAACAAAATAAAAAATAATCAAATGTTAACTCTTTAGAGGTATTTGTGAAGAGGATGAAAGAAAAAGTGGGGCAAATAGCTAAGCAAATACAAAGACAAGAAAAAGGGAAGCTTCCCAATCAATCTCAACAAGCTCAGACAATGATAACTATAAGGAGTGGTAAGGTTATGAGTAAATATTTTCGTGGAATTTCTAATGATTCATTTAATAATGAAGGAAGCACAAGTGAAGTGTAAGTAACACCCAAGGACTGTATGGACATAAATGAAACAACTGCAAAGCCTTCTGAGAGAATTCAAGGAGAATAATCTGACCCACCTATATTGCACAAGGCACCAGAACCATATCAATTGCCCATACTATTCCTACGCCATCTAAAAGACGTTGAATAGGATAAGCAATTTTATTATTTATCTAATATGCTTTCTAAAATTAACATTAATTTACCTTTCTTAGATGTCATTAGGAATGTGCCTTCCTATGAATTTTTTTTTAAAGAACTAAACATTAAGAAGAGAAAGTATGATGTTAATGAAAGAGTAATTATTTCAGAAGTTGTTAGTGCAATACTTCAACAAATCCTTCAACCAATATTGAAAGATCCTTGTAGTTTTATTACTAATATTACTATGAGAGATAAAAAGGTGGTTAAGTTATAAAAGATTTAGGGGTAAGTATTGATCTTATGCCTTACTCACTATACTTCCAACTAGGTTTGGGAGAGTTGAAGTCTACAACTATGTCCCTTCAATTAGCTAATAAGTCTGTCAAAATATCCTAAGGGTACGATTGAGGATTTCCTTATACACATAGATAAACTAATAATACCAGTTGATTTTATGATAATAGATATACATGAAAACCCATCAATGGACAATGACCACACTATTATTTTTGGTAGGTAATTCATAGCCATAACCAAGACTATTATAGATGTCCATAATGGGAATTAACTATGATAGTCTTAGGAGAGACTATTAATTTCAAAGTTTTTAATTCCTCTCATATTCCTTCTATTTTTATTGATGATGAGTGTTCATATATTGATTATGTGGATACACTTTCTCATTACACCTTTTTACATGATAAGATGAAGGATTAACTTTAGTATGTGTTAATTGTTGATGGGATAAAGGAAGACTTAGATAAGGAGACTAAGGGTACCCTAAATGTTTAGATAGCGTTAAACTAATATAGGAGTCTAGTACACCCTTAGATCTACATAAGATCCCATCTAGGGAAGGACATACTCTAGCTAAGATGGAGCTAAAAGAGTTAACTAAGCACCTAAAATAGTGTTTTTGGGAGAAGGGGATACCTATCTAGTTATTATTTCATCCCCTTTGACCAAAACCCAAGAAAAATAACTTGTTAAGGTGACTAAGAAATTTAAGAAAGATTTAGGATGGAGTATTAGGGACACTAGAGGTATTAAGCTAGCTATGTATATGCATAAGATTAACTTAGAGGACAATATCAACTGAGAGAGAAGCCCAGAGAAGACTTAACCTTGCTATGCAAAAAGTCCTAAGTAAATTCCTAATGGATTACCTTTTATCCAAGGAATTGAACATCAAATTGATTTTATACATGGTCCTACCATTCCAAGCCGACTAGCCTATAGTAGTAATTTTGAGGAGACAAATGAACTACAAACATAGGTTAGTGAGTTGATGGGAAATGGGTACATGAGAGAAAGAATGAGTCCACATATTGTTATAGTAATTTTAGTCCCTAAGAAGAATGAGACATGGAGGATGATGAGACATGGAGGATGTGTGTAGACTATTAAACAATCAACAATATCATGGTAAATTATCGTCATCTTATTCCTTAGTTGATATGTTAGATGAGTTGCATGGTTCTTGTGTCTTTTCTAAATTTGATCTGAAAAGTAGATATCACCAAATTAGAATGAAAGAAAGCGATGAATGAAAAACTACATTTAAGACAAAATATGATTTATGTGAGTGGTTAGTCATGCTACAGTGAAAATTGAAATTTTGAAACTCTTAAAGGTAGAAGTTATTTATCCCATTACTGATAGTAAGTGGGTTAATCAGGTATATGTGATATTCAAGAAATCAGGCATTACTATGGTAAGAAATTACAAGAATAAGCTACTAGAATCATCATAGGATAGAGGATATGTATCGACTTTCAAAAAATGAACATGTACACTAAGAAAGATCACTTTCCCCTTCTTTTCATTGATCAAATGTTATAAATATTAGTTGGGCATAACTTTTATTGTTTTCTTGGTTTTTTAGGATATTATTAGGGACCAATTGCACTATAAAATCAAGAAAAGATCATATTCACTTGTCTTTTGGTTCTATATCTTATAATTTGTTTCTTAACATTATAGAGAGAAAAGTAATATTATTCTCCTTTTATTATTATTAATTCATGGACTAAATCATTTATTTCTTTAATTTTTTGTTTTAGTTAATCCTTGATATATTACTTTTTCTTCCAAGTATAAGAAGTTTTTATTTAACATCTAAGTTTTTTTTCTTAAAGTACTTTAAAGTTTATTAATATTTATGATTTTATTATTATTTCAATTTTTGTAAAACTTTATCTATTTCTATGAATTCATTTTGTCTATATATTGAATTATTATGACTAATTGTTAATGAATATCTTACTATATAATGTATTAAAAATTAACGATTTTCTTTCTTCATTAAATTTCATCATTCAAACTTATAAGCTAAACTTAATACTTGATTTAAATTTTTATCTTTAATATTATTGGTAAACATAGATATGATATGAATTTTAATTTTTGGTCTCTTAAATTTCCATAGATCATTCCTAATAAAATATCCTTTTGATTTATTATTATATTATTTAGCAATATTAGTTTTATTAGTGTATGAATTCATTTTCTAGAATGTGTTTTAATTGATATTTAGATTCTTCTAAATAGATATATCCAATTTTTCTTTTATCATTCTAATGATTTTTTAATACTTCTTTGTCGATTAATGATATTTTATATATATTCATTTTACATATGTAATAGTAATATTCATTGTTTTATTATTTATCCCATAATAAACTATATAGTTTATTAAAAGTATTTTCTTTATTCTTGAGAATGATAAATCTCTCATTTTTTAAGATTTAATTTAATTTTTTTTATTTCTTTAAAGTTTTTTTGTAATTATTATTTTTGTGAAAAACATAATGAGATTTCATATGTTTCTATTTAGATTATTTTGTTGATTCTCTATTTTTTTCTCTTTCTATTATTTATTTCATTTTAAGCATAACGTAAAAAATATAATTATTTTTGTTATTTGTGTATAAAATATAAATATAAATAATTTCTTGGTAAGAGTTACAAATTGTTGCCATATCTTGTAATGTTATAAAAAAAATATGGGATATGAATTTAATAATAGATGATGGATGTAATTAGTATCACCCAAAATGTTTTTATGAAGTTTGGATTGGCAAGAACCTCTTCTTTTTTCCCTGCTAGCATTACCTCTTTTAGCCTCTCATATAAGTCCTATCATTTTTATTTTAAAACCAAGAGTAAGATGTCAGGATGAGCTAACATGCTAGGCTCATAAAATTTTGGGTACAATTTTGTTTTTTTTAATTACAAGAATATGAAGAAATTTATAAAACAAATATCAAGTAAAATAAGCACATTTATAATATTTTATGGGCTTAACTAAATGGCCCAACATTACGAAATGGGGCAATACAGATCGGATACCCATTGTTTTTTATTTTTATTTTATGAAACCCTATGATTATTTACACAATAGGCAATAGTATTTCCAACCTGTACAAACCCTAATTTATAACCCTTATTTAACCGGAAACGCAATGCCAAGTCTTTATTCGCAAACTTGCCTCCATTCTCATTTCGATTTCTGTCCCCTTCATTATTCCTATTTATTCTTCATCGATTTCTCATTAGGCGAATACTTTTCTGGGATCTGTATTGTAGATCGATTCCTAATGGTTTGCTATCATTTAATTTTTATCAAAAATTTTTTCTCCTTTTTAATCTTTTGATAGTCGATGTATTTTCTGTTGCATCTGTTTTACCCTCTTCTCACATGGCGATTTTTAGTGCTGGAGGAGATATAACTGATGCAGAGATTCAATATTGAAAGGTTGGCTTACCAGCTCTTTGCATATTTCATATTTGCCTTGGAGTCAAATGGACCTACCTACAACTAAGTTAATTACGTACTTCTTTTGTTTTTATTAATTAAATTTTATTATTTTAATGTTCAATTGAAAAAATGGCAAGTGATGAGTAAATTTAAAACCGCTTATTGATATACTGATTTCTTGTGTTGATAATTGTTTTTAATCTGATGCCATTTTTCTACTCTCTAATCTTCATTTGCATGTGTTTATCAGTTTGTGCATTTTTTGTTTAAACTATCTATTATTAAGCAAGTGATGATAAGAAAAACTTATACTACACACTGAATGTATAGTGTAGACAAATTACTCCGCTTATTATCTGATGCCTACCTTTTTATTATTTCCTTAATTTACTATTATCTATTAACTATGGAATACATTTTTAAGATTTTGTGATGAGAATTATATATATTTTAGTTTCTGATTCATTATGAGTGTTTGGTGAATTGAATATAATCAATGATGAGAAAAAGCAGACGGGCGGTCTGAATCTGATGCCTTGTTGATTGTCTGCACAGTTCCACTTGTGGAATTACTCTGAGTACTCTGCTTATCTACGTCATAAATTTGATGTATTTGTTGGTATGATATTTGCTACTTTAATTATCAATATTTTCTAACGTAATTGGCATTTAGTTTGATATTGAAAATTATTTATTTTCTTGCTATGATGAGTATGCATTAATATGTCTGGACATATGAGTTTCTGTGATATTACACGCATCTTCTGAGCAACTGTATACTCTTATATCTACATTCTTTAGGTGCACATACACAATCTGGTTTTGTTAGATTCCAGCAATCTATTTTTTTAATTGCGTTTTGATTTGATTGTCATTGAACTCTGCAATATTGAAACTTATGACATTGATTTTTAAAGCTTTTTCGTCTTTTGTAGTTTCATAAATGCTTTTGCCAGAGGCAAGTGATGAATAACATGTGCTATGTACACTGAAGAATAGTGTTGATAACAAACTCCGCTTATTATCTGATGCCCACTATATCATTAAGTTTGTTTTTCATTTGGTTTAAACCGTTTTTTAATGTTCTGTTATTAAGTTTACATAGCCTAGGGCAAAATACTACTTGGGCATTTGTTATTGCTCTTCAAGTGAACAATTGTCAATAATTAATTTGTAACGTACTCGCAATATGGCCACAACCGATTGGCACTATATTTTTAAGAACAATTATCAAGATTACATTTTAAGCATTTAATTCATTAGTCAATGTTATTAGTTGACTAGTTGTTACCTCTTCAAGAAGCTAGTTGTTACATTTTCTTTAACATTGGCATTGGGCTAACAATTGTCAACTATATATGGGTTGTTAAAATTATCTGCCAAGGTTTTTTTGGGAATATTATTGTTTGTAACTTATTAAACATCCTAAATCCCGTATATTTGTGAACATGTAATTTTGATAAAATGATTTTTAACACATCTTGATTGTAGTAGTCAATAAATTGAACCAACTTGATTGCAATGATTCCTAATATAAATAATAAATTTTCTTATGCCTTCAAAAATTACCTTTAACTAAAAAACAAAAAATAATTTGGTTTTAACCAAAGAAAAACGAAATAACTTTTAAGCAAACTAAAAAATGCAAGGCAACATATGCAGAAGGGAATTCACCGCTTCCAAAAGCACTACAATACCAAAGTTGAGAAAGAAAACTCTCTGTAAAGGATGTCCATTGCAAAGGACAACCAAGATCGAGTGATGGTCGATCAATTATGTGTTCGTGGTCCCATTTGGTCCAATAATTAGTAAAAAACATTTAACTAAGTTAGATAGTTCAATGTAGTAACTGCAAAGTTTGGTAAATTATGTATATCAACTTTACGTATATACAGAGGAAAGTTACTGATTTTATGTACACTAATTAATTTTTTTTAATTATCATATCTTTAGACATTTTCTGCTCTTTAATGAAATCTAATTTTGTGTAACGGCTAAGATATTTTTTTTTAACTCTTGATTTAATGTACGTTAAATATGTTTTATTTAATTTTTAGGGACGATCATCATCGTTTCCAACCAAAAGAAATCATCCATAAGATAATTTGGCTAACGATTCTTGTTCCATTCAAAAATTTGTACTATACACGAAAGCAAATACAATTTTGTACTTTGCAAATATACCAACATTAAAATAAATTATAACTATGCAACCAAATTTTATTTATATACAATTTTATTATTTTATTATTTTAATATAAAAATAAATATAACTATTAAGTATCTATAATAATCTTTATTTTTTTAATTTTTCTTTGTTATAATTATAAATAATAATGTTTTAGAGATACATCAAATTACTATATATATATATATATATATATATATATATATATTTTTTTTCATGTAATTAAAAATGGGTTGCTTCTCTTATTTTTTTTACGATATATTTATTAATTTTTGAAAGCATCCTGAACAAATTTTAATTGGTATAAAAAAATGTCTCATTGACAATTTTTGACTATTTGTAAAAGGATAGAGTGCCCAAATTGTCACTTTATTTAATTCAAATGTATTGTTTATTCCATTTATTTAGAAAAATAAATATTTTTAAATTCCTTAAAAAAAAGCGTCATTTAAATCTCTTTGTTTGTAAAAAAAAAGGTGTTATTTAAGAATAAAGTTAACTTTTTATGTCATTTTTTTATCAAATAGAATAGAATATAATGTGCGTTACAGATATATTTATATATTTCAATAGATATATATGTAAAACCCTTGTGAGAATCTATTTGTTTAGGTAAAAAAAAAAAAAAAATTAAAAAATCTTTTCAAATTAAACAATTTTCATTATTAAATATCAAAAGAATTTAATCGAAATATTGGTTAAAAATTTGAGGAAATTTTAATTAAAAATTACTTCATCTATTAAAAAATATAAACATATATGTATTACATGTTATTCCAATATATTTAGCAAAAAATTGAATAAAAATTAATTTTTTTCTTATTTAATATTTTTTTTACAAATAAATAGACTTAAAATCATATTTTTAAACAAAAAAATTAAATAACTCTTAATACCTCGTAACCCTTATTCCTTTTAAAATTAAAAATAAATGAGATGTGAAAACAACAAAAAATGTAACAATAACCTCATCCATTAACATGGATGAAAAAATCATGATATATAAAAATTGATTTTGTCCAAAATTTCAATAACATTAATAAACATCAATAAAAATATCATAATATTAATTTCAATATTTTTGTTTTGTTATTTTGTGAAATGTGGTGAAAAACTTAAATAATATCAATTAAAATGCATTAAAAATAATTTATTACATGACATTAAATTGATCTAATGTTTGAATATATTTGAAAGATAAAAAATGTTACAAAGTCACTAAAAAAGCAAGAATTTTAACAAATTATAATTATAACCATGATTAATTACTTGCGTAGACACGAGATTTATATAAAAGAGATTTAGTACATCTTGGTGCTAATCGTTTTGCAAGTATTAATGCATATGATCTATGTAGTACACACGGGGTTTATATAAAAGAGATTTAGTACATCTTGGTGGTAATCATTTTGCAAGTATTAATGCATATGATCTATCTAGTACTTATTGAGTGTAAAACTACACTTTATGAACATTAAGAGCATCAACGTTCATTTTGTAATAAATATTTATAGTATTATATGTTAGAAGAATTAAAATTTCAATTCGAACTTAAAGTTTTAAATAGTAGAATTAAATATATTTTCTTGTTTGAATCTTTTATGAAATAAATAAATAGAGTTTGAAATGAAACATGTACAAAATCAACACAAGCAATTTATGTGTAAAAACTTTTCTGGTGTATGAAGTAAACAACCATGGTACTCTTCAAAATTTTTACTATTAAGAAACAATTGTACAATAGTTATCTCTGTGTAAAATTAGAGGCAAAAAATCAACAAATTCATCAAGAATACAATTCTTGGAAACTAACAATTATTTCAAGAAAAATGGAGAAATCTAACCCAATTTGTAGTCACTGTTCACTGCTCATAATTTCCCAAACCGGTGAGCTAAATCCAAATCTAATTGTATAGATTAAAGAGTCTTGAGTCATTAACCTGCCTACAAAATTTCAGCGTAATTAGACCACAAACGGTTTTTCATCGGAGCACTTGATGAAGGCTTATGTAAAAGGAAAAACTGAAAAATTGAAAGCAGTTTTTTGCTGCAATTGTTGCTTTTGTTGCACGTTTTTTTTTGCAGAATTTCCACACACAACAATTATTAATTAAGTAATGAAATGACATAATTGCCCTTTCTTACTCCATGGGTTTTTAAGCCACATGGGCTTCCCTTGGGCTCCTTCAAACCAAGTGGAAAACTCAACAAATCTTCCCTTTTTCTGATTTGATGAAGGGATCTGCCATCTCGGCTACATTGCTTTTGTTAGCATGTCAAATCCACATTGCTTTTGTTAGCATGTCAAATCCATTCTCATCCGTATGGATTTTCTCAAGTTCAATTAACTTATTGTTAAGAGTATCTTTTATCCAATGATATCTCACATCAATATGCTTTGATCTTGAGTGAAATGTTGAGTTCTTCGCTAGTTGAATGGAACTCTGATAATTGCAGAATAACACATATTTCTTCTTCTTGAAACCAAGATCTCTTAAGAACTGTTTCATCCACAACAATTCCTTACAGGCTTTCGTTGTTGCAATAAACTCTGTCTTTGTTGTAGAAAGTGCAACACATTTTTGCAATTTTGATTGCTAAGAAACTGTTCCACCAGAGAAAGTAATTAGATAACCTGAAGTAGACTTACGAGAATCTTCATCTCCTACTAAATCTGAATCAGTGTATCCAACTAACACTGGTTTTCCACTTTCAAAGCTAAGTGTTAACTTGGAAGTACCTCGAAGATATATCATAATCCACTTTACTGCATCCCAATGCTCTCTTCCTGGATTCGAAAGAAAATGACTAACAATTCCAACTGTATGAGCTATGTCCAGCCTTGTACACACCATTGCATACATTAAGCTTCCTACTGATGAGGCATATGGAACCTTTTCCATATCTTCCTTCTCTTTATCTGTTGAAGGGCCTTGACTCGATCTCAACTTAAAGTGATTGGATAAAGGAGAAGAAACCACTTTAGCTTTATCCATATGAAACCTTTCAAGTACTTTGTTGATGTACCGTTCATGTGACATGTACAACTTCTTTCTTTTCTTGTCTCGACAAATTCGAATACCAAGAATTTTTTTGCTGGCCCCAAGTCCTTCATGGCAAAGGACTTACTCAATTGCTTCTTCAAATTATCAATTCTTGAAGAATTTCTGCCAACAATCAACATGTCATCAACATAGAGCAATAAAATGATAAAGTCATCATTAGAGAATTTCTACACAAAAACACAATGATCAGAAGTAGTCTTCTTGTAACCATGCTCCCCCATAATTGACTCAAATCTCTTATACCATTGTCTAGGTGCTTGCTTCAACTGGTATAGGCTTTTCTTTAACCGGCATACATAATCCTCTTTTCCTTTAACCTCAAAACCCTCTGGCCGCTCCATATAAATCTCTTCCTCCAACTCACCATTAAGAAATGAATTTTTCACATCCATTTGCTCAATTTCTAAATCCAAGCTTGCTACTAGACTTAGAACAACATGTATGGAAGACATCTTCACAACAGGAGAGAAAATATCATCAAAATCAATACCTTTTCTCTGACTGAATCCCTTGACGACCAGTCTAGCTTTGTATCGTGATTGTGAATTTTGTTCTTCTTGCTTCACCCTGTAGACCCGCTTGTTCTTCAAAGCTCTCTTACCCTTAGGCAACTTTACCAGCTCAAACGTGTGATTCTCATGTAGTGACTGGATCTCATCTTTCATAGCACCAACCCAGTGTGCTCTGTTTCCATCTTCCATCACTTCTGCATAACATTGAGGTTCTCCCTCATCTGTCAATAACACATACTCATCTGTATCATATCGTGTGGAAGGACGTCGATCTCTGGTAGACCTCCTAGGTGGAATTTCTGGTTCTGGTAACTAATCAGTAGTCTGGTGATCTGTTTCAGATTGCATATCTACATCATCTAAACCTTGTTAGTCATCTTGAATATTTTGTTCCATCTGTACTGATAAAGGAATCGAATCTAGGTCAATCAAATCATCATTATACTGATGGACTCCTTTTTCTATCTTCTCAACATCTTGTATAGTTTGATCTTCTATAAACACAACATCACGACTCCTTACCAATTTCTTCTCAACTAGATCATAAAATATGTAGCCAAATTCATCCAGACCATAACCAACAAAGATACATTGTCGTGTCTTCACATCGAGCTTAGATCTCTCATCTTTTGGTATATGCACAAATGCCTTGCAACCAAAAACGCAAAGATGATCATAAGAAACATCTTTTCCAGTCCAAACTCTATTTGGTACATCAAACTGAAGAGAAACACATTGTGTGAGATTAAGAACATGTACAACTATATTCAAAGCCTCACCCCAGAAAGATCTTGGCAACTGAGCCTGTGAAAGAAGATATCTTACTCTTTCAACCAATGTCTTGTTCATTCTCTTAGCCAACCCATTTAACTGAGGAGTCTTAGGAGGTGTCTTTTGATGTCAAATGGCCTGATGCTTACAGTACTCATCAAAAGGACCTGAATACTCTCCCCCATTATCTGTTCTGATGTACCACAATTTCTTCCCAATTTGTCTCTCCACTAAGGCTTGAAACTGTTTAAACACATCTAATACTTGATCTTTACTCTACAAAGTGTACACCCATAACTTTCTTGAACAATCATCTATAAATATCACAAAATAACTAGCACCATCCAAAGTTTTTGTCTTCATAGGACCACATACATCTGAATGTACCAAATCAAGTATGTATTGTTTTCTTGAAGGAGGGGAACTCTTGAAAGAAACTCTATTTTGCTTCCCTGCCAAACAATGAGTACATCTTCTTAAACAAACATCATTCATTCTAGAAAGAAGATTCTTTTTAGTAAATACTGCCAAGCCTTTCTCACTCATGTGAGCAAGTCTCTTATGCCATAATTCTGATGTGAGCTCATCTATCACAACATTAATAACGCCTTTAAAGAGTCTCGCCTGCAGTATATACAAACTAGAATTCTTGTTCCCACGAGCAACAACCATAGCACCTTTAGTAAGTTTCCATTGACCATTACTAAAGGTATTGCAATATCCTTCATCATCAAGTTTACCTGCACAGATCAAGTTCAAACAAATTTCAGGAATATGCTTTACCCCTCTAAGAAGTATCCTCGTGCCATTATTCATCTCCAAACACACATCTCCAATACCAATGACTTTAACCAAGCCATCATTACCCAACTTCACTGTCCCAAAGTCACCTGTTGTATAGGATTTAAAGAAGTCTTCTCGAGACGTCGCATGAATGGAGGCTCCACTATCAATAACCCAACTGACCTCGTGACATGCAACATTGACAACATCTTCATTATAAACAACGAGAAAGTCTTCTGAACTAGCAGTGGCAACTCGATCATTTTCTTTACCAACATCACCCTCTTGTTCTTTGTCTTTCTTCTTGTTATCCCGCTTCAACTGTCTACAATATTTCTTGATATGCCCTTTCATGCCACAGTGATGGACACTCAATATTAGAAAACCTATTGGACTTACTTCTTTCTTTTTCTTTGCTCTTGAAATCTCTGCTTTTACTCCTCCCGCTTCTTTCTGTAACCAAAATCTCTGACTGTTGAGAAGACCCATGTGATTTTCTTCTCATTTCTTCATTCAAAACACTACTCTTAGTTAGATCTATATTTATTACACCATTTGGAGTTGCGTTACTTAATGACATTCTAAATGTTTCCCAAGAGTTCGACAACGTATCCAATAAACACAACCCCTGAATCTCATCATCAAACTTGATACCCATTCCAGCTAATTGATTGATTATTCCTTGGAACGTATTCAAGTGATCTATCAACGGAGTTCCATCTTGGTACCTTAAAGCCATCAACTGCTTTATAAGAAACATTTTATTATTTCCTATTTTTTGAGTATTTATTCCATAGTGACCGTGCATGTATTTCTCCACTAATGTGATTCAAAACATTATCATCTACCCACTGCCTTATATACCCACAGACTTGTCGATGTAACAAAGTCCATTCTTCTTCAGATAACTTTTTTGACTTTTCAGAGGCAAACACCGGTAAATGAAATTATTTGACATAAAAGAGATCTTCCATTTTTCCTTTCCAAGTGTGATAATTAGAACCATTCAAAGTAATCATTCTACTCAAATTTGCTTCCATTATTCAACACAAGAAATTCAACAATAATAACCACAACTCTGATACCACTTTGTTAGGAGAATCACAATTTCAATTCGAACTTAATCAAGCTCTAAACAATGGAATTAAACCTATTCTCCTTCTTTGTGTGAATATTTTAGGAAACAAATAAATAGAGCTTGAAATGAAACATACACAAAATCAACACAAGCAATTTAAGTGTAAAAACCTTCCCGGTGTAGGAAGGAAACAACCACGGCACTCCTCTCCAAAACTTCCACTATCAAGAAACAATTGTACAACAGTTCTCTCTAGGTAAAACTAGAGGCAAACAATCAACAAATTCATCAAGAATACACTTCTTGGAAACTAACAATTATTTCAAGAAAAATGGAGAAATCTAACCCAATTCGTAGTCACTGTTCACTGCTCATAATTTCCCAAACCGGTGAGCCAAATCCAAATCCAACCGTACAGATTAAAGAGTCTTGAGTCATGAACCTGCCTACAAAATTTTAGCTTAATCAGACCACAAAAGGCCTTACATCGGAGCACTTGATGAAGGCTTGCTGGAGAAGAAAAAACTGAAAAATTGAGAGCAATTTTTTGCTGCAACTGCTGCTTTTGCTGTACACGTTTTTCTCTGCAGAATTTTTATACACAACAAACCCTAAATGAATTTATTAATTAAAATAATAAAATAACATAATTACTCCTTCTTATTTCATGAATTTTTAAGTCAAGTGAGCTTCACTTGGGTTCCACCAGTTCAAGAAAACCCAACATTATAAAAATTAAATTAATCCAAATTTTTCTTTATACGAATTATACGAAGAAACTATTTGGAGAGATTTGCAAACTTATACATGTGATATCTATAATTATAAACAAAATTAATATTACTTAATTTTATGGTATAATTATTATGTATTTATTAATATAGATATTTCCATAGTTATAAGATTTTAGCCATTGAACTAAAAAACGATTAATCAAATATTTATGTATTTTGTAATAAATGCGATTTAATGCATTTTGAATTGTTATATAACTTATAGTTATATATTTTAAATAAAAATTCTATCTATGTTAATGTTATTCTTATATTTACAGTATATGTCTTATATGTCATAATAATGTTATTTAAAAGAAAAATTAGCTAAATTAATATATCATTATTTATTTTATTATTTATTCAAATTTTATAAAATATTAAAAATATTATAATAATTTATACAATTTTTCTTTAAATATCTATCAAAATTGACAATATTCTTGATATTTCTTTCTATTAGTAACTATGCTCATTAAATATCTTTTCATTTCTTACTCTTTTGAATAGATAATCATGAAAAATTTAAACAAATTTTTTTTATAACTAAAACATAAAAAAAGATATGATTAATATCAAAATAAGAAAACAATATTATCTAACACCATTGGATTGCCTCCGTCATGAGCATGGGAATCATCGGTGAATAAATTATGAAACACTATTTATATATAAATATTTATAAAAAAAAACACTTTCCGTGGAAGATGTTCATAGTAAATAGACTAGTATTATTAATTATTACAAATGGTCAACGATCAGCACTCGTCAAACCGAGTCGGTGGGTGGTTTTGTTCCAGAGTGAATAATGGACCCTAAAAAGGCAGCATTTAAAGATTCAAAGGAGCCATTCCTATTTCTGTTTACCTAAAGGAAAGAGAATATATATATATATATATATATAGAGAGAGAGAGAGAGAGAGTTGATGAGTACCTATACTGGCCAGAGTCATTTTAGTCTGAAACCCCCCATTTAAGTGTGAACGCTGTTAATTGTGATAGCCTACCTACCTGACCCACTCTTGTCTCTCACTCATAGTCATTACTATCTATCTCCACCACTATACTCCTTAAGCACCAATATTTATTTGATTCTTTAATCTTGATACTCACTAGAAAAGAAGATGAAGGAAAACGAATCAGCAACTTCAATATCAATTTCGATAGGAGTACCATCAAACGGTAAGAATCGTTATTATAAGTTCTGGGCTTTATCTGCAATTCTTCTTCTTGCTTTCTGGTCTCTCTTTACTGGCTCTATCACTCTCAAATCAACTTCTGGAAACCTATCTCTATTTTCTGATGATGTTGAAGACTTTCCCAATTACTACGATTTTGATATTCTGGTACCAAATCTCTCTTCTTCTCTTTCATTTTTTTTCTTTCTTTCTTTTTTATTTTTTGCTTCTGTAAATTGAGAATCGTTTTACGATGATCGAATAAAAAAGGAAATAGAGGAGCGAGAGAAAGTTGTGAGGCATATGTGGGATGTGTACATCCACGGCAAGAAAGTTCGATTGCCTCGATTTTGGCAACAAGCTTTTAAAGCTGCTTATGAGGAATTGATGAGTGATGTTGTTGCTGTTCGAGACGCTGCAATTTTGGAGATTGCCAAAATGTCCATAAGCTCCATTAATCTCGATCCTCCTCCTGCAAAACCAACGGTTAGAGTTACTAAACCATATTTAATGTTGATCTTCCTTTAATTTGTTTTATTAAGGATCATAGTTTCAGGTTCCCTTTTTGAATTGTTTTTGCCACTTTGTTATTTAGATTATATATAGCTCTCGTGATTTGGGTCTCAGATTCAAGTGTATTATTCAATCTCAATCAGCTTTATTGATAAGCCTTCTTTAGGTGACTACTGGGTAGATTGTCATTCTTATATCCTTAAAAAACCTTGTTGAAATGATTTTGAATATTTTAAGCTGTGTAAATGGTATCACTAGTAAGTGGCAAACAAATATCTTTAAATAGTTGAAATTATACAGATTATCTGTAAATAAGGATTAAGGAGGTTCTTAACAGTATGAAATTGAATACCCAAATTCATTATTGTTATGTACTAAATTTGAATTTGGGATTTATTGACAGAGTACAACAGGATCAAGGAAGAGGTTAAAGCATGCAGATAAAAGCCAGGAGATAGCAAGAATTGGAAATAACTAATGACTGGAATATGCTTCCACTCAATGAACTCATGCCCAAGTTTTGGCAAAATGTTATAGAATGAACTGAAGCAACACAAATGGTGAATTTAGTTCCTTTGTCTCTTGGAGGATTCATGTAAAATGTAAATCAAAATGTTTTGGAATTAGACTCTCCTTTTTCACTGTCCCACCAAGTAACGTTTTTTACATCTCTAAATATCTTATATGATAGATTTAGTAATATCAAGGTCAAAGCCTTTTTTTTTCTATTTGATAAAAGGAATGCAATATATATATATATCACTTTGTTTATAGCTCAATTGTTTATTTCATTTTTTTTAAATTGTTTTTAATTCTCTTTATTTGTTAAAAATATATCACATAAAAACAAAATTAACTTTTCATCTAATTTTTTATTAAATATAATAAAATAACTTATATAATACAAAAATATTTATTATTTGGATTTAGGAATCAAAATATGAGATAATAACGAGTTACATTTAGGTACCTATTAACAAAGAGGTCCAGGGTGTATTTACCATGGGATACTTACCTAGGTAATCTATACTTGTGGTGCACGTATTGGTGGACAATGGCCTCATCTAGAGACAAGATATGCAAGTATTGCATAGGTGTATAAACATGATCTCATCATGGGACACTAAACTAGAGTTTGTGTCAATATAAGTAAGATGTGGTTGTTTCAATAGAGTACCAATACCTCAAAGTTGAAGAGTCTGGATCTATGTAATTCATTAATAAGATTTTCTTCTCTAATTTTCTCGGAAATCCTATTACACTTTCATTCTCCAAAAAATTGATACCTATCTTAAGTTTTTCTAGTCCATTAAAAGAATTTGAGACCCTTCATTTCACACCTAGAAGAATAATACTCTATGCCTTAGAATTTACTCCATTCTCAAAACAACCAATCATCATTTCAAAACAACAAAGAGAAGCATCCCATGTTATAGGAATATCATCCCAACCAAAAATAACACGAGGATTGGGACAACCTCATGAGTCCAACACATATGCAAATCACATCACATTACATTTCTTGAATCACCAAATCGTCTCACATTACTTCCTCTAAATGAGGTACCTTCTCCTAACAGAGGAATTCTTGGTTTGTAAAAGGAAGATCGATGGACTAGTATGTAACAAACTCGGTAGTTTTATGGCCTAGTAATGATGTGAAAATTTCCATACCTATGAAAAATTGTACAAAAGTCAATTATTCTTTCGACTCGAATAGATAATCTTTCGACTCAAATAGATAATCGGGACCTAGATGAGGAATGGAAACACAAACCCATGAAATCTTTTCGCGAGCTCTATATCAATTCAGTTAAATAGGTCTTACAACGTGAATTAAGCAATTAACACACTAAAAATACAAAATAATATTCTCAATTCAATATAAAATAAAAACTTGTAATAAGAAGGAAGAAAATGTAGTAGACACAATAGTGACGGTGTGCCTCACAAGTTCTTGTCCAAGCTAGCAGCATGCATAAATATAGCAAATATCACATAGCATGCAAGACAATCATATATATTGAAAAGCTATAAGGGATTTTCAATCTCTTCAAGACCTCATATGTAGAAACATATTCAGTAAATAATGATTGTACTTTCACAACATGCGATGCAATCATACATTACATAACATACCATAATAAAGAGTCCAGCACCTGGTACATTATCAGAGTAAGGAGATACAGACTCCTAAGAGACTCACACTAAAAATGCACGATCAAAAAGCATAAGTAATAATTAAAAAGCTATAGGCATACTACAAGAAAATGAAAGAAAGTATGCAACTATGCAAAATAAATAAGCTTTCTAAGTAGAGTCTAAATTTAGTATGATGGAACATACACAATAGAAACTTAGATTATACTAACACAAAAGCAGATCATGCATAACAATATATATAACGAGGTAAACAATATATATACTAACACAAAACTTCCTTATTTATGTGGTAACATCTTCGGGTTGCTTAAGGTAACCACTCAGTAGCAAACAATCTAGTAAATAATAAAACACTTACAATCTAAGAGAAATAATCACCATTACCTCTATCAGTTGGGACCTCTGTCCTAACTGCATAATTGATACTCTTACTTGATGCTTCGGTTATGACCTAATTTGAAACAACAAACCGGATCTCCTCCAAAGCCCACACCACCCAATATGGTGTGATCAGCGACTATAGATCAATAACCAGAAGTGTAACTACTCTCAATCTTGAGGACTACCTACAAACTCAAACAACCTATCTCTTATTAACAAGAGATATGAGAACTCTAAGCATTTAACTTAGCTCACTCTCACACTAAGGTTTTCACAAATAAATAGTTGCATCCAAACAACTCTCAACCGACACACAACTCACATACAACCCACTTGTAAACACTATCTCGAGTACTCAACACTCACAAGCACAGTTTTTCTTACACAATCATAAATCACTAATACCAAACAACACTTGAGGTATTAATGATCCAAAAATAGAAAGACGAGATGTTAATTTGATAAAGCTCCGCTACATTTTTTGGATACCAAAGAGGAAGAAATGAAGGGTATTCATAGAACTCAAGTTTGACACCTCGACATCCATCTCAACACTACCTCGCCACTATATGTAGAAAGGTCCCTAGTGAGTTTGGTGGCAAGCTTGGTGGCGAGGTGGTAAAAAGTTACATTTTTTCATTTAAAAAATTATCGAGTACTTTTCATAAATACTCACACCCGAAATGAACCAAAAACAAAAAATGATAATGTCAACAAAGTGTTCTTAACTATATGCATGTGTGTATTACTGATATGTAATAACCAACTTTACAAAGGAGGAAAAATACACTAAGTAAGAATAAAACAGAAACCGTGTGTTGTACACGGGAAGCCAACAAATAGACACAAGAACAACGAGACTTACACCATTGATAAGCGGACTAATTTTTGGTGGAATAGGTAGCCACATAGTTCAAATAAGGATGATTGAAAAATTGGGTGTTTTCGGATTGGAACAACGTGCAAAGGGAAAATAATGAAAAAATAAAGGACCATAGGCTAATGCAAGAAATGGGATACAATGAGCCAACGTCTGATATGGTAAATGGATGGAATTTTCTTTAGGCTTCACTAAAAATGAAAAAATTAAAAAAGGATTGGATTGTGTTGAAGTTGCTGAGCAAATAACCATCTCTCTAAAATGAGATATTAATACCACAACCTGGTTTTGATTTGGAGTTGGCTGTGGATTTGATTTGGCGTTATAACAGGTTGGAATTCGCCACAACCTGGTATTGGAAATGATTGGACTAGACTACTGCATTGTTCACACACAAAAAACCTTTCATAAAGGGATTCAATCGTCGTATGACGATCAGTGTTTAGCCTATCATTGGACTAAGGACCTTGTTACCTATATATATGTATATATATATGACAAAATTAAGACCATAATATGTAGGAAATTTGCTTCAACTATTCAAAACAACGCACATAAGTGAATTAATGATCCATCTATCCAAAGTATTTTTAGCTTCATGAAGAACCTTAGAAAATATGATTATTTTTCTATGCAAACAAGTTGTTATGAAAAGAGGCCATGATGTCTTCAACAAGCTTATATAGGCCATCATTACCAACTATGTTAGTAGCAAGTCCGTACAAAAGGAATCGTTTCACTTTTCTCCATTACCTAATGCCCTAAGGAACTAACTCAAAGTTTCATGAAACAAGTCAAAGACAAACTTTAGAGATTCAATTTTTCAAATTTAGTACAATCCAAACATTCCGAAAAAGAGTTCTAAGGAAATCAAAACCCCAATCCTTGGAGGCCATATTTAAAGATTCCCATAAATTTATGAACCTCAAAAGGGATATAGAGATCAAGCCAGATGAAATATGAGAAACAATACACATGGAGATCCAATCAAGGATGGTAACTCTATGGGAGAAGATCCTTAAGAGGAGAGAAATGTCTTCAAACCACCTCCTCATCCCTTTTTTTGGGCACCTTACAATGAAGATGGTTAAGGGTAATAGGATGAGATGTGAAAGTTGGAGGTTGCTCCAAAAAAATGTATGATCAATTGACTTTAGTAATACTTCTGCTTCATGTATTTTTGTCAAAAGGAAAAAAACTAGGCAAGTTACCTAGACTAATGACTACTTAAGAAATTATGCATTCCTCGTTTGAAGTAAGGAAGCCAAATAATCCCTATCTACTTGGAATGTAGGAGTAAAAGGCATGTGTTCAAATGCCTAGCATAAGGAAGAAGAAGATTCATTATTTATGGATTGATCTCGCAAGTAGGAGTGAGGAGACCAAATGGTCCCCTCTACTTAGGATACGATGTAAGAGGTGAGGCGTCCATCTTAAGAAAGGGTTGTGAGTTCACAAAAGTGAACCTACTCTTTGGGATAAACAAGAAAAGTGAATAATTATATTCCCAACTTATCTATGTCTCTTATATGGCAAATGAAATAATGCAATAAACCCCAACTATGAGTGAGGAGGCCAAATGATCCCCCACACTTGGGATATGGGTGTAAGAAGCGATTCGTCCATCTTAAGAAATGGTCATGAACTCATAAAAGTCAACATGCTCTTTGGGATAAACAAAATAATTGAAGTTCATTTCCGATGTGTTTGTCTCTTGTCTCGTGAATAAAAAATAACACGAAAATTTCCAAGTAGGAGTAAGGAGGCCAAATGGGCCCCATCCATTTGGGATGCGGGTATATGCTCAAGCAATATGGGCTGAAGGTCAAATACTGCCTAGAATTCTTCAAACAGATTGGATTTCTCTAAAGGATTATTTAGAAGTTCAAAGCTTTCTTACTAGAAATGAATTCAATGGGGGACCACGACTCTTAATATGCTAGGTTAAGGATATGAAATATCCATAGGAAGCTAAAAGGTTTATATCCTCAAGAATTTGAAAGGTTTACACCCTCAAAAGAAGTTGAAAGATTTACAACCTCAAAAATTGGAATTATAACTACCTACTGAAGTAACACGACCCGATAACAAAAGAATTCTTTCACCTTGCTTCAAGATAAAAGAATATAGGACTTATTATTTCGGCGTTATAGATTGAGGTACCTCATAATCACAGGGCACTTACCAATAGGATGACTTGAGGTATATAACAAAGAGATACATCAACGAAAAGATACATGATAGTGAATATGTGGTGTTCAAGAGGTATGTGGAGGTACTAAACAATGGGATGTATTTACCATATGGTATTTATACTTGAGTAGTCTATACACAAGGTGCACATATTGGTTGAGAATGACCTTAGCAAGAGACAAGATGACAAGTATTGTAGAGGTGCATGGCATGACCTTATCATAGGATAATAAACCAACCTTTGTGTTAGCATAAATCACATGTAGTCATTCCAATGAGATGCTAATACTCGAAGGTTGAAGAGTCTATATATATGAACCTATTTAACCCATTAATAGGATATGCATCTCTCTCTAATTATCTCTTTCAAATAATTATATTTTTCAATAGATATATTTATAATAAAGTATTTTTTAATTAAAAAATTAATAAAATATTTTGTTAATTTCTTAACAAAATTTTCTATCAAACTTAAATTAAATTTTCATTTTTTAATATAACCTTATATATTAGACAATAAATTTAAAAAAAATTATTAAAAATTTCGTTTAATTTTGAAAGGATTATACTTCTTAAAAAGTTTGAATAATTTTTTTTAATTAAATATAATTTTTATATATATATACCTATCAAAAAATATAAACATGCATGTGATACATGTGTTACTCCATTATATTTAAAGGAAAATGTAATAAAAAGTTAATTTTGTCTATCTTTTTTACAAAAAATGGCTTAAATGTCTTAATTTTTTTACAAACAAAGTGACATAAAAGCACTTTTTCTATACTAATTAATTAAATAAGACTTATGGCCTAAATAGTAATTATTTAAGCATTTTAACCCCTCTATCTATGTATATATATTATTTATTCTTAATAGTAACGCCCATTATATGAAAGAAATAAAAAAAATAAGAAAGTAACAATTTTGAGTAATAACAAATGAACTTAAAAGTCACCTAAATAAAATATGCTTAAATATATTTGATATCCTAATGTTTTGCGCAGATAGTTAATTTACTCCTAATATTTGTATTGTTATAAATCTACTTAACGTTTAATTTTGTGTTACATAAATATCCTTTTAGAAATTTTCATTAATAAAGTTAAATTTTTGTCCAACATGTGATACACGTGTATTTTTTGGAAGGACAAATCTGATATTTCAAAATTTGAAACATTAGGACTTCAATCAGGGTTTCTTCACCCTCTCCACCAGACCTCCATAATCACACTCTTAAGATTTTGAATATGGATTCAATTTAGATGTTGATTTTTTCCTTTCTTGCTCGATGTATATACTTAAAGACTCTCAGCCGAAGGAACATGATTTGTTTGCATCATATGATGAAGTTTATGATAGTTTTGATGCTATGCTTTTGGTAGTTATAATTATTTTTGCAATTTCTCTTTGTTTTTGTAATGTTGTCTAAGGAAGTTTCTTACTCTCGTCTCAAGCCTTGGGGTTGCATTTTCCCCTAATGTTTTTGTGCTATACCTTTGCATGATAAGTTTCTGAATAATGGAGCAATTTTAATTTCACTTTATTTTCATGAATAATGATATGTTGAAAAACGGAAATATTCGTTGGCAATTTTTCTCAGGACATCTCTACAAATTTAAGTATTGAAGAGGGATACTCCTGTAGGCTTTGAGAAACCATCTACCATTCAACATGTTTTAGGTGATGAAACCCTAAGGTAATTTTTCAAATACCAATTTTACCCTTACAAAAATGCACGTATACCATGTATTAGATAAAATCTAATTCCATTAACATAGATTTCTAAAAGATTATTTATGTAACATAAAATTAAACATTAGTGATAAATTTATAACAACTAAACTATATATGTAGATTTGTAACTGATCCCGAACATTAAGAACATAAATCATATTTAAACCAATAGTCACACGACCAACAAACGAACAAACAAACCATATGACTAGATTAAATCGCACCCTGATACCAAATTTGTTGAGAAAATGTCGAGGAACACACTCAGATACAAAAGAAACCTCACTTGCAAATCAATCAAACACAACAAAATAAATCGGCTGGAAGGAACACAACATATATAACATGGTTGGGCAACTCACCCTACCTCCGGGAGAACGTGAGAATGAGCAGAGAACAATCCACTAATATGAATGAAGCACAACACAGAACCAACAAATACAATATGGTTGACGTGTGGTCTAACATATATAGTGAATAACTCCCCTCATTTCTGTAACATCTGATCTAAAAAATTAAGAATCTAACGACAAAGCAAAGATAAACCGATTCATCAAGACTTGCATGCAGAAAAGAAGTCAAACAAAATTTCCTGAAAGAGAAATCTTCATGAATTTCTGAATCCGTATCAGTGAATTATGCAAAGAATAAAACTCTGAAGTTTACTGATATTACCAAAACCACATCATGAAATCCAGGCTACAATTAACGAAACAAAGCAAATGAATTGAATCAAAGTCTAACTTAACTAGGGTTACTCAGTTCTCCCTGTGACCAGAATAAAAAGTACACAGACCACTAGAATGGTCACAAAATTGCACGAGGAAAATAAAATACTCTGCTGCTGTGGGTTCTATAAAGAAGACAACAAAAATCCTACATAGAAACCATTTACAAACAGTAAAAAGCTAAAAATGCATTTACAAAGGCAATTAGAACCTCCTCTAATCTTCCACAGTCTGGATCTCCCCCATCATGATCCTGTTACTGATAACATTGAATCCCAAAACAGCTGAGCTAACTTTCTTCCCTTTCTTGCCCTTCTTCTTGCCTCCCCCTTTTGAAGAACCATCAGGACCCATGGCATTGCCATGGCCTACGTCCCCAATTGCATCACCATCAGAATTCATATCTATAGCACTGAAGCCAGTGACTTTTTGATCATTCTGACTCTGGAATGCAATTTCAAGGACATCTGCTGGTAACAACTCCTTGTAGTTGAGAAATTTATCAATGAATTCGTGATCAGGATCATATGATCCAAGGTTTTCTATCAGAAGCATTTCTGCCTCTGATCGAGATTGCTTCAAGCAGAATTCAAGAACACTTGTATCTAGCATGTGGAAAAGGACATTAATTTCAGAAAATTTAATCCATGATATTTTTATGAAGATCCATAAGAATTTTAACCTGCCTATCAAATGCAATTGATTCATGGCATTATTGATTGATTGGGACCACAAGTGATAAAGAAACTTTGTAAGTGTCTTTTTGCTACTCATTGCGTGATAGGGAGTATCGGAGTAAATTTAAATCAATTCAGAGAGCAGATATTTGTCCAGTTGTCTCCATAAAAAGTACAGGTGTATGCCACAGTTTGATATAATTTAAAACAAATGACATAAACAATTATGTATATGGAGTTTGTACGAATAACAAAATGAGTATAGAAATACCTTTCGAACCAAGAAGCCTAATGCATTCGCTCTCACACCAACCTCTGAAGTCCATGGCTTCTGCAAGATTAAAAGTAGCATTAGAATAAGAAATATATACTTATATCCTCAACAAATACAACAGCAACACTAATACACATACCTGATTGCTTGCTCATGGCATCTTTTTTCCCTTTCAGGGATGACTGCATGGAGGCAGGTGAGGATGAAAGCAATCTCTCACTAGGTTTACCACCTACTGACTTCTGTCTGCTTAATGACCCAGCTGAAGTTCCTTTCTGAGGAGTACTTTTCATTCCCCAGCTACCTTGGCCAGAGAGTTGAGGAAAACCTGCCCTGCTCGTGAAAAATATTACAAACATCTCATTCCTCAAATTGATTTTAATCATTGTTATCCCTAAAATTGGAACAAAAAGTACATGAAGGATTAATCATGTAATACTCATTTTAGATTTGAACCACAGCAGTCCATCCCCAAGCATTGGAATCAATCTCTAACAAATAGATAAAGTGCCTAGCAAACAAAAATAATAAACTAAATGATGAAAATTAAGAGATGAAACCATACTGTTTAGTTTCTTGCTTGGTTTGGTCGATAGGACCCCAGAAAAGATCATCATCCCCTTTCTGTCTTGACTGCAAAGCATGAGAATTTATTTGGTTGGGAGAAGCAGCCTTAGCTGGAGATGAGCTGGGAAGCGACCATGAGGGACCACTATTGCGTGAGGATGCTTGGATTGGCTGAGATTTCGAAGGAGTTGGCACTTGGGCCCCATGCTGGCTAGAAGATGCCTTTTTCTCCTGCTCCTTCAGTATGTCTCTTAAAGACGTGGGCTTTGAAAGTTTCCCAGAGTCAGTAGACCAGGCTGGAGAGGGAGATGGGTTAGCTGGTTCTCCCTTCCAAAGAACAAAATCCCCTAGAGAAGGACCTGAAGGAATAGCAGGCAGCACATCCTTTTCCTGCTGTGCAGACCGACTGATTTTGGTTTTCTCAACAGAGCTTGAACTAATGGGTGCATCAGAAGTGGTGACTGGCACTGAGATCTTAGTTCCAGCACCCTTAGATTTAGCAGATTTTTTGCGACTCTTTTTGGCATCCTTGGCTTCAATGAAGCTATTATCATCCACAGATTCTGACAGGGTGGGACAAACCTGCAGAGAGGCCACATTTGACATACTATCAGGAATCTCAACATCTTTCATGCTAGACTTTGACAAAACCTCTTCAGCTAATAAATCATGCAGTGGACTCTTTTTGCTCTTTTGGGTCAGAGAACTTTCGTGTTTCACAGAATTTAACTCAGAATTCCCTGCATCCTTGGGAGTTTCTCTATGTACTTTTGGGTCTGCATTGGAAACAACTCCAGCCCAAGGAGTATTTAAGGTGATAACTGAAGAAACAGTTTCTGGTGCCAATTTTTCTGTCTGTGCTTTCCTTTGTTCCTCCTGTTGAATTTCCAACAATGATTTTGGCTTGAAACCAGGAGCCAGTTTCCATGCCCGTTGCACAGAGTGTGCTTGGGTATTCTCAACTGCAACAGAATCTGTGGCTTGAAGAGATTCTATATTATCTCCAGAGATACTACTAGTTGGAACTGATCTTTGAACCTGTTGAGATCCCATAACATCCAAAGCAGAAATGTTTGCTTTGTTATGCCCGTCATCTGTTGCCCTCTGGAGTGATGGTAAATCAACTGCAACTGCACCAGCACCAGTTTCTGTATCCAACTTACTGTCTCCAATAGCAGACTTTCCAGGTTCATACTGCTGCATTTGCTGCAAGGATAATGACTTTGAAACTCCTCTCTTTGTCTGTTCAGAGGAATGTGCCTTGGAAGATTTTTGCTTTCTGAGCTTCTTCTCAGAAGCCTTTTTGGGTTCATGCACTTCCGCGTTTTTCACTTCAACAACAGTTGATAACTCATTATCACCACCTTCTCCTTCAGCCTTCTGTTTCTTGAGAGCGTCATTGGACTGCAATTTAACATTATTTTCACTCTCACAAACTACAGATTGTGGCACAGGAACAGGATCTCCAGGGAACTCGAGCTGTAATGAGTCCACAGTCACATCAGCTCTAAACTGATTCTGTTGTGGCTGCTCTGGATTTCTAGTAGAAAAGCAATCAGATACTGGGATGGGTTTTGGCACAGGGCATTCTGAAGTTTTGTTAATCAACTCAAGTAAGGGCAAGCTCTCAACTAATGTGGATGCGGGTAATGATTCATTAGGACAGACATCATCAATCTGCTCTGCAGGAGTTCCATCCGATTTTTTCTGATGGGCAATCTTTTCAAACATTTGATGAGGCAGATTTGAAGAAGATGCTTCAGAGCTTGCATTGTAATGATTTTCCTGGATGTTTTGAGTAGGGATATTGACAAAGTTAGTTGCAAGTTCATTTTGCATAAGTGGGACTGGCATGTTTGAAACAATTGAAAACATTCCTTGCGTGGGCTGAAGCCTAGGATCCACAGATGTCCCTTTTGGTATTGCAGAGACAGGTAACGGTCCAAAAGATGGTTCAGCAAAATGTTGAAGACTTTGTTGATCTGACAGAACCTGAGATAGTAGCTGTTGCTGTTGCCTTAAAAGCATCTGCTGCTCTTCCTGTTTTTGTTGCTGCTTTAGCAACAGAAGTTTATCCAATAACGATATCTGTTGTGTTGGAACAGATGTCTGAGAATGTAACTGCAACAAGTACTGTTGTTGCAACAAATTTAACAATTGTGGATCTTGTGGTAAACCAGTAGATAGTAATGTCTCAGGTGTTGAAATCCCCTGCGAGTTATCAACAACATGAGAAAATAGGTTTGGAAAAGGTGGTTGGTTCTGAGGTTGCAGCCTCTGTTGTTGGAATCCAAGTGGAGGCTGAGGAGGGAAACCCTGGTCATGATGTTGTTCAACCTTACTCTGCAGCAAATCTAAGCCACCTTGGACGTTGAAATTTGACCAAACAGGGACATTACTATTTACACCAGCTGATGTTGATAGACCTTGAAGGACTGACATCAAATCAGCATTTTGGGAATGGGGAGGCTGTCCAGGATTGTCAGTCACTGAAGATAAAAGTTTTGATTCTGGGACAATCTCTGACGTTGAGATCATGGATGCAGAATCTCTCCCTGGCCAATGAGAATAAGGGCTAGGTAATGAACGTTGTCGCTCAAGTGCCAATCTCCTTGCCAACAGGTTATCTACTTCTGACTGAGGCATATTAAGATAACTATTTCCAATATATCCTTGCAAACCTGGAAATTCATAAACTGCAACTTACAGGCAGCACCAAAATATAATAAAAATAAAAATATCACAGTTACTCTCTAGAACTAGAAACAATTTTAACAAAAAACTCACCTTCAGAAAGAGGGAACTTCTGAAGAGGTGAATTGCTTGTATTAGTGGACATCAGTGACTCCAAGAACCTATTTTCAGCTTCAGCTGTGGACCCATAGTTTTGCCTTTGTTCATTTCGAACTACATCTACATCCCTTAAGCCACCATGAAGCTGACCAATACCATTAAAGTTGGACCTAATTGCTGTATCGGATATTTCATTTTGTTTTGGTACAGCAAAACCAGGTGGTGGCCTAGCTTTAGCTCGTAGATGAGGCATGGCATCACCGAGGGACAAAAATGGTGACTCCAAAGGTGCGCTTGCAAGGTGAACTTGCAAATCAATGCCAAAATATCCCGCCTCAAACCATCCTATAATATCTGCTCCTGAAAAGGGGCCTTGAATGACACCTTTAGGATCTACATAACAAAGTTGTAGCTCCTCTGGGGAAGCATGCTGAGGTTTTTTAACTTCTTGTTCCCTGTCCAGGACTCCAGACAGCTGCCTTCTAAGAAGGGTATCCTCACTGGTTCTCCATTTTGCCTCATCTCTATTAAAAGGTTGATCAGCCAAATTGCTTTCCCACTCATTGTTAAGATTCTTCTGTAGTTTTGACCACCCAATATCAGAGGTTCTTGATTTGATGTCACTTGGAGTTTCTTTCCAATCATGAACGACCCTTTGTGATTGATCTCCAGGTGATTGGGCTCTCCAAGGAGTACTAGCATTAGTAAAGGAATTTTCCAGCATGCTCAACATGCTTGAATCTCTATCAAAGGGCACCTCATTAGACTTCCTAATTGGACCACCATCTTCTCTAATAGCTGCAAAAGAGAAACTCCCATTAAGGATTATATATCAGATTTAATGTGAACATGAGAACAAGATAATATGAATTTACAAAGCAAAAGAATTCAGAAATGATATTAACTAAAAACAAAATCTTGAAAGTTGAAATCATAGGGCAAGCTAAGGTAACATGACTATGAAAACCCTGATCATTAGACCTCACTTTCAGTTCAAGAGGGACTGAGGGAGGGGATTAACTTGCAGTTATGAATTCAAACTATCTTCAAAGTAACTATGCACACCAATCTATCATAAACAAATATACCTTCAGATTTGTACTTGTTATCAGATAATGTCTTGTGATCATGCATGATATCAATCTTCTGGCTAAAACCACTTGGGGTTGCCTTCTTTTCAGAAGAAGTGTCATCTACGCAATTCACAGAACCACTCTTTGAACCCAAAGCACTTTCATCTTTAGAATCATCAAAGCTAGGTGGTAAATCCTCCCTATTACCTGCTCATATAAACCGTTTGACTGAGCACCTTAAACCCAACTTAAAAGCAGACATGATTAAGATCTGAAAAATGACCAAGCATTATACCAAGCTTAGCTCGTCTGGATTGTGCAAAGTCACTCTGGTTACGTCCATCTTTGGATATCTGTGGTGCACCACTACTAATGATATCCCCTTTGTCAATTCCCTTCAAAACAGCCTACTCAAACAGATAATAAATCACATCAGCTGCATGAATATATTAGAGAATCACAAATTATTATATAAACATTACCATTTCCTCAGTATTGGGGGTACAAAGTGCAAGAGGCTCTACAGGTTCAACTATTGTAAGGGAAGGTACTTCTACAAACCCATCCACCAGTTTCTGAAAGGATTTCATATCAGCATTTCTGTATACATCCAGCAATCTTGTCCTACTATATCTAAGTTGATAAAGCTCTCCTTGACCGCTTTCAACTTTGTCAGAGAAGGCTCCTATAGAATGTGTATGAGTAGAACTATTGTTCTTAGAATTTCCACCAGAGCTAACCCTCCCTCTGCCAAGGGAAAAGGTTGGAGGTGTATTTTCTCCATGTGCTCTGCTAGAAGAAAACAGAGGAACTTGCTTGTTTGAACTTAGAGTTTGATTCTGAGGCTCAACCCTTCCACGGCTTAGAGAGGAATTAGATCTCCATGGCCGATAATGCTCCCCCTCCTTCTCATCCTTAACATGATTCCCAACATTAGTCAAACCCTTATCAAGATGCATGTTACCATCCCTGCCAGGGTCTGTCCACTTTTCCGACATACTATCTATCTCTTTATCATCGGGCCCCCAACGTGTGTTCCACTTGCTCTCACGCCGCTGCTCATAGTTGGAATCCCTGTTACCCGGGTCTGTCCACCGATCAGACGGAACACGACGCCCTTCTCCAAAGTGCTTCGTGTTTGAATTTTCTGTCCAACGGTCCATCCTACGGTTGTCACCAAACTCTTTATCTCCATCCCTCCAGCGATCTTTGCGCGAAGAGGAATTGGTGTCTCTTTCCTCATCACGCCATCGATCATGTCTACCTGTTTCCATATCCAACAAGGATGGCCTGAAAACATCCTTTTTCTTCTGGATATCATGAACCTCTTCACTATTTCCTGATAACTTCATGATGTCTGAACGATTGCCAAAGGAAGGATTTGAGCTGGGAGGATTTCCCTGTGGTTATTAATTAGAATTTTAAAGGGAAAAAACAGACATAAGAATATGAATGCTGAAATTTTTCCAACACTTTTATATTAATAATAAAAAATCTAAGAAATACCACAAACTTAAATGACAAGAAGTATAAAGCATAATACAGCCATTGAAGCCAGATGAGATAATGTCTCAAGTACTATATTGTGGCTTCTCCACAAGAATAAGCATGTCTATAGGGAGAAATAGTTTGGCCTAAGGATATAGCAGTCACACACCACAGTTGTCATTGCCGGCTTAATATCTCCTGGCTTTGGCAGAAGCCACTGTGGTGAAAGCGGAATAGGATTGTCAGATCCCGGAGCATCTGCATACACGTTATCAAAATTGCAAATAGTGAATAACATTTCGCAAAATGTTGGACCAAAAAAGCTGATTGACTGAACACCAATCCTCCCACCCAGCGCATACTAATAAGAAAAATATTCGTATGTAGCCTCATCTATGATCCATACATGGTCTACTAACATGCGTTGATATGTTGTGAGAGAAAAAAAATAAGAAAAATAAGAACCGCTACACTCAATACTTCACCTGAGACCGACATTCTCAATCACCTCAAATAGTTTTTCCCTCCGTCTGATCCAGATATAAAATTTAAAGAGAAGCTAAGAAAACATGATTGTAAACAAATTTGACGAAACCAAAATCGCAATATACCAAAAAAAATTACAAAACCCTAAGTGCGAAAATATTAAGCATTAGCTCGGTTTTCAGCAGAAACGCCATGAGAAAGTATGAGGAACGGAAATGATAAATGAGTATAGCTAGCTCGTATCTCACAAAGAGATGAACATCAACGGCACAAACTGAACAAGAGCATTGAATTATAAGTTGAGAAGAAAAGGACACCTTTGGAGATCTGGTAAGGAGTTGTGACCGAGAGGTGAGGTCGAGAATCGGAGCTTGAGCGAGTAGCCATGGATGATCGATAAGTGTTGCAGAGAGAAAAGTGAGCGAGAGAGCCAAAGAAACCCTTTTGCGCCTGAACAAGTAGAGAGATAATTGGGACGGATGAACAATAAGGTTTAAGGGCAGCAAATAGCAGATAAATTAGTGTGGGGTAGGTTAAAATCATGTAACTCCAAGCGCACGTTAGAAAATATTAATTGCTTTTCTGTCTGTCCTTTAAATACGTGCGTCCGATATGCGCGTGCGCTTTTATCACGCGCGTAAATTCGACATATAGTCGTGCAAACGCCTATGATTTTTGTTTAGCTGTCTAGTTGATTTACACGTGACGGTGTGGCGATGTTGGGAGATAGAGTGAGTTTCTCCTCGTGTGTATACGAAAATTATCTGAAGGTATGCGCACTGTAGCATATAGCCGGCGCATGTTAGGAAAAAACCAAACGACGGCGTTTCTTGTACGTGAGCTGAAGAAATTAAGTATTGCCCTAATCGAACGGTTGAGCTAAACGGATAATAATTGAACGATTGATATGAATATATGGGATAGGGTAGTATTGTCGTGTTTTATCTCATCTATTTAGTTATATCTATTTCAATCTATTAACTACATGCGTGAAAATTTAATTGACATCAACATTCTAAATATTAGCGATATAATCTTTTAAAGGGAAGATAACTTTAATATTTATTGAATGTTTAATATTTATTGAATCTTTCGTAGATATTTTTTATTAGTAACAAATATTATATTAAATATTAATGACATAATCATTTAAAGAGAAAAATATCAAGAATATTTTTGAGATTTGTTTTTTTTTTTTACAAATATCCTTAATGTTTGAAAAAATATCTCAAATGATATTGAAATTAGAAATATTATCAAAGATAATCTCAATTAATTACCACTTTAATTTTTTTATCTCTATTTTTTCTTTTTTTTTCTAAAGTACTCGAATATCCTTTAAAATTATACAATAAAATTTATTTATTTATTTATTTATTTATTATGATTATTATAGTCGAGAAAATCTATAATAACTAAAAAATATATAAAAATTAAAAATAATCATAAAATAATATGATTTCTTTTTTAATCATATTATTTACTATGTTTGTTAGATTTTTTAAAAATATTTAGTGTTTGATATTTATTGAAATGCATACAATAAAGCAATTTTTTATTAATCATTCGAAATAATTACATATAGTAAAGTTATTAACTTTTAATTTTTGAGAAAGGAATAAAAATAGCACTCCATAAAACTTGTATCCAAAAAATAGCACCCTCTTGTGTCTAATTTATATCTTTTTACTATTAAAAATATTTAATCCATTATTTCACATTAAACCATTTAATTGGATTTCATCCAAATAAAATTACAATAATTTAGAACTGTTTAATGTTAAACTTCGTTCGTTAGTTCCCATTTAATAAGGGTACTATTTTTATTGTGATAAGTTTTAAGAATATTACTTTATTTAATTTCTATTATTTTTTATTTTTTAAGAAAATTAAAGATCAATTTTAATTAAAACTAATCAAATGTAATGATAAAAAATAGAACTTTAAAATTGAAATTAATAAAAAATTTAAAAATTAAACTAAGTTATAAAAAATTTAAAAACATTCAAAATAAATAATATCTCATTTTATAATAAATTATCTAATTATTATAAATACATAGTTTATACATAGAATGAAAAGTGATCTTTTAACTATATGAATAGTAAGTAATTTTTATTATGTTGAATAAATTTACAAGTTTTCATAAATCATTCTCAAAAAACTTAAATTTTTTTTTCTAAATTTAGTTCATTTAACGATTAATTTTTCGATCAATAAATGTGAAAAAACTTTATACAACATATCAAAATAATAAATATTTTTAAAAAATTTAGCAAAGATAGTAAATAATATGATTTATTGATTTAGGTAAAAAAATCAATAATATAAAATTATTTATGACTATTTTTTATTTAAATAATTATTTAATTTCTACGTAATTCTTAACTTATTATATATTTTTAATTTTAATTTTAATAAACATAATAAATAAACAAATTGTATTTTATAATTTTTAAAGGCTATTTTAATAATTTTGAAAAATTAAAAAAGTAGGTGGATGGAAAAGTTAACGCCTTCATTAACTATGATTATCTTTAATAATACATCTAATCTTGATGCATTACATAGATTTTTTCAAATGTTAGAGGAATTCGTCAAAAAAAGGAAAATATTGGACATTTTTGATATTTTTCTTTAAAAATTGTCATTATTGGGCTTTTTCCAAATTTTATAGAGAAGCCAGAGCAAATGATGGGATGTGTGGATCTCTTGAATATCCTTATATTTATAGGACTTTACATGTACATGTATCGATTACATAGGATGGACATACGAGAATACATTAGAAAAAGCATAAAAGTAAAAGTACTCATAGATTGGGGTTGACCACCCAAGGCTCGGTCAAGTTGACGAACCCATATATACAATAGAAGTTAGGACCGTCTCTTGAGCTCAAGTTGGGCTTGGACAATCTATTAGCTCAGGTTATCGTCTGGCTCGAGATATTACTTTAACCAATCCATACATCCAAACATCAAGTTCCCCTACTCTCTTTCAGCTCGAGTTCTACGTTGAGATGAATAAGTAAAACTTAGGCAGTGGATCTGAATCGCTGAACTCCCCTAATAAATACATGTTATTTGATTGGAGAGAAAACTACGGGGTCTTTATATAAAGAGGTTCTTGGATCGAGACTTTTTCATCATTTCTTAAACATCAAACAAAAAAGTAGGAGAAAAAATGCTTTATCACCTCAATTCAGTGGTAAGAAATTAGTTTGGCATATAGCTTTTTAGCTTGCTTTTTAAGAGTTCAACACTTCGAGTTTAAACACTTTTCTGCTTTCTTTTTAGGTTGGTTTTTAAAGAATCCATTTCCTTTATTTTTTTCAAATAGACCCTAAGTAATCTCCCTTTCCCATGTCTTACTCTCTCTTTTATATTTTGTGATATTTTTGTAGTCATTATGCATAGAGAAGAGACCTCAGACTCGGGCTCTTGGGAAAACCCCCAATATCCCACTATTAGTGATAACATGGGGTCCTTCATTCAAACAAGTTCTTCAAGCGAGGAAGGGCAATCTCAGCCCTAACCTTCTACCTTGTCTCAACCCTAGCCATCTACCTTTGTCCTTTCTCAGATTGTTCCCACTACTAGGCTAAATGTTCCCCATACATAAATAACAATGCCTAAGTTATGAAGGAAAAAGGATAGGAACCTATGGGCTGGAGAACCCACAAGTCGTACTAAGGGTTGGTCAGCCAAAGTGAACACCAATAGTTTATCACCACTAGTCGAGGAGAGGTTGAGGAAAACATATAACATTCCCTCCTCAGTTGACATAATGATTCCAGTGGCCAATGCTCATGATAGCAACCCTCCCCTATTTAGGTGGACGATTTTTCACGAGAAGGCTTTATGGTTGGGGGTCAGGTTCCCCGTGTACCCTATTATTAGGAGGTTTCTAGTGAGGAATAAGGTCGCGCCAAGTTAGTTGATGCCCAATGGTTGGAGGTACTTGCTTTGCCTCATAGTGATATATGTTAGGAGCTCGATATGGATTTGGATATGATTGAGTTTTACGAGGCTTACGTCTTAAAAAAAACCCAACAAACCTAAGGAGGGTATACATGTATATGAAACAGGACAGAGGTATAAACATGGTCCTTCCTAAGAATGAGAATAATTGGAAGTAATACTTCTTCTATGTCTCAATTTGGTAGGAATCTCTAACCAATGACACCAAGTTGATCAGGAGCATCTAGAATGATACTAAGGTTGTGATAAGGAACATAGTTCCTTTATCAAAACCTTGTCGTTGGATGCGAAGTAATGCGTGATTGATCTCTCTCTGTAAGAAGACCCAGTGAAAGGATCTTTTGAATACCCCACAATTTGTCGCATGCAGGTTGATGAGACACGGTTCAATGGAGTCCCCTCTCCAAATTATTTGTAAGCCTTAGGCTCCTACTAAGCGTAAGACCCTTCCTACTAGTCCTCAGACTTGATTATTTATTTATTTTTATAGGACCTCGTTATATTAATACATCCCTCATTTTTTTACAAATAACATGAATTTTGATACCGATGCACTTTTAGCTTGATTTAAAGGTGGGGTTCTTCTCAAGGGAAGAGTTCTCAACAAGCTACAACTCCCATGAAAGGAGGGAGTCCTCCAAAGCGAGGAAGAGGATAAATGAGGGGTGCTCTACTTCCAAAAAGAAAAGGAAAGTAACAGTGGAAGAGTTTGCACTCAGTCCTGAGCCATTGAATGTTTTTGAGCCCTATCTAGCCTCCTTGGGGTGACATGCTTCACCACCCCTACTCAGCTCCTCCAGCTACTACCCCATCTGTAAGGGATTCCTGAAAATGGAAAAATATAGTTAACGACCTTATAGCCAATGTGGATGGGGTGGCCTTATGTCGAAGCATGGCACTAGAACAACTCAACCATTACATGAATCATCTCCCCTTTATGGCACTTGAGAGGCAGCTTGTCGCCATATGTGAGGGCAAGAATTCAGAGGCCATGGTTGATCGCTTGATGTACTAGGTATGTTTTTTTGTGCGGTCTTATTTGTTATAATCTTGTATTTGTGACATTTGAACTCGCGTCATTTGAATTTTTCAGTCGTTACTGCTCTCTAGGTTGAATAGGGCCCATGATATGGAAGGTTTGAAGTGTAAGATTTCTCTCGAGAAAGAGAGTTACAACTCATTTTTGTCTAAGTATGCATTATTGTTGGTCAAAGCCACCAAATGGGAGGGGAAGGCCATAGATAAGTCAAAAAATAGACCAAGGATGTGTTCAAGCTTAATGACTTTACCTGACGTGTGGATGAGCTTAAAGAGAGAAAAAGAAAGTCTAAGGCTTCCCTTAAGGCTAGTAATCGCAAAGTAGCCAAACTCGATCACCAAGTAGCCAAACTCAATGAGGCTAAGGAAAAGGCCAAGAGCGACCTCGGTGCTATGGTTGAGCATCTCACCTCAAGTGTAGAGTTTGGATAAGGGCTGGGAATGGAAGCTTTCAAAAAGGAGGTCAATAAAAAATACCTAGGTGAGTATTATTATTGTCTTCTAGACATCCCAATCACTCCTAAATGTGAGCTCATCTAATCCCGGTATGGGGAAAAGGAAGAAGATTCTAACTCAGGTGATAGTGGTGATGGCACTAAGGTGACTGGCGTATAGGGTAAGGCTAGGGGCTATTGATTTAAAGGATTTCTTTCTCTCTTTTTTGAGCTCAACGCCACTCTTGTTTGTGGGTTCACAAGCTAAATCTTGTACATTTTATTTTCAATTTATTGATGAAAATCAGCTTATTCTTAGATATTGTGTTGATTGTTTTATAGTGCATTTATATCCATTTATAGTTGTTTTTGATGTTGTACTACCCTCTTATTTTGTGACATGTGTTAATAATCTTTCTAACACCATCCCCTATAAAATGGGTTTAGGGCATTTGTTGGATTCAGACAATTTTTTCAAAATATTTTTCAACTCTTTCTTCATCTTTTTTGCTCGAACATTATGGATTCTAATCATACAATAAGGCATTCAATTCGAGCTCTAAGACAAGAAAATGCAAGACTTAAAATTTAGGTGCAAAGATTGAAATTTGAGTTGTTTAGGCCCAAGGAAAAACTAAGTGTTCAAGAAGAGACTAGGTCTAGTCTTGAAGAAAATCTTGAGGGAAGGCTAAAGCTTCACGAAGAGAACAAGTACGAGCTCATCTCTTGTAAGGAACAACTATCTCAGGCTTTAACCTGAGAGAGGAGAACCATGACTAAAATGGCTGCCTTGGTGGACAAAGAGTCTTATTGGGCAAGGTTCTATATGAAACAATCTGAAAGGGTCTTTCTTAAGGTAATGAAAACTATTGAAGGGTTGAAACGTTCTATGCTTGCATTGGACTTGATCCCTTCTAAAGCAATGATAGATATTAATAAGAAAATTATCAAGATTCAAGCCGAGTAATTACCCCTGGTGGAGGAGATTAGTGATTTGGACACTAATAGTGTATCTAAATGTTTTAGGAATTTTTAATCATCTGAGAGGCAAAGCCTTACCTAAGGGATAGAGCCATGTATACATGTATTTTTCAAATTTGTAGTTTCAGATAAAAATAAAAATATCCTCGATAGGGTGCAATGGCAATGCTCGACCATTATACATTTTTTTTACTATAAATCATCCATAATTATGGTGGGGGTCAACTTTTTAGGGACTAGGCGATCTCCCTAGCTTTCTACTAAAGTGATCAATTTGTGATATATAATAGTAAAAGAGGGAGCTCTACCTGGTTCTTAACCGAGGTACTCCGCTCTCCTTTTCTTTATCAGAGTACCAACCTGGTTCCTGACCAAGGTGGTCAACTTATGATATTTGCAAGTGTTAGGTCAGTCTACCTTATTCTTAACCGAGATGATCAGCCCATGGCATATAATATTAGGAGAGAGAGCTATACCTGGTTCATGATTGAGGTGCTCAACTCTCCTTTCTTTATCAAAGTGCCAACCTAATTCCTGACTGAGGTGGTCAACTCGTGATATTTGCAAGTGTCAAGGCGGTCTACCTAGTTCTTAATCGAGATGATTAGCCTGTGGCATATAATAGTAGGAGAAAGAGCTCTACCAAACTTAGGTTCTTAGCTCTCCTTTCTTTATTAGAGTGCCAACCTGGTTCCTAACTAAGGTGGTTAACTCATGATATTTGCAAGTGTCATGGTAGTCTACCTGGTTCTTAACCGAGATGATCAACCTATGGCATATAATAGTAGGAGACTTGTGTGAGAGAACCATTTGTTGAAAAGGGTCACTTCATAGATATGCATACAACCATAATACTTGAAAGTAGTAAATTAATGTACATTAAAAGTGATATATCTTTAAGTGCCTGGCATTCCAACTTGTACTATCCTCGGCCTCTTCAATACTTCTCAATAAGTAGGCTCTTCTTAGAATTGTCTAGTTATTTGATAAGGCCTTCCCAATTTGCACCTATTTTTCTGGTCATCCATTCCTTTTTGTTAGACTCGCCTAAGGACCCAATCATACGGGGCAAATACTTTGAAACAAACATCCTTGTTGTAATAGACTGACACCTTTCTATTTTGCTCAATTATCCTTCTCAGAGCCTCATTTCTTTTTTCATTGGCAAAGGTTAGTTTAATGACCCTATTTTACTCATTCTTTTTTTCCGTTAAGGTTGACCTGATAGTGGGTACTGCCATCTCAGTTGGTATTACTGCCTCAGTGCCATATACAAAGGAGAATGAGGTCTCGTTAGTGCTTTTGTAGGGGCTAGTACTGATAGCCCATAATGCCCCAAGAAGATCCTTTACCCATTTTCCTTTTTCATTATCCAACCTTTTCCTTTAATAGGTTCATGATTACTTTGTTGGAAGATTCTGCTTGTCCATTAGCTTGTGGATAATAAGGTGTTGAGTGGCATATTTCAATATTATATTTAGTGGCAAATTCCCTGATGTTGCATGTTGTGGTGTTTTGCAACACATAGAAAATCGTGCAAGTATACACGGTCACAAGTAATAAAGATTTGTAAGTAAAGATCGTTCCCATGGAGATTTATACTATAGTTTGTTGAGTACTAAAATTGTATCTTTCTGATTTTATCCAAAATAATCGTTGATATGAAAAAAGGTAACAAAAAAAATAAGAGAACTCTAGGATTGCAATTTTTCACCAAACTTATCCACTCCAATCATATTATTTTCTTTTGATTTATATTTTTTTAGTACATTTAATTTGTCAACCGAAAACTTTTATTTTTATTCATACATCTCTTTCGAGCTCCGTATAAACACACCTCGTTAAATTAATTCACTATATCTCTATGAGAATTAAATTCACCAAGATTCATTAAGTTCTAAGTTTTCAAATGGCCACACATACAATTAGGGTATATTCCTATCCTTCATCATACATGTCATTCTATTTACGAGCAATATACACAAAAATGTCTTTCTCAAGTTTATTTTTATGCCACAAATCGTTTTGATAAAATTCGTAAATAATCAAAAAGCATTAAGCACAAAATAGAATGAACAAATCGAACATCTTATAAATCTTTCAAAAATAGTTAAAATAAAAGCTTCATGAATTTAGATCAAATGCAACCCTAGAAAAATTAAATTACTTCATTAAATTAAAATAAAAATTACAACAGATGCAGAAAAATTAGAAGAAGAAGAAAGAAAATTAAAACATTACAGATCGTAAATATTTGGCACATGTAGAACACAACAGAAGCCAAAAATGGCTTCTGCGTGTTCCACCGTCCAGTCCCAAATACCACAAAAATTCTAAACCAAAAAAAACTCCAAAACTCTATCATAACATCAACTATTTATAGCTAAAAAAATACATCAAAAATATTAAAATATCATAAACGCGTTAAAATTTGTATCGAAAATAAAACCCCGACATTCCCTTTAAAATCCACGATCACGTGAAAATCAAAAACATATTTTAATTCACGCGAGACAAGAGTCGTTTCTGCATTTTTTTTATTCATTGTGCGTGCCACGTGTCAAAATCGACTACCAAGATTCACTGCCACGTGGCAAGATATCATTAGGTGAACAAACCAACCGCACGCGGGAACGGTGCACGGATAATGGCACGCCGAACGTAGGAGACAACTACTGAACGGACTTGATCTGCGCTTTCGCCATGATAATATGCCACGTGTCATCACATTATTGGATGAAATATAGAGTGGGACACGCTGGCAATTTATGATTTCAGGAATGGATTCGGTGGGGACACGTCACGGTCCCCGATTCGTCAAACTCGGGTTTCCACGGCGAGATCAATGCCGGGATTGGGCGGGGCGTGCGTGGGGGACGGTGGGGCCGGACGCGTCGAACGCTGGGTCCCACTCTACACGCCGGCATGCGCGGAAGGTGGGCCCTACTCGGGCACCGAGCCTCGTGAACGAATCTAGGAACACGTGATTTCGTAGGATGTGATCGGGACGCGCGCATCGTAGCTGTTTCTTATTTGATCGGACGATCCATGATTGGCGCGTGTTGTTGGCACGTGGTTCCTCTAATCTGCGAAGAATAATAACTTTTATTAATTATATTTTCACCCACAAATATATTTCAAATTACATTTTAACCTTTCTTAAATTACAGTTAAGCCCTTTGCTAATTTTAAATTAAATTTTTAAATTTTTAATAATTATAATTAAGCCCAAATTTAATTTAAATTATATTTTCGATTGTTATAAATTGTAATTAAGAAACTATATTATCTGAAATTATATTTGTGGACAGAAATATGAAATTAAGTACATTTTCGATACAAATTATTTAATTTTATTAAAAATGTATTTTTAGCACATAAAAGGAAAATATTAATTTATTTAACAAAAATTAACTAAATATGAAAAGAACATAGCAATTATCATTACTAAAATTGATGAAAATAACTCTATAAAATACAGTTATCATTGCATCCTGTAAGTTGCCTCCCATTATTTTAACGAGCTCCTTGGGTAGACTGAATTGACAAATTATGGACTTCAAGATAAATTTAATGACTTCCTCCTTTCGTATCCTTCCTAGTGGTTCTTCTTCCATATATTTGGAAAAATAATATATGGCAACTAATAGAAACTTCTTTTAACCCTTACCTAATGGTAAAGGCCTTATGATATAATGCCTCCACTTGTAGAAGGGCCAAGGACCTATCATGGTGTTGGGATGTACGTGTGATAATGGGACAAACCTTTGGCACTTATCACACCTCTAAGTGTATTTTGTACAATCTGTCAACATGGTGGGCCAATAGTAACCCTATCTTATGATTAGTTAAGAGATCATTCTTCCACCTGAATGAGAACCACACTCCCCCTCATATGCTTCATTAATCTTTTAGTTCCCTCATTTTCTATACACAAGAGTCTGGGTTTGAGTACAGTCCATATGTATAGCCTTTCTACCTTGATCATGTAACGTCCTTTCCTTTGCCTTGATTTCTTTTACAAGTTTTGGGTCCACGGGTAGGTCCTTCTCTTCTAGGAACTTAAAGATTGGAGTGAACCATAAGTGGGTAGGGGCATCCACATAGCCCACTATTCTTTCAACTTCTCCCAAGTTGGCCTCTGTTAATATCGTAACTAACACTACTTTGTCAAGGTTGGCTTCATACACAGAAGCCACTGTTTTCAGTGCATTGGTGTAACCATTCTCATTTCGGGCTATTTGCTTGATCTCAAATTTGGAAAATTTGGAACATTTCTTTTTTAACCTCTCCAAGTACCTCTTCATTTTTCCATTCCTAGCTTCGAATGTTCCCAAGAATTGATTGACCACTAGTTTGGAGTCATTGTGCAAGGTAATTTTATCTACCCTAGTTTCTTTGAGGTCATGACCCTAAATATGGTTGCTTCATATTCAATGAATTTCTTAGTTTCCTAGAAATCAAGTTTAACCACATACTCAAAGTAGTTATTATTGTGATCTACTATGACCACCCCTAGTCTGGCACCATTGAAGTTGTGTGCTCCGTCTACAAATACTTGCCTTCCAGCTCTATATTTTTAGTCAATTTGACACACCTCTTTCTCCCCCTCATTGTTGATGACCTTCTATGTTTCACTGAAATCATCTACAAACTCAACCACAACTTGCCCTTTTATGGCTATTTTATCCATGTATTTAATATTGTATTCTCCAAACTCTATGACGATCTGTGCCAACCTTCCTTCCACTTCTAGCTTCGTCAAAACACTTTTAAGTGGATGAGAGGTGAGTACCATAATTGTGTATGAACCAAAGTAATGCCTAATTTTTCAAGCACTAACTTTGAGAGCGAAGGCTAATTTGTCCATGGTTAGATATCTGTTTTAAGCATCTATCAAGATTTGACTGACATAATAAATAGGGTGGTAGATCTTGGCTCTTTCAACTAAAGCATGGCGCTACATGTTTGGGGGTGCCACAACCAAATACAAATAAAGAATCTCACCTTGAAGAGGCTGACCAAGACAAGTGGGTTACTCAAGTATCTTTTGATTTCCTCAAAGTCTATCACAGTCCTTGTTCCAAAAGATTGATGTGTTTTTTCTCATCATTTTGAAAAAAGGGCATAAACTTATCCATGCATTTAGAGATAATATGCTCAATGCCACTATTCTTCCATTCAACTGTTGGATCCTCTTAAGGCTAGTAGGTGGCTTCATGTTCACCAAAACTTGTATCTTGTCTGGGTTGCCTCAATCCCTCTGGCCGATATAAGATATCCTAGGAATTTTTCTATAACAACACCAAAGATACCCTTCTTGGGATTAAGTCTCACACCATACCTTTTGATTACTAAAAATACCTCCTTAATATCCTTGTTGTGGTCTAGGGTTTGAGATGATTTTACCACCATGTCATTCATATAGGCCTTTAGATTCCTTCCTTACTGACTTTCAAATATTTTGTTAACTAGTCGTTAATATGTGGCACCCGCGTTCTTCAATCCGAAAGACATCCTGGTATAACAAAAGTGTAAGGACTATGAGTGTTGGCTTTTTTCATAGACAAAATATTTCTCTATAAATTTGTTTTTAGGCATGCTATCAAGTTTATCAAGAAAAGCCAAACAAATGCTCGAGTTCCAGATAATTGTACTTCAAGTATATCTTTCATAACTATGACACATAGAATTATATTTATGTATTTAATAGCATATGTTTATAAATCTGAAATTATTTTTAATGCTAAAATATGGAATAAGATATGTTAAAATATTAGATAAGATATATTTTAAATTATAACTAGAATTTTTAGCATAAAAGATAGCATAAAATCTATTTTAAAAGATATTAGATAAGATATACTCTAAATCATGGCTGAAATCTTTAGCATAAAATCTATTTTAAAATAAATCTATTTTAAATAGGAGTATTCTTAATTGGGGAGTATTACTAATCCTATTTGTAATAGAAAATATATTTATCAATTACATAGGATTAAGAGTTTCAATTTTTCCTATAAATAAAACTCATAGTTCATTGTTTCAATCAACCACACAAGAACATTATTCTATTATTCTTAATTTCTCTATCTTGTTTTACAAATATAAGATCATAATTTTTTAGGCTTCTTTATTTAGTTAATCTATCAAATATTGGTGGTTATGTTTGATTGATTAATAAGCCAAATTATTTTATGATATTTTGATAATATGTTCTTATGGCTTCTTCTTTTATTTTTGTTCTTAAATTGTTAGATCAAATAATTGTTTTTGTCATATCATAGTTATTTGATTTGATTATTAATCTTTAAATAAGCTATTTTTATTGAACTTATGCTTGATCTTTTTGCTCTAGGATTTACTAGTTGATTTGATTTAAGTGGCATATGTTTTGAATCATCTAGTTAGGATTATTCATTATTAAATCCATTCTAGAACACACACGGGCACTTGTATTTTTATGCTAACCATTTTGTAGTTAATTTGGGAACGTATCTGATTGGCGGGAAGCTTATTGGAACATTGGTTTGAAAAATGCTCACGCTAATATTGAAAACTGTGAAAAAAAAGTAGGGGCTCGTAAGTAAAGTACATTGAGACAGTATTCTAAGGAGGGTAGCATAAGACCGAGTTTGTAGTTGAAAATTTTATTTTCATAGTGGAAAGTTAGGTGGTTCGGTGGACCGGTACTTTTCCTCTTAGGTCATGATTGTGGCCTAGGTTGTTTCCACCTAAAAATATCGTTTGTTATTATTTTATTTTCGTACTTTATTCTTACATGTGATTTGCATGCCTGACCACTTTATTTAGGTTATTAAGTTATAAACTTTCAAGAAGGTCCCTTCCTCTGTGATGAAATATGTTTTGTCCTCATCCTTAGAGTGCATTTTGATTTGGTGGTATCCAAAGTATGCATCCAAGAAACTTATCAGCCTAAAACCGATAGAGGTATCTACCAATTGATCGATATTGGGAAGGAGAAAGAAATCTTTGGGACATTCCTCATTTAGATATGTAAAGGCCACACACATACGGAATGACCCATATGCCTTCTTTACTAACACCACATTTGACAACCATGAGGGATAGCTGACCTCCCTTATAACTCTATCCTTCTTAAGGGCAAAAACTTGATGCTGGATCACCTCATTCTTTTCCCTTGGGAATTTCCTTTTTTTTGTTGTTGAATAGGTCTAGATTCTATATTGACATTTAGTTGGTGTGTTATAAATTTTAGGTCAATCCTAGCCATGTCAGTCAAGGTCCATGCAAAGTTATCTAAATTTGTCCTGAGGAATTGAGAGAGTTGCTCATCTACCTCTATCGTCAAATCCTCTCCCATTTTCAAGAGGTAGCTCCCCATGATCTCTTAATGGAAGGTCTCTTACCTTCTTAATATTGATAGACCTTGCCAGGCCTCTGCCCCTAGCCACATTTGAGGAATACCCCTCTGTGATTTCTACTTGTGGACAACCTTTCTCATGGTGGCGTTGTAATAACTTCTAACTTTTTTCCTCGTTAGTAGGGAATTTGATTACCTGAAGAAAGTTGGATGAGACTGCCCTAATTTTGAGTATCCATGGCTTACCCAAGATGGCGTTGTAGTGTGTCATGATGTTGATAACTATGAAGTTAGTCATTATTATCATTCCTTTAGCCATGACCGATAGCACCACTATTCCTATTGCATAGGTGATGCTACTGTTGAACCTTACTAGAGTGAGTTTTGCCTTAACAAGATCAAATTTCTTCACTCCCAGAACCTTGGTAGTGGTAATAAAAAAGAGATCCACTAAGCTTCTTAGGTTAATCATTATCCCACAGACATCACAAGATCCAATCCTCAAGGTAATTACTAAAGGATCTTTGTGAAAGTACGAGGTCTCGTCCCTTTCGTTGAAAATTATTTTTGTACAGTTCTTGCCTTATCCAAGGCATACATAAATGGGCATTATGTAGCTCTCTTACAAACCTTTTACACAATTTATTTGAGACTCCATTGATCCCAGGCCCTCCATGTATGGTATGTATAGTTCTGATGTTGGGTTCATTATGGTGCTCTCTTCCAATGCTCGATGGGTTCACTGGTTTTGGCACCTTTCACCTATTTTGACGATCTCCTCATTTCCCATTTCCTACAATGAGGTCCTTCAGATATCCCCTCGCTAACAACTCCTATATCTTACTTTTGAGGTGTCTATAGTCTTTTGTTTCATGACACATGTCTTTATAGAAGGCATACCATTTAGATGCATCTTTAAGCGGGGATTTCATATTCGAGGGACATCTGACATTAGGTTCCACTTCCATCCTTAGTACAACTTGGGCTAGATCCACTCTCAAGGAAGGCCCTCTAAAAGAAGATAATGACCTCCCCCAAGGTCCTCTATTCTTCATCCATTGTCCATATTTCCTATTATTTGGTGTAAAGCATTTGTTTCTATTGTTTTGATGTGCCCTATTTGGACTTATCATCCTCTTATCTTTATCTGGTACCACTTCTATGTTGGTTTAATGGACTTTAATCAAACTTAATTCACTCTTGAGATTGAAGAATTTTTTGGCCTCTATGTATGCTTTCTTTATAGTGCGAGGAACTATTTTGGTTAGTTCTATGAACAAGTCAATTTTTTTAAGAGACCTTGCCTGAAGGCTTCTATAGCAATAGAGTTGGGACAATCAGACATTTCTAACTTATCCTCCCTGAACCGTTTCATGTATCCCTCTATAGGCTCACTCTTTCCTTAAATGATTGAGAGTAAGTGATGTGATTCTTTTCTTAGGGGCTTGTTGCAGGCATAATTTGTTATGAATAGTCTAGAAAATTGGGAGAAGGAGGTGGTGAAGCGAAGTGCCAAGTTGTTGAACCACTTCTATGCACCTTTACAAAGGGTGGTAGCAAACAATTTAGACATCATGGTATTTATCTTTTCCTGAGCGAGGCTGATAAGGGCCATGGTTGTCTTGAAGTGTTGTCAATGTGTCACAGGGTCTTTGGTTCTAAAATAATCGTGGCATTTGCGAGAATTAAATTTGGTTGGTGGTTCAAAATATTTTATCTCGTTAGCAAATGGAGACATACATAATTGCTCACAATCCCTATCGACATCATAAGAGGCCTCGCCCTTCTCATGCCTATCATTGGATGTCTTTAAAGCCTGATCTTGTTTTTTATTGGCCTCTACCAATGCTTGAAATTGAGCCTCCCAGTTTTTCTTTCCGAAATCCACTATTCGTCAATAAGTCTCGCTGAGTTAGAAATGGGGTTCCTTTCAACCTCATGCTCAGCCTGGGTAGGTTCGGATAAGATGTGCTTTGTTCTGTTTCTATCAACCAGGGTAGGTGGCTCGATCATCAAAGGCCCATTCTTCTTATTGGGTGTGTAGTGACTTATTTTTTCTCATTGTCTCCAAGAGCTCTCTCCTTAACATGAGGAGTTGGTGAGCTAACTTTTGATGAATATTAGCCTCTATTCTGGTTTTGTTATGCGTTGGCAAAGTGTTCCCTTATGTCCCCACTGCTCCTTCGTTAGCTAGCCTCAATCTTCCTTCAGCACGGGTTCCTACTATGGTGTTATAGAATAGGTGATTGTGATTTTTAAATGTAGCTTATGCGTGGAGTACATTTGATCTCCTAAGTTTCTCTCAAAGCCTAAGGTGAATCCTATAAAATATAGGGTTATAAACCTAAGCTAAACCTTAATCTAATCCCCACGGTAGGTGCCAAAATTTTTGGATTCGTCCAAATTTTAAAGAGAGGACTTAGAGAAAAACTAGAGTAAATGATGGAATGTGTGGATCTCTTGGGTATCCATATATTTATCGAACTTTACATGTATAAGTGTCGATTACATAGGATGAATACATGAAAATACGTCAAAAAAGACATAAAAGTAAAAGTACTCATAGATCGGGATCGACCACCTAATGCTCGGTTAGACAAATGACCCTATATACACAATAGAAGCTAGGACTATTCCTTGAACTCGAGCTGGGCTTGGACAATCTCTTGGCTCGAGCTATCACTTTGACCAATCCATACATCCAAATAGTATTAATATTTATTGTAATGTATCTTACTAACAATAAATATATTTATGAAGATTCAACAAATATTAAAGATACTAAAACCTATTTTTAAAAAAATGAGAGTATTAACAAAAAAAATGAAAATTTAATAATATCATTGAAATTTTCTAGTATAAAAAAGAGGAAGTTAAACCATTACTTTTGTTATCTCGGGTCATCCAAGAATTGCTCTTTGATAAATATATGAATTGTAATCTTATTATTTTCATTATATATAATGAAAATAATAAGATTACAACAAATATGATTACTATATCCTATCATATCACTTAATAAATTGATATATAAATTAAACTTTCAAATTATGTTTGAACTAAATTATATATAAATTTTTATCGTTCGTCATTACCTACAGTTTATATATAAAATCATATTAAAATTGAAAGGAAACTTCTAAAACACTACTTTATAATATATATATATATATATATATATATATAATGAAAAATAACAAGATTAAAAATTCATACCTTTAGACATGACATATCATACATTATCATTAAATTATTACTATTGTGACTATATATTTTTTGTTTTTTGTGATAAGTTAATTGATATACAAATCAACTTTCATATATGTAAATCCAAATTTAAACAAAACTACAATTGAATAATTTTTTAAATATTTATTTTTATTATCTAAATCAAATATGCAACAATCAATAATAAACTAAATTTATATTAAATGTTAAGATAGTTAACTTTTAAAGCAATAATTTATAAAGATAAAAACACATATAATGAAACCAACAATACTAAAACCTACACATTTAGGCATAACACAACATATATTATTATCGAATTATGAGATTATAATGATGTACATTTTATCTTTTATGATAAATTAATTGATATATAAATAAGACTTCATAAATGTCGAATCATATTTGAAACATATTTCACATAAATATTTTTTAAATATTAACTATTAATTTATTTTTTATTATCTAAATTAAATAACAAAGAGAAATATATACTTGCAACAACCAATACCAAACTAAATTTGTGAAAATTAACTTTTACAATACTATTTTATAATGAGAAAATTGCATTTAATGAAAATAACAAAACTAAAATACACACATTTGAGCATGAGACATTATACGTTACCATTGAACTATACAAACGTAACTATATAAGTTAACTAATATACAAATCGAACGTTGTACAAATCAAACATTATATATAGGACTCATGTTTGAATCAAATTACATGTAAATAATTAAATATTAACTACTATTTTTATTTTTATCATCTAAATTAAGTAACATATGGAAAATTATATACCTACCATTACAACAACCAATAATAGGGTTTGTATCTCCATCATGCATATTAAAAATATGGATTTATCCATTCATGTAACTAAGGTATTCATATTGTCAACCATCTCTTAATTCATGCAAAAATAATACATTACTTTTTTTTTGTTAAATCTCACGACAATTAATGATTGACATTTTTAAAATATATAATTGAAATTATATTTATATGTAAAAATTTGATTTTTTTTAAAATAATCGTAAATGATAAGGTATGATGAGTGATGGTTATTACAATATCAAAATTATTGTTAATCGAAACTGAACATATACTAATATTATATATATATATATATATATATTTAAATACACTTTTAATAATAAAACACATAATACTTGAGATAATTAGATTAAATTTTATTTATTTGAACTTATATGTATTTTAGTTTACTTAAAAACATATGTTAAATAGTTAAAAAAAATAATAGAGTACGAATTATATTAATATTTAATTTTTTTAAAATTAAATATATTTTTAAATAAATGTTAAAAAAAGAAGAAGTATGATTAAACTAAAAAAAATTACTACTTATTTATAACTGACGATTATTATGTAATTATATCAAAAATTGATGTACTATGGTTATGGTTATTAAGATAACCGTAATCATTCTTAACAATAAGTGTTAATATTATTATAAAAGACACAAACATAAATACAAATACATTAAAAATCAAATTGAATATTTACAAGTAAATATAATGTTAAATTAAAAATTAAAAAAGGGAAAGATTAAAATTAAATGGATAAGTATTAATTAACACTTAATACAATTATAATACATTCAAAGAATTTATTATTTATCATTTAATTTTATCATAAAATATTGATTTTATTTTCATGTCAAATTAGTTTTTAAAGATATAATATTTAAATACAAAATAGTTATTTATATCATTTAAATTTGAGGCTACTTTGTCAATTTATTTTCTCTTTATTTTTGTAATATAATAATTTAGGTTAGTATTGTTTTTAATAAATGAGTGATTTAACTTTTTTCGTACTACTTTGTTATTTTCTTTTGGTTTCTTTTGAACCATTAAACACATATATATTCTCCCTTATATATATCTTTTATAGATATAATTTAAAAAAATGTTATAATATAAAATAATTTATAAAGTTATTTAAAATTTAATATTTTGTATAAATTATATGATTTTATTAAATAATTATTAAAAAATAAATTAATTTTAAAGACGGATTATAAATTTAGAAAAATGCTTGAAACACAACTTTTAAAATTTTACTCTATATTATACTTTTAATTTTATATATTATTTTACTTTTAATTTTCTTTCATAATTTAAATAAAAATAATAAAATAATGGTACAGATATCATCTAACATTATTGTCATTTAAATAAGTTTGATGTGGACAATAATTATTTTTCCTATTTGTTCCTGCTTATTTGGATATTATTCCCAACCCTGCCAAGTTTATAACCTATCGTAAATAATGGGATGCAATAATACACCATATTAAATACTTAAATACAATTATATTAAATTAATTTCTTATATTTGATAATAACTATATAATATATATAAATAAAATTAATGATAAATATTTTCTTAAATAATTTATATTTTAAAAGTATTTTTTATGGAAATTCTTATAAGGTACACGATAAAATGTTATTGTTAACGTAATATTATTACTTAATTAAAATGTAATTTAAATTAAATTAGATAATATATTTAGTAAATCTTTTTTAACAGCATCTTATTTATTTAATATTATAAAAAGATATTTTCATATATGAATTATCCTTAAACTTTTAATATTTTTAATATTTAGATTAATATGTTATAAATACGTTTGATATCTCTATAGTTAAAGATATAAATGATTTCAAATAAGCTCATCTCATATATAATTAACATTTTTATCATTTAGCATATCCAATCTCATATAAGTATGTATAAATTTCAACATATCAATCATTACTTACATCCCATCTCATTTAGTGCGAGCACAAATGGGTTCAATTACTTATTTTTTAGATTTTTAAATATTTTTTCTCAAATGATATTTTTTTAATAATACAAATTAAAAATAATAAAATAATAATAATAAAATCCTTAAAGATAAATAAAATAATATTTTTATCTTTAATACATAGATATTAAATAACATAAATATTTTGATTTTAAAAAGTGAAAAACTAGATAAAATAATTCATATTATACTCTAATTATAAAAAAAAAAAATCAAAGACAAAGATAAAGAGATTGAATAGGATTTGTCTATAAAGGTCACATCTAGTTTTATAATTTAGAAATAGATTTAAGTTGATTTTAATTTAAAAATATACATATTATAATTTATTTAATAAGTTGTGGATCAATTTTTTTCTTTTTTCTCTTTTTTCTTAAATTTTCTTCTCTCATAATCTTTATTCTTCTCTTTCCTTTCTTGATTCTCGATCCGGTCATCCACCAATTTTTAATAATTAATAATTAATAATTAATAATTTATTTTTATTATAAATAAAAAATAATAAAAATAATTTATATTTATTTTAATCAATCTATTTAATTTCTTATGTTTCAATTATTCCCTTTACTGTTATCACTCATAAATATATATATATATATATATATATATTAACTATATTTACTCCAAAGCTGTCTACCCTCGATAACTCTAGTGGGTCTTTAACTCAACAGTTAGGTTAATAATCTTTATAATACTAATGTGTATATAAATAATAATAATAATTTAGTACTATTAATGTTAAATATTTTTTAGGTTTAGTTTTTCAAAATCCATTAAAAATCTTAATAATAAAAATGTTATTTTTAAAACACATTTTAAAAATATTAAAACACATTGAAAAAATAACTAATTGATAAATTTATAAATTGATTCAAATTTAAATAAATATTTTAACATAAAATAATTTAAAATTTATGAACATATATTCGTAAATACATGAATACAATATATGTATCGTAGTTATAAATTGGATTTTTTTTTCAAAGAACTTTTTTTAAGTAAAGAACTAAGGTACTAATTTTATAATATAAATTTAAATGTATAATTTTTATTTAATAAAAATACAAGTAAAATAACAAACGTTAAACCAACTAATAGATTTTACAAGTTGAATGGAAACATATTATAAAAAAATCTTAAATTTAATATAAATTTCAAATAATAAAATAATATTATAATGAGTATGAATATGATAATTATATCTAATAAAAACTTATAAATTTAATTATCATTATGGATAAATATATCAACATCTAATGAGAGAGCTTTGAGATTTTGTCCATAATTATAATAATATTATATTAGATAATATTTTTACATAAAATTTGCGATATAATTTTTTATGTTTATATTATATATTGTAAAAAAATGGATATAAAAACTTCACAATTTTTTTAATAATTTAATTATAATTATATTTATATTTAATAATAATGTATTATATTATTTATGAAATATTAAAATGTATTATATTATTATTTAATATATGACGTGATAAAAGAGATTTATGTATTTAAAATTAATTATAAATTTATAAAATGTTAATATTTTATTATGTTTATAATAATTATGTTTTGGAGTTAAAATATATATTTTTATTTAAAAAAAATTGACTAAAAAATGGGATAAGTTTAAGGCTAAATTTTGTTTATTTTTAAACTAAAACCAACTTCAACCTATTTCTAAACTATCGAAGAAGACATGCACTTTATAAAAAAAAATCCCGAGATTGAATAATTGTCATGTAACAAACAAAGTTTATTAAAAGTTCACAATCTCAACTAATTATAAACGGAACAATTCATGTAACTGAAATCGAGTATGTAAAATGCAATAGTTTAAACACAGTAAAATTACATAAATTAATAATTTTAACTAAAATAATATATAAAATATGACAATACCAATACATCAAAGTTTTATGGTACTTCTCATGTGTTAAGAAAATGAAATTATGAGCCGTCGTCTGAAATTTATATAAAATTAAATAAGAAAGCGTGTAGTTAGAGGTTTCAATAATGTATATAACTAAACAAAATAAAAAATTAACAGAATTAATTATAACAAATACATAATAATTTGAACTCCTTAAATTGAACTCCAATATCCCTAAAATTTTATAAAATTGATGTTATCAATATGATTTTAAGCAATAGTTTTCAAAATATGAACAAATATGAATGAAAATACAAATCAAAGGGTTTTTTTAATACCTCCAACTAAAAAGCTACATTTCCATAGTTTCAGGACCATTTGAATTTTCAAAGAGCTTCAAATCTTGATCTATTTCATCATCGAATACGCCTTGCCCTTTTTATCACCTTTAGTTGTGCATCACACCAATCTTTCATACAAATCAAACATTAAAATATATTTCTTTTGAATCTATTTTTTTTCCAATCAAGAATTCTAACTCCCACACTAATGGCACAACAAACACTAATATTTCAAATTTATCATCTTGTAAAAATCCACCTCCAGCTTCCATGTCACTATATATATATATATATATATATATATATTAAGTTTAGAGGGTGTAATGCTACAAATCTCATATAGACAGAAAGTGATGAGGAAAACGAGCTAGAAGTCCTCTTGTTCTGAGTTTTCCAAACATAGAGGTATAAATATTAGAAGTATTTTAAATAAGTTCATAATAGCATTGCAAGTCTAGGGAGACATCATGTTAATTTTTTTTATAAAATCTATCAAGTCCCATTTAAACAACATGTGGTTTGATTCTTAAATCCATGCATGTAACTAATATAAATATTTCTAAAATGGACTCCCACTGTAGTTAAATTTATCTTATATTACTTTACAGACATCATCAAATATTTCAAGATTTCTATGTTTAGCAATTACCTTAGACATAGGAAACAAATGTGATAAAGCAAATAGACACCTGCAAATAATTCAAGACTTTTATATTTAACAAATACCTTAGACATAGAAAACAAATGTGATAAAACAAGATGACACGTAGAATAATATATACCAGAAAGCTCCTTAGTAGAAACATAATTTTTTTTCTAGAAAACCCATAAAATTGAATGCCATATGCCAATCATTATTAGCTAATAAAGGTAAGGAACCCCTTTTTTTCATCATAATATGAAGTTAATAGTCCATTATAAACCATACAAGATTTAAATATCATGTACTTAGAATTCCATCTAATGGTGATGTCTGTCTTAGGTTTTCTTGCCTTTTTACTAAAAACCCTACAATGAGCGACATGCGATATGCTCTTGTTCTCTTATTAGGGATAATGATATAAAAGTTATAACATTTATAATATTTTCTAAATAACTTGCAACAATCTTCATTCACCTTGTACACGTAAGTTAATTATATGGCACCTACAACACATGCGAAAAAACAAATTAAGACTGCCGTATAGTGATAAAATAACAAGCTTCAACATGTTAAAAGCACTTAAGTTGGAACTTGCATTATCAAAAGTGATAGAGGATATCTTATCAATAAAACTATAGTCCATAACGAAACTTGTAATCAAGCTAAAAATAGATGTTCCATTGTATGGGTATTCAACTAAGTCAAATCCAATTATTCTCTTTTTTTAATTTCCGGCTTGAATCTACCCAATGTGCGGTTACACATGTAATCATGATTGTTACAACCCTTCATATATCTGAAAGAAGAGTAACTAACCTATTTCTCAATATATAAAAAGGGTCAATCAGTGCTTCCTTCATTATTCTAAATGCTTTCCAAAAATTACTCCTAATTGTGTTTCTGAATACACGAGTCCATGAGAGCTGTATATAGGTTTGTATGAAATATTCATATATATGGTTATCAGTAAATATAAATGGTTGTTATACACTAGCTACATAATGAGCAAGCCTTTCTCTCATTTTTTATTGGTAGTATGTAAAGCTAATTGTAGTATTTGCTTCATCAGATGCACCAAAAACTTACTCATGATGAAACCTATGCAAATATCCATCCAAATAACCTATGCCACAATTAGGCTCATGACAGTAACTAACTTCGCAATACGTACAAGCTACTATACTTTTGTTTGTCAACTCAACAAATACAATATTAAAATACTTCTAAACATATGATATTAGCTTTTTTCTTTTAATAGCAGGAAGTCTATGATTAAGAGTAGGTCTAGGACTAGAGGCAAATCTATGACTATGAATAAGACTTTGGGATACATGTGAAACCTTTCCATGTAACATTATTCCTACGGGTTTTGTGTATGTGCTTCTAGGGTGACTATATAATTCTTCATCAGACATCGCATGTAAGTCCTCATCAGGGTCCATTTTAGTGAATAGAATGAAAATTACCATACACCTACAATTATGTCATTATGTCATTATGTCATTTATATATAGCAATCCTCAAACAACAACCCACAAACCAGAAATTAAGCTTTTTACAAAAAATAATATTGATAAATAGTAAAATCAATCGAGAAATTATATTGATAAATAAAGAAACCTCTAAATAGAAATGTCCTTAATTAACATTGATAAATAGTAAAATCACGTTGACTGTTTTATATAAGAGTCAATCAAATCCCAACATATCATTTGTGATTATAATCACAAATTTATGATATATCATAATTCTCTTAAAAAAATTATCATGATTTTTTTGAAACAAATATACAATCCTTGTACATGTATAATAGATCAACTCAAAGAATATCAAAGGTTAAAAAATAGAGATAAAAACAGGGAAGCAAGTGGTTGAGTTACCTTTCTCCCCAATATAACCACGTTTTCTGTTGCCTTTCTTAGTGAAGCGTCCTACACTGCATATAGAGTCTAGTTATTTTCAGAAAAGCCTTTCTCGTACTTCCACACATTTTGGCAAATTGATATTCATATACTTTTACACATTTTGGCAAATAAACACATCATGAGTACATGAATAAGTGAAAATGGAAGAATACAAACCTGGATGAGTTCCATGAGGAAGTGAACACCTATGAAGCAATAATTTAATACAATAATGTAAGTTCATCAAGAAAAATAGTTTTTTTTTAAATTATAAGTAAACATCCTATCTGCAATTTTTAAGGACAAGTAAAGTCAATCAAGAAATTATATTTTATCCTATGACGCTTTTTATAAAGATAATTATAAATCTTGGTGTTTAGGTCCTCTGCTTCTGTATGACGATGACGACAAAGAAATTGCAGATTTTAAAGTATCCATTAATGGTCCTATGTGTCTCATCTGATGCTCAACTTAATGACTTTGCTTTTGGGTTAGAATAGTCGGGGCATTTCTTCATATAGGTGGTGCGCAAAAAACATGGCCACCACCAAATGAGTAGAACAGAGGATTGAAGGAAAAGGATTTATTATAAGAAATTGGGTGGATCAACGCCAAATATTATCTCATAAATTAGTGCTGCTTTGTCTAGCAACAATAATAGCCAAAAATCAGAGCTCAACGATAATAGCCAAAAATCAATTAAAAAAATCCATGGTTTGTAAGTCAGAGATTAAGAACAAGTACAATACCCATCAAAAATCAATGATTTAACCTAGTAGTTTTTTGAATCAGAGGGAACCCAAAAAGCTTGTTGCTGTAGAAATACGTCCAACAAAGCGGCGACGAACTTGGTGACAAAATGGCGATGGACTCGGCCAAAACAAACGGCGGCCAACTCAGTGTCCTCACTCCTTCGAAACAGCGAGCCTGAGTTGTTTATGGGATTAGCATGCGTCCTAATGGAAAAGACGGGATGGACTCGTTAAGAGTCACGCTTTTCACTTGAAAGTTTTTAAAGCGACGGGTTTAATTAATCTGAAAGTGATAAATAAGTAATTTTTTAAATTAAATCTAAGTTAACATATACAAGAGAAATAAGTAAACGAAAAATAAATAAAAAATTTAAGCATGATATTTTAGTTAAAAATAATTTATGTTATAATAATGACTTAAAATAAAAAAAATATTAGTTTATTGACTACCTACCTATACACTATAAAAATTAATTTGATTACAAAGTCAAATTTTAAACTATCTTTTATAGATAAAGCCTATAAAGTAATATACTTATGATTCTTTACTTTTTTATAATCTCTACGAGATATGCATACAGATATGGACCAACGCTTTGATATTTTGAAACATACAAAAAATTAAACCAGTTTAACAAATACTCAAAAAATTAGCATAAATATCGTAAGTGTAAAATGTGTCCTAAAAGTGATTTAATAATGAAAAAACATAATTTAAAGATTTAAAAATAAATAAATAAAATTAAATAATCTAACAAACTCTAGACCGAAAATTAAAATCATAGTATTATAAAACAAATAGGTTTATTAATTAATCAAATTTAATCACGTAATATTTGATAGGTCAATTTAAGTAAGAGCCTAACAAAATATGATTAAATTTTTATAAAATAATTTGAGAGAGAAAGCACAAAATAATTAGAATAATAGAATAAGTGCGATTATTTAAAACAAAGAACATTAGGTTGTTTAGACATGAAAGATGAAATCCTAATGCTAGGTTAAAAAGCAATTATTATTATGCCTATTAAACAAACCACAAAACAATAATTAATAGGGATAATATAGTAAAAACACAATTTGGCTCTAGTATACAAAAAGTTTTAAGTTGAAACCGTAATCACTTGATCGATCTAGTCCAAGTTCAATCGATCAAACTAATAAAGTCGATTGACCAAAACCCTTTTCAATCAATCCAATAATGATTAAAAATAACCAAAGACCAAGTAGATTGAATACGATCGATCCAACCTCTCAATCAATCAAACTCAACTTCAATCGATCTATCCTAATTTTTTAATCAACCTGAGAAAACATAGATCATGTACGATTGATCTTCAATCAATCTACCATTTGATCGATCGACCTACCACTTTGATCGGTCAACTAGTATATATACCAAAGTTTCTAAGTGTATAGTATGTATTATATCATGTTTAAGAATAAGTACATACTTGAAATATATTAACTTAACTCGAAAGGTTTTTTGGCTTAAATAACAGACATGAAAACGTGCCTAAAACTAGTTAAATTTAAATATTTTGTTCATGAATATTGCAAACACTCGTAAACCTTACATCAATTAATGTAACATTATCCGAGATGGGCTGAAAAAAAATGGGGACAAACCATAGGTTTAATTGAGAAGCTCGACCTAGTTGACAAGTGTTATTCCAAATACACTCTCTATTCTTTTACTAAGCTTTAGTTTTCTCTAACAATTACATCAAAACTAAATTAGGCATCATAGTAGATTTGACACCATCCAATGTCCTTGTCTCTTGTTTTGTATGATTTGAACTTCAGTGAAAGTGAACATTACGAGCAGAAATCAATTTCAAAGTCATCTATGTGAAAGAAATTTGGTATTTTAATCAATTTGAACTAACGAACAACTCAAGAACATTTATTGTGCTCTTAGTGTTCTTCATGACTTTCTTCTAAAATAAAATTTTCGATAAAAAAAACCAAGGTTATAATTCTATAAGGCATTAATTAGAATCTAGTTGCAAGTCAACCCAACAGGAAAACACAACTCCCACCTAGAATGGGAAGGAAGATTTTTGAAATTTCTAAAATGGACTAATAAGCTTAGAAGGGATGAATATGTTATTTTCAATTTTGTTCAATTACAACCTTGTAATCTAATCACAACGACCAGACAAATAATCACGTATCAAAAGTAAATGCAGAAATAAGTAAATGACACATGATGTTTTTAAATGAAAACAACCTAAGCACAATCATGACCTAAGAGAAAAACCATTGATCTATCGACCACCTAAGTTTTCCACTATGAAAATTAAATGTAAAAGTATAAATTTAATCTTATGGTATCCTCCTTAAGATATTGTTGCAATGTACCTTACTTACGTACTCATGTTCTATTTTTACAATTTTCAATACTAGCATGAGCATTATACAAACTAACATTCTAATTAGCTTCTTACAAATTAGACACATTTATGAATCAACCTATCAACAAGATTAGCACAAAAAACACAAATATTCATGTATATTTTAGTATGAATTTAATAATAAATTATTTTAGCTAGATGTTTCAAAATATTTATTATCAATTAGTAAATCTTAGAACAAGCAGATTAAACATAAGTTCAATAAAAATAATTTATATAAAATTTAATAATTAAATCAAATAATTATCACTATATACAAAATGATTTGATAAAAATATATAATTATCTAACAAAGAAGAAAGGTAAATTAACACGAAAATATAAAACAAATTCGTTAAACAACACTGCCGCCACTAAACAAATTCTTTTGCTATATATACATAATTACCTTAGTTCCTACCCTTTTGGCTAAATCGATACGGCAAAGTCATTAATGCATGAATCCACTATTTGGCTATGTAAATGATTCCTTAGCTGCTGCAAATGAATATATCCTCTGAAGCATTAATTCCTTCTTTTTTTTGCTTTCAGTTTTTCTTTTTGGCCTAAACCTATGATGATACCGATGATATATATTTTCTTTAAATGGATTTCGGCTAACATTAGGTTAGAAAACTAATGTACATAAATTATAAATGGGTGATAGTAATAAGTTAGTAACTTCTTTTAAATAAAATAATAAGAAAATTTGTGACATATCCTAAAAATATTGATCAAGCTTGTTAAAGTCTAAATAAAATAATAAGAAATTTTGTGATATATCTTAAAAATATTGAATCACATTTAAGAAAATCTTAAGTGATAATTTTATAAATCGATTTGAGTTTAAATAAATATTTTAGTAATAAAATAATTCTAAGTGTTGTGAACATGTGCTATTGAAAACATGATTGTAATACTATGTATGATAGTTATAAAAAATATATCTGAAATATAATTATCCAAAACTTGTGTATTTGTTTAATTTTTCTAGATAGATTTGATAACGAATCTAAAAAAAAGTTTACCGACAAACGTTTTGTCCACGAAATAACCAACACTCATAGTCCTTACAGGTAAGAATATGAAGCAGAAAGTAAAGAAGCCTATTATAGGCACTAGAGTGGTTCACTTGGAAGAAATGTTCTAGGAAATGCTCAAAAGACTTCCTCCACTACACGAGAAATCATTGGTCCCAAAAACTTCACATGTGGTATCTTCCAATGCCTAGTGTTCTCATAACAACGTGGTGTACCTACAAAGCACCACAGGAGCTACCATGCTAAACGGACATCCATGTCCTGACCAACACACATCTGCTAAGAACCTCGTGTACCCTTAGCTAACCAAGGGGTAGGTTAACCACTTGTTGCCATTTTCCAAAAGGTGATATGCCCAAATGTTACTAACCCTAGTGACAATGTTCACCTAGGAATTAGCCTTATCCCGTGTGCAGCTATTATAATTAGATTTTTCGTAGCAATAGTTGTCCAAACTTGAGAGACCATATTGAGGCTAAACATTAGGAATGATCAAGTCATAACATCCATAATAATATCCATCATGAAGGTGATATGCTTGGAAACCAACATCTGTTAGATAGACTCGAGCTACGAGTCAAGCATATAGAAAAGAAAGATGAATATGAAGAGCACAACTAATGATTTAGGGGAGTAAACAACGACCATGTTCACTCCAAAAGTGATGGTTGTGTAAATCAATGGGAAGTTCAAGATGTTCATCATTGCTAATGAAAATTGGAGTGGAGATCCACTGAACCATTTTATGGCCTTCAAGTGTAGAATAGATCTACACATTTACAATAATGAAATCAAGTGCAAAGCCTTTCTTATGACTTTTGAGGATAAGGCTAACCTTTGGTATAAAACTTTGAAGCCAAAAATTATCAACACCATTATTGAGTTTAGTAGATTATTTATGACACACTTTTATGCCAAAAGAATAGTGCCAAAGACTATAGCCCACCTAATGATTGTCAAGTAGAGAAAATATAAGTCGCTTAAAGACTTCTTCGATAGATTCAACAATGAGAAAATATAGGCGGAGGATTGTTTTGACATCTTGACTATGTGTGTTATGCATCACGATCTCTACTAGATTACATTATGATATCATTAGACTAAGAGTAGAGGTATCAAAGAGGCCAGGTCAGGTTGGCATGACATGACCCAACTAGTTAATTAGCGTAACGTACTAACTTATGGCCCGTACATAGGCCATGTCATACCTCTACTCACGGATGGTGGGCTTTATCATGCCATGTTATGCCATGCCATGTTTGTCCTATTCGATTGTGTTTAAGTGGCCATCACGGCCCGTGGGAAAAAAATGTTTTAAGCAAAATTCAAAATCTCCACCTTTTATGTATCAATGTTAACTTTATCCAGTAGGTTAGACCCATATATGATAATATATAAATATATTTATATAGTTAATATTAATTCATATAGAATTTAGTTTTGGTCTAGCATGCTAGCACGCCTAACTCAAACCATTACGAGTTTTGGGTCACGAACCACGAATCACGGGTCATGTCGTGCCACTTTTTTTGCTCGTATATCATGATGTACTGAATATTTAGCAAGTTGTGACGTGTCGACCCATCGGGTGCTTAATAGGCCATGTCGTATCATGCCATCTCGACCTATTTGACATCTCTAAGTGAGAGGCTCTCAATGACTTGCAAGGATCGATGTTGCCCCACGTCATCATTAAGAAGATGACCAACTAAATGAAAGAAGTTGGGAATCAATAAGCATAAAATAGTCAAAAGCACAAGAGTAAGGATGAACCCAACGTGCCATGATAAAAAGAGATCCATAACTGACTTAAAAGGATTCGATTAATCAAGAAAACCAGCCAATAATCATCTAGGGGCAGAATTTAGAAAGTTTAATCCTTTCTACATACAGAAGATGTCCTTATGCAGATCCAGGATACCAAGCTTCTTAAGTGCTCTAAGAAGCTAAAGGGAAATCCCAATGAGAAAAACCAAAATAAGTATTATAGGTTCCACAAAGACTATAAAAACTTATAAAAGGATTGCAAAAAACTTAAGGAAAGGCTGAAATATTGGATCTAGAAAGGTTACTTCAAGGAATTTGTCTAGACAAAAAAATAAAAGCATCCTTCTCGAATAGAACCTTTTACCCAGAAAAATGAAGTTTGCAAAACTTCCAAATGGTATCACCAGAAATTGCCAATATCCACTTCATATCGCTTTTAGTATTTTATTTTTTGCATTTAGAAGATAAAATTCTTTTTTCGTTTCAATGAAAAAACTATTAAACTTCTTCCTAAGAATGCAATGAAAACTTCCATTTTCTTCTGGTTCATTATGCTCCAAAATCCTCTAGCACCTATAAGTTATCTAACATTCCTACTACATCATCATTGTCATCATTCATTTCATTGGAACCATCCATCTCTTGTAACAATTCCACATGAGAAATTTCTCCATGATAGTTCCAAAAAGAATAACTTCTAACAAATTTATATACGTACAAATGCCTTTCAACTATACATATATCATGAAAAAACATATTGCAGCAATTGCAACAAGGGGAACAAATCCTATTTGTAGACTCAAGTACATTACCTGAGGCGAATTGTATAGAACTTTCCACACCATCTTTATATTCTTGGCATAGTCGATTATCTAAATAAATTCAATTTCGATCTATTCTCTTAATTTCCTATAAGCGTTTAAAATGTTTAATGTCCTAAGAGTGTGATAATTATATTTAAATATTATTTTTCAAAATAAATTTTTGATAACAATATTAATTATTACTTAATAATTAATGATAATATAATTGATACATTTATAATATTTAAATTATTAACCCATGTAAACATCAAGTTAAAAAACAACATTTTTAAAATAAAAAAAGTTGATCAAATATAAGTGTTTGTCAAATGAATGGATCCCACTATACACTCGTAGCGACTTAGCAAATCTTTTGAACTTTGACATCATATATGCACAAGTATATAACATAAAAATGATTAAAAATATGTATTTTATTATTAAAAATATATTTTATTTAGGAAGAAACTTCTAATTTTATTATCTTTAATAAAAATATAATGTAAATCTATACTTATTAACTATGACAACATAAGTGGACTATCTTTACAAAAAAAGGTCGCAATAGTTTATTTTTTAAGGATAATGAACTTGGATTGTCCCACTGTAAACATAATAGACTTATGTTATCTTTTTTGAAGTTGTGGTGTCCTAACTTTCATTAAAGGTAACATACTAAAGTGCATTTTATATTCGTACCTATTAGGTAGGGGAGTACAAGTCCACTAATCTTAACTCAAAAAGATCTTATTGGATTGAGTTAGGCCTGAGTTTTTAACATGACCCATTCAGACAATTCAAGAACATTAAATCACCTATTAGAAAACTTGTTATCGATTTGCAATACTTTATGCCAATACTTGAATGAGGTCCTCTCTACACTTTTGGCTTCTTCAAAGTTGATCTTATTACTGGAATCACTATTGCCAATTTAGTTGTTCCTTAAGGAATTAGCTATTCTAGTTGGCTAACTTGCCTCCTATTTTTGGCTTATGTAAGTCCATCTCTATTTATATCTCAAGGCCGGGTAGCTCGTTATTTAGGCTTGATGATGAGGCCGCCGCTTTAGGCCCATCTAGATTATGCTTTTAAAAATATGATATTACAATAATCTCAAACAAATTACTTAACTCTTAACTTTTGAAAAATCTAAAGCACAACCCAAGTCCAAGAAGGTACCCAAGCAACATATTGAAGACAAACAAATTACTTGCTACATATTTTGTGAGATTTAGAACAACAAACACCAAAAAAGAACATAAAAATAAAATTAAAATAGTTTGAAAGCAGTTTCATACTTTGCGTATGAATGAAGGAACTATTATGTCTGACCATTTCAGTGTTCTCAATGGTATTGTCTCTGAATCGAAAACCATTGGAGTTAAACTTGATGATGAAGATATAGCTTTAAGGCTCATCTGGTCTCTTCCATCTTCTTATGAACATAGGAAACCTATCTTGGTTCATGGAAAGGTGAAAATAATATTTTTAGAAGTTACAACAAGTTGTTTTTTGAAGAAAAAAGGCTGAGTGGAAGAATAATGTTTCACCTGAAAACTCAACATTGGTAGCTAACAGTTGAAGAAAAAATAATTTCATGAAAAAGAATATAGTGTGTTAGGGGTGTGGAAAATCTAGACACCTCAAAAGAAATTGTTCGAAGGGTGGAGCTGATTTGGCAAGAAGCTCAAATACCGACGGTGATGTTAATAGTATGTCTATTTTTGAAGACTATGGTGATGCTCTTTGAAAAGAGCATGTACATCCTCATGGCATGCCGCTAATCTCTAAATATTGCCATGAAAGAGGGTGTGTTACTACTAGCGGGTTCACAAGTTTACACATGGGCATTGGCTTGGTATATATGCAAGGTGTGTGGTGGAAAGGATGTCGATGGTTGAGGAACTCTCGGGAAAACCAAGTGTGAGAGTTGCACCATAAATTTTAGCAAGTTTTTTCAACATGAGACAATGTGAAATTCTTAGAATTGGTGATTAATTCTAAGTGGATGTACTCTTTATGGTGGACTATGATAATTCTCGTTGTAGAGAATTATAACTGTTGGAGTAGACAGTGTTGTAACGATAGCTATGTTTATTTTTAATCAAGGTGGAGATTGTTGTAATTGATTAAAAATAATATTGGGTTTGTTAGTCAAAATAGGAGGTGCCTAATTTAGGAGAAAATTCATGGAAGATGGCTTTTTATATTGTCAAAGATGGAGGTGCCTAATCTTGTTTGAATGAAGAATGGGAAAATTAGGTAGCCTAATTTTGGTGAATGAAGAAATGTTTGGCATATGAAATGGGAATTTGAAGGCTATAAATATGTCTTCATTTCTTTATTGTTAATCATCCCAAAGATAGAAAAAAACTTGTATAAGAAGTTTTTGAGTGAGAGAGTTTTGTGGGAAAATTATCTTGGGCTTGTAATTGCTTTTGTCTTTTGTGTGTGTGAGAAAATTACTGAGAGTGTGGTTGTAACAATTTTTCACATAAGAAATTTTTTCTCTGGTTATCTTTTGACAAAAAAAGTGATTTTTCTTCAATTTGGAGTTTTCACTATAATTCTTGTATTGTGTATTTTCTATTTCTCTGTTATTTGATAATCTGCTAATGAGGATCTTGATAGGTGAAATTTGTGATTATACATTTGATCTAAATTTTCTAACAAAAGGTTGGAAAAAGGGCTAGGAAAAAGGGAACAGAAATAGGTTTGGAATGTAAAGGAAAGTGATTTTTTTTAATTTGTGACAATTTTTTTTTTAAAAAAAGGAAAACAAAGTGGGAAAACAAAATGAAGAATTTTATTTGGTGCTAAGGTATCCGCGTTTTTCATTTTTATTACAAATAAAAAATTGTCACTAATAATTTTATAGAGATAAAAAATTTCCTTGACATTAATATTTTATTGTTATTTTACAAATGCAAAGATAAAATAACATTTATACTAAAATTTTGAGAGTAAATTATAAATTGGAAGAAAATATAATCTATCTTTATAATTTTGTCACTAAAAATCATATTTGTTGTAGTGTTAGAAAAAGAAATGACTTATGCTATAGAATTTAATTTTAGACTTAAAAGAAATTTTAAAATATGTGAAGTTTTGTTTTTCTTATTCTTTTATCTTTTTACTTCTTTTGAAAAAACTATTTGTTTATATGTTATTTTTTGATTTTATTTATTTTTAATTTTTGTTTTATATTTGATGTTTATGAGTGTCATTCCTGAAAATTCTCACGAGGCTTAAACTCATCAATTTGGGCAACCTATGGGTTTAAAGACTTATTGCATATGCTAGATGCAACTGTGTTAATTTATGAAAATGATTTAGGATAGTTTAATTTCTAGTTTTTTTTTAATTCTTTGTCATTGTTGCTAAGAGACTAGTAAGAAGTTGGTTGAGAGTTATGATAAATGCTCAAAAGTACTAAATATATCATGATTTTATGCATGTTAAGTGATTATATATATTTTTATTCATTTTGCGCAAATCTATCTTTTCAAAATCATAGGTATATTTTATTATTTTTCAATTGTTTCTTATATTAAAATAAATCAACTTGAAGAATTATACTTGAACCACTCCATTACAACTTGAAATATTAAAAGAAAAATTTGTAAAACATTACATATGTTTTAGAATTGGAAAAAGGAAATATCAAGAATTTAGGTTTCCAAAGTGATACAGTTTGAAGTGTGTCATGGCATGAAATTGTTGTGAGTCGTGGTGCAAGACAAATGGAAAAAATCAAATGTGTCCTAGATATAATGCGGGTCACGATTTGAAAACATTGTGTGTTGAGGAGCGAGCAAAGTGGACTGTGCCCAAAATCATGTATAGGCTGTGTGTGTGGTGGTATGAAAAAGTTGTATGCTATGGCACCAAGTTAAATTTTTCACATTTTTTCCTCACCTTACAAACGTGACCCTATTTCTATTGTAAACATCATCCAATAATTCAATAATCTCATAATCCTTTATATTTATTAGCTTTCTTAAGCTTTTCTTTTATTAGTTTAGAAATCTTCTCTCATTTGAGAATTGAAAGAATTTAGCTTATGTAATAGTTTTTAGTTTCAATTCTATAGAGTGTATCAATTCTATTTGGAGGTTGTTCAGAATAGAAGCAATTCTAAAGAATTCTGTTGAGATATATTTAAATATATTCTTTTTAGATTATCTAAGTATTGTTTTGCATGCTATATGTTTAATTTATTGATCATTTATTAAACTATGTATATTTGGTTATAAATAATATGAGATATTAGTAATGTTGTTATGCCTTTGTAATATTAAAGTAGATCAAACATTTTTTTTAAACAAATTAAGTTTTATTTCTTCATCAAGATTAAAACAAAGTTTGTAAATGAAAAATAAATTGATGAAGTATTTTTCATAGTAAACAACAGAGTTAGATTTAGGATTCAAATTATCTGAATCTGATTTGGAGTAGTGCTCTTAGATCTTTTGATTTGTATAAAATGTATAGCTAGAGTGAATTATATTTTAGAGATTTCATAAGAATTATTATTGAAGATATGTTAACGACATATCTTTCATAATAGTTTTTGTAAGTCCCATTGTTTTTGTGTCTATTTGTTGGCTTCCTATAAAATATATTGTCTATTTTATTCTTTCTTAGTGTATTTGTCCTTTTCTATGTAAGGTTGATTAATACAGATTAGTAACATACACACGTACATAGTCAGGAACCCTTTGTATGCAAGCATGTTTCATATACCATGGATTTGGTTTTCGTAGTGTGTAAACTAAATGGAGTGTTGGTTTTTGATGAGCAAGCCGACGTTGTCGCTTGGTTTTTTGGATTGTTTTAGGTAAGGGTATTTATGGAAAGTACTTGATAATTTTTGGAATAAAAAAATGTGAATTTTTACAACCTTGCCACCAAGCTCGCCAGGGACCTCACCACTAAGTTCGCCAGGGACCTCACCACAGGTGGTGGCAAGGTGGCTAGCTAGGTGGTAAATACGAGTTTTATAAATACCTCATATTTCTTCTTTTTTGGTATCTAGAAAAATGTAGCAAAGCTCTATCAAGCTAACATCTCACTCTTTCTATTTTCGGATCACTAATACCTTGTGTGTTATTCGGTATTAGTAATTCGTGATTGTGTGAGCAAAATTGTGCTTATAAGTTGTGAGTACTCGAGGTGGTTTTTGCAAGTGTATATGAGATGAGACTATATCTATTGGTAGCTACCTCCATGCAACTTTTTATATGAGAGAATCTCTTTGTAAGAGAGGACAGAGTTAAATTATTTGAATTCTCACAACTTGGACTATGTTTCCCTTGATGGTTTGTGATGGACTATGTGTCCTTTATTATTTATTGGGTGTTTGTGTTTGAGGTTGGTTTTTTGATTGTGCATGTCACTCATTACTGATTCGTGGTTTCTGATCACATCATATTGGGTGGTCTTGGCTTTGGAGGTAAGATAGGTTCGTGCGTCGAACAAGGTCATTATGGAAGTAGAAAGGAAAAACAAAAATAGGTAGTTAGGACAGAGGTCCCAACTGATTGAGGTATTTGTAGTTTTATTTTCTATAAGAGTTGTAACTGTTTTATTAATTAGTGGATTGTTTGCTCCTGAGTGGTTGCCTTAATCAACCAGAGGATGGTACCACATAGCTAGGATTTTTATGTGGGTTTACCTCATTATATCAAGTGTTATACATGCTAAATTATGTGGCTAATACAATCAAAGTTTAAATGGTGTATATCTCTACGTACTAAAGCTTGAACTTTGATAAAAGAGTTTTTAATATTTATTACCTACTTTTTGTTTACTAAATTTTATATCTACTACTTTATTTATACTGCAGTTGTGATTATCTTCCAGGTGCTTTTATGTCTATTGTTTGTGATATTGGGTTGAGTCCTTAAAGAGTCAGCATCTTCTTAACCTGATTATGTATCGGGTCTAGAACTCCTTCTTAGTAGACATGCATGTTTAGATTGTGTGTAAGTATAATATGTATTTAATCTATATACAAGTTTTGTGTGAGTTTCTAAGAAGTCTGTATCTCTTTAGCCTAAAAGTATACTAGGCATCAAACTCTTTATTAGGATTTGCTGTGTATCTTGGATTGCATACTGTGAAAGCACGATAATTATTTAATGAATATGTTTTCACATAAGAGGTCCTGAATTGATTGAAAATCCTTTTAGTTTTTGGTATGTATGTATATATCACAAGCTGTGTATTGTTTTCCATGTATGCATATTGCTAGTCTAAACATAAGCTTATGAGGTACACCGTCACTAGTATGTATTTCACAAATTGTTATTGTTGCATCTACTAGTTGTTTCTATTGCGTATTGAATTAAGCATGTTGTTTTGTACTTTCACTATGTTAATTGCTTAATTGACATTGTGAGGCCTTCTTGGCCAATATAGAGCTTGTAAAAAGATTCCATGGGTTGGTGTTTCCATCCCTCATCTAGGTCCAATTACCTATTTTAGTATGAAGAATAATTGGCCTTCATGTAATTGTTTCTACGTACAAGAATCTTCAATTTTAAAATTTGAAAGTTAGTTTCATATACTTAAATCATAAACTCAACTTTGACACATTGAATAATAGTCTAACTTATATGCCCGACCTTAGGCAATAATTACATGGTTTATTAATTCCTTAATAATAAATTAGAATTTAATAATTAATCAATTAGTTATCACATCCTTAGGATGTTGATTGGTTTATTATTAACAAATTTTTTTGATCCCTTCCTTGGGATATTTTCTTATTAAAAAGGAAGAATTAATAGTCTTATTTTATATCTTTATAAACTACTTAATTTTGAACAAGCGTAATTAACTAACTAATATATCGCAAAAATTCTCCACTACATAATAAATGTTTAATTGCTTAAATGTTCATTGAATCTATCTTTATTTTTATGCAAGTAGTTTAAATACTCAACAAAAACAATTGTGACAAGATGTTTAGGTTTTTAATTTCGTTTTTAAGAATTTATTGAATAAGTTAAAAACCACATGATTCCTCTTTAGATTGACCTTAGAAGTATACTCATCATTTTCTATAAGTGATTTGTGCTCTTGTAAGCTATATTATAAATCATACAAAATTTGTACGCAATAATGTTTTGCATTATGAAGTCGTGGCTCTACAGAATGAAGTAATCATGATTTTCAAAGAGTTTCAGTCTTACTTTGGTAATACTCTTGATGATCTGAGTCTCAATTGTAATGTAGTCAATATTTCCTTGAAGGCTCAAACATGCAATTATTGGTATTTTAATAGTGGTTGCAAGCATGCAGTTATTGGTATTTTGATAGTGGTTACTTCTGACACATGATTGGAGACAAATCCTACTTTACCAAACTAATGCTCACTAATGATGGATCAGTTACTTTTGGTGATGGAAATAAGGCATTAATTTATGTTGAAGGATCTATCAATGCTCTTGAAATTCCAGAACTTAAGGATGTGGTTTACATGGAAGGTCTCAAGGTTAATCTTATCAACATTAGCCAAATATGTGATAACAAGTATATGGTTAAGTTCACTTAAAAGGATTTCACTATGTATGAGGATTTGGGCAATACTCTAGTCAGAGGCATCATATCGGAAAACAATTGTTATTATGTGGGTACTCCCTGTAATGTGGTGTGTAACAGGTTGAGTTTGAGTAATGAAGAACTTTGGCATCAATGATTGGGTCACGTCAACTTCAAACTGTTAAAGAAAATTTCTAGTATTAAGATAATTAGAGGTCTACCAATTATCTACTCTCTTCTTGAACATGTGTGTGATCCTTATCAATTGGGCAAGCAAATTAAGAGCTAGTATAAGAAAAATCAACATCTATCTAGTACAATACCTCTTTAACTTCTTCATATGGATCTAATGGGTCTTGTGTAAATTGCTAATATTGGTGGGAGAAAGTATAACTTGGTAATTGTTGATGATTTTCTCTAGATGTACCTAGGTTTTGTTTATAAGAGAAAAATCTAAAGCTTTTGATAAGTTTAGAACCTTGTGCATCAATCTATAAAATGAAAAATTTGAGTCTATTAGTACCATCATCAAAATAAGGAGTGACTATAGAAAATAATCTTAGAATTCAAAGTTCAATTCCTTTCATGATGAAATGGGTATTCAACATGAGTTTTCAGCTCCAAAGACCCCTTAACATAATGGTATATTGAAAGGAAGAATAGAGTTATCTAAGAGATGGTTGGGGTCATGTTGACCAACAAAAACTTAACGAAGCATTTTTGGGCTAAAGCTATTAACACCACCTATTATATGCTGAATTTTTGAGCTTATGCACAAAAATAGACCTAATGTTAAGCATCTTCATGTGTTTAGAAGTGCTTGCTATATTCACTGAGACAGAGAGAATAGGTTTTAGACCAAGAGTGATCTTGGAATTTTCCTGAAATACTCCAACACTAGTCGTGCTTACCACATTTACAATTTAAGAACTTCAATCATTATGGAATCAATCAATGTTGTGATAGATGAATTTAGAGCTACTAAACTTGTTGTATCTAATGAAATTGATGTATTTGGTGATTTGGGTACTCATGATAATGGTACTAATAATGTTGAGACTCCATCTACTATAAATCTATTTGACCCTTCTAGAGCTTCTAAAGATCATAAAAAAATGATCAAGAAGATTCTTCCCTTCCTAAATGGGTATAGAAAGATCATTCAATGCATAACATTATTGGTAATATGGAAAGTGGTTCTAGGATGGGATGACAGTTACTGGTGAACCTGAACTTCTATTATTCTTCCTAAAAATATTAAAGAAGACCTATAGGTTATATTTTGGGTCAACTCCAGGTAGGATGAACTTAATAAGTTTTAGACGAATGATGGCCGGTACCTTGTTCCCAAACTTATTGATAAAATTTCGTTGGGACATGCTGTCTGGTCAAAAATAAGGAAGATGAAAATGGGATAATTTCTTGAAACATGTCTCATGTTGTTACACAAGGATATACTCAGATTAAAGGAATTGACTTCGATGAAACCTTTTCTCATGTTTCCCATTTTGAGTCTGTGAGACTTTTCATTGGTCTAGCTTGCAATTTTGGGTTTAAGTTATACTAGATAGATATAAGAGTGCTTTCCTTAATGGAGTTATCACATAGGAGGTCTATGTAGAATAAGAAAAAGAGTTTGAAGACCCTCATTTTCCTAATCATGTGATGAAACTGAAGAAAGAACTGTATGGGTTAAAGAAAGCTCTTCATACTTGGTATAAGTGACTTACATGTTTCTCCTCAATAATGGTTTTTTGAGAAGAGGTGGTGAAAAATGTTATTTGTCTCAAGAAATCAAGGTGAAGTTATTATAGCTCAAGTATATGTTGATAATATCGTTTTTGGGTCTATAAAGGATGACCTAGCTCAAAAGTTTGCAGCCAATATACAAAGTGAGTTTGAGATGAACCTTGTTGGAAAATTCAAGTTTTCCTTGGATTTCACGTTAAACAGATGAAAGATGGAATCTTTCTTTCTCAAGCTAAGTATGCCAAGGAATTGGTTGGGAAATTTGGATTGAAAAATAATAATCGTACTCATACTTCTATGATTACTACTCCTAAACTTTATCAAGATCCTTTTTGAAAAGGAAGTAGAGAAAATTTTGTATCTGAGCATGGTTAGGAGTCTACTATGCTTGACCGTTAGTCATTCAAATATTGCCTTTAGTATAGGACTTTGTGCTAGATTTTAGGCTAACCCTAAAGAATCATATTTTATTGCTGTAAAAAGGTCCACTAAAATGCTAATGGCATGTTAGAATTTGGTATTTGGTATCCTCGAGACACTACTACATAGTTAGTTGGGTATTCAGACGCTGATTGGATATGGTGCAAGGATGATAGAAAGAGTACTTCAAGCAAGTGCTTCTACTTTGGCAATTCATTGATTTCTTGGCACAGTAAGAGGTAGAGTTCTATGTCCCAATCCATAGCTGAGGTTGAATATATTACTGTAGGGTTGTGTTGTTCTCAATTGATTTGGATGAAGTAGATGTTGTCAGACTATCGTATCATGGTAAGAAATTGAAAAAGTCCATAATTCAGTATATAATAAGGTAAGGAACACCAACTACTAAAGAACTATTCCCCTCAAGTAGGGAAGAAAAAAATTAATACAATAGACTAACCAAACTCAGTTAATAAATAAAAAGATTTTAATCAAAAGAATTAATCATATACAGAGAAGAAGTAAGTAACATACAAAAACAATAGCAATTTGTTTTCCAATCAGAGTCTCGACCCAATACATGTTAGCATACAATATCAAGACTCAAATTGTATTCACAATACAACAGATTATACAAATATAATGAAGTAACAAGGTAAACCCCCATAAAACTCCTAACTATGTGGTAACATCCTTTAGTTGTTTATGGCAACAATAAACAATTCACTAAACAATAAAGAAATTAAAATTCAGAAAGAAATAAAACCACTAATACCTCTATCAGTTAGGACCTCTATCCAAATTGTCTATTATTGTCCTCACTTTCTACCTCTGTCTAAAGTCTACACCACCCAACTATAGTGTGATTAGAAACGATAGATCAAAATGCGTATAGTAAACTACCCCAACCCTTGAGAATCACTCACATAGAGATAATCTCACAAACTTTTTAAAAACAACCACTTACACTATTTTAAGCTCACACAAATGTATCACTATTATTAAAACACTTTCAAGATAATTAATGAATACAGAATTCAAAAGATAGAAATTTTGGCAGAATGTTTGTAGATTTTTCAAATTAATTAAAGCAATTAATAGAGGGTATTTATAGCACATTACCAATCATCCTCCCACCCTTACCAACTACCTCCCTGACCACTGATGACTTACATAATTTATCATTTTTTTACTTTAACTTTAGTCTAATTTTATTTATTTATTTATTTTAATCGAATTTAGACTTCATTATTATTATTTAAATTTTATTACAGATTTTAAGATAATGAAGATTCAAAATTTTAGAAGCATATTATTTAAGTACTCTTAAATTTAAATTTAAATTCCTTTATATATATATATATATATATCCATAAGTACGCCAAGGATTTGAGGAGTTAACAATAGAGGTAATATCATAAATAAGAACATATGATTATTATTCAAAACATATTATATTGATAACTAGATGGTTTAGCCGGCCATATAATTTACAAACAATAAAATAAAATAGATATGAAAATAGAAAATAAAACAAACTAAAATACCAGATAACACTTACTTATAATATATTAAAACTAAAGTTACAAATGAAAGCAGATTATCAAAGAGGTATGCGAGATTTTGAGAGTAGTATGGAAGCAGTGTGTAGGATGTCCTTCTTGTGAAGAATGATCTCTTTATTTATAACCAAGTGATGTACTATGGTTTGATCCTATTATTATTCAATGAATATTTCATTGTTTGCCACTTGATACTATTGGAAGTTTGACTACTCTGTTGTGAATAGTAGTTGGTCTGCCACTAAGAACTGTTAGGGATGCCTTTACTATTATGATTAGTGTGACATTCCAAACAGGTAATATTGTTTTGCATAGTGCGTTGTTGGCACTATTTGGGTCAAATAAATAGCGCTTTGTTGGAACCGTTTGATGTTTTGTTTTCTTATGTGAAAACAATAGTTATTGTCTACTAAAGACTCTGATAGGCCGTTGAATGAGCCTATTGATTATGGGTCGTTGATGAGCCTTTACAAGCTAAATGAGTTTTTAACCTTCTAATAAATTAAAGGACTCGTAGGCCCAAAACAATATGATTAGGCTTGTAGGCCCAATGTTAATAAGGAATGTAGACGCAGGCCCAAATAAAATGGATTCTTTAGCCTAATAATACTATTGATTTATGGATAGTTTTTTCCCGTCCATCATAATATATCTTTACTAGCAGATTCTAATTTTATTAGATCATCTAATGAAGCTTTTGATGATGTTGAAACATCTTCATCTGGTGATTGGGTCTCATCTGAATCCTCCTTCATTTCTTGAGAGGTTTGGCCAGAAGAATGTTTTGATAATTGTTGGATAATCTCTAGAATTTCTTCCTAGGTTTTTGAATTTTCTATTAAGGCATTAGTGTGTGCCTTTTGAGCCAAGAGTAGTGAAGATGCTTGGAATTCCTTTACTTGGGGTTCTCTATGACCATTTTTGAGAAGCCATTGATCAAGGATTGGGAGTAATAATGTTTTTGGGATCATAAATGATGACCATCATTTGATTTGGAAAGATTTAGTGATAGTGATTACTTCTAATGTAACAGGTTGTAAGACCCATTGACATACCCAAGGGAGATAAAACTTTGAGCAAAATATGCATAGAGGAGTGAATCTAGCTTCCTCTGTTGATGGTTTATAATGATGCTGGATGGATTGATAACTTTCCATCATAGGAGAAATAAGAATGGAACTAATAGATTCGAACAATTTCCACCATTCAAAAAACCAAGATGGAAATTGAGATAGATTAATGGATTTGTTTACAAAGAAAAATAACCAAGAATGTTGATTATCTTTGTTTGGAATTAAGAATGCGTTAAACCATTCCTAGTAATAATCCCAATAATTGTAGTTTGTACAATTTGATATTTGGAAAGTGATACTAATTGGGAAAGTCAATAATTTTGATAAATCATTAACCCAGTTTGTTGGAGATTCGATCTTATGGATTTTAGCAGTTGAAAACTATGCTTATGATGATTTTGGATAGAGGAAATGTTTAAATTCCACAATACCAGTAATTTCCAAAACACTTTGGTAGTATTGAGGAGTTTTTGAAAGGGTAAAAGGCCTGTAAAAGAAACCTTTACCAAAATACTTTTGAACTGCTAAATAAGTGTTTTGGTCAAAAAATCATTTTTCAACAATTGTTACTACTTGAGTGTGTTGTTTTAAAAAAAATACTCAATATTTGGTTTTGAAAATGTTTTGGGAGTAATTTCTTTTGTTCCCTATTTTGGGAAATAAGTAGAGGTTGTCACCCTCCTTTCTGGAATGAAAATTGTTCCAGATGACTATTTTGAAGTCATTTTGGAAGGTGTTCATTCCTTTTCCTTACCTTTAGAGACTGGAGCCTTTATTCTGAATGGTACACCTAAACTTGGAATACTAGCATATGTAATAGGTAATAGTTTAGGATTTGGGTATTCCTTAATTCCTAAGATCCATTCTTGGACCATTTGATATATTTCTTCGTCTGTAGGTGATAGTTAAGGTGAAAATTCTTCAATTGGTTGTTGGGAAGATGATGCTGTTTCTATAGGTTTAGCTTGGGTCGCTTGGGACCAGGTAATAATAGGTTTGGCTAATGATAGGTTCATTATAGAAGGGTTTGGAAGAGGTTCCCTATTATCCTTATCCTTTTTCTTTTTACTCATCTTTAAACCTGTTTTGTAGAAATTATCTAGTTAGAAAATCTGGTATTGAATTGTTTTCTCCTATGGCAAATTCAATATCAAAATCGAAAATACTTAATAAGGCTTGCCATCGGGCAAAAATTTGTTTTGATTCAAAATTTTTAACATCTTTTAATCAAATCTCTTTTGTAGATTTGCAATCAATTCTTAATAAAAATCTTTGATTTAATAAGTCTGATTGAAATTAAGAAATACAAAGCACTATTGCTAGTAATGCAGTTGAGATCAATGCCTATATCAAACAATGCTACTGTCTCAATTGTTGATTGATTAGGGAATACAATAGTGATTCTATCTTATATTTCATGGTTGTTATTTGTTAAAGGAGTTGGAGAGTATCTCCTGATATTTGTTCCATATTTTTTGATTGATTGGATTCATCATCTGAATTCATATTGATTGGAGTTTTAATTCCTATTTTGTCAAGTAATTTAAACTTGAGATCATATTCTTTATGTTTTTCCTTAAGTTGGTGGAGTTCTAGATTAATGGTTTTGATTTCAGTTTTTAAGTCTTGAATCTAACTTTCTGGTTTAATATTTTTATTCTTTTGATACAAAATAGTAGTGAGGTCATAATAGCCTGTGCTAGTACTTGGAAGTTCAGAACGTTTTGGTAGTTGCTGGGATTTGGCTAGGGAATTAGCTAAGTGATCAACATATAATTTTGTAATATTGGGATCATTTAACTTAAGGGTTTTGGTTTGAAGTTTTTCATCTTCTTCTTTAGTTAATATGTTAATGCTTTTATTACCTGTTTCTGAGTTAGTTGAAGCTAATTCATCATTATAGGGATTTGAATCTTCTGAGTCGTCTGACCAAGGTTCAGACTCAAATGATGATGTTTCTTCCACCATTAAGGTAGAAATATTTTCCAAGGTGTCTTCTTCAAGGCTTAATTCATGAAGTTTTTTAGACATCTTACAAAATTTTGTAGTATGGCCTTTCTGGCAGTATTTAAAACATTTGAAATCTTTAAATTTCTTAAAGGGTTTATTTTGACGTTTTGATTCCTTATTAAAATTTCTTTTATAACGTTTTTTGTAAAAAATCATTCTTTTTTCAAAGAAAGGTTTTTTGGATTATGAAAATCTCTTATAAGTTTTATTTTCTTTCTTTAAGGTTTGGTGATAGTTTTATCGCAGTTGCCATCGCAATTTTGTTCTATAGAGAGACTGCTATCAAATTGTTTGCAGAATAATCCAATTTCTCTTTTGAAAATCTCAAGTTCCAATTTCATTTGTTTTTGGATTTTTAAATCTTGATAGATTTGAAAACTTTGGTTTTGAGCAAAGTTGATCAATTCACCATAATTAGTTGATCATAGGGAATGATGTGATTCCCAAATAATTCATGAATTTTGTTTATGGTCCTCTCACCCAAAAGAGGAGGAAGTTCTACCAGGAACTTTTCTTTCCAGAATGGATGGGTATAGTCATCTATTAACATAATTCTGCTCAAAAATATAGTTTTATAATTTTGAAAATTGCTTATGTTCCTACATTTTATGTTGGAAAGAAGATCATCGTTTTTATCTTTTAAATGGGATGAATCTCCCATAAAATGATGTGCTATAGTAAAAAGTAATGTAGATATTGCATTTTGAACTGTAGCCCTTGTTGGTCAAGTATGGGTTCTCCATGCTCACCAGTCAATATTGCATTCACAATATTTGACTTTTTTTGATTTGCTAGATTTAGTTGGCTTGAGAAGCCAGCTATTAATAATTCTACAACTGTTTTATTAGTTGTACCAATTTGTGTTTGATAAGCATTTGACGCCATTGTCATATGTTGCAAAAAATGTAATATTTGTTGTTCAATCATTCCATCTATATTCCAAACAAAGATATATGACGCATTATATTTTGGCTGGGTAACCTGACTAGGCTGGGTATCTATGGTGTATGGACACCTATTTTGACTAGGTTCTTACCATTTTAATTTTTGAATTTGAGGAGTTGGTTCAGAAAAGGTTTCCTGGGAACTATCTTCAGATGATATACTAGATCCTAGTTTGCTAAGAACACTAAGATCCTATGTTGATTTTGAAGTCATTGGTAACTCAGGTACAACAAATTCTAGTTTTGTGTTTGTAGCTTGGTCTTCTAATTAGGACCAAAGGATAATTTTCCAATTTTGAAGTTTTTCAAACTTTGATGTTATTTCTTCCTGGGTTGGTTTAAAGACCTAGAAAGGTTTAAATATTGGGTTTTAGATTTTACTATCTACAGCTTGGTAGGAAGTTGTGAGAAAATCATTTTTTTGATTCTTCTCTCTTCTAACAAGTTGTTTACCTAGGTTGTCTAGGCTAATATTTGTAAAATTGTTTTGAGTGATTATGTTTTTAAGATTTATTGCCTGGTTCTCTTGAGGGTTCTTAAGAGGATAGGCTTATACCATAATATCTGGATAAGGGAAGCTAATTGGCCTTAGAGGAGGATGGTTAGCTTCGATGATACCATTTGGAGTTTTCCAAACTGGTGTTTTCTTTTTTTGTGTTGATAATGTTAAGAGTTTTAACTAATTCAATTGGATATAGGTTAACATAATCATCATCTAATAACCTTTCGAAATCAGCTTCTGTGATTTCTTGGGTATTAATTTCTGAGAATGGTTTACCTAAGTTTTTGGAGAGATGTAATTATTAGCATCCTCTTGTGATAACCTAAATGGTTTTGAGTTTTCTTCCTCATTTTCTAATAGTTTATTGAAATCTCTTATGGTGACTTCGCTAGAACTCATTTGGGAGAAAGGAATGTTATGAACTATAGTGTTTGCTATTGGTTCTAGAACTATAGTGGTTTCAGGTAATGATTCAACTAGGCTAACTTGTGTAGGGTTAACTATGTTGACTGTTGATGGTTATTCTAAGTCAGATGGTTCTAGGTTAACTAATGCAGCTTTGTTTTTTCTTACAATGGCTGTTACCATTGGTGATGTCCCTATTAGAACAAAGGTGATATCTGATTGTAATTCGAAGGGTAAAGGTTGACCTTTGGACTCCCAAAATATTTTTAACCATTTGAAAAATAATACATTTTGTTGGTGTTTCTCAACATACCTAGCATGTTTGCTAAAGGATTTAGCCCTATCCTTTTCATTGTATGTTTTAAAAAACCATTTTTTATATTTTTTTATTACTAGGAGCTTCTAGGTCTAGACGTAGGATTTCTATGTCTAATACTAGGACCTCCATAGTTAATATATTTAACTCATTTTCCCTAGCCGGTATAGATGGGGCTTGGGAAGGAGTTGATGATGATGGTGGAGATAACTATGGTGAGCTATCTATTTTTTGATCTACCGTATAGGCTGGTATTGGTACTAGTTTACTATAGTCTACGATTTTGAGATTTGTCCTAGGGATATCTAATTTTGAGATTTGTCCTAGGGATATCTAAGGTTGACCTTGTTGAGGAATATCTTAGACTCTGGCTTCTATCAAACCTAAGTTCAATACTACCATCCCTATATTCAGTAATTTCCCTTAGTTTCGTACTTTTTTCGGGTTCCTGGGATTTATCTAGATTAGACTCTGGTTGGTTTACACCTTCTAGTAGCCACTTATCTGGAAATACTACTTGATTCCAAGTAATTGATTTGGGGATTGTAATATTTGATTTTGAAAGATCTATTTGTAGAAAGGGTAGTTTCTCCCTTTTTTGAATGTTTGATATGTCTGGTATCCCAAGAAGACATAATAAGTTTGTAATGAATCATGTAAATTAAAGTTAATGGAATTGCTTCTTTTTTAACCTTTGAATTATGGGTTTGCATTTGTAATGTGAGTGAATCCAATATTAATGGATCAGGTAATGAGACTAAGAAATTAGGAAAGCAATCAAATGACACCGATCTTAGTCCTAGACTCGTTTCAATTATTCCTAATAGTGATTCTTTGAATTCTTCTAATCTAGCGTCCCTCAAAACAATTAAGACGTTTGATGATAAACTAGTTAGTGGTCTTAATCCTACTTGGATTAAGCTGATATAAACATACTTGAAATTTTTTTCAAAATGTTTTTGTAACCATGCTTTTAAAAATAATTGAATAGTTTCAAAAGGTGAAGAAAGATTAGATATATATATAAACAATAAAGAAACAGGAGAGTCAACAGTATATATATGATACAAAGAGGCGTGAGAGATTAAAGAAAGAGAGAGAGAGAGATAAATAAAGGAAATAGCGCAGAGAAGGATAGAGATATGTTATATATTTATATATATAAATAAAGATAAAGGGAGAAGGGGGCGGCCACCAAAAAGTTGAGAAATAAAAAAAATAAAAGAAAAAGAAAATCAGAAATAAGCAAAGAGAAACACAGGAACAACCGCGAAGGAAAACAAAAAAAGGGAAAAGAATGATACAATTTTGGTATTTGTCAAAAATAAGTTACCAATCTTGAAGACGATACTTATCTTATCCCTTTATTATAAAACTATGATACTATAAACTTACAGTTTTGTACCGATCAATCACCTCGCCATGGCCATGTCAAGGGGTGCGGCGAGCTACCTTGTCGAGGTTCTAAAGTTAAGATTTTTTCATTTTAAAAAATTTCAAGTAATTTTCAAAAATACCCGTACCCTAAATGATCCCAAAATTGGCACTCATGGCCTAGCATGCATACTAAACAACCAATCTTGTGGTGTGTGAAAACATGCTTTCAATCATAGTGTTCGCAACTATGTGCGTGAATACATTAATAATCCATAGTAATGAACCTTACACAGGGGAAAATAGAACACTAAATAAAATAAACAGATACCATGTTTTGCACAAAGGAAGCCAACACACAGACACGAAGTACAAAAGGACATACATTCCCCCCTTTGTCTATGTCAAAACGCTGAAAAGTAAATATAGATGCAAATCAAACAAGAGATGATCATGGAGATGACCTAAAGATGTTTGTTTCCATGAATAAAATATCGACGTACACCCAAACTTGAAAAAACACACCTAAACCAAGTGCATCTGTCTTTTGTGCTCCATCCATCTTCAAAGATCCAACTAAGAAACGAGGGCATCAACATAGCTACACGTAGCACGTCTGAAGCTTAATGACTTTAATCAACAACTATAACCTATACAAATGAAAGAAACACATATCCCATTAACGTATCATGTAGAAATAATATGTAGTCTATCCATGTACTATCATGTAACCCCTACAAAGGTAAACACCAATAGGAAAATCATATTCAAAGTACACAACTCCCTTTGACTTCATGCAACACTTTTACTAAGTTTATACAAGTAAGGAAACATGATATAGTGCAATTCTAAACTTACTACCCATGCAACATATAGCATGGCAATAAATATTCTAGATGTGCACACAAACTTCTCTCCATTTTGACACAAAAAATCAAACAAATACCTCTAAATGATGGAGATAAGGTATACAAAAATACTAGAATCCTAACATTCACACAAAGAATAACAACTACAAAGGAAAACAACAAAGTTCTTTAGGCTCAAAAAAATCTAAAAAACACAGGAGATAGTCTCTTAGGGAGAAATACAAACACTAATAGCCTTTCTTAGGGATTAAAACCTTTGAAAGTCTAGAGGTTTAGTAAAAACATCAATGAGCTGATGGTTAGTACTAATATGTTGCTAGGATAAGGTGTTCAATACTATGAGATCCCTTATAAATTATGTCATATATCAATGTGTTTGGCCCTTAAATATTGGACCAAATTTTGAGAGATGATGGTAGCACTAGTGTTGTTAGAGTGTAAAAGAAGATTTTTAACCATGACACCATAGTCTAATAACATTTCCTTCATCTAAAGTAATTGTGAACAACATAACCCAAAACCAATATAGTTAGTCTCAATAGTGGAGAGGGATACTAAACTCTACTTTTTTACTATGACAAGAAATCAAGGAATTACCCAATTAGAAACAACCCTAGATGTACTTTTTTGTCATCACTATACCCAACCCAATCGGCATCAGAAAACTCAACCAACTATGTAGTAGCATGTCGAGGATACCATATACCAAATTCAGAGGTGCTTTTGACATATTTGATGATTCATTTGACTATAGAAAGATGTGATTATTTGGGGCTAGCTTGGTATTTAGCACAAATTCCTACACTGAAGGAGATGTGAGGATGGCTTGTTGTTAGGTACAGGAGACTCCTAATCATACTCCTATATAAGGTTTGCTCAACTTCTTTTCTAGAAGGATCATGATTAAGTTTAAGTGTGGTACTCATCAGAGTTTGAGCAAGAGTGGTATTCTCCGAATCAAACTTCTTAACCAATTTCTTGGCATACTTAGCTTGAGATAGAAAACTCTCATCTTTCATTTGTTTGATTTGAAATCAGAGGAAAAACTTGAGCTCGCCAACTAAACTTATCTCAAACTCACCTTGCAAAGTGGTAGTAAACATTTAAGCTAGGTCATATTTAGCAAATGATGTCATCAATATGGACTTGAGCAACAATCACATCACCCTAAATTCTTGAAATAAATAAGGTTTTGCTTCCACCTCTTCTCATAAATCCATTATTAAGAAGAAATATTATAAAATGCTCATACTAAGCACGAGGAGCTTGTTTCAATCCATATAATACTTTACATGGTTTGAAAAGTGAGGGTATTTAAACCCTTTTGGTTGATCTACATAGATTTGTTTTTTGATAACTCCATTTAGAAAGCACTCTTAACATCCATCTAATATAGTTAGACCTGAAGTAATGGGTATGACCAAGGAGTAGTCTAACATATTCAATTTGAGTAATAGGAGATAATGTTTCATCAAATTCTATTCCATCAATCTGGGTATAACCTTATGCAATAAGGCGATACTTGTTTTGAGAAATAACCCCATTTTCATCTTCCTTTTTTTGTATATCCAACATGTATCAATAACATGCTTGTTTGTAGGTTTGGGAACCAAGTACTAGACATCATTTCTCTAAAATTTATTAAATTCTTCTTGTATAGAGCTGACCCAATGTACGTCCGTCAACGCTTCCTTAACATATTTAGGAAGGATAGTAGAAGTGAAGCACATGTAGTTAAAGGTTTCTTGTAACTAACATCTTTTCTTGACTCTACCTTCCAAATTACCAATAATTTCTTCCACAGAGCTTTCTTTTCCCATTTAGGAAGGGAAAAATCTTCTTGTTTATCTTCTTTCTCATCTTTAGAAGTTTTAGGAGGCTTTATAGGAGTAATAGTGAAATGTGTCTCAACATTATCAATAGTATTTTTGGGATTGTCCCAAACTTCAAATATCTCATTATCATCAGATTTAACAAGTTTGGTTGCTATAGAGTCATCTATCATAACATTGATAGATTCCATTACTGTAGAATATTTTACATTGTAGACACGGTAAGTATAGTTGTTATTGGAGTATCCAAGAAAAAAAACCGAGATCACTTTTGGCCTCAAACTTATCTAGATTCTCTTCGTATTTGGGAATATAGCAAGTACCACCAAAAACACGTAGGTGCTTAAATTTTGTCTCTTTCCATTTATAAGTTCATAAGACAATTGACAAGTATTGGGCCTTAGGAAGCAACAATTCAACGTATAGCAAGCATTGTAAATATCTTGAGCCCAAAAATGTTTAGCTAAATTGTCACTGGTCGGCATGACTCTTGCCATTTTATTGAGTGGTCTTGAGCATAGAAAACTTATGTTGAATCCCATTTCATCACCAAATACACTCAGCTTAGAATTCTCAAATTCTCTTCCATGGTCACTCCCGGTTTTAATGATTGTACCAATGGATTCAAACTTATCAAATGCTTCAAATTGTTTTCTCAAAAATAGAACATATATGTATCTAGAGAAATCATCAACAATAACCAGAATATACTTTTTCCCACCAATCCTTATAGTTTGAACATGACCCATTAGATCCATATGAAGAAGTTGAAGTGGTCTTGTGGTAGACAAGTGTTGATTCTTCTTGTGTTGGCTTTTGCTTTGCTAGCAAAAGTGACAAGGATCACATGCATGCTTAGGAATAGAAGAGATAGAAGGAAGACTCCAAATGACTTTAAGGTTTGAAACTTTCTTTAAAAATTTGTAGTTGATATGACCCAGTAGTTGATGCCATAACTCTTCAGTATTGAGATTCAACTTATTGCACACCACTTCAAGAAAAGTTCTTACATAGTAATAATTATCCTCGAATTTGATGCCTCTAATCAAAGTATTACCTAAATCATCATACACATTGTCATCCTTTTGAGTAAACTTGATAGTGTATTTGTTATCACATATTTTGATAATATTGATAAGATTAGCCTTTGGTCCTTCCACTTACTGAACATCTTTGAGCTCAGGAATACAAAGAGCATCAATAGATCCTCTACGACATATCAATGCCTTATTTCCATCACTAAACATAACATATCCATCATTAGTGAGAGTCAACTTGGTAAAGAAGGACTTATTTATAGTCATGTGTCGAGAGCAACTGCCATCAAAGTACCAACAATTGGATGCTTGAACCTTCAAAACGATATGAACTACTATAAAATTGAGATTTTGATCATCACTATTAATTCCAAGAGAAGACTTAAACTCATTCAAAATCATCACAATATCATTCTGTAAAGTGACAGCTTCACTAGTCGAAGAGATAGAAAGATTCAACAATTCTTCCAAATGATTCACGTATCCTGATCATATCTAGGAGAATCTTTAAGAGAGTTAAAGGTGGATAAGTAACTAGAATTGTAAGATACAAGAGAAAAGAAAATATTTGTGCGCTCAAAGCATCGATATAGGAATCATTGGAGATCTCAATAGGAAGAGAAGATTTCCAAATAATAGCAGTAGTAGAGAAAAAAACATGAATATCTTTAAACTTTAATAACTTGTCAAAACAAGTGTCTTCAAAGGACCACGTATCACTAACTTCATGAGATTATTTAGTTTTTCTCTTGAAATCATATTACTGAAGGTGAAGAGACTCATTCATTTAATGCTTTTCTAGAAGACTATATTCAAGAAGTACTACTTTTGTAGTATCTGATTCAACCCAATCATGAAGCTTAGTTAGCTCAATGTCACAATCATCCAACATGGACTCAAGAATAGTCTCTTCATCTTCCAAGGTGAAATTTTTTTTCTTAAGTTTGTAAATGACATCTGAATTACATGATGGTGACTTTGGTGCACGTTTTGATTCTCTATCCGGAATTGACTTTTCAATGTCACTTATACAAGCAAGACATTCTCGTTATCACAGAAAAGTATCTGAAGAGACTTAATGTGGTTATCCAAATTTAACTTCAAGTTGTTCATAACCTTTTCACCATCCAAAATGAGATTGAGTAATTGATTAAAGAGATCCAAATGTTTCTTATATTTTTTCAACAATATTGTTGTGGGTCTTGGACATAACTTTCTTTAACTTGAGGTTATCGTACATAAGATGGTAATGGGATTCTAGTAGGGAAAAACTTATCATTATCACTAGCATTAGTCCAATAAGAGGAACTAAAAGGAGCCTTCTTAGACTGGGAAGCAAAAAGAGAAGAGAATTTAGGAATGGTAGTCGTTGTCTTTTTAAAAGATAAAAGAGTCATCTAAAGAGTGCATCTTTCATATTTCTTTTCCAAAAAGTCCATACTTCCTTGGTATAGTAAACTTATCAATTGGGGCAAAATCATTCGCAATAACTGAGCTAATGAGAAGGTGTAATGATGAGTGCTCAAAAAGCACTAAAATTACCATGATTTTATTACCTTTAATTGATTAAAAAGATATATATTTATACGATTTTATCATATTTTTATATAAATCTATCTTTTCGGAATCACGGGTATTTTTATTATTTTCATGTATTTTTGCTTAAAAAAGTAACTTAAAGATTGAGAAAAATACTAGAGGTAATACATCAAAAATATATTCATAAAATAAATGAGGAAAAGTAAAAAAAAGATATAAAAATTGGACAAAATGGGTCAAAAAGGATGAAATCGCGCATGTAACCACCCAGCAGCACCAGACAATGCGTGCAGTGTTTTCTTAAAATAACTCTATGTTTTCTTACTTGACTTCTTCATTCTTATTCTTGGATGTGTTGCATATTGTTTGTTCACTTTAATATTCTCTATAGTGTTAGGATTATTGTATATTTGTATGCATTCCCTCCCTCATATATAAGTATTCCTTTGACTTTTTGTGTCAAAAGAGAAGTTTATGTGCATAACTACGTGATTTGTTCCTATGCTGTGTGTTGCTTGTGTAGGTGAGTTTAGGATTGTAATGCATTTTGTTGCCCGACTTGTATACTCTTAGAGGGAGTATTGCATGAAGTCAGGTGGAGTTGTGTACACTATATGATTGTATTTGTTTTGCTTATTAATAAATGTATTTTATATAGTTATTTTCATATATTTTATTAATTATAATTGCTAGTTTCTTTACATTTTTAGTTACTTTTAGTTGAATAAATTAATATTTACTTTTATTTGTTAAGGAATATATTTTTAAAAAAATTAAAGAATTTAAATCGAAAACGTACTTAATTGCAAATTTATGTTTGAAAATATAATTTAAAATGAAAGAGTGTTTAATTGCAATTAATAAAAGTCTAAAATATGATTTGAATTAAAATCGGGCTTAATTTTAATTATTAAAAGTTTAAAATTTAATTTAAATTAGAAAAGGGCTTAATTGTAATTAAACAAAGTTTAAAATTTAATTTGAATTAAATTGGAGGGCTAAAATGCAATTATGCGTCATAACCCACACGTGCCACGTGAACCGTCAAATCAGAAAAGCAATCGTTAGGATGTGTGCGTGTCTTTCAAACCCGACCAAAGTGATTGGACGTAGGTTTTATGATTGCACGCTGCTCGGTACTTTGTGGGGCCCACCTGCTGCGCATACCAGCGTGTATGGTGGGACCCACGTATCTTTACGCATATGCCAAAAGCCACGATTCCTTGCGGCGCAATCACATGCGCCCATTTATCCCACCAACTGAAATCTGCCACGTGTCCCACCATTCCTTACAGTGAATCATGTGCTGACACGTGTCACATTTCGGTGAACGTAAAAACGCAGAATCACACACATGTTCCAGCAGCTATCCCCCACTTTCTCGATGCCGATTATCTCGTGCGACAATTCCTCATGCGCCCATTCTTGGTACCTTATGAGATGTTGCCACGTGTCCCACTCATACTTTCAACGAATCAGACGCTGACACATGGCATGTTATTTGAATTAAAAAATATCATAAACGGTGCCCTCTTTTTTGTCTCTCACGCGTATATTAAAATAACAATTTTGTTATCGAATGTCGATATTTGTGACTGCATAATTAAGAAAATGTATTTTTTAGGTATAAATAGGGCATTTATTGCTAAAAAAATGGAGTTTTTAGTTTTGGAATTTTTGGAGAGTTTGGGGTTGGACTGTGGAACACGCAGAAGCCATTTTTGGCTTCTGTTGTGTTCTACGTGTGCCAAATATTTACGAGCCGAGATGTTTTAATTTTCTTTGTGTTCTTCATTTAATATTCCTTAACTATTGTAATTTTAATTTTAATTTATGAATTAATTTAATTTTTCTAGGGTTGCATTTTATCTAAATTTATAAAGCTTGGATTTAATTATTTTTGAAAGATTTATAAGACGTTTGATTTGTTTATTCTATTTGTGTTTAATGATTTTGATTATTGGAAAATTTATTAAATGATCCGTGGCACTTAAATAAACTTGGAAGAGGCATTTTTGTGTATATTGCTCATGGATAAAATAACATGTATATATGAAGGATAAAAATATACCTTAATTGTATGTGTAGCCATTTGAGAACTTAGAACGTAATGAATCTTGGTGAATTTAATTCTCATAGGAATATAGTGAATTAATTTAGCGAGGTATGTCTATACGGAGCTTAGAAGAGATGTATGGATAAAAGTAGAAGTTTTCGGTTGACAAATTAAATGTAATATAAAAATATAAATTAGGAGAAAATAATATGACTCGAGTGGATTAATTTGGTAAACAAATGCAATCCTAGATTCCTTTTATTTTGTTATTAAACTCTTTAGTTAACTTTGTCCAATTAACGATTATTTTGGATAAAATTATAGTGAAATAATTTTAGTACTCAACAAACTGTAGTGACAAATCTCTGTGGGAATGATACTTTACTTATCAAATATTATTACTTGTGACCGTGTACACTTACACGTTTTATGTTCTCCTAAAAGAGACAACACTTATCGGTTATACCTATGTATGGGCAACATGGTAGTATTTGGATCGACTACATACTATTTCTACATGATAAGTTCACAAGATATATGTTTGTTTTATGTGTGTAGGTTACAAGTGTGGATTGAAGTCATCGAGCTTCAGACATGTTGTGTACAAATGTGTAAAGACCCTCGTATTACAACTTGCTAGAGTGTGGATGTGTTGATCCATGAAGATGGATGCACGTAAAGTAGGTGTGTTTTTTGGGTTTTAGTATGCATCAATGTTTTGTTCATGGGAAGAAACATGTTTAGGTCATCTTCATAATCATCTCATGTTTGATTTGCATATGTACTTATTTATGCAGTGTCTACCATAGAAAGTCAAAGGAGAGAGAATGTAAGTTTTGTTGTACTTTATGTTTGTGTGTTGGCTTCATGTGGGCAAAATAAAGAGTTTGTTTGTTTTACTCATGTTTTTGTCGTCCTCTATGTAAGGTTGGTAACTATGAATTAGTAATGCACACATATATAGTTAGGTACACTATGATTGAAAGCATGTTTTACACACACCATGATAATAGTTTCTTCGCATGTATGCTAGGTTGTGAGTGGTGGTTTTGATTTAGTTTGAGTATGGGTATTTAGGAAAAATTACTTGGAAATTTTTGGATCAAAAATGGGATTTTTGTACACTTCGATAGGGCTCCCACCAAAAACCCTCATCGAATCAATCATTGGATCCATGGAAAGGTGGTCAGCAAGGACCTCGATGAAGTCTCATCAAGGTTGTATAGCCATTGGTTATTATCTATAAATACTCCCATCTTTATTGTGAAATTAATTCAAAAAATCTCCTAAAACTTTACCAAAATTTTCTATCAATTCGAATTTTGTCTTCACTAATTATCTTCAATGTGTTTCGGTAATTATGATATGTCTGTGTAACATTTTATGAAGTTTGAGATGAATATTTTGCGAAGTTTGAGAAAACAACATTAAGAGAGTGGGTTGAGCTATATGTTTTAGTTCTCATATCAGTGGTTGTTCATGGTTAAGGGTGGTCCTCATGATTAGTTGTTCATAATTTAGACTTTATTGATCTTTGGTTACTAATCACACTACATTGAGTAGTGTTGGCTCAGAGTAAAGTCAGGTTCATGTGTCGTACCAAGTCCTTGTGAAGGTACCAAACAAGAGCATTAATAGGCAGTTTGGACAGAGGTCCTAATTGTTAGAAGTATTGGTGGTTTTATTTCTATCAGAGTTGTATATGTTTTAATTCTCAATGGATTTGTTTACTTTGAAACGATTGCCATAAGTAACCTAAGAATATTACCATATAGATAGAAGTTCAATGTATGTTTATCTCGTTATATGATTATGTTTGAATGATCTACTATGTTATGAGTACAATCTTAAGTCTTGATATTATATGCTACCATATATAGGATTAGGACTATGGTTGAAAAACTTCTTATTTCTATTTAGTATGCTATCCTTTCTATTTGTATAGCATGTGGATATATTTTATGCCTATGAAAATAAACTACTTGTATGTGATTATTCCTATTGGTGCTATTTTCTAGTATTCTGTTGCTTTTGGGGACCAATTTTTTAGAAGTTTGTATTTCTTTACCCTGATTGCGTACAGAATCTCAAACTCTTTTAGTTTTTTCATATTACATTTAATAATTACTAATAATTTAATTTTAAAATGTATTTTATTTAATAATTAAAAATATCAATATCAATAAAACATTAAATGAAAAAGTTGTACTATATTATTCAAATTATATTAACTATTACTTTATTATAAATATAAATTTAATATAATTGTAAGAATAAATATTTTATACTTTTTATCGATAACAAAAAGTTTTCTTACCAACTCAGTTGGTGGTAAAAATAAAAAACTTTTTTTATTATGGATAAAATTTATTTATGACACACAAAACATTTTTATTTTTCACAATTATATAGTAAAACAAATTAAAATGTTAATTTAAATGATGTAATTTTCTAAAACGGGTTAAGAAATTGGAATCATTCATTTTGAAAAAAGATTGGTCATTACTATATTCATTAATTATATGCTTTTTGAATGTTAAATAAATTTTCAAAGATTCAATATATATATATATATATATATATATATATATATATATTATAACTTATTTCATTAAAATTTAACAAATTTATAAAAGTAATTAAAAAGTTAACAAAATACTTATTAGACTAAATGAATATTAGTTTTATAATATTAACATTGTTTTCAATTCTTTAGATATTTAATAAATCTTTAAGAAATAACAATAAAAATAAAGAAAATTCAATATAGTTATTCAATTTTTCGTGTTTTTAAACTAAAAATTTATTTTACTATGTAATTATATGTAAAAATATAATATTAATATAAATTCAATTTCGGTTAATTATAACTTCGAATTTGCAATAATAATCATCGTCCTACATCTAGTCAATTTTATGGTTAATTTTGGAAAACAAATCGTCAAACTTTTATGAATAACTACGATTAAAATGTTCTAAAGATCGAAACCCAAGGTGATCTATAGTTTTAGGCCGGCATAGTTTATCCCAGGAGAGTAAATACTAGGTTGATTCAATGGCTATCATGGGATAACCTATGTCTACCTAAAGCTATGGATGGCCTCAAGTTTTGATCTTTAAAGTGTTTCAATCAAGCTATTTTGGTTAAGCAAGTATGGAACTTAATTCAACATCTAACATCTTTAACTCCAAGGGTACCTATTGTCAAAGCAAGAAAACACTAGGTCAATTCAATTGCTCTACTGGGATAAACTATGTCAACCTAAAGCTATGCATGGTATGGGGTTTCGATCTTTAAAGCATTTCAATCAAGCTATTTTGGCTAAGCAAGTATGGCACTTAATTCAACATCCAACATCTTTAGCTCCAAGGGTACTTAAGGCCAATTATTTTAGTAGGTCAAACATTTTATGTGCTACTATTTCAAATAATTCATCCTTTATTTGGAAAAGTTTTATGTGGGGTTGAGACCTTCTACTTAAGGGTATACGATGGAGAATTGGTGATGGTACATAAGTTTCTATTTATGGTAATAATTGGTTACCTATCCCTTCATACCCTCAAATTATTTCTCCATAAATCTTGCTTGGTAATGCAATGGTGTCTAAGCTTATAACTACTTAAAAGGCATGGGATATTAGAAGAATTTAAACCAATTTTCTAGAACATGAAGCCAAAAGTATACGTATTATTCTAGTTCTTAGGGTCTAGCTCCAGATAAGTCGATTTGGGGCTAAAAAAAGATGGTAAATTTATAGTTAAAAGTGGATGTTGATTGAAACTAGTGATACTAACAGAGGTACTTGGTAGAGGTACATTTAGACTTTACGGGTACCCAACAAAGTAAAAGTATTCATTTGGTGCTTCACCCATAATATTTTTCTAAGTTATGGTAACCTTTTTCTAAAGAAAGTTTCTCAATCCCCTTCTTATTTTTGATGCAGGTAAAGCTATGAAACCATAGCCCATCTAGTATAGGGTTGTCCAAGAGATTTTGGAAAAAAATGTATAGCTTATGCTACTTCCTATCAACTATTAACAAATCACACTTAAGCTAATATGCTTCATTATTTTATAACTACCGTGAATATGGAGGATTTGAGCCAATTAATAAAGCATATTGGATTGTGTGGAATGAGAGAAATAAGGTACTATATGATAATCCACCTCAAGATTTTAGCATGCTAGTAGAAAAGACGAAAGCTATATGGAAGAAATTTGTTGACATGAATGCTCGCACAACCAATTCATAATTGCTTGCCCAAAAGTGGCACTCTTTTACAAATGGAATACTTAAACTTAATTTGGATAGAATGAATAACATCAATGAAGCTTTGTCCAAAATTGGGTATGTGCTGAGAGTATCTAGAGACCAGTCATACTTTACTACTACAATTCCCTTGTATGTTTTCTCTACTATTCTTTGTTATGAGTTGATTGCAATTCTGAATGTATTAAAACTAATTTACTAGCCTTTATAAACAATCTTGAAGATGTAATGGGTTGTATAGCAATTGAGGGGCAGCATGTTGACAAGATTTTACACATGACTAGGGTGCTGGAGATGGTAAGTTGGATCTTCTATTCATGAAATTGTAATGGGGTAGCATATGCCATGGCCAAATTAGCAGTAGACATTAGTGTAAGTCCATTCATACTTTGTGTCTATATGTTGGTTTCCAGTGTGCAAAACAAGGTGTCTCTTTATATACTTAATGTTTTATCTTTCTTTGTATAAGGTTAGTTATTGTTGATATGTAATACATACACACACATAATTAGGAACACTATGTTTGAAAACATGTTTTTGACACACCATAGGCTTGGTTGTTTAGTATGCATGTTAGGCTGTGAGTGGTACGTTTTGGCTTGATTCTAGTATGGGTGTTTATGGATATTACTATGCAATTTTGGGAACAAAAAAATGTGATTTTTTAGCATCTTGACACCACCCACACCACCTTCTATGTCGAGGTGGTTAGTGAGGTCTATGGCAAGGTTTCTGGCTTATAGGTTTATTCTATAAATAGCCTTATTACATTTTCATTTAATTTGAAGATTCTACCAAAATTCTACCAAATATTTTGATAGTTTTGAATTCCAATTTCATTACTTTGTTATGATATTAGTGATATGTTTGATAGAGTATAAAATAGTGAAGTAGACTATTTTTACTAAATTTTGAGAATCTCATTATGAGAGTGAGCTAAGTTAGAATCTCATTACGAGAGTGAGCTAAGTTAGAATATTTGAGTTCTCATATCTCTTATTGTGTGCAATAAGAAATAGGTTGTTTTGAGTTTGAGGGTGGTCCCTAAGATTGTGAGTAGTTTCACTTCTTATTACTAATATGTGGTTACTAATCACACCACATTGTATGGTGTCGGCTAGGCAGGAAAGTCGAGTTTTTGTATCGAACTAGGTTGTTGTGAAAGTAGTAAGCAAAGGCAGTAATATAGAGTTTGAACAGAGGTCCCTATTGATAGAGATAATAGTAGTTTTATTTCTTTCAGAGTTGTAATTGTTTATTGCTTTGTGAATAATTTACGGTCGAGTGGTTGCTATAAGCAACTCGAGGATGTTACCACATAGAAAAAGGGCTCTATATGAGTTTACCTCGTTATATTATATGTTATGTATGCTCTACTATTATACTAGTGTAATATTAGTTTAAATTGTGTATGTTGCTATATATTAGAGTTTAAAGTCTTATTAGAATGCTTGTATAGTCTTATATATGCTTATGTCTACTGGTTAATTTATTTGTTATGTATATTTGTTTTGTTTACTTGCGTTCTTTATTTATTTTTGCTATCTTTGACATTCTACTGCTTGTGAGGACAAGTCTTTTAGAAGTTTGTATCTCCTACCCTAGATAAGTATTGGGTTGCAAAATCTTTTAATTGGTATCAGAATAGGTACAACCTTTTTGGGCTTAACCACTCTGGTGTTGATCCTTTTCTCTGTGTGTTAGTTTCTATTAAATATTCTATAATGGATGATATGAGAGGTTTAGTGGGTAGAGTACCTCAATTCAATGGAATGTGTTATTTTTTACTAGAGATCTTAGATATGTTCCTACCTGAGATCTACAAACAATGATGTTTGGTCCTTAATTGAGGATAGTTGGATGTTTTCTACGTATGTTTCTAAAACTAGTGGCATTGAACCTAAACCAATCAATGTTTGGAATAAAGGGGAGCTTTTTCTTAGTCATTTAAATCGTCAAGGGTTACACCTTTTCATTTGTTCAATTATTGGTGAGGACTCTTCTCTAATTGCTAATCTTAGGACTGCCAAGGAAGCATGGGACTTCTTGGAAAAGAAATAGGATGGATGCTTTCATCAAATGAGTGTTTTGACTCGAGAAAAGATAATTGCCCTTATGACATCTTACTTTGAGATTGCCTATTCTAATTTCTCTTATTGGACTGATACTAGTAGTAATGATAAGTTCTCCCTTCAATAATCCCATGACCAACTTATGAATGATAATCTAAGTTGAAAAAAGTGACATCCAAGATCCAAAGCAATATTACATAAAAGGATAAGGATCTTTTAGACCTCTCAAGTAAACTGCTTAATCTTACCCTAGATAGTGAAAATGAGCTAAACAACTTGAAGTTGAAGTTGGTTAATCACATTAATTCACTTCAAATTCTCCTTCGTGATAATGAGAAGTGTGTTGCTCGTATTAACGAGCTTGAAAAGAAAATTCAAGACTGTGAGTTTGAAACTCTCAAAATTTATTGCCCTCTGAAATCCTCGTCTTACAAATTTAAAGTTGTGTGTAATCTTAAGAAAGAGGTTTGTTTCTTGGAAGATGAAAACGCTATTCTTGAGTAATTGCTGGAAGATTGTGATATTGAACTAGATAAGCTTCATGCTCAGATTAACTCAAATATTTCAAAAGTTATACTTCTTGAGTCCAACCCGCTTGAAAAACATAGGTTGAGACTCTCCATCTTCAACAGTATGAGTTCGAGAGAAAAATTAAATATTCATGTGAAGTTGGTAATGCGTAGTCTAGTGGATATACTTACTTTGACATATTATTAAAGCTCAGTGATGTTCATACTTGCTCTTCTTCTATAGCTATTGGTCAGAAACCTTCTCTTACCATTGAGATTTTTGATGATAAGTCCATCGATGTGCTTAGTGCTCATAGCTTGTCTCATTCACCTATTTCAAAAAATTCTAAATATTTCTCTTCTTTTAACTCTCACAAAGATTCTTCAAGTTGTGATTTGAATCTATTGAGCCATATTGAGGAATTGTTGAACCATTTGGTCACTTTGACCACTGAAGCTATGGTTTTGTAAAATAAAGCTATGGAGATTTTCAAAGAGTTTAAGCTTTCTCTTGGTATTCTTTCAGATGTATTATAGAACAAGATTAGAAAAAAAGTAGTTTAATTTGTTTAGGGTTTTTGTTTAGATTTCTAGTAAAGTAATAACTTATTTTATTTAGAGTTTTTTTTGTTATTAAAGTCACACATGGAAAATTTATGATCTATTATAGGGACTTTTCAACTATAAATAACTAGACCCTATGCTTGTATAAGATATCCTAGAAAATAATTAACTTAGTAATATTAAAGAAGTTTTCTTCTTTCTTTTTTTTCTTTTATTCCTAATTTTTAAGAATAGTTATTCTTTCTTTAATTTGAAAGTTGAAGTCCTCTTATCCATGAGATAGATGAATATCTTTAGGCTAGTCCTACTCTAGAGTTGTTAGAGTACTCGTCTAAAGGTAGATAACATAGCCTAGCTTGTCCTATTCTAGATTTGCTAGAGTGATTGCTTAGATAATAGTTTTCTTGTGTTTGTTTCATAACACAAATACAAGGGCCTGTTGCCAAAGAGTGAGTTTGGATAATATAAACTTTGCTTATATTTTTCTTATTTTCTAAGTACTTCCATATTATTGGTACATTTGTGCTTTCGTCTTGCATTAGATGCTATCAAAGCCAGGTTTATGTGGGTCCAATGAAGCATAATAAAGGTATTTCATGAAAAGAATTTCAAGAATTTCGTTAAGAGGTTAATCAAGCTCTTAATAAATTGTTGGCATTATTAAACAAAAAATGAATCAAGCTCTTATTAAAAAAGATTATGGAAAAACTCAAAATCAAGAACTTTCTCGAGTTGAAAAGATGATCTAGCACAATGTTAAATATGAGTCGCCAAAAAAGGAAGCCTCACCTAAAGCTTTAAATGTTAAAGAGTAATCTTTTGAAAACAAAGTTCCATAACATAAATACGAGGGCCTCTTGCCAGAGAGTGAGTCTGGCTATTCTAAAATTTTCTCATATTTTTCTTATTTTCTAAGTACTTCCATATTATTGGTGCATTCGTGCTGCCATCCTGTATCAAGATGATAATGACCTAAATTGTAATGCGGTTTGTACGGTGTTGAAGGCTCAAGCATCCAGTTGTTGGAACTTTGATAGTGGTCATTCCAAACACATGATAGGAAGCAAATCTTTCTTCACAAAACTTACTCTCACAAATGATGGCTTTGTCAATTTCGGTGATAGAAATAAAGCATTAATTTAGGGAAGATGATCTATCAATTTTCAAGAATTCCTAAGCTCAATGATGTTTTCTTTATGGAAGGACTTAAGGCTAGCCTTATCAATATTATCCAAGTTTGTGACCATAATTGCACAATCAAATTCACTAAAAAGTATTGCATTGTGCTTAATAAGAGAGGTAATACTCTGGTAAGAGGCATCAAGTCAGAAGATAACTATTGCTATGTATGACCAACTCTTGAGACTATTTGTACTAGGTTAAGCTAAGTATTGAAGAATTATGACGTTAACATTTAGGTCATGTCAACTACAAATTTTTGAAGAAGATTTTGAATCTTAAAATTGTAAGAGGTCTTCCTTTTATCACCTCCATCTTGAGCATGTGTGGTCCATGTCATTTAGGAAAGTAAAGCAAAAAGCAACATAAGAAGAATAAACACTTGTCCACTACAAGACCTCTTCAAATTTTTCACATGGATCTAATAAGTCCAGTTCAAACTCCCAGTATTAGAGGGAGAAAGTATATCTTGGTTATTGTTAATGATTTTTCTATATATACTTGGGTGGTGTTTAAAAGAGAAAAATGTGAAGCCTTTGATCATTTCAAATCCTTGTGTATCAAGTTAGAAAATGAGAAGTTTGAATCCATTAGTACCATCATCAAAATAAAAAGTAACCGTGATAGAGAATTTGAGAATTCTAAGTTCAATGCCTTTTGTGATGAAATAGGTATGTAGCATGAGTTTTCTTCTCTTAAGACTCCTCAACAAAATACATAGTTGAAAGAAAGAACAAGGTTATACAAGAGATGGCTAAGGTCATATTGACCAACAAGAATTAAGGGTAAGGTTGTGGTTGCTCAAATTTATGCTGATGACATTATTTTTGGGTCTACTAAAGATGACATGGCTCAAAGATTTACTGCTACTATATAGGAGTTTGAGATGAGCCTAAAGGGTAAACTAAAGTTATTTCTTTGATTTCAAGTAAAAAAGATGAAAGATGAGATCTTTCTATCTCAAACTAAGTATGCTAGGAAATTGGTTGAAAAGTTTGGCTTTAAAAATACCACTCATACTTAAACTCCTATAAGCACCGCCTTAAAATTCGTTGAAGATCCTTCAGGGAAGGAAGTTGAATAGACTTTGTATCATAGTATGGTTGGGAGTATTTTGTATCTGACTATGAGCTACCTTGACATCTGCTTCACTGTAGTAGTATATCCTAGATACTAGGCTAGCCCTAAAGAATCACATCTTGTTGGAGACAAACGAATCATCAAATATGTTTAGGGCACCTCAAAATTTGATATATGGTATCCTCAGGATACTACTATAGAGTTGGTTGGGTATTCTGATGTTGATTGTGCTAGGTGTAATGATGACAGGAAAAGTACATCTAGGAGTTGTTTCAATCTGGCTAATTCCTTGATTTCTTGGCATAGTAAGAAGCAAAGTTTAGTTTCCCTCTCTACTATTAAAGCTGAGCAAATTACTACTAGGTTGTGTTGTTCATAATTACTTTGGATGAAGAAAATGTTATCAGACTACGGTATCATGGTTAAAAAATTTCTTTTACTCTATGACAACACCATTGCTATTTGTATTTCAAAAAACCCGATCCAACATTTAAGGACCAAACACATTGATATACAATACCATTTTATAAAAGATCTTATAGAATTGAACACCTTGTTCTTGCAATATATCAGTACTGATCGTCAGCTTGCTAATATTTTTACTAAACCTTTAGACTTTCAAAGGTTTGAATCCCAAAGAAAGGCTATTGGTGTATGTATCTCACCCTAAGAGCTGTGTTTCTATGTTCTTTAGATCTATATAAGCCTGAAAAACTTTGTGTGTTGTTTTTTATCTTATTATTTTATGCTCTTTCTTGTGTTACTTTCTATTGTTTGCCTTATTGTTCTGTACTATTGTATGTTCTACATGATACATTCATGGGGTATGTATTTGTTTCTTATGTGTAGGTTACAAGTGTTGACAAATGTATTATGTGCAATGGTGCTAAGACCCTCATGTTTCAAAGTGATAGAGTGGATGAGTTGTTACATGATGATGGATGGAATGCACAAGTTGTTTGCACTTAGTTTAGATGTGTTTTTTGAATTTGGGTATGCGTCGATGTTTTGTTCATAGGAACAAACATATTTAGGTCATCTTAATAATCATCTCATGATTGATGTGAGTATATACCTAGTTGTGTAGTGTTTTGACATGGGAAGCTAATGAGTGCTTAAAAAACACTAAAATTATCATGATTTAATGTACTTTAATTGATTAAATAGATTCATATTTGTATGATTTTATCATATTTTTATATAAATCTTTCTTTTTGAAATCAAGGGTATTTTTTATTGTTTTTCATGTCTTTTCGTTCAAAAATAACTTAAAGACTCAAAGACAAATATTGGAGCCAATACATCACAAAATATTGAGAAAATAAATGAGAAAAGGTCAAAAAGATGGAAAAATTGGATAAAATGGGTCAAAAATGTAAAAAATATCGAAATCGCATGCGCAGTCATCCATCTGCTGCGACATCTACGCGCAGCAGCCCATCCACGCCGAGTCCCATGCTTACCAGCGCTTGCATATGCCAACACATGCCCAAACGTGGTTGGAACACAAACGCGCCAACACACTCCTCGCCCTGTCCCATGCATGCCTGCGCACAACAACTGCCCATTTTCCAAGATTTTTGTGCCCCATACAGGTGCCAACCTATCAAAACACGTCCAAATTCAAATTTTGAAATATTTTAGCCCTTTTTTTTGGCCTTTTTCTTTACGTATAAAAGGACCATCTTCCCCCATTCGAAAACACAAATATTTTGAGCACTTTCTCTCTCTAGAAAGTTTTCATTTTTTTAGTTTTAAGTTTTTAGTTTTTAAGTTCTCTTTTTGAGAAGAACTAGCTATGTTTTTATAAATTTTTAGTTTTTTTTATTAAATATGTGGAGATGCGAATCCATTTGGAGGTTTTCAAGCAACATAATTAGCATGAAATTGTTGTAAGGATTCTATTAAGGTATTATTTTAATGGATTCTTTACAATTATCATTTTATGTTTTATTCTTATATATTATATTTAATTTATCAGTGATTAAATTTAACATGGCTGGTTGTTTGTAAATATGATATAATTATAACGTTGTCATGCTTGCGAATATTAAATAAGTAAAACATTTGCATAAAATAAATTGATTTTGTTTTTATTCAAGATTTTATATTAAAGATGTTAGAGAGAAATAAATTATTTTTCATTACAAACTTAAATCTGAAAATTAGATTTTAAGGTTTAATTATCCGGCCTGATTTAGAGTAGTGCTCTTTTATTTGTTGGTATAATCACCTAGTAGTTAGAGTGGAACTATATTTAAAAAAAAAATAAGAATTATTATTTGAAAATGTATTGATAACATTTTTCAATCATGGTTTTTAAACTTGAAAGTTAGTACTTGGATAGTTAAATTCTTAGGTTTAATTTGGACACCTTGAATAAAGTTTGATTATTTGACTCCGCCTAAAGCTGTGATTAGATGGTTTGCTATTTTCTTAGAAATAAAGCTAAAATTTAATATTTAATTAATTAATAGGCCCTTCCTAAGGATATTAGTTAGTTCATATTAAACAAAAGAATTTGGACCCTCCCTAAGGACACTTTCATACAAAAAAGAGAAAATCAACAAATATCAATTTATATCTTTAATAACCTAAATAATATGAGCAAGCATAATTAACTTAATTATTATATCCTTAAATACTCTATTGTTATGAATGATAAAATTTGCATTATTATTTATTGAATCTATATCTATGTTTATTTATATTATGTCATTAGATTAGAACACAAAAACTAAGATATTGTAATAGGATGTTTAGGATTTGATTTTGTTTTTAAAAGTTTGAATAATAAATTAAAAACCACATATATTCCTTTCTTAGATTGACCTTGGGAGTATACTTATCATTTTCTATAAAATTATTCGTGCACTTGTGAGAGTTTTACAAATAATAAAACAAATGAGTATTTCACAATATCGATATTTGCATTGCCGGTCTTGTGACTCATCATCAGAAGGCAAAGGGGGAGATTGTAAGTCTATTTGTACTTTTTATCTATATGCTAGCTTCTTGTGTGGAAAACAAGGTGTCTATTTAATTTACTCAATGTTCTTTCTTCTTCTGTGTAAGATTGGTTACTGTGGATTAGTAATGCATATATGCACATAGTTAGGAACACTGTGTTTGAAAGCATGTTTTTCACACTCAACAGGGTTAGTTATTTAGTATGCATGCTAGGCCATAAATGATGGTTTTTGGCTTATTTTTGGTACAATTATTTAAGGATATTACTTAAAATATTTTGGAATAAAAAAATGTGATTTGTTAGTACCTTGCCACCTCCCTTGGTGAAGTGGTTGACGAGGTTACTGGTTTGTTTTATAAATATTCCCTATTAAATATTCATTTAATTTGAAATTCTATCAAAACTCTACTAATTTTTTTGATAATTTCAAATTTTATTTTCACTAATGTGTTACTATATTAGTGATATGTTTGAGAGATTACAAAATGGTGAGGTAGAAAGTTTTACTAAATTGTGAGAGTGAATTAAGTTAAATTTTTTGATTTCTCATATATCTTACTATAAGTAATAAGAGATAGGTCGTTTTTAGTTTAAAGGTAGTCCTTAAGATTGTGAGTAGCTACACTTCTTGTTACTAATCTATGGTTATCGATCATACCACATTGTATGGTGTTGGATGTGGAAGAGAGCTAGATTCAAGTGTCAAACTAGGTCATTGCGAAAGTAGCAAGCAAGGGAAATAATATATAGTTCGGACAAAGATCCCAACTGACAGAGGTAATAGTGCTTCTATTTCTTTCAGATTTGTAATTATTTATTACTTAGTGAATTATTTACTGTCAAATGGTAGACATAAGGAACTCAAGGATGTTACCACATATATAGGATCTTTACATGGGTTTACCTCATTATAGTATGTGTTATGTATGCTCTGTTGTTACGCTAGTATAATATGAGTTTAAATTGTGTATGTTGTCACATACTAGATTTTAAACTCTGATAAGAACACTTTTTATAGTCATATATGCTTCTGTCTACTGGTTGATTTTTTAATTAGGCATATTGTTCTGTTTACTTGCATTCTTTATTTACTGTTGTTATCTTTAATGTTTCACTACTTGTGGGGACAAGTCCTTTAAGAGTCTGTATCTCTTACCTTGGTTGAGTACTAGGATTGCAAACTATTTTAGTTAGTTTACCAACTGTTTGGATTGATGGTTACCCTAGTTGTGTTGATTTATTTGTAACAATGAGCTAGATATTGTTGCTCATTTTGGTGTTTGGATCAATTTGTTGGTTTTTCTTTGTTTGATCTTACTGTAATTCAATTAATGAAGCTAAATCTTTCACATCAAACATGAAAAAGAAATACTAAATAAATTAAAAAATCTATAATATATATAAAAGTCTAAATCATGCCTTACAAAATTTTATACGAAATTGCTGTCATATTTTAGAGTAATGACTACTATTATATTTAGCTTCTTCTTTATTTTACAATTGTTTAGGACTCTTATTTTTTAATCAATTAAATAATAAATTATTAATATTTAAAATGCTAACAATATCTTAAAGGCTATTTAAAATATTAGCTTAAAAAGCATATTGAATGTTTTAACAATAATAACAATATTATAGTTTAACTAATATAATATTTAATAATTATTATTTTTAACATTTTAATAAATTACATGCAACACACATTATGAATTTATCTTCTATAAGTGTTTGGGTGAGTATAAATTTTAAGTTTTATGAATTTTATGGTTATAGTAAAATTTGGGAAAGTTTTAGGGGTGAAAAAAATAATACCAAAAGTTGCATTTTATAATGGGCTTATTTCCAAATGGATTGTGCAAATTGGTGGGCTTTTCTATTATGATTGGGCATTTTACTAAGTTAACTCTACCTTAAAATGACTAATATATAACGTCATTTTGGCTAGGACTTTTAGATCATTCTCTCATTATTCACTCAGCCATATTGTCTCTCTTGTTCCCCCATCCCCTAACACTCTCTCATTTTACATTGCCATTAATGCTTTAGGATTTATTTATGTTTTTGGTTCCTGAGGTATCATCCTTAGGGGATAATTCTTTGGTCCTTCTTGTGGATATAGGAAACAAACCATGTAAAAATGTGTATTCATTATTTAATTTTTGTGTCTTCTTTTAATGTTTGTGTACTGAAAAATCATTTGATTAAATCTTTATTTTATCAAAGTTTTCATTTTTAGAAATTTCTAGTAGATATATGTTTTGTACTATAAATTCTCAACAATTTCTAGTATCAGAGCCTTAGGGTTCCTTTTTTGAAATTTTTTGTCTTCTTTGGTGTCTTGTTGAATACTCATCTTTTTAAAATCTTTATTGTTTAGTACACAAGAAATTTAGGATTTCTTTATACCTTATGTCATTTCGTCTTTCATGGGAAATAACAATTTATTTAGGGTTTTTCATACCCTAAATTATGCTAGAGTAGAGTTCATATGATCTAGGGTTTATTAGACTCCTAAGTTGCCCCTAAGAAATCTCTAGACAAAAATACTTCGGTTAAAAGTGATTCTCTCAGTAATCCAATAGTGTTCCATACTTTAGGTTTGGTTTGAGTTAATCATTGGGAATTTGTTTCCCTTCTACTATACTACACTATAGCTACCACTTCCAAATATGAAATCCTAATGTTTGATGGGAATAGTGATTTCATACTCTAAAAAAAGAATTTGTGTGCTCTCTTTGACTCAATCTTATTCTTATGATACAATTGATCCTAATGATTTTCCTAAAAGGGTCATTGATGATAATAAAAAGAAAATAGAAAAAAGGCATATACAACCTTAGTTCTTAATCTTCCTGACAAGGTTCTCAAGAAAGTCTCTAATCAGGCTACTACAAAGGGAATAATCTCTAAAATTGATGACGTGTATTTGAAAAAGTCTATGTCAAGAAAATTTCATTTAAAATTAAAGTTTTATATTGTTAAAATGAATTCTTTAAAGAATCTTGAGACTAATCTTGATGACTTTAAGAAAATCACCAGTGATTTATCTTCCATTGATTATATAGTGGAAGATAAAACCTATGCCATAAATTTATTTAGTTCATTGCTTGAAAAGTATAAAGATGCCAGAAATGGCATTCTTTATGGACGTGATGATTTGTTGCTTAATCTGGTAGTGTTTATTTTGAGGCCTAAAGAGTTAGAATTGAGTTTAGGTGATAAAGATCACTCAAATAATGAAGCTTTAATGGCCAAAGGTAGGTTTAAATGGTCCAGAATATGCAAGGTTTAAATCTAAAGGAAAGTATATTATTAGATGTTATTATCGTAAGAAAGGTCGTATTAAGAGAAATAGTCCCCTTAGGAAGAACATGTAGTCTAATGGAGAAAGTTCAGGGAGTCTAGAGTCTAGTATAGTTCTAGAAGGTTATGAGAGCTTAGAAGTGCTAGTAGTGACCTCATCTGAGTCTAAATTAGAATGGATTCTAGATTTAGGATGTAGTTTTCACATGAGCCCACATAGATACTGGTTCTTTGACTTCACTAAGGGTAATAATGGTTTTGTTCTTTTAGGTGACAACCATGAGTTTCAGGTCAAAGGTTTGGGAAAAGTAAAGTTGTGTCTTGAAAGTGGTATTGATTTGATTCTAGATAATGTAAGGTTTATTCCTAAATTAAGAAGGAATTTAATATCCTTAAGTGCCCTAGATAAGGTTGGTTTTATTGTGAAAATTGAGAAAGGATTAATGAAAATCAGTCATGAATAACTTATTTTCTTGAAAGCTTTTAAGAAACATGGTTTGTATGTTTTAGTTGGTAATGCTTTATGTTATAATGTTATTGCTTCTAATTTTCAACATAATGTTACTATGTTATTAGTTTTAAGGGTTTGCATATTTTACATAGAAATAAATGTGCAGAAAATGTTAAATTAAATAACTTTGAATTTTGTGAACATTGTATTATAGGTAAGAAAAATGGAGTTAAATTTCAAGCTACGAAGTATACAACTAAGTGCATTATTGATTATGTCCATTTTGATTTATAGTGCCTTACATATGTTGAATTACTCGGTGGTAAGAGATAGTTTTTATCTTTAATTAATAACTTCTCTATAAAAATTCGAATTTATTTTTTAAAACATAAGTTTGATAATTCTAATTCTTTTAAAAATTGGAAAGTAATGATTGAAAACCAAATTAGTAAAAAATCAAAGTGCTTAGAAATTTGACAATGGTTTGGAATTATGTAATTTTGAATTTTATATTTTCTATTATGATCATGGTATTTTGAGACAAATGTAGCACACAACAAAAGGGCTTGGTTGAAGAATGAATAGAACCATTCTTGAAAGAGTTAGATGCATGCTTTTATTTTCTAGAATGCCTAAGATTTTTTAGGTTAAAGTTTCCCATGCTGCAATTTATTTAATTAATAGAAGTCCTTATGCTCTAAACTTTAAGACGCCTAAAGAAGTTCGACCAAGTCATATTTCTAATTATGATCATTAAAATGTTTTTAGTTGTGTTGCATATGCTCAATCTAGAGATGGTAAATTAGATTCAAGGTCAATTAAATGTATCGTTCTTGGTTACCCTGATGGTGTTAAAGGTTATATGTTTTGGAGTGTTACTTCAAAGAAATATTTTGTTAGTAGAAATGTTATCTCTATAAATCTCAAACTTATAATGATGTTTTTGGTATTAAATGTGTTGTTTCACAATTTGATAGTAAGTTAGTTAAGGTGGAGGCTAGAGTAGGCCCTCAATCTAAGGTGAATTACACTTTAATTGAGGTGGAGGCTCCTGTAGACCCTCCAACTGATATTGTTGGTACAAGAACATTTACTGCACCGATTGATGAGGAAATCAAGGTACCTGATGCACCTCTTAGAAGTCCACACAACCTAGATAACTATCAATTGGTAAGGGATAGGACTTAGAGAGAGGTAAAAGTACCTAAATGTTATAGTGAAGTTGATTTTATATCTTATAACTTGAATATTGTTTTGAATTTAGATGATATCATTCCTACATGTTATTTTGATGTATGCATTCATAAAGAATATGTTAAATGGTTGGCTGCTATGTAAGATGAATATGATTTTTTTAATAAAAAATGATACATGAACTTTAGTAAAGAAACCTATTAACCGTAAAGTTATAGGATCTAGATGGGTGTTTGTTAAAAGGAAGCTATAACTAATTCTGGACTTCCAAGGTTCAAATCTGTAGCTCAAGGTTTTTCACAAAGAGAATGAGTTGATTTTAATGAATTTTTTCACCTATAGTCACATACACTTCTATCAAAATTTTACTTTCTTTAGTTGTATAATTTGACATGCATTTGGAATAATTAGATGTTAAAAGAAGCTTTTTTGCATGGAGATTTAGAGGAAAAGATTTATATTAAACAACTTGAAGGTTTTATTATTTTTGGAAAAGAGGACATTGTTTATTTACTAAATAAATCTTTTTATGGTCTAAAACAACCACCCAAATAGTGATATAAATGTTTTGATAACTTTATGATAAAGTCAAATTTTACTAGATGTGACTATAATAATGGTATATACTTTAATGTTGGAAAGTCTTAATAAAATATTTACTTGCTTTTATACTTGGATAATATATATGCTAATTGCTGTAATAGTTTGCATAACATTAAAGATATGAAAACTTAGCTATATTATGAATTTGAGGTGAAAGATTTACGACATGCTAAGCAAATAATTGGTATGGAAATTCTAAGAGATAGGAAGCAAGGTAGCTTGTTTGTTTCTCAAAAAACATATGTCCAACCAACTAGTCCATCATTGTCTAGCCAACCGTAGGTCTCGCCTTCCTTCATGCGCCATTCCTTTCCTCGTCCTCTAGCCACCAACACATCATTCTTCTCCTTGCCACCAACATCGTGTACCACCTTTGCCTCTAGCCATTGCACAGTTAAGATTTAAGATTTTGCAAACTTCCTTCTTTTTTATCCAATTTCATAATTTTTCTTCAAGCCAAGGTTAATATGTTGTGATTTATTATTATTATTATATTTTGTAGTTATTATAAATAAAGAATTAGTTAATTTAGTTAATATTGACACAAAGAATAATCCCTCTGACATGCTCACCAAGCTAGTATGATTAACTAAGTTTAAGCATTGTTTGAACTTAGTTCAAGTTAAAATATTAGTTTTAGGGAACCTTGGAAGGGTTCAAAGCAAAGTCATCCATTATGGTTAGGAATGGGCAAAAAAACTACGCGTTCGGTTATCCGTGGTTAACCACATCGACGCTTCGATTTTTATCCGTTTAATTTTGAGGGTGGGTACGGTTTTTGGTAAAAATCGAACATAAAAGAGTGGGTACAGTTCGGTTACGATTATACTCAAAACTGTACCCGCCCGTACCCAAAATTAATTATAATTATTTAAATAAATTATATATTAATTAGGGTTTGAGGTTTCACTTATTTTTGCACAATATATAAACAAAATTAAACTTTGCTTTTGATTTCACTCTCGCGTAATTGCCTCTCTCAGAACTCATAGAACTCAGAGTCTCTATTCTCTAATACTCATATTTGCATTTTCTCGCCTCTATGAACTAAGATTTTTACCTCTCTCAGAGACTCAGACTTCTCACCATTCTCAGCTCTCTCACTCTCTTGCCTGTCGTCGGCTCGACGCTCTCGCCAGTCGCCCCATCTATCATCTCTGCCGCTCTCAGTCTCTACCGGCTATCGCTCAACTCTTGTCGTCGACTCGACTTGCTGTCCTCGTTCACTTCTATAGTCCTCATCTTCTTCTTTGTGATCTCATCAGGTACTCAAGTAGATACATAAAGTGTTTCCTTTTCTCGTATGAAGTAGATCTTGTATGATACATATGGTTGCTCTGTTGATGTGTATGGAGTTCCCTGGTTTGAGATTTTTGCTTCTCTATTTCTTGAGTAGAACAGCTTCGGTATAACATATATTTAAATACCTGAAGTCATCTGGAGAAAGTATTATCGATTCATAGTGTATATGGAATAAATTGACTACTCTGTTTTGTGCATGGACCTCCCTGTTATGAGACATGGCTATTGGCTACTCTGTTTTTGTCACAAATATTTCTAGCCATTTTAAGTGATCATGGTAAAATCTTATTAGATTTGTTCTTTGATATATTTAGTCAGACTTTATTATGTTTCTGAAGCAGAACAGCTTCGGCATAACATATATTTAAATGCTTGAAGTCATCTGAAGAAAATATTATCGATTCATAATGTATATGGAATAAATTGACTACTCTGTTTTGTGTATGGACCTCCCTGTTATGAGATTAGTGCTACTCTTTTATTAATTCATAGTGTATATGGTAAAATCTTATTATCGATTCATTGTGAATATGGAATATAGTATGATAAATTAATAATATTCTTTTTATCATGTCTTGTAGAGTTTGAGTTTGAGATTTGTGAAGAAGATAGAGACTTTAAACATTATGACAAGTGAATATGTTGAAAAGGTAACGTGAGATAATAGAAAGTATATGTATATTTTTTTATATATGAATTTAAACTTTGAAAGTTATTTTTTCAGAATTTTTCACGACAATTATCTTAAGGAGTAAATGACATTGAACTTAACGTGGAGGTAACAAGTGGTGGAACTTCAAGTTTCGATCAACATACAAATGTTCCTCTCCTTACATCAACTTCTTAACTTGAAAATACACAAAGTCAACCATCAAATGAATGTAGTGAGGAAGAAGATTTGAAGGCTAAATTAAAGTCTGAAGCATGGGATCATTTTGATAGGAAGAAAATTAATGGGATATGGAAGGCAATATGTAATTATTGCGGGAAACGATTAGTAGGTGATACAAGGAATAAGACATCTAACTTGAAAGCACATACAAAAGGTTGTCCATTCAAACGGCAAGAAAGGGTTGTCAGTCAATCATTGTTAAATCCTAACAAGAAGGGGATAGAATTGGGTTAGGACATTAGAATTTTGATTCTCAAGTTTCTCATGATAAATGTCCAAAGATGATAATTCTACATGAGTATCCTCTTAGTATTGTTGAGCATCATGGATTTAGGAAGCATTCACATTCATTACAACCAATATGGAAGCCTATTTCTCATGCGAGAGTTAAGAGAGACATTATAAAGATATATGACGTTGAGAAAAAAATGATGGATATGTTGGAGAACAACAAAAATCGTGTTGCAATCATGAGTGATATGTGGAAGTCTAGAAATCAGAACAAAGGATTCATGGATGTAACTTGTCATTTCATTGATGACAATTGGTATTTGCATAGTAAAATAATAAGGTAAATTTTTTAAGTTTACTATTGAAATTTATGCAATTCCTATGAAATATTTTTTTAGAGATTTGATGTATTAAATGATTGTCTATAACAATTTTATTGTTACTATATAATTTTTTGTAGGTTTATATATGTTCTTGCTCCACACAATGTTGCAGTTATTGGTTAAGAATTAATGAGTTGCTTTTTGGATTAGAACATTAATCGTAAGATTTCAACCTTAACTTTAGATAATTGTTCTACTATTAACTCAATGCTACCTGATCTATTAGATTCATTGGATAGAACTTCAATGTTATTGTATGAAGATATTTTTCACATGCGTTGTGTTGCTCATATATTAAACTTAGTAGTGAAAGATGGGTTAAATCTAATTTCTCAATGCGTTGTTAAAGTTAGAGAGAGAGTTGCATATTGGACAACAACACAAAAGAGGGAGGAAAATTTAAAAAAAATTGCATCTTAAGAGATAAAGTCTTTTTGTAAGAATTTATCTCTTGATTATCAAACTCGTTGAAATTCTACTTTTTTAATGCTTAAAGATGCATTGCTTTATGAGAAAGTGTTTCCTTGTTTAAAACAATTGGATAAGAATTATAATACTCTTCCTGATGCATTGGATTGGAAAATGGCAAGTACAATTTGTGATAAGTTAGAGGTATTTTACAAGGTTATTGAGTTGATTTCTGATTCCAACTACCCCACCATACTCATATTTGTGACATCAAACTGTCATTATATAATTGGATTAACGATGAGGATGATTTGATAAAGGAAATGGTTAAAAACATGCTTGTAAAATTTGACAAGTATTGGCAAAAAGTTAATATTGTCATGGCTATTGGAGTTGTTTTGGATCCTAGATTTAAAATGAATTATCTTGAATTTTATTTTCCAAGAATATATGAAAAGAATGCCATTTTTGAAATTGAAAAGGTAAGAAGAAAGTGTTCTGATTTGATAAATATGTACCAAAATAAATGAATTATAGAAGAGAGTCAACAAATAGAGCTTTCAACATGCTCTAATACGTCTCAAAGTTCAAAAGGTATTAGTATTCTTAATCCTAGTGATATAAGTGAGTACAAACAATGGAAATTAATGCAAAATAAAGCTAGATCTTTGAAATCTAAGTTGGACTCTTATTTAGAGGAGGCTGATGTAGAAATTTCAGATGAAGAGTTTGATATATTGTCGTGGTGGAAGTGCAACAAACATAAGTATCCAATAATGCATGACATGGCTAGAGATATATTGGCTATTCTTGTCACCATAGTTGCTTTAGAATCTGCATTTAGCACAAGTGGTAGAGTAGTGAGCAAACATCATAGTAGACTCAAAGAAAACACATTAGAAGCTTTGATGTGCACTTAAGATTGGTTATGGGCTAATATTCATAAACAAGGTATAAGTCTATATATTTAATACTTGTACATATTATATTTTATTAACACTTGTTTTATGTACTATGTATTAATTATTTAATTGTGTATTCAAATATTTTATAATTTATTCAGATATGTTAGCTCCTGGTTCATCCTCTTCCACTATTAATATTGCAGAAGATGACGTTGAAGTAAAAAATTTACATTATTGATTAATCAATTTATTATTTTGGTTTATAAAAGTGAATTAACCAATTTATCATTTTGATTTATAAAAGTGATTTTATATGTTTGATTTTTGCAGGATACTCGTGCTAAATAATTAGAAAAGAGAAGTTTTGATTTATTGTAGTTGAAGTTTTCTTAAATTTATTTAATTAATTTTTAATATTTGTATGAATTCAGAATATTTTATTTATATCTTGTGCTTCTCTTTATAGATTCATAGAAATATATATTATTAAATATTAAATATTTTTATCAAATAAATATATTCAAACTCAAAATAACAAGGATACTTGTGCAATTGCTTTAAGTTGATTGCATAGCTAAAAATAGCACAGTTTAAACGATTTTTTTAACAATTGTCCCGAACTGTTATCCGCAAGTAAAAAACCGTTCTCAAACTGTAACGGTTTTTGGGCAATTTTGGAAACATATTTTATAATTCCGTTTGGGGACGGTTATATTAAAATCCGTCCCCGCCCGTACTCGTGCGCATCCCTAATTATGGTAACTGTCCATGCCCGTACTCGTGCCCATCCCTAATTATGGTATTTAAGGTAGAGAATTTGTGAATTTATCCACAGTAAGTTTCAATGATACTAGGTGAGCATAAATGTTAAGTTTTATACAATTTATGGTTATAGTAAAATTTGAAAGAGTTTTGAGATGAAAAACATAATAATGAAAGTTGTATTTTACGCTGAACTTGTTTCCAAATGTGTCGTAAATTGATGGGTTTTTCTATTATCATTGGGCTTTTTATGAAGTCAACCCTAACCCAAAATGACTCATATACAAAAAATATTTTTATTAGGGTTTTCAGGTCACTATCTCATTATTCACTCAGCTTTTTCGTCTCTCTTGTTCTCTCTATTTTCACTCCTTCCTAAGCGCTCTCCCGTTTTGTTTTGCCATTAATGCTTTAGGGTTTATTTGTGTTCTTGATTCTTAAGGTTTCTTCTTTCGAGGCTGTTAAACATTTTTGTTGTCCTTAATCTCTAATTTACAATTTGTAATTGAGTCCCTTAACACTGTATTTATAGCCTTATTGTTTTTCATAATGAATAATTCTTTGGTCATTTAAGTAAATGTAGGAAGGAAACGAATTACGTAAAAATATTTATGTTCATTATTTACTATATACTGTATATATGTTTAAATAAACTTGTTAAAAATAATAGTCAAAATTTTTATTTATATTAATTAAAGAAACATTCATTGCATATAATGTGTTATATATATTTTTTAATTTATTTTAAAATTTATGACATTTGAAATTATAAGATAAAAATTAATCAAAAGTTTTTTTATTCAATTAGATATCTAATAAAAATTTATTAACTAAAAGCATACATGTTTATCAAAACATATATATGAAAAGTATGGCTAATTAAACTTCTAAGTACTAAAAAAAATTTGTATGTATATATATATATATATATTATTAAGAAATTAAACTAATGATATAAAAATCCTTTTATTGAAATTTATTTTTTTCTAAAATTTGAAATAAAATATGAAAAAGGGGATGTGTCCTCATTTTATAATATAATGATAATTTTGATTAAAATTATTTCAGATGTAATTTAGAATTTATATATAATATAATACAGAAATATAGGTAGATAAATATAAATATAAATTATTTTAACGTGAAAATCGACACTCCTTTGAGTCACACATGACGCCAATATACATACAGGGATACGGACGACATTAAGAAAACAAAATGGCGGGAAAAGTTGGCGCCAATTATAAGAGGACACCATCATCACATCAACCACGACCCAGTCTCAATTTAAACCCAACCCATGTTTGTATTAGCAACACAAACTTTCTGCAAATTCCCATTCGGCTTCAGTCATTTATATTCTCTTGCCAAAATGACCCAACAAGACGTAGTAGCAAACAGCAGCCCTGAAATCAAAGAACCAGCGCAAAAGATTCCGAAGCTTCACGAAAACGACGTCGCTGAAATTCGTCAAAGTCAAACATTGTTTTTCAAAGTGAAAAAGCTTTCAGAGAAGGCCGTTTTGCCTTCTAGAGCTTCCTCTCTCTCCGCTGGCTATGATCTCTCAAGGTATGTCACCAAAAACCTCCATTTTCTTTTCCTATTTTTCTTTAACTTTGTTTTATTTAATACCACAAATGCCACGATATTAAGAGATTGTTCATGGATTTTTGTTGTTCATTTTTTAGCGCAACGGAGACCATAGTTCCGGCAAGAGGAAAAGCTCTGATTCCGACTGATCTGAGTATTGCAGTACCAAAAGGAACCTATTCTCGGATTGGTTAGTGCTTAGTACAGTTCAATATTTTTTTTTAATAATTATTGGCAAATATTCGTTTGGGTTTGAATTTTTTGGTTGAACTTTTGGAATTTTCTTTATGAAGCACCAAGATCTGGACTGGCTTGGAAACATTCTATCGACGTGGGAGCGGGAGTGATAGATGCAGATTACAGAGGGCCTGTTGGGGTTATACTCTTCAACCACTCCGACATGGATTTTCAAGTGAAGCATGGTGATAGGATCGCACAGCTAATTATAGAAAAGATTGTTACGCCTGATGTTGCAGAGGTTGAGGATTTGGATGATACTGTTAGAGGTAGTGGAGGCTTTGGATCTACAGGCGTTTGAGTCTTGTTCGTAGTTTAGGAATAATCGTAATTTTAGTTGGGTACTTTTGTAGAACATTTATTTGGTAGATGAAGGATGAATCCTAGTAGTATCCTACTGTCTTATTTAATATTGTTTGCCATCTTTTTTGGGTCTCTGAGGTTGATGACTTGTAGGCTTTTGTAGCCAAATGAAATGTGAAAAGCAGGTTTGGTAAACATTGTCAAAGTTGAAAAAATTCTAGTTCTTATTTCAATTGATGGTTCGAGGAAATATACCCTTAAATTATGCAAGATAACACATTAGAAGCATATGCCACAGAACTACAAAAGCTGGTGATAAGAGAGTAGTTCTATATACAAACATTTGGTATAAAAACACTTACAAAGTTGTTTTCAGTGGTTTGGTGGGGATGTGAAGTTTTATCATGAGGTTGACAAAGACGTGAAATAAGATTATAAGATGGGTGTGAACTGTAATGCTACAAATTTTGTTGGCTCAAAAACTGCAACTACAGGTAGCTCAAAAACAAAAACGTGAAGATGGATCAACACAGATAAGGCTCGAATCTGCAAACCCAAATTGCATAAGGCTTGAATTCACAGATTCAAATTGCCCAACAGTCAAATTCCCCAAAATTATATCCTGAACCAGATCTGAATTCAACAGATACTTATTGAAATATAATTTTAACAGCAGGAAAGTAGCAAGCATAAACATTTCCAGAACCCAGCATCCGCAAGTTCTGACTTCAAAAACCAAATATTCAGCTTAGCACAATTATGTCTGGGGTAGAAGAGTAGGAAGATTAGATGGAACATCTGAACTTGCCTGCTGACAAGCAAGAAAAATATGTAAACATGACAAAAGTCTAAGAAGTTGATCTCATCTTTACTTTAAACAATGCCATTCCCAAACCCCCAACTCTCATTTTATTAAATGGGTCCCGTTTTCCTAACATACAAGGGTGACGTTAGCTTTATTTGTCATCTTCACATTTAACAGAGTTATTTTGGTATATTTGAAAATGGATATAAAATTTCAAGATAAATAATATTAGTTTTTAAAATAACTCATCAAATAATAAGAAAACATCATGTCAAAATAGTATGTTAGAAGAACAAAAACCTTTATTAAATACCATTCTAAAAAGTATAATGAAATATTACTCATTCCCAACCTGATCAAAGAATACTGGCGGGATTAGTACCATACTAATCCTCTAACTCTTTAATAATGGCACTTTACTCCCGTTTATTTTAAGTTAGGTAAGTTTAGTCTGGTAGATAGAGTAAATTTAGTTAAATTTTTTTAAAAATGATTTTTTTCAAGAGTAAAATCCGTTTTTTTTTAATAACATTTTCTTATACTACTCATTAAAATAACATTAAAACTCTCTTACACTTATGTTCCCACCTAAAAACAATCTCTAAGTCTCTCTCACCTATGAATCTATTTCTCTTCATTAAAAAAATACTATTTATTCTCAAATAATTTATAAATTCAAACAACTTCACAATTAATAAAATTTATCATGCTTATATAAATAAATTAAAGTTACACAAATAGAATGAGATGAAAGATACTAAGAAGATAGATAGAGACTAAGAGGAGTGAGAATGATATATTATTTGATGCTTTTGTAATAACTAAAAGGCTAAATTATATCATTGATCTCCAAACTATAGTCACATATAAATCCTTTAACTTTTAAAATGTATGATTTAATCTACAATTTAAAACTTCATACATAGATTCTTAAACTATTACGATTTAGTCTTCAAAATTTTAGAGCTTCACAGATAAATCCCAAAATATTAAATCACAAATTGCATTTTAGTTGTCAAGCTAGAGAACTTATTTGTTAAGTTTTAAAAGTTTTATAATAAATCATACGTTTTAAAAGTTTAGAGACCTTTATGTGAAACTTTAAAAATTTAAGGACTAAATCATACATTTTAAAAGTTTAAGAACATGTGTAAATCAACTCAAAGTTTTAGAGTAAACATTTTAAAGGTTTGGAAACTTGTACCGTGAAACTTTTAAAAAATTGAGGACTAAATCATATCTTTTAAAAGTTTATAAACATGTGTAAAACTGTTCAAAGTTTGGAACTAGTGAAGTAGTTAAGCCTAGCCAGTGTTACTTATGCACTTATGCTTGCTTTCAATAATTGACTCCACAACCGTTTTAGTCATATTTAAAGATGAGACTTCAACATCACATTATTACATGGGAAAAACAGTTGAAAAACAAGTTGTACCCCAAAATCAATCATTTATATTTCTATTTTAGAAATGAGAGTTTGCATACCTCCAGATATCTTGTTAACATAGTTGTAGTACTGAAATTAAAACCTTCAACCGGGTCTCTTTTTGTACGGGATGCATGAAGCTGCTTCCTAACTTGGGTAGCTAGGGACTGTATTCATCATCAACATAGGAAAAAAATAAGGTCAGAAACTTAATGAAGATGAAGGATGTTAAGTTGAAATATGATCACTACACAACCGATGGTGGAATGAAAAAGATTCAATACAAGAAGATGCATGCTTAAATAGGCAAATTGGTTTTGAAAAATTAGAGCAAGACAAGGTTTTTGCAAATTATACTTACCTTTCCTAATTCAACTCCCCATTGATCAAACGAATTAATGCCCCATATGAATCCTTCAACAGCAATTCTATGTTCATAGATTGCCAATAACTGTATGTTGCCAATATAAGATTAGTCTACTACATAAGGTTGCAAATATAATAGAACAAAGAATAATCGTTGCACTAATTACTTCAAATTCCAGAATATCTAAACCTATGTTACATGGACTCTTCATTTTTCGTGAAGTATCATGTCCAAGGGACACAACATGGATATGGATGTGATTATTTGACATTCTAATTTGGTAGAAATTTACCCCAAAAAAATTGAGAAAAATAGTGTGTCCGATATCTAAATGCATATCCAAATATTTACAAAACTTGATGTCTGTCTAACATAGGTCTAAATAATTATTTAAATAATAAAGAAGATATATGTTCAGAGGCATCTAATTTGTAACAAAAAGACAATAAATCCTCAAAAAGAAAACTTCAATATGAACAAATAAAATTGAACCCAAAATGAGCTGACATAGAAGTATGAGAGCGCGTGTAAAAATTATTGAGTCCTAAATCAACACGAAACAAAAACTGAATTCCAGTGATGAAGCCATAGTAAGTAACCCAAACCTGTCCAACATTGTAAGCATTTAATGATGGGAGCAGAAGGCTTATGGAGGGCCGATTACCGGAGAAGGTCTACAAAATGTGTTGCGAAGTTAGAATCATCAGTTCAACGGTAAGTAAATAACATAAGTTGAAAGCGACTAACCTTATGAGGAATGAGATGCTGCGAAACATTCTCCTTTTGCAACTGCTCCACAGTCTATTAGAAGTGAATTTCTGTTAGAATTATAACCTTTCCAAAAGCTTTATCATAAAATGGATTTAAAACCAAAAAAAAAAGTGTAAAAACATTACATTCTATTAACTGGTTACATCTTTTCCTTCTACCTTTGTCTATCTCCTTTCCCATTTTTTTTCATTAATATTTCTAAAAATTAAAATGAAGACTCAATATGTAGCCATTCAATTTGACAAATAAAATAAAATTATTAGCTTTTGTTGAAATAAAGTCTAGGTGCTGAGATTTGAGATTTCAAGTAATTGTTTATCTCAAAAACATAAAATAGTTCATCTAAAAAGGAAAGAGAATATATGTTAGTCTGCCACTGATTTTAAGAGTACAAGCTACAAAGCTCGTAAAGGTGGCCAACAAGGTTTTGCATATATTTTATTGAACTCTGAACAGCAAGCTACTACCTTCCCGTATGCAAGGGCGTCTGGCTGTGCAAAGAAGTTAGACATCAGTTCATCATGGTTACTGACCATTTCACCTGCAACATATAATACATAAGAAATTACACATAAGCATAATCTGAAAGCAAATATTATGGATCTGTGCTTAAAATGAATTTGCTAAAAAAAAAGAACCTTTTAGGTAAACTGGTTGCTGACTCTTCACAACACCAATAAAATCACAAGAAATAATACGGCCCTGAAAGTTTCAGTTGTCAGTCAGAGATGGGAAATATAATTTAAAAGGGTTATAGAAATTGTTTAATAAAGAGAATGATAGGTTTCTATTTAAACAAATTAATGAGAAAATCAAATGTTTTTAAAATTAATAAAATCAATGCTAAAACATGAAAAACTAATTTTCATAGTCCCAAGAAAGTTTTTCTTTTTTTAACGTAAAAGTGTAAATCACTTTCACAATTAGGTTTGGACAAGTAATCCAAAGCAGAGTAGACAAAATTTTGGATTTAAAGAAAAAATATAAATCAGAAGACTTATTTATGAAGTTACCAACTTAATACTACTTAAATGAGAGACAAAAAGCCAATACCTGGTGAATTAGTTGGTAAAAGCTGTGCTGACCATTTGTTCCAGGTTCACCGAAATCAATTTCACCAGCTTCAAAGGGAAGTGGGACTCCATCAATTGTTACACTCTTTCCATTACTTTCCATGCTAACCTGCATTGAGAAGCATGATGAGATGTATAGTCACACTAGAAAGCATATTCAAGCAGGGGGGTTGAAAAACTTGCCTGTTGAATATGTGGTGCAAATTTCTCCAATGCTTGGGAGTAAGGCAGGATGGCCTAACAATCAAAGAAGTCCTTTTTATAGAAAATGCAAAATAGCTAGAAATATATAACTCCAGAGCAGATCAGTTACTCACTCTTGCTGGATATCCAAGAAAAGAAACATTCCATATGCTCAACATGCCTAAAAGCACCTGAAGAACAGATATAGTGTTATTGAACATACTTAGGTTTTCTTTACAAGCAATTATCTCAAACTAAATAGAAAATGTGTGTAAACTTGTCCCATAGATACCCCCACCAAACCTCTCAAGAAAAAGGAAACAAAAAATCACAATTTTCAAGACATAAATAATACCACAAATAAGAGGGAGAAAAACCATGGAAGAAAAAAAAATTGCCAAGAACAATAAAAAGTTTAACATCTTGGTTGTAAACAATGACCTACAAGAGCCATTGCACAATCATGTGCTTTAACCTAATCAATGTTGTAAGAGTTTGTTGCCATTAGTGTATCATTTTAAGTTTTCCACCAATGATGGGTTAGTCTCATGTGATACTGGGAGCATTGTGTAAGTGCCTAATGATCAGCATGTGGTAAAATTGATGTGTCCTTTGTAGATATTTGGTTAGCTCAGATAGTTATACAGTTGTAATTTATGTTCTTGGTGCCAATACCCCTTTTACACACGTAACAATACGAGCTGAGATCATATTGTATCTAAGGATTGTAATAGGCTTTAGATTATGTAAATTGCTTAGAATTGTGACTTGCTTTGTCTTCTTCCCCATGGAAAAAGCATTGATTCTTTGAACAACGTAATCCTTCGTGTCCTTTTTAATCTTGCTTTATCGTTGATTCATCTCACTGATTCTCTGGTTTGCTATTGTTGTTTAAACCTTATTGAAAGCCTTTGGTTTTGTTGCGTTTAAACACAAGTGAGTGAGAGTGATTAATATGAGTGGCAAGTGTTTGATATAAATTCTGTTTGAAATGGTTGCTAAATAATGTCATGAATCTATGAGAAATTCACTACATATCACCATTGAAATGTATGATTGGTAGGACCGTAAACTGAATCAGGTTAACAATTGTTAGAAACTTACAGGTATGTTTTTCTCATATGGTGCTGAACGAAAGTTTTGATCAATGCTTGAAGCTCCCTGTAAAAACCTTCAAGTAAACAAACTAATTATTTAACATAAGCTCACCCAAATCATGTAGTAATTAAAGAAAAGATTAAACACTATTAAGATTATGAGTTAAACAAATACTATAATTGATCGTTTAGAAATGCAACAAATTGCATGCAGCTTCAGTTGGTCGGTCAATTAATATCTTTTTATATGTTTGTTTACACAAATGTAATAATAATGAGAGGAAACACTTCTAAAGTGGTTACTGCATATTAATTAAAGAAAAGATTAACCGCTATTAGGATTATGAGTTGAACAAAAACTATAATTAATCGTTTAGAAATACATGATGCAACAAGTTGCATGCAGCTTCAGTTGGTGGGTCAATTAATATCTTTTTATATGTTTGTTTACACAAATATACTAGTAATGAGAGGAAATACTTCTAGAGTGGTTACTGCATTTAATTCACACGTAAAGCAGTTTGAAAAGAGATTTTAATGAACTTTGGCAAAAGAAGTTTTCTTCCTGAAAATCCATAATGCATTTTAAAGGGTTTGTCTTATGTAGTATTAAGATGTTTCAGATTCTGTAGCTTCAAATTGCTGACTTCAGTTGTAAATTACATACTTCTCAATAACAGAGAAACCATATTGGAGAGATAACGGTAACACTCCAACTGCACTGCAAACTGCAACCAACATTCGAGATACCAATAAATTAGATGTAGACTCCAGCAGGAACAATAAGAAAAGGAAAAGGCAAAGGCAAAAGAAAGAAAAAAAAACGATGCAAGAGGCTTACCACTATATCGGCCACCAACCCAGTCCCAAAATGCAAAGGCATTGTTAGGATCAATACCAAACTTTTCTACAAGCTGCATTAAAAAAATAACAATAATAATATGAGTAAAGGGAAATTGATATGTGATAAAGAGAAAACTGCATATCTGATTCTTAATAAATAAAAATTCCACACATGCAATGACATAACCTAAGGTGGCGTTTGGTTCGAAGAATGGAATCGGAATGGAAAGGAAACAATGTTATTTGGTTTGACCACTGGAATCAAAGAAGAAATCAATATTATAGTATTTGGTTTTCCACTGGAATTGAATAAAAAAAACTGCAAATTACTTAAAATTTAAATAATATCATTTAATTTTTATTTTTTTGTCAGACAAAATACATTATTGAAATAATTATTTTTCTAAATAATTATTACTTAAAAAGAAAATATATTATTAAAATTATTACTTTTCTAAATAGGGTTTAGGATTTTGAAGTTTGGGATTTGGGATTTAGGGATTTGGGGTTTAGGGTTATATTTATGGGTTAAGGTTTAGGGTTAAAATTATTATTTTTCTAAATAGGGTTTAGGATTTTAGGATTTGGGATTTAGGATTTAGGATTTAGGGTTTAGGGTTTTACGATTTGGGATTTAGGGTTTTGGGCTTAGGGTTTAGGGTGTAGGATTTTGGGATTTTGGGTTTAGGGTTTTGAGATTTTGGGTTTTGGGTTTTGGGATTTGAGGTTTGGGATTTGAGCTTTTCGGGTTTAGGCTTTTGAGATTTGGGGTTTAGGGTTTATAGGTTTAGAATTTAGGGTTATATTTGAGGTGGGGTAAAATCGGAAAAAAAATTGAGATGGGAATGGAATCATGATTCCTTAAGGGGTAGAAGGAATTATGATTCCTTCTCTTTTAGGAATTATGATTCCTTCTCTTTTAGGAATCGATTTCATTCTTGACTCATTTTTCAGCACAACCAAACACACAAATGGAAGGAATCGATTCTGATTCCTTTTCATTCCCTCCAACCAAACACAACATAAATGCAAGGATAAAAGAAAATAGTAGTAATACCGTGAGATTGGTGCTGACTGCTACCATATGCTTTGCAACGGCAGAAGGCCTAAAAATTAACATGTTCAACCATCATATAGAAGGAAGAGAGATAGAGAGGGGATAAAAATGAGAAAGGGGATAATAACATCAAAACTGGTATCCGCAATTGAAAAAATCAATCAATTCATTTTAATTTCATTAGACTTCTCTTCATATTGATTCAACACACTTTAGGCCAAAACCCATAGTTCAATCATCAAATACTATTCAATTCTGAACTCCTGCAGAAAAATCATTAATCCATCTTCTACGATGAGTAAAAAACGGCACCAACCCAAGAGCAGCGTAGATCCATTCTCTTAGGGTCCGAGCATTCAACATAGTTTCAGCTGTTGTGAATGTCTTCGAGACCACGACGACTGTCAATTACAAAAGGAGAGAGGTGCAAACCACCAAAAAAGTTTAGATACAATTATGTACGCCAATAATAAACTGATCATAAATAAATTATTGTTTACCAAGGGTTGTTTCAGGATTTAACCCTGCAAGATTTCTGGCAACATCAATAGGATCAACATTTGCAAGACTGCAAAGAGAAAGCAAATGGGAACAGGTTCAGTATAATATGATAAAATGCAAAACATAATATGTTAATGTTGTGTGCTTGAGCAGTGTCACCAAGTTATTTGAACTACATTACAGCATCCCTAGAACATTAGAGCAGATAATGGTTGAAAGGATGTACATGATAAATATTTCTTTGGATGTGAAATATGAAAAGATTGTGCCACACTGGCATATGTGCCATGCCTCATTCTTTTTTAGAATGTTGTGTGCTTGAGCAGTGTCACCAAGTTATTTGAACTACATTACAGCATCCCTAGAACATTATAGCAGATAATGTTTGAAAGGACGTACATGATAAATATTTCTTTGGATGTTAGATATAAAAAGATTGCGCTACCCCGGCATATGTGCCATGCCTCGTTATTTTTTTAGAAAGCATATGGATCTCTCAAGTCCAAAACACCCAACCAACACTATATAGAAAAAGAAAGGAGAGAGAAAGGGGGGGTTATTAATCAAACTTCTACAAACTGCCTTGCACATCAATATTTTTCAAAAAGTCATGCTGTCAGCCTATTCAAGAATCCTTATGTCACCAGGATAACTCTTTAGTGCTTCTTATTTTCTTCTCCTTTCACAACCCTATCAAGTTGACTCAAAGTAAAGGAAGCTGCTAGAAAACACTTGTGAACTTAATCACGATAGTAGACTTCAATAGATGAAACTCAGGGATCAACTTTTCTTAAGCTTTGAAACCTTCGAAAAGCAGATGACAATTATATCATCTTATCAGAACTTGGCTTATAAAATAAAGTTCCAAAAAATATAAAATCAGAGATGTATATATACTCACAAGCGCAGCTGACGCCCTCTTGCAGATTCAATTGCCTCAGAATCTGAGAAATGGCATCCGCAAACCATGTAAATTATAGATGTTTCTATTATATATAAACTAATTAAGAGAATAGTACACATGCATCATTAACAAATAACAACCTGTTTGAAGGGCAGTGTGCACAAACAATGGACCTAAGAAGCTTCCACCAATGCCAATAGCAACCACATCCATAAGTGATTTTCCTGTGGCTCCAACCTACCAAATTTTCCTGTCATGTCAAAATTCAAGAACATGGTTTCAAAGGGAAAGTCAAAAGGTGATCTTCCATTACCCAAGAACCACTCCGGACTCTCTCTGAGAAATCTTTAATCTTATCCAGAACTTTCCAAACATCTGGAACTACATTCTTCCCATCATTCTGAATAACTGTGTCCCTTGGAGCTCGGAGAGCTACATGAAGCACGGATCTATTCTCGGTGCTGTTTATCTGAACGTAAGACGTGAAGAACCCAAGAAAGTTGTAAGTAATCATAATCAGATTGTGTAAGTGTAGATAAAATACACATATGAAGCAGTTAAGCAAAAATTTTAAGAAATGATGATTCAAGGAACAAAAGAATTTGCGAGATCCATGAGCTTAAATAAGAACAACTTGGAGAAACTTCTAAAGATTTGGTTGTCTTAAAGGATTAGAAAACTTATACAGTGAATATATAACTAAAATTTAACTCAATTGACGATCAAAATAAACACGAACTTACATGCTCCCCAGCAAACATGCTGCTAATCTTTTGCTTCAAGTTTGCTGCCTGCATTTCACAAAAATAATATTAGATTCTAACAAACCTTCTCACTTTTTTGCCCCCCTCTAAAAGGAAGGAAGATAAATATTATGGAAAAAATTTAATCATTCAAGTCACCTCAGCCAACTTATACAGCTTTTCAATGGTTTCAAGACTGGCACATTGCCTTGAGTAGTCCAACAGCATCCCATCAAACTCGCTGTTAGACAATTGATGAAAAAAGAACAGAAAGAAAATTAGAAGTTAAACAGAAAAGTCCAAAGTGAAAAGAATATTTCATTTGCTTCTCTGAAATAGCAACCATACACCATCATTGACTGGCATCGCTCTGAATCACTCATCAAATCTCGCAAGTGATTCTTCTTAATTTCAGCAACATGAGCCTGGTAATATACATTTTTGACATTAGAAACAAATTTAACAATATTTTCACTTAACACCTTGATGAGTATCCTATTGATTACCTTCAAGTCCTGCCAGGGCTGAGTGTCCCATATGAGAGCAGATGAAGCCATTTAAAAGTTGTGTTCAAGTTCTTGAGTAACAATTACCTGTGCCAATTAGTAGTACAAACAATCAGTAAGTCATATTAGAAACAGTGACACACTGACTTGATTACCATCATTGGTCCTTGAAATGATAAATAAGTGAAAGACAATTGAGCAATCCATTAAAAGGGGAAAACCCTTTAGAATAATGAAAGCAATTTATGTGCACAAGCTAGCTCACAGGAAAGTTCCACACCAAATTTTAAATCGTAGTTTCAGACAATCCATATAATAATCAATCATCCCTGTAAATCAGAAAGTCCATTCCTTGTCTGATTGAACCCGAAGTCTGATATGGGAAAAACAAACGCCGTTCAATCCGTAGATTTTCTCAGTGACAATCCAAAGCTATAAACCATCTTATGAAAAAACTATATAATAAACCATCTTATCAAAAATCTATATAATAAATCATCTTATGAAAAAGCTATATAATAAACCATCTTATCAAAAAGTTATATAATAAACCGCGGATTCAAAGTATGAGCTACTACTCGATGAATTTTGAATCCCTTACACAACATTGAAGATACTAAAAAGCCCAAATCAAATCCCAGAATTTGATCAGATAAATAAAAAATAAACTGGCACAAGAATAACGCAAATACACGAAATTTTCTCAGTAACAAACTGGAACAATAATGTGAAAAGGTCCCCCAAAAAAACCGATCAATGGGTAAAAAGGAAAGAACTTTGTAGCAAAACTAAACCGGTATAAAGGCAATTTCAACAAACTAAGACATAGAATTTGAATCGACCACAGCAAAAGTGAGGTATCGGATTCGTTGTTATCGGGATCAATTCCAATAAAAGAGATACGATACTGCAAATGCAGAGAAAAATTAGGCATACCTGAAAGTGAAAAGGAAATAAAAAGGACAGTTCTTCGGTGAAAAGTTGAAGAATGGGGTATAAGAAGCAGAAGATGAAGATGGGTCAGGGAGTGGAAGCCCGATGAGACGAGGAGGAGAGAGAGAGAGAGATGATTTTTTTTACAATTTTAGTTGCCTCAAGGGTCGCTATTAAGTCGAGAATGTGATTCCATGTTTTCGTCACGTGCGAAGGGAGGGGCGATTCATGTGGTTATTTGTCCGTGAATCGGACGCTTGCCGTTGTTAAGTCGATGCTTAGGCATTGTCAGTTATAGCAGATGCCGTAGGATATCCATCCACGTGGATTCTGAGAATGAGGGTTCATGCGGGAATACTGGACCCACAAATTTGAAGACGAATGTATTTTTTGAGAAAATTGAATCTTATTAATTGGGATTATACTCTTTATATTTTATTTAATAAAAAAATCTTTAATGTCACTTTTTATTTTTAAAATTTATTAATTATTCTTTTAAAAAAAACCAATAAGTAATTGTATTTTTTAATAAAATTAGTTAAATCATCACATCAATAATGATTTATAATTAATATATAATTTTTCTATTTTTTAGAATATTAGAAGATAAGATAATAGTAAATCACTTATTAAAAATAAATATAAATTATTATTTTTACATAAATCACTGTAAAAAAAAATTGTTTTTAACTTAAGAACTGCTATGCAACTCCTCTATCACAGTTTTTTTAATAGTATAAGTAAATGATATATATCACTCGAACCAATTATAATATATCACAAATGTAAATTAACTTTAAAAATAATAAAATTATTTATTTTTAAATAAAATCTACACATCGAGTATATTTTTAAGTGATTTAATTTTAATATTTTCTTTTAATTGAGTTAAATATTGGATTTACTATTCGAGACTTGCCTCATATATATTATATATAACTTTTATTTATTATTTTTTCAAGATTAGGCTGAGCATTTCAGTTTTTCATTGCACATTCAATTTCAAACAATTCATAAATTTAATTAAATTAATTTTAGCTATTAAATTTTATTTTGAGTAGGGGTTAACGTAACTTGCTACGTGTTAAGATTTCAATCTTTAAGAAAGAACATCCTTCGAATATGGAGATTGCATGTTTGGTGCTTTCATTGAAACAAAAGGTTGAATTCAGCCCTTGTGTGTATCATAAGCAGAAGCATGACTTACACCAAATAATTTAAGGAAAATCATCTCACAACTTGCGCATATCTTTATGCACGGGTGAGCGATTGTAAATGCACTTTTCTTTCTCTTTTTAATTGGATGGGTTATATTCTTTAATAATTACTTTTCTAGTTAAGTTAGTCTACACTTCTACACCTTTTTATATTAAAAGAGGCTTAAAAAAATTCTTTTTATTTTCTTTTGTATTTTTTTTCTCTATTTCTCTGACCTTTTTAATAAATAATACAAGTAAAAATCATAATTTTTCAAATAAAATCATAACATATTTTAAATAAAATGTGATATCTATAATACTTAATATGATATGTAATAATACATAATTGATTATTATATATATCAAATATGATGATACATGATATCACAAAAGAACCCACGGACAATCTTATTTTATTTTAGTTTTAGTTGCTCAACCCAATACAAACATATGAACTTAATGAGCAATTCGTTTTTACTAAAACAATATTTTTTGTTTAATCTTTTAATGTATTGTCAACATTAGAACGTGATACATCAAAACTTAAGTATGATTAATTTATTAAATAGACTAGTACGATTAAGATGAATTATCAATTTATAAAAATATTATAAATTAATTTTTTTTTTCATAAATTTTAGTACACAAAACTAACATAAAAAGGTTAATTGCATGCTTGACATGTTACTGACACGAGCAGCATTGATAAGAGTAGCCACCTTGATATTGCTCGTGGATGCAGGGTTGAAGAGGCGTACGTGGGCGTAGAATTGGTTAAGCACGACGCAACAACACAAGCGATGTGCATAATAGAGGGACCATTAGACGATTATGATTATTAGAGTAAATTAACTTATTTTCTTTATTGTTTCTCTGTTTGTATAAGGCTATATATAGCCTCAATTAATTCAATTAAATATTATCAGTATTTTATCTCAATCAGTTGTCTCTACCCTTGTTCCCTATCTTCTTCTTCAACCTCTTTGAAATTAATTGTTTCACTGGTATCAAAGTCATGGATACCCGAGGTAAGTCTAATGTTGAGTTTCATAATGATGTCAAGGAAACTTTCACACAATATGAGACGGGCTTCGACCAAGTTGGCTCTACCTTGTAAGCCATGCTCATAGAGTTGTAGGCCCTATGCGCAACTCGTAACACACTTGAGATTAATCCATTTGTAAGGGATGAAACCGCACGCTCTCACCCTCATACTTCCCGATCAAACCCAGATCACCCTCACCCACACCTGAAGCTCTCGTTCCCTAAATTTGCTAGTGAAGATCCCACTGGCTAGATTTATAAGGCAGAGCAATATTTTGAACTCATCAACATTGCTCCCGACCATCAAGTGTAGTTGGCTTCCTTCCATCTGAAAGGCACTGCCTTGTAATGGCACATGTGGCTTACCAAATTTCATGGACCACTCACCTGGGATGAGTTCACCAAGGCTGCACAACTAAGATTTGGACCAACAGACTACGAGGACCCTTCTAAGGCCTTATCTCTCCTTAAACATACCATGAGTGTCGCAACCTATCAGGAATCTCTTGAAAAGCTTTCCCATAGGGTTGATGGCTTACCAGAAGAATTTCTGATTGGTTGCTTCATTGTTGGATTGAGAGATGAAATTTGCATTGATGTTAAAATCAAGCAGCCTAGAACATTGGTTGATGCCATTGGAGTAGCCAGGCTAATTGAAGAAAGAAATCTGTTACAAAAGAAGTCTACTTAAAACCCTCATTATTAGCCCCCTTCAATGTCACCAAAGAAACCGCCCAATACCACTACTAGTGTGTTAGAACCTCCACCATAACAGCGTTCAATTCCAGCTCAACCAATGGCCTTCCAACGAATTACCAACCAAGAAGCACATGAACGATGAGACAAGGGATTATGTTACTACTGTGATGAGAATTTTGTTACTGGTCATCGCTATTCATGGCCACAACTATTTATGATGGAGGATTCAACCCAGGATCATACAGACGACATTGAAGAAACCCTAATGGAGCAAGTATCACGAAATGATACCTGAAATTTCCTTTCATGCCATAGCAAGCACTAAACACCCACAAACCATACATATCATAGGAAAGTTGGGAAATAAGAAGGTATTAGTACTGATAGATGGGGGTAGTGCACATAATTTCATTGATCAAGCCTTAACTTCTCAGTTTGGATTGACCATAGTCAAAGGTAAGAAACTAGAGGTAATGGTGGCTAACCGTGAGAAAATAGAATATGTTGGGCAATGTTGCAACCTTACCTTCACTATTCAAAGGTATCTAGTCACTACAGATTATTATGTTCTTCCAATTACAGCATACCAATTGGTCTTAGGGGTTTAATGGCTTCAAACCCTCAATCCCATTCTGATGGATTATAAGAAACTCACCATAAGCTTCATGGTAAAAGGAACCTCTCATAAGTTCCAAGTGTTAGGACGAACCAACATTGTAGCTCTGACTAGCAAGGAATGCAATGGTCTACAAGGTATCAGGTTGTTTCTCTAGATAATGCCTATTATCAACCACAAGGGTCAATCCAAGGCATACCCTCTAGAGATAGGTAAGTTGCTGGCTGAGTTTCCTCAGGTATTTGAATCTTTAATCAGCTTACCACCAAGATGATTGCATGATCATCGAATTCCCTTACAACCTTGCTCTAGACCAATAAATATATGACCCTATCGTTACCCTTATTATCAAAAAACTGAAATATAAAAGATGGTGCAAAAGCTCTTACAATCTAGTTTATAAGGCCAAATAATAGTCTATTTTCATCACCAGTCTTGTTAGTTAAGAAAACAGATGGAGCTTGGCGATTCTGTGTGGACTATATAGCTCTTAATGCAATCACTATCAAGGATAAGTATCCTATACCTGTCTAGATGAATTATTAGATGAACTTCATGGGGCCAAGATTTACTCTAAAATGGACCTAAACTCAGGGTACTATTAAATATGATTTCATGAAGATGACACTCCTAAGATAGCCTTCAGGTTGCATAAAGGCCATTATGAATTCCTAGTGATGCCATTTGGCCTCACCAATGCCCCAACCACCTTCCAAAATCTCATAAATGATATATTATGGCCCTACCTCAAGAAATTCATCTTGGTTTTCTTTGATGATATCCTAGTATACTCTAGATCGTGGAAGGATCAAAGCATGATTTTACAAATTGTTTTACAAATACTAGCAGCTAACAATATTTTTGAAAAATAATCTAAGTGTCAATTTGGTGTGTTATAGGTACAATACATGGGTCACTTTATTTCAGAATAAGGAGTCTCAGTTGATCCAGTAAAAATTCATGATATCATTGAATGGCTAACACTAACCACATCCAAAGGAGTCAAAGATTTCCTTGGGTTGGTAGGTTATTATAAAAAATTCATTCGATAGTTTTGTGGAATAGTAGCACCCTTAACCCATATACTGAGTTAGGAAGGGTTCGAATGGAATGAGGCTACAACAATGGCCTTCCAACAATTGAAGGCATCTTTAACATCCCCTCACGTCTTACGCCTACTGTTATGTGTTTTGCAACACACAGAAAATCGTGCAAGTATACACGGTCACAAGTAATAAAGATTTGTATGTAAAGATCGTTCCCACGGAGATTTGTTACTATAGTTTGTTGAGTACTAAAATTGTATCTCTCTAATTTTATCCAAAATAATCGTTGATATGGAAAAAGGTAACAAAAAAAATAAGAGAACTCTAGGATTGCAATTTTTCACCAAACTAATCCACTCCAATCATATTTTTCTTTGGATTTATATTTTTTAGTACATTTAATTTGTCAACCGAAAACTTCTTTTTTTACTCATACATCTCTTCCGAGCTCCGTACAAACACACCTCGTTAAATTAATTCACTATATCTCTATGAGAATTAAATTCACCAAGATTCATTAAGTTCTAAGTTTTCCAATGGCCACACATACAATTAGGGTATATTCCTATCCTTCATCATACATGTCATTCTATTTACGAGCAATATACACAAAAATTCCTTTCTCAAGTTTATTTTTATGCCACAAATCGTTTTGATAAAATTCGTAAATAATCAAAAAGCATTAAGCACAAAATAGAACGAACAAATCGAACGTCTTATAAATCTATCAAAAATAATTAAAATCAAAGCTTCATATATTTGAATCAAATGCAACCCTAGAAAAATTAAATTACTTCATAAATTTAAAATAAAAATTACAGCAAATGCAGAAAAATTAGAAGAACAAGAAGGAAAATTAAAACATCACATACGAAAATATTTGGCACATGCAAAACACAACAAAATCCAAAAAATGGCTTCTGCGTGTTCTGCAGTCCAAAACCGAACAACACAAAAATTCTAAACCAAAAAAAACTTTTTTTTTCTATCATAATATCACCTATTTATAGCTAAAAACATACATCATAAATATTAAAATATCATACACGCGTAACAATTTGTATCAAAAATAAAACCCCGACATTCCCCTTAAAATCCACGGTCACGTGAAAATCAAAATCTTATTTTAATTCATGCGAGACAAGAGTCGTTTCTGCATTTTTTTTAATTCATAAAGGCATGCCACGTGTCGAGTCCATTCGCTAAAACAATAGTGGGACACGTGGCCGCATCTCATTCGTTGAAAGGAACGGTGCACGTAGAATAGAAACACGGCGATTGGGGCGCCGAGAAAGAGCGCGGCCGGGCCGCAAATGGGGCGTGATCCAGCGCGGTCGCGCGATTGTAAAATACCACGTGTCATAATATTGTTGGCTTCAAAATAAAGAGAGAAACGTGGCTACTTCTTATTCAGGAGACTCACGGTGCACGTAGCTTCGACGAACCGCGTCGCACACGATTTTTAGACAAACGGTTTGGTGCCAAGGTGATGACTTGGTTCCACGCGCTTCAATCCCGGACCGTTCATCCGATCCACCCGACAACGATGCACCTCGGAGAATTTTTGCGGCGGACCACGCTGGGTCCCACTCTGCACGCCGGCCTGCGCGGCAGGTGGGCCCCACTCGGGCACCGATCCACGTGAATGAATCTGGGAACACGCGATTTGGTCGGACGTGTTCGGGACGCGCGCATCGTAGCCGTTTCTTAATTGATCGGACGGTCCATCATTGGCGTGTGTTGTTGGCGCGTGGTTCCTCTAATCTGTGAAGAATAATAACTTTTATTAATTATATTTTCACCCATAAATATATTTCAAATTACATTTTAAACTTTCTAAAATTATAATTAAGCCCTTTGGTAATTTTAAATTAAATTTTTAAACTTTAAATTATTATAATTAAGCCCAAATTTAATTTAAATTATATTTTCGATTTTTATAAATTGTAATTAAGAACTATATTATTTGAAATTATATTTGTGGACAAAAAAATATGAAAAAGTACATTTTCGATACAAATTATTTAATTTTATTAAAAATGTATTTTTAATGCATAAAAGGAAAATATTAATTTATTTAACAAAAATTAACTAAATATTAAAAGAACATAGCAATTATCATTAATAAAATAGGTGAAAATAACTATATAAAATACAGTTATCACCTACCAGACTTTACTCAAATATTTATGATCGAATGTGATGCTAGTGGAATTTGCCTCGGGGTCATCCTTATCCAAGAGAATAGACCAATGGCTTATTTTAGTACCGCACTCAAGGGATTAGCCTTAACATTATGCACTAATGAAAAGGAAATGCTAGTTGTGGTTAAAGCCATCAAGATATGGCATCCTTACTTATTGGGAAGACCATTCATGCTATGCATTGATAAAAAAGTCTCAAATACCTATTGAAACAACGGATCACAACACTAGTGTAGGCGCGTTGGTTGCCAAAACTTATTGGTTATGACTATGAAATTGAGTACAAACGTGGTTCAGAAAATCAAGGTGTAAACTCCTTATCATGTGTGGTAGAGTTCCAATTTCTATCTATCTCTTAACCCCGAGCAGATTGGTGGCTCGTGTTAAAAAAAGAAGTCCAGCAAGACTCTTTTATGAGAGACTCATATCCAAAACTTCCTCTTCAAATGTCCACAAGCTATGTCAACGTAATAGAGTATAGTTCAAAGGAGACAAGGTGTATTTGAGCTCACAGTCTTGTTTAATTCCACAAATATTGACTGATTTCCACTCATCACCTATTGGGGGGCATTTTAGGTTTCACAAAACTCTCTCTTATATCAAACAAAATTTCTATTGGTCTAACATGCGCAAAAGGGTGAATGAATTCTTACGCTTTTGTAATGTATGCCAACGATCCAAGACTGATTGTATGAAACCAACAGGATTGTTGTAACCCTTATCAATTCCTACCAAAATATGGGCTGAAATTTCAATGGACTTCATTGAAGATTTACCACCATCTAAAGGAAATATCGTGATCATGGTAGTTGTGGATCGCTAGACAAAATATGCCCATTTCATTTCCATGAAACACCCATTTACTACAATGATTGTGGCCAATGTAGTGCACCTACATGGTATTCCAATATCTATAATGAGCAATCGAGATAAGGTACTCATCAATTCATTTTGGTGAGCTTTGTTCTAGTTGAAAAGAACCATATTAAGCATGAGCTCAAGCTACCACCCCCAAAAAGATGGTCAGATATAGGTTGTCAATGGCACTCTGAAGCAATACTTATGTTGTTTCACTGGTGAGCAACCATGGTAATGGGTTGGGTGGATACCCTGGGTGGAATTCACTTATAACACCTCAACACATTCATCCACCAAAATGACTCCATTTGAAGCAGTTTATGGCATTCCACCACCACATCTATTAGCTTATGTTCCAGGCACCTCCAACGTTCAAAAAATAGATGAATATATGACCTGTTCCATAACCTTTTACAAACTTAAAATCGAATGAAATGTCAGGCTGATCAACACTGGCAAGAGCTTTCCTTCCTCGAATGAGATTATGTTTACTTAAAACTCCAACCCTACAAACAAACTTCTATGGCCTTTCGTTCATCTATGAAGCTTACCCCACGTTTATTTTGGCCTTACAGAATCATTGCACGAGTTGGTCATATGGCTTACAAATTGGCTCTTCCAATTGATTTCCACATACATGATGTATTTCATGTTAGTATGTTAAATAAACAAGTAGGACCAGTTACTTCAAGCTCCATCCAACTTCCCTCAATCTCTTATCATGACACTATCATGCCTCAACTTGAAGCCATCCTAGCTCACCGTGTGGTCCAGAAGAGGAAGCCATATGAGAAAATGAATGGTGTTTTACTAAATCCTACCCTAATTAGAGTAGCATTGATACAAGCAACCACCTTGATGTTGGTTAACATGGTATAGCAATGCAAGAAATGCGGGCATATAATTGGTTAACATGGTATAGAAACCCAAGCAATGTGCATGATAGGGGACCAATAGATGGTTAGGATTGTGAGAGTTAGTTAGCTTATTTTATTTGTTGTTTCTCTGTCCATATAAGGCTATATATAGCCTTAATTAATTTGATAAAGGATTATCAATAATTTATCTCAATTAGCTCCCTCTATTTCTATTTTCTCTCTTCTTCTTCTTCTTCTTCTTCTTCTTCTTCAACTTCCCTGAAATTAACCATATCAGTTACTTCATTTTAATACTAATTAAATATTAGTTATATATGTTTTTATCTTCATTTTTAGTTTACCAATTGTTGTTAATAATTACATATTAAAATAAAATAAAAATTATGTAATTATCATGTAAGGTTTTTGTGGTTTGTGTTGATATTCTTATGCACAAAATATGGAATCTATTTTATTTCATGTTTCTATCATTCTCTATAAAAAGGTTGATCACTAATGATTCAATATCACATACATAAGTAGGACACATATAATATATTTGCATGATACATACTGTTATGTGTTTTGCAACACATAGAAAATCGTGCAAGTATACACGGTCACAAGTAATAAAAATTTGTAAGTAGAATATCGTTCCCACGAGGATTTGTTACTATAGTTTGTTGAGTACTAAAATTGTATCTCTCTAATTTTATCCAAAATAATCATTGATATGGAAAAGGTTTAAAAATAAAATAAGAGAACTCTAGGATTGCAATTTTTCACCAAATTATTCCACTATAATCATATTATTTTCTTTAGATTTATATTTTTTTAGTACATTTAATTTGTCAACCGAAAACTTCTATTTTTATTCATACATCTCTTCCGAGCTCCGTATAAACACACCTCGTTAAATTAATTCACTATATCTCTATGAGAATTAAATTTAATAAGATTCATTAAGTTCTAAGTTCTCAAATGGTCACACATACAATTAGGGTATATTCCTATCCTTCATCATACATGTCATTCTATTTACGAGCAATATACACAAAAATTCCTTTTTCAAGTTTATTTTTATGCCACAAATCGTTTTGATAAAATTCGTAAATAATCAAAAAGCATTAAGTACAAAATAGAATGAACAAATCGAACGTCTTATAAATCTTTCAAAAATAGTTAAAATAAAAGCTTCATAAATTTAGATCAAATGCAACCCTAGAAAAATTAAATTACTTCATTAATTAAAAATTAAAATTACAACAGATGCAGAAAAATTAGAAGAATAAGCAGAAAAATTAAAACATCAAGTAACGAAAATATTTGGCACACGCAGAACACAACAAAAGCCAAAAAATGGCTTCTGCGTGTTCTGCCGTCCAAAACCAAGCAACACAGAATTTCTAAACCAAAAAAAACTCTTTTAAAACTAAAAACTATCTCTTATTTATAGCTAAAAAATACATCCAAAAATAATACATTTCTTTTTTTTTTTAAAACGCGTAAAGAATTTGTATCGAAAATAGAATCGACGCGTATCGAAATTCGATATAATATTTTAATTTACGCGTGAAACAGGGCCACCATTCTGATTTTTTTGAAATTCAAAGTGCATGCCACGCGGTCGGCTCGATTTGTCACGAGGATTTAATGCGGATTAACGTGGCAAAGATTTCATCGGCCGCGGGAAACGGGCGTGGGCGAAGGATTGTCGACGCGAGACAACGCCGAAACGCTGGGCGTAATCCCGCGCTCGCGCTCATGATAGCATGCCACGTGGTCGGCATATGATTTGCTTAAATATTAGCGACACGTGGAAGATTTTTATTCTCAGTAAAACCGAGGATGTACGCCGTTTCCATAACCCGCTACACACGACATTGTTACACGAACGGTTCAAAGGCGCATGCTTGGTTCCACGCTGCCAACTGGGACCGTTCAAGAGATCCAACGGCCGGCCGATTCGCCTCGGGGGGAAATCTGCGCAGCCGACACGCTGGTCCCATTCTCGCACGCCGGTCGCGCTGGCAGCGGGCTCCCACCGACACGCCGAACCGCGTAAAGGAATCCGAGCACACGCGATTTGGTCCTAAGCTTGATTCAGACGCGCGCATCTTAGCCGTTTATTTTCTCGACGGACGGTCCTGTTGCGGCGGCTTGAATAATGCCGCGTGGCTTCTTCTCACCCGCGCTGTAATTTAAACTTTTATTAATTGTATTTTCACCCACAAATTTAATCCAAATTACATTTTGCACTTTCTTAAATTACGCTTAAGCCCCGCTAATTTTAAATTAATTTTTTAAACTTTTAATAATTATAATTAAGCCCAAATTTAATTTAAATTATATTTTCAATTTTTATAAATTGTAATTAAGAACTATATTATCTGAAATTATATTTGTGGACAGAAATATGAAATTAAGTACATTTTCGATACAAATTATTTAATTTTATTAAAAATGTATTTTTAGCACATAAAAGGAAAATATTAATTTATTTAACAAAAATTAACTAAATATTAAAAGAACATAGCAATTATCATTACTAAAATTGATGAAAATAACTATATAAAATACAGTTATCACATACATTCATATATTTTGGGTTTGTATATAGTATGGATGTTTAGGGTATGTATTTGCATTAAATGATCGAGAAGGTATTTGTAGAAAAATACTTAGCTTTTTTGAAATAAAAAATTAATATTGGAACTTACTGATACCTCGAGGAGGGTTCAATAACATGCAAGGGTTAGGTGAGATGTGCTAAAGGTCCTTAGGTAGCTACGGATCTCGTCAAGTCATCAATAAGGCCTTGTCCAATAGTGAGCAAGCAATCCAAGATACTAAAATTTTCTATAAATACCCCCTAGTATATTATATTACGTGTAAACTTTGAAAATTTTAAAACTTATTTTTAATTTTTTTACAACTCAATAGTACCAATGATACACTTTAAATGGTTTTGTAAAAACTTGTTTTTTTGGGGTTTAATTAAAAATAATTAAAATTAAGAAATAGTTGTGTATCTAGGTTCATGTGCATGCAAGTTGTCCTAACCTAGATTATTTCGGTTGTAATTTATCACATCACGTGGTGGAGCTCTGAGGACTAGTTAGATCTACTACTATATCAGGTGTTTATGTTGACAGCTTTAACAACTTAGGTGTAGTTGAGTATGGTGCTCCAATCAATAGATGTATATTCATTTTTTATTTCGTTAAGTTACGAAATGTTGATTCATATTAAATTTCTTATTGTTGGTGATTTCAGTTGCAACTCATGTATGTTGCTACTTAGGCACTGGATCTTTATAAGCAACTTATTTCATATTCTTCCATTTTAATATAGCCTATTCATGATTATGATTCTCCCTTTTTTGCATTAATTACACATTTTGTGTGGTCATGATTTATTAATTTAATTGTTAAGTTTTCAATAAATTATTTTTATTGAACTTGAAATTAATTTTTTTTTCTATGATTGTTATTTGATTTGATTTACTTCTTTCACTTTTGAATCAACTTGCCAGATTTTTTTATTAAATTTGTTATAGGACACATTTTATACTTGTGTTATTTGTGCCAACTTTTTAGGTGTTAAGATTGATGTGTTCGTAGTTGATGGACTCGGGTTAATTGAATTATTGGTCTAGACAAGAATTTCTACCTTGGGAGAGTGTGAAAAGAGTGATGACTCATTAGCATAATGCACTAGGGGTAAGGGTAGTCTAAGATTTTCTTTGTACTAAACATTGATTTTTATAGTGCATAGGTTAGTTGATATAAGGATTAATAGTTTTTCTCGTAGGTTGTATTAACCTAATTTTTTAACCTAAATATCGCGTGTCAATTCTTTATGTTCAACGTTTAATTTTTGTACTTGATTGCATGCCTGATTGTTCTATTCTTTAATTTTTAATTGGTAAAAATTTAAGTTACAACCTATTCACCCACTCTAAGTTATTAAATATATAATTTAGAACTTACAATTGATATCAGAGCCAATATTTGATTAGCTTAGTATTGATCCAAGGATTTTATTATGGATCATTTTATAAATGGTGATAACGCAGATGGTGGGGTTTTTACTCTTCTTTTATTCTCTCTAAGTTTAATGTTAAAAAATTTGAAATGTGATTTCTTGAATATCTTAGAACCAATGAAGAGAATAGTAGTTTTAAGTGATGCAAATAGAGAATGAAGATGAAGAGTATGATTAAACTAAATTTTTCTTTATTTTCTTTTGTATTTGAAATAATGACTTTTATTGCCAAAAAATGGTCAAGTTGCATTTTTTGTGCCGCACGCACATAGTTTCCGTTAGGCCTCATCAATGACTTACCCACATGGGTTGAGTGGGTGTAGGTAGCGCACATGTGTAGCATTTAGGTCCCTAGGCTACGTGTGTGAATGCATGGGAACCTATAAAATCGACACAAGGCATCGGCTAGGAAGGAAATTATTTTTCTCTAACCATTTTGTGTTTCCTTTCTTCACAGAGCTTATTCTATGAGTCTTCCAAGTTCAACCGATGAGTCTTTATTTTATTTCATTACAATATAATTTCTATCTAGAGCACTAAACATGTTACATCAGAATTGGTATCAAAGTTAAAGTTTGTGCTGCAACTCAAATGGCCACATTTGACAACCAAACCCTCAGTGATGGTAGTGATGATGCGAAGAATCTGTGGGCTACGATGGCTAGTCTTGGGAGTAGGTTCGAGCAACAGATTGAAGAAGTGTTTCAAGACGTTTAACAATCACTCCAGTATACCACTAGTCAAATTCAAGCTTAACTTAATGACATCCAAAAACACCTTCGACCTCGCGGCAAGTAAATCCTTCAGGAAATAGCATCCATGCCACTTGAGAACCTATCACGCCCACAATTCAATCTCCCCCATAAGAAGTCATTTAATCCAGAATCAAATAAACAATTTGCAATACCATAAAGACTGAGCCTTATAAACTATGGATTTGATAGAGGGACCTCAGAATGGATAAGCTACATAATCATCAGTGAGATGGCCAATTCTATTAATCGACACTACAATAAGTAGGATTATAGGCTCAACATCAATCTCCCTACCTTCGCTAGACATTCATATATGGAAGAGTTTTTATATTGGTTGGCTACTATCGAAAACTTCTTTGATTATATTGAGATACCCAAAGAAGGTTAAGTTGGTGGCCTACAAGCTCATGGACAGTACAGAGCACATAAAGAATGAAAGGATACTAAGAGGAAAGACACCCATTAACTCTTAGGAAAGGATGAAAAAAATGATGGTGCAAAAGTTTCTGCCTATTGATTATAAATATCTCATCTATTAACATTATTTCGTTCCAACAAGGGAGAAGGAGTGTCAATGAGTACACTGAGGAATTTATGCTACTTGGATTGCGATCAAACATATGGGAAAGGGAACCTCAGAGGGTAGCCATATATGTGTAGGGTTAGAATTCCTCTATTAGACATAGGCCAAAATTGAGCCAAATCCTCTAGACTATCAGTTAAGCAAACATTGTGGCCTTGAAAATGGAAAATCAGCTAGCCAAACCCCGAAAATCCACACCATTTGGATCTCGTTTGAATGACTCTTCCATCAGTAAAAACTTGGGTGGTTTCCCATCTAAGTTTACCCCATCTGCTGCAATAGAAACAACACTAAAATCTGTCATACCTAAACAGGAAGCCAATAACCAAAATAACCTCTAACCTAAGCCTAACCCCTATACTAGGCCACCAACCATTAAGTGCTATCAGTAGAGACACCGATCCAATGAATGCCCACAGAGGCGTGCATCTAATTTGATCAATGAATTTGAGCATTTGGATGATGAGTTTGATCCACTATCTCTTAAGGATCTGGAGGGAGCATAACCCACTCAAGGTGATGAAAATGACATGACTATAAATTGCATAGTATAGAAGGTGTTGCTTTCCTCAAAATAGCCAACATCATTATAGAGGCATGCCATTTTCAAAACAAGGTGCATAATTCAGTAGAAGGTATGTGATGTCATTGTTGATAGTGATAGTACTAAAAATATTATCTCATAGGTACTGGTAAGGTCCTTAGGAATGAACACTAATCCCCACCCTCATCCCTAAAAAATAGGATGCATTAAGAAAGGGAATGAAGTTAAGATGCAAGAGGTGTGTAGAGTACCATTTTCCATTGGAAAAGTTTACAAAGATGAAGTGCACTGTGATGTAGTTGAAATGGATGCCAGTCAAATTATTTTAGGGAGCCCTGGTAGTATGACATGGATGCCATCCATAGAGGCATGCCAAACATCATCTTTACTTAGAAGGGTACCAAGATTACCCTACTCCCTATAAAGGAAAGTTCCTTAGACCCTACCAAGCTTACATCTAAGCCAAAAATGCTTCTTAATTACAACCCTAACATGTTTGACAATGAACTTAGGAAAGCTAAGGTGGTAATAGAGTTAGTCCGTAAAGAATATGATATTATCACTCATACTATCCCTAATGTTGTTAAAGAATTATTATCTACCTATAATGACCTCACACCAACTGATCTACCAAACACCTTAGCCTCCATTAAGAGACATCCAATACCAAATAGATTTCATACCTAGTAGAAACTTTCCCAATTTACCCCACTATAGGATGAACTCTAAAGAAGATGAGCTCATACTAGAGATAATGGAAGATCTCTTAGGTAAGTACCTCATCCAATAAAGCAAGAGTCTCTATATGATGCTTGCATCATTTTTACCCAAGAAGGATGGGATGATATGGATGTACGTTGATAGTATGGTTATTAACAAGATCACTATCAAGTATAGGTTCCCTATTTCCAGAATGGAAGACATGCTTGAAAAATTGCAAGGCTCCATTATCTTTTCTAAGCTTGATCTTCGCAGTAGGTACCACTAAATTCGAATCAGGAAGGGAGATGAATGGAAGAAAAATTTTAAGACTAAGGAAGGCCTATGAATGGCTTGTCATGCCATTCAATTTGTGTAATGCTCCAAGCACCTTCATGAGGTTGATGCATCATATTTTGAATCCTTTCAATGGTACTTATGTGGTAGTGTACTTTGATGACATCCTAGTTATAACAAATGGCATGACATGCACTTGGAACACTTATAGGTTATCCTAGAGACATTAAGAAAACACAAGCTCTTTCTCAACCTTAAGAAGTGGGAGTTTATGACTACCAGGCTCATTTTCCAAGAGTATATTATCACTTCCGAGGGGATCTCAATGGACACAAAGAAGATTTATGCTATTCAATCATGGCCTACCCCTACGTCAATACATGAAGTCAGGAGTTTTCATGACCTAGCAACATTCTACATGAGGTTTGTGAAGGATTTTAGCTCTATTGTAGCACCTATAACAAACTATCTCAAGAAAGGATAGTTCTATTGTAATATGTTACATGCTTTCTTTTCTTTCTTGTAGCATGTATATAACTATCCAATCATTGCTTATGTTATATTAAATTAATATGCTTGCTTTTTTGTTATTTTATATTTCTTCTACTTGTTATCTGCATGCCAATTTAGTGTGAGTCTTCAAGGAGTTTGTATTTCTTTATCCAAATTATGTACTGGGTGTTGGACTCTTTGATTGTTTGCTATACAATGTTTAATTGCATATTGTGTGATGTTTGAGGTGTTTATACATGTTATTAGCCTGGACAAGAACCTGTGAGGCACACCATCACTAGTGTTTTAATGCAAATTATTGTTTTCGTATCTATGGATTATTTTAGTTGTTGTTGAATTGAGCATGTTGTTTTTTTACTTCCATTGTATAATTTGATTAATTCATATTTGTGAGGTCTACTTGGCTAAATTGGTATGGAGCTCATAAAAAGATTTCATAGGTTGGCATCTCTACCAGGTCTTGGTTACCTATTTGAGTCAAAGGAATAATTAGCCTTTATGTATTGTTCCTAGAAATGTGAATCTTTAGGTCGAGTATCAACATTAGTATGGTAATTGCTTGATCCCATAAAATTTCAATTCTTTGAGCAATACTTTTCTTTGAGGTTTATTCTTGTTATATAATTATGTTTAAGATATATGGAATTCATCTACACGAATTGCTTGTTTTCTTAAATTTTATAAAACAATCCTTCCTTTTTTTTACAATATCCAATAAACACATATACTTGGTTGTAGCATGTTGAAGGTGGATCGAGTTTAATGATAAGAAGCAAGAGTCCATCGAAGGACTACTTGTTCTACCCACAAATATCATTGCTATAAGAGGTTAATCTTTGGTGAGATAAATGGCCACTGGGGTTTGTTACTCTTATTATCTATTCTTAGGACTTTAAATGACCCTCTTCCCAAAGTTAGGTACTTATGACATTTGTTACGGTCGGCAAATAATTTCATGTTAATAACTCTTCTTTTGTGTACTTGGTAGAGATGACTATCCAAAATATTTCTTCATAGAAAGATCCAACTTCCAATGCTTTCCAATTTGTAATCTTGCATATGGAAGACATGAATCAAAATGATGATGGATGCATTCTTGGGAGAAAAAGACTACATCAGGCAATAGCTCACTAGGTCGAGGTGACCATAGAGGCTAAGGTGCCTGACATGACTCAAGTTCCTCCTTTAACTAAGGACTTTGTTATAAAGGATGGGCTCTAAACATAAGTCTTCCTAGTGGACCATCTCCAACCACTTTCCCTTATGCCTAGTGGCTAGACTCACTAAGCTGACTAGCCTTGGTACTTCAAGGTTAACAAAGAAGTCTAGAAGACTTAAGGCTGTTATTGAGGAATATCTTCTTAAAGCTCATACTTTCCTTTATCCTATGGAAGATGCTACCGGGGTTACCATATCTAAAAAGAACTATGCCTTAGGTTCACTTGAGCAGGCTCAAGAAGATAATCAATAAATCGCTAGTGCATTAGAAAACACAACCTAGGACAAGAGTCGATTCCAAGAAGAGTTGCCTAGGAAGAATTCTGAATTGGAATGGCTAGGAGATGAGATCCATACATTGACTTCCTAGATTGAATTAGTAATACAAAATGTTGGAGATGTGTACCTTAACTCAAAAGATTTCTAGGCTGATACAAGAATTTCTCAAGCTCAAAAATTTGAGTCTACTAAGAGAAGATATAGGAAGTTCTACCCCAATTTAGCTCTTCCCCGCTACAACTTGCCAAATTATACCAAGGTTGTAACTGAATATGGAGAGTATGATGACAACTTAGATGTTGAAAGGAGTGAAACCCCATCTAAAGCGATAGTCCAAACATTTTTAGGTATTAAGAGTGAGATCTAGCCCTAGGTAACTATCATGACTCAAGGAGAAATGTAGGTAGTACCTATCACTATTTTTCTATCGAAGGATGCCAATAGGAATGATTTTCACAAGAGTTAGGAATTAAGCCACTTATATCATACTTTTTGCTTTGTTTTTTTTTTGGCCAAAGTGTTATGAATTGGATTTTCCTTTGTTGCTCCAGAAGCATTAAACTTTGAACAAAATAATATCAACAATTTTCTTTAGAAATTTTTATGTTGTACACTTTACATTTTAATTTTTTTTGTTAATACAAAACTTGTATACCCCTTGTTACTGACCTTGTATCTATTTTTGGAACTTAGAGTGGAAGTGTACCCTTAACGCTTTTGCAATCTTCATAGAAAACCCTTAGCGATTAAGCAACCTTGGGTGATCACACTTAGCATTGTCGCAACCTTGATAGTACATACTTAACCTTGTTGTAACCTTGGGAGATCATACTTAGGGTTTTGATAACTTTTGGCAAACATAATTAGGACCTTGGAAATCTTGGAACTTATAGGAAAAATTGATACTTATGAAAAATTCCTAGATGACTCTTGGTGAGAAAGATAATGACAAAGGTGGGATCGAGAATGGATGATGTGTGATGAATGATAGACCAAGATGAAACTGGTGGTAGCCCATCGATGATTTGCTACCCTCAAATTTCTTGGGTTCATCATCAATTTTCCTCTTAAGAGGGAAATTATTTAACCACTCATGTGGTGGCTAACCATATCTTCGACATTGATTATCATTGCCATAATTTTGATTATCTCTTTATATGGCAATCAAGGAATATTGTTTTTGAATTTAGCACACAAGGGTCCCATATGGAGACTATAGAGGAATGTGTTGATTACTAATAAGTCTAAACAATCTTTAGCCTGAATCTTCTCATTGTTGAAGCAATCAAAGAATTTCTTAAGTGACTCATTTTCCTTCTAAGTCAGCCTCATTAGATATGTTAAAGTTTTTGGCAAGTTTTCTTTATTGAGAAATGAGTGAGAAATTGCCTTGCAAACTCTATGAAGTTTCCAATTATTCTCGGCTCAAATGTCCTATACCAAACTCTATCCTTCCTTGTGAGTATCATAAAAATGCTCTACAGTTGACACCATTACTGTGAGCATAGAGATTCACCTAATCTTTGAATAGGTCAAGATGGTCTAATGATCCAAAGGACTCGTTATAAGTCCCACTGGAATGGTGTTTGAATTTTCCACCCAATGGAATAGATAATACCTCTAAGATGAAAAGAGCATGAGTAGAGTTTACATAGTCTAGATCTTGTTTCACCCCATCTAGTCTTTACTCCATCTTGGGGAGTTAGTGTTCAAAATATCCCATTGATGATGCATAAACAGGATGATCGCCTACTCATGAAGCTACTTATTTGTTATGGTCAAAGTCGGCGACATTGCTAAAGAAGCTTTCTTGGCCAAAATAGGCATGACACTTGGCCTCAAGGTAATTCCCCAAGCCTGTGCATTTGGTGCATAAGTGTTCCAAGTCTAATTAGCTTTCAACAGCTTGGTCGTTGGTGGCTAAGTGTATTAGAGGTAAGGTGTCATCACTATTCCAATTATGTGCATCCAAATCTTGTGGATCCTTAACACGATGAGCCAATCTGGTATGGATTGGGCCTTTTGAGTTATTGATGGTGTTGGATAGTTGTTGTTTCTCTCTTAGAGTGCCACACCCTAATGGTCCTAATGATAGTGAATGGCTCACTAAGGTAATGGGCTGCCCCAAAAATTGCATTTAGAGCCACTTCAATTGCTCCATCATGTCTTCCATCTTTCCCAACCTTTGATCTATGGTTTCTTAAGCTTAATGCCTCTCTTAGTTCTCTTATTCTTCTTTGGTGATGATGGATTGCTCACCTAAGCCTCCACTTACTCCTCATCTTGTGGGGGTGGTAGAGAGTTCTAAGAACTCATTCTAAGGACTTAACGAATCAAACACGTTGTTAGGAGAGAATTTAATGAAGAACATGCGACAAACATAGCAAAGAACATATAGAATGCTTTGAATGTTCTTGAGTATTCACTAACTCAACACTAAGTCTTTTTCCCACAAACGATGCCATATATTGAAGTTGATGTTTTATTAGGTCGCATTCTTTGGACATGTAAACCTGCATGTCATTAGAAAATCACTTAAAAAAGGGCACTACTGGTGGGTGTTGTATCTACTATGATACTTAAGTTAGTTTATGAGAGAAAAATTAAGATCATAAGAGGTTTGAGAGAATTTGAGTGATGAGTTTATGCGTTTCGGCATACAATTTATATTTATGATGATCTATTTATAAGTTTTAGCGAATGGCATAATAATAAATAATCAATATTAATTAATTAATTTTTAAATATTAAATTATTTATAATATTAATGATTGTACATAAATATAATATAAATATAATCATTAATATTTATTTTAAATTACATAATAAAATATATATCTAACTATATATTGAATGCATCCATTTAACTTTTTAAAATTGATGTGAACATGAATGAATAAAATGAGAAGAAATAAATAACGAGAAAGGAAAGAAAGGAGAGTATTCTTAATATATCAATTACATGACTTTGTATAATTTTATCATTAGTTATATATATATATATATAAAAGGTTTGAAATATACATGTAGGCGAAAATATTAAAATATAATTTCTACATAAGTGATGAACATGTCATTATTGACGTAAATGTTTTGAAAAAAAAATCATAAATATAATAAAATTCTATCAAATATATGAATTTTTTTTATAGGACTTTATAAAATATCAAAATAATCAATTATTTATTTTTAAACTAATTTTTTATTTAATACATATATTTTTAAATATATAAAATATTTATATTAATCAATAAATTTATCAATTAATTAAAATATTATATAATAAAATATATATTTTTATTCTATAATAAGTAGTTAAAAGGTTTAAAATAATTAAGTAAACTATCTGATTATAGCTATTATACATAGATAAATGTCGACAGTATGAAAATAAATTTAATTGATTATTTTTTAAAAGTATATATATGTATAGCAAGCATGCTACATAGAAGAAAAAGAGAGAACATATTCTCTTCTACAAAAGTGAGAAAAATTAAATTGACTTGGTTCTATATATACTAGGGGTGTCCACCGATCCAATTCGGTCTGGTTTTGGGGAAAAAAATTTAACTGGATTGGAATGTTTATATTACTCAGACAGACCATTTGATTTATAAAACCATTCGATCCGGTCCGGTCCAGTTTGGTTCAATTTTTGGACACTTTTAATGAGAAATAATGTGAAAATTTTAATATATTATTAAACCGATCTTGTCTGGTTTGACCGGTTTAAAAATTAATACAAATCGGACCGGACCATTTGAAAAACAGTTTTAATAAATATAAATCAGACTAAACCGTTTGATTTGTAAAATCGTTCGGTCCGATCTGGACCGGTTTATTGACACCCCTAATATATACTACATAACCTTAGTTTTTATTAGTAACTATGACCATAAGTTAAATTATAAAAATTATTTAAATATAAACAAATTTATATAGTCATGATTATTAAATGATCGTAATCTAATTAAAATAATTGAGTTCTTACTCTTTTTAAAACCGAAATCAAATAATATATTGTGTGTTATTCATTTAAAAAATACAAAAATTAATTTGCAATTTTTTCATTTCTCTATAAATTTAATTTCATGTATTTTCTCCCTTTTACACCACACACCTAATTTTTGTATCAACTATTTTTTCTTTTACTTTCCCAATTTTTTTCTTTTTTCCTCTTTTTTATTCTTTTCCCTCTCTCTTCCCCCCTTTCCCCCAGCTCACTCATGTCATGGTTTCCATTTCGCATAGCACCCTTGATCTCTTCTTCCTTTTCCCTTGTCGCATACCTCCCCTCTCTGATCATTTCTTTTCATTTGGTTTCCATTTCGTAACCACCCTTGATCTCTTCTTCCTTTTCCCATGTCGTGCACCTCCCTTTGCTAGTCGTTTCTTTTCATTGTTGCTTGCGACCCAACTCTAGGTATGTGTGATAATCTTATGTTTACAAAGATAATTATTGCCAATCCACTTACTTCCATGATTGACTTGACAATAATTTAAATTATTTATTGTATTTTATTTTCTTATTTTAATTTTGATTTTAATTTTTTATTTATCAAAATAGGTGGCTAGTTAACAATAATTTAAAATGTGTATACATTATAGCTTAATCATGAAGGAATTTACAATGATAGTAAAGTTGATGAGATGCAGAATAAGTGTGCAGAATTCACAAATCGATTCTTACAACTATAGCTTACCATCTATACAGAATGAGGCCTTAGCTGTATGCATTGCCCATAAAATTTTCTCATTCGGTAAAACTAACCAACTCTTAACTAACTGTTATTCTTTCAACCTTATCTTCGTGATATGGTGTCTTATATCAAAAGAAGATACTTTAGTAATTCAAGTAGGTTGTATATCATATTTTAAGTTGCTTGCTTGATTGAATCGTTAGTGGCTATTCTTTATAGATATTAGTAATCTTTTGATGCATTATTATTCAACCCATACACTCAATCTTTAGTTGAATTTTTTTCTTAAAATATTTTGGAATAAAATTTATAAATTTGTGTAATTTGTAAGCTGTGTTATGATACCTACTTTGGACCACGTTGACTTGCATTCCCAAGAAGTCCTTCATGAAGATTTGAGATGGTATCATACATAGATTAGTGCACATGACAACACAATTACAGACTTGAGATGGTATCATACATAGATAGTGATCAATGATTAATGTATGACATTACGCAAATTTTAAAGAAAATTTGAGATCATTTTCTTTTGTTGAAAAAGCTACAACCAGAGAACGTCCATGCAGTAGAGAAATTAACAATGCACATAGTAGATACTGTTAAGGAAGAAGATTTCGAAGAAAATCATGACAATGTGTCATGTAAAATATCTTTCATATTGATTTAGATTGTGAACAAACTGATTAGTATTATTATTGGTAAATTTTTTTGTATGTATTTCATATTTTGGAACACTTTAATTAGCTAGATATAGTAAGACTTTATTATGTTTTAGTGCATATATAAACTCTCAAATATAATTGCACTCTTAATTTTAATATAATGACTTTTAATTTTCTCAATTTATAAATTTATTTTTATTTATATAAAAAAATGAGATTAATTGAGATGTATATGATCATAGTTTAAGTATAACTGAGACAATAGACATATCATTTGGTCTCAGTCTTTTATAAGACCGTGACCAAATGGTATGTCTATGACTTTGATTTTTAGAAGATCGATACAAATGTATGTCTATAGTCTTGATCTTTTATAAAACTGAGGTCATAGAGTATGCCTATGACCTCGGTCTTTTAAAGACTATGATTAAATGTTATGTTTATGACCTTAGTCTTTTATAAGACCGAAGTCATAAAGTATGTCTATAGTTTCGATTAAAAATCGAGACCATAGATGATAACAATCTATGGTCTCTCTCACTTAAGTTTTCGTTTTTATAACTGTGATCATATACCTACAATCACGGTTAAAAACCGATATCATATATCAATATTATAATAATAGAGAGACAAAATCATTTACAAATTTTCATATACTTCACAAATTAGTTTCCTTTAATACATACTCCCTTAGGGAGAGATAGAAACAAATATAGGAGCAAGAAAAATGTGAGGTCAAGAAAATATGAGTGAGTACAAAATTATGAGTATATATCTCTCGTACAAGTCTTCAAGTAATTTAAAAAATTTCCTTCCTTTGCAAATTGTAGTCCAGTTCAAACCTCAACCAAAATTGCATCCTAGCTCACCAATTATAGTCGTGGGAAGTGAGTATATTACAAAACCTAACTATATTAAAATGGACACCAATTGAAAGACATGTGATTCAAAAATTGATTATTATAAGGTTCTTTTTGTAAGGAATTATGTTTTTTTTAATAAATTAGCTTTCTGTTTTATATTTGATTTTTTTTAAAACAACAATTTGTTTGGTAAACCTTGGAAATCTTAATGCCATAATGCCTTTCAAATCCTCCTAGCCATTATCCTACTGCAATAATTCTAACAAATTTTGTTTATATTTTTTATTTTAAAATATATAACACAAAAAAAAACGTTTAGAAAAACTAGTTCAGTGTTATATGTTCTATTATTTTCTGCTTTTATTTTCAATTTTACACTTATGTTTATTTTTTATTCTCAATTTTAATTAGCTTTTGTTGAAAAAGATAATATAAAAGAATTTTTTTCTTCTTCTTTAAAATAACAGTTGAAGACTCAATATACAATGATGGGATTGAAACCCATGCCTTTTAAGTTTGCACTACAAGGCAATGATGATAGAAAAGAGTTAGGGCCATGATATTTTGTGAAAATGAGGTGTTATAATATAACTTGAAATTTATTTGTAGAATCTTTTTAATCTAAAATAGAAAACAAAGCATTGAAAGCTGTGTTTTTTCAAGGTCAAAAATTAAATAAAATTCATTTTGAACTATAATGAAAAGCTAATATAATTGGTTACTAATCAACATTAACCTCACGTTTGGTTGGAAGGAATGGAATGGAATCAGAATTGATTCCTTTCATTTTGTGTGTTTGGTTGGACGGAATGTAGGACGGAATGGAATCTTATTACTAAAAGAGAAAGAATCACAATTCCTTCTCCCACCTTTGGTAATCATTATTCCATTCCCATCTAAACTTTTTTTTTCAATTTTACCCTCACTTAAAATATAACCTTAAATTCAAATCCCAAATTCTCAAACCCAAAATTCCAAAACCCTAAATCCAAAATTCCAAAACCCTAAACCCTAAATCCAAATCCTAAAATCCTAAAACCTTAAACCTTAAACCCTAAACCCTAAACCTTAAAACATAAATCCCAAAACCCTAAAACAAAAATCCCAAATCCCTAAACCCTAAATCCCAAATTCCCCTTTTGCTTTAATTTAATTATATAGAAGTTTTGAATAATAATTTATCTGAAAATGTGCAAAGATATGTTCAAAATGTGTAAAGATATGCTGAAGAATGAAGATGGAGGAAAATAAATTTAAAAAATATTAATTTTATTTGCAATAAAATTAATAAAAGTTATGAAATTTAAAGGAAGATATTGTAATAAAATAATAATAGAAGGGTGTAATTATCTATTTTTTGGGGTATTTTATTGTTTTAAAAAATCTTAATGAATTCTATAATAATTTTCCCAATTTTAAATTGAAATGCCATAAAATTTTCCTGAGATAAATACATTAAATAAGTAAATAATTATATTTATTATTTAGATAATGTAATATGTAATATTCTCAACTCTAAGAGGTACTTATTTTTCTTTACTCTTTGGTTGGTTTTGTTGAATATTAGTTCTAAAAATAACAAATTAGTGGCCTAATTTAAAAATATTTGTGGCCTAATTCGTGATATGATTTAAGAAAATTAGTGGCATAATTTAAGGAAATTAGTGGCCTAATTTAAGGCTTAAATTATGGCACAATTTTAGGGAAAGTGAGCCTTGCTTCATCTATAAATAGAGAAAAGTTCATGCATCGAAGAAGAAAGCAAAAATCAGAAAAAATAAGAGAGAGTATAAGCAAACTCAAAGAGAGAAAATACTTGTGAGTTTGGGGAAACACTTGAGAGATATTATTAGTGAAGAAATCTGTATCTGTATTCTGTATATTTCCTACTCAGTTCAAATAATATCTGCTGTCTCCCGTGGACCTAGGCGAATTGCCGAACCACGTAAATTCTGTGTGTTCATTTATCGCTTTGATATATTCATATACCGCTCTTTATTGCTTCAGCCACAATAAATTGGTATCAGAGCCAAATATAGCAGTATTATATATCAAAACGAAGCTGTTGATGAGACGAATGCAACGGTGAAAGAATCGCTAAAATTGGAAGTCAAAATCACCACCAGAAGCTACCGGAGTGCTGCTGCCAGCAACTGAGTCAACTCGCCGAGTTGGACCGAGTCAACTCAGTTACTAGTGATATTTGGACCGAGTTGGTCTGTTTTTCATCCGTTTTCAACTGAGTTGGATCTATTTCTAGCTAATTGGACCATTCCGGATTCAACTACGGACTCCGTTTTTTCAAATAAGGTATAAAATTTGGAAAACACTGTTTTAAGTTGTAAGTGCAAAATTTCTGTTATCAGTTTGTACTTATGGCTGATAAAAGAGAGATCGAAGAAGGTGAACAAGTTGACCATAGAATTTATGGCAAGCCAAGTTGTTCTACTCGAAGAACTATGTTGTCCAACGCAAAGTTTGAGGTGGAGAAATTCGACGGCACCAATAACTTTGGCATGTGGCAATGTGAGGTATTAGATCTATTGTTTCGAGAAGGATCTAATATAGCCTTGGAGACTAGGCCAGGAGATTATTCAAATGAAGATTGGAATTATGTAAACCGACAAGCTTGTGGCACAATTCGATTGTGCTTAGGAAAAGATCAGAAGTATTTTGTCATGAAAGAGAATGTATCCGCAATTCTCTAGAAGAAACTAGAGGACAAGTACATGATGAAAAGTATTGAGAATAGACTCTACTTGAAGAAGAAACTTTTCCGTTTCCAATACAAGAAAGGTACCCCTATGATTGAGCACGTAGATAATTTCAATAAAATTTTGGCCGATCTGCAAAATTTAGACGTTGAAATTATCGATGAAGATAAAGCTTTGTTGTTACTGAATTCATTACCTGAGAGCTACGAGCATTTAACCACAACCTTGTTATATGGAAAGGATGAGGTTAATTTCGTAGATGTTTCAAATGCTTTGGTAAATAACGAGTACCGGAAGATGGATCAACATGATCACAGAGACTCAATATCAGAAGCATTGACGGCAGCCAGAGGTAAGACTGACAACAAAAAATCTGGCGGATCAAATAATATGGGGAAATCTAGATCAAAGTCCAGAGGAGAGTCATCCAGAAGACGTCCTGCGAAGAACGAGTATGCCTATTGTCACCAGAAAGGGCACTGGAAGAAAGATTGTCCAAACAAGGACAAGTCAAATGCAAATGTTGCACAGAAGGCCGATGAAGATGAAGAATCAGCCTTTTCAGTTTCATCATCAAAAACCTACTCAGATAAGTGGATCCTTGATTCTGGATGTTCTTATCATATGTGTCCAAACAGACATTGGTTTTCGAGTTTTAAGGAGCTCGATGGAGGAGTTGTGCTTATGGCAACGACAATGCCTATCAAACAAAAGGGATCGGAACAATACGACTAAAGATGCATGATGGTACAATCAGTCGACTTACAAATGTAAGGTATATTCCTGACTTAAAGAAAAACCTTATTTCTTTAGGTGTTCTAGATTCCGATGGTTACAAGGTAGCATTGGATAATGGAGTATTGAAAGTTGTACGAGGTGCATTTGTAGCGATGAAGGATACTTGGAAGGTGAACTTGTATTTCCTAGATGGCAGTACAGTTATAGGAAGAGCAGATGTCTCAAGTAGTTCTGAAGAAAAGACAAATGATTCTTCCCGCCTATGGCACATGTGTTTAGGGCATGTCGGTGAAAAGGCTTTGCAAGGCTTAATGAAGCATGGTCTTTTGAAAGGTGCCAAGACTGGAAAGTTTGATTTCTGCGATCATTGTGTAATGGGAAACCAAACAAGAGTCAAGTTCGGCACTACCATTCATCATACTAAGGGATCCCTTGATTATATTCACACGGATGTTTGGGGACCTTCCAAGAATGCTTCACTTGGAGGTAAACCCTGGTTTATGACTTTTATTGATGATTTCTCTAGATATGTCTGGATATACACTATGTGTCACAAAGATGAAGTTCTAGATATCTTTCTTAAATGGAAGAAAATGATCGAGACTCAGACGGGTAGGAAAATTAAAAGGCTTAGATCTGATAATGGTAGCGAGTATAAATCAGATCCCTTCTTTAAAGTTTGTCAAGATGAAGGGATGATCAGACATTTTGTAGTTCCTCGTACACCACAGCAGAATAGAGTTTCAAAACGAATGAATCGTACTTTGGTTGAGAAAGTTCGATGTATGTTATCTCAATCCAAATTGAGCAAGGCATTTTGGGTCGAGGTTTTGTCATATGCAACTCATTTAGTCAACAGACTTCCTACGACTGCATTAGATGGGAAAACTTTTAAAGAGGTATGGTCTGGAAAACCTACCTCTGATTATGATTCATTGCGAATATTTGGATGTCCTGCATATTTTCATGTTAGTGAATCCAAACTGGATCCTAGAGCAAAGAAAGCTATTTTCTTGGGCTTTAAGGAAGGAGTTAAAGGATTTCGACTTTGGTGTGGTGAATCCAAGAAGATCGTCTTAAGCCGAGATGTCACATTCGACGAGTCTGTTATGCTGAGACAGAAAAATTCAGAGAAAGAGAATAAAAGTCCAAATACTCTATCTAAGGTGATGCTTGAGACTCCGAAAGATCTAGAAAAGATTGTACCGACTACCGATCGTGGTGAAGATGAAATTGATAATCAAGAAGAGATCTCAGTTGAGGTGGAGGTTCTCTTACCATCAATCAACAACCAAAATCTATTGCCACTACTCGACCGAGAAGGGAAATTAGAAAGCCTACCAGATACACAGACATGGTAGTATTCACACTTCCATTAATTGATGATGATGTCCCATGCACTTACAAAGAAGTCGTGCAGAGAGTTGATAGTATGAAGTGAAATATGACAATGGATGAAGAGATGAAGTCTCTACACCAGAATCAAACTTGGGAGTTGGTTCAACTTTCCAAAGGAAAGAAAACTATTGGCTACAAATGGGTCTATGCCAAAAAGGAAGGTGTTTCTGGTAAAGAACATCAGATACAAAGCCAGATTGGTAGCAAAAGGCTATGCTCAAAAAGAAGGAATAGAATACAATGAGGTATTCTCACATGTTGTTAAGCATTCATCTATTCGGATATTATTGGCTTTGGTAGCACATTTTGATCTCGACTTAGCTCAACTCGATGTCAAAACCGCTTTTCTCCATGGTACTTTGAACGAAGAGATTTACATGTCTCAACCGGATGGCTTCAAAGTTCCAGGACGAGAGAATTGGGCTTGGAAGCTGAGTAAGTCAATTTACGGTTTGAAGCAATCACCGTGACAATGGTACAAACGCTTTGATAGCTTCATCAGATAGCAGAATTACACACACAGTCAGTTTGATCACTGTGTATACTTTCGAAAACTCCAAAACGGTACCTTCATTTATTTGCTCTTATATGTTGATGATATGTTAATTGCATCTAAGAGCAAGGTGGAGATCGATAGATTGAAGGCTCTGTTGAGTTCAGAATTTGAAATGAAAGATCTTAGAGAAGCTAAGAAAATTCTTGGGATGGAAATCACAAGAGAAAGAGTTACAAGCATAGTCTGTCTGACACAGACACAGTATCTGAAGAAAGTACTACAAAGGTTTGACATTGATGAAAAAACCAAACCAGTAAGTACACCGCTTGCTCCTCACTTTCAGTTGAGTGCATTGATGTCACCTAGCACCACCAATGAGAAGAAGCAAATGGAACGTGTTTCATATGCAAATGCCATTGGTGCCTTGATGTATGCAATGGTTTGCACCATACCTGATATTTCCCACGCTGTTAGTATGGTGAGTCGGTACATGCATAATCCGGGTAAAGGACACTGGCAAGCAGTGAAGTGGATTCTACGGTACATCTATGGTACTGTGGATATTGGTTTGAAGTTTGAGAGAGACAAGACTAAAGGCAAACACTTAGTTGGATATGTGGATTCTGACTATGCTGGAGATTTGGATAAGCGTCGATCTACAACTAGTTATGTGTTCACAATGGTAGGAGGACCAGTTTGTTGGAGATCAACATTGCAGTCAACTGTAGCTTTGTCTACTACAGAGGCAGAATATATGGCTGTAACAGAAGCATTCAAAGAAGCTATCTGGCTTCTCGGGTTGACCAAGGATTTAGGTATTGTTCAGAAGAACGTGGAGGTTTTCACGATAGTCAGAGTGCCATTTGTTTGGCAAAAAACCAAGTTCATCATGGTCGCACCAAGCACATCGATGTTCGATTTCATTTTGTTCGGGAAATCATCGATGAAGGGAATGTTATACTCCAGAAAGTCGGAACTGCAGATATGCTTACAAAGGTGGTTACAGGGATCAAGTTTCAACACTACTTGAACTTGATCAACATCTCTCGAGCTTAGAGCGCCTAGGGCGCATTTGGAGGCAGTGTTATGAACTTTTTCACCAAGGTGGAGATTGTTGAATATTGGCTCTAAAAGTAACAAATTAGTGGCATAATTTAAGAAAATTAGTGGCCTAATTTGTGGCATGATTTAAGAAAATTAGTGGCATAATTTAAGGAAATTAGTGGCCTAATTTAAGACTTAAATTATGGCATAATTTTAGGGAAAAGGAGCCTTGCTTCATCTATAAATAGAGAAGAGTTCATGCATTGAAGAAGGCAAAAATCAGAAAAAATCAGAGAGAGTATAAGCAAACTCAAAGAGAGAAAATACTTGTGAGTTTGGGGAAACACTTGAGAGATATTATTAGTGAGAAAATCTGTATCTGTATTCTGTATATTTCCTACTCAGTTTAAATAATATCTGCTGCCTCCCGTGAACCTAGGCGAATTGCCGAACCACGTAAATTCTGTGTGTTCATTTATCGCTTTGATATATTCATATACCGCTCTTTATTGCTTCTGCCACAACAGGTTTTCCCTGGGTTGAGTTTTCTAGGACATAGGTACAAAAACAAGCATAAGACTACCTACAATTGACTTTTTAAGGTTGAAGTCACTACTTGAGTTGTGAACTCTTACACAATAAACAAAGAAGATTTGAATTCCACTTAAACTATTGATATCTTTAATTTAATTTTCAATTGCATAAAAGCTGAAATACACATGATAAGCTGGAACACATGATTTCTTCGGAGGTAAAGTTGTTACATCTAATTGATCAAAAACCATTATCAAAGGTAAGGTATTTTCACAGTAGCTTAGTTAGATGGAAGAAACAAGAAAAACAAAATCTATTTCCAATATAGACAAAACATAATGCTGCTTTTGTATAGATCTTTGGAGAAGGGTTTCATTTTTTTTTTGGCTTCATCTTTCTGCTACCTACTCTCACCTCCACTTCTTACCAACTTACCATTGCATACCTTCTTTGATTCCTAGCAGGAAACGTCTAAGACTCGCCTATTCCTCTGTTCATATTTGCTTAACTATGTTGTTCATACTTTTGATATTGTAAAGTTCCGAATTCTTTCATCTGGAATGAATTGTGCCTCCCCCACTATAGTCAATACCTGAGGTACTGACATACCCCCAGAGATAACAAGCTCTACAACACATGAAAACGAAAAGATAAGATGCCTTAAACTCCATGACTCTATGTTTTATGCACATAAACGTTTTCACATAAGAAGTTTTACCAATCCCTTCTCGAACGGACAGATTCGGCTTTAGTATGTCCTTAGAGCTGATAAGGAATATGTCTCCAAGATAAAGGTGGTTGGTTGGTACATAAACACATGAGAGTTCCTCTTCGCCCATGCTACGGTGAAGTATAACTGTAGAAGTGATGAATCCAAATGCATACTCCCCGATGCGTGGATGCCTTACTATAGCTACTTCCTTAAAGGCATTAGTGTTTTGATCTATAAAAAATGGCAAGCAGTTTTTATAAATTTATAATTAAGTTTTGAAACCTAGAAGTTATAGTTAACATTACCTGGTGATATTGCGGCACTTATTTGCTTTGAGGCTACATAGATATAGCTTATAAGTGGCATTTTCCTTATGATGTATTCGCCAAGAGCTAGAACAGAAGCTCCCAACCATGATGACATGAAAATGCCAACAAGAAAAATGAATAAAATGGAGGTAACGAAACCAAGACCTGCATGCATATTCAAATGTCACATTTACACTTGTCATCGGAATTAGTCAGCTTGAACTAATTAAGTGGTTTGCGACACCAATGACCCTGACTTGATAACAATAACTAATAAGCATCCTCAAAAGACTCTTCAACGATGTCTACAATAAAAATAAAATTATAATCCTTACCAAAAATGTCGATTCCTAGATGATCGTAAATTGGAGAGAAGAAACTATCCACAAAATGAATAAATACCCATGTGATGTAAAATGTAACGGTTAATGGAAGAAGAATGACACTGCAAAGAAAGTTGGATGTTTATCAACCATATATAATAAAACTCTTTATCAATTGTGGCATTATTTTTAGATTAGTATAACTGATAAAACCTAGCCTGAAGTCTTTATCCATACTGACTTGATAATGTTTATTTGATTCTTTTAACTTATTTGTTCTTCTTGTTATTAAGGTTTTACTAATCCGGGACTTAAATAGAATATATAGGTAGTACATAATTGGATTTAAATCAAAATAACATGTAAGTTTTACATTTCGTGTATATATAACATATGTACACACTATACATAATGTACATAGTATACATAAACTAGATTTGTAGATATGTATATGCTATGTATAAACAAATCGATTATATACGATATATACATATTATTTTGGGATTCAAATCAGGTCCTACATGCCACACTCCTCAATCATATCTTGCATTAGATCAGTTTTGAAAATAGTTTATTGTCAAGAAGCAATACAATTCGGAATCAATATTTTCTCACAAAAAGAACCAAAACAGTGCTCGTAGTTGTAGATGTGTGTTGTATTGTTTGTAGTTCTTGAAACTTTAAAGATTGAAATTTAGATGCCACAAGGAAGGCATTACAGCAACAACAAAAAAAAAAAGAAGAAAAAAAATCTAGAAGATGAAAATAGCTTACCATCCTGTCATAAATTTTCTGGATACCCAATTACGAATGACTTTATAAAATGCCTGCATAATTGTACAACACAAAAAAAAAACATTATTTTAGATAAGTACAACAAACAACAAACCATATAATATTCTAGAATTCATGCAATATACAAAGAAAGTATTGAATTCGGTCAATCAGTTTTGATTTACTTATTTCAATTAAATCCACTTTTTGGCCATTTATTTATTAAATAATACTTTCCCTTTTAGATATGATATGACAAAAAGAAATGGAAAATTTGGAAAATAGAAAAGTAGGAACAAAGACAAAAGAGAAGCAGAGAGAGAGAGTGAATGTAGACAGACAGACAGACATACAGACATACCTCTCGACCAGAGTTAAGAGAAATGGGAGGCGGTGGAGGGATCGTTGGGGATGAGGGTTTGGAGTCAACATTTTCAGAAATACCACCAACTGGGATTAGAAGCTCTTGATCTCTATCTCTCTCTCTCGTTGCCATTTTTCTTTTCAGGTTCGTAGTTAGACGTTTTTGGGTCTTTCTCTTTCTTCCTCTATCGACCCGTGAGTGTAACCAACAATATTGAGCCTAAGAATAGCAATACTCGGACATCTTTTAACCGAATTTCAATATTGATCCTTCTTGTCAGTTCAACCAAAAGGACACTTGTATTTTTTTTTAAGTTTTAATTGGATTTCGCAATCTCTTTCGTATATAATCACTTTTATAAATATAATTATATTTTATATAATATATATTTTTTCTATAACATAACATTCTTAAAACTCTAACTAATAAATATAATATTTCAATAATAATGAAAAAATGTTTAATATTAAATTAATCTAAATAATCGTAATTTAATTTAAACGACCTAATTAGATAGTTTAAAAAAAATGAGATATTATAATTTTTTTTTAAATAATTAAAGTGGGCATAAGTGATGCAAATTATATATTTACAAGTTTAAATGTTGTTATTTTTCCTATATTTTTTTCATGTTCAAAAATATTATATATACACATGTTTCTTTTATATTTAACATAAAAAAATACATATTTTTTAAGAGTTAAAAATAAAATAATATAGATAATCAGATTATAAAAATCAAAGACTAATTTTAATAAAAATAAATATGGGAGTCGGGTCACCTTATACTTAAAATAATAACGGTAAAAATGGGTTTATTTTTATATTTCAAGTTTTATTTTATTTTCGTACAATTTCTTTTAGATAAAAATAAAGATTTATATTTAGTTTACGTGAATTCTATAAATCAGATTTATAGAATATATATATGTATATTATACATGTTATGTATAACTTACGCTCTATTCAGTGAACAATTCAATTATATATATATATATATATATATATGTATATTATACATTATACATGTTATTTAAAATCTAGCCTATACATGTTATTTAAAATCTAGCCTCAAAATAAATTTTATTTTTTAAAATAAAATTACATCCATAACATCTAAACAAAAAGTTAAAAATACATCAAATTAATATAAAATCCCATGCAACATATCCATGGTGTAATGAATAATTTTTTTTAAACGTTATTATTTAATTCTTATGATTCTTCGTTTAATTAAGTTCGGTTTTTTAATAAAAAAATATGATAAATATTTAATAAAATTTAATTTGAGATTTTTAATTTTTAAATAACAACAAAACTTTTAACAATAATATCATATATAGATTTAGGTCTAGAAGAAAACTTTTTAAAACATAAAAAATCACACCTAAGATCACCATAAATTAATTTTAAATGAAAAAAGTAATGTGATATATCTAAATCTATGTATACTATAATACATCACAAATTAATTATTATGATAATTATTTATTTAAAAAAAATCTCATGGGAAAGAAATTTTCATGCCATTTAAGTAGAAAAGAAGAAGAATAAAAACGGTCAGGATTTTTCAAAAGAGAGAAAATAAAGAAAAAATTGTTTTGCTGTTGATAAACCAGTCATCATTCATTCAAATAAAATGTTGAAAATTACAATCTATAGCCTTCAATTCCAACAAATCCCAAACTTCAATTGGAGCATCCCAGTTCCATACATGTATCTCATTTTCTTCTAAAGCAAAAGCAGCAACTTTATTTGCCACCCTATTAGATTCTGTCCTCCTAAACAACATAGTTGAATTAAATTCCCTTAAGAAATACCTAATTTTCTATACTAATACACCTTCTAGTGCTAAGCACTCACTCTCCATGTTAATTATAGAAAAACCAAGCTTTGAATCAGATTCATACAAAACATTACCAAACCCTCGCACCTTAGCAAAATTTACTGCAAGTAGAATTGCCTGAAGTTCAGCTCCCAACACAGAAACGCAGTTCCCTCTTGATTCAACAATGGTTAACACAACATTACCATATTCGTCTCTAAAAACCATACTTAACTTACTTTCTCACCCTTAGCAGAACCATCTGTGTTAGCATTAAGCCAACCGCAAGGAAGCTTTTCCCATTGCAGCCCCTGTCTCTTTACACCCTGCCCATTGTCCTGCTTTAAATTGGAATTAATAAAATCTCTTACCAAAAAATCATACCATTCCAACAAGGCCATCATAGTCTCATCTTTCTTACCAAGCACCAACTCATTTATGTTATGCCATACAAACTAGCATAAATAACAGAAATGACTCAACTCCTCACCACAACATTGAGCCCACATGCATGCTGTGAAGAGTATAGAGAGATAAGAAGAAAGAATGATTTAATGTTGTATTGGTGTGTTTAGAATGTACATAGAGAACCATATTTATAGGATTGTAACAAGTGTAGTACAAGTGTAGTACAAGTGAAATAGTGGAAGTGTAGTACAAATGTAGTACAAGTGAAATAGTGGAAGTGTAGTACAAGTGAAATAGTGGAAGTGTAGTACAAGTGAAGTAAATTACAATATCAAATATAAGTACAAGTGAAGTAAATTACAATATCAAATATAACTTAACATCCCCCCTCAAACTCAAGGAGGAAGAGAAACAATCAACTTGAGTTTGGAAACTAATTCTTGAAATCTACCTGGTAGATGAGATTTGGTGAAGATGTCAATTTGTTTGATCGGTGGAGGATATTGATTTGAGACAAACAGGTGTCTTGAAGAACATGTTGACGAACAAAATGACAATCAATCTCGATATGTTTTGTTCGTTCATGAAATACATTATTGTGAGCAATCTGAATAGCTACTGATTGTCACAATATAGGATAGTTGCGATTGATTGGAGAACACCCATATCGGCAAGTAACCAACGGAGCCAAAGAAGTTCTTGAGTGGTGTCGGCAAAGAGCACGATATTCGGCTTCGGTCTTGGATCGAGAAGTGAGAGATTGTTTCTTGCTTCGCCAAGATATAAGAGAGTTTCCAAGAAAGAAACAATATCCGGTGGTAGAGCGACGATCGGTTGGGTCACACTGCCCAATCAAAGATCGAGTAGGCGGAAAGAAGAAGATTAGAGTTGTGGGAGAAAAGGAGACCGTGAGACATAGTGCGTTTGATGTGGCGAAGGATGGGAAGAGCCGCAGTATAATGGGTAGGCCGTGGAGCAGACATGAATTGACTAACCGGATGAACGGCGTAGGCAATGTCGGGACGAGTGGCTTGTGAGATAAACAAGGCCGCCTACTAGTTGTACGTATAATGTGGCATACGAGAGAATAGTACCATCTAATGGAGTAAGTTTGACATTGGTTTCTAGAGGTGTTGATGCGGTTTACAATCAGTAAGGCCAGCCCGATTAAAAATATCGGAAGAGTACTTTGCTTGAGAGAGATAATATCCTTGAGAATCAGATGAGATTTCTAGGCCCAAGAAGTAGTGGAGACGACCAAGGTCTTTCATTTCAAATTGATGACTCGAAGCGCGAGATCAATAATTCCATTAGAGTCATTCCGGTTATGATCATATCATCTACATAAAGGAGTAGAAGTGTTACACCAATGGGAGTCTTCCGAATAAAGAGGCAGGAGTCATAAGAGCTGGAAGTGAAACCAAAGTCGGTAAGTGTAGAGTCGAATTTGGCAAACCAAGCTCGAGGAGCTTGTTTGAGGCCATAGAGCACGACGAAGTCTGCATACTTGATGAGGTGAATGAGTGTATCCGAGGAGGAGGTTTCATATAAACTTCCTCGGTTATGTCTCCATTGAGAAAAGCATTTTTGACATCCATTTGAAACATGTTCCAATTTCGGGCAAGATAAAGAATGATACTTCGAACGAGAGGTGAGTCGAGCTACAGTGCAAAAGTTTCTTCATAGTCGATTCCATATTCTGTGTAAAACCCTTTGCAACCGGGCACGAGCTTTATATCGTTCCACGGAGACCCATCCGAATGAGTTTTGATTTTGAAGATCCACTTACAACCAATCAAAGATTTATTAGATGGAAGATCAACAAGATCCCGTGTATGTGCTTTTGTTAATGCACGTAATTCATCCGTCATAGCTTCTGCGCCAATAAGGGTTAGAACTAGCTTCTCTATAGTTTTGGGGTTCATGATGAGACAAAATAGTAGAGAAACATTGGTAATCACGAAGATGAAAAGGAAGACTACTTACACGAGTAGAACGACGAAGTGATGACTCTGGACAATCAGGTAGTTGGTCTTCAGAAGATGTTGTTATGGTAGGATCAGCAGAAGGAGCAGACACATCAGGAGAAGCCGTAGTGGACGATGGTGAGGGTAATGGAGCAATGTCAGGAGGAAATAAATCAATAGTTGGGTCATTAAAAAATGAGAGTGAGGTAGGAGATGAGACATGAAATGAAGAAATAGAGGAAAACATTTTATGTTCCCAAAAGATGACATGACGAGAGATGCGCAATCGTTTAGAGATAGGGTCCCAACAACGATAGCCTTTGTGTTCTATTCCATACCCTAAGAAACAACAAAGACGAGAACGAGGTTCTAATTTATTGTGTTCATGAGGGTGAAGAAGAACAAAACAGGCACAACCAAACACTTTGAGTAGTTCATAAGATGGAGAAGTACTATAGAGACGCTCATAAGGGGATTGATTATGAATAATAGGCATGGGAACACGATTGATGGTATAAACAGCCGTAAGAGCTGCTTCACCCCAAAAGCGTTCAGGACAAGAACTAGAAATGAGGAGAGTACGAACAGTATTAAGAATATGTCTGTGTTTTCGCTCAGCTCTTCCATTTTGTTGAGATGTGTCAGGACAAGAATATTGAGAAAGAGTCCCATTTTGTCGAAGAAAATTTAAAAAATTTGTTTCTTTATATTCCATAGCATTATCAGCTCTAAGCACTTTGATATTTTGAGAAAATTGGGTTTTAACCATTTGGGCAAAATCATAATAAATTTTGGGTAATTCAGATCTATGTTTCATGAGAAAAATCCATGTGAATCTTGAATAATCATCAATAAAAATGACAAAATAAACACATCCCCCCATAGTAGGATGTGGGGATGGACCCCAAACATCAGAATGAATTAAGTCAAAAGGGGAGACATAAGTAGAATCACTTTTATTAAAACATAAAGCAGGTTGTTTTCCCAATTGACAAGGCAAACAATTTACATTATCAGAAATAGAAACAGATCCTAATTTACCAGAAGATGCTAAGGGACGAAGACGTCCTATAGATGTATGGCCTAGACGAGCATGCCATAGGTTGATAGGAGTGGTAGAAGCAGCAACAGAAGTGTGAGGAGAATTGGGTAGATGAAGGTTGATAAGTTCAAATAATCGTCCAACCTTACGGCCTATCCCAAGGATACGTCTCCGTCTGTGGATCCTGCACATGACAACCGTAAGAGGAAAAAGTAATAGTAAGACCAAGTTCACATAATTGACCAACGAGAGATAAGATTTAGAGTAAGGTTGGGAATATGAAAGGTGTCGAGAAAAGTGATATAGAAGATGTGGAAACTTGTCCTACGGCATTAACATGCATACGTATGTGAACCATTGGCGTTTGAATTAAAGGTTTGGAGATGGAAGATTGTGTGGGAGAGAAGATGTGAGTATCATGAGTCATATGGTTACAACATGAGAATCAAAATACCATAAAGATTTACCCGATGTGAGAGACAAGGCAATGGGAGAAGCATTACTAGATTGTGAGAGAACATGTTTAAGAAGACCTTCAAGTTCTTGAGTAGAGAAAGTAAATTTGTCATGATTATCCTCAGAAGTAGCAGCGGTGATAGATGAGTTACTATTTTTACCTGAAGCATGTTGAGAGGGATTCCGAGAGGAATACTAAGAGGGATTCCGAGAGGAATGCTGAGAGGGATTCCGAAAGCAATCTCTATTAAAGTGTCCTGGACCCTTCTTGTGACAATATATACATACCCGAATGGGACATGTAAGAAGCTCATGATTGGGGTTGTGACAGTAGGTGCAGCCTTGATGTTTGAAGTCCTTTTTAGAACCTCCTTTAGGGCGATAAAAGGGGGTGGCAAGAACATAATCTGTATGATGAACTTTGAAAAACCCCCATCCGAGTTTCTTCAGAGCGAAGTTCGGTCACAGCAGTATCTAAGGATGGAAAAGGACTCCGATGGAGTAAGGAAGCCCGAACAGGTTCAAATCGATCATGGAGAGCCATGAGAAAAATAACAAGACGTTGGTGATTACGGTAAGTTGCAAACATCTCAGCATCAATCTTGTTTGTCCAAGTTGGTTCAGAAAGAGCGAGTTGATCCCAAATAGTATGCATTTCAGAGAGAAATTGGTTAATGGTTTGATCAGCCCTTTGGCGTTTGGTATGAAGAGTTGTTAAAAGTTGATATTGGTTGGCTAAATCTGTTGTAGTAAAGCGAGCCTCAAGAAATTCCCAAACTTCTTTGGCAGTGTCAAAACGCCCAAATTCACCATGAATGGAGGGTAAAGTGGTGTTACGGAACCAGGTAATAATTTGATGATGTTTACTCTCCCAGTCTTCAAGGCGATCAGCAAATAAGGAGTTGTTTTCAGTGGTTTCTTGGATGGGTATAGAGATATCACCAGTTATGAAACGCCATAGCTTGCGTCCTTTCAAGAAACTTTTCATTGCTTGTGCCCAGGCTAGGTAGTTAGTATCATCAAGGGTGGTAGAGATTGGTTTTAGGATATCATTTCGGTCCATTTTAACGAAATAATGGAGGAGATATAAAGCAAATATATAGAGACAGTATAAAGGAGATATCCTTAAAAATGAAAAAAAGGAGTTGAAAACAAGCCTGGAACCGGGTTGAGGTGAGCCGGGTTGAGGAGAGCCGAGTTGAGGAGAGCCGAGTTGGAGTGAGCCGAGTGGAGGTGAGCCGGGTTGGAGTGAGCCGAGTTGAGGTGAGCCGGGTTGGAGTGAGCCGAGTTGAGGTGAGCCGGGTTTGGAATGAGCCGGGTTGAGGTGAGTCGGGTTGAGGTGAGCCGGGTTTGGAGCGAGGAAGAGAGGCAGAATTTTGATAGAAATTTTAGAGGTATATGAGAGGCTCTGATACCATGTGAAGAGTATAGAGAGATAAGAAGAAAGAATGATTTAATGTTGTATTGGTGTGTTTAGAATGTACATAGAGAACCCTATTTATAGGATTGTAACAAGTGTAGTACAAGTGTAGTACAAGTGTAGTACAAGTGTAGTACAAGTGTAGTACAAGTGAAATAGTGGAAGTGTAGTACAAATGTAGTACAAGTGAAATAGTGGAAGTGTAGTACAAGTGTAGTACAAGTGAAATAGTGGAAGTGTAGTACAAGTGAAGTAAATTACAATATCAAATATAACTTAACACATGCTATTGAAAACATCAAGAAAACTACTTCTTATACACAAGATTAGTTTATTGAAAAAGACTGAATTCTTTCATACCTTTATAGTCAAACTGCATTTCCATAAGCTATGTGGTATATCCTCATAACCACCATTACACACAGGATACCATGCATCCTCTACCACCTTTTCCCTGCATAAGATAGATAAAACAGGCAAAATATTCTTGCATTTCCATAAGCTATGTGATATATCCTTATAACCATCATTACACACAGGACACCATGCATTCTCTATCACCTTTCTCCTACATAAGATAGACATAACATGCAGAAGATTCTTGCAAGCTTTCCACACAAACATTTTAACCTTGTTAGGCACACACAAAGACCGCACCTGAGACCACCATGCTTGTTGTGACAGATAACTACCTCGCACCATAATCATTCCAAAGAGCCATCAATCTAAGTTCATCAGCCTGCTAATACCCACTTTTTACATTATATACACCATCTGAACACCTAAATCAAATAAGTCTATCAATATACCTCCTTCCACATAGAGGAATACTCACAATAAGAGCTGTCTTCCTGTCATCAAATCACCTTCTTACCAATTTACCATCCTATGTTCCATTATGATTTATTAGAACAGCCATAACAACATTATCATCCAGCACCTTAGGAGAACTCACACTCGATATTGGCCTAAGTAACCACTTCTTATATGTCAACACCTTCACACCACTTCTCACATGTCACCTTGTGCCCATTCTGATCGGCTCTCTTCCCCAAGTCAAACTTTTCAATAAAAATGAAGAATGACCAAGAACGTTTGCCTCCAAAATACCACAATGTGGGAAGTACTTCCCTTTCAACCCCTTTGACACAAGAGAATTAGGCTTGTCTACCATTCTCCACACTTTTTTTGTCAACAAAGCTTGGTTAAACAAAACCAAGTTATTAAATCCAAGTCCACCAAGAGCCTTAGGCTTGCACAACTTCTCCCATGATAGCCAGTGCAAGGTTCTCTTATCAATCTCAAAAACCCACCAAAATGTAGCCATTAAACCATAAATATCATCACAAAGTTCACTTGGCAACCTAAAATAGGTCATAGTATATGTTGGGATTGACTGCACAATAACCTTTAAGAGCACTTCTTTCCCAGTAGGATAATGATTTTTCTTTCCAAGCTTTGAGCTTCATATATGCCCTCTTTTTCAACTGTCCAAACATCCTCTTTTTATTTCTTCCAGCTAAGGTGGGCAGCTCAAGGTTCCCTTCATGGAAATTGAACCTAGGATTACCTAAAATCCCTCACATCAGTTGCTTAGCTTGTCACTTGTATTAGGACTAAAACAAAATATAGATTTGTCCAAATTCACCTTCTATCCAGATGACTTTTCTTATATTAGCAATACCTCCTTAAGCTTGTTACATGAAGCCCTACAAACCTCCATGAAAATGAAATTATCACTTGCAAAAGACACATGAGAAACCTTTGGACACCTTTTAGCCACAACAGCACCATTGATACATCCATCGAACTCAGCTTTCCTCAATAAACTAGACAAACACTCTGCACAGAGTATAAACAGGTAAGGAGACAAAGAATCACCTTGCCTTAACCCTCTTGAAGGTTTGAAATACCAATTTGGTACAAGCAAAACATATGACATAAAGGTCACAAAATTAAAAATTAACCTCACCCACCTATTTTCAAAACTAAATTTCTTCGTTATGACCTCCAAAAATCTTCATTCTATTCTATCATAAACTTTGCACATAGATAGTTTCATAGAAACCTTATAACACTTCCCCCTCAAACACATCTTATTTGAATGTACAACTTCAAATGCAATATAAGCATTATCAGTAATAAATCTATTTGGTAAAAAAACACTCTAAGATTTTGAGATTACCTCAAAGAGCACTCTCTTCATCCTATTAGTTATGTATTTTACAACAAGCTTGTACAACATGTTACATAAACTAATAGGTCTAAACTGTGAAACCATCTTAGGCTTATGCACTTTAGAGATCAAGGAGATTAGAGTGTGATTTTTACTTTTCAAAGATGCATTCCTAGAAGGTAAAAATCCTTAATCACCTCCTCATTCCATCAATGCCAAAATAGAATTCCTCAAGCGAAAACTACTTTTTCTCATAGAAAAAATACCGTCACCTCTATCTTGTCCAATCATAAGAACAGTGTGATCAAACCTTGACATTTTCTCTTCAATAAGCATGAAAATAGGAAAACTCTCCAACCATAAAGAATTAACATAAGCCTTGTCCAATCTCACGTGTGCATTACAACCTATTCTACTATTCCAGGTATAACAGTATCCCTCAAAAGCCACTTCATGCAACATACACCTTATTTTCCCTAAGCTGGTCATCCCAGCTTGTTATCTCATTAAAATACCAACGACCAGCCAAGGAACCCATTATTTCCAACCAACATTCTCAACAAACCTCATGAATGATGGTGTTTTTATTTTTTAGGATTCCTATAGAAACCAACTTGAGCAACACCCTGATATTGAATGGCTACCATTGTATTTATATGTCGCACATTAAGAAACTTATAGTCACATCTAATTCATTATTCCACAAAAACATACGTCCACCACTTTTACCCCTCATATGTACCTCAAAACCTCCATCGAACCTCAAGTTCACTCTGATTCATCAGCTTGCAACTTTGTCTCCATCAAGAAGATCAAATTGTGTAACTTTTTACTAATTATATCTTACAATGCCCTAAATGTTAGGATATTCCCAAACCCCGTAACATTCCAAGCGAGAGAATTTATGACTTTGATAGGGCTATGATACGTTCATATGCTCTTGTACTCTTGTTATGGGGGATATGCTCTTGTTTTTCTTCACACATTTCCTTTTGTTTTCTTCATTTTCCTTGTAAGGCTATATATAGCCCAAGAATGAAATAAAAGAGATATAAGAAATTATACAATCAACTCTTCCTCTTCTCTGTTTCCTCTTCCTCTCAAAATTATCCACATCAGTGGTATCAAAGTCGAGTTCCGGCTATGAACACCCATAACAAATCCAACGTAGAGTTCCTCAACGAGATATTGGAAACCTTAGCATGACATGAGTCCAACTTCGAGTGAGTGGGCGCTACCTTACAAGCGGTGCTGACCAAGTTGCAAGCCCTTCGTGCCTTTCGAAGCCCACCGAAACCCCATCCATTTTCACGGGATGAACCCTTGCACCCACAGACTTCTAGCCCCAACAATGATTACCCTCATCAACACCTTAAGTTGTCCTTCCCCAAATTTTCTGGAGATAACCTAATCAACTAGATTTATGAGGTCGAACAGTACTTCGAATTCAAGAACATTGCACCAGATCAACAGGTGCAGTTGGCTTCCTTCCATCTAGAAGGCATTGCCCTACAATGGCACAGATGGCTTGCAAAGTTTCATGAACTACTCACCTAGAATGAGTTCACCAAGGCAGTGCGATTGAGGTTTGGTTCAACCAACTATGAAGACCTTTCAGAGGCCTTAACTCGCCTTAAGCAAAACATAAATAGAGCCACCTACTTGGAAGATTTTGAAAAGATTTTGCAATTACATGATAAATTAACCCAATAAGCTCGTTTCCCACAAACCTCATTGACACAAAAGGCTCAACCCATCCCGCAGCTAGTATGCTTGGACCACCGCCAACACAACGCTTGAACCATGGTTCAGCTGCTCAACCTGTGCCTTTTTGCTATATTTCCAATCGAAAGGCATGCAAGCAAAAAGAAAAAAAGGGTTATGTTATTATTGTGATGAGAGGTTTGTTGCTGGCCATTGCTACGCACGATCGTAACTATTCATGATTGAAGATGCACCTCCAATTCACACTGATGAGGGTTCAATCAGAGAACCCAAATACAATCATTTGAGGGAGCTTTATCGGGCTATTAAGCTCTCCAAACATGCATTAGTCTCTTTGGATTCTGTTGTTACTTCATTAGGATCCAGCTGGGATGCGTTCAAAGTGTTTGAAAGAATAATTAAGAGAGATCAAGTTTCTTGGACTTCATTGATGGTAGCTTTGTGTCAGTTTGAGGAATGGGAATTTTCTTTACATGCATTTAGGTCAATGTTATTTGAGAATGTAGAGCCTAGCTCATTTACTTTGGTCAGTGTGGTACTTGTTTGTTTTAATTTGCTTACGCATCATGGATTTTGGTTTGGAAAACAAGTTCTTGCATACATCTTAAGAACAACATTGATGTCCCTACAACTTATGATTCTTGAAGGATTTAGACCATACAACGTTACAATTGCAGTTTTCCTAACCAATTTCAATCCAAAATCTACTACTAGAGTGACTTTTAATAATGTGCATTACGATTTTCCTGTTTGGTCCATTAGCATCCTTCTAGATTGCAGACATGTTTCATTTAACATTGCAACATTGAGAGCTCGAATCTCATAGACACAAATGATTCCAATTGATATTAGGTTGCTTTCATGGAAGACTTTTGATGAAGATGTTTCTCCTCTCGATGTAAGATCTGGCATAATAGTAGCTGGGCTTCTCGAGAAAATAAATTTCACTAGAGATACTAGTGATTACCTATGGTACATGACTAGTGTTAATATAAGTTCATCTGATCTAAAAGAGGGAAAAGGCCAACTTTGACAGTGTAGTCTATAGGTCATGCTATACATGTTTTCATCAATGGACATTATTTAGGGTCAGCCTATGGAAAAAGGGAGCAGAGGCAATTCACTTTTACTGGACTAGTCAATCTTCGATCTGGAACTAAAAAATCTCATTTCTCAGTGTTGTTGTTGGATTACCAAACATTGGATTTCTTTATGGGACTTGGAAAACAGGAATCCCATGTCCAGTTTTGTTCAATGGCCTTAACAAGGGAAAGAAAGACTTAACATGGAATATATGGTTCTACCAAGTTGGTCTTACATTAGAGGCAATGAATTTGGTGTCTCCAGATGGAGTGTCGTCAGTAGATTGGATTCGAGGTTCAGTTGCAAGTTGGAGCTCACAGCCTCTGACATGGTATGAGGCTTATTTTAATGCACAAAGAGTTAATGAGCCATCGAATTTAGACTTAGGGAGTATGGGAAAGAGTCAAGTATGGGTCAATGGGTATAACATAGGAAAATATTGGATGACTTATGCAAAAGGTGATTGTAACTCATATAGTTATACTAGTATTTACAGACCTCTAAAATGTCAACTTGGTTGTGGTCAACTTAACTCAATTTGGTTGCTGGGAATATCTATGAGTGAGAATAGAGATGATTATGACAAGTTATAGGAGCACTTTGGAAAATGCTTGAAACTAGGTTGCATTGGAGATCGTGAGAATCATAAACATATTGCTTCATTACTTAGATTTTGCTCCTCCCAAAGTGAGAAAGATATTATCAACTTGGATGAGTATGTTAAGAACATGAAGTCTGACCAAAAGGACATCTATTACATTGCTGTTGATAGTATATCAAGTGCTAAGAACACACAATTCCTTGAGAACTACTTTTGAAAAACCTTAAAGTGCTGTTTTTGGTTGATTCTATTGATGAGGTTTCCATCCAGAACACATTGTATTTTTTGGACTACCTGAGGGAAAATAAATCTACATCAGCATGGAGTCTAGAAGCTCGAGTTCCATTCTTAGACAAAGAATTTATCAATGTTGTAGTGAATATTGATTCGGAGTACAAAAGGATAAGGCATGATGAAAGAGGAACTGAGAAATGGGTGCTTAGGAAGGCCTTTGATGATGAGGAACATCCGTATCTGCCAAGGCATATCATGTATCGACATAAAGAACAATTCAGTAACGAATTTGGTTATAGTTGGATTAATGACCTCAAAGCATATGATACTGAACATGTAACTGATAAAATGATACATAATACTGCTCATATTTTCCTAATATTTTCACCAAATCCTATCCTGATTTTATCCTTGTGGATAAGGATTCTTAGGCGAGGAAGGATTGATACGTTCATTTGCTCTCTTGTGTGCGCATACGTAGGCTCACTTGGGCATAAAGGCTGTTTCATAGGCACAGAGGCTATTTCATTGGCACAGAGGTGGTTACATGATGGAGAAAGGAATCACTAGTTTGTTAGGGGGGATATACTCCTATTTTCCTTTATGCACTTCCTTCTATTTTCTTCATTTTCCTTATAAGGCTATATATAGCCCAAGAGATGAAATAAAGGAGATATTCGAAATTATACAATCAGCTCCTCTTCTTCTCTGCTTCCTCTTCCCCTCAAAATTATCCATATCAGGCTAATCTGCAGACCCTGTCAAGTGTTGAACAAAATCAAAAACAACATCAATATTAGCTTGATCTATACCAAAACCCCTAACACCCAAGCTCTCCAATCTTCCCTTCTTTTTTCCTAGAGAGTTTTTTATTCCAAAAACTTTCATTGCATTCTTTTCCACACCACCCTTCCTTTTTTGATGTATACCATCATTAAGAAAAATAGACTCCATATTCATTAGAAGTTAGAGAGAATTAGAACACCCCATTTCTTAGAAGATACCCACACTCTCATGCACTACTAGCCACCTTATCACATACCATAATCATTTTGCTCAAATAATCTTTATTGCTACCAGTTAGTTTAGGAGACATAACTTTAGAAGGCCTAATCAAAGCATCGTCCCCTGCATCAACCATATCATCAACATAGCCAGCACCAACACTAATACTACCCTACTTTTCAAGAAAATGTGATAAGTAGTATTTTATACATATTTTTATAAATCAATTCATTTACATTTATATATATTTTATTATTATAATAAGCTAAAATAATTTATTTTGTATTTATTTGAAAAATATTTATTTTTTAGATTTTTTGTGATTATTATTTAATGGGTGGATGTATTCAGAAAATTAGGTGGATTTCCTTAGTAAGAAAAATACAACTTCCTTCACCCCTCTAGTTTGCCAAGTGTCAACTTTTTTAATCAACATGTTTCACCTTTTATCTCCAATTATGATCATGCTGATTTCATGATCTTGATATGTGTGTATAAGTAATCCTAATACAATTTTAAAACATACCAGTTTCTTTATATAAATATAAAACAACACTATAAAATACAAAGAGTACGAGAATTACACAAAAATTAAGAGAATGTCATAATATAGACTTAGAATAATAAAAGTTAGAGGTAAGAATTAAGAAAAAGATTCAAGAGGTAATCAAAGTAAATGAAAATGAGAATTAATTATATGAATCCTAAGATTTATTCTCTTTTCTTTTATTATTTTCATGAATACTATTATGAATTTATTGTTTTCTATGAGTAACTATTTTATAATTGAGTTTGGATGATTTCAAAGCCTTAGACATTGATTGCAATATTTAATAAGGTCTGCAATATTCTATTAATCTATTCCTTTTTATTATGTATTAATTCTCATTTTTAATTTTTGTATGAATTTATTTGGTTATTTAAGTGTACAATTAAATAATCAAATAATCAAATTAATTCATCATTAAAAATTTAATTGATTAGGTACATAATGGCTCGATCAATTTAAATAAGTAGTGATAAATTTATTGCAATAAAAATTAATACTCAAGATAATTAAATCGAGCTTGTGTATTTAAACTTGATCCAATATGCTTCTTAAAATTAAATGTTTTTGATAGATTAAATTTAGATAGCTTATTCTAGGTTTATTAGAAAGAGTTTGGATTAAAAGTTTGTTTAATTCAACGAATAGGTAATAAGTTCTTTTTGCGCTTGTGAATTTCTCTAAGTTGATATAATCAAACAATATGATATTAAGATATGCTTTTGTTGATTTGCAATACATGCTAGTGGTAGAGAATGATTCTGCAATCATTCTATTATTCATATCTTTATCATGATCTTTAGATCTTATTTCTATCTTATTAATTTGTATTTGTTAGATTTAATTTTTAGTTTACAAAAGAATCAAGAACTCTATTTTACTAATTTTAATTAATTTACAAACAAGTTAGTAATTAGGAATATATATTGTTACCAATCATTGTGAGTACGACAACTCTTGTTATTAAAATTACTTATCACTTATACATGATCACATATACTTGTGATAACTCTATAAAAGTAGAGTCACCAGTACACTTTTTTGCTTAATATTTGTTCATTTTATTCAATAAGTACTACTTTTGGGATTAAAAATATTAAAATATGAACTATATAGCAAAAAGGAATGAAAATATATTTTTTGAAAACTTTTTAAAAATTTTATGGATTTGTTATGAATTTTTTAAGGACCAATCAAAATAGGACACGTGGATGCCACGCAAGAAGGGTTACCACGTGTCAACACAACATTCATTATGAGTTTCATCGTATTATAAACGAGCGTGCCACACATCATCACAGGATTTATCCAGCATGTCACATGGCGTTGACTCAATATGTGTTGACCAAAACTAGTTTGCTTGCCACACGTTGCATGTTGATTTGTCCAGTGATTCTCCCATGCCACGTGTGATCAACACGAATTGTGTACAATGAAAACACAAGTATACATATCACATTAAATAATATAATGATAAAAATATCATTTCCACATAGATTATATTTTTAAAAACTAATTTTTAAAATTAAGAAAAATAAAAATCATTTTTTTATTTTTTTTACTTTTAGAAAGCATAATTAAATGAATTAAAAATAAATAGTAAGTAATTGATTAACTCATAATTGACAGTTAAAAAGATATATGAGAAAATATCTAATAATACTTCATCTCCCAATTTTCTAAACATGTGAATCACTAAAATTTTCCCGTATAATTAGCAATCAATTGAATTTAACATAACATGTATTCTTTTATTAGGTAAACTACACATCATATAGTAATTAACCTAATCATACTCTCATGTCAATTAAATTATATACTACTCATGAAGTTTATCAATTATGGATCACATACATAAGAATTATATATCTCTACCTAAAAATTATGCATGTTATTTAATCAAGACAAACAATTAAATAATTCTCTCAAATCTATTTAATTTCCTCTATTGATCAATTGTTGGCCAAACCATTAATAAAATAAAAATTATATTAAATAATATAATTAAATTACAATCTAATTGGAGTAAAATATTAGATCATTACATATAAAAAATTGGGTTCATAAGACCCTTAGATTAATGAATTGGCTAGATATAATTTTGTTCATAAAGCTCACATTTTTCATAAATAAAGATATGAAAATTGATAAGAAAAGGAAAAAGAAAGAAAGAAATACAATCGATCTCTTGAATTGTAGCTCCAATCTCTTCTTAAATCTCCACCAAAATTATATCTCCTTTTGAATTTTCTATATTTTTCTCTCTTCTTAGCACCAAAAACTAATAAAAAATTGACAATTCCTTATTAGGGTTTATAGAGCTATTAGTAGGGTTAAATTAAGCTCAAATGAAATTTGTACTGCCATATCAACTTCAAATGATGGTTGAGATGAAAAAATAAAAAATTAATAGCGTTGGCCAATAGGTATCACATGCGACACTAGAGATTTACTAGGTGAATCAACACGTGATCCATGGTAGGGTGGATTGGTTGTGGTCAATGCATGCTAAGTCAGCACCACATGGTGCGATGTGATTCATGGATATAGATTTTGTGGTGCCTCGGTGGAAATAATAGAAGAATCGTGTGACGACATATGGCAAGCCCATTGACCACATTGTGATACTCGGAACGAACATTGTATCAATAGGTAGTACACCCTACATCACCTAGTACATGCAGTGTTGCATAATTGGCCCTTTTTACTTACGTGGAATTTATGTGGTGGCGTCTGGTCATCTTTCCTACCTGCGTGATGTCCATGTGACGTGTTCTGGTTGGTCCTGTATTAAAAAATTCATAAAATATCCATAAAAATTTGAAAACATAAGAATATTTTTTCTAAAAAATATATTTCATCCCATGTGACTAGAAAGTTCATATTTTAATGTTTGTAACCCTAAAATATTACTTATTGAATAAAACAAATAAATATTAAGTAGAAAAGTACATTGATGACTCAAATTTCACAAAGTCATCCCATCCCCAAAATTAACTCTTTGCTTGCCCTCAAGTAAAGCCAAGTCCAACTAAATAAACTGATATTGGAATATATATATATATTAATACATGCATATTTAGTGAAAACTATCCTTCTCAACGGTTGTACAATTCAAAAACAAGGTGGTTCACATATCCATCAATCAACGTTCCATCAATAGAAGGATATGCAAAGTTTTTGATAAATTGATTCGTGTGTGTGTTTCATATGATAATCGACATCGGGTTAGAAATACCAATTTTACAGATACTTTGGTTTTATATTTGTAAAACTCTCAAAAGTGAAAAAATCATTTTATAGAAAATGACAAGTTTACTCCCAAGGTCGATCTAAGGAAGGAATATATGTGGTTTTTAATTTATTATTCAAATTCTTAAAAATTAAATTAAATCCTAAACATTCTATCACGATATTTTGATTTTTTTGTGTTTCCTAATATAATAACATAAAAAAATAAACATAAATATGGATTCAATAAACAATTATGCAAATTTGATCATTCATAACAGTGGAGTATTTATGGATATAATAATTAAGTTAATTATGTTTACTCATATTATTTAGGTTATTAAAGATATAAATGGATATTTATTGATTTTCTCTTTTTTATATAAATACCACCTTTGGTGGGGTTAGATATTTTTTGTTAATTAAATAAATCAATTAACACCTATGAGTCATGTTGATAATTAATTTGGTTAACTAAATTAATTCCTTTTTTTCTAAGAGATTGAAAATGAATAATTTAAATGCCACATTTGGTGGGATTAGACATTTTAAACTTTATTCAAGGTGTCCAAATTTTACCTAAGAATTTAATTATCCAATTTTTAAAACCATTACTGAAAATATGTTATCAATACATTTTCGAATAATAGTTCTTATAAAAAATTTTGAAATTGAGCTTAACTCTAACTATTGGACGATTGTACTAACAAATAAAAGAGCATTACTCTAAATCAAACCAGATAATTAAACCTTAAAGTATAATTTTCAAATTTAAGTTTGTAATAAAAAATAATATATTTATCTCTAACATCCTTATTATAAAATCTTGAATAAAAAAAATCAATTTATTTTAGAGAAATATTTTACTTATTTAATATTTCACAAGCATAACAACGTTATTATTATATCATATTTACAAATAGCTAGATATGTTAAATTTAATCAAAGACAAATTAAATATAACATATATGAATAAAACATAAAAATAACTATAAAAAATTCATTTAAAATTATATCTCAAAAGAATCCTTATAGAACTTTGATGCTAGTTCCATTTTTGGAAAACCTCCAAATGAATTTTCATTTCCATTTATTGAATCAAAAACTAGAAATTTACAAAAGCATAACTAGTTCTTCTCAAAAAGAGAAGAACTTTAAAATAAAAAAACTAAGAAAGATTTCTAGATAGAGAAAACTAGAGAGAGAAGAAAAAGGCTTAAAAAGTGGAAAAATATCTCGAAAATTGGTTTTGGATGCATTTGGATAGGCTGGCACGATATAGGGCAAGATTTGTAGCGGGACGTAAGCTAAGCAGATGTGTGCTAGCTACGTACTGGTGCACAAGGGGACGCACGGGCGTGTGCTGGCTGGGTATTTTTGTCCATTTTCCATTTTTTTTACTTTTTCTCATTTTTTCTCACTTATTTATATAATAAATGAATACTACACTTTAAATATTGTGATGTATTGCTTCCAATATTTGTCTTCGAGTCTTTAAATTATTTTTGAATGAAAATACTTGAAAAAAAAATACTCGTGATTCTAAAAAGACAAATTTATATAAAAATATGATAAAATCATACAAATATAAATCTATTTAATCAATAAAGTATATTAAATCATGGTAATTTTAGTACTTTTTAAGCACTCATCAATCATCCTATACACTCTTGAAATCAACCTAGATAAGCATGCTAATCAATTTAATCTTAGAACAAGTATCATAAGTCTATTATTCACATCCCTCTAATATATATTAATTCGTGTGTGTGTTGCACATGATATCATCCAATGCACTCATGAAATCAACCTATATGAGCATGCTAATCAATATAATATTAGAACAAGTATTATAAGTCTATTTTCACATCTTTCTCCACTAATATACATATGCACCTAGCTAAAGATCAATAAGGGCTTTACTTGCTTGTAATGTAAGGCTTAGGTGATGGTCGATAAATGAAACCATTTAGGCTCTTTCCACACTTTAGCTTTCTTTTTATCCATCGTGTACTTTTTACCTATAATTGAACTTTTACTTGATATTTTAATGCACTATATCTTAGCATTCTTTTCATATTCTTTTATTCCATATCTTTTTTATAACTTTACAACACCTCACTAGAGGGATAATTATGTTATGAGTTTTTTTATAGGATGCATTACATTTCAAAGTACTCTATAGCATAACACATGATTGTATTTTTTTTTTCTTTTCGTACAAGCTAAAGGTGCAATGGTAAAGATAATACTTATTAGTTAGGCACAAAATATGGTTTAAAGATACAAAAAGTTCTTAATTGGGCTCAAATGGGTGGCTAAAGATATTAAAAATGTTAGCTTGAAAGGTTCAATTAATCCAAATAAGGCCTAAATCATTTCTCTTGTTATATACTATTTAGAATTTGACCTCAAGGGATGATCAAATGGATTATAAAATATGATAGATCTCATCAACTCGCAAAACTCACTACAAATTTTATCTCAATAAGCATACCAAAGTCAATCATGAACATGTGCACAAAAAATTGAATTAATTGATCAAAACTAACAAGTATATCACATGCTTAATGTAAGCATCTCAATGAGCATGTTACATTCCTTATTCTAGCCATGAGAACCAATTTATATCATCGAATTCATACGGTTCATATCAAGAATTACTAAAAATAAAATAAAATAATTTTTTTTCTAAAAATTGAAAATGTGTACTAAATACTAAAGTAGAGAATGGAGTTCTATTCCCAAACTTAAATTGCATATTATCCCCAATGTGCATTTATAAATATGAAAAGTTAAAAGAAATGAAAACTCTCTTAATCTTGGCACACCACATTTGTCATTGAAATGCTCAATTTTGTTGTGGCATTACTTTTTATATTTATTCACCTACAAAACAAAAATAATAAAAAATATAAGTAAAATAATGTTGTGTTGCCTTCCAACCAGCATCACGTTTAACGTCCTTGACTATATGGTCATATCAAGTTCTAAGGTACATCCCTCTGTGTCCATTTACTTTTGAGTTTACCCGAAAATGTTTGATTCTTGAATTATTCAATAATACTTTATGTTCCGATTTAAAAACAATGTACTCAATTCTCTTATCATGCCATTTTTTTCTTTTTGTACTTTTTGGAATTCTTATAAGAACTCTACCATAATTCATTTAATTTATGTATTTGTAGCATCCTTTTCACCTCTCTATTGGACTCTTCCGCTTGAACACTTGATTATGGATGGCTGTTGTCTCTTTTGGAGAACATGAAATCGTGCAAGTATACACGGTCACAAGTAATAATATGATAAGTAAAATATCGTTCCCACAGAGATTTGTTACTAATGTTCGTTAATTATTAAAATTATTTCAACCTAATTTTATCCAAACAGTCGATAGTTTGATGCAATTTGACTAACTAACTTTTATAACATATTGCAAGAAAATTCTAGGATTGCAGTTTCACCAAATTAATCCACTTGAATCATTATATTTTATCTTGATTTATGTTATTGTATTTTAAGTTGTTAACCAAGAACTCCTAATTTATCCATATATCTCTTCCGAGCTCCATACAGACACATCTAGTTAAAATGATTCACTATATTCCTATGCGAATTAAATTCAACCAGATTTATTAAGTTCACGAGGTTCTCAAACGCAGTTACACATACAATAAAAGTATATTTCTATCCCTTATGTATATACGTTATTTCATCACGAAAGCGACACAAAAATTCCTTTTTCAAGTTTATTTAAGTGTCACGTATCGGTTAATTAATCTTAGATAATTAAAAGCATTAAACACAGATAAAATAAACAACTTAAAACAGTTCCATAAATCATTCAAAAATACTTAATTCAAGTTTCATAATTTACGCTACACTGCAATCCTAGAACAAATAAATTAGTTCATAGCAAAAATTAAAATTACAACACCATAAAAATAAAACATTGCAGAGAAACAAAAATTAAAAGAAAATAGATTAGGAGAAACTCTTTCACGATTCCTCGATGAAAAATAAATTCTTCCCTTTCTTTCTTCTTAGTTGTCTTCTTTCTCTATAATTTCCCTAAGAAAATACAATACAAAAATTCAAATAAACGTTCTGCGTGTTTTGTGTAACACGCAGAGAGGAAAGAAATGAAAAATGGTAAAGAGAAAATAAGAAGAACTGCGAGTAACCAAAATGAAAGAAAACCCAACAAAAAAAACACTCCCAACTAATTCCTCGCGTACAAAATATATCACCCTTTCAATTATTCTTTTTTTTATTTTTATTTTAAGTGGGGGACAAAAATGTATGGGGAATTAAAATAACAACACACGCGTGAAAACCATTCTGTGCGTTTCTGATTTTTTTCTTTTCACACATGACACGTGTCGCCATGTGATTGGCTACGAGAAATAGGGACACACGTGGCAAATTTTCATTAGGTGAGAGGATCGGACGCATAGAGCATATCTGGACCACGTCGTACAAGATTTCCTCGCGCTAGAAATGCGATAACGGCTGGAAGTGGGCGCCGTTTCTGTGTTTTTATTTCACCAAATAGATGTCACGTGTCATCATTATATTCGTTGTAATATTTATCAGACCCGTGGCTGCTTATTTTTTTGTTGAAACATGAGGGTTCACGCCGCTTGGATACACCGCGTCGCACAGGATTCGTAGACGAGGGGCTCGGTGAGCGATAGCTAGGTTCCACGTGCTTCAATCTGGACCGTTCAACTCATCCAACGGCGATCGATAAGCCTCAGGGGAATCTAGCGCAACCGACATATGGGTCCCACCCTGCACGCCAGTCTGCGCGGCAGGTGGGCCCCACTGGCATGCAGAGCCGCGCAAGAAGAACTCTGCACCCACTCTCCTTGGTCGGGCATGAATAACACGCGCACATCCCGACCGTTACTTCTTAGCTCGGATGGTCCACGTTGCGTGGTTGGACTAGGGCGCGTGGCTTCTTCTCACCTGCACAGAAATTAACTTTTATTAATTATATTTTCACCCACAAATATATTTCAAATTACATTTTAACCTTTACTTAATTACAATATAGCCCTTTTTTTAATTTAAATTAAATTTTAAACTTTTAATAATTGAAATGAAGCCCAATTTTAATTTAAATTATATTTTCAACTTTTGTTAATTGAAATTAAGAACTTTTTTTTATTTGAAATTATATTTTTGGACAAAAATCTGCAATTAAGTACGTTTTAGATACAATTTAATTAATTTTCTTAAAAATATAATTTTTAACATATAAAAGGTGAATATTAATTTATTTAACTAAAATTAACCAAAAATGTAAAGAACATAGCAATTATAATTGATAAAATAGATGAAAATAATTGTATAAAATACAGTTATCAATGGCAGGGTAAATGTGTGAGGTCTAACCTTGGTGGCTCTTTAATAGATGGCTTGAGCTTAGATTATGTCTCAGTACTCTCCACAACTACGCAAGCGGGGGAGCTGACCAACCACATGGATGCCACGCAAGAAAAGACGACCAACCATACCACAAGTCAGCACTATATTCATTCTAAGTATCACTGTATGGTCAATGGGCTTTCCACACGTCGTCACATGATTCTTCCATTTTTTCCACTAGGACACCATACAATTTTTTCTTATCATTATATTACTTGTTTGTGATACATATACTTGCACACTCATTGCACACAATTTGTGTCGATCAAGTTTTTAGTTCATAGAGTCATCAACTTGCGTTTTTTTAATCGTGTCAAGTTTTTGGCACTACTATTGGGAATTGGTTTAATAATTCTTCGAGTAATTACTAGTTTTAATTCATTTATTTTTTTCTTCAAAAATTTTTTTCTTTTTTAAATTCATTTATTTTTTTAGTTTATTATTATTAGTTTTATTTTTAGTTAAATTTATTTATTTTTAACTTTAATTTTAGTTTATTTTATTTATTTATTTTATCTTTTCATCCATAACTACTATTTTTATCTTTTTGAAGTATTATATATTAAGGGAACATGAATACATATATGGATACAACATACCCTATATAAATGGATTTATTGTACCATACTTTAAGCATTAACAAAAGAATTGGGACTACGCTAATGCTATGAGTGGATTTGAAAGCTAGAGGCTTAGGTATGATCCATATTCTAACATGTATAATGCAAGATGGTTTGATCATCAATACCCAAAATATTCACATAGAAATCTAGTAGAGAATTTCAATATCACACCTAATTTTTCATTTTCAATTCCATAACCAACTCCAACCACTCATGATAAGTCTTTTGAGGATTTAGTAAATACCATTGTTGTTAGTACTTTGGAATTTCAACAAGACTACCAAGTGTATCAAGTTATCAAAGAACAATAAATATTAAGGAGAAATATTATGATACAGGTAAACACAAAATTTAGTGAGGAATCTAAGAAAAGGAGTTCAACATCACACCTAGCTTTCCATTCCTAATGTCATAACCTACTCCACCCAATCAAATAGAGGAAATGGTGGAAGCATAGACATGTATTGAGCTTCCCTCCCAAATAGATGCTAACTCTTGAGAAACCATCAATGCCATTATTATAAAAAGTGATGAGCAATTATAGGAGCCTCAAAGAATCCCTACAAATGATATATATAAAGAAAATATTAGTGAGAAGGAAAAGACCATCACCACCAAATAATACAACGTGACATTAAATGTAGTATTCAAGCCTTCCTTTTTTACTGATGATCCTGCTTTATCTTTTCTAACATGTTTAACAATTCAATGAAGTAGAATCATGAAAAGGAAAATTTGGAGATATTCCACAATGTGCAAATCCAAATACCTCTTATGAAAGATATTAAGAACGAACCTTGGTATGAAGAGTACCTTAAATAACTTTTTCTTACCAAGGACAAGATTAAGGATAACAAAGAGATAGGTGTAAGGGATAATCTATATAGGTTAAAGGATTCATAGGGCAACTAGGGATTCCTAAATCAACAATCAAAGTTTATTGTGATAACAAAAGTACAATATTCCTAACAAAGAATCTGATGTATCATGAATGTACAAAGCATATAGATATTAGGATGTATTTTGTTAGATATTTAATTACTCGTAGACAAGTTGTAATTGATAAAATCCAAATTGAGGATAATTCTACTTATATTTTAACCAAAAAAGTACCATCAACCAAGTTCAAACACTATTTGAGCTTAGTTAGAGTTGCTAGAACTTAAAGTAACTCTGAGAGGCTTAGTTCACTAAGTTATTTGTGTCAAGTTGGAGAATTGAAGAATATGACACAAAAATTACTTCAAGAAATGCTAGCAATTAGAGTTTTCAAATATTTTGGTGTGCATGTTAGTTAGGTGTGCTCTCAGTTGTGTATAGAATCTCTTAAATTAGTTATTTTCTTATTATTCTCCTTGTAACTGTTGACTCATGTATTATATAAGGGCTCAATTGTATTTGTACATGTGTCATATGAGGATTGGTAAATGAGACTAAGAAATGAGTATAAATAGTAGCCACATATAACCATGGATAAAAATATCAATATCAATGGAAACATCCAGACTTCAATTTTACAAAAAATATTGAGGATATGTAAATACTTAATTAAAATAGTTTTGTATGGCTAGCTTCATTTCTAGAGCTATGAAAACATCAAGATTAGTAGAGACAAAATAAGCATACCATGATATTAAGTAATAATAATTTTGCATGTAGTTATTAATATTCCATATATTGGTTGCTTGATCTCTCAAAATAGTGAATCTATAAAAAAAATTCAAAATTGATTCAATTGTGGTAATACCAAATATTTTCATTCCAAAATAAATAATAGTGTTGTCTACGTTAAAAGACATCATGATTAGTTTCAGAATCAAGTGGATAATTTGTAGATTTTACATTTAGATCATCACAACTACTAGTAATATTACTCATAGATAAAAAAAATCATTGGATAAAGAATTCTACTCATATGCATTCGTACTTGCATGTCTTCTCATGTAATCTTTTCTAATGACTCCTATACCTGGACCAATAATTATATACCCATAATCTTCATCTTGGGTAACATATGTGAAGTATTCATCACCTGTGGCTGGGTAAGATGATCCATCATTCCTCTACTCTGATATTGTTGTACAACAACACCATCACCATTATCATCATCATAGTCATTTCCTTACTCATCATCATCATCATCTTCTTCTTCTTCACTTTCTTATAGGGTTATAGAGCTATTGTGTTTAGGAGGAACTGATCCTAAACTAGATTCTCCACGTAAACCCTACATTAAAACTTCAAAGGAATCATCTCTATTGATGTCATCACTTTGTGCTTCTTCTATTATTACTCTATTAACATCTATACCAATACTATAAGCTTCTTCATCAATTTTTGGATCTGGGTTCCCTTTTCTTCATAAAGGAAAATTGGCTTGAGCCATTGATATAATTGATCATTTTCTTCCTCTCTTACATCTGTAGCAATATCTAACAAATCAAGAAAATCAGTTTTGAAAACACTTCCCTTTTAAACTTTCATCTCTCTTACTTGCAACTTCTTATCATACAAGCAAAATACAAGTTGCTCCAAGCTACTATAAGTAAGTCTATTGCATTGCTTTATGTGTACAAGGGAAAATGTACTCTAATTTCATTCACATGTTAAAGATGATGTAGTTTGTGAAAGTTTTCTCAATGTAGGTGCATTATTCCCATATATCACCTACCAATAAACTAAAATGTAAGGAATGAATTAAATTGCATTTAAGGCTTATTGAATAAAATCAAATAAATTATAAAATGAAATTATTAAATCTAGAGTCATTATCCTTCCTGTAATGGTTGCTCCATCTCTATAATTTTTTATTTTGCATCTTTCAAATGTATCATCTATAAGAGAACTCAAAAAAATCATTTTATCGTATAAGATTTTAAATTTATTTATCATATAAGATTTTAAATATATTTATAATAAAATATTATATATGTCGTTCTTACTTTACTGCCAATTTAAAATACTTCATAAGAGTTTGGATCTAATTTATGAAACAATATATTCATATCATCAATGAGATTTTGATCTCATCGACACTATGTCTATATTAGTACCTAGGATTTAAGTAGTAGGATAGAAAACAATATAGTTAGTGTTAATAAAGCAAAAAATATATAGATATATTTACTAAAGTAATATATTAATTATTATTACATACCTACTACATGTAATGGATGATAAATCATGTTGTCTCATAGACTATTTATAATATCAACAATCTACCTCAATTTTTGGTTGATTAATAACTCTTTTCCATGATTCATTAACTCGTAGACAATGGACATTATAGAAAAAGATTCAGTATCCATTGCATGTAAAATTATCTATAGTGGCTCATAAATGTGAACATGTTTTATAATACTTTAAAATGTATGGTCTAAAATCAAACTTTCAATTATTTTTTCAATTTTGGATATGCTCAGTTAATGGTTAACTCACTTATCACTAGTAGATAATTGTTTAAGTGTTACTTTTTTCTTGATTAAGCTATCCATTATAATGTAGTTTGTTGTAAAGCGAGTAGCACCAGGATGTACTAAATCTCCTTTACATAAATCTCGCATCTTCGCAAGCAACTAACCATGATTATAAATATAATTTGTCAAATTCCTTGCATTTTTATGACCTTTGTAACATTTTCTTTCTTTCCAATATCATCAAACATTAGATCAATGCAATGTGCTACACATGGTTTCCAACATCATTAATAACATCAATGAATAATTTTCCAATGTATTTGTGATCCTTGATATTGTTGAAAAGATCTATTGATTTTAGAAACACAATCATCCCTTTTAAGTAGACAATAAAATTTATGATGGGCAACTTTGGTTGGACTAATCCAACCATTAGACATAAGTCTTGTATGTGTTTCAATACTTTTCTTTTAACATATTAACATATTCAATTATTTCTTGTATCTTCATGTACAAATATTTATTTTTAATCTCATAGGTGTTGGAGGTTTTACCGCTTGTCCTATAAAAAAAATTCTTAATTATATTTTTATATAATACTAGTAATTATTGTTTTTATATATTTACTAGTTATCATAAACATTTCAAGCTAGAGAATCTTTATACATCAATCAAATGTCATTTTTGTAATGAACTAAACATTAATGAAAATTACTTTAAAAGATAAATTTTACAAAAAAATAACTTTTTATTGATAATTTATAACATTTAGTAAAAGAATTAAGTACTTGCTTATTGAATACCAACTACCATGCTTTTAAAGTGATGGGAAGAAGCTTTGTTCAGAGCTATATTCTCATAAATAAAAAACTTAGCAATGGAACGATGTATCTTTTCCTAAATATTATCTTCGAACATACTTTTTACCCTTTTTTGTTTTGCACCTTCAAATTTATACAAAGATCTAGCTGTTGGTTATGGCTTTCTTATAGATACGTCGAAGTGGAATACTTTGTTGGATACTTACATCATCTCCTAAAGTACTATGTTTTTATATTGAATATGTCTCCATCTTTACTCTTTTTCTCTTTTCCATTATGTCGCCTTTAATTAGTGGATTGTGGCTTGATAATTCTCCATTTTATCAAGAGTCATATCAGTCGGATAAGTATCAATAATAACAGCTTCATCATCATCAATTGTTTTATTTTTTAATGACCTCCAAGTATTCCCCTTAACTTTTGTCATATGTTCTCTCACATGATCTTCTTTTCCATTTTAATAGTTGACTTTTTTATGATTTTTTCAAGAACTTCGTGCTTAACTTCTGGAGGCACATTTGGACATGGTTTGAAGTTTTTTTAATCTGAATTAGTCAAATGATATTTGAAACATGTAATTTCACTACTTTATATTGCAAGGTTTGCATATTGTGCCATTTTTGTTTCTTGAAATCGGAGAAGTATGTCTTCAAGTTGGATCTTTAACTCTAGTATTTTGTTCAGATTGTTAGATGCCATAAATAAAGAGATGTTTTTCCCAATATATGGATATTAACCTAGTTGTGGTGGCTTTTGTGCTTTATGGAGTAATATAAACTCGACAAGAAGAAAGATATATGTATTGAATTTGTAAAGAATGAGTAGGAAAGTATCAAGAATCTTCATATGGAAAGTTATAATTGATTGAGTTGAAAAAGTAGTAAAAGGAAAGAAATGCATAATGATTATATTCTTTGCATGCACTTTCAACAACAAAAAAGTATTACAGCTCACATGGGCAAGAATATTCTTAGCAGCATGCTACAAATTACTTAGTTCCTATAAACTTTTTTTTTTCATTTAATACATTTCTACCTATATTTTTTATATTTATTTCGATATTATTGAAATTTTCAACTAAAATAACAAAACATATATATCAAAATTGACTGTAATATTTATACCAATATTTAAAGATAATTACAAATATTTTTGTCGAAAACAATTTCTATACCCTTTTGATATCCATATTATGGTTTTATGTAAGATATTTTCATCCATGCATAAAACCATTTAAGATACAATTTAACGAAACCATTTTCTGCAAGTATTCTTGTGCAAAAGCTGTGAGAGTTTTCTTGGTAGCTAGGGTTTAGAGTGTCATTTGCTTGTAACCTTGAACTTTTGACATAGTGAAACTGCTTGGCCTGCTCATAGATTAGATCAATCATTTAATTATTGAACCACGTACATCGTATGTTTTTTTACGCAATTTTCATATATTGATTTTGTGTTCTTGCTGATATAAGTAGAGTTCATCGTTCTTGACAGAATCACAATATAAACCATGAACATTATCTATAAAAACATTCATACTTTCTTCAGCCATCTTACATATAAGTTTATTAAATAAATAATCAACACTTTTTTTTATTTTTTATTTTTGCTACTACACTTTCTTTCTTGGTAGTGGTTTTGAGTGTCATTTGCTTGTAACCTTGAACTTTTGACTAGTGAAATTGCTTGGTCCTGTCCTGGACTAGATCAATCATTTGATTGATTGAATCACGTATATAGTGTTTTCTTGCACAATTTTCATATATGGATCTTGTGTTCTTGTTGATAAAAGTAGAATTCATCGTTATTGACAAGGTTTTAATCACAACATAAATCATGAACATTAACTATAAAAACATCCACACTTCATACGCCATCTTATATATGAGTTTATTAAATACATAATCACCACTTTCTTTTTTGGTAGTGGTTTTGAGAGTTGCTTGTAACCATGAAATTTTGATATAGTGAAATTGTTGGCCTTCTCGTGGACCAGATCAATCATTTTATTGACTGAATCATGTACATCGTGTGTTTTCTTGCGCAACTTTCATAGACTGATCCAGTGTTCTTGCTAGTAGAAGTAGAGTTCATTGTTCTTGACAAAGGTAAAATCACAATATAAACCATGAACATATATAATTATAAAAACATTAACACTTCATCAGCCATCTTACAAATAAGTTTATTAAATTAAATACATAATAACACTTTTTTTTATTTTTTGCTACCACATACAGACCAAGCAAGCTTCGAAATGGAAGAAAAAAAACATCATACACAAATGAAAAAGCATTAAGAAAGAACATAAATGAAATAAAGAACTTATCTTTATTAGCCAATGCAATACAATAATTAAATCTCGTATGTTTTAGGTACTTTCACAGGGATACAACATAAACCGTAACGTATATAATTATAAAAACATTCACAATTCATCAGCCATCTTACATATAAGTTCATTAAATACATAGTCAACACTTTCTTTTATTTTTTGCTACTACATAGAGACCAAACTTCGAAAAGGAAGAAAAAAAAAACATTATACACAAATGAAAATCGGTTAGAATAGAAAGAACATAAATGCAATAAAGAACTTATCTTTATTAGCCAATGCAATACAATATATGTTTTAGGTACTTTCACCGGGATAATTGCAGCCATTGTAGCCTGAGAAAATAAATTAAAAATAAAGAAAGAAAGAAAGAAATAGATTGGGTTATTTATGAAAAGTTCATTAATATCTATTGATCTGTTATGAATAAAAAGCCGATTGTGAGAGAGAACTTACTGGGATTGTTAGAAGAAAGAGTAGCTGTTCGAGAGAAATCACAATTCCATGGATTCCGACCAGAAGATTGATAATAGAGATTCATGGCATAAGTAGCATGTGATGTCACTGTGTTTGGTTCAAAACAAGCACCACCTACTTGTATTGGACTGCAATCAATCCCATGACCACACACGTAATCTAAATTTGCCTGCAATTCTGCTTCTGATACTCCAGCTTTTGGAACACACCATGTTTTTTTCGTAGGCTTCGGTTTATTTACTTGGTTATTTGGTGCTTTTGTTGGGCTTCTTCTTGGTATATTTGGACTCTGCCCAAAAATAAAATAAAATAAAATGAGATACATTAATTTTTCTACTAATAAATAATAATCTGAATATGAGAAAAAGTGAAAACCACACCTGACTGGTGCTCTTAGAAAGGCCAACGTCATAAGTAATAGAAAGATCGGGCTTGAACAACCCAAAAGCTCTTTCAGAAGCAGGACCAGGCTTCAAATCCTCATCATATAGAGCAAACAAATATGTATCCACTGACTTCCCAGGCATCAAAGGAGTTCCAACCTTTGATCGTAGATGAGCAATCAAATTACCATTATAGGCTTTAGCATTCTCAACACTAGGACCCACCTCATTGCTATCTCCTTTATAAGGCCAACCAGTCTCAGCCACCACAATCTCAACTTTCTTGAACCCCATCGAGTTTAAAGCAGACCTTACCGCATCAACCTGACAAAAAAGGATTATATCATGTGATGTGATTATAATAAGGCTACAAATTCGATCTAAATATATATTAGTCAAGATATGTTACCTTTTTGTACGGGTTAGGTTGTTACAGCGCATCAAAGTATTATTAGAAGACAAATGTTAGGAACTCTCTATCATGTATATCTTTATATATTTTATAATAAAAAAATTCTATTAACCACAATTTATATTATAATTGATATAATATTTAATTATAAATTAAAAAAATAATTCATATTATTTTATTCAAATAAATGTACAAAAGAAAGAGAAGTCTCTCAAACATTCCTCCTCTTATAAATAACACAAATTCAATGGTAGAGATTACGTTGAAAAAAAGAAGAATAGAAAGATATGGTTTGCTTTTTGCTGTAATATTAAAGAAAATGTTAAATTAATTAGAAAATATTTGACACATCTGCTGCTTTCAGAGTGAAGTGCAAATAAAATGTTTCTTCATGGGAGTGTTTTCTTTTAAAAGCACTTTTATTCAAATCACTTGTAATGTATACACAGATCCTAAGTTTCTATCTGAATTGATCTTACCTGAGCATCAAACATGTTCATGTACTTGATCTTTGTTTTTGGATCATACCGTCCGGAGTTCGGTTGGAATAGACAATACGCCAGCGTTTCAGGTCTCGGGTCACTCCCGTAAGCGAAATACGGGTACGGGTTGATCTCAAAAGGCGAATCGGTTGCGTTGTTGAATGATAACAGTCCCTTCAAAAATTTGACGTAACGCGGATGAAACCTTCCTGAAGATGGCGGCTCCGAACTCTGAAGCAGTGTCATAGCGTGGACGGTTGATACCTTAATTTTCCCGCCTAAGGATACAGAATCGAGGGCGTTTTGGACATTTTGCATTGCTGGAAGAAGCTGATTTATCAAATTCTGGTCGCCGGAGTACAAGACCTCGTTGCCGATGTTGATGAGGATGATCTTGCTTGATGGATAGAAGGGAACCACGTTAGTGTTTACCCAATTTTTAGCGAAGTTTAAGTCGGAGGCTAGTGCAGGAATATCGCCGTTGGAGGCTCCGATGACGATTCCAATTCCGGTGTTCGCTAGAGCGTTGATTATGGCCTGGTCGGATCCGTATAATCGTACTTTCTGGATTGAGGTGGATTGAAGTAGCTTTGCCGTTTGAGATGGTGGTGGGAGATTATCGGCGACTTGACCATAGTTTACGCCTATGAACGATTGCGAATCTGCAAGTAACGATATCGAAAAAGATATAAAATTAAAGAACAATTAGTCAAGAATGAAGGACTGTTGAGAAGTTAAAGAGACTTGAACATTCTTAAAAGAAATTCATTTGGAGAAAACAGAGTAATTATCTGAAATGAGAAGAAGAGACTATACAAGAGAACCAATTATGGAAAGAAGTTAAAATATAAACAGAATAAGAATTAAAAACTTACAAGTGAGTTTAAGAGCAAGTAATATGTTAAGAATGAAGAAAACTGAGCTATGGGAAATGATGGTGGCAGCCATATCCAAAGGAAGCTCTCTGTTTCGTTATGTTGGGCGAAGATCGAATTACTCGGTAATAAATAGATATGGAAAGACAAAGGGACGAGGGCAAAATCGTTAAGACAACTATAACATTTATACAATTTCATCTCAAATTTTTTTTATTAAAAATTATATAAGTTGATTCACGAAAAATAAAAAGAAATTAAATCAACTTATTTTTATTTTTTAATTTTGTATTGGTTGTCCTACTTGAGCTTCACACTTAATTGATATTGATATATTTAAATTATTAATTATAAAAATAATTTAAAAAAATAATAAAAATAACATATTTTATATAATTTTACCATTAAAAAATATATTATATCATTTTATTTTTAATATTATTCAATTAAATATATTTTACTTAAATAATATTTATTTTAATTATTTAATTAAATAATATTTAATATTATAATCATATATATATTTATTTTTAATAATGAGACGAGAAAAGGGTATCTAACTATCGTATGTTGGAAGCTTAGTACTCTAGTAGCTTCCTTTAGATTTAACGCATTCCAAAAAAAAAAAAATAACAAATAACAATAAAGGTCGTTGATTTTTTGGATATTGAAAATGCAACAAATTGGATGATTATGCTGAATCGATGGTTATATAAAGAATTACGGACATAAATACCCATTCCTTGTGACCGTTTAGAGACTGTTTAAATTAGGCGGTTTCTAGGATTGAGCACGTGATGTGGGATCCTATGTTTGTTTTGTCGAACTCTTGCAACTCGTGGATATAATGGCGAATTAAGGAAATTTTTAGAGCTTTATTACATACGATGCGGTGCCGTTTTAATATTTTGTTTATATTTTTATGATTATTAGTTCATCCTTTTATTTATAAATTATATTATTTAATTCCTTTTAATTATAAAAATGAGGTTTTAGTATCTGTATAATTTTATTAGTTGGTGGGATGTATTAAAAGATAGTTTGGTTTTTAAAGTTATTTTCAAACACAAACGACTCATCAGTTTACATATTTTCGTTCCATCGTTTTTGAAGCTTAAAAATGCAAATAAAGTATATGTTATTTTTTGATAAAAAAGAATTTTATGAAAAATCTAAAGCTAAAATTTAGATAAAAAATCATTAATTTAAATACATCAACCATTAAAATTGTTAAATAAAAAATAAAAACCTTGGATTTTTATCTTTATCTTTACAATTTTTTAATCAATTAATTGAACATGTTCTAACTCATATATTAATCTTTCTTTAAAAAAATAAAATATTGATATCATATTTGTATAGATTTAGATAAATAATAAAACATAAACTTTACGTACTTAAGTATGACATAGATCATAATATATGAATACTTAAATGATAAAAAATCAATCTAGAGTGAGATTTAGATAAAAAAAAACATAAATATGTATTTCTATTAAAAATAAATAATAAAAAGAATAAAAATATAAACAAAATAAATCTAACATATATAGGGTTCACATCACAATGTATTAGAAATGTGTAATATTAAATATATAAATTAATCTAAGTTGATCATATTATGAGATCGAGTAGATGATCGATCCTTGAATGTTCCAAACTTGTGATAATACTTGTAAAATTCATCTCCTAGGAACGAACTTACATCAAGGCTTGAGTATTGTGTATCAAGGTTCGGGTACTATAAGGTTTGGGCTCCAGATCGTACTATATGCTCAAACATCAAGTCCTTCTACTCCTTTAGCTCATCTCTTCAATTGAAGTAGAAAAGTAAAAAACTAGACAGTTGAAACAACACATTAAATTTGGAACGGTTTTGCATGTCCCAATAAATGCTTTAGAGACTCTTCGATTTATCAATTGATTGGAGAGAGAAAATCTAGACCTCTATATTAAAGGGGAGACAAGGCATATATTTTCATAATTCTCAAAAAGTTGAACCAAATTTTCCCAAAAAATACTCTATTGGTTCCCCTTATACTTAATCATTTTCTTGCTCGAGTGGTAAGATTTTTAGCTTGGCATTTTAATTTTCTTTGCATGGTTCTTGAAGATCTGTCCTCATGCCTAACCAAACTCATTTCTTAATTTCACTCCTCGACCTTCACTTTCAAAACTCAATTTTAGGTAAATCTCTATCTCCTCGTATCTTATTTTCATTTGTTATGTCTTTCTTCTTTTGTAGAAAACATGCATAGAGAAGTATCATCTAGGGAACAAGGAGAGTATTCCTACCTTTAGACTCCTCGAGCTCATCTTCTTGAGAGAGTTCCCAATGTCTAAATTACTCAAATAAAGAAGAAGTGTGAGCTCGGGCTTAATCATGGAGAATAGTACATCATCTAAGGAAGAAGAAATGCTTGAGACCCCTACCACCTTAACATCTCAACTTCAATCCACCCCAATCATTAGACTAAATGTCCCTTAAACTCAAATATCTGCTCTTTGAGAATGGAGAAATAAATCTCGACAAAGGGGGATTAGGGAACCCATAGGTTGAACCAATGATTGGAATGCAAAAGTTCTAACTAGTGGTTTAATTTTAAGGGATGGGGAAATGCTAAGGAAAACATACAACATACCCTCTTTTGTTAAAATAATGATCCCCAGCCTAGGTGTATTGGACAATACGACCCCACCTCAATGTTTGACATCCTTTCACAAGAAGGCTCTTTAGCTTAGGATCAGCTTTCCCTTGTACCCTTTCATTAAGAAATTTTTAATGAGGACGAAGCTTGCGTGAGGCCAACTAATGCCTAAGGGATAGATGTACCTGCTTTTCCTTACTCTTATATGCAGAGAGCTCAGGGTGAAACTGGAAATGCTCGAGTTCAACAATGCATATATGTTGAAATAAAGCTCTACCAAGACGAGGAGGTTTACATGTCACCCAAACGAGATCGGGGCATAAATGTGATCCTTCTAGAGAATGAAAAGAACTGAAAATAATATTTTTTCTATGTTTATGGTATTGATGAGTGGATTATTATGAGTTATTGGGTTGATACGAAGCTCGCGATTAGAAATATGGCCTTCTATATAGCTACATTGAGCCCCGAGGCCAAGGAAAGGCTTGTCAAAATCCAAAACTATTTACTAGAGCCTATACCTTGGAATATTTTTTAACAATACTGGGTTTTGTAGCATGTGCATTAATAAGATCAGGCTCCATCTTTTCTCTAACTAGGATAATCCTTAAACGTACGTACCATCTTGATGTAGGACCTCACTAACACTTAGGGATGAATTTGAAATTATGCCAGATGATGGTGGTTATTTATCAGCTCGTGCCTTTATTAGCTCATACTTAGTTAATTTTCTTGATTATCTAACACTTTTTCTCTTTTATTTTTTCTTTAGTAATGGAGTTCAACATTGATGCTATGTTAGTTTGATTCTCTAATCAAAGGAGCAAAGGAACTCCTAAATACATAGGCTCTTAACAGGGTGCAAGCTTTGAACAAGGTACCATGTCATTGAAAGGTAAGAAGAGGAGCAAGGGCATGGGAAAAAACACTACCCCAGACTCGATCACACAAAAGGAAAACTATGATGAAGATGTCTATCTTGTTTGATAATGGGGCTTATTAAGCTAGTTTTTACATGAAGCGAGGTGAGAGTATGTTTTTCAAAGTTATGAATGATGTTAAGGAATTAGAAAGATTTGGCACAAGCCTATGCTTATCCTTAGTTCAATTGGGTTAAGAGATATCTAAAAAGTTGATCAAGATTCAAGCTGACCTTTTACCTTTAGTAGAGAAGATGGAAGATCGAGACCCTAGTCCTATAGCTAAATGTCTTAAGGGATTTTGAGAAAATAATCTTTATCTCTAATATTTCTACCAATTTATTTTTAATCTAGTCACTTAGCTTTGTAAGCTCAATCTATGAATAAAAGTATGTTTGAATAATTTATCTAGCCCGAGCATTCTTCCCGATTTTTAACCAAGGTGATCAACTTATACTATGATCTTTTTTTGTTGCCAGAGCATTCTACCTGGTTTTTTATTGAGGTGATCAACTCATGGCTTAAACATTGTATGGCTTGGTTCTTAATCAAGTTAATCTACTCGTACTCTGATATTTTTTTATTGCCTAAGCATTCTACCTAGTTCTTGATCAAGGTGAACAAATCATGCTTTAACATTAGTTGGATTGGTTTCTAGAATTGGTGATACTAGCATCCTAGGACCAATTTTTTCCTAAGCGTTCTACCTGGTTCCTGATTGAGGTGACCAACTTGTGCTTTAATTTTGGCTGGCTTGGTTCCTAGAGTTTCTGATACCAGTTTCCTTGGATTAAGATTTTTCCCAAGTATTCTACTTGGTTCTTGACTGAGGTGATTAACTTATGCTTTCATTTTGGCTAGCTTGATTCCTAGAGTTAGTGATACTAACTTCCTAGGAATAAGCTTTTCCCTGAGCATTGTACCTAGTTCTTAATTGAGGTAATCAGCTTGTGTTTTAATTTTGGCTGGCATGATTCTTGGAGCTAGTAAAACTAGCTTTTTAGGACTAAATTTTTTCCAAAGAATTCTATCTAGTTCTTGACTAAGGTGATCAGCTCGTACTTTGATACTTTTTGTCACCCTAGTGCTTTACCTGGTTCCTAAGTGAGGTGATCAACATATGTTTTAATTTTGGCTGGCTTGGTTCCTAAAGTTTGTACTATGATATTTTTTGTTACTTGAGCACTCTACATGGTTCCTAATCAAGGTGATCAACTCATGACTTAAAAATTATCAAGGCCTCCACATCAATTACAAAAGTTATTCCATATAAGACAAGTACTAATATATTACATATTAGAAAATTTATTTTTTAGGTGTCTCACTTTCTAGCTCATACTCTTTTCTATGCCTTGAGTATCTTTTAGGGTGTAGGCTTCACATGGTATTGCCTCCTTTATTTGGTGTGGACCTTTCTAATATGCTTCTAGGTTTCATGCCATCCAGGAAAAACTATTTTGAGTGCCTAATTATTCAGAGGGAATGGCTTAAATTGTATTTCTCTATTGTAGCAATCTACCACACCTTTCTTTTGTCCAATCATTCTTCTTGAGGCTTCATCCCACAAAGTCAACTACTCTATCTGAAGTGTTATGTTCTTCAGTTAGGACTGATCTCATTGTGGATACTTTTAGCTTTGTAGGGATTATAACTTCTATACCATACACTAGATATAAAGATGTTTTATTAGTGCTACCATGTGAGATAGTTCTTATGGCCCACAATACACTAGGAAACTCGTTCACCCATTTTCCTTTGGCAATTTCTAACTTTTGTTTTAGTAAGTTTAGTATTAGTTTGTTTGAAGATTCTGCCTAACCATTCACTTAGGAATATTATGGGGTTGAGAGGCACATTTTGATATTGCACTTGGATACGAACTCTTTGATGTTAAGGCATTCAAATTGTTTCCCTTTATCGATGGAAAGCTCATTAGTTAGAATAAAACAACATATTATGTTTTCCCATATGAGTTAAAATATCTCCAATTCCTCTTATTCTTCCTAAAGGCTTAGTTGATTACGCCTATAATTTATGTTAGTGATACATAAGACAATAGGGTGAACCTTTTGGACAAGGATAATTAGACTAGAGGTTAAAGTGGAAAATTAAACAAGTTGGATAAATTGAAGAATAATTGTATTGATATTGTAGGATAATGTACAAAGAGAAATACTTGTATAATACAAAGAGAAGGAAATTCAATCGATGATGAACTATTGAGTGGTCTTAACCTTCATTACAAAGCAAAAGTAAATTATTAAAGTAAACACTATACATCGTTAATAAAGCAAAGATTCTTCAACTTTATTAAAGTAAATGCTTTAAGAATGTGATGGTTGGCCCTTGTGTTTGGAGACGTGTCCTCGATGAGATTCCTTTTAGAAGAAGTGGAGTTGAATAGTCCAAAATGGGTCCTTGTCTGCTTTATGTACTTTTAGTAGATTTAATCTAATCTAGCCATCTAAATGTCACCTAGAGATGGTTCTAGATCCAATTTTTCATCTCCATTGGAGCTGTTGCTTAAGATAGATGAGATGAATTTCTCTAATGTTTTAGAGATGTAGTATTCCCCTTTCCACTGGGTTTTTAGTTTTTTGATTAAATCTTCAAGGGAGATTTTCCTTTGTCCTTTTTAGGGGTTATTGTTTTAAGAGTTTGAAAAAATTCAATAATTTTAAAATCTTCAAATGCATCTATGGGAGTCTTATCCCACATCTTGCAAAGGTTCGTCTCGTAAGACACAAAAATGTATAAGAGAAAGTAATTAAATAGTCCCATTTAATTATTCCAGGTAGTTTATATAAGGAAACAAATAACATTAGTGCATGATCACTATCTTGTATATGGTTAAACTTCAAATTGAGTCTTTAAGACTTGTGAAGGAAAGATATCCTAAGTTGGCCTAAGAAATGAAAACCAATTTCAAAACCAGTTAGGAAAACCATAAAACACATAGTGATCTCCAATTTTAAACTAGATATATCACATATAAGCTCTTTGAAGGTTTTGATAGCATATGGTTTGATCTCATGCTTGTCTATAATCAAAATAATCGTAAGTTATAAATTGCATCGTACGATCTTTAAATCTTTCTCTTTCGTAGAGATTAGTATACGAGTCTGCTTTGGAAAACGCCCTTATTAATTTTAGGGTGTAAAAGGCTATGTGTTGTCCATTTCTCATATTATAATTTATGTCGGCTGAACCAATATTTTTTAGAATAAGTTATTAAAAATACCTTGTTTTAAGGATAGTAGAGTATGGTAAATTATCTTTGAAATAAATTAAGGCTACCTGTTTAGGCGATTTGTTTACATCTTTAGACTATATTATAAATAGTCTATTTCTTGCTACTTCAATAAACTCATCCTTTTTAGGGAGTTCTCTATCTTTCTTTTTAGAAGAGCTAGTCGCTTGATTAGCCATTTGTTTTCCTCCCCTTTTCATGATGGCCTTATAAGTATTACCTTGTTAGAAAATCTGGAAGGGAGTTAGAGTCACCCTTGATAAACTCTATAAGAAAATCAAATATAGAGAGTATAGCTTGCCACCTAGTGAAGATTTGTTTTGAGGATAGGTTTTTAACGTTCTTTTCAAGGACTTCCTTGGCAGATTTTCAATCTATTCTTAATAAGAATTTTTGGTTTAAAAGATCCCCTTGAAACTTGGAAATGAGAAGAACAATAGCTAAAATTTCTTTATTAATTGTGGAATAATTCTTTTGAGCTGATTTCCAAATACTAGAAGTGAAGTGCACTATGGTCTCTTTTATAGGTAAGCACTACTTAAGTATTCCTCTAAAGCCTATCTCTGATGCATCGATTTTCACTAATTTGAATGCGTTAGGATGGGGTAAGGATAAGAATGGGAGCTCTTTAGCTCTTTAGCTCTTTAGCTTTATAAGCTAGACTACTTTAGTATAGGCTAGGCCCTACTTTGATTGATTTATTTTTAGCCTTTCATATAGGGGCTTGGCATCTTGATGAAGATTTTTGTAAAAAATTGATAAATAATTAAGACTACCCAAAAATCTTTGTAATTATTTTTTATCCTTAATTTCATCAAGAAATTTTTCAGCAAAAATAACGGAACAATCAATTAGGGTTATTAACCCTTGAGAAATATTATGCCCTAAAAAGGGACTTGAGTTTGGAAAATTTTTATTTTCCTAGTAGAGACTATTAATCCTACTTCCTTGATGATTTTAGAAAACATATTTAAATGTTTCCAATGTTGGTCTATAGAAGTTGAAAAAACCAACACATCATCAATGTATACAATGGAAAATCCTATATAAGGGTTGAATATTTCATTCATTATTTTATTGAATTTGGAAGGAGCATTTTAAAGCCAAAATGGGATGACATTCCACTTATAATTTCCAAAGGGGATAGTAAAGTAGTTTTATACCTATCTTCTGAAGCAATTTATATTTGCCAATAACCACTTTTTATTTCAAACTTAGAGAAGACTACCACCTTACAAAGATGATTTAATAAGTCCTTTTTGTTAGGTATTGGACACCTGATCCACCATAGCACCCGATTTAAGGGTTTGTAGTTAATTACCAATCTTGGAACTCCTCATTCGAGTTCAGCTTCATTTTCCACATAAAACACTGGGCATGACCAAGGAGAATTTATTTTTCTCATCAACTTCTTCTATGGAAGATCATCTATCTCCTATATACATATATCCAAGTGTCTCTGGTTCATCTAGATAGGTCTTGCTTTGGTGTTAATTTTGGATTCTGTAAAATCAAGTTCATATGGTAATTTTTCCATATGCCTTTTTCTCTCTCAAAAAGCTATAGGCAATTCAAAAAATATTTTTTTTTAATTTCTCTTTAAGAGTTTTTATTTTCTTTTTTACTATGTTAGTCATAATGTTTTCTTCTACAATTTTATGACTAACTTCCTCTTTGAAAGAGTATAAGAATTTTTCCTTTTCAATAACCTAACCTTTTAGGTTAATGTCTATGTTGTTGGGATCTTTTGAAATTTTAAAAAATGCATCATGGATTTTTAGGTTTGAAGTAATACCATCTTCCATAACATTAAATGGATAAATCATTCTTAAAAATGGAGTTCCTAGTATAACCATTCATGACAATTCTTTACTTAGTAAGAATGAAGTTTCTAGGAAATTTTTTTTTATTTCACACAGCCAAATTTTACACTTTATGATGGATGGGTATTCTTCCTCTATTTGTAGTATTTAAAACTTGAGTAGTTTTGGAGAAATACCCGGTTGGTACAATGCCTTCGCTAATATAGTTCAGATCTATGCCTGAGTCAATTGAGGCCTCTACTGTAAAAATATATTATTTGTTAATGACTTTGGTAACTTTTGAGTACCAATTTTGATTAATTACCTCATCAATGAAATTAATAAATTGCAATTTAGCAACTTGAGGTTCTTTGTGTTCTTTTGGATCAACTATTATTAGATCATTTGGATTTTATACCTCTTTAGGTAAATCCGTAAGAAGTTTATCAAAGTTTTCTTTTTTATCATCTACTTAATTTTTTGAAAGTAAAGGGGTTTGAGAACCTTGATAAAGTTCTAGAATTTGGACTCTAGTTTTTAGATTTCTAAGATCTTTCTTGGTTTGGTGAATATCCTGCTGGAGATATTTTATAGTAGGTTCCCTTTTCTCAGAAGTGTTTTTAATCCTTTTTAGGATTTCATTAAATGAATAATGTTGTTCATGCTATTTTAACTTATGGTTTAACCCTTGATTTCCTCTTCTATTAGAATACCTAGGTATTTCTTCCTTAGCTACTGCAATATATTTAGCTAATGCTTCTCTTTTTTCTTGTAGATTGTTGATTTTATCAATAAGATCCAATATTAGATTATCTTCTTTGGTTAGGATGTTTAAGTCCAAGCCATTCATTTTAATGATGGCTTTGTAAGAGTCATATTCACAAGCTTCCTTATCCTTTTCCTTCTCTTTTTATTGGAAGATGTATAGGATGATTCATATAAGTAATCTTGCGATGTATCTTTTGATTCACCATTTAAGAGAATCTATAACAACTGTTGTTTTTGCTTGTCTTCTATTTCAAGCTCGTTGATCTTTTATTGAGTGTTATAGCCGATATTGTAGTGTTCTTTTTTCTAAGCTTGTGACATGTGGGTATCTTGTTATGGATTTTAGCAGAGATAACATATTTTGCTTTATGAATGGGTCTTTTAGACCATTTCCATCTGAATGTAGACCAGTGTTTAGGTGGCTGCCTTTTAGGCCAATTTCTGCTCCTAAGTTTTGTCTTGTTATTAATAGAATTTTTCAACATGTCTGAATAGCCATACTTTTGGTAGAAATCTTCTAAAGCCTGCTTATTTTTAGCTCTTTCCTTAATCAATTGGTGTTCGAGTTTTAAATAATTTCATAATTGTAATCCTTTGCCAATACTTTCTATTTTTAGCTTACCATATGTGTACATGTCATAAGGAATCATTTTGCCATGTTTAGCATGGAAATAAGCATGGATATTTTTTGCAAATAATGTCAGAAGTCCATATATGAACTTTTCTTTCTAGAAATCTCCATTACAGTCATCTCTTTGTAGAATTTGGAGAGAAAGACATCCTTGTACCATTTAAAAAGAGATAATGTTGGACATCTTAATTTAATTAGTTTTTCATGGCTTTTGTTCATTTGGATTCTTGTAGTTCCAACAAAATGTAAATAAATAGTGTAGACCAGTGTATCAACTACGTCTATAGTATAATAGGGTTTACCATTTTCCCTATATTTTGTTTTACTAAATTCAGTATTTCTTCTTGTAGGATCTAGTTGAGATAATTATCGCACCATATTTGTAATTGGCTAATGAAGCCTATAATTATTTTGATTGTTGCGGTTTTATCATATATATGATGAATTTTTGTAATAGATGTAAAAGGCATCATATTCTTGATGAATCGAATATTTGATATTCATTTAAGCTATAAATGTTCCATTCATGCATATGGTTTCCAATATAGGTGGCACTGGGTGGCATTTATTCCATTCATGCATCTCTAATTGGCTTTGCTCTTTAGATCCATTAAATATTTTAAGTTTTCTTTCAATTTATTTGTCAAACATATCAAATATGTCTTATTCTTCCATCATTTTAATAGATTTAGACTGGTCTTTAGACTATAGATTTGAAAGTCTTAAGTAAAGTTTCTTTAAGAACTCTGGCTTTTCTTCTTCTCTTCTTATATTAAAACCTGACAAATTTGGTATAGGTTTTAGGAAGGTTGGTTGAATATTTCCTTTCCTTGTACTAGATTTAGATGAGAATGGGATCTTTAAAGAGGAATGAGTGGTCTTTAGTGTTTTTATAGAATTTTCTATACATGTAAGTTGCCATCCAATTGTTTGTAAGAACAAATTGGTGTAATTAGCCTGTTCGATTAACTGGTTGATTGTTTCATCTATAGCTAGGGTATTCTAGCTAGAAGACCCTTGTTTATAAGGTACAATTAAAGCTTTATCAGCTATTTTTATGGAAGCTACTGGAGTATGAATAGCTAGGACCCTTTCTCTTAAAGATTAGGAGAAATGTTTGTGAACCTTTTCAAGGTTGTGGACTTCTAGTAGTGAAATCCCTTTTTGTTTTACATATTGTTGAATAAAATCAAAGAAGTCAAAATTAGTGGTTCTATTAGTTTTGTTGGGATACTTCAAGAATACCTTATATTCTTCATAGAACATCTTATGTTGCTCTCTATTTAGAGCATCAAATATTTTTCTCTTTTTATAGTTTTATGGAGCTTGAATCACCTTTGTTAACCTGGTTTCTTATTTTTTATCTCCATAATGAAAACATTCAAAAACCTAGGTTTAGGTTTGTCAAAGCTCAAATAAGATAAGGTTGGGCATGTAGAAGTACTGCCTATAAGGCTTTCATCCTTTCTTTCTGACTGATAGCTTGGCTGGCTAGGTCAAGTTGGGAGCTTAGATACCCCTTGAAGGGGACCTCTTATTCTATTTAGAACTAAGGGTATTGGATTGGATGAAGATGGTATTGATATAGTTGAGAATCGTGAGCTGGGACTTGAGTCTTTTAGTTTGATTCTTCTAAATGAATCAAACATAATTTCAACTAAACCATCAACATGCTCAATTATTTTATTAAGCTTAGTATGTTTTGGAACTGTTGTTTATTGGTCCTAAGTTAAGAACCATGATTTTGGCAAGGTGATATGGTTCTATGGTATTGTTTTAGGTACTTCTAGTCTTGATTTTATCAAATTAGTTTGAAACATAGTGGTTTGTCCTCATTTGTATTTTATAAAAGACTTCAAGTTCATATCTAGGCTGATTATGTTCATGAATTTGAAATATACTCTATAAATAAGAGCTATATTACTAGTTTCTTCTTTCATATCGAACCCGTATGTTTTAATATCGATCTTTAAGGCTCTTTGAGCATTACTATCTTTAATATAGATAGAAAAAATTGGAAAATAGTTAAAATATATTGGTCCTAAACTTAAAGAGGTTTCTACAACTCTTAATAAGGAGTTTGAGAATTTTTTGTTTCTTTTATCTTTCACACATAACAAGACTGAATTATTTAAGCCTTTTTTTTCTAAAAGGTTTAACTACTATCTGTACTTGTCCTACATGTAAATAATTATATTTTTCTCTACAGAAGTCTATAATACTCTGAGAATAAACTAATGCAAGTGATTCCCTTGTTAGAGGAAGATTTTCTTCAACATTTTTTATAATATAATAAATTTTAAAAACAAAACTTCCTTTATTATATACTTGTAAAGTTCCATATTTAGGAACATTCCAGTTTTGCAGATGTTTTTCATCATCTTCTATCCTTATAACTTCTTTATTCTTAGCCATAGAGGCTTTAGAACTTGAACTAGGTGAGGTTGAAGCTCTAGAAGATCAGATAAAGATCTTACCAATCATTCCATTTTGTTAATTGAGATTTTTTGTGTTTGAGAGTTACTGTGCCTTTTGTCTATGACTGTCTCTTCTGGGTCTTACTGCGACTGCATCTCGATTGACCTTAAGTAGTTTCAAATAGAACTATAGTAATTGCTTTTCTTAATCTTCTATCACGCAAACCCTACCAAGATGGCTCTGATACCAAAAGTGGCCTAGGATTTTCTTGGAAGTTTAAAAGGATAATTCAACTAGAGATTAAAGCAAAAAATTAAAAGAGTTGGATAAACTGAAGGATAATTGTATTGATATCGTAGAATAATGTACAAAGAGAAATACTTGTATATTACAAAGAGAAGGAAATTCAATCAAAGATGAATAACTAATCGGTCTTGACCTTATAAAGGCAGAGCAAGCTCATTAAAAAATAAAAGAAAAAATATTAAAGTAAACACTATATATCTTTAATAAATTAAAGATTCTTTAACTTTATTAAACTAAATGCTTTAAGCATGGGATTTTTGGCCCTTGTGTTTGGAGGCGTGTCCTGGATGAGATTCCTTTTAGGAAAAGTGGAGTTTAATAGTCCAGCCATTTGGATGTCACTTAAAGATGGTTCCAGATCCAACTTTTCATCTTCGTCAAAGATATTGCTTGAGATAGATGATATTAATTTCTCTAATTTTTTTAGAGATGTAGTATTCCCCTTTCCCCTGGGTTTTTAGTTTTTCAATTAAATCTTCACGGGGGCTTATCCTTTATCCTTTTTAGGGATTATTGTTTTAAGAGTTTCAAAAAGTTCAATAGTTTTAAAATCTTCAAATGCATTCATGGGTGTCTTATCCCAAATCTTGCAAAGGTTTGTCTCATAAGACACAAAAATGTATAAGAGATTAATTAAATAGTTCCGTTTAATTATCCAAATAAGTTTTTATAAGGAAACAAAAAATATTAGTGCATGATCACTAGCTTATATATGGTTAAAATTATAGAGGATCGAGACCCTACTCTTATAGTTAAACGTATTAAGGGTTTTTGAGAAAACAATCTTTATCTCCAAGCTTGCTGCAAATTTACCTTTAATCTAGTCACTTATCTTTGTAAGCTCGATCTATGAATAAAGTACGTTTGAATAATTTATCTTGCATGAGCTTTCTACCTGATTTTTAATTAAGGTGATCAACTTGTATTCTGATCATTTTTTGTTTCCAGAGCATTCTACTTGGTTTTTTTGCTAAGGTTATCATCCTATAGCTTAAACATTGTCTAGCTTGGTTCTTTGAGTTGGTAATACGAGTTTCCTATAACCAAGCTTTTTCTCGAGGAATCTACTTGGTTCCTGATCAAGGTAAACAACTCAAACTTTGATATATTTTTGTTGCCCAACATTTTACCTAGTTCCCAAATGAGGTGATCAAATCATGCTTTAATATTAATTGGCATGGTTCCTAGAGCTAGTGACACTAGCTTCCTAGTACAAAGATTTTTTCGATGTGTTCCACTAGGTTCTTGATCGAGCTGATCATCTTGTGCTTTAATTTTGACTGGCTTAGTTTCTAGAGCTATTGATTGGAAATTTCCTAGGACCAAGATTTTGCTAAAGTATTTTACCTGATTCTTGACTGAGGCATTCAACTTATGCTTTCATTTTTACTGGCTTAGTTCCTAGAGCTAATGATACCAACTTTCTAGGACTAATCTTTTTCCTGAGGATTTTACCTGGTTCTTGACCAAGGTGATCAATATGTACTTCAATATTTTTTTGTTGCTTGAGATTTCTACCTAGTTCCTAATTGAGATCAGGGTCTTTGAATTTTGGTTGGCTTGGTTCTTGGAGCTAGTGATACTAACTTCTTATGACTAAATTTTTCTGAAAGTTTATAAGAGATGGACCTAATTAAACTAGATGGGGTGAATTGGTTATTCTTAATTTTTATCAATTTATAACTTAATAACCTAAATAAAGCGGTCAGACATGCAATCGGCTATAAGAATAAAGTACAAAAATAAAATAATAGCATACGATATTTTTAGGTGGAAACATCCTAGGCCACAACCATTACCTAAAACAAAAACCACCGATCCACTGGACCACCTAACTTTTCACTATAAAAATCAAATGTTTAAGTACAAACTCGGTCTTATGCTACTCTTCCTAGGATACTGCCCCAATAAAGTACTTTACTTACGAGCTTCTACTTTATTTTCATAGTTTCTGAAATTAGCATGAGTGGTTTCCAAATTAACATTCTAATAAGTTTCTCGCCAATCAGATATGTCCCCAAATTAACTACAAAATGGTTAGCACAAAAACACAAGTACCCGTGTGCGTTCTAAAATGGATTTAATAATGAATAATCCTAACTAGATTATTGATTATTCAAAACACACGTCACTTAAATCAAATCAATTAACAAATTCTAGAGGAAAAAAGATTAAACACAACTTCAATAAAAATAGTTTCTTTGAAATTCAATAATCAAAATAAATAATTGTAATAACAAATAAAATTATTTAATTTAAACTTGTAAAGTACTAATAAAAATGATGCTATGTAAAGATAAAAATACTAAACAAATTTATTAATAAATACCTCTTATACGATATAAATTTGATATTAATCAAACTATTTAATACTTTGTGTTTTAATTAATAAAGATTCATTAATTAAGAAAATACTGTAATTTACAAAGTGTTAAACTTTTTATAAGCATCATTTTATAAATCAATACACATATAATCTTATAAATCAATATATATTAATTATATGTTAATTACCTCTGTCGCCGAAGATTGGAATATGTAAGAACTGATGTTGATGAAGTTAGTTTCTTCTGTTCATATAAATCCCTTTGCGCCTATAACCCACTTTATTCAAGAATTACTCTATGCTCCAATTTCGTTTTGACTCTTATAACAGTAGAAACTCTAATTTCAATTAAGAGGCACTTCTTCCTTCTTTCTGTTTTGACATTTTTTTTCCGAGCAAACCTTCTTATTCAACCATAACGTGTCTATATATATAAAGAATAATAAAGACACAATAGTATTAGGGTTAATTATATTTTGTATTTAATTTTTCAAAACCTATTAAAAATCTTAATATTATAATTTTTTTTAAAACACATCTTAAAAATATTAAGATATATCTAAAAATATTTAAACACATTTATGTAAGAGATAATTAATTGATAATTTCATAAATTGATTTAAGTTTAAATAAATATTTTAGCACAAAAAATAATTTCAAATTTATGAACATGAGCTATTAAATGCATAAATGCAATCCTATGTTTCGTAGTAATCAAAGACATACATGAAATACAATTATTTGAAACTCGAACATTTGTTCAGATTTTCTTGATAGACTTATAACATATCTAAAAAAAACTTTTATAGGTAAATATTTTATCCACGAAAATAGCCAACACTCATAATCATTACATTTTCCCATGACATTATACCTAGTTCCTAATCTAAGTGGTCATCTTGTACTTTGATATTTTTTATCGCCCGAGTGCTCTACATAGTTACTAATCGAGGTGAATAGCTTATGCTTTAATTTTGGCTGGCTTGGTTCCTAGAGCTTGTGATAACAACTTCTTAGGACCAATATGATTGTTCTACCTATTTGTTAACTGAGATGATCAACTTGTACTTTGATATTTTTTGTTACTTGTGCACTTTACTTGGTTCCTAATCGTGGTGATCAACTCATAACTTAAACATTATCAAGGCCTCCACATCAATCACAAAAGTTATTCCACATAAGACAAGTACTAATCTATTACATGTTAGAAATTATATTTTTTAGGTGTCTGACTTTCTAGCTCATGCTCTTCTCTATGCCTTGAGTATCTTTTAACGTGTAGGCTTCACATGGTGTTTCCTCCTTTATTTGGTATGTGCTTTCCTAATATGTTTCTTGGTTTCATGCCATCCACTTTTTCTTGTTAGGAAAAAATCTTCTAAGTGCCCAATCATTCAGAGGGAATGGATTAAATTGTATTTCTCTATTGTAGTAATCTACCACACCTTTCTTTGGCTCAACCATTCTTCTTGAGGCTTCATCCCTTTTTTCCTCTACAAGTACAAAGTCAACTACTTTGTGTGAAGTGTTCTAGTCTTTAGTTAGAACTGATCTCATTATGTGTACTCTCAACATTGTAGGGATTACAACTTATATACCATAGACTAGACAAAAAAGTGTTTTATTAGTGCTACCACGGGGGATAGTTCTTATGGCTCATAATACACCAGGCAACCCGTTTACCCATTTTCCTTTGGCAGTTTCTAACTTCTTTTTTATTAAGTTTAGTATTAGTTTGTTTGAAGATTCTACCTGAGCACTACTACAAAACATACCTATGTCCTTGGTTTTTAACAGTGACCGTAGGTCTATGGCCACGGTTATAAGAATCGAGGCCTAAGTGAGAGAGATCATAGGTCGTTATCTATGGCCTTGATTATTAGAAAATTGAGGCTATAAGTTATATCTGTGGCCTCGATTATTAGAAAAACCGTAGCCATAAGGTGTTTCTATAGCCTCAGTTATTAGAAAATTGAGGCCATATGGTGTACCTATGGCCTCAGTTATACCATAGGAGCTAAAGTAGGATATTTAGGGAGGCTTAGTGTAGTCAGTAAAAGGAACTTCCAACACGATGTTAAAGATTCCAGGGTTTGACTTCACAATGATAATAGAGAGTAATAGATTTATAAGCTTACAAGTGCTGAAAGCATAATATATACAAGTTTTCATATAAAGGAAAGCATAATAGATTTTACCCCATTGATTAAACCAATTTCCTTCAGTTGCAAAATCTGAATATTATCCATCAAGAATGTTGTAAAGCTCCTTTTTACCAGTTGTAAGATGCAGCTATCTGATAATTTCTCTATCAATAGATATTCCTTGAGTAAACCAATAATAGTGCACATCTTCTGAAGAATATTATTTATAGCAACATAATATAAATATAAAGTAGATGCTTTATTTTTGTGAATGAGTTCCAATTATAGATAAAAAAAGTAGAGTACCTAGAAGAGCAAAGGTGAATGCCCACACAATTGTCAGAAGAGCAACAGAAACAAACCATAGGACCATACTCACTACACAAAAATAAAACATATGCTCATTATAAAGCCAGATGTGACTAAACTAGGGACTAGCTTGCTTTGATTTCTAACCAAAATACAAGAGATTATCATGTTTCATGATTCTAATACCAAAAGAAAACATGAACACAAACATCTAGCGAGGTTGACCATAAATATATATCGAGTGAAGATCATGAAGGATCAAAGGAAAGGTACATACATATTGTATAAATTTCAAAGCTCACCCTAAAACTTTATAATAGAACAAAGATGTTGCCAAGCATGAGTTCTCTGTCCCAATGCTACATTCCTTTTGGAAAGTAACTCCAATATATAAATCAAAAGAGTCCATCTGCAACAAAATTCCCTTTCAGTCGAGTGTATAAATAATTTAATGAAACTCTATATTCTTTATTCTTCTTCTTCCTCTTCCAACCACTTCACAAGAGTAACAAAAGTTTGCTAGTTATGTATTCCAATACATATCTAAGTCAAAAATGGTTCTATAGAAATAAAATAAAAAAAGGTCTATAAAACAACATACCTTTCCTTTGGGTCCTTTGCAGAACCAGTGCAGAATAGTGTCCTCAATAAGGACATTCTGGTAATAACAAAATTAGATTAAATGTATAGCCATTATTATTGTGCTACCATACATGAATAGAATTAGATTAAGCTACACTAGTAATAACAAACATTAATAGGAATGAGATGATGATGTCAAAAACAAATGACTAAATATTTTGTACCTATTTGAGAGGAAATTCGCAAAAAATAGCAAAAGTAATAATGATAGTAGGATTAAAGTGAGCATTAGAAATATGACCAATAGAGTAAATCATAAGCATTGTAATTAGTCCCCAACAAGCACCAGTACCGGCATCGGCATCGATACCCAGCACCAGCATACGTATAGCGTTAGGACTAGGCACTAGTGCCAAGCACAACACCCACGTCTATGCACCCCAGCTCCAATGCTAGGCACCAACATGCCAGCACCAGCACCAACAAACTGCTAAAAAATAATAATCCTTGTACTGAATAATCTGCCATCATATAAAAGCCAGTGTATATTCATCATCAATATCAAAATACTTGAGCAAACTTGACATTACATGCTTATGCTTTACACAAGCTAGTTTTCTCTTCTGAATCCAAGGCTAAAAGATCTGCATGCAACAATATCAGAATGGAGAATACTCCTTACCTAATTACTTAGGAAAAGAAAGAAAACACAAATTAATATTTGAGAAAGAACAAAATATTTAATCTAAGAAATTAAAGATAATAACTACCTAATAGAAGCTATAAGCAATGAACAAAGTAATGCAAATAGAGAGTGAAATCTGAATTGCCAAATGACTTAATTTTTAAAAACAATTCTATTAAACATGATACAACAAACACATAAATAAAAATGAACAATTTTAATTCTAAATCTAAAATTAAATTGTTCTTAAAGATATGCTCTTTTTCATTATTCAAATTCTCAAATCTATCATAACTCTTTCATTACAAATTTCTTCCTTTGGCTGATATTTCTGTGAGTTGGGTTGTTGAGATTTGGTCATATTTACTAAAAGTTTCCTGTGTTGATGTATTAGAAAATAATGTCTCGCTCTAAGTACCACCAATGTGTGGTGAAACTTGACACTTAATTTTCCATTCATTATAAAGGATAACAAAAATTACCCTAATACCCATACATAAAATGAAAAACAGACTCAGAGAATTAAGAGTTATAACCAGGGGGAGTTGATAAGATAAAAAAAAGAAGGTAAAAAGTCGAGGATCGAGGATTAACCAAGGGGAGAGCTAAGAGCGAGAGAGCTGAGAGCAGCCGAGGGCATAAGGTAGAAGATTGATAGTTGAGATCAGACGGTAGAAAGACTAGAGAGTGAGAGCTACGATCGATTCTGTGAAACAACAAAAGTGAAAATGTGAAACTGAAAAAACACTAGCTAATGTGTAAATAGTATATACTGATTAAATATATAAATTAATTTATTAAATATATAAATTAATTTATTAAATATATAAATTAATTTATTAAATATAATTAATTTCAAGATATATATTTAATTTGGTGTGTAGTATAAAAGAGATTAAATATACAAAATTAAATTAATACAAAAATAAAAAAATTGTAAAGTAATTTTTGTATTTTTTTAAATGAATAATACAATATATTATTTGATTTTGGTTTTAAAAAGATTACAAATTCTATTATTTTAATTATGATCATGGTTATTTAATGATCGTAACTATATAAGTTTATTTATATTTAAATAATTATTATATTTTAACTTATGGTCACAATTACTGATAAAATCGAGGCTATATGTATTCACTATAGCCTCGGTTTTCATAAGGCCGTGACCAAAATCCCCTGGCCTCGGTTTTTAAAATAAGTGAGGCTAAAGTTCTTAGACTATAGGGCACTATTGTAGTAGTGAACTATTCACTTAGGGATAGTATGGGGTTGAGTGGCACATTTTGATATTGCACTTGGATGTGAATTCTTTGATGTTAAGGCATTCAATTGTTTCCCTTTATTAGTGACAAGCTCATTGAGTAGACTAAAGCGAAATATTATGTTCTTCCATATGAGTCAGATCATCTCCTATTCCCCTTATTCTTTCTAGAGGCTTAACTTCAATCCAATTTGTGAAATAGTCTGTGGTGACTAATAAGAAATTTTTTGACCCATAATATGTGGCAAAGGTCCCACTATATCAAATCCCCATTTGTAGAATGGCCAAGGGCTGATTAGGCCTATCATTTGTGCTAATGGTTCATTGGAAAATGGGGTGAATGTTTGGCATTTATCACATTCCTTGGTTTTCCTTGCACAATCTACCAACATTTTTGGACAGTAGTATCCCTATCTCATAATCTATTGGGATAACTTTCTCCCTTCTGAATGAGAGTCACATTCCCCTTCATGAGCCTCATAAATGATTCCCATAGAGCATACTTTGACTATGCATAGGAGTCGAGTCCCTAGGGAAGTTTTTGTGTGTAGCTTATCACCTTATTCCATATATTATCTTGCCTTTAACTTGATCACTTTTATCTTCTTCTAATCATCGAGTATACCTCCATCTTTGAGGAAATTAAGGATTGGTGACTTCATAAATGTTTCCCATAATTTTATTTTCTTCTTCTATACTAATCTTAGTGAGAATGATTACAATGATTATCCTATTACTATAACCTACAGCTAGGGTGGCTAAGGCATTAGTATGGCTATTCTTACTTCACGGTATTTTCTTGATCTCAAAGTCACTAAAATTTGAGCATTCTTTTTTTTATCATTCTGTATAGCTTCGCATTTTTCTATCTTTGGTCTCAAATGTGCCTATCTATTGATTAACCACTAGTTGTGAATCACCATATAACATGATGCTATTTGACCTTATCTTTTTTGAGATCATAACTCCAAAGATGGATGTGATGATTCTATGTAAGTAGAATCATTAGCACACATTTTTACTTAATAATTACTTATTTTATTCAATAAATAGTACATTTATGGCCATAAATATTAAAATATAATATTTTTAGTGAAAATGGATGAAAATATTTTTTTTTACTTTCATGGGATTTTTCTAAATTTTTTATATATTTTTAAGGTAGGGTCAATCAAGAGCTACCACGTGGCATGCCACCCAAGCAAAGGAGATGACTGGGTAAGCAAGGTAGATGCCACACAAGTAGGGATAGAAAATCATGTTACGCCATATGTAAGAAGGATGAAACATGCACCACTTGTCAGCACGTCGTTCAATTTGAGTTCGGATATTGGTCAATCTTCCTTACCACATGTTGCCACACCATTGCTCCCCGTGTTCCATCTGTTCGCCAAGCCATCCATTTCAATGAATCATGTTGTGCCATGAGGTGATGATTCAGCGAGCGTTGACTTTGATCAGTCTCTTTTACCACACATTTCCCTCCGACTCACCCAGTGAATTTCTGATGCCACATGTTGCGCTATGATTGACTAGTGTTGTCAGTTTTGCTTGTTTTGATTTTAGCCCTTGATCTGAATTTGATCTGATGGTCCAGATTGCACCTGAGCTATATTTAAGCCCCTAATCACTCAATAAACCTTAAAAAGAGAGAAAAATATAGAAAACTTCAAGAGCATACACAATTTTGGTAGAGATTCAATAATAGATTAACATTACAATTCAAGAGATTGATTACATTTCTTCTTCTACTATTTTCTTTATCAAATTTTATGTCTTCATTTATGAAAAATATGAGCTTTATGAACACCATTATGTGTAGTTAATTTATTAATCTAAGGATCTTATGAACCCAATTTTCACCCTATGATATAATATTTTACCCTAATTATAATTATAATTGAATTATATTATTTAATCTTATTTATATGCTATTAATTTTTTGGCCAACAATTTATGTATAAAGATAATTAAATAGATTTGAGATAATTATTTAATTGTTTGTTTTGATTAAATAACATGCATAGTTTCTAGGCATAGATGTATAATTCTTATGTATATAATCTATAATTGATGAACTTAATGAGTAGTATGAAATTTAATTGACATGAGAGTGTGATTAAATTAATTACTATATGGTGTGTAGTATACTTGAGAGAGGAATACATGCTAGGTTTGATTCAATTGATTATGTAATTAATTGATAATCATATTGGGGGGATTTTAGCGATTCACAGGTTTAGAAAATTAGGGGGATTAAGTATTTCTATATATTTTCTCATATATCTTCTTAGTTACCAAATCTGATTTAATTAATTATTGCTATTTATTTTTATTTTGTTTTCTTAAAATATAAAAAACACAAAAAAAATTGATTTTCATTTCTTTAGTTTTAAAAATTATTTTCTAATAAAATAATATTCATGGGAATGATCTTTTTTATCATTTTATTACTTGTTGTAATATATATACTTGCGTATTTGTTGCACACATAATTTGTGTGGAGATCAAGTTTTTGGCACCGTTGTTGGAGATTATAAATATTAAAAATTAATTTTTTTATTATTTTTACTTTAAATTTAAATTTACTTATTTTCTTTTACTAACTTATATATTTATTTAATTTATTTATTTATTTGTTTATTGTTTTTTTAATTTTTATTTAGTTTTTATTTTTACATCTCATTTAGTATTATAGAAACATAATTGAGCTTATTGCATGAGTAGGGTTCATGAGGGAGAAATCTTACCTTTAGATCTTGAAATTGAGCATACTTTCAGATTAATTAGAAAATAACAAGTCACATGAGGGAGAAATCTTACTTTTAGATCTTGAAATTGAGCATACTTTCAGATTAATTAGAAAATAACAAGTCACCTAAGAGAAAGAAATGACTAATCCATTAGAAATAAACAATAATGAGCTAAACTTTAACAATCAAATGCTTTTGATGGATGATAGAGATATAGCTATGAATGAATATGCAATACCTACATTAGAAGGGTTGAATCCAAGTATTACAAATCCAAATATTCAAGCTAATGAGTTTCATTTGAAGCCAGTAATGCTTCAAATGCTACAAAAAGTCAGACAATTCAGCGGATTACCTACATAGGATCCTCATCCTCATCTTCATCTTAGATTGTTTATTGAAGTGGTAGATTCATTTAAGTTCAGTGGTATGATAGAAAAGGCATTTAAGATTAGATTTTTCCCATACTATTTGCAAAACCGTGCTCAAGCTTGGATAAACTCTTTGCCACCTAATTCCATTACAACTTGGAATGGTTTGGCTGAGATATTCTTGATGAAATGCTACCTACAACAAAAAATTTCCAAGCTTAGGAATGACATTACATCCTACCAACAATATGAAGGATAATCTTTATTGACGTATGGGAAAGATTCAAGGAATTGCTAAAAAAGTGTCCCCATCATGGTATTCTTTCTTGGATTCAAATGGAGACTTTTTACAATGGTCTCATTGCTCTAGAAAGAACTATTGTTGATGCATCTACTAATGGAGCTTTGCTAGCCAAATCTTACAATCAAGCTTATGATTTACTTGAGAAAATGGCTATCAATAATTATCAATGGCAGATAGACAAAATGACAACCACAAGAAAAGTAGCTAGAATGCATGGGGTAAATGATATCATAGCACTTATATAGCTTAAGTGTCATCTTTGGGTAATCTTTTAAAGGTTCAAAATTTGACAACGAGTATAAACCAGGTCCAAAATTCAGGAGTGTCGTTTATGTTTTGTGGAAAATCTCATTTGTTTGATAATTGTCCAAATAATCCTATATGCATATGCTATATGGGTAATGTGAATCAAAGCAATAATCCATACTTAAACACATCAAACCTAGGATGGAAACAACATCCAAATTTCTCTTGGAATAACAACAGTCGAAGTGGTAATCAATTCAACCATCAATCATTTCCACCACCTGGTTTTCAACAACCATAGTAATCACAAGCCTAAGTGAATAAGTCACCTACTGAGGACAATAAAAATTTGTTGATGGGGATGATGAAAGACTTCATCCAATCATTTAATACAAAAAAAGTCAACTCAAGAGGTTTCAATTCAAAATTTGGAGAATCAAATAGGGCAACTTACTCAGGCTATAAGTCAAAGGCTTCAAGGAAACCTTTCAAGTGACATAATTATAAATCCAATAAGAGAAGGTAAGGACCAGTGCAATGCCATAACCTTAAGGAGTGGTAAAACATTAGAATAGGAACATAAGATAGAAAAGGATGAGGATAAATAGGAAATTAACAAGGATGATGAGGAACTAGTGGATAAAGAGAGCATTGAAAAAGAAAATTTAAGCCAAAAAATAGCAACCTCTACAAATCTACTATTCCTATCCCTAAACGACTAAAAAAGAAAAAGTTAGATACATAATTTTAAAAAATTCTAGAAGTCTTCAAGAAGTTGCACATAAACATACTATTTGTAGTAACACTTGAACAAATGCCATCTTATTCCAAATTCATGTAGGATATACTATCGAAAATAAGGCTTGGAGATCATGAAACAATAACCTTAACTGAAGGTTTTAGCGCCATCCTTGATAGAAAACTACCACAAAAAATGAAAGATCTAGGTAGTTTTGACATCCTTTGCACTATTTGGAACATCAGTTTTGGCAAGGCATTATACGACTTGGGTTCAAGCATTAACCTTATTCCATTTTTGGTCTTCAAGAGATTTAGGATTGGTAAAGTAAAATATACTTTAATAACATTACAAATGGCAGATAGATTAATTAAGAGACTGTTGTGTGTTTGCGAGAAATGCAAATGTCTGCGATGCCAAGTAATAAAGATTTGTAAGTAGAGTATCGTCCCACGAGATTTGTTACTATAGTTTGTTGAGTACTAAAATTGTATCTCTACGATTTTTTTCCAAAACAATCGTTCATTTAATAAAAAGGTAATAAAAGAAAATAAGAGAACTACAGGATTGCAATTCTTCACCAAATTATTCACTCCAATCATATTATTTTCTTTGGTTATATTTTTAGTACATTTAATTTGTCAACGAAAACTTCTTTTATTCATACATCTCTTCCGAACTCGTACAAACACACCTCGTTAAATGAAGTCACTATTCCTCTATGCGAATGAAATTTAATAAGGTTCATTACGTTCTAAGTTCTCAAATGGCCGCACATACAATTAGGGTATATTCCTATCGCCAAATACGTACATGTCATTCTATTTACGAGCAATATACACAAAAATGCCTTTCTCAAGTTTATTTTTATGCCACAAATCGTTTTGATAAAATTCGTAGATAATCAAAAAGCATTAAGCACAAAATAGAACGAACAAATTGAACGTCTTATAAATCTATCAAAAAATAATTAAAATCAAAGCTTCATAAATTTGAATCAAATGTAACCCTAGAAAAATTAAATTACTTCATAAATTTAAAATAAAAATTACACCAGATGCTGACAAATTAGAAGAAGAAGAAGAAAAATTAAAACATCACGTAACGAAAATATTTGGCACACGTAGAACACAACAAAAGCCAAAAAATGGCTTTACAAGTATTCTATGATCCATCTTAGAACACCACAAAAATTCTAAACCAAAAAAACTTTTCTAAAACTAAAAACTATCTCTATTTATAGCTAAAAAATACATCTAAAATATTACATTTTTATTTTATTTTTTTTTATAAAAAAAACGCGTAATAATTTGTATCGAAAAACAAAAATCACGCGTATCGATTTTAATGTCGAAAAATGTTAATTAATTCACGCGTGAGCGGGGCGTGATTCGCATTTTTTAATTCTTTATGCATGCCACGTGTCGGTATGCGATTATTTGAAACAAATAGTGGGACACGTGGCCGCATCTCATTCGTTGAAAGGAACGGGCGCACGTGGCGAAGCACGGGATTGGGGCGCGAGAAAGTGGGGCCACGGGCGGAACGAGGACTTGATCCTGTGCATGCGCATTCATTGTAAGTACCCACGTGTCGGAACGTGATTTGCTTAAATATTAGTGGGACACGTGGCAGATTCTTATTCTGTAAAAGTTGAGGATGCACGCTGCCTTCCAGTAACCCGCGTCACACACGATTGTTACACGAATGGTTCGGTGCGCGACAACTTGGTTCCGCAGCGCTTCAATCTGGACCGTTCGAGAGATCCGACGGTCGGCCCGATGCGCCTCGGGAAATCTGCGCGGCCGACGTATGGTTCCCAGCTCTGACGGCCCCGGCCTGCGCGGTGGTGGGCCCCGCACGCCGGCCGCCGAACGAAGATCTGTGCCCCGCTCTCAGCCAGTCGGGCTTGATGAACAACGCGCGAATACGGCCGTTGATTCTTTGATCGAGACGGTCCACGTTAGGCGAGAGTGTGATCTTGCGCGTGGACTTCATCTCTCTGTAACGCGAAAATTAAACTTCCATTAATTGTATTTTGACCCACAAATTTAATCCAAATTACATTTTGCACTTTCTTAAATTACGGTTAAACCCTTTGCTAATTTTAAATTAAATTTTTAAACTTTTAATAATTATAATTAAGCCCAAAATTTAATTTAAATTATATTTTTGATTTTTATAAATTGTAATTAAGAAACTATATTATCATAAATTATATTTGTGGACAGAAATATGAAATTAAGTACATTTTCGATACAAATTATTTAATTTTATTAAAAATGTATTTTTAGCACATAAAAGGAAAATATTAATTTATTTAACAAAAATTAACTAAATATTAAAAGAACATAGCAATTATCATTACTAAAATTGATGAAAATAACTATATAAAATACAGTTATCAGAGACCTTAGGGTGTGGTATAAGATTTGCTAGTAAAATTAGACAAATTCATCTTTCCGATAGACTTCATTGTGCTAGACATGGAAGAGGATCGTGACATTCCTATCATACTTTTTCGTCCATTCTTAGCAACTGGAAGGGCACTCATTGATGTACAAAAAGGTGAGCTTATAGTGAGAGTGCAAGATGAACAAATAATGTTTAAAGTTTTTAAAGAATCTAAACCCCTTAACATTGATAATGCTAATGAATGCTTAAGGATAAATGTTACTGATTGTGGGAATAGCTTGAAAGAATATATTGATTATCCCAAAGTTAAGACTATTACACATGATGCTATAAACAAGGACATAAACTCACCAGAAAACAACTCAACTTGTTTTAAATTTGAAAGTATGGCATTAAAGGTTGATATTGTGGACTATGTGAACTTTTTGGAGGACGCGCCTCTTATTTGTGTATCAAAGGAGATTATGGAAAATTTTGAGATAGGATCTAAGCTCAAACCATCAATTGAAGGGCCACCAAGTTTAGACTTCACATTTTTACTTTTCCATCCCCAATCAAGTATGAAAGTGAAAAAGTTCAATAGAGAGGTGAAAATATGTTAGAAATACATAAATTGGATGAGTTACGGTGGAATGAGAAGAGAATTGAGCACCGTGTTTGTGAAGCAGAACATAAGGTTTTATTGAACAAATCAAGACTCAAATTGTTTCTAGGCAAACTCAAAAGTAAATGGACACAAAGGGATATAACTTAGGACTTGATATAACCATCTAGTCAAGGACGTTAAACGTGACGTTGGTTGGGAGGCATCCCAATGTTATGTTACTTATATTTTTATTGTTTTTGTTTTGTAGGTGAATAAATGTGGAGAGCGATGGTACAACAAGAATGAGTATTTGAATGACAGAAGTGGTGTGCCATGATTAAGGGACTTTTTTTTTCTTTTAGCTTTTCATATTTGTATTCGCACATTGAGGACAATGTGTAATTTAAGTTTTGGGGAGGGAACTTCATTCTCATTTACCATGCATTTTAAAATTTTAGGGAATTTATTTTTAATCATGATTTGGGTAGAAATTGATAAATATATGGAAACTAAATGTATGCATGCTTGATATGAAACATATGAACTCAATGATAAAAATTGGTTGTCATGACTAGGATAAGGAATGTAACATATTTTTTAATATAATTACATTAATCATGTGATATGCTTGCTAATTTTGATTGGATTGATTCAAATTTTTATGCACATGTTCATGATTGATTTCGGTGTTCTTACTGAGAGAAACTTTGTAGTGAGTTATGCAAGTTGATGATATATGCCAAGTTTTAGAATCTATTTGATCATCCCTTGAGGTGAAATTCTAAATAGTATTTAGCAAGAGAAATGATTTAGGCCTTATTTGGATCGATTAAGCCTCTCAAGCTAACTAATGTTAATATCTTTAGTCATCCATTTTAGCTTAACAAAGAACATTTCATATCTTTAATCCACATTTTATGCCTAACTAATAAGCATTACATTTACCCTTTCACCTTTATCTTGTATGAAAAGATGAAAAAATGCAGTCATGTGTTATGGTATAACGTAAGGTGAAATGTAATGCACCCTAAAAAAAAGAAAAAAAAGAAGAGGAAAAACTCATACCACAATTATCCCTCTAAAGAAAATAAAATAGAATTGAAAATAAGTTTGGGGGTGTTGTGAAGTTACAATAAAAAAAAAGAGAAAAGAGATGTGGAATATAAGAATATAGAATGATATAAAAGGGTGCACTAAAATATCAAGTAAAAGCCTAATTGTAGTTAAAAAGTACATGATGAAAAAAAGCTAAGGTTTAGAAATAGCCTAAATGTCTTCATTTATCAACCTTATCGACCCCCTACCTAAGCTTTAATTTACATACATGTAAAGTCCTTATTGATCTTGAGCTAAGTGCATATTTATATTAGTGGAAATGGATGTGAAAAATTGATTTATTAGACTTGTTCTAAGATTGAATTGATTAAGATGCTTATATAGGTTGATTTCATGAGTGCATTGTAATAGGATTGATGAATATGTGAACCTCTTTCTAATAGGATTGTACAACTTTTAAGAGGGATAGCTTTTGTTAAATATGCATGTACTAATGGAAGTATATTTATGAATATACTAACCATGTTATTTTATTTAGTTATATATGGCTTTACTTAAGAACAAGCAAAGAGTTAAGTTTGAGGATGTGATGAATTTATGAAAGTAGTCATTATCGCACTTTTTACTTAATATTTACTTGTTTTATGCAATAAATAGTATTTTATGGCCAAAAATATTTAAATACTTTTTAGTGAAAATGGGTGAAAATATAATTTTTTGAATTTTTTGTGATTTTTTTGGAATTTTTGTGGATATTTTTATGAATTTTTAATGTAGGGCCAACTAGGAGCTACCACATGGCATGCCACATAAGCAAAGGAGCTAACTGGGCAAGCAAGGTAGACGCCATGCAAGCAGGGACATTGAATCTTGTTGCACCACATGTGAGGAGGATGAAATATGCGTCACATGTCAATACAACATTCAATCCAAGTACAGAGATTGGTCAACTCACTCTGCCACGTGTTGCTATGCCATTTCTCCCTATGTCACGTCATCTATTTCAGCAAATCATGTTGCACTGCATGGTTCTGATTAAGCGAGCTTTGACTCTGACCGATCTCCCCTACCATGCATCACATTCTGATTCACCTAGTGAATTTATGATGACACATGTTGTTTTGTGATTGGCTTGTGTTGTTTGTTTTGATTGTTTTGATCTTAGCCCTTTATTTGAAGCTGATCTGATAGTCCAGGTCACACTTGAGCTATATTTAAGCCTCTAATCACTCAATAAACCCTAAGGGGCCATCATTAGCATAATTTTGATAAGTTTTTGGAGATAAAAAGAGAGAAAAATATAGAACAATTCAAGAGCAGACACAATTTTGGTAGAGATTCAATAAGAGATTAACACTACGATTCAAGAGATTGATTGTATTTCTTCTTCTAATATTTTCTTTATCATTTTTTATGTCTTCATTTATGAAAGATATGATCTTTATAAATACTATTATATGTAGTTAATTTATTAATCTAGAGATCTTATGAACCCAATTTTTACCATGTGATGATCTAATATTCTACCCCAATTATAATTATAATTTTATTATATTATTTAATCTAATTTATGCTATTAAATTTTTGGCCAACAATTTATCTACAGAGGCAATAAAATAGATTTGAGAGAATTATTTAATTGTTAATCTTGATTAAATAACATGCATAGTTTCTAGGCAGAGATATACTATTCTTATGTATGTGATCAATAATCGGTGAACTTAATTAGTAGTATGCAATTTAATTGGCATGATAGTGTGATTAAATTAAATACTATTTGGTTTGTATTTTACTTGAGAGAGAAATGCATATTAGGTTAGATTCGATTGATCATATAACTAATTGATAATTATATTGGGAGAATTTTAGCGATTTACATATTTAGAAAATTAGGTGGATTAAGTATTCCTAGATATATTCTCATATATCTTCTTAGTTACCAAATCTAAATTAATTAATTATTACTATTTACTTTTAGTTATTTTAATTTTGTTTTCTTAAAATATAAAAACACAAAAAAATTGATTTTTGTTTTTTTAGTTTTAAAAATTAGTTTCTAATAAAATAATCTTCATGAGAACGATGTTTTCTTATCATTATATTACTTATTGCGATATATATACTTGCATATTTATTACACACAAAATTTGTGTGGCAATTAGGATGGTTCTCATTTTGCAACGTTATTGGTTACTTGAAAGTCCAACCTCGTAGAATACCCAAATTAGTTTCTATCATGATCTATTATAACAACTTCTAACCGAGTTCCTTTGAAATTATGAGCACTATTTATGAAGAATTGCCACATATGGGGTTTCTCTAGATCTGTGTTATAGACTCTCACTGTGTCCTCATTAGCAATAGCTTAGGTGAGTTACTAAATTTGATAATAAAATCTGCCAAGGCATGGGCTTTTAGAGAAAACTTGGGCATAAACTTGATATTATACTCTTCTAACTCAATTGTAATATGTGCCAAGCTCTCCACAACCTCTGAATTTTTCAACACATTCTTCAGCGGGTGGGAGGTAAGTATTATTACTATATATGAGCCAAAGTAGTATCGTAGCTTTTGTACCACCATTTCTAAAGTAAAGTCCTACTTGTCAATTTTCGAGTATTGACCCTGGGCATTGGTTTGGATCTAGTTGATGTAGTAGACAAGATGTTCAAATTTGTTTCTTTTTGCATTTTGCTAGAAGCACAACACTTGATGTTTAGGGATTAATAACCAAATACAAATATAATTTCTCTCTTGGGATGGGACTAACTAGTACATAAGGTATGCCCAAATATTATTTGATTTCTTAAAAGGTTCTGTCTTAATCTTCATTCCAAAAAAATGGTGTGTTCTTCCTTAATAACTTAAAGAATGGTAGATGATAACTGTATTTTATATAGTTATTTTCATCTATTTTATTAATTATAATCGCTATGTTCTTGACATTTTTTGTTAAGTTTAGGTAAATAAATTAATATTTTCTATTTAATTGTTAAGGAATATACTTTTTAAGAAAATTAAATATTTTGAATCGAAAACGTACTTAATTGAAAATTTATGTATAAAAATATAATTTCAAATAAAAGAGTACTTAATTGCTCTAAAAATATAATTTAAATTAAAGTTGGGCTCAATTTTAATTATTAAAAGTTTAAAATTTAATTTAAATTAGAAAAGGGCTTTATTGTAAATAAACAAAGTTTAAAATGTAATTTAAAATATATTCGTGGGTTAAAATGCAATTAAGAAAAGTTATTTTTTCTACGCAAGAGAGAAGAATCCACGCGTCATCATCCACGCGTATAGCGTGGACCGTCAGATCAAGCATAAACGGTTAGGGTGCACACGTGTCCATCAAACCCCACCAAAGAGAGTGGGTGCAGGGTTTCCTCTATCACCCAGCCCGGTGCCCGAGTGGGGCCCACCTGCCGCGCAGGCCGACGTGCAGGGTGGGACCCATGTGTTTGACAAGTTTTCAAGGCATGATCTAGTACGACCGTTTTCACATGCGCCCGGTTATACAGGAATAGAAAACTGCCACGTGTCCCACTTTATATTTTATCAAATAAGATTCTGACACATGGCAACATTTTAGTGAGTGTGAAAATGTAGAATCAAGCACGCGTTACAGCCGCTGTCCCCCATGTTTGTGCGCCTCTACTTCTGTGTGTTGATCTCTGCGTGCAACCGGATCTTCACCGAATGAAATGCTGCCACATGTCCGTATTAATCCTTGCAGCGAATCAAGCGCCGACACGTGGTAGCGTGAAATAAAAAAAAACCGCGCATTGTCTCGAGTTTTTCATTTTCGATACATATTTGTCCCAGACGCGTATTGTTAAATTAATTTCCCCATCCGTAGTTTTCCCCCGCGTGTATTAAAAAATATCATTTTAAATGTATTTATTTTAGAAATTTGATGTTATAAATAGGGGATAGTATGGGAGGTTTTGGTAGTTTTGAGTTTTGGGGAATTTTTGTAGAGTTTTGGTTGTGGACAGTGGTACACGCAGAAGCCATTTTTGGCTTCTGGTGTGTTCTACGTGTGCCAAAAATACCTAGACATGTTTTATTTTTCTTAGTGTTCTGTAACTGAAATTCCTTAACGTGATGTAATTTTAATTTTAATTAATGAAGTAATTTAATTTTTCTAGGGTTGCCTTTTATTTGAATTTATGAAGCTTTGATTTTAATTATTTTTAAAAGATTTATAAGACGTTTGATTTTTTTATTCTATCTGTGCTTAATGCTTTTTGATTATTTACGAATTTTATCAAAATGATCTGTGGCACTTAAATAAACTTGGAAGAGGCATTTTTGTGTATATTGCTCATGGATAGAATGACATGTATAATGAATGATAGGAATATACACTAATTGTATGTGTGGCTATTTGAAAACTTGGAACGTAATGAATCTTGTTGAATTTAATTCTCATAGGAATATATTGAATTAATTTAACGAGGTGTGTCTATACGGAGCTTGGAAGAGATGTATGGATAAAATTAGAAGTTTTCGGTTGACAAATTAAATGTACTAAAAAAAATATAAATCAAGAGAAAATAACATGATTAGAGTGGATTAATTTGGTGAAAAATGCAATCCTAGATTTCTTTTATTTTGTTATTAAACTCTATTTTTTTAACTTGTTCCAACCAACGATTGTTTTGGATAAAATCAGAGAGAAATAATTTTAGTACTCAACAAACTATAATGACAAATCTCCATGGGAACGATAACTTACTTATCAAATTTTATTACTTGTGACCGTGTATGCTTGCACGTTTTATGTTCTCTAAATGAGACAACAAGTTTTTGGCGCTGTTGCCGAGGATTTGTTTTACTATTTTCATTGTTGATATTAATACCAATCAATCTAATTTTAATTCAAAAAAAACAAAAAATACAAAATTTATGTTTATTGTTGCTTGTTTTATTTATTTTTCAATTTTTCAAGTAAGTTGAGATTTTGTTTGACACACAAATCTTAACTTACAAAAAAAAAGAATTTTTTTTATGGTTATTGTTGGTTGCTTAATTTATTTTTCAATTTTCTCGTAAGTTGAGATTTTGTTTGACACACAAATCTTAACTAACCAAAAGAAAAACAAATTGAGAAGTCAAGCTGACGACTATAAATCAAGCGCTTCTTGGGAGGCAACCCATGTGTTTTATTTTTTTTATTTTCGGATGTATTAGTTTTTATATTTTGTTTTGTTGTTATTTTATTTCATGTTTTTTTTTCGTAGGTGCAAATTGGAAGAAATGAAGCTATTTTTGGAATTTAACAATACAAACCAAACCAGGAAGTTTCTTTAAACCCATCTCATATGTTCTTTAACTTTCACACATTGAGGACAATGTGTATATTAAGTTTGGGGGTGGTAGATATATTGAATTTAATTGATATATTTTCTGGGTTTTCTTGGTTGTGAAATTTTTTTTGGTTTGGTTGATTGAAGATATTTTGCTATGAATAGTTATTTAATTTTATTTCTTCGGTTTAAATGATGCATATCTCCTTGAAAAATTTGAATATTGTCTAAGCTATGAAGAATTTTTACGTATGTTTCATTTTTACAAGAATAAATATTCATGAGCACTAGTCTTGATTTTTAAGTTGCTATGATAATTTAGAGAAAGTTTATGTGAGTATGGAATTCGATTGATATTTGTGGTGTCACATTTCTTAGAATTTGTTTAATTTTCTCTCGAGACGAAATTATAGATAACATTTAACTAAGAAAATGATTTAGGCCATCTTTGGATCGTTTGAGCCTTTCTATCTACCTTCACATGCTTTATCTATAGTATACCCTCTTTGAGCTTCAAAGTTTATATATATATATATATATTTATTTATCTTATTTCAAAAGCCTAGAATAAAAAATATATGTGTAGATATATTTATTTTTCTTATCTCACTAACATGTGACAATTGTTAGTAAATATTCAAAGATATATCAGGAAAAAGAGAATATTGAAAAAAATGAAAAAAATAAAAAAAAGCAGAAAAGAAAAAAAAATCAGAAAAAAAGAAAAAAAGAAAAAAAAGCAAGAAAGATGTTCAAATTTGTACCACCATTTTTAAAGTAGTATCGTAGCTTTTGTACCACCATTTTTAAAGTAAAGTCCTACTTGTCAATTGTTGAGTATTGACCCTGGGCATTGGTTTGGATCTGGTTCATGTAGTAGACAAGATGTTCAAATTTGTTTCTTTTTGCTTTTTTGCTAGAAGCAGAACACTTGATGTTTAGGGATTAATAACCAAATACAAATATAATTTCTCTCTTGGGATGGGACTAAATAGTACAGAAGGTATGCCCAAATATTATTTGATTTCTTAAAAGGTTCTGTCTTAATCTTCATTCCAAAAAAATGATGTGTTCTTCCTTAATAACTTAAAGAATGGTAGACATTTGTCCATGCATTTGGAATTAAACCTATTGAGTGGCATAATTCTTATGTTCAACTATTGGATTACTTTAAACTCATTGGGTGGATTCATGTAACTAGAGCATGGATTTTATCTATATTTTCTTCTACCCTAAGGGAGAAGATAAGGTATCACAAGAATTTTCTTAATATAATGCCAAAACACACGTTTTGAGATTAATTCTCATTCTATATCTCTCGATGACTCAAAACACTTCTTCCAAGTCCTTGACATGGTCTACATATTGTACAGACTTGATTACCATATCATTTACGCATGTCTCCATATTTTTACCCATCTAGTCTTTGAAAATTTATTGACCAAACCTTGATAAGTAGCCCCAACATTATTTGAACCAAAAGGCATTCATGTGTAACAAAAGTACCTTCTTCAGCTATGAAAGATGTCTTCTCTTCATCTTCTAGATGCATCCTGATCTAATGATAAGAGTCCAAGTGGCACGTGGTGTCTACTAAAAGAGTAAGTCCTATTATGAAATCAATTCTCAATTTTTGTTACTATACTTGTGTAATAATTAAGGGACCATATTTTTAAATTTCAAAATTGCAAAATTCCTATGATATTTTCAATCTCAGAGCATATATTAACTCAAATATACCTTTTTTGATAATTTAAATTGGATAAGAGCCCTTATATGCTAGACACAATGACGTAATTATTAGGGGCACACTTTACCACTTAGCTACTGGGGTTGCTATGTTAAAAGCGAGAGAAGTCTTATCCCCTCTTTTCTTTTTTACATCCCCATGGAATAAGCATCGAGAAAACTTATTAAACTAAATCTGATAGTTATGTTAACTAACTTGTTAATAATTGGCAAAGAAAAATAGTCTTTTTGCACATACATCATTTAATTCAATGAAGGTCATACATATTTGAGGTGATCCACATGCTTTTTTTTACCAACATAACATTAGATAGCCATATTGGTAATCTACCTTTGATAGTTTTGTTTCTATAATAGAAGCCATCTGAGTCTTGATTACCTTATTCTTTTCCCTTGGTAATTTTCTTTTTTCTGTTGGTCTAGCTTGGGGTCAACATTCAAATTATGTGTTATAATCCTAGGGTTAATACGAGGCATATCCCTATGTTTTTATGTGAACACATCCGTGTTGGATTTTGAGAAATGTAACATTTGCTCCTTAACCTCTACTGTTAGATTTGTACTTATTCTGAAGGAATGGTCTTCTTCTTCACGACCAATTTATATAGTCTCAACTCTATCTATATCAATTGAGCTTACTAAATAGTCTTTATTTGTGCGTTGTCATGAGGATAGTATTTTTGGTCACTACTATAGGACTACATCTTTTATTGTAGTATTCTAACAACTTCTAGCTTTCTCTTAGTCACCCCTTATTCCTCTTATGCACTCTTCAATTGGTATTTAATAACTTGGTAATAGGTTGATGGGAAGACCATTATCTTATATATCCAAGGCCTTCTTAAAAGTGAATTGTAGTGAGCTAGGACAACAATCACTATAAAATTGGCCATAATAATTGAATCAGTTACCATGATTAGTAGCACCATGGTCCTTACAACATATCAATTTCTATTGTTGAATCTTACAAAAGTTATATCCTTCTTGATAATATCCCTATCTTTTACCCCTAACTCTTTCATTGTTGTGAAGAAAAGAAGATCCATTGAACTTCTAGTATCAACCAATATCCTGTAAATGTTACATAACCCTACCTAAAGTGTCACCACTAGAGGATCCTCATAAGGAGATGAAGTCTCATCATTGCTTGTGAAAATGATTGAGGTAGAAGGTGATCCTTCATGTAGATTATAAACATGGAGAGCCCTATGCACTTCTTGGGCATACCTCTTTCAAGAATTATTGGAGGCTCCAGTAAGCCCAAGCTTTCCATGTATATAGTGTATTATCCTTACATTGTCATTATTGCACGACTCTATACTTTTCACATCTAGTGCAGGTTAACTCAATACTTTTTATTAGGGATGGTAGTCCATCCTCTTATTAGCATTTCCCACAAGGTCACCTAGATATCCTCTGGATAATAAATCTTACTATTTCTTTCTTTTAGTGTCTATAGATTACGTCTCTTTCCATATGTCCTTATAAAAGGCATAACATTTGGAAGTCTCTCTTGAAAATGTCCTCATCTTTGGTAGCCATCTAACATTTTACTCATTCTCCTTTCTCAAAATATCATGAGCCTAGCTTACTCTCAGGGTTGGATCTCTAAAAGGTGAAAAGGCTATTCTCTAAGCTCCCAAATTTATAGACCATTGATCCTTAGTGATTTGGGGAAAAGCATTTATTTTTACTAGCAACCATTTTATCTTCAATCATTTTGTCTAAACTTATTATTTTTTTTCTTTCTCTGGGACAACTTCCATAATTCTATTGCTTTCTCTACCAATTTTTAGCCTCTCTCAAGGTTGACAAACTTTTTGGCCTTTTCATAAGCCTCTTCCATAGTGCATGGCATAAATTTTTTTTATTCAACAAACAAATATGAATTTCTTAATAAACCCAAAATAACTACTTCTATCCCTATTGAAATGTGATAGTTGTGATTCTAAACTTCTCCTCGTTGAATCTTCTCATGTATTCTTCAATAAATTTAAATTTTCCTTAGTGATTGAGAAAAGGCGATGAGACTCCTTCCTCACAGGTTTGTTATTTGGGTAAAGAGTGAAGAACAACATGGAAAATTATGCAAAGGAAGTTATCGTATAAGATGTCAGGTTATTAAACCACTTCTATGTAACACCAAGGTAGCTACAAAAAGCTTACACATCATATCATCTCTTTTTTCTCAAGTGAGACTTACTGTGGCCATATCTGTTTTGAAGTGTAAGACACGAGTTACATGATCTTTCATTCCTTGATAATCAAGACATTTATGAGCATTAAATTTAATAGATAGCTCATTGTATCTCATTAGAGAAATGGGAAACATATAATTTCTCATAAACTATATCAACATCATTGTTAGATTTTCCCTTGTCTTGTTTTCTTCTATTTCCTTAAGAGCTTGTTCTTATTTTCTGTTGTTTCCTCAAGAGCTTAGAAGCATATTTTTCCCAATCTTCTTTCCTTAATTGAGCTAACTATACCTCAAATCGGGCATTATAACATAAGAACTCTTCTACTCCTTTAGGCTTGTTTCTCTTTAGTACCAACATATCCTCCTCAATTAAATTTTTAGCTCGACCTTCTTATGGGCCTAGATCTGTTTGAGAACACATTACCCTATTTTCTTGTTTCATTTCCTCAAGTTCTCTTTTGAGTTCAATGATTTGTTGTACCAATTCTCTTTGAGGATCAAAATCCTCTAGTAAGTTAGCGTGAGGTTCAACTTGAATCACTTTTCACATATGTGTGACATTATCCTCTAGTACTAGATCATTAGCTAGCCTTAATCTTTCATCTGCTCAAGTACCAACCATGGTGAATGTCATTGCTAAGAGTGTGGGGTGAAGTGTTTTAGTCTTTGAGGTTTTTCTCTTAAATCCCAGGTTGAATCTTGAGAAATACGAGGTTAGAAACAAAAGTTTGACTTTAAATCCTGAGCCCCATGGTGAGTGCCAAAATGTTAGAAATGATCTGATTTAGAGAGAGAAACTAGAGAGATGTAATAAAATGAGAGTGCATTGGGTTGGTTTAATACCAAGTTCACACATATATAGGATATTGTATGTACACATGCTTATTACATAGGTTTTACACATTACAATGTGTCAGATGGGTATAATGGTAAATGCATAAATTAATCTAGGTTCGACCACATTGTGAGATGATGAGTGCTTAAAAGTACTTAGTATATCATGATTTTATGTACTTTTAATCATAAAATAGATTTGTCTTTGTATAGTTTTATTATCTTCTGAAGCAAATCTATCTTTTCAAAATTACAGATATATTTTATTGGTTTCCAAGTATTTTAGCTTCAAAACGGTTTAATTGATCAACGTTGAAGAATAGTACCTAAAAGCACTCTATTACAACATTGAAGCTTAAAAGATAACATATGTAAAAAATACATATGTTCCAAACCATTGAAAAGGGTGTAAAAGAAAATAGGGTTTCCAATTGTTTAAACGGATGCGGACCGTAGCATGGAAATAATATGTGCTGTGACACGAGTGAAGTGGAAGTGGCTAAAGTATGTACAATCTATCTCATACGTCGACAAAGAAATAATGTGTGCTACAGTGCTCACCCTTTTGATCCACTTTTTCCTCTATTTTATTGCATTTTCTAAAGCTATATAAAGGAACTCTATTTCATTGTAAAATCATCCATTATCCCTTTCATCCTACACTTTCTCTTTATGCTAATTTTTTAGTTTCTTTTTAAGTTTTTCTTTTTTTAGTAGTTTTAAAGTTTTTCTCTCAATTGAGAGTTGAATGAATATACTTTATGTAGTCGCTTTAATTTCAATTCAATAAATAGTGTTGGTAATTTGTTTTGGAGGGAACATTATCTTAAATGCCCCTAAGGTTTGGCATATCTTCAATTATGCCCCTAAGGTTTATAAAATATCACAAATGTCCATATATTTTAATGATGTTAATTTTCCATCCATTACTATTTAGATTACTATTTATAAGCTCTGATACCAATTTCTATGGATTGATACAATTTTTAATCGAGGGTTAATATTACTCTATTTGATATTCTTTGTCTATTTATCGAAGGTAATAATTTGTCTAAAAAACTTATTATTTTACTGTATAAGTCTAATTTTCTTCTATATTAATTACAATTGCATAGTATATTATGTTCTTCATTATGTTAATTACTTAATTCTAATCCTGAATCTATTAATTGACTTTTAAAATTAAAAATTACTCTTTTATTTGTTAAATCTAATAATTCTAATTTATGTACCAATGATTCGATGTTCATAGAGTATTACCTTGATAAATCATATGTGTTGAATGTATTTTATTTTGTTCTATTTGTAATATACAATTAGGTTTTTCTTGTATACATACAATGTATTTATAATCTTCAAAGAAGTAATATCCAAACAGTAAGTTGTTGAATTCTTCTTCCTCTATTGTCACATATTTTTGACTAAAATAATCTTTTAATGTCCTTGAAACATGATGGTCTATGATGCTTGTAATAGCTTTAATATAATCTGTATAAATGTCTAATAAGGTGTTAAATCTTTTAAAATTTTCAAGACAAGTTTCATAATCTTCATTTTTAAATATTCATTTAAATGATAAAGATAACCTTTATCAAATTCTTCTAATAGAATTAGTTTTTTATCTTTGATTTCCATGGGAATTATTAGTTGTTTATTTCTAAAACAAAATTCCATTTTCCAGTTTAGCAATATTATGTCTTGTTGTAAGCAAATATTTAAACATTCAAGATTCTTAACTAGCTTAAATGTATAATTATTATACCTGAATTTGATGGGTCTACCACTGTCTTCCCTTCTATTCGTCTACTTTTGTTACACCTATTATGCCTCAGCTTTGCTCACACCTCAATGCCCTCCTGGTAATGGTGAGCCTTCTACATCTGTACATAAATGGTGTCCAATAGTTGACTTACTAAAGTAGAGTAAATGAACTCCATTTTATTCATAATATAATAATTATTACAACTTAAGGCCAATTAAGAACCTTGAAAGGGGTGCTTAGCCGCTCATATTTATTGGGTTTAATATTATTGATTTTGAGATTCCTAGATAGATAAGTTTTCTATACTAGAGTGTTTCATAATAGAGAGCTCTGGATTTTTGTGTATTTTTCATGTGTGTTATGAAATGATAATAAGGGTTCCTTTTATAGAACAAGGAATCCCTGTTTATAAGACTAAAATTATTATTTTACCCTTGTTTTAATAATTCATCTGCTTTTCTACTTTAAAGGATAGCCATTTCTTTTTTCCTTGGCACATGCTACCGACTAAGTTGTAGGGTCTACATCGTTATTTCTTTTGTAGTCTTCTACCGACAGTTTCTTTTCTTACTTTTTCTTTGTCATTTTTGGCCAATAGTTCCTTTGATGACATTGATGATGACGCATCTTCATCTTCTCTGTCTTTGGTGGCCTTTCTGGCATAGAAGCATAATACCTTGTTTCTTGACAAATTTCTAGGTTGTTGTAATTAAAATTGGTTTCATATTTGGTGATTTTTTTCACCATCTTCTTCTGACAGAGTCTTGCTATTATGGGAAATGATTATGACTTTACTAGTTGAATAATTTACTTTAATTTCAGTAGAATTTTCAATCTTCCTGAGTTCATAGTAAATTTGACTTAACATTTGACCTCTTAATACAAAAAGTTCTTCTGTGTTAAATTCCTTTTTTGGAAGTGCCCTTGGTTTGGGAACCTTTCTGTTTGTGTTGGAAATCCTTATCTTGATTAAGTGGTAGAGGCTAATACTTCCTTCCCCATTCTAGTTCATTAATGAACTGAAAAATCTAAGATAAATAGGTTTATCACCTACTTTAATTTTTCTTTTGAAATTCTTGATTGCTTTTTCAAAATTTTCTGGAAAATAATTTAACTCACTTAAATTATTTCTTGGATATATATTTTCTATTAGTCCTGCATGAAATGTTTTATACACAAATATTGGATCATCTCCTTCCAATATATTGAATTTACTTTATGTAGAAAATTTCTTGTCTATAGTATAGAATTTCATATCTTCAATATGTGCTTGGGTAGATTTCCTGGCCAAATTATAGAGACTTAACCATTGTGGTTTGTTGAGGTTTCTATATTGGTCCTTTTTCATCTTCAATGATTGGAGTAGTTCTAGGAGATGTCTCCCTGAACAGTATTGAATGTTTTACTATTTTTGATGTCTTTGGAGGAGATGTTTCTCTAAATAGCACTGGAAGCCTTGCTATCTTTCCAAGATTTTTGAATCTGCTTGTAGTTGTTGGTTGTTGTTGTAGTGCTGCAGAATAGTTTCTTACTATCTCTTTTGGAGTTATTAGTTTTGGTGTTTTGTAGTTGGCATAACTACCTTCAGCTTCTATTCTATTGGTGAAAGCTCTATGAGTTACTCCACTAATTCCTAGAATAGATTTGCTAGCTTCTGCTCAGTTTTTATAAATTCTTGGTTTTGGGCCATTATAGACCACATAAACTTTTTTATGTTCTTCTTTTTCAACCTCATCTGCCCAATTGAGCTTTGTGGTTTCAGAAGTTTTTTGTGAGCTGTTAGGTTCTTCCTTTTTTAATGCAGATTCCTCATTTGAGCTTTTGGTCTCTAGAGGTTGTTTTGAACAATTAAGTTCTTCCTATTTCTTTCCCATTTCCATAAGAGATTTCTCGAGATATAGCAACTCGAGTTGTTCCTTTTGGATTTTTATCTCCTTTTCTTTTATATTGATTTTAATATCAATATGTTCCATTTCTGAAAGTATAAAAAGAATTAGAGGTGCTAATTCTCTGGTAAGAGCATCAACTAAGCTATTTTTATGTCTTGGAAGATGTTCAACATCAAAATTGTAATGATTGAACCATTGTTGCCATCTAACTAGTCTTCCTTGATTGTAATCACCTGCAATATTAGTTCTTAAGAAAGAACCAAAATTCTTGTTATATGTTCTAACAATGAATCTGGAGCTTATAACATACATTGCAAATTTCTTAATAGCTTTTTTAATGGCTAAATATTCTTTTTCATTACTATGATAATTTAATTCTGAATCTTGGAAAGATCCTGATGTATATCTACAAAGATATTCATCTTTGTCATCTACTCTTGCTTTAAGAACTCCTCCCAAATATTCTTGTGAAGCATCTGTTTTAATTATCATCTTATCATTTGGTTCTAGATGGTAAAAAGTTGGTAAATTTTTTACCTTTTCTTTTACTCTATCCATATATAGAGTATCTTCTTCTGTCCATTTCCATATATGATTTCTTTTCAATTTTGCTTGTAATGGTTTTCTCATTTTTGCAAGTTTCTTAATGTATGCTTTTGCATATGTTAAACATCCTAAAAATCTCTGTAATTAGTTTTGATCTTTTAATTCACTAGGAAAACCTTGAATATTATTTAATATATGTGGTTGTAGATTATGTTTTTCATCTTCAATATATATAGCATAAAAAAACCAAAATTAATAATAATACAAATAATTGAAAATTTAAATATAATTAATTACTTGATAATTAAATTTATTACAAAAACAAATAAGGTATATACAATACACACACACACACACACACACACACACACACACACACATATATATATAGTTAACTTAAATTACAAATAAAATAATGTCGTCAAAGTGTAATTGGATTATGTGAGCAAGCTTGGTTGGCTTAGAATCACCAGCATTGTGACGAGGAAACTGGACAACAAATAGATGATTCATATAACAATTCATTCCCCTACATACATGAGCACGTAAACATCCATCAAACAAGCAGTTTAAACTTCAAAGACGTACGAATGGAGAAATTAAATCATTATAAATATTACCATCAAAAAGAGATTACCAGTGCGACATCTGAGTGATATAACCCTTCGAACTCATATTAGCACTTTATTAATAATTTGTCTATAAATATGAAGTTATTTGGAATCTCTGCAGGTATTTTTAATGCTATAATGAACACTATATATGAAATCAAGTGTAACTCCGATTTGTTACTTGGCTTGTATGAGTTTTGGTGCCCTTAAACGTATGCAACAATTTATAATACATTCATGGGCACCAAAACTCATATAAGCCAAGTAACAAAATATGAGTTACACCTGACTTCATATTATAGCTCATTATAGCATTAAAAATACTAGCAGAGATTTCAGATAACTTCATATTTATAGACAAATGATTAATAAAGTGCTACCATGATGTTGTCATAAGGAAATTAGGCAAGAGAGATGAGATGAAGTTTAGGCCAAAAACAGGTCCATAAAACAATGCATTCCCTTAAATACATGAGCACATAGCCATCCATCAAACAAAACATCCATCAAACAAGGGACTTCAGACACAGGAATAGAGAAATTAAATCATTAAAAAAATTACTGTTATGTTGTCATATTCTATTCAAGATCATCATAATCTTCTCTTGATTATTCTTGTGATGATATAATTTGAACCATGTGTTCTGCCCATTCCTATCGTAAATCATCAAAAATTTGCTGGTCGTAGCCCATCTTGTTCCTACCAAAAAACTACATATATTTAAAATCAAAATAATCATGTAATTTCATGGTTGCACAAAATTTGCTGGTTGTGTCTGAATGCATATATAGAGCATCTCCCCCACTCTCTTCGATTATTTCACCCCTAGATATTTGTTTTTGAATAGCTCTCTACAAATAATAAAGCACACAAACATATAATTCATTATTACATCAATTATTAAAAATCATTAAGAATTTGTATGAACCGAAATTACTAACCAACTTATTTAGTTGTTCTTCTCCTCGCTTAGTCATTGATCTTGCATTCTTCGTTTTGGGAGTCTTTGTTTTTATGTACAATTCAGTTCAAGTAATAGGTCTACCCAATTTAGCTTCCTACATAAATTATCAAAAATTTATTAACCATGACATGAAATTAAATTTAGGAAAATAAATATAAAAATATTTATAAATTAACACAAATTAATAATATCATTCTATATCTAAATTTAGGATTTGAAGACCTCCGAGTATGGTTAGGAAGAATGTTATGCATTTGTATATTCTGATGTTCTTTCCTAATAATTTGAAATTCATCTGTACATCTATAATCCATGAAGTCTTTCCAAACTTGAGGTGTAATCCAAGGGTGTCCTTCAAGGATTTTGTAGAGCTCTACTTCATCAAGTGGTTCTAAATATGAAAACACATAATTTCTTGCCAATCTGGAAGTCTTGTATTCCTTCCATGCCATATTTGCAATCTTATAACACTTGCTCTTCCAATTGTCATCGACTTTGTAACGATTCTGTAAAAACACACTACAAAAGATTAGATATAATACAAAAAAGATATAATATATGTAATTGATTATAAAATATAAGAGACTTACACAAATGTTTATCCATATTTTGAACTTTTCTGCATCGTCAACCTGAGACCAATCATTTATATTGATTGGTATACTAGACTTCACAAGTCTACCAATAAAGGATTTCAATTGTTGGCCATTTTCCCTTATTGGATTACCAGTAGCATAAAATAGTACAGGTACTCTATCATTTAGGTTAAGTGGAGTATCAGGTATATTTGCCCAACCCCTTGTTTTCAAATGCCCCAATAGATCATTTGGATATACAAGCTCTGTTACCCGAGGATCCATGAAATATCTGCAAACAATGAAGAAATATAAATTAATTAACAATTTTAGGAACATACATACATATATGTATATAAGAGTTATTACAACAATATAGAACATACATTATGTTTAATTAGGTTGTTGATCGTATACATATATTCCTTAACAATCACTTCGAGCCCATGACAAAAAATCATCGTCATCAACTAGATCATCACATACATTAGGAAATTTATTTGAGAAATTACTAATATTGGTTAATGTATCAAGCATAGGGTTGTCATATTCTAAAGCATCATAATGGTAAAATTCTTTTTGTAGAGGCGTTAATACAACATACCATCTTATGTCAATTTGATCGCTCAAGTAAAATACTTGTTTTTCATGAAGTGCTAACGTGAAAGGATCATCAATGTGACTTATCTTGGATAAAGTTACAAGGGTAAATCCAAAATCATCTATTTTATATCCAACATTGATAACATCTTCGACCCAATCATACAAGAAAACTATTTCATGGAAGACCTCATAATCCAATTCCAAAATCTCTTGTATTATACCATAATATGTTCTATCAGAAAGTATAGAATTACCATCTTTTGAACTGGAAAATTGTATAGTTTGTGAAACTAGAAAATGATTTGACATCAAATTTTGGCCCATGTACAAGCCATTGTAAACTTTATGATATTTTATGATTGGGTTTCTTGAGTTCATCTAGAATCTATGTATACAAAAACATGAAATGTGTTCATAGCAAAGTTTTAAAACATTGCATAGATCTAGGAACATACATGCATGAATTTTTGTTTGTGACACTTACATGGTTACAAAACCAATTAATAAGCTCTCGCTTATGTTCATCATACAACCATTTTTCTCTTCCTTTTTTTTATAATGAGAATCAATCTTCAATAAGTTTAAATGCATCCTATAATGTTATTAAAGATATATGAAGTATATATCATCATTAATATTTAAATAAAAAATGATTTTTGCATAAATGGAAAGGTTGAACAACACTTACTCTATGTACGGTTGTGCCTCATTATTATTTACCAAAATGATTCTGTGTGCTTTTTCCCATCGAGTGAGATCAATAAAAAATTTATTACTTCCACCAAGCATCGGGTTACCTACTTGGATAATGTGATGTTCTAAGAACAACTTATGCATAGGATTCCTAATTTCAGTGCAACCACTAAACTATTTAGAACAAAACTCAATGGCCTCTTCATTAATGTAGCATTCCACCATGCATCCTTCAGGTTGATTTCTATTATTTATATATCTTTTAAGGACTTGCATATATCTCTCAAAATGATACATCCACCTAGGACCACACAATTGAACCTCTCGAACTAAATGAACACATAAGTGAATCATTATATCGAAGAAAGAAGGTAGAAAATATTTTTCAATTAGACACAAAGTCTCTACAACATCTTTCTATAAAGAGTTTAACTCACCAATTGATATAGATTTCTTGCATATTGTATTGAAGAATGAACAAAGACAAATTATTGATAATCGAACATGTTTTGGAAGAATTGATCTGATAGCAACTGGTAATAATTGTTGCATTAAGATATGACAGTCATCTGATTTTAATCCATAAAGTTTCTTATTGGTGATAGACACAAAATTTATTAAGTTGGATGAGTAACCATCAAGAACTTTCCCACTCTCTAAACATTTACAAAACACATCCTTCTCTTTTGTTGACATTGTATATGATGCTGATGGCAAGTATGTTCAATTCTTATCATTTTCCACCCTTGGTGCCAATTCAAGTTGTATGCCTAGTTTCTTTAAATCTAGTCTTGCTTGAATTCAATCCTTTGTATTTCCAAGTATATTAAGTAAAGTATCAATCAAGCTCTCACATACATTTTTTTTCAATGTGCATGACATCTAAGATGTGATGAATGTGTAGGTCTTTCCAATAAGGTAATTCCCAAAATATTGATTTTTATTCCAAAAACCATGGTATACTGATTCAAACTCTTTTTCATTTTCACCCATTTCATTAGTTGGCCTCTTTCGTTTCCCGACCTTAGTGATTTTTTTTCATCTTTCCATATTGTTTGAATGTCATACCATTCAATTGCCTTAATATCTCAACACCTCGCAAAGGTCAGGGTGCATGATCATGATCTTCTTCACCATCGAACGATTTATTTTGGTATCTAAACTTGTGCCTAGATGGAAAAAATCTTCTATGTCTTCTATAAGACATCTTTCATCCATGAACAAGATAAGTTGCAAAAGTTTCATCACTACTTATAGGGCATCCCTTGTAACCTTTTGTTGCATATCCTGATAAGTTTCCATAGGCAGGAAAATCATTAATTGTCCATAAAAGGACCCCCCTCAAGTTAAAGTGTTCTTCTTTATGTGCATCGCAAACATTTACACCATCATTCCACAATGTCTTTAAATCATCTATCAGAGGTTGAAAATATACATCAATATCAACACTGGGTTGCTTCGGTCCTCAGATCAATAATTTTAACATCATGAATTTTCTTTTCATACACAACCAGGGAGGAAGGTTGTATGTTACCATAATTACTGTCCAACAACTATATCTACTACTAAGGGAACTATATGGATTAATTCCATCAGCAGTAATGGCAAGGCAAAGATTGCACGGATTAGATGCAAATTGAGGAGATAAATTATCTACTACTTTCCAATTTGGAGAATCACAAGGATGACGTAGCACCCCATCATCAGATCGATTATCTGAATGCCAAGTCAACATTTTTGATGTCTCTTTACTTTTGAACAACCTTTGAAAGCGAGGAATCAGAGGAAAGTACCAAAGAACCTTTGCAGGCACGCCTTTCTTATGTGTTGTCTCATTTTTACCATGCTTCCATCTCTATTCTTTTCTACATCGGTCAATCATCTAATGTCTCATATTATTTTCTATAAAGAATGCAATTATTTGGACAAGCATGAATCTTATGATATTTCATGCCAAATTGACTAAGAGATTTCTTCACTTCATACATTGAAGATGGCAATTCAATACCCTCAAGAAATATATCGACTAGTAGATTTAGTAATTCTATGAATCCCTTGTTAGAAAAACCATGTTTTGCCTTCACATTGTACAAATGAACCAATCCTGACATTTTAGTTTATTTTTTGTATTTTGGATACAACGACTTTTCGGCATCTTCTAGAAGGTTTTTAAAGGTTTTGGGATCATCCTCACGTTGTTCATCTTCAATACCATGAAACATATTTTCTATCTGTACATTATGATAAGATGTATGTAATCCAATCATATTTTTATTTATCTCTTCTCCATGAGTATTACCAATATTTTTTACATGATAATATCAACATTTATAGCTCAAAAGAATACCACTATGAATAAGGTGATATTTAACCTCATCAAATTCATGAAATCGCTCATTTTTACATTTAACACATGGGCATCGAATCATACTAGTTCCAGTATTACTATTTCTACAAGCAAATTCCATGAAACTTTCAACTCTAAAAATGTAGTCTTACTCAATTCTACACTTTGACATCCAAGATTTGTCCATTTTCTATTAATGATATTAATTAAGCATATTAATTAACTATGTATCTAATGAATATATTTCAAGTATTATTATATATAAATTAAGAAATATTAAGAGATATATAAATTAAGAGATGCTATAATTAAGAGATATCTTTTTTATACAAATAATATATATATAGTTTTAATAATCTTAAAAAAATAGGTATTAAATAAATAAATAGTTAAAAATTATAAATAATTTTTTAATATTTATTTATTGTCACTATTTTTATTTGAATATTTTATTATTTTTATTTTTAAATAAATAATATATTTAAATAATTTTATGTTAGAATTTATTATTAAATGTTTTAAAATAATTTTACAATAAAATTTTATTTTATCTCATATTTTATCCATTTTAATTATTTAATTTTTAAAAAATATTATTTTAATAATAATAATTTATTTTATTTTATAAAAAAATTTTAGAAAACTACTCTTTGAACACAACTCATAGTTTTTATAAAATGAATCCTTTAATTATGTTATTTTCAACAAAAACATTCCAATCCGGCCATGACTACAAAAATATACAATTAAATCTTAAAAATTCAAAATAATAAGTATTACTTTAAACTTTTTAAATTAAATATATCTTTTTTAAAACTTAAACACAATTATTTTAAATTATAAAAATAAAATACTTCAATCGTTATACTAGTACCCACTATTCCTTTAAAGGTGCAAGATAGTAACAGAAAAGCTCATAATAATATTGTAATTTGCACAGAATAATTGAACAACCACTGGTTTGAATGTAGATATTATTTCCACATAAAATAAGTCTAACATATAATAACAAACATAATACAAAACATACATAAATTAAAAATTTATACAAAAAAAAGAAAATTGAATAATAACTAAAATAATTACTAGAAATACTTACAAGAGTAAATAAAGTGAATAAATGAAGGAAATGAAGAAGAAATGGGTGTTTTGTAAGTGAGAATAAGTGAGAAAATGGGTATAAAAATTTGAGTATTTCGCTCAAAAAAATAGAGGATCTGAAAGATAATGAGAAGAGGAATATAACTCACAAACGACATTGGAAATGGTGGTCAGAGGTGGCTGAAAATTGAGAAAGATTGGTGAGTGAATAAATTTAAATATCCAAAAAAATATAAAAAATTATATAATTTTAAAAACCAATTGTCTAAAAAATATAAAATTATACTATATATATCCAACTTAAATTTTAAAGAGTCAAATAAAATAGTAATTGACCTAAAAAAACATTGTACCTAAAAATAATTTTCAATTGTAAACTACATTTTTTCATTTAAAAAATACACGTAGGACATAGCATCGTTTGATATGGCGAATTGACGCTATCCACGTGTGTAGCATCGGTTCTACACCGAATCAACTTTAAATTCATTATAAGTCAATTTTTTCCAAAAACCGACTTCACATAGCGACTTAAATACCCCTTTTTGTAGTAGTATTTCTTTTTAGAGAGTATAATGCCTTCTTTTCTACATTCTTGTAGAATATTGATAATATCCAAATAATGTTTATTTAATTCATTACTGAAAACCAAAATATCATCTATGTAAACACAACAAATATCTTGTAATTTCTTAAAAATGTTATCCATATATCTTTGAAAAATACCTGAAGCTTGTTTTAATCCAAATGGTATAACTTTACATTGGAATTGACCTTGGGGGCAACTAAATGATGTTAATTTTTGGGATTTGTCATCCAATCTTATTTTCTAAAATCCACTTTTACAATCAAAACTTGAGAAGTATTTCTTTCTTTTTATTAAAGATAGTAGTTCTTCCTTTTTTAGAATGAAGTATCCATCGTCAATGGTTTATTTATTCAGTGCTTTAAATTTTATTACCATTCTATTTTTCCTCTTCTTTTCTTAGCTTCTTTTTCAACTAAGAATGTTAGACAAGAGTGAGGTGAATTACCTAGTATTATGACTTTAATTCCAAAAGTTCTTGAATTTTTTTTCCAAATTCAATCCTATCTTATGGACTATAAATCACTGGTTTTACTCTTATGATCTTGTTAGGATCTCTTAATTTTATTTTGACTATTGTTTTAGATTTATTTATTTTTGGATCCAAAGGATTTTCTGAACTAACTATTTTTAATATTTTTCTAATGCCTGTTAGGGCTTTGTCTTCTTGTATTTCATTGAGAAAAGAATTTTTTTTCTTCTATATCTAATGAAATATTTTATAAATAAGGTTTTTGTTGGTGTTCTATCTCACCACGATTTTTCTTTTTATGTTGTTGTATAAGAGTTGGGTTTGAGATAGTTAAAGCTTTTCTTACTTTAGAAACATAGATAGTGTCTCCTTCTAAGGTTGTGAGACTTATTTTGTAGGAATGTTTTGTGAAAGGTTGATATAAGTTTAGGAAATTATTTTCTATTAACAAATCTACTTCTGTTTCTTGTTGATATATGGTAGGAATGTGAAAGTTTTCTCCTCCTATCATTATATTAGTATCTTTTAATAACTTATTGAGTTTTATTGTAGTATTGTTAGTAATTCTTACAATTAAATCTTTTGGTGCTTGTTTCCAGTTATTTTTTGGAAATACATATCTACTAGTTACACACATACTAGCTCCTGTATCTATATATGCATGTAAATGATAAGTGTTATAGCCTTTAAATTTTAGTCCTACTTCAATGTAATTACTATTTGGATTTGTAATAGTATACAGATCATTCATCTTTTGATGAAGAATATTCATAATTTGAGTGTTCATATTCTGAGTCAGTTATTTCTTCCTCAATTTCTTCCAATAGATAGATACTATTAGTATCATCTATATCAGATTCCTCGATTGGTTCTAATTCCATTTTGAAAGCTTCTTCTATGATTTTTGTTTTTTGTGGAAATTATTTTTTATGTTGAAGTCTGCTTGGACAATCGTTAGCATAATATCCTTCTTCATTACAGATCCAACATATGCATTTTTTCTTTCCTGAAGGGAAATAGTTCCTTTTTTTCAGAAGGTTTATAATTTTTTCTTCTAAAATATATTTTCTTATAGTTTTCTCTATTAAATCTCTTTTTATATTTTTGGAAATTTTTTTCTGAATTTATATTTTTTATATCTTTATTTTTGTTTATAAGATTTTATATTACATCCATATTTCTCTGGTATTCTAAAATTTCTTGTATCAGAGAAGATTTTATCATTTCCTCTTATTTGTTTATATTCCTTTCTTTCTTGGCATTTAATAATGATCCAACCTTTAAGGCTTCTTATTCTTCCTCTTAGAGTATCTGGTATAGTTTCTTTATTCCTTTGTTCCCAATTTTCTTCTAAGGTTTTATATAATGTTCCAAGTAATTTTTGAAAAAAATTTCTTTATAAGTTGTTTACATAGAGGGTGGTAATTTATAGTAATACATTTCATATTCACAAATAAAAGAATCTGTGTAACATATGTTACAAATTTGCATATTTGTTCGATGCCATTTAGCTTCATTGATTTTATTTTCACTAGATTTAGTGATAGTCCTTCCTTTATCTTCTCCAATAAATTCTTTGTATATTTTATTTATTACTATATCCAAGTATTCTCTTCGTATGGAATCATTTCCTTGCATTAATAAATGTTGTTGATATGTTAAGTTTGAAAACTAAACTTTTACATTTTCTGTTATTTTATGTGTTATAAGCACTCTATAAGTTGAAGGATTTGTTTGGGTAGTTTGTATGAGCATACTCATTCCACTAGCCCATTCATCTAAGGCTTTTTTCCTATCTCTTATACAATCTAAATCTAGAAGTTCACATCTATAATTATCATGAAGTTTGAACTCTGGTGGAATACTACCTCTAGTTCCCCAATGCAACCCTTCCTCCATTTTAGGTGCTTGTCTTCTTCTTTACGTGGTATCAGGTTGTTCTATTCTTTGCCTATTTATTTCTCCCCTATGTGGGTCAGATGTTTCTTCTTGGTAAGGAACTAGTAATGAAATTGGTTTCATATGACCTTTTGAGGTCATGTTTTCTGGTTTAGAATCAGTTTCACTGATTATTGTCATATCATCATCTTCTTTGTTAGTACAAAGATTTTCATTATAATGTTCTTCTATTTCTTCATAGGTTAATGTCAATAAATTGATCAATGTTTCTATATCTTTATTTTTAGGGTCCATGAATTTTCTTTCTAATTCTTTTCTATATTCCATTAAATTGGAATTATCTCTTTATTCTTAGATTGTTCCTCATTTTTCCTTTTCTCATTTTTAGGAATCAGAGAATCTGATCTCCTTGTGGTTCTTCTCTTGATCCTTCTAAGAGATCATATTTATAACCTATTATTTCATTATTCCTATATATGTTGTATACATCTTTGCTTAGTTCTAAAAATTCTTTGTGCATATCTTGTTGTAGTTTATTATAACCACATTCTTTTATTTCCTTAAGTAATTCTTTTTGTATATTTATTATTTCTTGTAAGTATTTTGTGTTTGATTCTTGGACTAAATCCATTTCCTCCGTTAATAATTGTATAGTTTTAAATAATATTGCTTGATTTTTTTGCTACACTTACTAGGTTTCCATTTATTTCTAAATGCGTTTTTTTTATTTTATCTCAAAACATGATTTTCCCTAATATACAATCATGATAGTTTTTTAACTTCATTTTCTAGTTTTTTAACTTCTTCTTGGTTAAAAGTTTCTCCTTCATGATCTATAAAAGTAAATCTTGGTATGCTATTAGTTTTAACAACATTACTATTTCTTCCTCTTATTAAGGGTTTTTCTTTAATATCTAATTTTCATTCTTCTGGTATTTCAAAGTCTGTTAGTATTTCTGGTTTGATTATTTGTCTAAGTTCCTTAAAAGGTTTCTATTTTTATAAATTCATTTTGTTTATATATTGAACTATTATGACTATTTGTTAAAGAATATGCTATTAGATAATGTATTGAAAATAGATGATTTCCTTCTTTTATTAAATCTCCTCTTTCAAATTCATAAGCTAGACTTAATACTTGATTTAGATTTTTATCATGTATATTTATAGCAAATGTAGGATATAATGTAAATTTTAGCTTTTGGTATCCTAAATTACCATGGATCATTCCTAATAAGACATCTTGTATATTTATTATTTTGTTATCTAATAATATTATTTTTATTAGTGTATCTATTCTTTCTCTAAAATGAGCTTTCATTAATATTTGAATTCCTCCTAAATGGATATATCCTATTTTTTCTTTATCTTTATAAAGAATTTCTGATAGCTTGTTTAATATAGTTTCTTTATCAATTAATGGTATATTATATCTTCATTTGGCATCTGTAATCTTAATACTCATTTCTTTATTACTTATGCCATAACATATTATATTTTTTCTAGGGAATAATTTTCTTAATAAAATTGATGGGTCTTTAAATCCATCTCTTTCTTTAAGATTTACCTTTTCTTTTTGAATTTCTTCAAATTTCTTTTTACTTATTACCATTTCTTGTGAAAAACATCCTAAAATGTCTTCTATTTCTATGTCTATTATTTCTTGGTTTATTTTTTCTTCTTCCATTTTGAGAATGTTTTTTTTTAACTTTAGGGGTATTTTTGATAACTATTAGATTTAACATCTGTTATGTTTTCAGGGGTATTTCTAAAGATTTCTTAAACCTTGGGAGTATTTATGATTTTTTCCCAATTTGGAGGTTTTCCAAAACAAAAATGATACTGAGATTCTTTAATGATATAATTGAAGTATAATTTAAATTTTTTTTTTCATATTATCTTTATGTGCTTTTTTACATGATATGTTTAATTTATATATCATTTATTAAAATATGCATGTATGGCTATAAATATTATAGGTTATTAGTAATGTTGTTATGCTTGTAAAATATTAAAGTATGTAAACATTTTTATAAAATGAATTAAGTTTTATTTCTTTATAAAGATTTAAAAAAAATTGTCATAGAAAAGTAAATTAACACTGCAATTTTATAACAAACATGAAAGTTAGATTTAAAATTTAATTATCTGAATCTAATTTAGAGTAATATTCATAGATATTAGATATTTACTATTTGAATCTTATATAGAGTCATGCTCTATTTCAAAGATTTTTGTAAGATTTATTATTGAAAAATATATTGATGATATATTTTTCTTAATAAATTTAAAATTTAATAGTTAGTTTTCAAATATTCGTATTATTAACCTAATTTTGATACATTGACGAAAGTTTAAATTGTAAGCCCAACCGAAGATAACAAGTTAAATATTTTATTAATTTGTTTTAGAAAAGGAACATGATTTAATTAATGTTTAAATTATTGGCCTGACTGAATGTGACAAGTTAAAGTTTAATTAACAAAGAAAATGATCTTTGTCTTAGGATATTTTCATATATAAAAGATATAATCAATAATCTTAATTCATATATTTAATAACTTAATCAATATTAAACAAATAAAATTAACTAACTAATATGTCGCATAAATTCTCTACTAAATGTAAATGTTTATTTGTTAATTATTTTATTGAATATATCTTTATTTTTTATGTTATTAGATTAGATTTATTAAACCCAAACAATTGTGATAAGATGTTTAGGTTTTTAATTTGATTTATAAGAATTTATTGAATTATTTAAAAAACACCTAGTTTTTTTTAGACCAACCTTGAAAGTATACTTATAATTTTTTTAAATGATTCATATAATTGCGAGTAATTTATAAATATATAAAATTTGTATACCAAGTTTTGACACATCATGAGATCGGGTAGATGTTCGATCCTTGAATGTTCCATACTTGTGGTGAAACTTGTAAAATTCATCTTCTAGACATTAGCTTACCTTAAGGCTCAAATGTATCAAGATTCGGACATTACAAGAATCATACTCTAAAAATTTATGCGTGAGCTTAACTTTAGTATGATATTTTAGATATGATTTTTTTTGTGTAAAGCATGTTAGATAATGACAATTTTATTTATTTAATATAATAAAGATAAAAGTGTTATTTAAGTCCCTCAAATTAAACATTACGGTGTGTTTAGTTCCTTAGATTCAAGAAGATGTTTTAAGTCCTTCAGTTTTGAGAAAAATAATTAATTAAGAATAAATAATATTATTTAAATTGTTTTTAATTAAAATATTATTATTATTTATTAAATAATTAAAACAAGATTAAAGTTAGATCCTTTAATTCGTTTTAATATTTGGTTATTAACAATATTTTATTTTAATATTTTCTTGATTTTTTATTTTTTAAAAAAATAAAAATATATATTAAACAATTTCCTTTTAGAATAGTTATTATTGTTAATTTTTTTAAAATAGTTTTATACTAGTTTTTTTTTCCGATGTTAATAGCTTATGTTTTATCATGTTTAATCACTAAGACACTAAACAATATTATTTTAATAGTAAAATTATTAAAACTGATTGACTAAAAAAAATATATTAAAATATAAGGAACTAAATGAAATAAATTTCATAATATGATGGACTTTCAAGACCCCTCTTCATGTAATAAAATAGATATATATGTATACTTTTTTTTTTAAGAAAATTATTCAAAAGTTTTAACATAAAATTTTCTCTCTAAGGACATGGCTTATATTCTGAAAAAAAGAAAGATGTATATTAAGTTACAGACAACTTGCATTTATACTCGTAGCTTAAAAAAACACAAAAATATAATCGGTGTTATTTATTTATTGCAAAATGACATTAAGGTCGTGTATTTATTTTCTTTACAATAATTTACTATTATTATTATTAAAAATTTATTGTATAAGAATAAAGTTAATTTTTTTATTTTATTTTTTTAATTACATTAAATAGAGACTGTTTTAACTTGAACAAGTTATAATTTAAAAAATTAAATAAAAATATAAAAAAGTTTATTTTTTTATGCTATCGCTTTTTAACAATAATAAGATTAAATTATTATAAAAAATATGCATAAAATTTAAGTATTATTTTTAAAATAATTACGAGCAATTGAATTTTAAATTCCAAAATGAAAAATACGCATAACATATGGGGATTAACGCTATATGCTGCTATGCAGTAAGATCACCTTTTCTGTGTCACAAGATTCTCATTTTGATACTTTGCTTTGGTTAATTCTTTTATTTGGTTTAATTCTTTGCTATGATCAGATTCTTTGCTTTGGTTTCATATATATATACATGTTTTGCTTGTAATATATATCATCGCTAATAGAAAGTGCTTCTCATATAATTAGAGAAACTTTCAACCTTACATGAAAGGTAAGGTATATATATTTTTAATTTATTAAACTACTTTTCAACTACGAAAAAAAGTAAAAAGTAAAAATAGGTATTAGAGAAAACACCTCATCAAGAATTGCGTTGCACTATGACCTAAAAATCCTTCAAAAAACCCACTGTACACAAAAAACTTCCATTTTTTCCTTCAACCACTAGTAATCTCCTTTATTGCGATTGGTGCTCTTCCATCATCATCGATCTCTCATCCGGTTGAAATCACACTAAAATCTTCGACAAACCAAGGACTTTGGCAAACATATGTTGAAGCTGATTTTGTTTTGTTCACCACATCCTTTGCCACGTTGATTGTATATGTCATTAGCAAATACGTCAAAATGATTGAAACCATAGGGTGTCGCATCCACTCTTATGATAAAGTTAGTTTTTGTTTGAGTAAATCAGAGAAGATATGGAGGGTTTGAACGTTTATTTATATGTACATTTTTGAAGTGAATAATATTTACTTATATATTTTGACCAATAATAGTTTTGTAAATAATTTATAACTATTAATTAATATAATATTTTAGGGTCACAAGCTTCCCAACACATGTTTTCATGTCTCAATTGAAGTCCTAGCTAGGAAGTTATGATGGATCAAAATTTAGGAGAAAAATTTAGGCATGTTGTATTTGACTTCCTAAATGAAATTTTAATAATTTTTAAGTATCCAAAGGTCTCATGTTTTATTATAGTGGATTTGATTAATCTTTACCTAGGAGCCTCAAGCATGGTAGTAGGACCTACACACAAGGCCTTGGGCATATGGATGAAATTCTAAGAATATCGAAAGTGGATGATTGGACTACGTATGATTCTATACATAAAAATCTAAACCTAGTTCAAGATGGTTCACTAAATGGAAGATGATATACGAGGGATCCACGAAACCACCGGGAGAAGCCAAGTTGACCATCCAGCTAATTGCATGTGAACCTAACAGACTAATCGATTAGAGAGCCAAACAACCAGTCAGCTAGCTGAGTAGCCGACCAGTTGAGCATGATAGGACTTGGATATAACCATAAATGACTCAAATGATGCCATTAATATGAATATTGGTTCATTTTTCTCCCTTCAATGGGGACCCATCGTTCTTGTCGTGTCTTCTAGTTTTGTTAATAATGAAGGCATTCCCGAAGGTGACTCAATTTTTTATTTTTACCCTAAGTTTGTTTACGATGTTGGTACTTTGGTTTCATTTACCCCTAAGTCCATGATGGATAGCTTGAGAGAAATGTATGATATTCCTGATGATAGTAGGATTATTCTTTCTGGTATCTTGCAATATTTTATGAAAAGAGCATGGTAAAGTGATGTCTCTATAAGAGTTTTGATCTTTGTACTATGTACAATCTATAGTTGGAGGCTAGTTCAATATTCAACCCTTTGACGACTGAAAGTTCATTGAGGATTTTCCCAAGTCAAATAAGGGTTGGCAGTTGTCTTAGTTTATAAGAACTAGTGTTTATGATGTGACATACCTTAAACTTGACCCCATAACTATTTAGTTTTTTTTATGGTAGGTCACTGGCATGTGCTTGAATTATTTTATTACACATTTTATTCTTAGTAGATTTTTTGCTACCATTTTTCTTGTCATATTATTATGTAGTGCATTAGAAGCAAGTGAAGTTCACTAATGAGAGGCAGACTTTCATCGAGGAACTTTTCGTTCTGATTCCATATGTTCAAAGTTATGAAAGAAGGTTTTGTATTTGGAGTTCACTAATAAGTGTTTTTCAGCTCAGTACTGTACTTGATGAATATCTGTTATCTTACACATTTTGTTTCTTTTGCATACATTTCATCTTTTTATGTAACTTCTCAAAATAGCTCGTCTACTAATGCATTCCAATTTGTAACTCATCACCTAGGTAGTCATTCGATCAATGAAAATAGTAAGAGTTACATGCTGGTGAAGAAATAAAGTGGTAGCAACTCATAACACAACTCAAGTTCCATTGTCAGTAGAGGACATCGCCATAGAGGATGATGTTCTACACTAGTCATAATTGTGCATCATTTTATATTTATTCTCTTAGTATGAATGAGATTAGTCTATCAAGTAGTCACTTTAGGAACTTGGGATAGAAGTCCAAGAGAATTAGAGAAGCTATTGAAGAGTTCTTCAATGAAGCATTGGCTTATCTCTAACCCTTGGAAGGCATCACTTGAGCAGCCCTTTCAGATAGAGATTAGGACATGAACTTACTAAATTGGGCCCTTGAGGATAAGTAGTAGATTGTAAATTCTCTAGAGAATGCTAGCCTAGATTAAGAGGCTACTAAGAGGGTTCAATAGGTTTTTGAGGTTGCTAGAGATCGAATTCAAGTATGAATGACATAGAAGGAGTCTCAATGTGAGAAATTGAGATCTAAAAACTAGAGGTTGTCTTGCTAACTCTAAGAAGTAGCTGAGAAATCTATAAATGAGTACGTGGATTTAGATGACTTTGTTGCTAACATAGGTATTTCTTGGATCATTGTTTTGAGTTAGCTAAGGAGAGGGTCAGAAAAGTATACCCTAAGCTAGATCTCTCACTACACTACCTTCCTAAATTATCAAAGGTTGTAGTTGAACATAATAGTTATGAAAATGGCTCAGACATTGAAGAGAGTGAGACCTTATCTAGTGTAGTACCTTAAAAGGCTATAGGCATTAGAAATGCCATAAAGCCCCCGATGACTAGTGGGGTCAAGAAGGTAGTACGGGTAATACCTATCTTGATTGTTTTTTCTAAGGATACCTATAAGGGTAGTCATCATAGAACTTAGGTTTTTATTTCTTTCTTTTTGTCATTTACTTAGAAGTTAGTCTGCTGGCCAAAGTGTAGTCACTTGGTGTCTTTTTTGTAGCTCTAGTAGCATTACTCTATTTATAATAAGAACTTGGAAATTTTTTCTTTTGGATATTGTGCTTCAAAAATTATTGGCATTTTTTCATTTGATGGGAACTAAAACACTTGTTAGTGAGGGCACACACTTTGTTGATGGAGGGAATACATCATTTATTTTTGTGAGGAATGCATTTTTTGTTAACGTAGGGATCCTAATTTTCGTTAATGTAGGGGACACACTCTTACTGATGCAAGCCACACACTCTTGTTGATACAGAGCACACATTCTTGGTAAAGAAAAACATGCATATTGGTTGATACAACACATATAACATGTAATGTAAGGAAACCACTCTTGTTGATGTAGGGTATGCACTTTTATTGATGTAGAGCATGCACTTTTATTGATGTAGGGCACATATTCTTGGTTGACTTGGGGCACGCACAATGGTTGATACAAGGCTTGGTGATGTAGGGAACCCATTCTTAGTGATGTAAGACACACTGATTTGTTAATGTAGGGCATACATCTTTTTGTTGCATGACATACAATTTGTTATTATAGGGCACACTTTTTGTTTTAAACATACCAATACACTGAGTTAACACTTGGCTACATATATTCTTGACGTTTAGACCATAAATTTTCGCTTAGAACTTAGTGATCTAGAGAATCCTAGGAAAATACTTAGACATTTTGCAAATTTTTTCTAGGATTTTGGATGGTGAACCTAAATAAGTCATGCTCAATTACCAAAAAATGAACATGGTGTTATCCCATGCTATGGACCTAAGGAAGTCCTAGACAGTAATCAACATGATAGGTGACAGTGAAGGTGGCAACAAGCATGGGTGAAGTGAACTGGTGGATGGACCATGGTGTGATTGACAGATGGCTAATCTACTGGTTGACTGGTTAGCTTATCGGTTAGTCGACCCATTGGTTGGTGGATAGGTCAACTATCTATTTTTGCTACGATGTTCTACGATGGAAACTAGGTGGCTAACCAGTTAGTCAATGGGAATCCATTAGTGCTGATCGAGAAAAGTGATGGTCTATTGGTTTTTGTCATCAAGGTGAAGGGTCAAAGACTAGTGGTCCAGCTTTATTAGTATAGCAATGTTTTCTTATTATGAATTTGTCTCGGAGTTGACATTTTTCACTCTTTTGCTGACTTCAAATTTTTCCCTTTAAGTCTTTTTTTAAGTTCCCTGATATATTCCCAAGTCCTTGAATAAGTTTTAGAAGTTTACTCTTCTTTGTTCTTGAGGTAATGCCTTGATACTATTAAAGTTGATTTTTGTGTTCATCACATCCTTTTCCATGTTGATCCTACAAGTCACTAGCAAACACATCAAAAGGAATGAGATCATGGGGTGTCATATCCCCTTTGATGCTTAAGTTAGCTTTTTATGAGTGAGCTTAGATTGTAAAGGATTTAAAAAGTTTTAGAATTTGCTTATGAGTATCTTTGAGTTAGAATGACCTATTTATAGACTTTGGCTAGTGGTAATCTTATAAATAAGTTATACTTATTAATTAATATTTAAATTAATATAATAATTTAAATATTAAATAATTAGTATAAATTATTTAATATATGAATGGACTTCCATGAATGTGGATTTGATTCATTAATATTTATTTTGAAATAAATTTACAAAACTTATTATAAAAAGTTTGTTCTAAATTAAATCTGAATTGACTGTGCACTAACTGTACTCACTTAACTTTTCAATGGTGATGTTGACCCATCAAATGGGGCTATGTATACTAGATGATTTTTCCATCGAACAACATTTTTATTGCTTCACTCTATTACACGACCTTTTTCCTTCACATCATTCACATTTAAAGTCATAAGTCTTTCATCATTATGCTTTTGCCACCATTCCTAATTTTGAGTGGAGCCACTGGGTTCGATTCTTGTTAATCCAACACAATTTCTTTTGGAATGACATTTATAGGGTTAGAGTTTCATCATCTAGATCGACAAAGTGGATTTGGAGTAGAGGTATTGGTAGTCCTATAATTAGCAAAATAAGATCTGATTCTTTCTGAGATCTTCTTTCGATCGATGATTTTCTTGTTGCTCTTATCTGCTATATGCTAAAGGCTAGTTTTATTTGAAAGTCTCTCTTCTTTTGATCAATTCTCCAAGTGTCCAAGTGTGTGCTAGATCGTAATATGTGTTCATTTTTGCTATCAGTTGTTGGTATGCTTTGAACTTGTTCTCAATCCAAATCTATGTGATTTTTTTTCTCCAACTTTGTGTGATTTTGTTTCCTCTAGTTGGGTTGTTTTCTTGATGATTTTTCTAGATGGGATTTGTTATAATCATTTTGGTATGGATGATATGTTTAGTAACATGAACAACTTAGACCTTATTCTTGGATTTCTTCTTCGTGGTGCTACCATTAGACTTATAGTCTTGATGCTTTAATAATTGAGTTCTAGGTAGTTTGGGAAAGTGCTAAGAAATGTCAACAACATACTTTGTTAGTGAGGAGAATTGTATTAGACATGACTATCTTTTGGCTCAACAGGTGCTCATGGTATTTCAAATCCAAAGACACTCATTAGTAGAGAGATATGAAATATAAGTAATCTCTCATGGATAGTGATTTGGACTTTGGTGAAGATTTTTTTAATTTTGAAGTTGTAGTATTTTCTTAGATGTCAATGTTGTTTCTTTACTATGTCTCTTTTGTATTGTTCTAGCGTATGGATTTGAAAATTATTTGAGTGCTAATACTTTGCTATTTTTGTGTGGCATGTCATCGTTTGTTGTTTGTCTCACTTAACTTGCTCAATTTACTCATTTTCGTCTAATTAGATAGGTAGGAATGTATTTAACTTTGTTTTTGAAAACTCTTATTTGATGAATGTGTTAATTATTTAAGTTTAACTGCGTTTCTAGTTATCTATTGGATTATTAGGGAAGAAAATTATTCTTTCTCATTATATTTGATTTATGCTAATTGTATTCTTAATCATCTTATTAAATTTATTCATTAATGTGACCTATATAAGTGATACTAAAATTATTAAATTATATTAATCTTCTTTTAATAAGTCTTCTATTTGAACAAAAACAAAAATCAAAGAAGGAAAAAAAACTGCCAATACATGAATCGTACCAGGGATGTAATTTAGTGTAGAATATGTATTACTTTTTAGAGTGGCCCTAAAAGGTACTGTGTATTTTTATTTGTCTAAGTACAATTTTGATCTTACGTCTTAAATAATAGTAAGACTAGTTTTACTTTTTTTTCTAGTAGACTTTAACACTCATGTTTTTAAGTCTCATATTCAAAATTTCAATTTTTAGGTCTCATATTCAAAATTTCAATTTTATATCAAAGTGATATATATTGTTTGGGTACAAGATTATTTGCAAAGCTATTTCTACTTAGGTTTATCATATATTATTAAACACGTACCTCCAAGGCAAAAAACTTATTAAAATAACCAAACAGCTGTATTTACGTTATTTATTTAGTAAAAGAAATTTAAATATATTCAAAAATTAAAACTAAATCGTAAAAAAATGAGCACATTCAAAAAATCGTTAAAAAAGGAGCATATTAAAAAAATATTCTTAAAAAAGAAATAATTTATTATAGAATAAATAATAATTAAAAAATATTACAATAAAAAAGGTAAATATAAAATATAATATATTATTTTTTGACAAAAAAATCACTATGAAAAAACTATTAAACATTCATTAAAAGGATAAAAATAATTGAATAAATTCATTTATAAAAAATTTAAATATTAATAAAATACATTTTACAAAATAAATTAATAAATCAATAAAATTAAAACTATTAAATAATATAATAATAAATCAAAAATATACTTTATTATTAACTATCCATAAAAATCTAGGAAACTAGAAACAAAAATCTACGGTAAGTTAATATTAATTATAGAAATTTAAATTAAGTAAAACTCAAAACCAACCATTTTTAGTACCCTATATCGTAATATATTAATTAACAATCAATTAAAATAATTTTGAGTTATCCAAATAACGAATAATAAAATAAAAAATACTAATGATTTTGAGTTATCCAAATAACGAAAATCAGACATTAAAAAAAACCTATTATGCTAGCAAGGAAAAGTAATGTAACAATGATTAAATTTATAGCCTCCCAAGGATAAATCTCAAAAACAGATAGCGAGATAATAGAACTAAAGCAAGAAATAAAAGATTTATTACACGAAGTAATAGGAGAAAAAGAGAAAAAGATAATGATATTACATTTCTCTTAATAATGTTAAAAATAAAACTATAAGAAATTTAATTAAAAGATAATAATAATAGTCTAATAAGTGTATCAAGGAACCAAATATTTATAACGAAAGCTTTATTTTGTTTAGCATGAGAAATAGATACTTCACGTGAATCAAACACTAAATCTTATAAAATATATATGAAACTCAAAAAGAACTTCTTAAAAAGAAAGAAAATATGGTTGTAATAAGAAATTACAAATATATAAGAAGTTTACAGAACTACTAAAGGGTGTTAATAACACAACTAGTGATAATGAAACTACTATACATTTGATCCATTAACATGAGTAAAAGAAGAACATATTAGGAGATCCAATGTATTAATACATTAGAATGAGAAGAAAAAAAATAAAGAAAAAATTATAATTTCAATTTAATGAAATATATAAAAAATTAAAAGAACTATTTATGAAACCTAAAAATATGGACGTATAAAAATTGGTTAACTTGTTAGCATTATCAGATGAAGAATTAGGAAAACATTACGAGGAAATTTTTTGCATAAAATATGATATGATAATTGTTAGAGAAAATGACTTTGAATTAGAAAATATAAAGAACCATATAACACATATTACATTACGAATCCCATATCAAGAAGAAACATTTGATCTACATAGGATGGAAATAAAGAGGTAAAGATCAGAGGAATCTAATCCTTCTTATATAAGAAAGGACCAACCTCATGAAAACTATAAATATTATCTTTCAGATTTAGATTGTATAAGAGATAGAAAAAAACTTAAGATGAATGTACTAGTGGAATGAGTGTAATCATACAAACTTTTTCTTACACAAAATCAAACCCTTCAACTTGTGGGGTATTAGTAGCCACAAAATTACAAAAATGTTAAAATTTAGATTACAAATTTAACAAAACAATTAAGTTTAATTTGGATACCTTGAATAAATTTTAAAATTTCTAACTCTACCAAAGATAGAATGTAAATTGTTCATTTTCAATCTCTTAGAAAAAGGAATTAATTTAGTTAACCAAATTAATTAAAGACCCCACTTATAGGTGTTAATTGATTTGTTTAATTAAGAAAGAATAACTAACCCCAAAAAAATTAGTATTTATATAAAAAAGAGGGAATCAATAAATATTAATTCATATATTTAATAACCTAAATAATATAAACAAACATAATTAACTTAATTATTATATCCATAAATACTCCACTGTTATAGATGATAAAAATTTGCATAATTGTTTATTGAAACCATATCTATGTTTATTTTTTATGTTATTAGACTAAGAAATGCAAAAAAATCAAAATATTGTAACCTGATATTTAGGATTTAATTTCGTTTTTCAGAGTTTGAATAATAAATTAAAAACTACATATATTTCATCCTTATATCGACCTTGGGAGTAGACTTGTCATTTTCTATAAAATGATTTATGTACTTACGAGTGTTTTACAAATATAAAACCAAAGTATTGTAAAACCGATATTGCTAACCCGATGTCAATTTTACTTATCAAGTTTTTGGCGTCATTGGCAGGGAAGGAATAGAATTTTTAAATTATTTATAAAAAAATTTAAAATTTTTATGTGATATAAATATTGTGATTTTTATTTTTAGAATTTAATTTAAAAAAACAACTAACTAACTGTGTAATAGCATGAAAAGTAAAATGGAGTTTTGCTTAGGAGACTAGTTATTGGAAGTCTTCGTGCCACTAGTCTTTCCTAGGAACATGGTTCTTTCTAGGAGGAATGTTTTTAAGGAGGCTTTTCCCCACCATTCTTTCCTCGAAGCACTCTTGGTTAATAATGATTATGTTATTAACTTAACTTTTTTTTTAGTATTTTTGTATTAAATACTAAGTATATATTCTCTAAATTTTTGTATAATGATTTTATCATTCTTTTCCTTTTAATTGACAAGTGTTTTAAATTTATGCTTTCAATAGTCTATGCAGGGTAAGATATCCTTAGGAAATAGTAGAAATGGGAAAAGACTCACATGGTTGGATTCTAACCACCAGCCTATTTTTGAGCCAAACACAAAACTATGGCTTAACTCTGTACTAGAACCAGTAGAAATGGGAAAAGACTCACATGTTAGGGAAACCACTATGAAGGAATTTTCAAGGAAATTAATTGGCATGGTAAGTAATTGGCATGACAACTACCTCCATCCAGCTAGGTGTGGCTGCTTGAAATTATAAATTGAAAATTATTTGCTTCCTTCATTTCTTGGGCTACCTATATCTCCATTATAATAAAGATTCACTATCTTTCATTAGGGACTTTTATTCAACAGTCTAGACTTTTCCCCTCGATGCTCTTACAGAGGACCAACTAAGAATGAGATGTTTTCCCTACACCTTAAAAGATAAGGCCAAAGTTTGGTTAATGTCACTCCCTTTAGGTTCTCTAATGACCTAGGACGATGTTTACTATAAATTCATGGGAAATTCTATTCTTACAAAAAAACATCAGAGTTGAAAGTAAAGATTGCCACTTTCTCTTAGATGGAAGGAGAATCATTCCATAAAACATGGGATAGGTTCAAACTGCTCCTCACTCAAAGCCCTTATCACAGCTTCCTAGTGAAATTGTAGAATCAATTCATTTTATGATGGACTTACACAAAAATACCAGTGCATTGTTAATAAATTTGTCGGAGGAGCTGTGGGAGAGAAGACAACCTTAGAGACGTACAACCACTTTGAGATGTTGGGTTCAAATTCCCAATAGAAAAGCTCACGAGTGAGAAGAGTTGGAGTTCATGAAATCGATTCCAACAATGAAGTTCAAAGAAAACTTGTTCAATTGACCAAGAAAGTTTCTCTTCTCACTATGCAAACCAACATCAATAATGAACATTATGGTTTGTGTAGCAATATATGACTTGGTATGGAAGCCTGTCCATATCAACAAGAAACATCAACTGGATCTGAACAAGTTAATGTTTTAGGAGCATATTAATAGAGAAAAATATTCAACCCTAATTCAAATACCTACAATCTTGGGTGGAGAAATCATTCTAACTTCTCCTGGAGGAAAAACAATCCTCATTTCGCCCAAAACTCAAATCAACCATGCCAGCAATTCCACCAACCCAATCCAAGAATCCTTCTCAGTAAACCAACCCTGAAGGAGAACTTGAATTCTCTTATTCAAGTTAGTCTAGATAACCAATCCAAAACCAATCAATGATTTTACTCTGTGGAAGCTTCTATCAAAAAGATGGAAGTCCAAGTGGAAAAATTGGTTGAGCATTTGTGAAAACAAAGAAAAGATTAATTGAATGATCACTTTGATCAAATAAATTCAATGAGAGGAGATATTGAGTTTTCCATTATGAAATCTCCAAGCAATATCTTACTAAAGGATGATAAAACTTATTCCTAAGTGGGAGGTCACCCATTATTGTACTTTCTTTTCTTTTAGTTTGTTTTGTTTTGTTTTTGTTTTAAGAATATGTGTAATAAAATTCCAATGAAATAATAGAAATTCATTTGTTTCAAAAATTGTAATTCTTTAAATTTAGCATTAAAAAAATCTTAATTTATTAACTTAATTAACTTAGATTTTCACTTAAAAAAATTAAAAAATAAAAAATTTAGGTTCCCTACGTCCTTCTTTTTTAAGCCTATACATTTTGTCAAGTGAGAAATCTTTCTTATAGAGTTATACTATTTTTTTCAATTTAGGAGCTAGATGTTGATACGTAAGAGGATGAGGATCAATTTCAACTACAAGTTTCCATGAGAGGTGCTGGAGAGAGGTAGAAAATGATGAAAGGTAATGCAATGCCAATCATTATCGATGCAACTTTTGACATACAATTGCAAGAGGCTACAAGGAACTATGAATTGAAAAAGATTAATTATTCTTTATTTCCTTCCTTTTATGGTATCTCTAATGAAGTCCCTTTGCATTTCATTATAGAATTATATGCTATTGTCCAAACCTTTCCATTGTAGAGAATTGATGAAGACCGGCTTAGGATGAGGTGTTTTCCTTACACCCTCAAGGATAAAGCTTGGTCATGGTTTATTACTCTACAGTCGGGTTCTCTAATAACTTGAGAGGAAATCTATGAAAAGCTTATGGGTAGGTTCTTTTCCCATCAAAATACTGTTGATTTAAGGATGAAGATAGCAACGCTTTCTGTAATGGATGAAGAGCCCTTTCATAATGCTTGGGAAAGACTTAAACTCCTTTTTCATTTAATTTCCTCATCATAGTTTTCCATTATAGCTATATAACCAATTCTTTTATGATGGATTGACACTACAGAGTTAATACATGGTTGATAATGCTGTTGGAGGAGCTGTGGGAGAAAAGACCGCAAAGGAAACCTATATAAGTACTAGAAGAATGAGAGCAAGAGTCAATGAAGTTGGCTTTGAAAATGAGATAACCTTACAACTTGTTGAATTGACTAAGTGTAACTTCATACTACCCACCAAATACCAAATCAAGAGGTGTGTGAAATGTGTTTTTCAATTGGGCATAATGCTTGTAATTATTCATATACTTGTATTTCTAATGTGGATGCCATGGAGGATATCAATTAATTTCAAAGGTATCATCCAAACACCTATAATCACCCTAACCATCATTGGACACCAAAATATTACCAAGCCTACACCCAATGTCAAACACTAATGCCAAATAAAAACCACCTTTACTCACTAAATCAATCTTTTAAGCAAACCTTAGAGGATAACTTAAATGATTTTATTCAAGTTAGTTACGACAACCAATTCATGAATAATCGAAGGTTGAGTACCATGGAGGCTTCGGTTAAAAGGATTGAAGCTAAAGTTGGGCAATTAGCTGAAAAAATGCAAAGGCAAGAACCAAGAAAGTTACCCAATAAACACAAAAATGCGAAGGATGTAAGAACCTTTCAAAGTGGTAAGGTAGTCAATACTAGTTTCCCTAAAATCTCTAAAGATCTACCTTGTAGTTTAGGTAACAAAGAAGGTGAAGTTATAGTCTCACAAAAAGGAAAGACAAGTGTTAAACTTGACAAACCTTCAGAAAAACTCATTGGGGAGTCAAGTTAGTTACCCAATCAAGTACGTTTTCCATTCCAACTAAAAGAATCCATACAAGATAAGCAATTATATGATTTTTTTAATATGCTTTCTACAGTAAATATCAATTTACCATTATTATAAGTGATCATGAATGTGCCCTCCTATGCTATTTTTTTCAAATAATTAAACACTAAGAAAAGGAAATATGAACTTAATGAGCGAGTAGTAGTATCATAAATTTCTAGTGCTATACTTGAGCACTAAATTTCCCTTAAATTGAAAGATCCTTGAAGTTTTATCATAAACATAACTACGGGGGATAGTAAGATTGCTAGAGAAATGATTGATTTAGGTGTTAGTATAAACTTGATGCCCTACTCTATATTCTTACAACTTTATTTAGGAGATTTAAAATCCATAACTATGTCCTTTCAACTTGCAGATAGATCTCTTAAGTATCCAAAGGTAATAGTTAAGGATATGCTGGTATAGGTGGAAAAACTAATAATACCTATTGACTTTGTGGTTCTGGATATGCAAGAAAATTAAGCCTTAGATAGATAGCACACACTACTACTTGGTAGACCATTTATGGTAATGACCAAGACTATTATTGATGTCCAAGATGGAAATTTGACAATGACAATCTTATGAGAGATTGTTCATTTTCAAGGTTTTGATTCTTCACCCTTTCCTTCTATTTTTGTGATTGATGAAATATTCGATGTTAAACCTTTGGATAATATTTTCCAAAGCACCTTTTCTTGAAATAGAATATAAGACAAGCTTGAAATTGTTCTTACACTTGAAGAGGTCGAAGAAGATTTAGATGAGGAAACTAAAGGGTACCTTGAACAACTAGATAGTAAAGAACTAATGAAAAAATATAGTGAACTTTTAAATATACCCAGTTTCCCATCTAGTAAAGAGGCCAATCTACCTGAACTTGAACTAAAAAACTTACCTAATCCCTTAAAATTTATGTTTTTTGGAGAAGGAGAAACTTATCTAGCAATAATTTCTTCAACCTTGACCAAAACCAAAGAAAATAAACTTATAAAAGTGCTTAAGAAATTTAAGAAATCCATAGGTTAGAGTATCAGAGATATATGAGGCATTAGTCCAACCATTTGTATGCATAAGATCAACTTGGAGGATGGTGCTAAACCCGTACAAGAGGCCCAAAGAAAACTGAACCCAAGCATACAAGAGGTAGTTAAGAAAGAAATTCTTATAATGTTAGAAGAAGAAATTATCTACCCTATTGCCGATAGTAAGTGGGTTAGTCTAGTGTATATGGTACTTAAGAAATCTAAGATAATAGTTGTTAAAAATGATAAAAGTGAATTAGTGTTGACTAGAATAATCACTGGATGGAGGATGTATATAGATTTCAAGAAACTGAATTTATATACTAAAAAGGATCACTTTCCTCTTCTACTCACTAATCAAATGTTGGAAATATTAGTTGGGCATGAACTTTACTATTTTCTAGATGGACTATCCAGATATTATCAAGTACCTATATCACTAGAAGTTCAGGAAAAGACCACATTTACATGACCTTTTGGAACATTTTCTTTTTGAACAATGCCATTTAGGTTATGCAATGCCCCCGCCATGTTCCAAAGATGTAGGATGTCTATCTTATTGGACATGGTGTGAAATTTCATTGGGATTTTCATGGACGATTTCTCTATCTTTGGAAACTCATTTGATGATTGCTCACATAAATTGACTTTGGTTTTAGAAAGATGCATTGAATGCAATTTGACCCTTAGTTGGGAGAAAATTCATTTTATGGATCAATAAGGGATAGTGTTAGTACATATCATTTCAAACAAAGGTATTGAGAAGTTCACAAGGAAAAAGTTGAACTGATTTCAAATCTTAAATCATTTTCAACAAAAAAGAGTATTGTTAATTGTTGTGTCTTTTATTTCTTTTTGTAATATGATGTCTTTTATTATTGAATTAACTTTTTTTAATTTAATTAGGATTGACTAATTCTATAATATATGATTTTTTTTTGTTTGGCGTCCAATGATTGGAAGAACAATTTTATAATTTAAATAAATAAGAGTTTTATTTATTTCTTGTTCATATTCTTAAAATCTTTAATTATAAATTAATAATGAAACAAATCTTAATTTATAATTAAAGAAAATATTTTAGAATTAGGCAATAGAAAAATAATCTGCACTTAATTGTGCATAAATGAATAAGAGTTTAATTTAATTGTATTTATGAATTTTAAGCCCGATCAAAGAATGTTATTAAATAAATGAGATTAAATTCATTGGTTAAAAATATCTTTATTTATAAATTAATATGATCAAATCTTGATTTATAGTAATTTAGATTTACTAATTAATTACTTTCACGCCCGACTAAGCAAGTAATTAATTAATAGAGAACCTTGATTACTATATTTTTCTCAATTCTCTAATTAATTAATTTCATGCCTAACCCAAGAAGCCATTGATTAATTGAGAATTGTGTGAACTTATCATAAATGTTGGAGTTTGATTATTTAAAAAAAGGGAAAATCATTAATAACTATAACTTTTTATTTGAATCATATACTTTGTTCTTTTCATGAAGAGTTATACTCTTTAAACTACCATAGTCATCCATCATCCTAGGTTTAGCTATAATTTAATTTACTTGCTTTTTTTAGATATATTTTAATTTAAAATTTAAAGTTCGTTTCCACCAACAACAAATTGTTAGAGTGTTTAGAATTCTTTTTCTTAACTATATTATAAAGAAATTTAACTTTTCAAAACCACCATAATTCCTTAAGGGATAGACCTTGGGAGTATACTTGTCACTTATTATAATTGATTCATGCACTTGCGAGCTTTACAAATGTTAAAACTGTGCATCATAGGGCTTTATTCAATTTTCACACTCTCTCTAAAAAATAGAATCCACAAAACTAGCAGGCTATCTCATAAAAACTTGCTCCTCAAGCTCTACCTTAAGGAAGACATTATTGACATCTAACTATCTAATTGACCATTCAAAATACAAAGCAACAATAAGTATAATGTGCATAAAAGATGCCTTAATTGACTCGGCTATTATATATGATTAGGTTATACCTTCATTGTGTGCAAACCCTTGAATAACAACTTGAGCCTTATATTTGTTCAATGAGCCATCTGATTTTATAATTGTTTTATATCTTAAAAGACTACCTATAATCTTTCCCTCAAGTGGTATCAACAAGCTCCTATTTATTACTTTTAACAAATGTTGTATATTCAGTTATACAACCTATTTCCATTCAGTGATATGCAAATCTTCAATATTATTCCTTGGTTCGTGATGACTATGAAAGTAGAGTCATTAGAACAATTTTTTAATTAAAATTTACTTTTTTTATTCAATAAATAGTATTTTTTGGGGCAAGAAATATTAAAATATAAACTTTTTAGTGAAAAAGGGGTGAAAATATAATTTTTGGGATTTTTTTGGCATTTTTATGGATTTTTTATGAATTTTTAACGCAAGGCCAATCAGAAGCTTCCACATGGCATGCCATGGAAGCAAAGGAGCTGATTGGGCAAGCCATGTGAGGAGGACGAACCACGTGCCATGTGTCAACACGATGTTCAATCCAAGTTCAGAGATTGGTTAACACATAAGGCCATCTGTCACAACGCGATTTCTTAACGTGTTCCACCTGTACGCCACACCATCCATTTCAATGAATCACATTGCACCGCATGGTGCTGACTCAGCATATGTTGACTCAGATGGGTCCCCTACCACACGTTGCGCTCTGATTTTCCTAGTAAATTCCATGTGCCAAGTGTCGTGCTATGATTAGCTAGTGTTGTCAATTTTGCTTGTTTGATCTCAACCCTTGATCTGAAGATGATCTGATGATCCATATCACACCTGAGCGATATTGAAGTCCCTAATCACCTCATAAACCCTAATAGGTCATCATTAGCATACTTTTTTTTTCAGTTTTTTGAGCTAAAAAGAGAGAAAACATATAGAAAAATTCAAGAGAGGGCACAATTTTGGTGTAGATTCAAGAGAAGATTAATGTTACAATTCAAGAGATTGATAAATGCTATAATTCAAGAGATTGATTATATTTCTTCTACTCTTTTCATAATCAATTTTTAGGTCTTTATATATGAAAAATATAAACTTTAAGAATACAATCATGTGTAGTTAATTTATTAATCTTGGGATCTTATGAACTCAATTTTCACCATGTGATGATATAATATTTTATACCAATTATAATTATAATTTTAATTTAATTATATTATTTAATCTGATTTTTATGTTATCAATTGTTTGGCCAATAATTTATCTATATAGGCAATTAAATAGATTTGAGAGAATTATTTAATTGTTTGTCTTGATTAAATAACATCAATAATTTCTAAGGAGAGATGTATATGTCTTATGTATGTGATTTATAATTAATGAACTTAATGAGTAGTATGCAATTTAATTACTATTTACTTTTAGTTATTTTAATTTTTCTTCCTTAAAATATAAAAACACAAAAAAATGGATTTTTATTTTTTTAGTTTTAAAAATTTGTTTTTAATAAAATAATCTTAATGGGAACGATATTTTCTTATCAATATATTACTTGTTACGATACGTATAATTGTATATTCAGTGCACACACTATTTGTATGGCTATCAAGTTTTTGGCGCCGTTGCCGAGGATCATTAATATTAGAAATTAATAATTTTTATTATTATTATTTTTTATATAGTTATTTTTCTTAATTTATTTTTCTTAATTTTAATTTTAATTTTAATTTACTTATTTTCTTTTACAAACTTATTTATTGATTTTAGTTATTTTATTTTATTTATTTATTTGTTTATTTTAACTTTAATTTATTTACTTAGTTATTTTTTTAATTTTTATTTAGTTTTAAATTAAACACATCCTTTAGTGCTATTAGAAGCAAAGTTGAGAAAATGGCTACCAATAATTATTAATGGCCAATAAATAGAATGACAGCCACAAAAAGAGTAATTAGAATGCATAAGGAAAATGATGTCACGACATTTACAGCTCAAGTGTCATCTTTGGCTAATCTTTTGAAGGCTTAAAACTCGATAGTGAGTATAAACCAAGTCCAAAATTCAAGAGTGTCGTGTGTGTTGTGGAAAAGCTCATTTTTATGATAATTGTGCAAATAATCTTGAATCAATATGCTATGTGGGTAATGTGAATTGAAACAATAATCTATACTCAAACACATATAACCCAGGATGGAGACAACATCCAAATTTCTCTTGGAATAAAAACAATCAAGGTGGTAATCAATTAATTTGTCAATCATTTTCACCACCTAGTTTTCAATAACCACATCAATTACAAGCCCAAAAGAAGAAGCCACCTACTAAGGAAAATACAAATTCCTTAATGGGAATGATGAAAGACTTCATCCAATCATTTAGTGCAAAAGTGTCAACTCAAAAAGCATCAATTCAAAATTTGGAAAACCAAATAGGGAAACTTGCTCAAGATATAAGTTAAAGGCCTCAAGATAACCTTCCAAGTGATACAATTGTAAACCCATAAAGAGAAGGTGAGTACCATTGTAAATAATTATCCTTGATGAGTGATGAAACTTTAGAATAGGAACATAAGACAAAAAAAGATGAGGAAGAACTAGTGGAAAAAGAAAGCATTAAAATGGAAATAATCCAGCCACAGAAGAGCAACCTCTACAAACCCACTATTCCTTTCCCTCAAAGACTACAAAATCAAAAGTCAGATATGTAGTTTTCAAAATTTCTAAAAGTCTTCAAGAAGCTGCACATAAACATACCATTTGTAGAGGCACTTGAACAAATGTTGTCTTATGCCAAATTCATGAAGGATATACCATCAAAGAAAATGAGGCTTGGAGATCATGAAACAATAACTTTGATTGAAGGTTGTAGCGCCATCCTTGATAGAAAACTACCACAAAATCTAAATGATTTAGGTAGTTTTGACATCCCATGCACTATTGGGAAAATCCATTTTGGCAAGGCAATATTTGATTTGGGTTCTAGCATTAACCTCATGCCATTATCAGTCTTTCAGAGATTGGGGATTGTTAAAGCAAAAACCACTTTAGTAACATTGCAAAGGGTAGATAGATCAATTAAAAGACCTTGGGGTGGGGTAGAAGATTTGCTAGTAAAAGTAGACATGGAAGAGGACCTTGACATTCCTATTATAATTGGTCATCTATTCTTAGCAATTGGAAGAGCACTTATTGATGTATAAAAGGTGAACTTACAATGAGAGTGCAAGATGAAAAAGTAATGTTTAAAGTTTTTAAAGCATCTGAACCCCTTGACATTGATAGTGAAAATAAATGCTTAAGGATAAATGTTACTGAATGTGTGGACAACTTAAAAGAATATGTTGTTTTGCCTACACTTAAGACTTTAACACATGATGCAGTAGTTAAGGACATAAACTCACCAAAAAACAACTCAAACTATTTTAACTTTGAAAGTATAGAGTCAAAGGTTGAAATTATGGAATGTGTGAACTTTTTTGGAGGATGTCCCTCTCATCTATGTATCAAAGGAGATTATGAAATTTTTTGAGATAGGATCTAAGCTCAAAATATCAATTGAAGAGCTACCAATTTTAGACCGCACACATTTATCCTCCTATCGCCAGTCAAGTATGAAAGTGAAAGAGTCCAATGGAAACATGAAGAAGCTGTTAGAAATTAATAAATTGGATGAGTTATGGTGGAATGCTTATAATAATGCCAAAAATTTCAAAACGAAAACAAAATATGGCATGAGAAGAGGATTGAGCACCATGTTTGTGAACCAGAGCATAATGTCACGTCCCGCCCAAACTGCCCCTAAAAATCCAAATGTTGGCTGCCTAAAGGATCTAAGACATGGAAAGTTCTAGAGTTGCCTAGATAAGTCTAGAAAGGGATGGAGTTGGACGGACTCAACTCAAGCTTGAAGACCCTAGAATGTTCTAGAGCACGCTAGAGGGTGCTAGAATGGGCTGGAATATTCTAAAGCGCACCGGATGGTTCGGGAAGGTCAGAAGCCGCCAAGCATGGAACATCCCGAAGGTGCATGAAGGAGCTAGACAAACCTGTAAGACTCTAGAGTTGGCTGAAGGTCCTAGAGCCTTGTGGCACATTGTAGATAAATCTAGAATACCCTTGTACATTCTAGAGCTAGAATAATCTAGAAAGTGGTGGCTTAGAAGCCACTGATGAGTGCTCAAAAAGCACTAAAATAACCATGATTTTATGCACTTTAATTGATTAAAAATATATATATTTATATGTTTTATCATATATTTATATAAATTTGTCTTTTCGAATCACGGGTATTTTTATTGTTTTTCAAATTTTGGCCTAAAAACGAATGTAAAGACTCAAAAAAGAAGAATACTTGAAGCAATACATCACAAATAAATTGATAAATAAGTGGAAAAAGGTCAACAAACATGGAAAAATTGGACAAAATGGGTCGAAAAGGTCAAAAATGTCAAAAGACGGAAAACGGCTAACAATTTCGCCTCAGCGCCCCAATACCGTCACATACACAATACAGAGTCACATCATACCATGGCCAGCATGAAAGATCGAAAGCCATGCGTAAGGCGCAGCCAAGAATGTTTAGCTGAATACAAGGCGGTAGCCGCCAAATACCAATGCCGGGCCGCGCGCCCAACGCGTTGCTGACCCATTTTTCACGCCGCCCTTTCATGACGTCACGTCGACGTCATTGATGACCTCAACAGTCCAAAACACGTTTTTATTTTTTTAATATTTTTTTAACATTTTTTTAATCATTTTTTCTCTCCATCCTCACCTATAAATACCCCCCTTCCATTCACTTCAAAACACACCTAAAAACCACACTTCTCTCTTCTTTCTTTCTCTCCATTTCTTAGTTTTTAGTTTTTTTTTATTTTTTCTTATGTTTTAGCTAGTTTTTCTTATGTTTTATTTTGTTTTTCTTAGTTTTAGCGTTCTTTCCTTTTTTGGGACGAACTAGTTATGTTTTTGTAATAATTTAGATTTTTGATTCAATAAATGGAAGTGCAAATTCGCTGGAGGTTTTCTAGCAACGGAATAGCGTCAAGTACTTTGTAAGGATTTTATTTTCTTTACGCTATTTTTGTGCTTTATTCTTACATGTTATATTTAATTTGTCTCTGTGATTAAATTTAACTCCGTGCTAGCTGTTTATAATCATGATATAATAATAATGTTGTTATGCTTGCGAAATATTAAATAGGTGAAAATTTCTAAAATGAATTGATTTTATTTTTATTCAAGATTTTATATTAAGGATGTTAGAGAGAAATATATTATTTTTCATTACAAACTTAAATCAAAGTTAGACTTTAAGGTTTAGTTATCCTGGTCCTAATTTAGAGTAGTGCTCTTTTATTTGTTGGTACAATCGCCCTAGTTAGAGTGAAGCTCTGTTTCAAAAGTTTTTATAAGAATTATTATGTGGAAATGTATTGACAACATGTTTTCAATAGTGGTTTTAAAACTTGAAAGTTAGTGCTCGGATAACTAAATTCTTGGGTTTAATTTGGACACCTTGGATAAAGTTTAAATCATTTCAACTCACCAAAGGTGGCATTTAAATGGTTCATTTTCAATCTCTTAGAAAAAGGAATTAATTTAATTAACCAAATTAGTTATCAACCCCACCCATAGGTGTTAATTGATTTGTTTAGTTAACAAAGAGTATCTAACCTCACCAAAGGTGGTATTCATATAAAAAGAGAGAATCAATAAAATATCAATTTATATCTTTAATAGCCTAGATAATATGAGCAAGCATAATTAACTTAGTTATTATAACCATAAATACTCCACTAATTTAAATGAGAAAATCTGCATGAATAGTTATTGAATCAGTAATTAAATTTATTTGTAGATAAATATTTATTGAATTTGTATCTATGTTTATTTTTTTATTTAATTAATCTGTATATATGTTTATTTTAATGTTATTAGATTAGGAACACAAAAACCAAAATATCGTGACAGGATGTTTAGGATTTAATTTCGTTTTTAAAAGTTTGAGTAATAAATTAAGAACCACATACATTCCTTCCTTAGATCGACCTTGGGAGTATACTTATCATTTTCTACGAAATGATTCGTGCACTTGCGAGAGTTTTACAAATATTAAAACCAAAGTATTTGCGAGAATTGGCGATGTCGGTTTTCGCTCATCAGCCACACTATAAATAGACCACTTGGTCTTCATTTGCATTCATCCTTGGGAATTCTTAGCATTTGTAACATAAACTCTCTCTAGAGCAATACAAAGCATTCTTTGCAAACTCTTTCTATTCTCTTTGGAGTTACATTTCGGATTCAAAGGCAGGCTTAGTGCAACGGACCGTGCTAAGTGCCGCACGATCGCTACTTGAGAAATTAAGGTCGTGACAGTTGGTATCAGAGCATTAGGTTGAAGCAATCTTACTCTTGGCATAATGAAGAACGTTGGTCCATCTACTCCAAGCGTTGATGTTCCACCTATGGAACGTGGACGTGAGGAAACCCATAAACCATCAAAGGAATCTTGAGCCAAGTCGAAAGACATACTTTCTAGCTTGGAAGCACTTGTGGGGAGTGCGCAGGATAGCTTGGGGGAGCTGTTTGACCGAGTGAACAACTTAGAGGAGCGTTGCAATAGCTTGGAGGCCGAGGATGTGGAGATTCATGCAGCGGTTAAGATGTCACTCAACGAGCTAGATGGTGGGCTAAGGCAAGAGATTGATGGGTTGAAAGCTGAACTCGCCAAGGTAAGAGATCTCGTCCAAAGAGAACTCGCAAATTTCTTGCTTAGAGCCGAGGATATGGGCGGTGATCTAGCTCGTAAGCGGCCAGCGGCCGCGGGAACTAGCACAACCACCGTAATTGAGGCTAAGAGGGTGGATGTTCCCAAGCCCAAGACCTTCAATGGCGTTAGGAACGCTAGGAAGCCGGGAGAACTTCCTATGGGGGCTAGAACAATACTACGAGGCTATCGGCATAACGGACCATGCCAGCAAGATCCGAATCAGCGCTGCTATGTATTTGTCCGACACCGCTACGTGCTGGAGGCGGAGACACGGGAGATGTGCAACGAGTGGGTTTGCACACCGACACCTTTGAAGACTTCAGTGCGGAGTTCAAAACGCAGTTCTTCCCCGTAAACGCCGAGGAGGAGGCGCGGGCCGACCGCGACCACGAGACGGGTAGCATAAGGGATTATGTGAAGGAGTTCACAACCTTGCTGCTTGAAGTCCCCGACACAACTGACAAGGATGCCCTATTCTTGTTCATGGACGGTTTCCAATCGTGGGCTAACCTTGAGCTCAAGCGACGTGGTGTCCAAGACTTATCTTCGGCCATTGCGATCGCAGAAAGCTTTATTGACTACTCCACAAACAAGGAGGGCTCCAAAGCCACATATAAGAAGTTTGGTGGAGAGAAGAGTAATGGAGGCCATGCCAAAAGTCAGGGTTCCAAAAAATCATAAAGGCAACTCCTCATTCAAGCCACGAGATAAGGGGAAGGAGAAGGAGGATCGGAATGCCTCAAAGCCCCGTGTTACGTGCTTCATTTGTGATGGACCACATTGGGCACGTGAATGTCCGAAGAGGAAGGCCTTGAGTGCCTTAGTTGCTTCCACTCATGAGTAGGATGGAGGCGAGTCGGACGCAGGTGTGAAGATGGGTTCTTTGCGCCTACTTGGTGCAATGTAGAGCGCCCCAAAAACCCATAAAGGCTTAATGTACGTGGATGCCACCATTAACGGGAAGGTTGCCAAAGCATTGGTCGACACAGGTGCATCTCACAACTTTGTTTCGGGGAAGAATGAGACTACCTCCGACGGTTGTCAATGGAGTGGGTTCTCTCAAGGCGTGCTTAACGGCGAAAGACTACCATTGCTACGGAGTCGCTCGTGAGTTAAGGTCCGCTCTTTGTACGGATCGGCCAAGTGGACTTATCGCTGGCGCCGATGGACGACTTCAGTTGTATTCGGCATGGAGTTCTTGGACCAGGTAAAGAGCTGGTGCCACGCTCAAACTTTACGTGTATCATGGATGGTACGGGGCGCGTGCGTGGTGCCGACCGAAGGACCAAAGAAACTCTACTATCCAAGCTCTCTCGACATTTCAATTCAAGAAGCGGATTGAAAAGGGACGAAGAGTAGTTACTTGGCCATTCTAAAAGAATACGACGATGAGGAGACGTCATCAAAGCCAAGCTTGCAAACTGCAAGTTGTCTTAGATAAGTTCCAAGATGTAATGTCGGAAGCATTACCCAAACGTTTTCCCGGCGAGGAGGTAGACCATGCAACAGAAGGCCGAACTGGCACTGTGCCACCAAAGAATGAGCCCATATCGGATGGCAACCTCGTAGTTGGCAGAATTATGGAAGCAACTCGACCAATTGCTGACGCCGGCTTCATAAGACCCTCCAAAGCCCCATTCGTGCCCTGCTATTTCAAAAGAAGAAGGATGGCTCGCCGCAAACGTGCATCGACCATAGAGCTCTAAATAAGATCACGGCCAAGAACAAGTATCATATCCCTCTTATTGCCGATTTGTTTGATCAATCGGGAGTGCAAGATACTTCACAAAATTGACCTACGACGGATACTACCGTACGCATACCTTGCGGAGACGAGCCCAAGAGTACTTGTGTAACCAGTGTAGGCGGCTTCCATGAAGTTCTTGTTATGCCGTTTGGTCTTACAAATGCACCAGCCACCTTCTCACTTTCGATGAACAAGATTTTCCATCCCTACCTCGACCGTTCGTGGTAGCATATCTTGACGATATCAGGATCTATAAATGGGACTATGGAAGAACATCTAGAACATTTGAAGAAGGTGTTCGAGGTCCTAAGGGAAAATGATCTATACGTCAAGAAGGAGAAGTGTTCCTTGCCCAAGATGAGGTGATGTTCCTCAGGCATAGGATAAAGGATGGAAATTGATGATGGATGGAGCAAAGGTGAAAGCCATCCAAGAATGGGAACCTCTTACCAAAGTTCCCGAGTTAAGATCTTTTCTCGGACTCGTGGAACTACCATGAAGGTTCATCAAGTCCTACTACCGAGAAAGGCTGACCTCACTCACTAACTTACTCAAAAAGAACAAGGCTCGGGGAATGGACAAGTGAATGCCAAGCCTCGCTTCAAGATTTGAAGAAGGCCGTTAGTCAAGAACCGTGCTTTGCCTACCAGACCCTTTCCAAGAGCTACGAGCCGCATACTGATGCATCGGATTTTGCCATTGGTGAGTATTGATGCAGGAAGGATGTCCGATAGCCTATGAGCTGCAAGCTTAACGACACCGAACGCCGCTACACCGCATATTATAAGGAAATGACCGCCGTCATTCATTGTCTACGGTGTGGCGACACTACTTATTAGGCTCCCATTTTGTTATCATGACGGACAATGTTGCAACAAGCTACTTCGGACTCAAAAGAAGTCGAGTCCTAAGCAAGCTCGACGGCGTGATTTCTTGGCAGTAGTTTCGACTATAGGTTGGAGTACAAGCCCCGGCAAAGCTAATATGGTGGCGTCGCGTGAAGAGCAGAACTAGTAGCTTTAAGCGGGCCAAGTAGTCCTTTTTTAGAAAGGATCAAAGAAGGGTTGCAGGATGCCCTTGCTCAAAACCTCCTCGCTCTCATCAAGGAAGTGGAAGACAAGACGATTTTTGGCCGAGCGACGACTACTCTATGCCAAGCAGTCGTATCTTCGTGCCAAACGGGGAGCTTAAGGAAAGAGCTTATCGTGGAATGCCATGATTCCTGCGGGCTAGACACCCAGGAACGAGGCGCACCCTTGCTTTGATCAAATCCATCTACTATTGGCCTCAACTTCGGGATGATGCCGAAGCTTACGTGTGAAGACTTGCCTTGTATGCCAACAAGACAAGATGTAGAGAGCACCCGGCAGAAGGATTGCTAGAACCGTTGCCTTATTCCAGAGACCACGGAGAGTGTCTCTGCGGACTTCTATTACTTGTCCGCCAAAATCGTAGGCTTTGGCAAAGATAATTGTCGTCATCGACCGCTCAAAGAAATATGCAACATTCATACCGCCTCAACGGACTGCACGACAGATGAGACGGCACGTTCGTTCCTTAAACACGTTGTGAAGCATTGGGGGATTCCATCCAATATAGTAAGTGATCGAGACCCACGATTCACAAGGAAATTTTGGACGGAATTGTTCAAGCTGTTGGGATCAGACTTGAACTTCTCTACAAGCTTTCATCCTCAAAGTGATGGACAGACGGAGCGTGCCAATGCATTGCTGGAGTTGTATCTCAGGCACTTTGTGAGTGCCAATCAACGGGATTGGGCAAAGCCGCTCGGATATAGCCCAATTTTCGTATAACTGTGCTGTCGACTCCACCGCTAAGAGTCCCTTTCTCGAAATTGTCAGCGGGGCAGCAGCTGACCCACTCAAATGCGCTTAGCCACGAGTTATGAAGGAAAGAGCCAACAAGCCAGTTTGCCAAGGCTTGGCATGAACAAGCGGAGTTGGCCCGAGCCTATCTGAATAAGGCGTCTAAAAAGATGAAGAAATGGGTTGACAAGAAGAGGAGGATGGTAGAATTTCAGGAAGGCGATTTGGTCCTTGTCAAATTATTGCCCCAACAATTCAAGTCCTTGTGGAAGGTTCATAAGGGGTTGGTGCGAAAGTACGAAGGACCATTTCCCGTCCTTAAGAAAGTCGGAAAGGTGTCATACAAACTACAACTCTCTCCAAAGCTTAAAATCTATCCGGTCTTTCATGTAAGCATGCTAAAACCTTATCATGGAGACGAGGATGACATAAATCGGGGAGTATCAAAGAGAGCACCTACCGCAGTGATATCCTCCTTTGATAGGGAAGTAGACTCAATTTTGGCGGACCGCTTGATCCGACGAAGGGGCGTACCAAGTTATAAGGAATACTTGGTCAAATGGAAAAACGCCCCAGAAGAAGAGACAAGTTGGGAACCTGAGGATTCCTTGTGGAAATTCAGAGATGCTATAGAGAGGTTTCAACTTGAAGGCGCGACGAGGGCGTCGCGAACTTGAGTGGGGGAGGGTGTCACGTCCCGCCCAAACTGCCCCTAAAAATCCAAATGTTGGCTGCCTAAAGGATCTAAGACATGGAAAGTTCTAGAGTTGCCTAGAGAAGTCTAGAAAGGGCTGGAGTTGGACGGACTCAACTCAAGCTTGAAGACCCTAGAATGTTCTAGAGCACGCTGGAGGGTGCTAGAATGGGCTGGAATATTCTAGAGCGCACCGGATGGTTCGGGAAGGTTGTAGAAGCTGCTGGAAGCTTGCGGAACATCCCGGAAGGTGCATGAAGGAGCTAGACAAACCTAGAAGACTCTAGAGTTGGCTAGAAGGTCCTAGAGCCTTGTGGCACATTGTAGATAAATCTAGAATACCCTTGTACATTCTAGAGCTAGAATAATCTAGAAAGTGGTGGCTTAGAAGCCACACTATAAATAGACCACTTGGTCTTCATTTGCATTCATCCTTGGGAATTCTTAGCATTTGTAACATAAACTCTCTCTAGAGCAATACAAAGCATTCTTTGCAAACTCTTTCTATTCTCTTTGGAGTTACATTTCGGATTCAAAGGCAGGCTTAGTGCAACGGACCGTGCTAAGTGCCGCACGATCGCTACTTGAGAAATTAAGGGCGTGACAATAAGGTATAATTGAATAAATCAAGACTCAAATTGTTTCCTAGCAACCTCAAAAGTAAATGGACACAAAGGGATGTGCCTTAGGACTTGATATGACCATCAAATCAAGGACGCTAAATGTGACACTAGTTGGGAGGAAACCTAACATTAATTTACTTATATTTTTATTATTTTTATTTTATAGGTGAATAAATATAGAGAGCAATGGCATAACAAGAATGAGCATTTCAACGAAAGATGCGGTGTGCCAAGAATAAGAGAGTTTTCTTTTATTTTACCTTTTCATATTTATATATGCACATTAGGAACAATGTGTAATGTAAGTTTGGGGAGGGAACTTCATTCTCTACATTAGTATTAACTATGTATTTTAAAGTTTAAGGGAATTTGTTTTTTTTTTAATTATTAGGATGTTTTTAATCATGATTTGGGTAGAAATTGATAAATATATAAGAACTAAATGTATGCATTGATGACTCTATGAAAATAGAGTTATTAGCACACTTTTTTACTTAGTATTTACTTATTTTATTCAATAAATAGTTTTTTTTTGTCAAAAATATTAAAATATAAATGTTTTAATGAAAAGGGGTGAAAATATAATTTTTGGAATTTTTTCAGATTATCTGGAATTTTTATGGAATTTTTATTAATTTTTAATGCAGCACTAATTAGGAATTACCATTCAAACCAAACCAGGAAGTTTCTTTAAACCCATCTCATATGTTCAAATCTAACACATTGAGGATAATGTGTATATTAAGTTTAGGGGTGGTAGATATATTGAACTTAATTGAAATACTTTCTGGATGTTCTTGCTCGTGATTTTTTTTTTGTTTGGTTAATTGAAGATATTTTGCTATGAATAGTGATTTATTTTTATTTCATATGTTTAAATGGTGCATGTCTCCTTGAAACATTTGAATATTGTCTAAGTTATAAATGATTTTTACGTATGTTTCATTTTTACAAGAATAAATATTCATGAGCACTAGTCTTGATTTTTGATTTGCTATGATAATTTAGAGAAGGTTTATGTGAGTATGGAATTCGATTGATATTTGTGGTGTCACAATTTTTAGAATTTGTTTGATTTTCTCTCGAGGTGAAATTAGAGATAACATTTAACTAAGAAAATGATTTAGGCCATCTTTGGATCGTTTGAGCCTTTCTATCTACCTTTACATGCATTATCCATAGTAAACCCCTTTTGAGCTTCAAAGTTTACATATATATTTTTCTCATTTCAAAAGCCTACCTTAAAATATATATATATATGTGTGTGTGTGTGTGTGTGTGTGTGGATATATCTATTTTTCCTATCTCACTAACATTTGATAATTGTTAGTAAATAATTAAAGATATATCATAAAAAAAAGGTTACTAAAAAAAAGAAAAAAAAACAGATTCTAAAAGGAAAAAAAAACAGATTCTAAAAGGAAAAAAAATAGATTTTGAAAAGAAAAAAAAGCAAAAAAAAAATCAGAAAAAAAGTAGAAATGAAAAAAACAAATTTTGAGTTTGTATGTGATGATAAATTCCTAATTGGGAAGTATTTATTGTGATGATAGAAGATCTCTTGCTTCAATCCTAAAATGATGTGTTTAGGAAATTTTGAGCTAAATATTATGCATCCTACCTTTACCTAAGCCATACATTATAACCTTATTAAAGTCCTAATGATTTTTGTTTTGTGTTTGTCTACATTAGTGGAGAGAGAAATGAAAAATGAACTATGAGATTTGTGATTTCAATAAAATTGGTTTGATTTTATATTTACATAAATTGATCTGGATTTCATGCGATGAAATATGAAAAGACTTGACACACACACTTAAATTCATTGTGAAAATGTAATATATTTTTGAATTAATTTTGATACTTAGATAAAATTCTTTTATTTCTTTGAGTTATGTTATTTGGAATATTTAAAAAGAAATATTTTGAAAATCACTAATTTAAATGCAGTTATCTTTGTTTTATTTCTTTCCTTTTCCTCGAGGACTAGCAAAAACTTAAGCTTGGGGGTGTTAATAACTGTATTTTATATAGTTATTTTCACCTATTTTATTAATTATAATTGCTATGTTCTTTCTATTTTTAGTTAATTTTAGTTTAATAAATTAGTATTTACTGTTTATTATATATTTTAAGAAAATTAAATAATTTGTATCGAAAACGTACTTATTTGCAAATTTGTCTCCAAAAATATAATTTCAAATAAATAAGTTATTAATTGCAATTTATAAAAGTCATAAATGTAATTTAAATTAAAATCGGGCTTAATCTTAATAATTAAAAGTTTAAAATTTAATTTAAATTAAAAAAGGGCTATATTGTAATTAACCAAAGTTTATAATGTAATTTGAAATATATTTGTGGGTTAAAATGCAATTAAGAAAATTTATTTTATGCTCAGGAAAAATAGGCCACGCGCTCCATCACAATCGCGCATTACCAACCGTGCGATCAGGCACCAAACGTATGAGATGAGGCGCGTGAGTTCAGACACGACAAAAGAGATTGGATGCAGGATTTCAAGTTCACGTGGCTCGGCACCAGTGGAGCCCACCTGCCGCGCAGGCCGGCGTGCAAAGTGGGACTCATATATCGGCTGCGCAGAATTTCCCCCGAGGCGCATCGCTCACCGTTGGATCGGTTGAACAGTCCAGATTGAAGCACGTGGAACCAAGCTGTCGCACACCGAACCAAGAGACATGCGCTCTCAAGTTTTACAAAAGAAGAAGAAGCCACGTGTCAACTTTATTTATAAGCCAATAATATTCTAACATGTGGCATATTACAATAAGCGCGAACGTGCAGGAACACGCCCTCGTTGCAACCATTGCCTCCAAGTTTTCGCTCACCCCAATCCTGTACGACAATTTCTACGTGAGCCCATTCCCTGCAACAAATGAGGTGCTACCACGTGTTCCACTATGTGTTTCAGCGAATCAGATCGCGACACATGGCAGCGTGGACGGTGGAACACGCAAAAGCCATTTTTGGCTTCTATTGTGTTCCATGTGTGCCAAATATTTATTTTAAGTGATGTTTTAATTTTCTGTGTTCTTCATCTTATTTTCCTTGAACTGTTGTAATTTATATTTTAAATTTATGAAGTAATTTAATTTTTTTTGGGTTGCATTTGATCTGAATTTATAATACACGTGGGAGACAGAGAAATATGGCAAAAATACATCAAAAATATTAAAATATAATACACGTGGGAGACAGAGAAATATGGCAAAAATAATAAAATATTATGCGTGGGGAAAAGTGGTATCGAAAACGCGATCAAAATCTGAGTGGAAAGAGCTACGCGTTTCTAATTTTATTTTCAATCCACGCTGCCATGTGTCGCGATCTGATTCGCTGAAACACATAGTGGAACACGTGGCAACACCACATTTGTTGCAGGGAATTGGCGCACGCAGAAATTGTCGCACAAGATTGGGGCGAGCGAAAACTTGGGGGCAACGGTTGCAACGAGGGCGTGTTCATGCACGTTCGCGCTCATTGTAATATGCCACGTGTCAGAATATTATTGGCTTATAAATAAAGTTGACACGTGGCTTCTTCTTCTTCTGTAAAACTTGACGGCGCATGCCTCTTGGATGAACCGCGTCGCACAGGATTTTTAAACAAGCGGTTCGGTGTGCGACAACTTGGTTCCACGTGCTTCAATCTGGACCGTTCAACCGATCTAACGGTGAGGGATGTGCCTCGGGGGAAATTCTGCGCAGCCGACATGTGGGTCCCACTCTGCACGCCGGCCTGCGCGGCAGGTGGGCTCCACTGGTGTCGAGCCACGTGAACTTCAAATCCCGCATCCAATCTCTTTTGTCGTGTCTGAACTCACGCGCCTCATCTCATACATTCGGTGCCTGATCGCACGGTTGGTGATGCGCGATTGTGATGGAGCGCGTGGCCTATTTTTCCTGCGCAGAAAATAAATTTTCTTAATTGCATTTTAACCCACAAATATATTTCAAATTACATTATAAACTTTGGTTAATTACAATATAGCTCTTTTCTAATTTAAATTAAATTTTAAACTTTTAATTATTAAGATTAAGCCCGATTTTAATTTAAATTACATTTACGACTTTTATAAATTGCAATTAATAACTTATTTATTTGAAATTATATTTTTGGAGACAAATTTGCAAATAAGTATGTTTTCGATACAAATTATTTAATTTTCTTAAAATATATAATAAACAGTAAATACTAATTTATTAAACTAAAATTAACTAAAAATAGAAAGAACATAGCAATTATAATTAATAAAATAGGTGAAAATAACTATATAAAATACAGTTATCACGGGTCAAGCTTACATAGAGAATAACTTAACTTGGTCTAATGGTCACTTAATCAACATTAGACCTTTAAAGAGAGGCTGGGGCTTGAGAGTTGCGTTGCCATAGTATTGAGTAGCTCTCAATATCTAGTTGAGAATGCAACCTTCCCAATGGATAATAAATAAGAAAAAGCCCTACGGATGGGCCTAAGCTACCTCTAGACTTAGAAAGCCCAAAATCCTCAATGCACTATATGTGAGTACTCTATCTTAGGGTCTAGACCACCAATAGATAAATGAAAGGGGAACTTGTTTAGTAACCCTGATGGACTCACCCTAATCATAGGTAGTATCATTTAGGTATAAGTTAATGCAAAGAAGCATCCTAGCCTATGAGTCCTACGTCCCATTACCCATACTACTACAAGATAGAACTGAGTGCAATAAAATCCTTAATAACTAGCCAGGGCATGCAACCCTACCAAGGCATTGACCAAGAGGTATCCCAAATGTAAGATGTATGCTTTTAGGGCTAGATCACAAAATTGTTTTTAAAAGATCAACATGTTATCCATATGGCCTAAGCTATAACTAATGCAAAGAGTGCTCTATCATGTTACCTATCGCTCTACGGTTGGTCATAGACCTTGAAAAAGAGCCATGGCTTATAAGCAATACTACCTCATACCTATGAACTATATTTAAATTCCTACACTATACTTAGGCCTATAAAGACTCAATAAGCGAGATGATGAGTGTCCAATAAAGCAATAACTAACAACTTATTAAGATGAGAATTATCTTATTCTTGGATTACTTGACCAAATCCAAGTACTCCAAGTAAGGTGCTAATAGATTGAGAGGCTTAACTAAGATATACTTGGAGCAACAAGTCACCCCCAACTTAGAAAAGGTTTAAGAAAACATAACAAGGCTTAAAAAAAATTAATCTCATGGGTACAAGTCAAATTTCAAGCCAACTTTAAAGCCACAGGCCTCCCAATGGAGCCAACACATGTTCCAAAGATTTAAACACCAATAAGGAATATGGTCAGCTAGGATTGGGAATGACCAAGAATATGGTTGACGAAGGGTATAGACAGATATGGATTTTTCACACTATCAGCCTATAAGATCAAGTTGAACCATGACAAAGAAATCATTTTCCATCCATGCATACCTTTGTTCTAGGATATGTGTTTCATTTTATGCTAGCACATCATTCCACATTCACATTTCAACCCATCCATGGCTCCCAAAGATATAGGGCTACAATCAAGTTTAGAAATAATGTTACAAGTACAAGCAAGATAAATTATACCAAGTAATATAGGGCTAAGACCACTCAACCCTAGCCATTACCTTTCTAGGCCATGCCACAATATGTGTCCTACCAGAAAATATTCACCCACTAGGATACATATCATCACATCCTTCCTCATCAAGCACTTTGTTAAAAGCTCAACTATCTGTCTATATTCTAGATAAAGTCTAGACACACACCAAGGGTATAATTTATTAAAGTATAACAAGATACTGGTCCTACCAGAATTTGAGGTGGTCAAACCCCACTTCCTGGACTTCTTAAAGATTTCTATCCTTTTATATCTCCATGTAACTTCATTTCAATGAGAAATAGGAGTAAATGAGTGAAGAAAAGGGTTACAAAGAATACTTTAACTGTTAGAGGGTAGAGGAACCTATAAGAATAATATCTAGGATCCCTAACTTATATAAATCCTTCTAGAAAGAAGGAAGTTATAGCATTGATAGATCAAGATAGGATCCAAGAACTTTCTTCATAGACACAGACAAAAAATATCACATTGATCAAAGGTATCAATTGATCTGGATCTCCTAACTAGAACATCACGAGCTACAGGACTACTAACTAGGTTGGCCAAAAATTGGTTAGCCATGACTTCATTCACCAAGACTTTGCCACCTAAGGGTTTGGAAACCAAGATACTGTCACTAAAAAGACCTTTAGCCAGAGGGGTTACCTTCCAAACAACCAGCAACCAAGGAAGTGTCACCTAAGGAAGTACCATTGAGGTACTTGCTACCCTAACCACCATTGACTAGACCACCATCGGATAGGTCACCACTAGTTAGAGTAGAGTTAGTAGGTATGGTGTTGGCTAGAGGTGGATTTTCCATTCCTTTATTCGATTTTCATCTATCTACCAATTTTCATCGTCGACATTGATCCTCATCCACATCAATACTTGTCTACGATGGCCAAATTTGATTATGTACATTCTTGGACCTAGTATCCATAACTTCCTATGAATGAACACATGGTGTATGTGTTGTGGGATGGAAGCATTTTGATGATAAAAATAATTATCCTACATTGTACGAAGAAAACACACTTGTCAAGAATAATTATCCTAGAGGGATTAGGCTTAAGTTTTGAATTCTGAGCTTTCTACAAGAATAAGTGAATATTTGACTTCCTTGATAAAAATGTTGACTTCTGCCTAAATTTTCAACCGAATATCAAATTTAAAATCCATACAGATTGACAGCATTAGAGTATCGTCTTGCACATTTAGAAGAGCTAGATATAATGTAAAGGTTTTCTTACATAGGTGGGTAAAAATCACTCAAGTATAAGCTTATAATAATTAACTACAAGTGTGAATTGAAATTACAATCAAACCTTTTAGCCCAAGTGTTAGAAAGTCTGGAGGCTAATGTTAGGGTTAATTTTGTACATCTTATATGGTAATCAAAGAGTAATCAAGATTATTGTGCAAGTGTGAAAGTATTATAATTATCTGAAGGGCTAAGGGCTAAATATTGTTCCTATTTATTTGAAGGGATAATAAAGGATATATGTCGACAGACAATAGATCTTTACAATAGATAATTATGTACAACAGATAACTATTTACAATATTATAACAACTTAATCCTAATAAAATAGGAATAAGCATAAGTTTAATCTTTCATCTATATATACTCACATATGCATAATATAATATCACATTTTAGAATTAATATAAAATATCATACTTCTTCCAATAAAGAATTACACAAAATACTTCATTTTCATATAATTACTAGAGAGATTAAGATCTACTCTATCATACATCTTACAACTATTGGCTTAAGGATCGTAAGGTCAAAGACTATCTCCACAAGGTAGTCTAAAGTCCTAACAATTTGTTCATCTTATAAATTTTACGGAGAACAATACTACCTAGTGTTAATAAAAATTAGTATCAATATTATATATCCATTATGTGTGTTACATATTCTATAAATATGTCATTTCAATAAAAGAATAGTTAAACTAGTGTATTGTTGTTTATGTTAATTTTTACAAAAAATTTATAAAATAATTCAAAAACTTTACAACAGTTTTTACAATTTTTATAATTTTCCTTTAAATATCCATCACTATTAATTATATCCTCGATATTCCTGTAAAATTAAAGTGTAAATATTTTCTTATATATTGATATTTTCTTCCATGCTAAAAGAGGCTCTAAACATTCCCAATAAAATATATGGCATTATATTTGTCTTGACATTACTCGCACCCTCCTTTTTTTTCTTTTTTAAATATTACAAAAATAGAGAAAATATAAAAGTATTATTTTAATTTGAATTTTACTCTATTTAAATATATTTTACTAAAAAAATTTAAATTATATTTTTTTATTAATATATATATATATATTACTCTAACCTTACTTATAAATACATTAAGTGAACATATAAATACATTAAATATCCATCATTGTATACTTTTAATTGTGTATTTTTCAATTAAATACCATGTTTATTTTTCAACAATGTAATATTTAGTTCACATAATTAATATAATATTTAAGTTAGTAAATTTGTTATTTTTTGTTACTAAAAATAACAAATTTAAATTTATTATAATTAACTAAATAATAATAATATATTATTGTAATTAATTAATTAATAAATAATAAAAAGAATATATACTCAGTGTAGTAAGAAAGAGACTAAAAAACAAGAAGAAATATAATGCAACTTTTAAACTATTTTTAGTGCCAAAGTTGGAGATAGGTAACTTTGGAATATCACTATTTTTTTTTTGTATTTTTTTTAGGTATATTTTCAACTAAGATATATTAAATACTCTTATTTAAATTATTAATACATATTTTTGTTAATTTTAAAAGTAATAATATTTTTGAACTATTATAATTCATTAAGATTATTATTAAAATTGATCAAAATATATACCAATAATTTAAACAATAGAAAATTATATGTTTTAATTAAAAATAAGGTTAAAAAATAATAAAATAAAATAAGAATAATTTAAATGTATCCATTCTTAAAAGTTGTTATAAAACAAATCTTTGGGTTGCAAATACTGTATGGGACTTTCAGAATTTATACATGAAGTACTTGAACGTGGATTAAAAGTTTAAAAAGACAATTATGGAGAAACAAGCTTAAGCTTAATTGAAGTGGTAAGATCAATAAATTTTCGGCAACGTACAAGTTCGAAAATTTTAAAGTATGATAAAGAAAAAAAAAAGGAAATATATGATATTCCAATAAAACTGCAAATGCTTTAGCTAGTTAGCATTACCTTATATATTTTTAAGTTTAAAATTAGGATTAATTATATTTTAAGTTCGAAATAATTTATAAAAATATTTAAAATATTTATTTTATTGAAATTATATTTATAACGTCTTGTAACGATAAAAACATACATAACGTTGAAAACATAATTACAACTTTAAACATGTTTAATATTGTGTATATTTTTATCATTACTCATACATTGTAAGTATAATTGCAATAAAGTAAATATTTTAAATATTTTTACAAATCATCCTATAACTTGTAGGCATAAAACGTAATGAACTCTTAAAATTAAGATCACTTTATTTTTTTTTTCATTTTTTTCTTTTCTTTCTTAATAAAGATCAATTCATATAATAGCCAAAAAAAATAAAAAAATAAATCAATTATTAGTTATATTGGTTTTTGGTTGTCAAATTTGATCGCAAAAGATATAAGAAATAGAAAAGGAGTTAAATACTAGAAACTATTTGTATTACAAATTTTCAAATTTGCAAGTTATTTCTAATTGAGGGCAATAAGGTCACCGTTTTGGGTTTGTGAGTGATGGTGTTATGTATACACGACCTTTGATGCTAATGGATACTAAAATTATCAAGCATGGGTTGTGTCATGTGATTAGTCTAAGATGATATTGAAAAGTTAAATAGTTACAAATCAATTATATTTTTTATTATTTAAAATTATAAATCTATATGAATGATACAATCTTATTATAAAAAGTTAACTATTAGTTAATTGATATTAGTTATTTACATTTATGACATTCTCTAAAACTTTTAAATAGTTCCTTACAACATAAAAAGGTACACATAAGTTTGTACTATAAACTCTCAAATTTTCTCTGATATAAGTTTTTCTCTCAAAAATTGACTTAAGCATCAGAGTAGATACGATACCCAAAGGTTTCATATCTTCTGATGTGGTTTTTACGTAATTTGCAAGTCTATGTGTCCAAAGAATGCAACAAGTAGAAATCAGCTTCAACATTTGGTGTCTTGTGGGAAAGAAATTTTGGTGCTCAACCAATTGACCTAGTGAAAATTCAAAGAACATTCATCATGTTCTTCGCTTTATTTGTCATGTTCTTCGTTCATTTTGTAAGTCTTTTTGCACTCCGTGTCTTTCTAGTAGCTTCCCTTGAGAAAAACATGATGTGTGTTTATTTTACTTAGTGCATCTGTCTTCCTCAGTATAAGTTTGGTTATTGTGGATCAGTAATACACACACATATAGTTAGGTATATTTTTATTTAAGTTTGTTTACACACACTACGAGGTTGATTTTCATACAATGCTCGCTCGTTGACGTTTCCAACAAGCTTGCCACCACACTCGCCATCACCTTTGGCAAGGTGAATGGCTAATGCTTACAAATATTGACTAATTTTCAATGTTATTTCCAATTTACCTAGTAATGACACCAAAAACTTGATGTGCTAGAATTAGGTGTAAATTTTTTTATAATTTATAAAATTGCTTGCAAGTGCACTAATTACTTATATAAAATGATAAGTATACTTCTAAGGTCAATCTAAAGTGAAATCCTGTGGTTTTTAAATCATTCAAGAAACTCTTTAAAAACAAAATTAAATAATCAGACATCTTGTCATGATTATTTTGGGTTAATTTTCTAAACTAATAACATAAAAAATAAATATAGATTCAACAAATATTTAAGCAATTAAACATTTATCATATAATTGAGAATTTATGAGATATATTAATTAATTAATCATGTTTTGTTCAATATTAAGTAGGATATTAAATATATGAATTAATATTATTGATTCTTCCTTATATGTATAAAAATATCCTAAGGCATAGATAATTTTCTTTATTAATTAAACTTTAACTTTTCATCTTCGATAAGACCGATACTTTAAACCTTAATTAAATTATATTTATGTTCTAAGAAATTACTAAACCATATAATTTTCCACCATTAATCAGGTTGACAATATAAACTTCATCAAGGTGTCTAAGTTAGATTTATAATTTATGTATCTGAAATGAATTTTTAGATTTTAAAACTATTATGAAGGATACGTTATCAGTATATCTTCAATAATAATTCTTAAAAAAATGTTTGAAATAGAGCTCTCTCTAACTATACAGATGATATAGACTAAAGGATTTAAGAGAGATACTCTAAATCAAATTCAAATAATTTAAATCATAAATTTAACTTTCTTGTTTATTATGAAAAAGCTTTATCGATATATTTTTCATTTATAAACTTTAGTTTAAATATTAATGATGAAATAAAACTTAATTCATTTATAAAACTTAATTCATTTATAAAAAATTTTAATCTACTTTAATATCTCACAAGAATAACAACATTACTAATATTACATACTATTTATACCCATACATGTATAGTTTAATAAATGATCAATAAATTAAATATATAGCATGGGAAAAAACACTTAGAATTGATGTACTATTTATTGAACTAAAGCTAAAAGCTATTACTTGAACTAAATTTGTTTAACTCTTTAACGAGATAAGAACTTTAAACTACTAAAAGAAAGGCTAAAAAATGTAATAATCAGCTAGAAGAAAGCTGATGGGATATATGGGATATCTATTACAAAATAAATATGGCCCTATACATAGGGTGAGAAAACGAGAAAAAATGGACTTTTCAACCAACGCTATGTCGCGTTTATTACCGTTTCTCTTTCTCTTCTCTCTTCTTCACCAGCAGAATTCCAAATTTCAATTTGTGCAACAACCCCTTTTTCCAAAAATCGAGCTCACCCTCCACTCTTTCTCATTTTTTGGCCACCTCCGACCACCATTCCAACGTCATTTTGTGGGTTATATTCCTCTTCTCATTATTTTTCAGATCCCTTATTTTTTTAGCGAAATTCTCAAATTTTTTATACCTATTTTCTCACTTATTCTCACTTACAAAACACCAATTTCTTCTTCATTTCCTTCATTTAGTCACTTCATTTACTCTTGTAAGTATTTCTATTAATCATATGCACTTATTATTCAGTTTGCTTTATTTTTTGTATAAATTTTTTATTTATGTATGTTTTGTATTATGCTTGTTATTATATGTTTTGCTTATTTTCTATGGAAATAATATCTACATTTTATGGGTTTGAGGGACTATAATATTTATCGACATGGATAAATTTATTTACATATAAATAATTATATTTTATTAAGTAAAAGTAATACAATTATAAAATGATTAAAATGATAAATGTTTTATATTATGTATGTTTTAGTATATATTCTAATAATTAGAGAATTTATATATAATAATACTTGAAATATATTGATTGGATATATAATTAATATGCTTAATTAATGTCATTAATATAAAATGGATAAATCTTAAATGTCAAAATGTAGAATTGAGTAGGACTACATTTCTGGAGTTGAAAGTTTCATAGAATTTGCTTGTAGAAATAGTAATACTAGAATTGGTATGATTTGATGCCCATGTGTTAAATGTAAAAATGAGTGATTTCATGAATTTGACGGGTTAAGTATCACCTTATTCGTAGTGGTATTCTTTTGAGCTATAAATGTTGGTATTATCATGGGGAAAATATTGGTAATACACACGGGGAAAAGATAAATAAGAATGTGAGTGTTGAAGATGAACTACGTGAGGATGATCTCAAAACCTTTAAAAAACTTCTAGAAGATGCTGAAAAATCATTGTATCCAAAATGCAAAAAATACACTAAAAGGTCAGGATTGGTTCATTTGTACAATGTGAAGGCAAAACATGATTTTTCTGACAAGGGATTCACAGAATTATTAAATATACTAGTCGGTATGTTTCCTGAGGGTATTGAATTGCCATCTTCAATGTATAAAGTGAAGAAATATCTTAGTCGATTTGGCATGGATTATCATAAGATTCATGCTTGTCCAAATGATTGCATTATTTATAGAAAACAATATGAGACATTAGATGATTGTTCGATGTGTAAAGAATCGAGATGGAAGCATGGTACAAATGAGACAACACATAAGAAAGGCGTGCCTGCAAAGGTTCTTTGGTACTTTCCTCTGATTCCTCGCTTTCAAAGGTTGTTCAAAAGTAAAGAGACATGAAAGATGTTGACTTGGCATTCAAATAATCGATCTGATGATGGGGTGTTACGGCATCCTTGTGATTCTCCAAATTGGAAAGTAGTAGATAATTTATCTCCTCAATTTGCATCTGATCCACGCAACCTTCATCTTTCCATTGCTACTGATGGAATTAATCCATATAGTTCCCTTAGTAGTAGATATAGCTGTTGGCCAGTAATTATGGTAATAGACAACCTTTCTCACTGGTTGTGTATGAAAAGAAAATTCATGATGTTAACATTATTGATCTCAGAACCAAAACAACTCGGTGTTGATATTGATGTATATTTGTAGCCTCTGATAGATGATTTAAAGACGTTGTGGAATGATGGTGTAAATGTTTACGATGTACATAAAGTAGAACACTTTAACTTAAGAGGGGTCCTTTTCTGGATAATTAATGATTTTCCTGCATATGGAAACTTATCAGGACATGCAACAAAAGGTTACCAAGGATGCCCTATATATAATGATGGAACTTCTGCAACTTATCTTGTTCACGGATGAAAGATGTCTTATAGAAGACATAGAAGATTTTTACCAAATGACCCAAATGATCTTGTTCGGATAACAGAGTTTGTAGATCCAAATGATCCATTGGGGCATTTGAAAAGAAGAGGTTGGGTGAATATACCTGATGCTCCACTTAACCCAGATGATAGAGTGCATGTTCTATTTGATGCACTGGTAATCCAATAGAGGGAAATGGCCAACAATTGAAATCCTCTATTGGTAGACTTGTGAAGTCCAGTATACCAATCAATATAAATGATTGGTCTCAAGTTGACGATGCAGAAAAGTTCAAAATATGGATAACCATTTGTGTAACTCTCTTATATTTTATAATCAATTACATATATTATATCTTTTTATATTATATCTAATGTTTTGTAATGTATTTTTACAGAATCGTTACAAAGTCGATGACAATTGGAAGAGCAAGTGTTATGAGATTGCAAATATGGCGTAGAAGGAATACAAGACTTCCAAATTGGCAAGAAATTATGTGTTTCCTTATTTAGAACCACTTGATGAAGTAGAGCTCTACAAAATCCTTGAAGGACACCCCTGGATTACACCTCAAGTTTGGAAAGACTTCATGGATTATAGATGTACAGATGAATTTCAAATTATTAGGAAAGAACATCAGAATATACAAATGCATAACATTCTTCCTAATCGTACTCGGAGGTCTTCAAATCCTGAGTTTAGATATAGAATGATATTATTAATTTGTGTTAATTTATAAATATTTTTATATTTATTTTCCTCAATTTAATTTCATGTCATGGTTAATAAATTTTTCATAATTTATGTAGGAAGCTAAATTGGGTAGACCGATTACCCGAATTGAATTATACATAGAAACAAAGACTCCCAAAATGAAGAAGTCAAGACCGATGACTAAGCGAGGAGAACAACAACTAAATAAGTTGGTTAGTAATTTTGGTTGATACAAAGTCTTGATGATTTTTAATAATTGATGTAATAATGCATGATATATTTGTGTGCTTTATTATTTGTAGAGAGCTGTTCAAGAATAGAAAAATATCCAGGGGTGAAATAATCGAAGAGCCTAGGAGAGATGCTTTATATCATGTTGGTCATGTTAGGGGAGGAATCCAATATGATGGTTATATGGAGTATTTTAACATTCCAAAACAAAGCCTTAGATGGTCTGAAAGGAGAAGTACACTAAAATTGAAGAATAACCAACTCTTTTAAGGCCTCAATGTTAAGTGAGATTGTCACTATAAAAGAATATCAATCACCACACATGTCAGGCATGTCATCATTCTATAACCAGGGAATGCTATATTTGCCAAGAATGCAACCATCCATTCCAGGCATGCTACCATCCATGACTGGCAGGCCACCATCCATGTTAGGAATGCCACCTACGCAATCTCATGGCGCTCAAACTATATCGAATATGGGATATAGTCATCCTATTGGTCCTCCCTATATGCCAGGAATGCATATGCAATCAAGTAGTGGTTCATTTTCTCCAATGCAATCTGTGCATTCTTACCATCAATCAAATCACGATGAACATTTTGGTGAGAATGTACATCCAATAGCTAACCCACATGCGAGTCCTCCTCTATTTAATGGATCATATGTGGTAAGATTTTAATTTCTGGTGTATATAATCTATTATTTTAATTTCTTATTATATGTTTTATTTATTATATATAACACTTAAAATTTTTTTACAGAATATGAAATGTTTGTTGAAACATCCTTCATCAACAGACTTTGTTGCTATTGGAATGGTACAACAATTGAGCGATGATAGGATGATTCATAATCAATATTTTCCTAATCATTGGCAAATAGTAATTTATCAATCATTGCTTCATGATTGTCCACTACCTGTGCCTTCTGATGCTACCACGGTTCAATAGGTGGTTGGACAATATGTGGCTTGGCCTTCGATTCAAGTTATTCTAAATTTTGACGTGATACTATTTTTTAACTTAAAAGATAACACATGTTTACTACTATTATTTTTTTATGTCTTTTATTGTTACTAACATACATAATACTTTTTTTAGTCTATTATACCAGAACTCTTAAATGCAATACATTTAAGAGATATGAAGCAAGTATCTCATGCTAAATCTATGTCTAGTGTCCAATCATCGTGCACCAAGTCATTCAAGAAGAAGCCTTGGAAAAAGTACAGTTATGATTATGCTTTAAACTTCAGCAGAAATCTAACGTTTTGATGACTATTGTTACGAGAGCATCTAGCATAAATGATGGATGGACTGTGTCACTTCCTATATAAATTTCTAGTGTAGACCTCCACCAAACTTATATATCGATTGAGTGCATATTACAACTATTTGAATATCAAATGGTCGATTTAAGTATAATTCAAGTGTGGACAAGGTGAGTCCTTAATCTATTTAATTTTCTTTCATTTATGTAGAACATATATAATTATATTTATATTATCTAATTACTTATATATATTTATTTTATATAGGGCGTCTTATTATCGACTTCAACATAGCCACTCATCACATTTAGCAATGTTCTATGATTCTTCATATGTCAATCAATATCAAGAGAATGTTGTTAGCATCAGAGCTAAACAATTATGTGATAGGGCATTAACGCTTAACAGAAATCAAAATTTGATAATCCCTTGGCCACAAAGGTTTGAACAAGGCCAAGATCATTAGATATTGGTAATCCTTGATCTGTTCAATAATCATGCTTGGTACTATGACTCAGCTTTCATAGAACTGAGTAAAGATACAAAAGTAGTTGTTGAAATGTAAAAGTTATAGCTAGCTATTGGTTTCTTCTATTATTTTTTGTAATATTTAATAAAAACTAATTGTTTTAAACCTTGATAGGGCATGGATGTTGTGGAACAAGTTTAGGGTCATTGTCCTTAAAAAATCTCATAAGCTTATATGGACAAAAGTTATGGTATATACAAGTGAATATTACTAATTTTATTAATTTTACTATTGAATAATAAAAATGTTCGAATATGGAAAACCATGTACACTTGTTTTTTGTAGGTTTCATAATAAAATAATGGAGTCATGTGTGGTTATTATGTCATAAAGTTTATGAGCAAAATCATCACAAATATTAAAATTCCAATTGATGATGTGGTAATATCTTTTACCCATATACAAAAAATGTTTTTAACATGTTTGAGTTATTTTTTGTAAATACATGAAATTATATTCTTATTTTGATTTTAAATACATGAAGTTCTTTGGTTGGAACAATACGGGCTACGATCAGCAAATTTTTGATGATTTACGAGAGGAATGGACAAAACACATGGTTCAAGTTATATCATCACAAGAAAAATCAGGAGAAGATTCTGATGATCTTGAATAGCATATGACAACATAACGGTAATTTTTTTAATGATTTAATTTATCTATTCCTGTGTCTGAAGTCCCTAGTTTGATGGATGTTTTGTTTGATGGATGGTTATGTGCTCATGTATTTAGGGGAATGCATTGTTTTTATGGACCTATTTTTGGCCCAAACTTCATCTCATCTCTCTTGCCTACTTTCCTTATGACAATATCATGGTAGCACTTTATTAATCATTTATTTATATATATGAAGTTATCTGAAATCTCTACTGGTATTTTAAATGCTATAATGAGCTCTAATATAAAGTCAAGTGTAACTCATATTTTTTTACTTGGCTTGTATGAGTTTTGGTGCCCATGAACATATTACAAAATTGTTCCATACGTTTAAGGGCACCAAAACTCATACAAGACAAGTAACAAATCAGAGTTACACTTGATTTCATATTTAGAGCTCATTATAGCATTAAAAATACCAACAAAGATTCTAGATAACTTCATATTTATAGACAAATGATTAATAAAGTGCTAATATGAGTTCGAAGGGATAAGGTTATTATTATATTACTCGGATGTCGCTATGGTAACCTCTTTTTATGGTAATAATTATAATGATTTAATTTCTCAATTTGTATGCCTCTGAAGATTAGACTGATTGTTTGATAGATGTTTATGTGCTCATGTATGTAGGGGAATGAATTGTTATATGGATCAGCCATTTTTTGTCCAGTTTCCTTGTCACAATGCTAGTGATTCTAAGCTAACAAAGCTTGCTCGCACAATCTAATTATACTTTAACGACATTATTTTATTTGTAATTTAAGTTAACTATATATATATATATATATGTATTGTATACACATTATTTGTTTTGTATATATTTAAATTTTCAATTATTTGTATTATTATTTATATTTTTGTTTTTTTATGTTATATATATTGAATGCAGGGTGGAGTGAAAAATGAGAATAAAAATAAATAAATAAATCATTATACGTAAATTCGATTGACTGCGTGAACCAACTTTACATTTTAAGTCACTCAATTTAAATTCAGTTCGTTGGTAGTTCTTTGGTTAGAACAAGACAGGTTATGACCAGTAATTTTTTGATGATTTATGAGAGGAATGGGCAAAACACATGGTTCAAATTATATCATCACAAGAAGAATCATGAGAAGATTATGATGATCTTGAATAGCATATGACAACATAACGGTAATTTTTTTAATGATTTAATTTCTCTATTCCTGTGTGTAAAGTCCTTTTTTTGATAGATATTTTGTTTGATGGATGGTTATATACTTATGTATTTACGGGAATGCATTGTTTTATGGACCTGTTTTTGGCCCAAACTTCATCTCATCTCTCTTTCCTACTTTCCTTATGACAACATCATGATAGCACTTTATTAATCATTTGTCTATAAATATGAAGTTATCTAGAATCTCTACTGGTATTTTTAATACTATAATGAGCTCTAAATATGATGTCAGGTGTAACTCCTATTTTGTTACTTGGCTTGTATGAGTTTTGGTGCCCATAAACGGATTACAAAATTGTTCCATGCGTTTAAGGGCACCAAAACTCATACAAGCCAAGTAACAAATCAGAGTTACACTTGATTTCATATTTAGAGCTCATTATAGCATTAAAAATACCAGTTTGATTCCAAATAGCTTCATATTTATAGAAAAATGATTAATAAAGTGCTAATATGAGTTCGAAGGGATAAGGTTATTATTATATCACTCGGATGTTGTTGTGGTAATCTCTTTTTTATGGTAATATTTATAATGATTTAATTTCTCTATTCGTATGTCTCTGAAGTTTAGACTTCTTGTTTGATGGATGTTTACGTGCTCATGTATGTAGGGGAATGAATTGTTAAATGGATCGGCTTTTTTTTGCCTAGTTTCCTTGTCACAATTTTGGTGATACTAAGCCAACCAAGCTTGCTCGCATAATCCAATTACACTTTGACGACATTATTTTATTTGTAATTTAAGTTAACTTATATATGTGTATTGTATATACATTATTTGCTTTTCTTTTGTATTAAATTTAATTATCAAGTAATTAATTATATTTAAACTTTCAATTATTTGTATTATTATTTATATTTGGTTTTTATGCTATATTGAATACAGGTTAGTGGAGTGAAAAATGAGAATAAAAAAAATTAATACGAGTAAAGTCGATTCACTAACTTAAAATTTAAAGTCGGTTCAATGGACCGACTTCAAAGCCCGTTTTTGTAGTAGTCCATCGTGGTACACATATTCCTCGCCATGGCACAAAATGCTTGTCTTGAATTTTTCCTTGTATCCCTTACACATTAATTGGTTCTTAGTGTAAGGCTTACATGCCTTGGTCTTTTAAGTTCTTAGGGTGCAATTTGAGTTCTTCAAGTGTTGTATCTTCATGTGTTGACATGTTTATCCATTTTGAAGCTAAAACATTTGAAATACAATAAAACATACCCATGATTCTAAACAGTTTGATTTGTATAAATATTCAAATAAACATGCTATAATCAAACCTATTCATTTCAATTAAGCACTATAAAATCATGGAATATGAGTGATTTTCAAACACTTATCAGTAGACTCATCCAAAGGAGTAAAATTAAAGGTTGCATTATAGGACAAACTTAGTTTTGCCAAAAAAGCAACTGGTTTAGGCTTAGAAATACCCACCTTTGAGCATGTTATCATAGGGTGAGTATTGGATGACTAAGACACTTCATCAGAGGGTAATTTAATAAGTAATTGAACATCATTGTTAGGATTTTTGCATAAGAAGCAAGGGGTTTGATAAGGACAAATAAATAGAAGCTGTAGCTGGTGAAAGACCAAGTTGAAGAGATAGAAACAACATAGGTTATGATGGAACACAAGCTAAATGCTATAAAGTGTTAGCCTAAAACCTAGTGCCAAACGAGACATTGGGTTGAGGAATGAGTGTGAAGGAGCTCAAATAGGATGATGTGATAAGAGAAGAGACAAAATTAGCAAAAGGAAGCATTGCTTCATAGAAAGTGACATGCCTACTAGTGTACAATTTATGAGAATACATATGAAACCATAAGTAACCCTATTGTTATGGTGCATAACCAAAAAATACACATTATGAAGAATGAGTGTTGATAACTGTATTTTATATAGTTATTTTCATCAATTTTAGTAATGATAATTGCTATGTTCTATTAATATTTAGTTAATTTTTGTTAAATAAATTAATATTTTCCTTTTATGTTCTAAAAATACATTTTTAATAAAATTAAATAATTTGTATCGAAAATGTACTTAATTTCATATTTACGTCCCCTGAAATATAATTTATGATAATATAGTTTCTTAATTACAATTTATAAAAATCAAAAATATAATTTAAATTAAATTTGGGCTTAATTATAATTATTAAAAGTTTAAAAATTTAATTTAAAACTAGCAAAGGGCTTCACTGTAATTTAAGAAAGTGCAAAATGCAATTTGGACTAAATTTGTGGGCCAAAATATAATTAATAAAAGTTTGAACTTTACTGCTTGAGGAAAAGAATCGCACTCGCCTGAATCACGGCGTTAAATCACCCGTCCGTCAGATCAAAGAATCAACGGTCCAGTTGTAAGTCTGACGGATGAGCCAAAATCGCGTGTAAACTCTTCGCTCGGCTCGGCGTGCCAGTTGGCCCCACGTGTCGCGCGGTAGGTGTCAGTGGGACCGCGTATGCATTTGCGCGATTTCCACGGAGTCATCGGCTGACGGGTTGGATCTCTTTAACGGTCAGATTGAAACGCGTGGAACAGTGTCGCCGTATTTGAACCGGGTCGTGTGGCATCGTGTGTGACACGGGTTATGGTAACGGCGTGCGTCCTCGGTTTTACGGAATAAGAATGCACCACGTGTCAGCATAATATTTAAGCAAATCATGTTAGACACGTGGTATTTACAATGCGCCTTGACAGCGCTGGATCACGCTCCCGTTTCCGGTAGTTGCCTGTTTCCGGCGCCCCGATCACGTGCGCGGATTTCTGCGCGATGCGGCCGGTTTGTTCGGCCCGATGATGTCTTTGCCACGTGGCCTTAGGGAATCTTGCAGTGAATTAGACGCTGACACGTGGCATGCATAAAGAATTAAAAAATTGCAGAATCGGCGCCCCTGTCTCACGCGTGAATTAAATAATATCTTTCGATACGAAAATCGATACGCGTGATTTTTGTTTTTCGATAAAAATTATTACGCATTTTTGATAAAAAAAAATTAAATAAAAATGTAATATTTTAGATGTATTTTTTAGCTATAAATAGGTGATGTTATGATAGATTTTGGGAGTTTTTTTTTTAGTTTAGAATTTTTGTGGTGTTCGGTTTTGGAGTGCAGAACACGCAGAAGCCATTTTTTGGCTTTTGTTGTGTTCTGCGTGTACCAAATATTTTCGTTTCTTGATGTTTTAATTTTCCTTATTCTTCATCTTATTTTTTAAGATACATTTGTAATTTTAGTTTTAATATTATGAAGTAATTTAATTTTTCTAGGGTTGCATTTGATCTAAATTTATGAAGCTTTAATTTTAATTATTATTTTTTTATTTATAAGACGCTCGATTTGTTCGTTCTATTTTGTGCTTAATGCTTTTTGATTATTTACGAATTTTATCAAAACGATTTGTGGCATAAAAATAAACTTGAGAAAGGCATTTTGGTGTATATTGCTCGTAAATAGAATGACATGTATGATGAAGGATAGGAATATACCCTAATTGTATGTGTGGCCATTTGAAACCTTAGAACTTAATGAATCTTGGTGAATTTAATTCTCATAGAGATATAGTGAATTAATTTAACGAGGTGTGTTTGTACGGAGCTCGGAAGAGATGTATGAATAAAAAAGAAGTTTTCGGTTGACAAATTAAATGTACTAAAAAATATAAATCCAAAGAAAATAACATGATTGGAGTGGATTAGTTTGGTGAAAAATTGCAATCCTAGAGTTCTCTTATTTTATTTTTAAACCTTTTCTTAATTAACGATTGTTTTGGATAAAATCAGAGAGATACAATTTTAGTACTCAACAAACTATAGTAACAAATCCTCGTGGGAACGATACTCTACTTACAAATCTTTATTACTTGTGACCGTGTATACTTGCACGATTTCTGTGTGTTGCAAAACAAACAACAAGTGTCAAGTTTATGCTTAGTGTTGGACCTTTAACAAGTGTAACACAATGAACCAAAAACTTTTAAAAAGAATAGTCAAGAGGTTTCTTATGCAGAAAATCAAATACACTTACATTAGAAAGAGTTCTGGTAGGCGGTTATTAAGGGCAAAAACTATTGATCTAAAGGCATAATCCCAAAATTTGATAGTCATATAAGCTTCAAGTATCATAGCTAAACCTTTTTAGCTATCCTCCTATGCCTACACTCAACAACACCATTTTCTTTAGATGTATAGGGACAAGGTTTTCAATGAAAGATACCAAGAGTGGTTAATATAATGCTAACGAAAGTGAATTCCACACCACCATCAATTTGCACATATTTTACTTTAGTAGAAAAATAAAGCTCAACCATGTTCATAGAAAATATAGAAATAATGTGAAGATCACTTTGGCATTAAGAAAACAAATCCATTGGTATCTATTAAAACATCAACTAGTAAAAGAAATTTAATAGCTCATGTGTTGCCTACCACAGGAGAAACCTAGAGGTCTATGTAAATGAGTTTAGAAGGTGTAGATACACGTTGATGTGTAGTCTTAAAAGGAAAGATTGGGAGCTTTAGCTAAATGATAAAACTCACAATTAAATTTATTCAAAGTAGTGCTAACAATAGGTAGCTTCAAATCCTTAATAAGAGCTTGAAGAACATTAGAAGAGGTATGATTAAACCTTGAGTGCTAAAGCTTTCTCTTAGTCAAAAAAGTAGAGTAACACATTCTTCATTCATCAAGTTCACTAGACTGCATTGTCTATGCAAAGCATAGAGGCCACTACTTTCCTTACCTCAAGCTACAGTCTCATTATTTGATTATCCTTTAAAAAAATTCAATAGATTATATGAAATGGTAGGAGTATGCAGAACATTAGGTAGTTTATAGAACAACTATCAACATATAAAATAGATTTACCATAATGTTTAACAGATAAGAAGGAATCATTACCTATAATGACATTCTAACTACCAAAGTAAGAATGTGCATCATGTGGAAAATCTTAATCATTTGTTAGATGATGCAATGCACCAAAATCCAACAACCAGAGTAAGGTGTGGAGTGATCATTAGATTGATTAGTTAATGTAAAAGTCTTAGCAACCATAACACATGGTCTTGAGTGATGACTAGAAGATCTACCTAAGAGAAGAGCACTTAACTTGAAGCAGTAATTGGCAAGATGACCAAGCTTTTTGTATACTGTAAAAAAAAAGTCAAAAATGCTATATGAAATGACAGTCTTGCTAGCCTTTTGATTTCTCTCTATTATATAAATTGTACAAAAGAATTATATACATGGAAAAGCTACATATTTGCTAATATTATCCTTACACAATCTGTCAAATATTAATCAACAAGCCTTTAAACCCCTAGATTGCCCTAGTGGACGAGTTTGAGTCTCGTGAGGGTTTTCAGTGATGATACCCACAAAAATGTAAAAATTAAAAGAAATAATAAAAACAACAATTTAAAAACTAAAATTACAATAAAATCAAAAATTAAATTTTAAGAATAAAATAAAAGAAAACAACATGAAGCATAACACAAAAATGTCTCATATTTTTAATATCCTTTAAGATCATAATTAAAATTTAAAGAATAAGTTATTTTAATCTTCTTAAAAAAATCATGATTTATTATAATAATTAGTCAAAAATCATTTTCATATTTCATATAAAAAATGTATCAATTTAATTTCACCCAATTTCAATGTCTGGAATCCGAATTCGCTTCGACTCTATTCCTCACTAGTCAATACTCTCAAAACACTAAATCCCATGGGTTCAAACACTCATACTAATTTATATGTGAAAGAGTTGATGTATAGAAATGAACTAATATGTTCGCATATGTATAAAGAATAAAGGCTCAAAGTGTTATTTTGACATTGATCTCATGAAAGGAATCAAATATATAAATTATAAAGATATCATATATAAAAATTATTTTCATGCATAAATCAAACTCATTAAGAAAACATTTCAAGATATATGTCTTTTTAGGGAATTACTTCTTATATCTTTCTTTTGTAATTAGCCTTTACTCACAACTTTGTAGTCAATGTGGGTCATAGTATGTAGATTATAATATATATTTTTTATCTCTCTATTTTTTTCTAAAGATTGTTTTTTTTTCAATATATATATATATATATATATATATATATATTAGAGAGTCAACCCATGTACAGATTGTACATTTTTTAGGATTTTGCTCAGTGGTTAATTTTGTGGCTTTTCTGTTTGATTTTGCTTTAAGTCACCCTATATATGTCTCTCTTTTTTGTAGGAGTCATGCACGAATGAGATAAAAGCATATACCATCAATTTCTACTTAAATCATTTAATCTAAGCAAATATATATATATATATATATATATATATACACACACGACACTTTATTAAGATGAAAAAAAAATTCATACATTCAATGCTAATACCTATAGAGATCATCTAAAAATTTGAAGAAATAAGAAATGTGTTGGGAGTAGAAAAAATATATTTTTCACTCTGAATAATGGAAATTAGGCTCAAATTATATCTCACAAAGGTAGTCTCCACTAAAAATATTCATAAACACCGATTTTGGGTTTAATGTAATTTTCACATCTTATTAAGAAATATTAATTATAACAAAAACTAACTAATTACCAAAAACAATTAAAAAAATATTTCATGATATGTTTTGAAAAATTAATTTAATAGTACAAAAGACTTAACTATTTACTTAAATTTGATTTAAAGAAATGATAAATTTTTGTGAGAATTTTTAAAACTAATTCTAAAATTCCAAAAATTACTAAATCACACAAAGAAAATAAAACCAAACACAATAAAAATGAAAATGTGAACATAAAAATAAAATAAAAATTATTATTATTATTTTTATTTTTATTATTTTTTAATTGTTAATTTTTTTTAAATTAAGCATGGTAACTTTTCACCACCCCTAATCTAGAACGTATATTGTACTCAATGTAACAATTGTAAATTAAAGATAAAGAGAAAAGAGAAGAAATATTGCCTATTTTCTGAGAATGTGCAAGTAGTAATGGAGAAATACAGTTACATCTATCATGTTCATTAAAGTGCACAAAGACAAATCGTTGTGAACTTCTAACATCTCAACAAATATTTTTAGTTTTAACAATTTTAAAACTATTCACATGAAATTAAACTAAAATAAACAATATAAATTAAATAAATAAAAGAAATAAAAGAAAATTACCTAAAATGATGGACTACCTCCCATCCAGCACTTACTTTAAAGTCTTAGCAAGATGTAACTTGGGGATTTCATTTTAAGTAAACTCAATGTCCCCTCATCATTGAGTCAATCAAACCTACAGGTAAGACAAGGTTACCTACCTATACTTTTTCAGTCATATCCTATGGATTTTCAAATTTTTCTGTACCCTATGGATATTCAAATTTTTATGTACCCTATGGATATTCAAATTTTTCTGTACTTAAAACTAGAGTCATGCTTGAGGGTTTTAGATAACCCACGTCTAGATGCAAGTCAAATAATTAAGGCATCAAAACACAATTGTATCTAGATCTAACAAAGCAACTAACTCAGATTGTAATTAAAGATTTAAAATTTTGGAGATAATTTCAAAAAAATTTATTTTTTAAGTACAATATCTAAGTTAAAATAACATAATCAGTATTAACCAAGAGTTCTCTCAGGAAAAAATGGTGGTGCAAAGGCTCCTTAAAAACCATCCTACTAATAGAGCAACATTCCCAAGAAAGACTAGTATCACAAAGGCTACCAAGAACTAATCTCATAGACAAAACTCCTTTAGATATTTATTTTTCATGCTATTAAAATTAAGATACTTAAGTTAAGTTAAGTAAAAATTTAAGTTAATTAAGCTAATAAAAATGTATGATATTTAAGTTAATGAAAATCTAAGTTAATTAAGTTAGTAAATTAAGTTAATAAAAATCTAAGTTAATTTTCGTTTAACTTAATTAAGAAAAAAAAATGGTTAAAGAAAAAAAACTTAAATTAAAAAATAAACCAAAAATAAAATAAAATTGAAAAAGGTAAAAGCAAGAAAAATAAAAAGGAAAAATATTAAATTAAAAATTCAACCAAAAACAAAATGAAAAAAAATTAAAAAACGTAAAAGAAAAAAATAAAAATAAAAATAAAATTGAAAATAAATTGTTTTTTCTTGGAAAAAAGTAAAAAATAATTTTTTTTATTTTTTTATTTAAAATTTATTAAAGTTTTTTTTACTTCAAATTTCAAATTTCAAATTATTTTACTATTCATACGATAAATATTTTTTTTTAAATTTAAAATTTTAATTTTTTTATTTATTATTAAATTTGAAATTTGAATTCTTTTTGTTTTTTTACTATTCATGAACGGTAAGTTTATTTATTTTCTTTTAGAAAAAAATATTTATTTTTAAATTTTTTATAAATATTCACGACCAGTAATGTTTTTATTTATTTATTTTAACTATTCATGAACAACAATTTTTTTTGTTTTTTTATTAACAATTTTTTTAAATCAAAATAAAAAAATCACAATTATTTACAGCACAAAAGTTTTTAAAATTTTGATAAATAATTTAAAAATGTTATTCCTTCTCCGGTAACGATGCCAAAAACTTAATGAGCATAACCGACATCACTGATCCTACCAATACTTTGCTTTTATATTTATAAAATTATCGCTAGTGCATAAATCATTTAATAGAAAATAATAAGTTTACTCCTATGGTCGATCTAAGGAAGGAATATATGTGGTTTTTAATTTATTATTCAAACTTTTTAAAACGAAATTAATTCATAAACATCCTGTCATGATATTTGGGATTTTGTGTTTTTAATCTAATAACATAAAAATAAACATAGATATAGATTCAATAAACATTTATGCAAATTTTATCTTTTATAATAGTAGAGTATGTATAGATATAATAATTAAGTTAATTATGCTTGCTCATATTATTTAGGTTATTAAAAATATAAATTGATATTTATTGGTTCTCTCTTTTTATATGAATACCACATTTGGTTGGGTTAGATATTCTTTGTTAATTAAACAAATCAAATAACACCTATGAGTAGGGTTGATAACTAATTTGGTTAATTAAATTAATTTCTTTTTCTAAGAGATTGACAATGAACCATTTAAATGTCACCTTTGGTGGGGTTAGACAGTTGAAACGTTACTCAATGTGTCTAAATTAAACCTAAGAATTTAATTATCCGAGTACTAACTTTCAAGTTTTAAAACCATTACTGAAAATATGTTATCAATACATTTTCAGATAATAATTCTTATAAAAACTTTTGAAATAGAGCTTCACTCTAACTACCGGACAATTGTACAAACAAATAAAAGAGCACTACTCTAAATCAGACCGGATAACTAAACCTTAAAATTTAATTTTTAGATTTAAGTTTGTAATGAAAAATAATATATTTCTCTCTAACATTCTCAATATAAAATCTTGAATAAAAACAAAATCAATTCATTTTAGAGATTTTTACCTATTTAATATTTTGACAGCATAACAACGTTATTATTATATCATGTTTACAAACAACCAGCAGAGTTAAATTAAATCACAGACAAATTAAATATAACATATAAAAATGAAACATAAAAAATAACTTTAAAGAAAATAAAATCCTTACAGTATTTTGATGTTATTCTTGTTGCTGAAAAACCTCCAAACGGAATTTGCATTTTTATTTATTTAATAAAAAAAATAAATTACAAAAACATAATTAGTTCTTCTCAAAAAGAGAAGAACTCTAAAACTAAGAAAAACTAAAGACTAAGAAATGGAGAGAAAGAAAGAGATAAGAAGATGTTTTTGAGGTGTATTTTCATATGGATAGAAAAAAAGGGTATTTATAGGTGAGAAGAGGAAGAAAAAGTGGGTGGAAAAATGATTAAAAATGGAGAAAACACGTAGTAGGTGATTATGATGTCATCGATAATGTCATGGTAGGTAGGGCGTGGCGGCACATGCGTATGGGGCAGATGGGTGCAGCAGCGCGCACGGATGGGGAAGATGGGCACAGTGGTGTCTACGGATAGGGAAAATGGGCGTAGCGGTGCGCGCGGACTGGGCGTAGATGGGCGTGCGGTGTGCATGGAAAGGAACAAAGGCATAGATGGGCGCGGGCTCGCGTAGACTGGGCAATGCAATAACCAATTTTTTCATCTTTGTTTGACTTTTCCTCGTTTACTTTATGAATATATTTGTGATGTATTACCTTCAGTATTTTTTCTTTGAGTCTTTAAGTTACTTTTTTAAGCGAAAATACCTAAAAAACAATAAAAATACTCGTGATTTCAAAAAGACAGATTTATATAAATATATATCTTTTTAATCAATTAACGTGCAAAAAATCATGGTAATTTTAGTACTTTTTGAGCACTCATCAAGAAGCAATGTTGATGATGAGTGAGAGCCTTAGTAAATATATCATTAGTTTTTAGTTCAATAGAAATGTGTGGAAGAGTGATAACATGAGCTTCAAAAGCTTAATGAATAAAGTGAAAGTTGACTTTAATATGCTTTGTGCGCTCATGATAGACAGAATTAGCAGTGATTTGAATAACACTTGTATTATCGATGTATAAAGGTATAAGATCAATCTCAGAGAAGCTTAACTCAGCAAGCAAACCTTGAAGCCAAATAATTTTGAAACAACCAGAAGACATCACTTGGTATTGAGATTCTGTCGATGACTTAGAAACTATCTTACTTCTTACTCTTCTAGGAGATCAATACATCACTAAAGAACACACACCAACTAGTGATGGAGCAATGTGTATCAACATAACTAGCCCAATTAGCATCGTTATAAGCAAAAAGATAAAGAGAATTTCATGTAGGAAAGAATAAGCCATGAGAAGAAGTGACATGAACATAACGTATAATCCTATTGAAAATAGCCAAATGAAGATGACGGTGAGTCTGAAGAAATTGCTTGATTTTCTCTACAATAAAAGAAATATCTGGTTTAGTGATGGTGAGATAGACAAGGCTACCCACCAATTTTCATTATAAACTGGGATCAACAAGTAAGTCACCCTCCTCTTTGTGAAGCTTGAAATTTCACTCCATGGGAGTATCAACAGAGGTAGCTTCTTACAATCCAACTGTAGCCACCATATCACTAGCATACTTATGTTGATTTAGTGAAATACCAGAGAGACTATAACATACCTCAAGACGAAGAAAATATGCGAAATAGCCAAGATCTTTCATATGAAAGGATTTTGAGAGATGGGTATTGAGTTAGACAAGTAAAGCAAAATCAAAACCAATGATCATAATATCATCAACATAAACCAAAGGGACAACAATACCCATGTCTGATTTTTGAAGAAATAATAAAGTGCAATACATGGTCTTCTTGAAGGAAAATTGTAATAAAGTGGTTTAAGGTTTATCAAACCAGGCCCGCGAAGCTTGTTTGAGACTATAAAAATAGGTATAAAGTTTATACACATTAAAGGTTGGAGAGGGAAATAATCCCAGAGGTTGCTTCATATAAAAATACTATTTAAGATCTCCGTGAAGGAAAGCATTCTTAACATCCATATGAGGTACATGCTAACTATTGGAAGCATAAAGAGATAGGATCATTCAAACAGTAGTCATCTTAGCTACAGGAGAAAATGTCTCATCATAATTGACACCATATTCATGATTGTTCCCAAGGACAACAAGCCAAGCTTTATAATGATCCAAATTCCATCATAGCAAACCTTAATTGAGTAAAACCCATTTGCAATCCAAAGGAACTATATTGGAAGGACAAGGCTCAATGTCTAGGTATGATTAGCCTATAAAGCTATAATTTATTCATGCACAGCTTATCGCCAATGTTCATACTTGATAGTATGTGAGTAGAATGTGGGAATATCAAAATTGGACAATGCAGTAGTAAGATCTGAAGTAGAATAGCTAGAAGAAAACTCATACGTATCCGAGGGTACAGACACTCGAGAAGAGCAATGTACCAAAGGCTTTGGAGGTGCTGCAACGTATTGATTTTGGTGCATGTTAGGATCAGATATTAGGTGAGCCACCAAAAGAGACTGTGTGCAAGAACTTACTTGAGGAAGATCTAAGAATATTTGCCCAAATGAAGGGAGGACCATAGTAAAAGAAAAGGGCAAAAACGACACAAAAAGAAATTTTGATTTTTAAAGAAAATAACATTCCTATAAATGCGTGTATGATGTAATGTAGGATCATAGCAAACAAATTCCTTTTGACACATATTATATCCTAAGAATGCACATCTAACAGATTGAGCAGATAATTTATGTCACTCATGAGGAGGTAAATGGACAAAACATACACAACCAAAGATACAAAGATTATCATAACTAGGTTGCTTAGCAAACAAGTAAAAATAGGGAGACTCCATGTGTAAGACTTAGAAAGGTAAATGATTAATTAGGTGAGTAGTAGTTTTTAGAGCCTTAACCCAAAACATAGATGGAATACAAGATTCTAACAAGAGAGTACGTACCATATTAAGAAGACGTTTGACTACTCCATTTTGTTAGGAAGTTTCAAAACATGAACATTGATGAATAACACCTTTAGAAGCCAAGAATTCCTGAAACTTAGTAGATAAATGTTCAAAAGTAGAATCTATGTAATTTCTTAATATTCGTAGAAAATTTATTCTCAACATATGCTAAAAACTTAGTGAAAGTACAAAAACATCAAATTTAGAGCAAAACAAATAAACCCAAGTGAATCTGCTATGATCATCAATGAAACTCACATAGTATTTAAATTTTTCATGTGAACTAACTGGTGAAGATCCCCAAACATCACTATAGATAAGATCAAAGTAGTGATAAGCTCTACTAGCAAGCAAAGGAAATGGAAGAGTTTTGATTTTACCAAGTTTACAAGAATCACACTCAAGAGATAAAGAAGAACGTTCTTTATTACCAGGAAAGCTGATGAACGAAAACCGGCATCGCCAATTCTCGCAAATACTTTGGTTTTAATATTTGTAAAACTCTCGCAAGTGCACGAATCATTTCGTAGAAAATGATAAGTATACTCCCAAGGTCGATCTAAGGAAGGAATGTATGTGGTTTTTAATTTATTATTCAAACTTTTAAAAACGAAATTAAATCCTAAACATCCTGTCACGATATTTTGGTTTTTGTGTTCCTAATCTAATAACATTAAAATAAACATATATATGGATTAATTAAATATAATCTAAAAAGAATAAACATAGATACAAATTCAATAAATAAAAAAAATAAATATAAATCTGATTCAATAAATATTCATGCAAATTTTATCATTTAAATTAGTGGAGTATTTATGGATAATATAACTAAGTTTATTATGGTTGCTCGTATTATCTAGGCTGTTAAAGATATAAATTGGTATTTTGTTGATTCTCTCTGTTTTGTATGAATACCACCTTTGGTGGGGTTAGATATTCTTTGTTAACTAAACAAATCAATTAACACCTATGGGTGGGGTTGATAACTAATTTGGTTAATTAAATTAATTCCTTTTTCTAAGAGATTGAAAATGAACCATTTAAATGCCACCTTTGGTGGGTTAGACGGTTTAAACTTTATTCAAGGTGTCCAAATTAAACCTAAGAATTTAGTTATCCGAGTACTAACTTTCAAGTTTTAAAACCACTATTGAAAACATGTTGTCAATACATTTTCACATAATAATTCTTATAAAAACTTTTGAAATAGAGCTTCACTCTAACTACCGAGGCGATTGTACCAACAAATAAAAGAGCACTACTCTAAATTAGACGGATAACTAAACCTTAAAGTCTAATCTTGATTTAAGTTTGTAATGAAAAATAATATATTTCTCTCTAACATCCTTAATATAAAATCTTGAATAAAAATAAAATCAATTCATTTTAGAAATTTTCACCTATTTAATATTATAACAACGTTATTATTATATCATGATTATAAGCGACTAGCCTGATTAAATTTAATCACAGACAAATTAAATATAACATGTAAGAATAAAGCATAAAAATAACTGTAAAGAAAATAAAATCCTTACAGAACTTCGACGCTATTCCCGTTGCTAGAAAACCTCCAAGCGGAATTTGCACTTCCATTTATTGAATCAAAAATCTAAATTATTACAAAAACATTACAAGTTCCTCTCAAAAAGAGAAGAACTCTAAACCTAAGACAATTGAACTAAAAACTAAGAGAAAAACTAAGAAAAGCTTAGAAACTAAGAAAGAAACTAAAGAAAACTCAAAAACTAAGAAATGAGAGAAAGAAAGAAGAGAGAAGTGAGGTTTTGAGGTGTTTGAAGGTGTGCTTTGAAGTGAATGGAAGAGGGGTATTTATAGGTGAGGATGGAGAGAAAAAATGAGTAAAAAAATGTTAAAAAAAATATAAAAAAAATAAAAAACGTGTAGTGGACATCTTTGAGGTCATCAATGACGTCGGCATGATGTCATGTCTTTGCACGTGAAAAATGGGTCAAAAACGCGTTGGGCGCAGGCCATTGGGCGGGCGCGCGCGCGCGTGAAACGATAACCCGCGCTTGAGTGCTGCGCGCATGAACGAGTAACCTCGCGCGCGCGATCTGCGCGCATGAAACAATAACCAGCCTTGATTTTGGGCGGGCTGAGTCTTGGGCGGCGGTAGGCGGCGTGGCGGCGCGTTTTTCTGCTTTTTGACATTTTTGACCTTTTCAACCCATTTTGTCCAATTTTTCCATGTTTGTTGACCTTTTTCCACTTATTTATTAATTTATTTGTGATGTATTGCTTCAAGTATTCTTCTTTGAGTCTTTAAATTGCGTTTTTAAGCCAAAATACGAAAAACAATAAAAATACCCGTGATTCGAAAAAGACAAATTTATATAAATATATGATAAAACATATAAATATATATATTTTTAATCAATTAATGTGCATAAAATCATGGTTATTTTAGTGCTTTTCGAAAGCACTCATCACAACCCAATCAGCTTGCTAGTCCCTTAGCAAGAGAAGCGATAAAAACTAAAAATTAAACTATCCTAAATCAATTCCGTGGATTGACACGGTTCATTTAGCCTATGCAACATGCCTTTAAACCCCTAGGTTGCCCTAGTGGACGAGTTTGAGTCTCGTGAGGTTTTCAAGAATGATACCCACAAACATTGTACTAAATGTAAAAACAAAAGAAACAATAAAAACAAACAACTTAAAAAATTAAATTTACAACAAAATCACAAATTATCAACATCTCACAAAATGTCTCATACTTTTTAATCTCCTTTAAGATCATAATTAAAATCTCAAGCATAAGTTATTTTAATCTCTTTAAACAATCATGATTTATTATAATAATTAGTGAAAATCATTTTCATATTTCATATCAAAAATGTATCAATTTAATTTCACCCAATTTCAAGGTGTCATGAATCGAATTGACTCTATTCCTCACAAGTCAATACTCTCAAAACACTTGAATCCTATGTGGTTCAAACACTCATACTAATTTATATGCGAAAGAGTTGATGTATAGAAATGAACTAATATGTTCGCATATGTATAAAGAATAAAGGCTCAAAGTGTTATTTTAACATTGATCTCATGAAAGGAATCAAATGTATAAATTATAAAGATATCATATATAAAAATTATTTTTCATGCATAAATCAAAATCATTAAGAAAGAATTTCAAGATATATGTCTTTTACAAATGAAGAGAGTGCAATGACTTTTTAGTGGAATTATTTCGTATATCCTTCTTTTGTAATTAGCCTTTACTCATGACTTTGTAGGCAATGTGGGTTATAGTATGTCGATTATACTATATATTTTTTATCTCTCTATTTTTTCTGAAGTTATTTCTCAATATATATTTTAGAGAGTCAACCCATGTACAGATTGTACATTTTTTTTTGGATTTTGGTGAGTGGTTAATTTTGTGGCTTTTTCTGTTTTGATTTTGGTTTAGGTAACCCCAGATATGTCTCTGTTTTTTTTTTGTAAAAATCATGCATGAATGAGATATAAGCATATACTATCAATTTCTACTTAAATCATTTAATCTAAGCAAAAATAATAATCAAAAATATATGATACTCTATTAAGATGAAAAAAAATTCATACATTCAATGCTAATACCTATAGAGATCATCTAAAAATTTGAAGAAATAAGGACTGCGTTAGGAGTAGAAAAATATATGTTTCACTGGAAATAAAGGAAATTAGGCTCAAGTTATATCTCACAAAGGTAGTCTCCACTAAAAAAAACTCATAAACACCGATTTTGGGTTTGATATAATTTCTACATCTTATTAAGAAATACTAATTATGACAAAAACTAACTAATTATCAAAAATAATTACAAAATATTTCATGATATGTTTTCAAAAATTAATCTAACAGTACAAAAGACTTAACTATTTACTTAAATTTGATTTAAAGAAATGATAAATTTTTGTGAGAAAAGTTTTTTTTTTATTTTTTTATTATTATTTTTTTTTATTTTTATTTTTTTAATTAAGTATGATAACTTTTCACCACCCCCAACCTAGAACTTACATTGTCCTCAATGTAACAACTGTAAATTAAAGATAAAGAGAAAAGAGAAGAAAGATTACCTATTTCCTGAGAATGTGCAAGTAGTAATGGAAAATGCAGGTGCATCCATCATATTCATCATTAAAGTGTATCATTAAAGTGTATACAGACAGATCGCTGTAAACTTCTAACATCTCAACAAATATTTTTAGTTTTAACAATTTAAAAATTATTCACATGTAATTAGAATGAAATAAACAATAAAATTAAGTAAACAAATAACAAACAAAAAATATTTTTTTTTTTGGTTTTTATTTTTTATTTTTTTTATTGTTTTTATTGTTTTTATTATTTTTTTTACCTAAAATGATGGGTTGCCTCCCATCCAGTGCTTAGTTTAACGTCTTAGCAAGACGTATCTTTTTGGTGCTAAGGGTTACTCAGCCAAATGCAATCCATTTCAGCAATGTTGTTTGGTTCTTCTAAATAAGGCTTGACACGATGGCCATTGACTTTGAACGTTTTTTGTGTCTTGGAGTCCAATAGTTCCACTACTCCATGTTCAAATACTTGAACTATTTTGAATGGTCCATCCCATCTTGATCTCGCCTTTTCCTGGAAACAATCTCAAGCGAGTTAAATAAAAGAACTTTCATTCGAGGTTGAAGAGTCTTAGGAACCAGCCTCTTGTCATGATAGCGCTTAGTACGCTCCTTGTATAATTTGGCATTCTCATAGGCTTCATTCTAATTTCTTCCAACTATGAATTTGGAGTAATCGTTTTTCACCGCTTTATCTAAATCCATGTTTAACTCTTTAATTGCCCATTAAGCTTTGTGTTCAAGTTCAGGCGGAAGGTGGCACGATTTCCCAAAGATTAACCGGTGGGCTCATCCCAATAGGTGTTTTGTAAGCGGTGCGGTATGCCCATAAGGCATCATTTAGCTTAAATGCCCAATCCTTCCTTGACGGACGTACGGTGCGTTCCAAGTATTCCCTTAATTTGCCTATTGCTCACTTCCACTAAACTTAGGAAGTTTGAGGATGATATGGAGTAGCTACTTTATGTGTGATGTTGTACTTGTTTAGTACTCCATCAAAGAGTTTGTTACAAAAATGGCTACCTCCATCACTTATTATAGCTCTGGCGTCTAACCCTCGAATATGAAATCTTTCAAGAATTTCACAACAACATTAGCATCATTGGTTTTGGTGGGGATAGCTTCTACACTTGTTGGACCACATAATCCACAAACCAAAATGTATTGAAAACCATTAGATGGGGGAGAAAAGGACCACGTGAAGTCAATCCCCAACATACATCAAAGAGTTCAACAACTAAATTAGATGTCAAAGGCATTTCATCTCTTTGCTTTATGTTTCTGTTCTTTGACATCTATCACATTGTGCCTGAAAACATATGAGCATCTTTAAAAGAGTGGGCCAAAAGAATCCAGATCAGTAATATCTTACGGGCTGTCTTTTCACCTCCAAAATGACCCACATGATAGAAGTTCATGACAAAAAGTCGGGAATGCTCTTATGTTCTTCTTCGTACACATCTCAGGATGACTTGATCTTGACCAATCTTGTATAAATAAGGGTCATCAGAAATAGTCCTTAATAGTTTTAAAATACCTTTTCTTGTCTACGATATGAAGTGTTAGGTCGCAAAACACCGATGGCAAGATAGTTTACAATATCAAGATACCATGGTTCGGACCTATGAAAAATAGCTGTTCATCGGAAAGGTTTCAACTATATCGTCATTACTCTCATCTTTAAGAGAATTGAAGTCAGAAATCAACCTAGACAAAACGGTCGGTACTAAGTTTTCACGCCTTTCTTATCCTTGATTTCTAGGTCAAATTCTTGTAAGAGTAAGACCCACCGATTAATCTTGGCTTGGCATTTGGTTTACTTAATAGGCATCTTAAAGCGGCGTGATCGAATACAATCACTTTAGATCACTTACTAAATAAGACCGAAATTTGTCTAAAGAGAATACTATAGCCAAGAATTCCTTTTCAGGTGGTGGTGTAATTCATTTGGGCATCATTGAGTGTTTTGATAGCATAGTAGATGACATGTAAACGCTTATCCACTCTTTGTCCTAGACTGCTCCTATTGCATAATCGAAGCGTCACACATTATTTCAAAAGGTAAAGACAGTTTGGTGCCATTATAACAGGGTAGATGTTAGTTTCTCTTCAAGGTATTAAAGGAAATAAAGAGTCATTGTTGAAGTCAAATTCGGCATCTTTGGATAGTAAGTTACATAAAGGGACGACTTATTTTAGAGAAATCTTTAATAAATCGTCTCCTGGAAATCCTGCATGTCCCAAGAAGCTTCTTATCCCCTTCACGAGATGTAGGGAGGTAGTTTGGATATCAATTCAACTTTTGCCTTATCAACTTCAATACCCTTGTTTGAAATTATATGTCCCAAAACTATCCCTTGTTGAACCATAAAATGACTTTTCTCCCAACTAAGGGTTAGATTACATTCAATGCATCTTTCTAAAACCAAAGTCAATTTATGTAAGCAATCATCAAATGAGTTCCCAAAGACAGAAATCGTCCATGAAAATTTCAATGAATTTCTCCACCATGTCCGAGAAAATAGATATCATGCATCTCTACGGAAAGTGGCAAGGGCATTGCATAACCCAAATGGGTCACCGCGAAAAGCAAATGTCCCAGGACATGTAAATGTGTGGTCTTTCCTGATCTTCGGTGCTATGGGTACTTGATAATATCCAGATAGTCCATCCAAAAACGATAAAATTCGTGCCTAGCTAATCTTTCCAACATTTGATCAATGAATGGAAGAGGAAAGTGATCCTTTTCGTATATAAATTTAGTTTCCTAAAATCTATACACATTCTCCATCCGGTTGATTATTCTAGTGGGCACGCTAATTCACTTTTATCATTTTTAACAAGCTGTCATATCCCAGATTTCTTTGGTACCACATACCTTGGACTAACCCACTTACTATCCGCAATAGGATAGATTATCCTTCTTCTAATAATTTAAGGATTTCCTTTTTGACTACCTCTTGCGTGTTTGTGTTTAGTCTTCTTTGGGCCTCTCGTGAAGCGTTTAGCACCATCCTCCGAGTTGATCTTGTGCGTACGTTGTTGGACTAATGCCTCTTTATATCCCCATACTCCAACCTATAGATTTCTTAAGTTGTTTAAGCACTTTGATGAGTTCTTTTTCTTGTGGTTTGGTCCAAGGTTGAAGAAATTATCGCGGATATGTTTTCCCTTCTCCCAAAACACACATATTTTAAGTGCTCGGGTAAGTCTTTGAGTTCAAGTTCGGTGGATTGGCCTCTTTTAACAGATGAAGAACTGGGTAGATTTAAAAGTGCACTAGATTTTGTCATCACTTCATTATTGTCTAGTTGTTCAAGGTACCCCTTGAATTTCTTCATCTAAATCTTCTTCAACCTTTTCAAGTGTAAGAACAGGTTTCAAGCTTGTCTTCTATTACGGTTTGGAAAAAGGTGTTTTGGACAAGATTATCCAAAGGATCAACTTCGAATATTTCATCGATGGCGAGAAATAGAAGGAAAGGTGAAGAATCAAAAACTTTGAAATGAACAATCTCTCTAAGACATGCGTTGTCAAATTTCCATCTTCGACATCAATAATAGTTTTAGTAGTTGCCATAAAATGGTCTACCAAGCAATATTGTATGCTCTCCGTCCAATGCCGATTTTCTTGCATATCCAGAACCACAAAGTCAACCAGGTATTATCGGTTTGTCTACTGTACCAAAACATCCTCAACTATTCCCTCCGGATATTTAAGAGATCTATCCGCAAGTTGCGGGGACATAGATTGTGGGTTTTAAATCCCACAGATTGAAATTGGAGAATATAGCAGTAGGGCATCAAATTTATACTAGCACCTAAATCAAGCATTGCTTTAGCAACCTTCCTATCCCCCATAGTTATGTTTATAATAAAACTTCCAGGGTCTTTCAACTTGGGGGTAGTTTCAGTCTTGAAATACTAGAAATTCGATACTACTACTGCGTTCATTCGGTTCATACCTCCTTTCTTAGTGTTCAACTCTTTGAAAAACTTGGCATATGAGACACACATTCATGATCACTTCTAATAATGGTAAATTGATATTTACTTTAGAGAGCATATTAAAAGATCATTGAATTGCTTATCTTGTTTGGATTCTTTCAATAGGTGGGGAAAAGGTACTTGCGCCTGGTGTGGTTCTCGTTGTCTTTTGAATTTTGGGAGTGTCGGATGACCCCCCCAATGAGTTTTGTAAAGCTTGTGAAGTTTAACACTTGTTTCTCCTTTTTGCGAGGTTAGAATGTCGCTTTCTTTGTTAAATGAACTACAAGGTAGTTTAGAGATTCAGTACACTGGTATTGACTACCTTACCACTTCAAGAGTTCTAACATCTTTTGCTTGTTCCAGTTGACTGGCAACTTTCCTGGTTCTTTCTTTTGCATTTGTTCGGCCGGGCTGTCTAACTTTAGATTCAATTCTTTTAACCGAAGCCTCCATGGTGTTCAACCTTTGATTAGTCATCGGAGTTGGTTGTCACGACTAACTTGAATAAAAGCATTCAAGCTATCTTCTAAGGTTGGTTTAAAAGATTGGCTTGGTGGGTAAGGGTGGTTGTAGGTTGGGTGATTATAGGTGTTCTGGATGATACTTTGAAAATATTGGACTTCCTACATGGCATCGACACTAGAATCATAAGTATTTGAACAATTATGAGTACCGTATGCCCAATTGAACAACACACTCCACATACCTCTTGATTTGAAATTTGGTGAGACGTGAGGAATTTCACTTGTTTAGTCAATTCAAGCAAGTTGCAAGGTTATCTCTTTATCAAAGCCGACTTCATTGACCTTTGCTTTCCTTCTACCACCTCTTTGTTGGGAATTAGAACCCAATAGCTCATGTAGGTTATAGGTTTCCTCTGCGGTCTTTTCTCCTACAAGACCTCCAAAGAAGCATTATCAACCATGTATTGACTCTGTAGTGTCAATCCATCGTAAAGAATTGGTTTTGTAGCTGTAGTGGAAAGCTATGATTTTGACATTGAATGAAAAGAAGTTTGAATCGTTCCCAAGCTTCATGAAAGGGCTCTTCATTCATTTGAGAAAATGTTGCTATCTTTGTTCTTAGATCAACAGTCTTTTGATGGGAATAGAACCTACCCATAAAAATTTCATGACCGCCTCCCAAGTTTTAAGAGAACATTTGTAGAGTAATGAACCATGACCAAGCTCTATCTTTGAGAGTGTAAGGCAGCCACCTCTTCCTAAGTTGATCTTCATTAATTGTATGTAGTGGAAAGGTTTGGATAATAGCATAGAATTCTCGAATGAAATGCAAAGGGTCTTCATTAGGGATACCGTAAAAGGAAGGCAACAAAGAATAATGAATCTTTTTCAATTCATAATTCCTTACTGACTTCTTGCAATTGGATGCCGGAAGTTACATTGCCAATGATTGGCATTGTATAGTCTTTCATCTTTTTCCGCCTATCTTCAGCATCTCCCATGGTTGTTTGTAGTTGAAAATGATCCTCCTCCTATTGTGAATCAGCATTTTGCTCTTAAAAACAATGGTAGATATCTCTAAAAAAATGCAAGGAACCTAAATTATTTTATTTTTTTTTAATTTAAACGAAGGGACACAATTTTTGAAACAAACGAATTTATTTTATTTGAAATATATTTTTTTTTATTACACGCAAACTAAAACAAAGGAAAATACAATAATGGGTGACCTCCCATGTAGGACTAAAATTTATCGTCTTCTAGTAAGACGTTGCTTGGAGATTGCAGAATGAAAAACTCAATGTCTCCTCTTCATTGAATTCATTTATGTTTCAATTTAGTCTTTGCCTTTTTGCAAATGTTCAACTAACTGTTCAACTTGAACTTCCACCTTTTTGATAGAAGCTTCCACAGAGTCCAACCGTTGATTGGTTTTAGATTGATTATCTCTACAAACTTGAATAAAAGATTTCAAGTTGACCTCCAGGGTTGGTTTATTTGGAATGCTTCTTGGAATAGATGGGTGGAATCACGCTCGCTCGATTTGAGCTTTGAGGAAAGGAGGGTTGTTTTGCCTCCAAGAGAAATTTGGATGACTTCTCCACCGAGAATTATAGGTATTTGAATCGGGATCAAACCTTGGTCTCGTTGATACGCTCCCAACACATTAACCTCGCTTCGTGTCCAACAGATCTCCTTGATATGGACAAAGCCGCATACCTTGTCCCACGTTGTCAGACAAACCATATTGTTCATTATTTGTGTTGGTTTGTGTAGCGAGAAAGTGGCAACTTGCTTAGTCACTTGAACAAGTTGTTGTTGAACTTCATTACCGGAGTCAATCTCATGAACACCGCCTTTTCTCACTGGAGCTTTTCTTGGGAATTAGCACCCAACATCTCAAAGAGGTTATACGTTTCCGATGCGCCTTTTCTCCTATCGCTCCTCCCGCGTTGTCGACAATGAACCGACATTGTTGTGTAAGTCCATCGTAAAAGAATTGGTTCTGCAACCGTAGGGAAAGCTATGATGGGGACATTGAGTGAGAAACATTTTGAACCTATCCCAAGCTTCATGGAATGGTTCTCCTTCCATCCGAGAGAAAGTAGCAATCTTTCCTCTCACTCGATGTTTTTTGGGAATAGAATTTTCCCATGAATTTATTGTAAATGTGACCCCATGTCATCGAGAACACAGGGGAAGTGACATCAACCAAGCTTTGGCCTTATCCTTTAAGGTGTAGGGAAAACATCTCATTCTAAGTTCGATCCTCGTTTAGAATACCGAGGGGAATGTTTGGACCGTAGCATAGAAATCTCTCATAAAGGAAAGAGAATCTTCATTAGGTAGCCCATAGAAGGAAGGAAGCATAGAAAAATGAATATTTTTAAGGTCATAATTCCGAGGCCTTCTCCCAACCGGATAGCGGTTGGCGTGCCAATCACCGGACTTGCAAACTCCTTCATCGAGGTTTCCCTAACATGTTGGTTTTCCTCCATTTCTCTAGGTACTAGCAAAGAATCAAGACGTTCTATGTTTGGCTCAAAATCGTTGATGGGTAGGATCCAAATGTTGTTGACACTTGTTTAAATTTATGAATATTATTTACATATGGTGTTAGGGGGTTTCCTAAGGATCTCCTACCACGCATAGACTATTTTTAAACGTAAATTTAAAACTCCTGTCAACAAAAATAAAGAAATTAGAAAATTTCCATGGCATTTAATACAAAACACTAGATAAATTTTTTTTTTTTACGAACGGTAATTTTATTTTACTATTCACGCTATCTTATTTCTTATTAACTTAAATTTGTTAAAAATTTAATTTTTTTTTTTTTACTATTTATTAACGGTAAAAACTTTTTACTTCAAATTTCAAATTTCTAAATTATTTTACTATTTATGCTATAATTAATTTTTTATTGTTTTATTTTTTTATTTATTTTTTTATTTATTTTTTATTTATTTTTTTTATTTTTATTTCTTATGAAATTTGAAATTTGATTAAATTTTTTTTATTATTTTATTTTTTATTTTTTAAAAAAAATCACAATTATTTACAACACAAAAATATTTTTAAAATTTTGATAAATAAATTAAAAACGCTATTCCTTCAAGAATCCGCCTAAAAACTTGATGAACTAAAACCCAGACGCCAATTCTCGCAAATACTTTGGTTTTAATATTTGTAAAACTCTCGCAAGTACCTAATCATTTCGTAGAAAATGATAAAGATACTCCCAAGGTCCGATCTAAGGAAGGAATGTATGTGGTTTTTAATTTATTATTCAAACTTTTAAAAAGCGAAATTAAATCCTAAACATCCTGTCACGATATTTTGGTTTTTGTGTTCCTAATCTAATAACATTAAAATAAACATATATACTGATTAATTAAATATAATCTAAAAAAGAATAAACATAGATACAAATTCAATAAATAAAAAATAAATATAAATACTGATTCAATAAATATTCATGCAAATTTTATCATTTAAATTAGTGGAGTATTTATGGATATAATAACTAAATTAATTATGCTTGCTCATATTATCTAGGCTATTAAAGATATAAATTGATATTTTATTGATTCTCTTTTTTGTATGAATACCACCTTTGGTGGGTTAGATATTCTTTGTTAACTAAACAAATCAATTAACACCTATGGGTGGGGTTGATAACTAATTTGGTTAATTAAATTAATTCCTTTTTCTAAGAGATTGAAAATGAACCATTTAAATGCCACCTTTGGTGAGTTAAACCGATTTAAACTTTATTCAAGGTGTCCAAATTAAACCTAAGAATTTAGTTATCCGAAGTACTAACTTTCAAGTTTTAAAACCACTATTGAAAACATGTTGTCAATACATTTTCACATAATAATTCTTATAAAAACTTTTGAAATAGAGCTTCACTCTAACTAGGCGATTGTACCAACAAATAAAAGAAAGACTACTCTAAATTAGAGGATAACTAAACCTTAAAGTCTAATCTTCAGATTTAAGTTTGTAATGAAAAATAATATATTTCTCTCTAACATCCTTAATATAAAATCTTGAATAAAAATAAAATCAATTCATTTTAGAAATTTTCACCTATTTAATATTTCGCAAGCATAACAACGTTATTATTATATCATGATTATAAGCTAGCATGCTTAAATTTAATCACGGACAAATTAAATATAACATGTAAGAATAAAGCATAAAAATAATCAGAAAGAAAATAAAATCCTTACAGAACTTCGACGCTATTCCCGTTGCTAGAAAACCTCCAAGCGGAATTTGCACTTCCATTTATTGAATCAAAAATCTAAATTATTACAAAAACATTACAAGTTCCTCTCAAAAGAGAAGAACTCTAAACCTAAGACAATTGAACTAAAAACTAAGAGAAAAACTAAGAAAAGCTTAGAAACTAAGAAAGAAACTAAAGAAAACTCAAAAAATAAGAAATGAGAGAAAGAAAGAAGAGAGAAGTGAGGTTTTGAGGTGTTTGAAGGTGTGCTTTGAAGTGAATGGAAGAGGGTATTTATAGGTGAGGATGGAGAGAAAAAATGAGTAAAAAAATGTTAAAAAAATATAAAAAATAAAAAGCGTGTAGTGGACATCTTGAGGTCATCAATGACGTCGGATGACGTCATAGGCTGCACGTGAAAAATGGGTCAAAACGCGTTGGCGCTGGGCCAGCTGCGCAGCGTGAACAGTAACCCGCGTGTGATCTTCGCGCATGAACGATAACCTCGCCAGGCGATCTGCTTGAGCAATAACCCGCGCAGTTTTGGGCGGATTTGAGTCTTGTGTAATGGCGCGTTTTTCTCGCTTTGACATTTTTGACCTTTTCGACCCATTTTGTCCAATTTTTCCATGTTTGTTGACCTTTTTCCACTTATTTATTAATTTATTTGTGATGTATTGCTTCAAGTATTCTTCTTTGAGTCTTTAAATTGCGTTTTTAAGCCAAAATACCTGAAAAACAATAAAAATACCCGTGATTCCGAAAAAGACAAATTTATATAAATATATGATAAAACATATAAATATATATATTTTTAATCAATTAATGTGCATAAAATCATGGTTATTTTAGTGCTTTTTGAGCACTCATCAAAAGCCTAAGTTCAATAAATGAGATAAAAAATGAGTATTGCGATGGCCTAAACGATGATGCCACACCATACTCAGATCATGAACATTATTACAAGCAAAATACTTAATATAAAAAACTCGAGAAAGTACTAGAATAGGTAAAAATAGTGGAAACAAGTGCCCCACATTAGGTCCCTTCGCAATCGGCTTTCCCATTACCTAGTCCTACATAATACAACTATCACCAAAAAAGTTAACAACATAATTGTTATTAACTAATTGACCAATAGAAATGACATTTGTGAAAAGTTGAGGAAAACAAAACACACCAATAAATTTAAACAAGGCATTTCCAATAGCAGTAATTGTGAAAGAACTATCATTAGTAATTTGAATGAAAGATTGACCAACATAGAGTTGAACATGAGACAGAGTTGTGGGATTATTCATCGTGTTATTAGAAGCCCTCGAGTCTATATACCAAAGTGTAGTAGAATTTTTACCTTGAAACCCCAGCATAGATAATGCTAAAATTAGCATCTATTGCACCATTTGAGGGGTGCAGTAAGTTTCTACAAGAGGTGCATAATCAGAGGAAGCACTTGAGGAAGAGCTATGTGCTACCGAAATCGATGCTAGAAGAACAACAATAGAAGTCTAAAATGCTTAGGCTTGACGATTATGGGAGAAAATATGAAATTCTTTGATAATATGACCATTTTTCTTACAATAAGGATAATATTTTTTAAGATAATTGGCAAAAATATGCCCATATTCTTTGCAACAAAAACATTGCAGAATTTTGGATGTCACAGGTGATCCACGTCCTTGGGCAGTATAAGTCATAATTGTTATCTCAAAACTATATGAGATTGTTTTATAATAGCTTGAGTACTAAGACGTTATTTTTGCGAAGTAACTCACCAAAAAAATATCAAGAGAGGGAACATGAGATTTGTTCAATAGAGAGAAGCAAATTGATTCATATTCTGAGCGTAGGTTCATAAGAAACTGGTCACAATGGCTAGTCTAGTAAACATTCTAAATAGTTGAAAGAGTAGCAACATGAACATCTATTGTAACCAAATTAGTACATTCATACCAAAGAGTCAAAAATGTTGAATAATAGTCTTCGATGAAAAGACTACCATGTTGAAATATGGCAATCACATGTTCCAAATGAAAGTAACGAGCATCATTATCTTGATAATAAGCCTTCTTCAAATAACTCCACATGAATTGATCAGAGTGATGAGTTCGCAAGTTGGTGACGATATGTGACTCAACCAAACCAAGAAGCCAAGACAAGATTCGAGCATCAAGCATAAACCAAAAAGGAGAAGACATGACTTCCTTGGATTTATCTGTGTCACATATTGGTGCAACATCTATTCCATCAATGTGACTCCAATGGTCTTTTCCCCCGAGGAAAAGTTCAAAATGAAAATCCCAAGTAGAGTAATTTTTGCTTGTAAACTTGACACACATTGATGCAATGTCCATTGCAAATAAATGGAACTTGAGACAAAGCAAAAAAATATCGAAGGACACCACTCCAATAGAAAATTTCCAGAAAAATGTCATTGAAGATTTCCTCAAAAACAAAATATCAAAAAATGTGAAGCGATGACGTCGATTCTTGATACACTAGAACTAGAAGGTGCCAAGATGTGCTACCGAGACTCAAAAGGCGTTGACACACGAAATCAAGAAAGGAGAAAAACATTTTAACCTTGCTCTGATAGCACATTAAAAATAAGTTAAAAATGTTGTATGAAATGGCTGCCTTATTAGCCTTGTGATTTCTCTCTATTATATAAACTGTACAAAAAAATTCTATACATGGAAAAAAGCTACATATCTACTAATATTATCCCTATACAATCTATTGAATATTAAGTTAATTAAAATAACCATAAATCAAGAAAAAAATCTCGAAATAAATGGAAATAAATATGAATAGTAAAGCTGTCGGTTGACATATACTTGACTCTGAAATCGATTTTGGCTAAAATTACTACTAGATATAGGTTTCTTGCCTTTTTGATCATTACTATTGGAAGACCCAACACTCTGTTGAATATTCCAATTATTCTTATTAGAAGTATTAGATGGAGATGAAAATTTTCTATTATTATTGTTAGAATTAAAATTGGCATTATTAGGTAGAATGATAAGGTGAATGAAACGAGCAACATTAGCCTGAATACCACTAGCAACCTGGTGTTATCAAGAAACCTTTCATATGCAAGCAAGTAGAGTGCGTCAAGTGAGATAGGCTTAGCTCTTAGAATAATACCAGAGATAAAAGAGTTACAATTAGAGTTAAGACCTCCAAATGCATATAACAGTAAATCCTCATCAGGAATTGATTTTCCAATAGTAGCTACATGATCTAAAATAATCTTGATCTGAAGCATGAAATCTTCAATTGTAATATCTCCTTTCTTGATTGTCTGAAGTTGAAGATGTAAATCCATTATTCCAGAACTAGAAGTAGTAGATAACAGTAATTTAAGTTTACTCCACATTTCTGTAGTAGAACCAGTACAAATAAGATGTGAACTCATACGAGGAGTCATAAGCCACAAATCCAGCCCTTCACAAGGCCATTGAGTCGATTCGATGAAGCAAATGCGGGATTAGTCTGTGTTTTTCCAGTCAAGACTTGAGGAGGAGGCACGACCATAGGATTGATGTAATTATCCATTCCATGTGCTATGATTATTGAGAGTATTTGCATTTTCCCTACAAGAAAATTTGTACGATCCAAATTGATCATGAAAGACAATTTAACTGGAGGAGTTGCAAAAGTCATGGAAACATCATATGCTTCGCCTTCATTTGCTACTGATCTAGAAATGAAAGATCGAATAGAAGTAGTATTATAGCTTCAGCAAAAGTTTTCTTGAACTTATTTGGCTCTAATACCATGTGAATAGAGTTAAGAATTATGTTGAGATTGATCATTGAAGCTTATTACAATAGTTTATATACAATGTAATACTAGTACCTCATTGATTGTCTGGTCACATAACTTATAATTAACTTGTTAACTAACTAAGAGCTAATTATTACAGATGAACTCACTCTACAACAAACTTCCACTAAGTTGCTTAACAGAGAGAAATAATAATTCTTGATTAGGGTATTAATTTATAGTCACTTTTGATATTTGGACGTTTACTTATTATAAAACTTATGCCTTTTCTTTGTTTACTGTTCCATTAATAAAAGCTTTCAAAACAAAAGGATTAATTGAGATGGAAGGAACAAAGTGAGTTCAAAGAAAAATATAACAAGACGTGCGAATAAAGAAAAAAAAAATACTAAGTAAAGTTTTCCTAAAATTAATTGCATTTAAATTTAAATTAAAGGAAAAATCACATACATATAAAATAATATAAATATAAATTTCTTCCAAGTAAAAAGGTTCAATTATTTCATAATATATTATTATTCTTAAAGGTAATTTTGTTTTTTTTCTAAAAATAATTATGCATACGAAAGAAAAACCTTATTCATTGCTTATTATATAAACTTCACTTAAATAAATTTAGATAAATTTTTTGGGAATTGATATTTTGAGAGAAAAATATACTAATGTCATTGTAATTAAATATTTTACCTTATAATTTATATTATAATAATTCTAAAAATAAAAACATTGCTATGATATTAACAAAATCTGTTATTACAATAAGACTACCAATTTTTTAATGACATTAAAATAATTAATAAATATGATAAATTAGTATGTACCAAAGGAAGGGGTTAGATATGTACATTTTTGTCTCTTGATAATTCTCTTGATAATGGTTATTTTTAAATATTTGACTATCTTTTTTCCAAAATCATCGTAAGTGATTAAGCATGTGATAGTGGTGTTTATTACAATATTAAAATTATGATTAATCAAAATCAAATATCTATTAATATTATATATATATATATATATGTATAAAGTTTCAATTATTTTGTATTACATTATTATTCTTAAATTTTTTTTTTCTAAAAATAATTATGTATATGAAAACAAACCTTATTCATTGCTTATTATAAACTTCACTTAAATAAATTTAAATATTGGTAATTGATGTTTTGAGAGAAAAATATACTAATATCATTGTTATTAAATATTTTACCACATAATTTAATATTCTAATATTTTTAAAAATAAAAATATTACCATGATATTAGCAAAATTTGCTATATATGACAATAGGAATACCAATTTTTTTAATAGGATTAAAATAATTAATAAATATGATAAATTAATATGTAACAAAACAATGGGTCAGGATGTACATTTTATATCTTGACAATGGTTATTTGCAAATATTAGACTATCTTTTTCCCGATTATTGTAATTGATTAGATATATGACGATGATGGTTATTACAATACTAAAACTATGATTAATCAAAACCAAAAATATATTAATATATATATATATATATATATATATTAATAAATTTTTGGTTTTGATTAATCATAATTTTAGTATTACAATAACCATCATTGTCATACGTCTAAAAAAATAATTTTAATATTAAAACATACAGCATTTTAAATAATTAGATTGATTTTTTTTATTCTTACATGTATAATTTTTTATTTTACTTGACAATATGTGCTAAATAACTAAAGAATATAAATTAATATTGTTATTTTAAATAATTTAATAGGTCAAGTATTAATATTAATACATAAATAATAAGGTCATATTTTTTAACAAACAAATATATTATATTGATAGATTAGGTGGCATAGCCAGCCATATTGATTACAAACAATTATATATTATTTTTTTGTAAAATAGAAAACAGAAAAGAAATAAAATTAAACTTAATAATAATAAAACAAGGCTATAAGAGATAGTTCTGGTGATTCTTCCAAGGAGTGCTGGGAGGATGATACTACTTTGTTAGGTTTTGTTTGGGTTGTTGAGACCAGTCAATAATTGGTTTTGATGAAAAAAGTGTTTTGATAGAAAGATTTGAAGGAGTTTTCTTCTTCTCCTTTTCTTTCTTTTTCTTACTCATCTTGGGACCTATTTTGGAGAAACTCTCTCGTTAGAAAGTCTGGTCATGAATTATTTTCTCCTCTGATAAATTCTGTATCAAAATAAAAAATTCTTAATAATTCTTGCCATCTATCAAAAATTTATTTTGATACAATGTTTTTAACATCTTTTTCTTTTGCAAACGTACAATCAATTCTTAATAAAAATGTTTGATTTAATCAATCTGATTGAAGCTTTGAAATACAAAATACTATTGCTAATACTTCTATTTTGACAGTGGAATAATTCTTTTGACAATCATTCCAATGGCCAAAGATAAACTGAATAATATATTTTTTATTGTATTAGGTTTTTTTTAATATTCCATTGTATCCAAGTTAATTGGCATTGGTTTTTACTATCTTGAGAAGTGTTGGATCGGCAAGATGTAAACAAGGAATGTTTTGAACTTGTACTTTTATCATTTGCACAATTTTGGTGTGTTCTTCTGTCCATGGCCCAGGTACTTTCTTGAGCCTGTTATGAAGCGGTTGTGCCAATCGATTGATATTGGGATAGAAATTCAAAACATAGTTCAAGCTACCAAGGAATCTCTATAACTGATTTTCGTCAATGATTTTATCAGGAAACTTGGTAGTAAACTGAAAAGATCATTCGATTGGAATAATTTTTCCATTAGACACATTATGTCCAAGACACCTGATATTATTTTTGAATAGTGTCATTTTTGTTGATAAAGCCAAACCACTTTTCTTGATGATATGAAATAAGGTTTTAAGATGTCTAATGTGTTGTCTGACATCTTGGGAGAATATAAGTACATCATCGATGTACACTATATAGAAATTTGAATAAGGATTGAATATGTCATTCATAATCCTTTGGAATTCTGAAGGTGCATTTTTGAGCCCAAAGGGCATTATGTTCCATTCATACTATCCAAATGGGACAGTGAATACTGTTTTATACTTATGCCTAGGTTTGATTTGGATTTTCTAGAATCCTGACTTCATATCAAACTTAGAGAAGATAAATGATGAATATAATTTTTGAAGCAAGTCTTTTTTATTTGAAATAGGGTAAGTAATCCATTTTAGGGTTTGGTTCAAAGGTTTATAGTTAATAACTAGCCCAAGGGTTCCTCTTTCAATTTTGATTGGTTTATTGACATAGAAATCCGCACAACTCTACAGAAATCTGGATTTTGATATTAATTTTTTAGATAAGAAATCTTTGATCTCTTTTCTACAAAATTGTTCGAGGTCTATATTCATATGAATAGGCCTTGCCTTTGTGGGAATGTTCCTTTCATTGAAGGTTGTTTCATACGGTAGGTCTACCATATGTTGTTGTCTTCCCCAAAAAGCACTGGGAAAGTTAGAACAAACCTCTTTTTCAAAAGAGTTTTGGAGTTTAGAGATCTTATCTTTGATCTCTAAAATTTGGAGCTCTTTCTCAATAGTATGAGATTTCACTCTGGATTAGAGATAGAGAAGGTCCTTTTCTCTATGCTTAATAAGAATAGAAATCTCCTTTTGATGGATAGAATTGGCTTTAATAAGGTTGAGATTCCTAGTTTTTGGTTCTTTGATGAGGGAAAAACTGATGAGTGCTCAAAAAGCACTAAAATTACCATGATTTTATGCACATTAATTGATTAAAAATATATATATTTATATGTTTTATCATATATTTATATAAATTTGTCTTTTTCGGAATCACAGGTATTTTTATTGTTTTTCAGGTATTTTTGCTTAAAAACGTAACTTGAAGACTCAAAGAAGAATACTGGAAGCAATACATCACAAATATATCAATAAATAAATGGGGAAAGGTCAACAAATATGGAAAAATTGGACAAAATGGGTCGAAGAGAAATATATTATTTTTCATTACAAACTTAAATCTGAAAATTAGATTTTATGGTTTAGTTATCCGGTCTGATTTAGAGTAGTGCTCTTTTATTTGTTGGTACAATCGCCCGGTAGTTAGAGTGAAGCTCTATTTCAAAAGTTTTTATAAGAATTATTATCTGAAAATGTATTGACAACATGTTTTCAGTAGTAGTTTTAAAACTTGAAAGTTAGTACTCGGATAACTAAATTCTTAGGTTTAATTTGGACACCTTGAATAAAGTTTAAACTGTCTAACCCCACCAAAGGTGGCATTTAAATGGTTCATTTTCAATCTCTTAGAAAAAGGAATTAATTTAATTAACCAAATTAGTTATCAACCCCACCCAAAGGTGTTAATTGATTTGTTTAGTTAACAAAAAATATCTAACCCCACCAAAGGTGGTATTCATACAAAAAAGGGAGAATCAATAAATATCAATTCATATCTTTAATAACCTAGATAATATGAGCAAGCATAATTAAACTCAGTTATTATATCCATAAATACTCCACTATTTATAAAAGATAAAATTTGCATGAATGTTTATTGAATCTATGTTTAATTTTTTGTAATTAGATTAAAAACACAAAAACCCCAAAATATCGTGACAGGATGTTTAGGATTTAATTTTGTTTTTAAAAGTTTGAATAATAAATTAAAAACCACGTACATTCCTTCCTTAGATCGACCTTGTGAGTATACTTATCATTTTCTACGAAATTATTCATGCACTTGCGAGAGATTTATAAATATAAAACCAAAGTATTGACAGGATCGGCGATCTTGATTTTCGCTCAAATCAAGTTTTTAGTAGCGGATTCTTGGAAGGAATAGCGTTTTTAATTTATTTATCAAAATTTTTAAAATATTTTTGTAAATAATTGTGATTTTTTTTGTTTTTGTAAAAAAATAAAAAAATTTAATCAAATTTCAAATTTTAAATTTCATAAGAAATAATAAAAAATAAAAAAAATAAAAAAAACTTAAATAAATTTTAAATAAAATAAATAAATAAATAATAAATAAATAATAAATAAATAATAAATAAAAAAATAAAAAAATAAAAAAATAAAAAAATAAAAAAATATAAAATAAAAATAAATAAAATAAAAAACTTAATTTTTAAATTTCATTTAATTTTAAGTTTTTTTATTTTATTTATTAGAATCTTAATTTTATTTTATTTTATTTTTTATAAAAAAATTTATTTTATTTTCTTTTACCTTTTTCAATTTTATTTTATTTTACTTTTTTTCATTTTATTTTATTTTTATTCTATTTTATTTTATTATTTTAATTTTAATTTTTTTTTCTATTTAATTTTTTCTTTATTTCTTAATTTTCATTTAACTTAATTAACTTATATTTTTACTTAAATTAACTTAATTAAGTTAGCTTTTTAATTAACTTAGATTTTCATTAACTTAATTAACTTAGATTTTTACTTAAATTAACTTAATTAAGTTAGCTTTTTAATTAACTTAGATTTTCATTAACTTAATTAACTTAGATTTTTACTTCATTTAACTTAATTAGATTTTCATTAACTTAAATTTTTTACTTAACTTAACTTAATTAACATAATTTTAATAGCATGAAAAGTAAAGATCTAAGGGAGTTCTGTCAAGGAGACTAGTTCTTGGAAGCCTTTGTACCACTAGTCTTTCCTGGGAACGTTGTTCTATCTAGGAGGATGGTTTTTAAGGAGCCTTTGCACCACCATTCTTTCCTGGGAGCACTCTTGGTTAATACTGATTATGTTATTTTTTTTTCTTAAAAACAAAAAAAAACAAAATTTTTTGAACTATCTCCAAAATTTTAAAGTTTTAATTACAATCTAAGGAGTTAGTTGCTTTGTTTGATCTAGGTACAATTGTGTTTTAATGACTTAATTATTTGATTTGCACCTAGATGTGGGTTATCTAAAACCGTCAAAGTATGCTTCTAGTTTTAAGTACAAAAAGAAATTTGAAAATCAATAGGGCATGACTGAAAAAGTATAGGTAGACAACATTGTCTTACTTGTAGGTTTGATTAACTCAATGATGAGGGGACATTGAGTTTACTTAAAATGCAATCCCCAAGTTACGCCTTGCTAAGACGTTAAACTAAGCGCTGTGGGAGGCAACCCATCATTTTAGGTAATTTTCTTTTATTTCTTTTATTTACTTAATTATTTCATTTTAATTACATGTGAATAATTTTTAAATTGTTAAAACTAAAAATATTTGTTGAGATGTTAGAAGTTCACAGCGATTTGTCTGTATACACTTTAATGATGAATATGATGGATGCACCTGCATTTTCCATTACTACTTGCACATTCTCAGGAAATAGGTAATCTTTCTTCTATTTTCTCTTTATCTTTAATTTACAGTTGTTACATTGAGGACAATGTAAGTTCTAGGTTGGGGTGGTGAAAAGTTACCATGCTTAATTAAAAAAAAAAAATTTAACAAAATTAAAAATACAAAAAAAATTAAAAAAATTAAAAATATACTTTTTCATTTTTTGTGTGTTTGGTTTTATTTCTATTTTGTGTGATTTAGTAATTTTTGAAAAAAAAATTCTCACAAAAATTATCATTTCTTTAAATCAAATTTAAGTAAATAGTTAAGTCTCTTATACTATTAGATTAATTTTTGAAAACATATCATGAAATATTTTGTAATTATTTTTGATAATTAGTTAGTTTTTGTCATAACTAGTATTTCTTGATAAGATGTAGAAATTATATTAAACCCAAAATCAGTTTTTATGAATTGTTTTTAGTGGAGACTACCTTTGTGAGATATAATTTGAGCCTAATTTCCTTTATTGAGAGTGAAATATATATTTTTTCTACTCCAAACACATTTCTTATTTCTTCAAATTTTTAGATGATCTCTATAGGTATTAGCATTGAATGTATGAATTTTTTTCTCATCTTAATAGAGTATCATATATTTTTTATTATTTTTGCTTAGATTAAATGATTTGAGTAGAAATTGATAGTATATGCTTATATCTCGTTCATGCATGACTGCTACAAAAAAAAGACATATCTGGGGTTACCTAAACCAAGATCAAACAGAAAAGCCACAAAATTAACCACTCACCAAAATAAAAAAAAATGTACAATCTGTACATGGGTTGACTCTCTAAAATACATATATTGAGAAATATCTTCAGAAAAAAAATAGAGAGATAAAGAATATATAGTATAATCTACATACTATAACCCACATTGCCTACAAAGTTGTGAGTAAAAGTTAATTACAAAAGAAAGATATAGGAAATAATTCCCTAAAAAGTCATTGCACTCTCTTCATTTGTAAAAGACATATATCTTGAAATTCTTTCTTAATGATTTTGATTTATGCATGAAAATAATTTTTATATATGATATCTTTATAATTTATACATTTGATTCCTTTCATGAGATTAATGTTAAAATAACACTTTGAGCCTTTATTCTTTATACATATGCGAACATATTAGTTCCTTTCTATACATCAACTCTTTCGCATATAAATTACTATGAGTGTTTGAACCCATAGGATTCAGTGTTTTGAGAGTATTGACTTGTGAGGAATAGAGTCGAAGCGAATTCTGATTCATGACACTGAAATTGGGTGAAATTAAATTGATACATTTTTGACATGAAATATGAAAATGATTTTCGACTAATTATTATAATAAATCATGATTGTTTAAAGAGATTAAAATAACTTATGCTTGAGATTTTAATTATGATCTTAAAGGAGATTAAAAAGTATGACACATTTTTTTGATATGTTGTTTACTCTTATTCTTAAAAATTAAATTTTGATTTTCTTGTAATTTTAGTTTTTGAGTTGATTGTTTTTATTGTTTCTTTTGATTTTTACATTTAGTTCAATGTTTGTGGGTATCATTACTGAAAACTCTCACGAGACTCAAACTCGTCCACTAGGGCAACCTAGGGGTTTAAAGGCTTGTTGCATAGGCTAAATGCAACCGTGTCAATCCACGGAAGTGATTTAGGATAGTTTAATTTTTAGTTTTTATCGCTTCTCTTGCTAAGGGACTAGCAAGAAGCTGGTTGAGGGTTGTGATGAGTGCTCAAAAAGCACTAAAATTACCATGATTTTATGCACATTAATTGATTAAAAATATATATATTTATATGTTTTATCATATATTTATATAAATTTGTCTTTTTCGGAATCACGGGTATTTTTATTGTTTTTCAGGTATTTTCGCTTAAAAACATAACTTGAAGACTCAAAGAAGAATACTGGAAGCAATACATCACAAATATATCAATAAATAAATGGGGAAAGGTCAACAAATGTGGAAAAATTGGACAAAATGGGTCGAAAAGGTAAAAAATGTCAAAAAGGAGAAAATCACGCCCGGAGCAGCCCATCCCGCACGCGCCAGCGCCGAGCCGCGCGCGCAGCACGGCGCCCATCCGCGCGCAGATGTGCGTGCCTTCCTCCATATCCGCGCATGCCGCGGCCAGATCACATCGTGTTCACGCGCGCGCGGCGTCGGGTGCCTTCCGCGCCCGCCCGTGCGTGCCCCAGCTGCCCTCCGCGCGCGCCGACGCCATTTCGCCCCATTTTTCACGTGCAGCCGCCCCCATGACGTCATGCTGACATCATTAATGACCTCAGCATTTTCATTACGCGTTTTTACATTTTTTAACATTTTTTCTCTCCATCCTCACCTATAAATACCCCCCTTCCCTTCACTTCAAAACACACCTCAAAACACACTTCTCTCTTCTTTCTTTCTCTTCATTTCTTAGTTTTTAGTTTTTTTAGTTTTTCTTATGTTTTAGCTAGTTTTGCTTAGTTTTAGAGTTCTTCCCTTTTTAGGAAGAACTAGTTATGTTTTTGTAATTTATTAGCTTTTTGATTCAATAAATGAGAGTGCAAATTCCGTTTGGAGGTTTTCTAGCAACGGGAATGGCATCGGAGTACTGTAAGGATTTTATTTTCTTTGCAGTTATTTTTTATGCTTTATTCTTACATGTTATATTTAATTTGTCTGCGATAAAATTTAACTGTGCTAGCTGTTTGTAAAAATGATATAATAATAACGTTGTTATGATTGCGAAAAATTAAATAGGTAAAAATCTCTAAAATGAATTGATTTTATTTTTATTCAAGATTTTATATTAAGAATGTTAGAGAGAAATATATTATTTTTCATTACAAACTTAAATCTGAAAATTAGATTTTAAGGTTTAGTTATCCTATTCGATTTAGAGTAGTGCTTTTTTATTTGTTGGTACATTGACCCGGTAGTTAGAGTGAAGCTCTATTTCAAAAGTTTTTATAAGAATTATTATCTGAAAATGTATTGACAACATGTTTTCAGTAGTAGTTTTAAAACTTGAAAGTTAGTACTCGGATAACTAAATTCTTAGGTTTAATTTGGACACCTTGAATAAAGTTTAAACTGTCTAACCCCACCAAAGGTGGCATTTAAATGGTTCATTTTCAATCTCTTAGAAAAAGGAATTAATTTAATTAACCAAATTAGTTATCAACCCCACCCAAAGGTGTTAATTGATTTGTTTAGTTAATAAAGAATATCTAACCCCACCAAAGGTGGTATTCATACAAAAAAGGGAGAATCAATAAATATCAATTCATATCTTTAATAACCTAGATAATATGAGCAAGCATAATTAACTTAGTTATTATATCCATAAATACTCCACTATTTATAAAAGATAAAATTTGCATGAATGTTTATTGAATCTATGTTTAATTTTCTGTAATTAGATTAAAAACACAAAAACCCCAAAATATCGTGACAGGATGTTTAGGATTTAATTTTGTTTTGAAAAGTTTGAATAATAAATTAAAAACCACGTACATTCCTTCCTTAGATCGACCTTGGGAGTATACTTATCATTTTCTACGAAATGATTCGTGCACTTGCGAGAGTTTTATAAATATAAAACCAAAGTATTGGCAGGATCGGCGATGCCGGTTTTCGCTCATCAAAAACTGAAGGTCTTCTCTTCGATTTTGAAAGAGATCTTATCATATTTGACAAGATATGGGGTAATAATATTCATGAAAGGTGATCCTAATATGATTGGATAGCCTATATCGGATACGATCATAAATGGATTTTTGATAAGAAATGATTTGTTGAGGATTGAAACTTCCGTTTTACCAATGATATTCATTTTTGATTTATTAGCTGAGGTAAGTTATTCATACGTTGGTTAATAAAATCTTCTGGGAACGATTAATGGTTTGATACAATTGAGATCAAAACCTGTGTCAAATAATGTTATTGTCTCAAGTTTTGATTAATCATAAAATACAAGAGTAATACTAACCTTATATTTCCTAGTGGTAATTTGCTGAAAATTTTGAAGAACATTTTTTGGAACTCGTTCCATGTTTTTTAGTTCTTGGCCGTTAGGTTCAAGTTCATCATCTGATGAAATGAAATCAGTGGAGGTTTTAACTCCAATTTTGTCAAGTAATTTAAACTTGAGGTCACATTCTTTATGTTTTTCCTAAAGTTGATGGAGTTCTAGCTTAATGTTTTTGATTTCAGCTTTTAAGTCTTGGATTTGACTTTCTGGCTCTAATGTTTTGTTCTTACATTCCAAAACAACAATGAGGTTGTAATATCCTATGCTGGTACTTGGAAGTTCAGAAGGTTTTGATAATGGTTGGGCTTTGGCAAAGGAACTAACCAAGTGATCCATATATAATTTTGAAATTTGAGGGTCGTTTAGCTTAAGGATTTTATCTTGAAGTTGTTCATCTTCTTCCTTAGATAATACGTTAATATTTTTATTATTGAAGGTGTCTGAGTCAATGGATGCTAACTCGTCTAACTTAGGTTTTGAATCTTTTGAGACATTTAACCAAGGTTCAGACTCATATGATGATGATTCACCTTCCATTAAGGTAGAGATTTTAACTAAGGTGTCCTTTTCAAGATTTAATTTGTGAATTTTTATATACATCGTGTAATATTTAGTAGTATGACATTTTTTACCGCATTTATAACATGTAAATCCTTTAAAAAAATTGGAGGTTTTATTATGATGTTTTGATTTCTTATTAAAATTTCTTTTATAAGGGTTTTTATAAAAATTCAATCTTCTTTCAAAGAATGGTTTTCTAGGTTTGAAAATGTCCTATAAGTTTTATGAATTTTCTTATAAGGTTTGGTAATAATTTTTCTGCAATTGCCACCGTAGGTTTGGTCAATAGAGAAGTTGCTATCAAATTGTTTGTAGAATGATCTAATTTCTCTTTTGGAGATTTTTAACTCTTGTTTCAATTGCTTTTGGATTTTCAAGTCTTGGTAGATTTGAAGACCCTGTTTTTTTATCAAAACTAATCAATTCATCATAGGTTAATTGATCATAGGAAATGATATGATTCCCATATGTCTAACAAATTTTGTTTTCGATTTTTTCAGCTAAGAGTGGAGGAAGTCCTGCTAGGAATTTATCCTTCCAAAAAGGTTGTGTAGAGTCATCTCTTAAAATAACTCTACTTAGAAATATAGTTTTATAATTTTAAAAATCACCCATTTTCTTACATCTTATATTTGAAAGAAGATCAACGTTTTTGTCTTTTATATTAGATGAATCTCCCATAAAATGGTATGATATTGTAAAGAGTAATGTAGAGACGACATCCTGAATAGGAGCTCCATTTTGATTGAGTATAGGTTCATTACACTAGCAAGTTAATATTGCATTAAAGATATCTGACTGTTGTTGTTTTGAAAAATGATGATACCACCATCCTTTTAGTTGGCCTGAGAAGCCAACTATTAATAATTCGACAACTTTTTTATCAGTTATGCCTATTTGTGTCTTATATGCATTTGACGCCATTGTCATTTGCTGTAAGGCATGTAACATTTCTTATTTGATCATTCCATCTATATTCCAAACATAGATAGAGGATGCGTTATATTTATCATGGGTAACCAGACTAGGTTGGGTACCTATAGTGTGGGGGTACCTAACTAGACTAAGTTCTTGCCAAGCTAGTTTTTGGAGTTGGGGAATTGATTCAAGAAGTAATTCCTGAATGGAATCCTCATCAAAGGTTATAGGTTATAGATTCTAGGTTGCTAAGAACACTAAGACTCTGTGTTGGGTTATTGGTTGGTTGTGAAGTTGGTGGACACTCAGGTATTACCAAACCTAGTTTTGTATTTGATGATTGGTCTTCTAATTGGAGTTTAAGAATGTTGCTCCATTTTTGAAGTTTTTCAAATTTTGATGATATTTCTTCCTAGGTTGGTCTAGAGACCTTGAAGGGTTTTAAGATAGGGTTTTGAACTTTACTATCTATGGTTTGGTAAGAGGTAAAGGGAAGATCAGTCTTTTAATTCCTCTCTATCTTAGTGAGTTGTTTACCTAAGGTACTTAGGCTGATATTGGTGAAGTTGTTTTGAGTAACTATGTTTTTGAGGTTGGCTATCTGGTTCTCCTGAGGGTTCTTAAGGGGAAAGGCTTCAACCTTACTATCCGTACAAGAAAAGGTAATTGGTGTCAACGAAGGATGTTCAGCTTCTATCAATCCATCTGGGGTTTCCCATATGGGTGATTTCCTTTTGGTATTGACCATGTTAATTGAATTAACTGGTTATAGGTTATCTCATTCATCATTCAATAATCTATCAAAATCTTCTTATATGATTATGTCAGTACTGATTTCTAAAAAGGGATGTGTTTTAGTTATTCTAGCTATTAAGCTAACAAGTTCCTCTAATATTAATTTGTTGAAAAGTTTGTGGTTGTGCTGGCTAGAAAGCTAGCAGGTTCAATTATATAGTTTTCTACGTTAACTGATTTAGGGCTATCTATAGTGACTGGTAATGCTTCAACTAAGCTAACTAGTTTAGGGTTAACTATAGCAATTGGTGATGCTTCCTCTAAGCTAACTAGTTTAGGGTTAACTATAGTGATTGGTGATGTTTCCTCTAAGCTAACTAGCTTAGAGTTAATCATATTGATAATTCCTCCAAGTTTTGAATCAATTTTGAAAGGGAAGGGTTGTCTTTTTGTTTCCTAATAGATTTTTAACCATTCAAAAAATAATGTGTTTTTTTTTGTTTTCTTTGACCTACCTAGCATGTTTTCTAAGGGCACTTGTTCTTTAGCTTTCTGTATATGTTTTAAAAAACCATTTTTTTTTAATTTTTTTGTTATAGGGAACATCTATGTCTAGAGGTAAGGTTTCTATGTCTAATATCTTATGCTCTGCAGTTAATACATTTAATGCATTGGTCCTTGTTGGTATGGTTGGAGCTTGGGAATGAGTTGGTGATAAGGGAAGGATTGGAGATAACTGAGGTGAATCGCTTATCTCATAGGTTTTTTCAATAGTGTAGATTGGTCTGGGTACTGGTGTACTAAAGTCTATAGCTTGGAGTTTTTCCCTAGGGACATCTGAAGGAGAAGACCTAGGTTTGGTTTTGATTGGTAAATCCATAGATGAAAAGTAAGAGATATTTTTTGTAGAGACATAAGAATATCTCAAATTGGTAGACCTATCAAAACTAAGTTTTACACTACCATCTTTATAGGAAATAAGTTCCCTAAGTTCTATATTTTGGACAGGTTCTTGGGTTTGATAAGGTTCAGAATCTGGTTGAGTCACACCCTCGAGATGCCACCTATTTGGAAATATGACCTGGCTCTACGTAATAGGTTTAGGAATTTTCGAGTTAGACCTAGAAAGGTCTATTTGTAGGAGAATGGTTTCCCCTTTTTTGAATGTTGAATATGTCTAGCATCCTAAGTAGGCATCAAAACTTTGTAATGAACCCTATAAATTAAGGCTATTGGAATGGATTATGGTAGTACCCTAGAGTTATGGGTTTGGATATATAATGTAAGTGATTTTAATATGTTTTGATCACTTAGAGAAACTATGAAGAAATTGAAGGATACAAATCCTAAACCTAGGCTCGTTTCAACTATTCCTAACAAAGAGTCTTTAAAATCTATAAGTCTAGCATCCCTAAGAACATCTAGTATTGTTGAGTTTAAATCTAAAGAAATTATATTGATGATTAGTTTTATCATATTTTACAAACATTTTTATTTTAGTTTTTATCTTAATTTTAATTATGTCTAGCTTTGATTTTCCTACATTTTCTCTTGCATTATCAAAATCATCATCTTCTTCTTCGAAGAACAAAGATATCATCAATAGTGATGAAATTACTATTGAGAATTTTTCAAAAATCAATTGATCATTAGAAGATCCCAAAGGTCAACAGAGATCAAATTTATAAAATAAAGATGATGAATCTTTTCAAAACTAATTACATCATTAAAACAGAAGAGAAGAATATCCAACTCTCTGCACCTTTTGAAACTATTGAATTATTTTCAAAAGAAATATTACAAAAAAAAATTGAAAAACATTTCAAATATGTTCATATAGGATTGGTCCAAGTTGGACTAAGACCTTTAAAATTACTGTCTACTACTAACTATTAAGATACATATACTACAAACATGGGACTAAGTCATGAAAATATGTTAAGTTATCATACATAAAAGAATTAACATTCTATTTCTTGTTCTATCTTTTCATATAGTATTTATGACTTTTTTTGACCTATATTATATTATGTCGTCCACTACTACCACTGTCACTTATAAGATCTTACTGCCCTAATGATTGTCTGTTAGCTTAACGAGACTTACACCCCTTCATACAGATCCATGCATTTCTGCCATGACCTTATATATTATATTATAAGAAAATATTAAAGTCTTATATACTATTATCCAAGGTTCAAACAATACTTAAAGAATCCTAACTACAACATGTATTTAAACAACTTAGAACACCTCATTGGCTTTGATACCATCAGTGCACCAAGGATATGGGGAGTTAATAACAGAGGTAATACTAAACAATAAGATCGCTTCCATTCCTCAATCGCTTACATACTCTCATACTCTCATCCTCTGTGATAATTGTTTTGATTTTGTAAAATAGTATTTTTTTTATCTAAAAAAGTATTTTTAATATTAAAACACACAACATTTTAAATAATTAGATTCAATTTTTTTATTTTATTTAAAAATATGTGTTACATAGCTAAATAATGTAAATTAATATTACTATTTTAAATAATTTAGTAGGTTAAAAAATAAGAAGAGCAATGAATACATGCTCATAACTGATAGTTATTACTCGAATCACTCAAAACTAATGCAAGATAGTTATGGTTATTACTTATCAACATAACTATCCCTTCCTATCCTTACCTAGGGCTGTCAAATGTAGTTCATATGAAAAGTCTAAATATATTGCTTCTTGCAATCTTAGAAAATAAAAACTATAAAAAATAACACATTTTAAATTTAGAACAAAAATAGCACTTATTAATATTAAAGGGTCGAATCGGAAGTAGTTCAACATTAAATGTGTACTAATGATCGTAGTTTAACTCGAATTACTTCCAATTGTATGGATTCTTGTCAAATAATACTCTAAATTTTTTTAATAGTAAAAATTTATGTATTGGACATAATAAATACTATTTTTATGATTACAAGTTTTAAAAATATTACTTAAAGTTTTATATTTGTGTCAATTGTATTATATTTATTAAATATTTATTTAAAATATAAATCGATTTCAAAGATAGAACATGTTCCTTACAGGTACCTCCATACCTAGTTATTTTAAAAAAAACGACACAATTTCAAAGTTGGTTAAATTCATGGATTTTCCACCCTTCTTTTTTAAGGAAAATTTCAAAAACAACAATAAAAATACTAAATACATATAAATTTGTTTATGCACTTGTTCTTACATTAATCATGATGTGGCATATAACTTAATTTTCTTAAAAAATAAATAACTCTCATTTCTAAAGTGGTTGTAATACGTAACATAACATAATAATTGTAAATGCATATTTGTTTACTATTTTTTCAAATAATAGCGTGAACAATGCTAATTTTAAAGAAGAAATGCTAAAGAAAGTTAATTTACGATCACGTTAATTATAATGTACCATGTGATGAAATAACTTTAACATTATCATTTTTATGGAAATTTTATCATTTAGCACAATATAATTGGTGTTCAAATTTGAGTGCAAACTTATGAACATTTATCATTCTGAATTTAGTTTTAATTGCATAGTATAACTTCATTTATAAATAGAGTTTTATTTTTAACCCCTTTGTACAATACACATATGTTTTTTTTTTCAAATAATGTAAAAAATATATATTTTTCACATGTTTAATAATACAATAAGCATGGTTTTCAAGTGTGAAAACATATATTTTTTAAAGGAATTAATAATAAAATCATACAAATAAATTATTCATATAAAAATATAAAGGGATTTACATTTGTTGTTCTTTTAATTTTTCATAAGAACCTAGATCATTTATCTAACAGTTAACTTATATGCAAACAATATTTTTGTTTCGATTGTATGGACATCTTTCGAGGTCAGATGATCAATTTAAATGAATCTTCTTTTTATTTTTTGTAGAGATGTACATTAAGACAATATTGTTCCATCTCTTTAGGAAATAGCTAGGATGCTTATCGGGCTCATCATTGTCCTATTTAGGTGTCAATCTTTTTCAAGGGCCTTAAGAAGTTGTGAATAGTTGATAAAATCCGAGCTAGGATAGAAGTGTGGAAATGGCTCATACTTTCTTTGACAAGGCAAAGATACTTGATTTCTTCTGTAATTTAAAGTATGTTCCTACATCCTTTTTAGATATATAAATAGCCAAAATCAGTCTTGGATGGACTAACAAAAGTCATTCACAATGTTTTATGGTCGGGAAAGATAGATAAACTAAAATTGGTTCAGGTTGTTTGGAGAGATTGTTATCGTCCTCTAGAGGAAGGAGGTCTCGGTTTGTAAGACATTGGCCTTTTAAATGAGCTTATGTTGAGAAAATCCACCTAGTGGATTATCATAGAAAACTATAGCACAATGCTATATTTACAGATGGTAATTGAATGGGGAGTAAGCTCCACGAAATTGATGTCTTCGCTCTTCCATTTGGCCTAGTTTACAAACATATTATTTGATACTTTTGAAGAAGTATAAATGGTTAGTTGGTAAGAACTCCTCGATATAGTTTTGGATTGATAATTGGCTGAACACCCCTCTAATTGAAAGAATGAATAGTCTTCTAGTGGACCCACCAATCCAATCACTAGTGATTGATTATTTACAAACGAATGGTTGGTATTTGCCACAAACTTTTGAGGACCTTTATTTGGATATTGCATCATAGATTTGATTGGTAGTTTTTGGGATTTATATAGAGTCACGACCAACAAGGCTTATGATTCAATTCGGGTTGTTGAGGATCTAAAGAGTTGGAATAAAACTATCTGAACCCTTTTCATACCGCCTTATGATCTATTTTATTATGACATACCATTCAAGACAAACTCCCTACAAACTGTCAATTAAAAAGGAGAAGAATTTCCTTCCCTTTTATGTGTTTTCTTTGTATCTTAATAGAGGAAATCATTTATCATCTATTTTTGAGTTGTCATTTTGCAACTGTTCTCTAGGATTTTTTTATGCTCCCTTCTTGGTAGGAAACCAATTATAGACTCCTTTATTTTTGATATTTGGACAGCCATAATGTAAACTAACTTTGGATCACAACTTAATAACTTATGAAAAGTAGGGATTATCACAACCATTTGGATAATATGGACAATGAAGTAATTATTGTTTTGAGAACAAATGGAGAACTCTGAGCACACATCTCAAAATAAAGTCAACTGTCATTAGGTGTTCATGTATTTACCGATACAAGTTATTGACTTCACGAATCATAGAGATTACTTAGATGCGTCACTTTGTTGATGAATAAAAGTCAATACATATGATACTACTTTTGGGTAGCCAAGCCTAGCAAGTTGTGGTGGTGTCTTTCTAACATCAAATTCATTTGTTATAGGATTTTTTTGCTTCCCGCCTGGGTCTCGTATACCTTTGAGACAGAACTTGCAACGAACATTCACGATGAAGTATGATGTTAACTTTGAACGGAGGAGATTTCAATTGGAATCAAACTCAATTTATGTTGTTACTCTCTTTCAAAATATGTCACTCTTGGTAACATGTAAAAGGTATTCAACCTAGGCTGAGTGCTTAAAGAAAGCTTTTTGTATGAAATTCAACTTTTCCCATATCAATAGAAAGAGTAATACTACCACAGATAATATAGTTTTTAAGATCCTTAATATTTATAGAACATCTTGATGGTAGAATATCCTATCACCTGCAAGCTATTTTATTATTTGGGATGCTAACAACGAATCTAACAACAAATCTAATTATAAATTCTACTTAGAATTATTTTGTATTTCTTTATTTTACATTTAATAATTTAATAATATTTATAGTTGAATAGCTAGATAATAAGAGTGCTAAAAAGATGCCAACCTAGTTAATACGTTCAAAACTTGTCAGCTGCAACATTTCACTTAAAAAAACATTATAAAGCTGGACAAAACAAGTTCTCGCACAAACAAAAGTTAAAAAGATGAGGATATCAACCAAATGATTCTTGCAACTTCACAAAAACGTCTTATTTACAGGCAAATACAATCTTCAAACCAAGTATAGCCTTGACAAACCACATAAACCACCCACTTTGCTTATGCATACCCTTGTGTAACTAGCGTTTGCATCATGATTTAAAAAAGAAGGAAGTGTAAATACACTAAACAATATAAGATCAACTGTCAACTACACAATAGAGAAAGCACCAACTCAAAATGTGCAAAGTCCAAACATGGTATGAAATTAGCTAGCTGCCTAAGGATCTCAAGGAAGAAAAGATCTACAAAAGCCTCCTTTTGAAGTTGCGAGTGGTTGAATGGTAAGTACGGACCAACAATCCAACCCCTATCCCAACTCCAAGACATATGCCGAGTCCGATCCCAACTCCAACTCTCACTCCTGCATTGAACCAGGAGAGTTCACCATCTTCACCATCCATATATTCAGTTCCCCAATACATGTTACTGTTATAGTCGTCTTCATTTTCAGGCTTGAAACATCTATATTCTGATACCTGCATCAAAAACTTCAAGAAATTATATATATGCCTTATTCATAATAATGATAGAAACAAGAGAATTGCAAGTAACTGATCTCGCTTTCTCTTTTAAGGCTTAGCAACTAATGCAGTCAGTTTGTCATTAAAGATTGGTCCTCTGTGGATTACATGCACAGGAACTTCAGTTTTAAATTCTAAAGAAGCTCATTTCTTTTTCTAGACCTTTCAATTTTCACAATACAGAGAAGCATACACAGAGAGCAGAAGGAACACAACTGTTATTTCGGTATGCAATATATTAGGATCAAATTGCAAGGAAAATTATGCAAAGCAGCTTCAAAAGATATCACAACTTTGTTAATGTCTCCAAAAAAGAGCCAACATAATTTGTTAAAATAGGAAGAGTAAAGGTTTATTCAACCATGAAAGTTCTAAGTCATATTTACCCCTATTTGTATTTATATTTACATAACATATATTTATAATCAATAGTAAGTATCCATTTAGTAGGGGTAGGGCTGGCCATCGCCCCCCACCCAAACTCGCTTGTTCCATACCGGCAAACACGCATGTAGGTTTGGGCAATAAGCATTAAGTAGAAGGTTATGCTTGATTAAAGATCTCAACTCAAAATTGAAGTTACTGAGTCAATAGCCTTTAATTAGTATTTACAATTTAGATATGTATAGCAATCCCAACCAAAAAGATTATTTTTAGTTCTGTCTTTGTTTCAAGAAAAATCTCAGCAAAAGCTCCACAATCAGATAAAAATCAAGATTAACAAGCTTGTCATAAGTTCACTGATCTGACAATAGGATCAGATAAAAATCAAGATTAAAAAGTTTGTCATAAGTTCACTGATCTAACAATAGGGTTATAGAACTTCATAATCTAACAGATGAGAATGTGGGTCCTAGCCACCACAATGCTAACGTACATATTCCACATGGTAGCTGGTGAGGCCCGACATGTCTGACTCTATGAGGACCAGCGTGTCCAGAATAACAGTAGAAGATAATAAAGGAATATCCCATGAAGTTGAAAACTGTGCCCTGCCCAATGCCCATATCCTCGTGACAAAAAAAGATGATTGTTTTTGACAGTCACAGTGCTAGTGATTGGACTTTGCCAAACAGAAAACATACTCGTCACAAAAATACAATTCATAAGCATCTTCCAAGATGGTATGAAAACATAAGGCTGGTTTGTAAATGCCTCTACTTTTGATTGAAAATGCTTCCAAATGGATTGAAGGTCTTTTAAGGGTGTTTGTCATTCTCTGTGAGAAGTGTTTTCAAAATTTTAAGAAGCACTTTTCTAGTCTTAAGTAAATAAGTAACACTTTTGAGAGATATAGTATCTTATCTTAAAATAATTACTAAAGTGCCACTAAAAACTACTTTTAATAATTATATGCCAAAAATCTAATGCTTATTTTGATACTACTATTGACCAAACCACATCCAATAAAACCACTTCTAAGAAGAGAAGCACATTCAAATGGACCCAAAATATATTGCAAAATAACTCAGAGAAATAAGTTTTAAAGAACTTTTTGGTTCAAGTGCAACCAAACACAAAATATCTAAAAGGGAAATAGAAATCTGCCTATGTGAGACACGCAGGCAAGTAGAACGCTAACCCGTAAAGCAAAAATAGGTATAATGCTAAACAAAAATTAAGATTGCTTAAGTACATGGATGACCCCTATTAAACGTTTAAATTTTTGTGAACATCTAAGAAATGGTAGGAAATGAAACCAATAGCAAATCTGAGTTGTAAATGAAACGTAGCCAATTAAGATTCACATAACAAGTTTCCGAGCACATTACCTGTAGATCACTTTCAGAAGTATCTTTACGGTATTCAGTAGTCTCATTCTCCGGAATTGCATCCAACACTCCCTTCCTTAAGTGCTTCTTCAGGAAACTAGGCTTCAAAGTCTTGGTTAAAATGATTGGGTTTCCAGAGAAACATCCAGCAACATACACCTCAATAGTTGGTGCAGGCAATTCTGGGCCACCTAGCTGTTGTTTTCCCTTCAAAAATCCAGTACAAGCAGTGATATTTGATTCACAATTCATGGTCCATTGTCTCGCATTGTATTTTGATTCTCCAACCAAACCATTACTATTAGAGAACTCTAAAACCCCAGATAGAATGAGGTCATCTTTGTCAAACACTTGAAACTTCACACTTCCTGTTAGCCTTATACTGTCTGTGCTCACAAATGTAGCTTCTTCAGATTTCTTATCTGCACGATCCCTTCTAAGAATTGAGGAGACCCCATCAGGGTAAATGCTATTTTTAGTGCCATTGAATTCTAATAAGGTGTCTAGGCTAAGAGGAATATGACTAACAGTGAGAAATTCAGGGGTTGAATCATCAACCTTGAAATTACTAACTCTTACATAGAAGACTCTCAATTCAAACCAAGGAGATGATAGTTTCGAACATCTAACAATTTGAAGGCCATTATCAACCATTTCACAACCATTTCGAGTTTTGTAAGAATCTCCCATATTGACAAGCTTCAATTCTCACTGAAACACCACCTCTCTGTACTGATTAAAACGGTGCTATCATTAGAAGAATTTCCCCAAGCTGATCACAAATTGACATAAGAAACCTGTTTTTTTCTTTGGATCAACACGATTAGCTGCTATCCGGATAAAATCAAAAAAGAGAAACGAGAACACCAACTACTTTCAAATTTTTTCTACTTTTAGCAAACAAAGAAAAACCCAAAAACCCAAATGGTCAAATCCAAATCTATTCAAAAACCATAACAGTGCAAAAGATATATTGCATGGCAGAAAATAAAGAAAATTCCAGAACCCCCATCTTTAACGAATAGAAACCTTCCATTTCGAAAAAATGAAAACAAATTCACAGCTGAAAAGGAAGAAACAGAGAACAAACCTATTATGAAAGTGTAAGCACACTCGTAAATCCAAATCTAAAAAAAAACTCGACTAAAAGACTTGAAGGAAGAATAGAGTCAATAAGAAATAAAATTAAAATCGACCCAGATCGGGGGTGAAAAAAAGAGGACAGGCCGAAAAAATCGTGTATATTCTATGAGACTAATCCAAAAAGAAAACATATATTATATTCATATTGATCTCAGATTTATCATAGCAGGACTCATACCATTGACATAACACAAAAACCAAATGTTCAAATCATTAGATGCAAAACTAGAGATAGAAAACCAAAGAAGCTGAACTCAGAAATCCCATGCTACTCAATTTCAAAAGTTACCATAAAATCTAATTAATAGACCTCTGTAACTGTATCTGAGAACGCATAAAGAAAGAACTCAAACGAGAAAGTAGTGAAGAGAAAAAAAAACTAACGAACAAAAGAAGAGGAAAAAATGACGCATATTAACAAAACAGCCGGCAAATAGCAAATAGAACACACGTCATACTACCAGCCAAGTCTCTCTTTCTAGTTTATATATCCTCCTCTAAAATGATACAGAGCCACAAACAAAATCCACTTAGTTTTGGTCTTAAATAAATGAACTTACCGAGAAAAACTTCCATCCACAATATTTAATTTCACTCAAATCAAATCCTTAGATGGAAGGACTTCTGTTATCGCTTTCAATCAGATACCAGATGATGAGAGTTTGTGGCTAGCAAAATTAGGACAAACATGGAATGCCCAAAATCTTCAAAACAAAATAACACCCACAAAAAAATTATTATCGAAATCTCTATTTCTATTTCTCTGAACTGGGTCGAAGAATAGAGGTATGAATAATTAGATATAAAATATAATTGACCAGTAGTAGGAAGTTTTTATAAATAAAACTACGTATAAATAAGAAAACGTAGAATAATACAGAGATTGAAATGTTTGTGATGTGATGTTGAAGATGGAAATGGGCCTCTGGATCTTATCCGATTAGCAGGCAAAGAAATTTGCATTCACGAGGCTAGCTCTCTGATAGGGATGGCATGGCTTAAGTAAGACATTAGTAATAGTGCTCTATGTTCATAAAATATTTGTTTTCTTTTGTCTTAAAGTTGAAAAAGAAAAAGTTAAAATAAAAAATTAACTCCCCTTTCTATAGAATCTTTTAAATGTATTACACCTTAAAATCCACAAATTCAACCTATTTACGGAAACCAACGCCGACAAAATAAAAATTATTTAAAATAATATTTTTAAAATTTATAATAAAAATATAACTATTTTTATCTTAAATTTAAAAATATATGGATTAATATAAAAAGTTTTACTTTTATTATTATAAAATTTATAAATGTTAATTTTATAAATTTTTTTAAATTATTCTTGTGGTGATGAGCTATATAAATGGTTTTATATCCTATAAATATTTATTTATTTTTATACTCATTTTTATATTATTTAAAAGAACCAGCATTATTTAAAAAAATTAATTTTTAAAATAATTCTAACATAAGACATAATATGAAAATGTGTAAAAAAAATAAATATAAATTTATGTGATTTAAAAATTTCTTTAAATTAAATATATGTAATGTTTTCCATGAAATGCATAAAATAAATTTTTTAAAATAATATTTATAATTTTTATTAAAATTTATAATCATACAAATAATATATATTACTTTTAATTTATATATTTTATTATAAATAAAAATTTTAACACAAATATTTTTATATTTAACTTTGTTTAATTAGATTTTAAAATTAAATTTAAATTAATTAAAAATATACAATATTAAAATTTGTCATATTAAGTAAAATCATTGTTATTTACGCTACTTTTTATTATAATTATTATATTGATAATTTATGTAATTTATCAATAAAATTTTGGCTAAAATAAATATCAAATTTTTTTAATAAAATTAATAAAATATTTAATTTTTATATTAAATATGATATATATTTAATAGTAAATATTTATTTTATTTAAATTTTAAAAAAATTAATTTAATAAAAAACTAAATTATTATTACTTTCCAATATTTTTTCATAAAATAACGTTATAAATAAGTATTATATGAGATGCTTTATTTGATGTGAAATTAAAAAAGTTATATAATAAAGTAATTATTTGATTAATTATTAAAAAAAGCAATTATATCATAACATTTGAAGAATACATGCATTAAATTTTGATAAAAATTATCTTTTTGATAACAATTTTATATAAAAAAAACTATTGATACGTAAAGCTTCCTTTTTTATTTTTATAAAAAATAAAATAAATAAAAGCTAAACTAATTATTAATATTAATAAGATGCATGTAATATATAAAATTTTCTCGTATGGACGGCGTAAATGATCTCAAATTCTTGAAAATGTGTGTTTAGTAAGCAAAAATCGGGATAGGAGCGCAATAAGTTGACCAATTTTTAAATCGATGCCTTCTGACCTAATTAACAAAATTCAATCAAATATTTGAGTTAAAAGGCATATGCATGTCGTGTGGATGAAATTATGAACATATATATCCCATCTAATTTGCATTTTTTAGCCGATGGGTTGCATGAGTTGCACATAATTTTTTATGAGAAAATATATTTATTATAATTAATTATATATTTAAAAAAATTAATTTTATTACTTTAATTAATAATTATTTTCAAGTTATTTGCCTCCACTTTTTAAAAAAATGGCATATAAATAATTCATCAAATTACCTCCACAAAGCATAAAGAATTTCAATGTGTTGGTCAAGATTTTCAAAACCAAATATGCATGCAACAAGCCTATCATAAAGAAATTACAGCATCTATTCTAATTATCTAAGAGAACGATGAATAATGGAGATTTATATGAGAAGATTCAAAGAGAAAAAAAATGGAAATATCCCAATGCCCAGATTTTATTGCTATTGAAGTCTTTCAGAAGAGAATCAAGACGAATACTAATCTATTCGTAGAGTTAACTAAAACTACCTCACATTCCCTAGATGCGGTTTATGAAGAGGCCTAGAAGTTTGTTAATGTGGAAAAGGAGCTAAAGTCATCAAGAAGTTCATGAGTCAGACCTTTGGAAAAGCCCACCACCAATAAGAAAGAGGAAGCAAGCCTTATATTGATAGACCCTCGAACACACCTTATTTTAAACCAATAATGGTACTCATGGGGGAGCTTTATTTCCTTTCACAAGTCTATTGTTGCATTTATCATCGACTAATACGGTATAAAGGATTTAGAGAATGGATTAAGTAAGTTGGTCACAACAAATGAGAGCTCTATAGAAAGACCCAACAAGTATTGTGCCTTCCATTAGGGCATAGATCATTAGACAAAAGACTATAAGCACCTTAAGTAGAAGATGGAGAAAATTTTTTCTTAAGGAAATTTGGAAACTTGGTAGAAGGAAATAAAGGTCTAAGAAGAGAAAATAGGGAAGCAAATCTTAGAAGGGAATTTTTTCCACACAATCTCCCTCAAAAGGAAGACAATAGACTCGATCAGCCCCCTCAAGGAGAAGTACTTGTAATCCAAACCATACACGGTTTGAAATTTTCAAATCATATTCATAATTTGTGAAAAAAGTATGCTCGGGAAGCTAAAGATACCCACCAACTTGTTTACACTTTGAGATAAGAGGGACTGATGTTCCCTATTATTTTTGAAGGAAGGAATATCTTTACCACCACCTCATGATGATCCTTTGGTATTCATAGTTAAAAAGTAGATTTGTATGAGAAATGAACAACATTATAAAAAACAAAGTCAACTCATTAAAGCATATGAGTTGGGTTTGAGAGGTTGACTACCCAACATGATTGTCAAAATGTTGTTTTAGTAAACAAGGCGGGAGGAGAACATAGATTGTGCATTGACTTCACAGATGTTAGCATGGCCACTCCAAAAGATTGTTTTCCCTTACCCAATATTGATCAGTTAGTCAATGTGACTTTCGATTTTGAAACAATGATTTTTATGGATGCATACTCATATCCAAATGCAATCTATAAATGAAGAGAAAATAACATTCATCACAGAAGAAGGAATGTATTGTTACACCAAGATACCTTTTGGTTTGAAAAATTTTGAAATTACTTATCAAAGATTGGTAAACAATATGTTCAGACACTAGATTAGGTGAAACTATTGACTATGTGGTTGTTAAGACAAAAACAGCCAAGGATCACGTCTCAAACCTTAAAGAGGTCTTTGCTATAATAAGATGCTATAAAATTTGTCTTAATCTAATTTTTGGAGTGATGTCAGTGAAGTTCTTAGGGTATTTGGTATCTTCCCTTGGGATCAAGTCCAATCCCATTAAGATTGCATCCCTTGTGAAATATAAGGTCATAAAGGTGTGTTGAAGAATTCACACTACTACAAAAAGGGGTATTTAAGTCGCTGTGTAAAGTCGGTTTGGTGTAGAACCGATGCTATCCACGTTGGACGTAGCGTCGGTTGACGTGGAAAACCGACGCTACCCACGTGGATATCGTCGATTCGCCATGTCAACCGACGCTAGCCATGTGGGTAGCGTCGGTTCTCCACGTCAACCGATGCTATGTTCTATTTTTTAAATTAAAAAAATGGATAAAGTAAATACAATTAAAATTAATTATTATTTTATTTGACTCTTTAGAATTTAAGTTGGATAAAAATAGTATAATTTTTCCTTTTTTTAGACAATTAGTTTTAAAAATTATATAATTTTGTTTATTTGTTTGGATATTTAAATTTATATATGTACCTACAATATATATTTATTTAATTTTGTGTATATGTTTTAATTAAATATTATTCTAAAGTAATTATTTTTTCTATTTCTATAGAACATATATGCATAGTCTAAATAAAATAATAATTGACAAAAAAAAATTTAATTACGTGGATAGCGTTGGTTGATGTGGCAAACCGACGCTATCCACGTGTGTAGGGTCGATTTTCCCCGTCAACCGACACTACACACACGGATAGCGTCGGTTCTTCACATCAATCGATGTTATCCACATAATATATCCAAATTTGGCTCATTTTTTTACACAAAACCCCAATTTCTTCATTTCTCTTCTCCATTTTCTCCCAAAACTGAGCTACACCCACCTTCTTTCTCAATTTCCAGCCACCTCCAACTACCATTTGCAACGTCGTTTTGTGAGTTATATTCCTCTTCTCATTATCTTTCAGATCTACTATTTTTTTAGCGAAATACTAAAAAACAATTATACCCATTTTTTTGTATAAATTTTTGATTTAGGTATGTTTTTTATTTTGCTTTTTATATTTCACTTATTTTATGTGAAAATAATATCTAAAATGTCATGGGTTTGATGGATTATATATATTTACTGTGCGTAGATAAATTTATTTATATATTATAAATAATTATATTTTATTAAGTATAAGTTTACACCTTATTATTTAGTTTGTTTTCTTTTTTGTATAAATTTTTTATTTAGGTACGCTTTTTATTTTACTTGTTATTATATTTGACCTATTTTATGAGGAAATAATATCTGAAATGTTGTGGGTTTACTGTGCGTGGATAAATTTATTTATATATAAATATTTATATTTTATTAAGTAGTGAATAGAGGAAAAATAATATTTTTTTAAAATTTGTAAGAAATTATATTGGTATAAGAGTTATATCTGCTATCTATTGATTCTTAAAAAAATTATAAATATATATTTATAAACTCAATAATTTAAATAATATATATATATATATTAATAAAAATCAAATAATAACTAAAAAATAAGTAGTATTATTATTTTTATTTATATATGCTACTTATGTGTTAAAATGTTAAATATGTTACTATAGTAGTCCCTATATACTTCTATAGAATGTTATATACGTATAATTAATATTACTTTTTAATTATGATATAGTAACATGCTTAGAAATTAGAATCAACCAAAGTGATTGGTTTTTATATATTCATGCTGGCATGTTGCTTATTTTTTAATTTGTATAGAAATGGTTTTGTAAAATGATTAAAATGATAACTGTTTTGTATTATGTATGTTTTGATATATATTCTAATAATTAGGAAATTTATATATAATAATACTTGAAATATATTCATTGGATACATAATTAAGTAATATGTTTAATTAATGTCATTAATAGAAAATGGACAAATCTTGGATGTCAAAGTGTAGAATTGAGCAAGACTATATTTCTGGAGTTGAAAGTTTCATGAAATTTGCTTGTAAAAATAGTAATACTGGAACTAGTATGATTCGATGCCCATGTGTTAAATGTAAAAATGAGTGATTTCATGAATTTGATGAGGTTAAGTATCACCTTATCTGTAATGGTATTCTTTTGAGCTATAAATGTTGGTATTATCATGGAGAAAATTTTAATAATACTCATGTGGAAAAGATAAATAAGAATGTGAGTGGACATACATCTTATCATAATGTATATACATTATTTGTTTTTGTAATAAATTTAATTATCAAGTAATTAAATATATTTAAAATTTTAATTATTTGTATTATTATTTATATTTTAGTTTTTTTATGCTATATATATATTGAATAATACGAAAAATGAGAATAAAAATAAAAAAAATCATAAAATGTACGGATAAAGTCAGTTCATCGCTTGAATCGACTTTACATTTTAAGTCGCTCAATTTAAAGTCGATTAGTCGGTTCAACGAACCGACTTTAATGCCTATTTTTGTTGTAGTGCCAACAACTAGAGGGAAGTATAGGTGCATTAAGTTGTTTCATCTCCAAATGCATGGAAAAGTGTCTACTATTTTTTTAGTTACAAAGAAAAACAAGGACTACTTGTGGAGTGAGGAATGTGAGTGTGCTTTTCAATCCATCAAATAATACATGGGAAGTGACCTCTTTTAATAAATCCCATAATTTTTGTACCTATTTATGGATTTCACGGATTTTGCGACTAGTGTCGTTCTTGTGGTTAATAGAGAAGAAAAGAAACATCTAGTATTCTATATGAATCATTCCCGAATGAGAATGCAACAAAAGTATCCTACTTTGGGGAAGGAGACATTTACTATAAGATTGGCCCCAAGAAACTAAGATATTATTTTAGGGCTCATTTGAAGAATAGCTTTGCTAAACCAAACCAAACTTGACGACTTTCTCAAATAGCCATAGAATTGAGTGACTATGAAATACAATAAAAACCTCAATTAGCCATTAAAGGACATGTGTTGGCTTATTTCATAGTCGAGTGGATTAAGGAGCCAAAAAACAAATTAGAAGATCTAGTGGAAGTTCTAATTATAGAAGCATTAATCTTGGACCTATAGAAAGTATATGTGAATAAAGCTAGCAACTCAAGAGGATCAAAGGTAGGAATTGTTATATTCTCTCCAATAAGAGGATTGATAGAACAATGTGTCCATATTTCTTTTCAAGCCACCAACAAAGTTATGGAATATGAGGCACTCTTATTGGTGTTATGGCATTACGATTGCTATAAGTGAATCAATAAATAATGCCTTTGAAACCGAAGAAAGATGGATGAAAAAATATATGGAATAGATAAAGAAAGAAATCTTAGCATTCGAAAGATTGGAGATCAAACAAATACCTAAGGGAGGAAATGTGCACACTAACTCTTTAGCCACTTTAGCATTAACATCAATTACAGAGTAAAAATAGAGTGATCCCCATTTCATTCTTATCCAACTCTAGTATCACCAGAGGATAGGATAAGATGGGTGAACTAAAACTCACCATCACCACCACATACACTTCATAGTTAACACCTTACTTGGAATACCTCATCTAATGGACTTTACCCTTAATGAGGGAGAAGGTGAGAAAAATAATGACTAAGTTAAGGAACTACACCATTACTCAAGGAATCCTTTATAGAAAATATTATGGCAGATAATGGTTAAATGTTTTACGTAATCATGAAAAGAAAATGGTTTTAGGAGAGTTGTGTAAAGGGAAATGTGATGCCTATTCAAGAGGAATGACCCTTTCTTAATGTGATAATGTTACTACTAGCCTACTATTTAAAAGGATTATATTGATCTTGCCAATAGATTGCCAAAGGAATGCCAATATCCCATATCATCCAACCAATGACTAGAAATCTATAGTCTTCCCTTGGCCATTTCAAAAATGGGGTTTGGATATAGTTGGCCAATTACTTCTCATTTTGGGGTCAAAGAAAGTTTATAATTGTTTCCATTGATTATTTTTCAAAATAGATAGAAGTTGAGCCATTAGCCAGGATACAAGAAAGTAATGTCCAAAAGTTTATTTGGAGTAATGTAATATACAGGTTCGATCTACCTCATATGACCATGATAGATAACAGACGACAATTCATGGGTCAAGGTTTAGTTCCTTTTTACCAAGGAATGTGAATAAAATTATCGCACTCCATCCCTTATAAGCCATAAGTCAGTGGTTAAGTAGAGTCTTTTAACAAGATTCTTATAAACAAAATGCAAAAGTGTCTGATGGAAGAAAAGGCCAAATGGGTTGATGAATTACTCGAGGTCTTTTGGGTAGCAAGAATGACCCCCAAAAATGCTACTAGGGAGAGTCCATTCTTTCTTATCTATGGTGGTGAAGTTGCCTTACCTTCTAAAATACAAGAACCTACCCTCTACTCCAAGATAATGCAAGAGGATAAGAATAATCTTAGAAAAGAAGACCTTATACTAGTCGAAGAAAAAAGGGAGAACTCTTTGATACGAATTGAAGCACAAAAAAGAATAGTCCAAAAATAGTACAACATATCTATGAAACACAAAAATTTCAATGTAGGGGATTGGGACCTACATAAGGCATTTAATAATCTCAAAACCATATGATTCCTATTAATTAGACCGAGCTTGGAAGTATACTTACTATTTTCTATAAGTGACATGTACATTTGTAAGCTATTTTATAAATTATACTAAATTTGTACGCAATAATTTTGTACAATCAAGTATACCAAAGGACCATTTTACACCTCTAATTGATCATACTCGTCCTTGTAGCTATACCCCATGTTGTCTAATGTACCCAGTGAAATCAAGTTCTTCTTTAAGGGTGACACATGCCTCACATTATTCATTGCAAATATTGAACCATCATCAAGGCAAAGCCTCATCAACCCAACTTTCATCACATTATATGGATAGTTATTTTGTATGTGAACTATGCCATAGTTCATTTCCTTATAATCAACAAATCAATCCTTGTAAGGTGTCATGTGAAAAGTACACACTTGACTCCAAGACCTAAGTACTTTTTTTATTGCTTAAAGAAACTAATAATGCCTTGGTACTATCATCACCCATTTCATCAACTGTCACTAATGCATTTCTCCTACTAGTGTCTCCCTAGGTGGATTTACCCTTTTCTAGACACTCTCTCTTGAAATGCCACTTCTTGTTATGCAAGTAGGATCTCACATCGTCTTTTGGATCACAAAACTTTGATAGATATTTTTATATACCTCAACTTTTTCACTACTACAATGAATACCTTTTATGTTGGTTATTAATCAACTTAAAAGTGTTTTTATGTCGATTCAGTGAACTAACTTAAATCGAGGTGACTTTAATTTTTAAGTCATTTCACTATGTGAATAGACTTCAAATTTTAAGTCGGTTCACCAATAGAACCAACTTTAAATTTGAAGAAAATTTAAAGGCAATCTTACGTGTCAATAGACTTAAAAATGATATAATCCCTAATCATATTTTGGTTATTTTTTGCTAGCCATTCTACATATTTTAAATCAAATAAATGCAGTAAAAAACAAAATAGGTTTAAAAGAGTTTTTAAAACTTTTTATTCATTTAAAAACTAGATATTGATTAATTACTTAAAAATTAAACTTATAATAAAAAATAACTTATATATTATACATGGTATATATATATATTATACATGGTATATATATATATATATATATATATATATATATATATATATATATATATATATATATATATATAATACATGAAATTAATTAAAATAAATAAATAAAAAATACCTTCTCTTCTTCTAAGCTTGAATAAAAATAAACAACCTACATAAAATAAAATGTATACAAATAATCAATGAAAAATAATATATATAAAAATAAAAAATAATTTTACAAAAATTAAATAAAACTATAAAACATTAATAATAAGTGTAAAATAATTCATAGAAATACTTATAAGAATAAAACAAGTAAGAAAATGAAAGAAAAATGTGTTTGATAAGTGAGAAAATGGGTAAGAAAATATTGAGTGTTATGCTTAAAAAAATGGTGAATCTAAATCAAAAAGAGGAGAGGAACAAAATCCAACTGAAGGCACCAAAAATGATGGTTAGAATTGGTTAGAAATGGATGCAAATATTTGAAAGTAATGCACGGACGTGAGCAAAAATTAGGAGATAGAGGGAAAAATTGTTAAAGTGAGAAGGGAGGAAGAAGAAAAGGGAAAAAAGACAATTAGAATAAGTCCTATATGTCAACCAATGCTACACATGGCACGTAGCATCAATTCTGCATATCAATCGACATGAAGCCACGTGTAGTGTCAAATTATATGTAGAACCGATGCTACACGCCACGTGTAGTATCGGTTGACACTTAGGATCGATGCTACGTGTGATGCATCAATTGACGTGTACAATCGACGCTATGTGTGGATTAGCATCGATTGACATGTCAAATGACACTATGTGCCATGATTAGTGTCGGTTGTGCACGTCAAATAATACTATTTTTTTAATAATTTTTAATTTTAAGTCTATTTGAAGTTGGTTTTTTACTATAACCAACTTGAAATTTTAAGTCGATTTATAAGAATTTCGATTTATAATGAATTTTAAGTCGATTTTTTTATTAAAACCTACTTAAATCATTTTTATTGTAGTAGTGTTGCTTTCTTTCTTCACATCTACCCTACCAATAAATGGCATCACCACCACCACTACTCCCACCAATGTGAAGCCACTCCATCTTCAACTCTAGTTCTCTCGTTCTAAATGAGGGATAACTAGGTCTAAAGAGATATCATTTCTTCCATAATTGAGACCATATTCACTTCTCAATAGGAATCCGATAGGTTGTGCAACAATAGGTGATTAGGAATCTCATAATTAAAACCCTCTCTAATATTTGAAAAATCATTGGAGATTCTCTAGAACTCCGCCAAGTTATGTTCCAAGTCCTTTGACATATCCATTTGAAACCTAACAAATTGTTCTTTCAAATGGAACTTCCAAGACATATCTTTTACATATATATCTCGACCACCTTCTTCCATAATGCCTTTGCAATCTTTATACTTTGAACTTCACGAATAACATTATCATCTAAGTTTAAGAAGACTGAGGTACAAGCCATCAATAAAATCTCTTCTATTAATAATTCGTAAATACCTTTTATTGAATTAAAAATCTCCTCATTTTACTCTTCTAAATATGAAAGCCCCTGGTGCCATCCCATTTCTCAATTTCCATCCAACTCATATTCAATATGAAAGTTATTTCTAGACACAACTTCACACCAAAATAGAAAATCTAAAAAATTCACACACAAGAACCATGAAATACACCCAAGCCGAACAAGGTTCAGATACTTGTTTTAAAAATGAACCTTATAGATGTTGCAAATGTTGAATAATTCAAGCACAATGCAAATATCCAAGCAAAAACCCAATGAATATATTTAATCAAACAAACTACCAAGCTTAGAAATAGATATCAATGATAATGAAATATAAGATAAGAGCAATAAAGGAAATAACACACTAAATGTTTAGTGTTTTTCATCCCAACTAATGTGGTAAGTCTACTCCACTTCTCCACCCATCTAAAGATATGAGTTTCACTAGCTTTAGTATTGGAGAATACAAATACAATAGGAGAAAATATGTAAGAGAGACTCTCACAATATAGAATAGCACTTAAAAAGACCTCATAAACTCTCACACTAAAAAATGTTGGAAATATCTCTTCCATTCTTCTCTAACCTCTCTAAAAAATGTTTAAATGTTCTCTTAATGATTATAGAGTACAAATTTGTGCTTATAGATGTTCAAAAGGTCATTTACCAAAATGAACATTCAATTCTAAGCCCACTTGAGTTAAATCATATGCCTATTATCGTCATTTCTTGAGAAATTTTATGGGCTTGATCGATTGAACATTTTCTCGATCAATCAAGCTATTAAAACTGAGTATCACAAAAAGGGAAAAAACTCCTAGAGCAAAGCACGATCGAAGCTAAAAAAATCCACCTTGTTTGATCGAGAGAGATCCCCAAAAATGTTATTTTCTCCATATTCAATGGTCCTAATTCAATATTTGATGCTTGATCAGATACATGGATTTTCAAGCATCTAACTTGAATTTACTAGCATGAATCATTACTCTAAAAAATTACATGTAATTTAAAAAACTCATGAAAATTCTGTATTTTTTGATAATTGATTCTATCCAATTACATTGAATAATATAATATATGTTTTTTTACGACTTTTTGTATGAATGTGTAATGAACATTCCAATTTTTTATTTTATTTTATAAAAAGGCAAAGACTTCATTCAATTAATAAAAAGCTACAAAGAACAGTTACAATTCATCTCTCCTAGTACAACAAAGATTTAAATGTAAAACCACGACTAGAAGTCAACAAGAGACTCTGAAAATCTATGAATGATACACTTGAGCCATCCAATTTTGCTTTCTCTAATCCTCACCATAATGAATGGTTATGACAAGTTAATCCAATAACTTTAGAAAGAAGGAACCAACATTTCCTTAAGCTTTAATCATAAACAGCCTGAAATCCCTTAAAAATTTGCTTAAAGTTTGGCATGGTAGTTAGTAAGTCCAACACTGAAAAAACCAAAAGGTCAACAACAAAATACAAATCCCAGTCAAGAAATTTTGTAAACTTGTATTTATAGGAGAAAAACTCCATAACAAACAAGGTGATCCAAAACTTATTACAAAACATTAAACACTTAATAACCATATCAAATCTAAATATAAATCAAGATTTAAGAGATTCACCAAATTATTTTTTACTAAGAAGGAGAACAAAAACGCCCGAATTTATTCTTCCACAAACAAACTAAAAACAAAACCAGATAAAAACCCACGCGCAGCCTATCGGAGAGAGCATCATAAAAGGGAATACCCTATCCAACCGGCAGATTATACATGCCGAAAGAGAAATCGTAAAAAGAACAGAGGCGATGAACATGGTAGAGAAAAGGAGAAATTTTAGCGAAGAAATTGAAGTCTTTTTAATGATCCATTTAACAAGAAATTGAGAAAATTTTGAAAAAATAATGAATATTCTAGATTAGTTAATAGGAAATTGAAAAGAAATAAATATATTTTCCATAAATATGGAAGTAAATGTAAGATATTTAATTCCAAACGAGATTATGTATCAACTTCAGATGACTAAATATTGTATATATTATTCTTTAATTAGGATAATAATTCATATATAAATTTCAAGTTAAATCTAATCTTAAAAATTTAATATATTCGAATTTAAATTTTGAAAAAACATACAATTTTGATAAGTATTCACTCCTAACGTCAACATTGTTTTTGGCTTTATGTAGTATTATTACAGTTGGCCTTTTCTTTTCTTTTTCCAATTGAGCATTCAAAAAAAAAGCAACCAAAAATATGGAGCATTCAAATTATGTTAAATATTTTAGAATTTATTTATAACAAACTAATATAACGTCATTTTCCTTGAACAAAATAATAATAATAATAATAATAATAATAATAATAATAATAATAATAATAATAATATAACCATGTAAAAATAGGTATTTCAACACAATAAAAATGTTATATATGTTTAGTTTAATTATAAGTTATTTTGAATGTAGTAAACAAAATGTAACACATAGAAAATAAAAACAAATATAAAAGTTAGGGGACTAACATTCTATGAGGGACATTGAACCATGATTGACGTGAATTGTTCTGCACACATCCCTTACTTCATTTATCTCATCTTTAGTATATCGTAATGAACTCAGAAACCGTAATATATACCAATAATACTAAAAGAAACAGTATGATTATATATATAATAAAAAACTTAGAGATTATAAGTTTGAAAATTAGTGAATCTGGTGTTTGGAGGCAGAATTCCATGAACGATTTGACATTACTACAATACATGTTTTTGATCTTGGTGCTTAACCGTGATCATAAGTCTACGATGACGGTTATAAGAATCGAGACTTAAATGAAAAAGACCATAGATACATCCTTTAACCTTGGTTATTACATAACCGAAGTCATAGAGTGTATCTATAATCTTGGTTATTAGAAAACCGAGACCATAGATACCTATGGCTTGAGTTTTCTAATAATAGAGACCATAAACTTGTAATCAAAATAATATCTATTATTTTGATTATACTTAAACCGTGACCAGATATATCTCAATTAAATTAATTTTTAAATATAAATTAAAATAAATTAAGAAAATTAAGAATTATTATATTAAAATTAAGAAATATATTACATTAAAAATTTAATATATACATTAAATACAATAAAACCTTAATATAATTAATTAATTAAAATATTTTAAAAATATAAAAAAATACGTTAAAAATGTATTAATATAACTAATCAAATTATCTAAACTAATCAAATTATCTAAACTGTTTTGTAAAAAAATATTCTCTAAGCTGTTCTGTCAAAACACTGTTCTCTAACTGACACAACTTACTGTACCGATGTAGCATTTTGTACACCAATAAATAGAACGGCGTGCAACATACATTAATGAACCCATTGCATTTAAAAGATCTTGTTGCCTTTTCCTGCATTTGTAATGAATTTCAGTAAAGACTATTCAAAGACTAAGAGAAGTATCCATGAAACATATTTGTCTACTTACTATTTATAACCTTAGAGGCTATACTACCTGTGAAGTTGTGACTTTTTATATATTTCAGCAAAGTCAACCCCTAGACTTGCTTCTTGTGCTTCCGAAGTAACCTCCAACATCCAAGTTGCCGGGTTGTAGCCATCGTTGATCTTTTGAATTCCATCAATTCCCTAGTGAAACATAAGCTAAGCATTTGTTACCATACAGCAGTTAAAATAGTCAAAACCTTCTGCATCATTTAATTATCCAACTGAACTCAAAATACTTGATCAATTGTGAGGAATGCCAGCCTACATGACCAACATAGTTTTCCTCACTTCCCCGCTTCAACACAAACAAATGCAAAGCAAGTTGAACTTTTTAGTCCTCTAAAACTAACAAACTTGTTGGAAAAATCGGATATATTTTCCATATTCTAAGTAATTACTATTTATTTATGATTTAAATGAATAGAACTCGAACTAACCCGACAAAATAATGCTATTGGAAATATAATGTTAAATAAACTAAAACAGTTATTGAAACAGAAATATTAAAGCAAAAAAATAATAACACCAGAAATTTAACGAGATTCGGTATAAATGTTACCTAGGTCCTCGGGCGTCGTTGACCACTTCCACTATCTCCAAATGAATGAACTTCAAAATTACAACTAATTGGGAAAAATTGAGCTAATCAATTACCCTTACAAAAGAGAGGAAGATTTACAAATTTTTGAGATGTTTACAAGTGGTGAAGGAGTGCTTTATTTATAGCCTCAAATCCAACACCCATCTTCATTCCTAACCAATGTGGGACTTTTCTAGTTTTCTCACTAAGGAGCAATATATAACAAAACTCGACAACCGAACAATTCTTTTTACATATATTAATTGTTGTACACAACAATTGATGGCAAGACGAGACAAATGCCACCTTAGTTGCTGATACAAAACAAATTGAGATGAAAAGACTTTTCATTTACAATTTTTCAAATATTCAACCCTTAAATGGAATACCTCTTCAAAGGCATCAAATATGTCTATTCACACCAGGTAATCCCACAATAGCTTCTCTTAATGATGTCAATTCCACATGCTCCATGAGTTTCTCGATAAACATCTGAAAAATAATTAAGCATATCAAATCTAACAACTTGGAAAAACTTAAAAAAATGAAAATTATAACTACTTGAAGGCTTTAAATTACCTTTCTAGTTTCAGAATCAACCTCTGAGGATAACCTGAACCATGCATAATAGACCAATGATTCATACACTATGGCTTTAGGAGGGTGGATATCAATTTGTTCACAATATCACGATATGCGAGCAAATGTTTCTTGATTTTTTGGGTATTCAGATATGCTGATGCTACCCTCAATATATCCACCAGTTTTCCTTTCCAGCCAGGACCTCCATTAGTGTAGTCTTGCCAGCACCACTAACACCCATCAAAGCGGTTAAAACTCTTGGTCTAAAAGAACTAGTTACTCCCTTCAAAAGTTTTAGTCGGTCCTCAATGATACCTTGAGCTTTCATTTCCTGCAAGAACGTTAAAAGGGCTTTTGAATCAGGCAACTACAAAAATAATAGATTTCAAGTTTATTTTCTTTCACAAAGAAGTCAAAGAAGACCTTCAATCTTCAGCAGAATATTCATAAGCCTGAGTTCTAATTACATTGTTACAATTAAGGGTTGCATAGAGATACTTATGGCATGTCAACAACATATCTAATTCAATCAAAGCTTATTGAAAGAGAACAGTTTGTTTCATCCATTATTATTGAAGCTTTGTTCTCCTGCATATATATTTAAATATTCCTCATGTCAAATTCACATCAAATTAATTGATTCTTTAGGCCTAATTATTATAACCAAAAAATTAAAGTTATATATACACTTTGAATATGCATGTGATAATTTAATATACTATATCTATTGATTTTATCCATCCTCAACTATTTTCAAAAAAACAATAGAACAAAAAATGTTATATTTAAATTACATGATTAAACAATTCAAATACCTTATCTATACATGCTCTTAACCCTTTCATTTAATACAAATTCATCATTTACCAAATTCCATTAAGAACATAAAATGTTGGAAGTGCTCAAAATTATATTGGCACTAAGTGTCTCAAGTCCAGCATCGTGAAATGACAATGTTACCTATTATACCCTCTATGGTTTCAATGCAAGATCCCACAAATTTTCATACAGATATTGCCTTATCAAGGTCAACACTTTTTTTAGTACATACCATTTGACTTGAGAATCGGCTATCTTTTGTGTGAAACTTAAGCTTTTCAACAAGTTGTCCAACTATATTACAAAGGCAAACAAATTTATCTTTATTAGCAATTCCAAAAGAAGAGAAGAAAACAATATTTAAGTAAACCTTATTTATGTCACCAAGTCCACCCTCAGTATATCCAAACAAAAGATACTCAACTGCTACGCCTGCCAAGGCTATACATGAGAATCTATTCAACATCTGATAAGGTACATTGTCATCACATAAATTATTCTCATTGCCAAAAGAGCTTAAAAGATTTCAAAAAGAAAAAAAGAAAAAAGGAACTCTTATATGGTAGGTCAAGAGCTCCAACTTTAAAAATTAAGGTTGATCACATACCGTTGCTATTACTTTTCCTCTGTTGATCTACACTAGCACCAACTTAGATGGTACCTACAGGAAAAGAAAATGATCATCTGCATTTTAGTTTAATGAAAAGAAACAGAATGAGAGATTTTAATTAAACATAAGTATTAAAACATAAAACACATCCAGAAAAATTTCATTTCAAAGAAAGATGAAGCAGGTTAAGAGTTCCAGCTTATGAGGACACATTTAAATATTTCAGAGTATGATAAACCCAAATATGACCAACCATCATATTCATCTGAAAGTAGTAAAAAGATTAATATGGAACCTGATTTCATTATAGACTTTATAGTTCCAACATAACATTTGTTATAAGATTCAAAAGACAGAACATATCATCTATAAAGACTAACAGTGAAGTATATCAATCAAATGGAGGGGGAATATTGATGCTTCAATATTTTCAAAGTTCATATAGGAGAAATATTCTTAGTACCACAAAAGACCTCCCTGTAATGTAAGGTGAAAGACCCTAAGCAACTTGTTAATGTAACAAACTAGGCTAGACTAGCCAGAAGACAAAAACAAAATGTACCAAGTTCTAAAGGATACAAAGAAAGATTTAATAATAAAAAATAACAAAAGACGAAAGGAGTTTCACCATGGCTCCTAAAAGAAACCTTAACAACCAAAAGAAATTCAAATACATGGAGGCAGAGAGAAGGTTTTGGGCTCTAGAGGCAAGGAACTATCGAGTCTGTTCCTGTAAATTAATTTAAACAAAAACATTATGACCCAAAACTCCTCTGGTTCTTTTCTCCCAATTTTATCCCATAAACACCTAATGAAATCATATGATCCTTAATACGATGATTGATCTTTGTTACTAGACTATACCTTCGGACTCTCCTGAACCTATATTCTTTACGAATTCTCTAGCAGTAGCTTGCAATAGATTTAAAGGAGAGCACGAGCCTCTTTAGGGTTTTATAGGTCACGAATCTCCATTGCATTTTGGTATTTCTCAACTTCTTCGTGAAGTGAAAGATTGATGTCGTTGTCGTTAATGGTGATACACGTAGAGCGAAATAGAGGGTGAATAATGGCCCGAGATGGGTAGCAAAAAGGAATGGTGTACGTTGGCTTAGGAAAAGAGAAAATAAAAGGAAGGAATGGTTCGCGCTAGGGATGGAGGGAAAAAGAAAAGGAAAAAGAAAAGAGATCAAGGAGGGAAAAAGAAAAGAAAAAAAGAGGGAAAAGGAAAAAAAGAAATTGGGAGAGAAAAATAAAAAAAAATTATAAATAAATTTGGTATGTGCTGTAAAAATTGATAGGGTATGTAGAATGGGTTTTGTAGCAAGGCATCCTGTAACGATATTGTCATAGAAAATTGTTGATGATTGTGGTAATTTAATATGCAATTCTCTAAGTAATTTCTAAATCCATAAGACCTTTATTATTATTAGACCTAAATCTCTAAATTCAATTTTTGTAGATGATCTGGATACTATTTTTTGTTTCCCAGATTTCCAAGAGTTGAAAGAATGACCAAGGAAGATGCAATGACCACCTATGCTTCTTCGTTCATCTCCACATGCTACCTGGTCTGAATCTATTTAACTAATGAGCTCTAAACTATCAACCTTGTCAAGCATCAGCCTATAATTTTTTGTACCACAAAGATACCTTAAGAGACATTTTACTACACTCCAATGGCATGTGGTAGGATAGTGAAGGTATTGGCAAAATTCGTTAATCGAATATGCTATGTTTGGCCTTGTAAGTGTGCTATATTATAAAGCACCTATGACAATGCTATATAAATTACCATCATGCAACAATTCACCATCATTCTTGGTTACAATTTTTCAACTGGTAGAGGAGTTGTGCCATGTTTAGCATCTAGCAACTCTACTCTTTTGAGCAACATTAATGTATTTCTTTTGGCTGAGATGTAATCCATTGGCTATTCTAGTGACTTCAATACCTAGAAAGAAAGATAAATTTCCCAAATCCTTAAGTACAAAGTTTTGATAAATTTCCCAAATCCTTGAGTGCAAAGTTTTTGTTTAGTTTGCCAAAAACTTCTTGAATGAGAGCCACATTGTAACCTATCACTATTATGCCATCATCATACACAAGGAAAATTATCATGACATTTTGTTTATTATAAATAAGCATATTAACATCAAAATTGGAAGATTGAAATCCTGCATCATGTGAACATTTTTCTCAACTTCATAAACCATGCCTTAGGAGCTTACTTTAGTCTATAAATAGCCTTTATTAACTTGCAAATACGATAAAGATAGGTAGGATCCTCAGACCCTTTTGGTTGTATCATACAAACATCTTCCTATAATTCATCATTTAAGAAAGTATTGTTAACATCAAGTTGTTGTATGGGTCATTCCTTTGATAAAGCCAAAGTGAGTATTGTTCTAATGGTACTGGCTTATTGATTGGGGTAAATGTTTGAGTGTAGTCCAACCCTTTTATTTGATCATATCCTTTTATAGAAACTCTTGATTTGTATTTACCTAACAAATAATAAGCTTCTAGCTTAGTCTTTTGAGCCCATTTATTACTAGTCTCTTTTTTTCCTTGGGTCTAGGCACTAGTTCCCATGTCTAATTTTTAACCAAGGCATCATACTCTAATTGCATACATTTTTTTTATTCTAATATGCTTAGTGCTTTAGCCACTGAGATAGGTTCTAGTAGTATAACATCAGCTATAAAGTCCTTAGGTTTTACTATGCCATGCTTTGATCTTGTCATCATGGGGTGTACATTTTTCTATGAATGAGGTCCAATTAGTACATAATGTATATCAATAAACAAATCTATTCCATCTATGTCTATAAGAGTTTGTGAAATGAGATGATAAAAGAATCCAACTATACATTATCTGTATTGTGGAAACTAGGATCAATAGAAGAAAAAGGTGAAAGAGAGTGATGAGTAAGAATAATGATAGGACTTGTTGACAAAAGAAGTGAATGATGGTCAAAATGTATAGGAGTAGGCACAAAGACAACATTAGGTCTTATAGACAAAGAATAAAAATAATGGTCAGATTGTAGTGAAGTAGGCATAGTTATACTAACATGATATGAAGAAAGTGGTAAAGTTTGCATTAAAGGAATTATATATAAGGTAACTTATGATTATCGTAAACTATTGTAGGAAGTGTAGACTGCTATGTAATTCTACAAGCTAGGGATTAGAAATAGTTGACTAAGATTGAAATGTGATAGCTGATGGAAAGGATATTATTTTTCATTAAAATTAACATGATGAATGATGTAGAGCTTTTGAGAAGAAAGATCTAGACACCAATATCCCTTGCACCGAGGAGGGTAACCAAGAAGAACACAAGGAATTGATCTTGGTTCAATTTTAGGATCATTGTAAGGTCTAACATAAGGAAAACATAAGCAACTTATCACTCTTAAACAAAAAATGTTAGGAATGGAATTCAACAAGATTTGATAGGGAAATTAGAAATCTAATCTCTTAGATGGTAATTTATTTATTAAAAACACAACACTAAGAAAACAATTTTTCTAGTATATTAAAGGCAAAACAGCTCTTACTACCATAGCTACTCTAGTTTCAACCTTATGATAATTTTTCCTTTCTACACCACCATTTTATAAGGGATTATAAAGGAATGGTACTATTTTCAAATATCCTCCAAAAAATAGAAAAGGTTCTAAAATTTTGAAAACAATTCCCCTATCACTTTGAAGCTATATTATTTTTACATTAAACTATCTAGTTACTAAGGCATCAAAATGGTGAAAAATATGAGCAATTGGACTCTTGTTATGCATGACATGCATCCATTGGTATAAAAAAAACATCAATAAAAAGTACAAAATATTTGATTCTATTTATACTAGGAATAGATGAAGGTCCCCATATATCCATATGAACAATTTCAAACGGTTTAGAGGTTCTAACATGAAAATTCTATAACGGTAGCCTATGTGACTTACCCATTTGACAAGAGTTGCATATACTATAATAGGAATCACTATTAAAGTGTTGATTACTACCTTTTACTACTATATCTAGCACAACTTGATGAGGATGTCCCAACCTATCATGTCAAAAAGATACGTTAACACCTTATTTAGTCCTTACTATACTTGTATAGCTATATAGTTGTTGTGATTGAAATGTTCAAATTAAGGATGAAATCTTGTACAAACCCTCTTCAATTCCTTTCACAAATATTGAAACCGAGTTGTTCATATCCTTATCAGAAAAAGAATCATGAAAAAACTCAATGGAAACATGGTTATTTGAACATCATTTCCTAACTTATATGAGCTTTTTAATCAATCAAGGAACATGAAGTAAATCATTCAATACTAATCACCAATTTTGGTCGAAACATGAGAAGAATTAGTGTGAGCTATTGGAATATACTGACCATTACCTAGCATAACATACTTCATCCCAGTGTAAGGAATGGAATTTTCAATATTGGCTTTGTTAGAAGTGAGATAGTTATTAGTACCTATATCTATAAACCAAGTGTTATCAGTCAATATGCTAGGATGTATTAACTACAAAGGTGTTTAAGAAAACATAGTTATGGGACTTCAAGATGGAGTAGAGTTTGGTGGTTTTGGTGAAGAATAAGCTGGTATTGGTAAAGATGAGTAAGGTTGTCTTGAAAATTGATAGGTTGTAGGGTAAATTTGTTGTTGTGGTGTAGGATACAGTGATAGAAAATGAGGGTCAGATGGTATTGATGATTGAAATTTAGGTGCAAATGGTGGAAAATTGGGAGGTGGCATTGATTGTGTTGGGTTAGATTTAATTACTATATTATCAATCAAGTACCTATATATCATATAGTAATTAACTTGACCATAGTTTCATGTCAATTAAATTGCATACTATTCATTAAGTTCATCAATTATGGATCACATACATAAGAATTATACATCTCCGTCTAGAAACTATGTATGTTATTTAATCAAGAAAAATAATTAAATAATTCTATCAAATCTATTTAATTGCCTCTAGATTAATTGTTGGCTAAACATTTAATAGCATAAAAATCAAATTAAATAATATAATTAAATTGAAATCATTATTAGGTTATAATATTAGATCATCACATATGTAAAATTGGGTTCATAAGACCCCTAAATTAATAAATTAGCTAGACATGATTTTGTTCATAAAGCTTATATTTTTCATAAAGAAAGATATAAAAATTGATAGAGAAAGGAGAATAAGAATAAATTCAATCAATTCCTTGAATTGTAGAACCAACCTCCTCTTGAATCTCCATCAAAATTGTATTTCTTTTTGAATTTTTCTATATTTTTCTCTCTTCTTGGCTCCAAAAAGGTTAAAAATTATGTTAATTTTGACTCGTTAAGGTTTTTGAGGAAACTAGGTGTTGAATTAGGCTTGGATGGAATCTAGATTATCATATCAACTTTAGATGAAGGACTGAGATGAGAAAAGGAAAAAATTAACAATGTTGGCAAATAAAAAGGCGAAACATAGCACAAGTGATTCACTAAGCGAATCAACGCGCGACACATGGCATTGTGTATTGGTCATTGTCAACGCATACTAAGTCGATGCCATATGACATGATATTATTTGAAGATACAAATGGTGTAACGGCCTGGTGAAATAAATGGATGAATTTTGTGATGATGCACGGAAAGCCCATTGATTGTGTGGTGATACTCATAATGAATATTGTGCCAACACATGGCATGGCCCTACATCTCCCAATATATAAGGTGTGCTTTGATCGACCATATTTGCTTTTGTGGAATGCATGTGGCATTGTCTTGCCAGCTCCTCTACTTGCATGTCCATATAGCATCTTCTAGTTGGTCTTGTATATAAACACATAAAAATCCAAAAAAATTCCAAAAAATGAATTTTCACCCATTTTCACTAAACATTTTATATTCTAATATTTTTAACCCAAAAGTACTACTTATTGAATAAATAAGCAAATATTGAGGAAAAAAAAGTTCATTATGAGTCATCACATCCAAAACTTAACTCTTTGTTTGTCCTCAAGTAAGCCAAATCCAATTAGATAAATGGACATAGGTAGTATATATATTACAATGAGATTCATATATTCATCAATCAACGTTCCATCAATATAAGGATATGCAAGGTTTTTGATGAATTCATTCATATATGTGTGTGATGAGCGAAAACCGGCATCGCCGATTCTCGCAAATACTTTGGTTTTATATTTATAAAACTCTCGCAAGTGCACGAATCATTTAGTAGAAAATGATAAGTATACTCCCAAGGTCGATCTAAGGAAGGAATGTATGTGGTTTTTAATTTATTATTCAAACTTTTAAAAACGAAATTAAATCCTAAACATCCGAGTACTAACTTTCAAGTTTTAAAATCACTACCGAAAACATGTCGTCAATACATTTTCAGATAATAATTCTTATAAAAATTTTTGAAATAGAGCTTCACTCTAACTACCGGGCGATTGTACCATCAAATAAAAGAGCACTACTCTAAATCAATCGGATAACTAATCCTTAAATTTTAATTTTCAGGTTTAAGTTTGTAATGAAAAATAATATATTTCTCTCTAACATTCTTAACATAAAATCATGAATAAAAATAAAATCAATTCATTTTAGAGATTTTTACCTATTTAATATTTATGCAAGCATAACAACGTCATTATTACATCATGTTTACTAAACACCCGTACAGAGTTAAATTTAACCACGAGACAAATTAAATATAACATGTAAGAATAAAGCATAAAAATAAGCGTAAAGAAAATAAAATCCTTACAGAACTTGACGCTATTCCCGTTCTTGGAAAAACTCCTGGAATTTGCACTCCCATTTATTGAATCAAAAAGCTAAAATATTACAAAAACATAACTAGTTCTTCCCAAAAAGGGAAGAACTCTAAATCTAAGAGAAATTAACTAAGAAAAACTAAAAACTAAGAAAACATAAGAAAAAACTAAGAAAAACTAAAGAATCCTAAAAATCTAAGAAAAGAGAGAAAAGAATGTATTTGGAGGTGTTTTTAGGTGTATTTTGAAGTGAAGGGAAGGTGGGTATTTATAGGTGAGGATGGAGAGAAAAAATGAGTAAAAAAATGTAAAAACGCGTAATGGAAATGCTGACATCATTGATGACGTCAGGCGTCATAGAGGCTGCACGTGAAAAATGAGTGTCGACGCCCGGATGAGCGGTAACGCTTGCCGATCTTCGCATGACAAGATAACCGTAGCGCAAGATTTGGCGGAAATGGGCCAGGTCTTTGAGTAACGGTAGGCATGCAAGGCACGTTTTTCTCCTTTTTGACATTTTTGACCTTTTTGATCCATTTTGTCCAATTTTTCCATATTTGTCGACCTTTACGCATTTATTTATTAATATATTTGTGATGTATTGCTTCCAGTATTCCTCTTTGAGTCTTTAAGTTTCATTTTTAAGCCAAAATACTTGAAAAACAATAAAAATACATGTGATTCCGAAAAGACAAATTTATATAAATATATGATAAAACATATAAATATATATATTTTTAATCAATTAATGTGTATAAAATCATGGTTATTTTAGTACTTTTTGAGCACTCATCACAACCTCAATCCTCTTGCTAGTCCCTTAGCAAAGCGATAAAAACTAAAAATTAAACTATCCTAAATCACTTTCGTGGATTGAAACAGTTGCATTTAGCCTATGCAACAAGCCTTTAAACCACAGGTTGCCCTAGTGGACGAGTTTGAGTCTCGTGAGGGTTTTCAGTAATGATACCCACAAACATTGAACTAAATGTAAAAATAAAAAAAAACAATAAAAACAATGAAATCAAAAACTAAAATTACAACAAAATCAAAAATTAATTTTTTTTTTGAATAAGAGAAAACAACATATCACAAAAATGTCTCATACTTTTTAATCTCCTTTAAGATCATAATTAAAATCTCAAGCATAAGTTATTTTAATCTCTTCAAACAATCATGATTTATTATAATAATTAGTCGAAAATCATTTTCATATTTCATGTCAAAAATGTATCAATTTAATTTCACCCAATTTCAGTGTCATGAATCAATTAAACCCGACTCTATTCCTCACAAGTTAATACTCTCAAACACCGAATCCTATGGGTTCAAACACTCATACTATTTTATATGCGAAAGAGTTGATGTATAGAAATGAACTAATATGTTCGCGTATGTATAAAGAATAAAGGCTCAAGTGTTATTTTAACATTGATCTCGTAGAAAGGAATCAAATGTATAAATTATAAAGATATCATATATAAAAATTATTTTCATGCATAAATCAAACTCATTAAGAAAGAATTTCAAGATATATGCTTTTTACAAATGAAGAAATTGCAATACTTTTTAGGAATTACTTCCTATATCTTTCTTTTGTAAATAAATTTGTACTCACAACTTTGTAGGCAACGTGGTCATAGTATATAGATGATACTATTTTTTATCTCTCTATTTTTTTTTCTGTAGATATTTTTCAATATGTGTATTTTTTAGAGAGTCAACCCATATACAGATTGTACATTTTTTGATTTTGGTGAGTAGTTAATTTTGTGGCTTTTCCGTTTGATCTTGGTTTAGGTAACCCAGATATGTCTTTTTGTTTTTGTAGTAGTCATGCATAAATGAGATATAGCGTATACTTATCAATTTCTACTCAAATCATTTAATCTAAGCAAAAATAATAAAAAAAAATATATGATACTCTATTAAGATGAGAAAAAAAATTCATACATTCAATGCTAATACCTATAGAGATCATCTAAAAATTTGAATAAATAAGAAATGTGTTTGGAGTAGAAAAAATATATATTTCACTCTGAACAAAAGAAATTAGGCTCAAATTATATCTCACAAAGGTAGTCTCCACTAAAAAAATTCATAAACACCGATTTTGGGTTTAATATAATTTTCACATCTTATCAAGAAATACTAGTTATGACAAAAACTAACTAATTATCAAAAATAATTACAAAATATTTCATGATATGTTTTCAAAAATTAATCTAACAGTACAAAAGACTTAACTATTTACTTAAATTTGATTTAAAGAAAAGATAAATTTTTGTGAAAGTTTTTTTTTTAATTCCAAAAATTACTAAATCACACAAAATAGAAATAAAACCAAACACACAAAAAATGAAAAAGTATATATTTTTTTTAATTTTTAAATTGTTAAAACTTTTTTTTTAATTAAGCGTGGTAACTTTTCACCACCCCCAACCTAGAACTTACATTGTCCTCAATGTAACAACTGTAATTAAAGATAAAGAGAAAAGAGAAGAAAGATTACCTATTTCCTGAGAATGTGCAAGTAGTAATGGAAAATGTAGGTGCATCCATCATATTCAAATCATTAAAAGTGCTGCATACGAATAAATCCATTTGTGAACTTCTAACATCTCAACAAATATTTTTAGTTTTAACAATTTAAAAAATTATTCACATGTAATTAAAAATGAAATAATTAAGTAAATAAAAAAGAAATAAAAGAAAATTACCTAAAATGATGGGTCAGCTCCCATCCGATTATGGTTTAACGTCTTAGCAAAGACGTGCAGGGATTGCATTTTAAGTAAACTCAATGTCCCACTCATCATTGAAATCAATCAAACCTTCAGGTAAGACAAGGTTGTCTACCTATAATTTTTGATCCATGCCCTATTTATTTTCAAATTTCTTTTTGTACTTAAAACTAGAGGCATACTTTGAGTTTTAGATAACCCACATCTAGGTACAAATCAAATAATTAAGGCATAAAAACATAATTGTACCTAGATTAAACAAAGCAACTAACTCCTTAGATTATAATTAAAACTTTAAAATTTTGGAGGTAGTTTTAGAATTTATGTTTTTTGTTGTTTTAAGAAAAAAAAATAACATAATCGTATTAACCAAGAGTGCTCCCGTGAAAGAATGGTGGTCTGAGAGCTCCTTAAAAACCATCCTCCAGACGTAACAACGTTAAAGGGAAAGACTATGGCACAAAAGCTTCAAGTCCCAAATCCTAGATTTAACTCCCTTAGATCTTTACTTTTCATGTTATTAAGTTAAATTAAATAAAAATTTAAGTTAATGAAAATCTAAGTTAATTAAGTTTAAAGAAAAGGTTAATTAAGTTAAGTGAATTAAAAAAAAATCTAAGTTAATTAAGTTAAGTTAAAAAAAATCTAAGTTAATTAAGTTAGTAAAAAAAAAGTTAATTAAGCTAAGTGAAGTAAAAAAATCTAAGTTAATTAAGTTAAGTGACGTAAAAAATCTAAGTTAATTAAGTTAAGTGAAGTAAAAAAAAGTTAATTAAGTTAATGAAACTTTAAGTAAAAACCTAAGTTAATGTTAAAAACAATCTTAAAAAAAAAACTAAGTTAAATAAAAATCAAGAAGAAAAAAAATATAGCTAAAGAAAATTAAAAAATAAGAAAAAAAAATAAAATTGAAAAAGGTAATAGAAAATAAAATAATTTAAAAAAAAGAAAAATTAAAATTATGATAAAAAAAATTAAACTTAAAAAATTAAAATTTTTGGTTTTTTTTATCTTTATTTTTACTTTTTTATTTTTTTATTTTTTAATTTTTTTATTTTTTTATTTTTTTATTTTTTTATTTTTTTTTATTTTTTTTTATTTTTATTTTTTATTTTATTTATTTATTTATTTATTTGTTTTATTTTTTAACTTAAAATTTTTGAAATGTTTTTTTGTAAATTGCTTTTTTAATTTTTATGAACGGTAAAACTCTTTTTTTTAATTCAAATTTTAAATTTCTAAATTATTTTATTATTCACGGTACAAATTTTTTTTTACTATTCATTTATGGTAAAAACTTTTTACTTCAAATTTCAAATTTCTAAATTATTTTACTATTTACGTTACAATTTTTTATTATTATTTTTTTAATTTTTAATTTTTTTTAATTATTTTTGTTTTTTTTTAGTTTTTTAATTTTTTTTTAATTTTTTTAATTTTTTTTTAATTTTTTTTAATTTTTTTTAATTTTTTTTAATTTTTTTTTATTTATTTTTTATTTATTTTTTATTTTTTTTTAATTTTTTTTAATTTTTTTAATTTTTTTTTATTTATTTTTAATTTTTTTTTATTTCTTATGAAATTTGAAATTTGATTAAACGTTTTATTTATTTTTTTTATTTTTTTACAAAAAAAAATCACAATTATTTACAACACAAAAATATTTTTAAAATTTTGATAAATAAATTAAAAACGCTATTCCTTCGTAATGAAAAACTGATACCGTCCGGCTTACAAGAATTCAAGGCCAAAACTTGATGGTAGCGAAATGTCAAGACGCCATTCTAGAAATACTTTGGTTTTATATTTATAAAACTCTCGCAAGTGTTACATCTAATCATTTCGTAGAAAATTATAAGTATACTCTCAATTCGATCTAAGGAAGGAATGTATGTGGTTTTTAATTTATTATTCAAACTTTTAAAAAGCGAAATTAAATCCTAAACATCCTGTCACGATATTTTGGGGTTTTTGTGTTTTTAATCTAATTACAGAAAATTAAACATAGATTCAATAAACATTCATGCAAATTTTATCTTTTATAAATAGTGGAGTATTTATTGATAACTAATTTGGTTAATTAAATTAATTCCTTTTTCTAAGAGATTGAAAATGAACCATTTAAATCTTGCTTTTGGTGGGTTAGCTTTAAACTTTATTCAAGGTGTCTAAATTAAACCTAAGAATTTAGTTATCCGAGTACTAACTTTCAAGTTTTAAAATCACTACCGAAAACATGTCGTCAATACATTTTCAGATAATAATTCTTATAAAAACTTTTGAAATAGAGCTTCACTCTAGGAGGCGATTGTACCATCAAATAAAAGAGACTACTCTAAATCGAATAGGATAACTAAACCTTAAAATCTAATTTTGAGGTTTAAGTTTGTAATGAAAAATAATATATTTCTCTCTAACATTCTTAACATAAAATCATGAATAAAAATAAAATCAATTCATTTTAGAGATTTTTACCTATTTAATATTTCGCAAGCATAACATGACGTCGTTATTACATCATGTTTACTAAACACGACCAGGTTAAATTTAACCACAGACAAATTAAATATAACATGTAAGAATAAAGCATAAAAATAGCCAAAGAAAATAAAATCCTTAGCTTAACTTCGACGCTATTCCCGTTCTATTGGAAAAACTCAAGCGAATTTATAACTCCCATTTATTGAATCAAAAGCTAAAATATTACAAAAACATAACTAGTTCTTCCCAAAAAGGGAAGAACTCTAAATCTAAGAGAAATTAACTAAGAAAAACTAAAAACTAAGAAAACATAAGAAAAACTAAGAAAAACTAAAGAATCCTAAAAATCTAAGAAAAGAGAGAAAAGAATGTATTTGGAGGTGTTTTTAGGTGTATTTTGAAGTGAAGGGAAGGGGGGTATTTATACGTGAGGATGGAGAGAAAAAATGAGTAAAAAAATGTAAAAACGCGTAATGGAAATGCTGACATCATTGATGACGTCAGCATGACGTCATGGGGCGGTTGCACGTGAAAAATGAGTGTCGACGCGCCCGGGTTACCCGGATGAACGATAACCCGTGCGATAGTCTTTAACGCATGCATGAAGAATCAGCTGTGCCAGCGATCTTATGGCATGAAAAAGAGTAACGTGATGCACGCGCATGAGCAGTAACATGATTTGGGCGGAGTGATCTTTGGGGCAATGACGTGGCGCGCACGCGTTTTTCTCCTTTGACATTTTGACCTTTTTGACCCATTTTGTCCAATTTTTCCATATTTGTCGACCTTTACGCATTTATTTATTAATATATTTGTGATGTATTGCTTCCAGTATTCCTCTTTGAGTCTTTAAGTTGCATTTTTAAGCCAAAATACCTGAAAAACAATAAAAATACCCGTGATTCCGAAAAAGACAAATTTATATAAATATATGATAAAACATATAACTATATATATTTTTAATCAATTAATTTGCATAAAATCATGGTTATTTTAGTGCTTTTTGAGCACTCATCAGTGTATTGTACATGAATTCATTCAATGCACTCATGAAATCAGCCTATATGAGCATGCTAATCAATTCAATCTTATAAAAAGTCTCATAAGTCTATTTTTCATATCCCTCTCCACTTTCTTTTCATTCATCATGCACTTTTTAGCTACAATTGAACTTTTACTTGATATTTTAATGCATCTTATAATTCTTTTCATATTATTTTATTCTATATATTTTTTTTGTAACTTCACAATACCCGCAAACTTATTTATAATCTTATTTTCTTTTTCTTTAGAGGAATAAAAGTGTTATAAGTTTTTTTTATTGAGTGCATTACATTTCACCTTATTCTATAGCATAACACATGATTGTATTTTTTTTCTTTTTATACAAGCTCAAGGTGCAAGGGTAATGGAAATGCTTATTGGTTGGGCATAAAATGTCACTTAAAGATATGAAAGGTTCTCAATTGGACTCAAATGGGTGACTAAAGATATTAACAGTTATTAACTTGAAAGGCTCAATCGATCCAAATAAGGCCTAAATCATTTCTTTTACTAAATAATATTTAGAATTTTGCCTCAAATGACGATCAAATGGATTCTAAAACATGATAGATCTCATCAACTCACATAACTCACCATAAATTTTCTCTCAATAAAAACACCAAAATCAATCATGAACATGTGTCTAAAAATTTGAGTCAATCCTATCAAAACTATCAAGCATATCACATGATTAATGTAAGTATATTAACAAGAATGTTACATTGCTTATCCTAGTCATGACAATCATTTTTTATCATTGATTTCATATGCTTCATATCAAGCATGCATACATTCGGTTTCCATATATTTATCAATTTATACTCAAATGGTGATTAAAATCATACTAAAAATAAAAACAATTCCCAAAAATTGAAAATATTTACTAAATACTAAAGTAGAGAATGAAGTTCCCTCCCTCAAACTTAAATTGCACATTGTCTCTAATATACACATATAAATATGAATAAGTAAAAGGAAAGAAAATTCTCTTAGTCTTGGCACACCACATATGTCATTGAAATGCTTAATCTTTTTCCACCATTGCTCTGTACATTTATTCATCTACAAAACAAAAACAATAAAAATATAAGTAAAATAATGTTGGGTCACATCCCAACTAGTATCACATTTAACATCCTTGACTAGAAATTCATATAAATTTTTAAGGTACATCCTTCTATGTCAATTTACTATCGAATTTGCCAAAAACAGTTTGAGTCTTCAATTGTTCAATAATACTTTATGTTTTAGTTTAAAAACATGGTACTCAATTCTCATATCATTCCATATTTTTGTTTTATTTTTGTACTTTTGGCATTCTTATAACCATTCCAGGCTCATATAATTTATGTATTTGCAGCATCTTTTTCACCTCTCTATTTGTCTCTTTTGCTCGCACACTTGATTGGGGATAATAGGATAAAGGTGAGGCCTAACCTTATTAATACTTCAATAGATGGTTTGAGCATAGATCCAATCTCAAAACTCTCCAGAACCATATTAGGTATACGCACGAGAGGTGTAACCACCAAATAATTCACATTATCAACAATATCAATCATAGATTTCATACTTTCAAAATTAAAATAGATTAAGTTGTTTATTGGTGAGTTTACTTTATTGTCCACAATCTCACTTGTAATAGTCTTAAGTGTGGTCAACTCAACATATTTTTTTTACGTTATCATTATGAATAGTAACATCTATCTTAAAGCATTCATTAACATTATCAATAACAAAAGGTGTAGATACTTTAGAAACTTCAAATGTTACTTGTTCATCTTGCACTCTCATTGTAAGCTTACCTTTTTATACATCAATGAGTACTCTTTCGATTGCTAAGAATGGATGACCAAGTATAATAGGAATTTTATTATCCTTTTCTATGTATAGTACAATGAAATCCACTAGAAAGATGAACCTATGTGCTTTTACTAACACATCTTCTATCATAACTCGGGGTCACTTAATTGATATATCTTTCATTTGTAATGTTACTGAAGTGGGTTTGGCTTCACCAATCCCCAGCTCTTGAAAACTGATAATGGCATAAGGTTAATACTTGAACTTAAGTCACATAGTATTTTCTCAAAGTTCATGTTCCCAATTGTGCAAGGAGTGTCAAACTTACCCATATCTTTCAATTTTTGGGATAGTTTACTAGCAATGATGGCACTACGACCTTTAGTCAAGGTTATTATTTCATAATCTCCAAGTCTCCTTTTCTTAGACAAGATATTCTTCATAAATTTAGCACGAAAAGACATTTTTTTCAAGTGCATCTATAAATGGTATATTTATGTGCATCTTCTTAAAGACATCTAGAAATTTTGAAAACTACATGTCTAACTTTTTTTTTTGCAATCTTTGAGGGAAATGAATAGTTGATTTATAAATATTTCTCTTTTATCAATGAATTATTTCCTTTCCATTGCTATATTTATCCAATTGTTCCTCCTTATCCTTTTTTAGCTTCTTGTTCCTTCTCATCCCTTTGAGTCTCATGTTCCCCCTTCATCCCTTTGAGTCTCATATTCCTCCTCATCCATTTGAATATCATGTTCTTCTTCTAGAGTTTTACCACTCCTCAAGGCTATGGCATTGAAATGCTCCTCATGTTCTCTTATTGGGTTATAATTTTGTCACTTGGAAGGTTACCTTAATTCCTTTAACTTATGGCCTTTGCAAGTTGCCCTATTTGAGTCTCTAAATTTTTAATTGAAGCCTCTTGAGTGGACACTTCTATATTTATTTCCTAGATGAAGTCTTTCATCACCCCCATTAAAGCATTTGAATTATCCTCAGTAGATGGCTTCTTCTCTTAGGATTGTAATTGTTGTGATTATTGATAACCAAGTGGTGGAAATGATTGACAGTTAAATTGATTACCACCTTGATTATTGTTATTGCTCTTAGAGAAATTTGGATGTCGTCTCCTTCCTAAGTTATATACATTTGAGTAAGGATTATTATTTTTGTTCACATTACCTATATAACATGCTCATTCAGGATTATTTAGACAATTATCAAACAAATTAGCTCCCCAACAAAAGACATAAGACACCCTTGAATCTTGGATCTGGTTTATACTCACTGGCGCATTTTAAGCCTTCAAAATATTAACCAAAGTTGACACTTGAGCTGTAAGTACCGTGATAACATTTACTTCATACACTATGGCTACTCTTCTTGTGGCTATCATTCTTTTTTGAGCATTGAGGCCATTGTAGAAAGTCTTTATTTGGATCCAATGAGGGATATTATGATAAGGACACTTTCTTAGTAATTATTTGAATCATTTACATGCTTCATATAAAGATTCCCCTTCATATTGTTTGTAGGAGGTAATGTTATTCTTAAGCTTGGAATTCTTTGTTGATGGAAAATATTTCATCAAGAATTTCTTTGACAAATCATTCCAAATTTTAATGGAATCATGTGGTAAAAGAGTTAAGCCAAGCTAGAGTACAGTCTTGCAAAGAGTAAAGGAACAATCTAAGCCTAAACGCCTCCTCGATCACACCATTGAATTTGAATGAATCTCCAACTTTAATAAACAATCTGAGATGCAAACGAGGGTCCTTGGTTGGTAATCCACTAAAAAGTCCAATTGTTTGCAACATTTGAAGCATCACTAGCTTTTGTTCAAACTAATTAACTTGAATATGTGGCCTTATAATACTTAGATTCGGCTCTTCCAACATAGGTAATGCATATTTATTCATAGTTCTATCTCTATCAACCATTAAAGGTATCTGATTGTTCAAATTTACCACATTATTATTTATTCCTAATGGATTAGCTATTTCTTCCACTGAGGTGACAACTTATTGTTTTCTTATTGATCTCAAACTACGCTTGATTTTCAAGATTTAAATGAAAAATTTCTCCTTTATGGACTCTCCTCATGCAACCGACTCAAATGTGTTTCTAATAGCACTAAAAGAGATGTCAAAATTAAAAATAAATAAAAATTTAAAATAAACGAATAAATAAATAAATAAAATGACTAAATAACTAAATAAATTAAAATGAAAAATAAATTGAAAAAAAAATAATCTCCGACAACGACACCAGAAACATGATAGACACGAATTGTGTGCAATGAATACGTAAGTATACGTATCGCAAAAAGTAATATAATGATAAGAGAATATTGTTCCCACGGAAGTTATGTTATTCGAAACTAATTTTTAAAACTAAAGAATAAAAATCAATTTTTCTTTGTGTTTTTATGTTTTAAAAAAGAAAAATTAAAATAACTAAAAATAAATAGCAGTAATTAATTAACTCAGATTTGGCAGCTAAGAAGATATATAAGAAAATATCTAAGAATACTTAATCCCTCAATTTTCTAAACATGTGAATCACTAAAATATCCCCAATATAATTTTTAATCAACTATATGATCAATTAAATCTAATCTAACATGTATTCTTCTCTCAATTAAACTACATATCATACATTAATTAACCTAATCACATTCTCATGTCAATTAAATTACATACTACTCATTAATTTCATCAATTATGGATCACATACATAAGGATAATACATTTTTGTCTAGAAAACTATGCATGTTATTTAATCAAGACAAATAATTAAATAATTCTCTTAAATCTATTTAATTACCTCTATAGATCATTTGTTGGCCAAACAATTAATAACATAAAAATTAAATTAAATAATATAATTAAATTGAAGTCATAATTGGGGTGATATATTATATCATCATATGTAGAAAATTGGGTTCATAAGATCTCTAGATTAATAAATTAGCTAGATATAATTTTGTTCATAAAACTCATATTTTTCATAAAAAAAATAGATAAAGAAATGAGAAGAAAAATAAAAAAAATCAATCTCTTGAATTGTAGTACCAATCTCTTAGAATTGTAGCACCAATCTCCTCATTTTCACCTATTTTCATTAAAAGTATTTTTAACTTCAAAAGTACTACTTATTAAATAGAAGTAGATAGAAAAGTGTACTGAGTCATCAATTAGCATTAAAGTAGACAGGTGGTGGTGGGTAAGTTGGATGTAGAGGTTGTAGAAAAGTTTCTTGAGGGTGTTTATTAGGTTGTTGTTGACTAATAAGTGGGAATTGTGAAGCTGCAAAGTTGAATTGAGAGGCTGAGAAAGTTGAGAATAAGTTTGTAAGGTGGTGGTATGTTAGGTTTTTGCAAGATTGGCTCGTATGAGCTGGGATTGTGGCATGTTGATACGTTCCATTCGATATGGGTTCTCATCATTGAGAATAGTTCATCAAGACTAATCTCTCTGCATTTATGAGTGGGAATTGTGAAGCTGCAAAGTTGAATTGAGAGGCTGAGAAAGTTGAGAATAAGTTTGTAAGGTGGTGGTATGTTAGGTTTTTGCAAGATTGGCTCGTATGAGCTGGGATTGTGGCATGTTGATACGTTCCAGTCGATATGGGTTCTCATCATTGAGAATAGTTCATCAAGACTAATCTCTCTGCATTTATGACTAACAGTTGTAATCATTGAATTGGAATTAACATCAAGACCACCTAATACATATATAACATGTTCTTTCACATTAATCATATCTCCAACTGCAATGAAATTATTGATAGGATGTCAACACGAGTTAATATTGTTTTCCATTGTTTGAACACCCTTTCTCATTGCCTGCAATTGCCAACACAATTGCACTGGAACCATCAACCAGATGCAGCTATATTTTTCCCAACCAGATGCTTCAATTATCCTGGTGTTAATAAAGAGTAAACCCAGTTTTTCACTACACTATCCTTCTTATCCCATTCCTCAGAAATAGGATTAGCTTCAAGAACTTCTTCAGAATGAATTTCTACAGTTTCTAGATTCACAAAAACAATTATCTTCTTGATGCATTTAAGTGAAATTGTAGCTGTTCCCTCAAGAAATAACTGTAGACCATAAACTGTAACTACATGTTTTAATTATTTACACCATATTAAGTAATTGACATCCTCTAACTTAACATTAAAATTAGGATTTATGGGTAAGTTTAGACTAGAAGAGGAAGAAGTGGCTTTATTGGGTACCGACAAAATTTCTAGGTGTGGCATTATGTTTATGGTATCCATAGCTAGGTCACATGAAGCTCTGATACCATGATGAACTTAATAAAGTAATACAAAGAAGAGAAGATGATAAACATTGTTGAAGCGGAAGAAGATAGATTATTGTATTGATATTCAATTGTTTATATATACTTCATTGTTTATTTTGCTCAAGATACAAAGAAAACATGAGCTGTACTAAGGACAAAAACAGTTAGAACAAAAGGAATAGTTAGGCATCTTATCTAACACTATATGCTGAGCACTGACACGCACATGGCACTAAAACTAGCAACAACTGATTTCTAAAGCTTAACAGTTTTAGTAAACATATCAAATTTTAACCCACCATACCAGCACATCCAAAGGAATTGAAAGAACTTGCATCTGATAAAAAAGTGTTCCACTGTTTTACTCTCATTGTTGCATAGTAGAAAAGACTCTTCAATTTTCTCATTGAACATAAGTAGATTATTACGCACAACAAGAGCATTTGACTCTAGTTTCAATAGAAAAAACCTTATGCCTTTCATGGAGCTTTTTTTTTTATTATTTTAGAAAGGTTACACACGCTTTTAGGAGGACTCAATCATATGACTTCAAAGCCACATTAGTGCCTTTCATGGAGCTTAGCTTACCAAATAAGTGTTCATAGTCGAGGTCGGCCAATATCTATTAGTTATTTAGCAATTATCAACCATTAATTTCATAAGATACATATAGTTCACAAATCATTTTACAATGATGTTCTTATTTTCTCTTACTCCCTTTCAACTAGTGTAGGCTAGTTGGGATTTGGATAAATCGCTTATGATCAAAGCTGTTTAACTTTAACCTACACTTAGCTCATTTAATAATGTGTTAAGACAAGTGTTACAGAAAATTGCAGATAAGGAGATAAAAGAAGAAGAAGCAGAGGAGAAGTTGGGTTTACTGTAAAATTTTCTATATCTTTTCTGATTTCTAAGTGGTTTTATATATAACCTTGTAAGAAGATGAACAAACCCTAACAGATTTCTGACATTTCTAACAGAATTCTTAGTCCTATTTTATTCGGTGGTCTCTTTTCTGTTTTCTTAACCGAATTCGCGCGCCTTCTTCTGCCTCTATCCTTCGCGTGCGATGATCTTCTGATGAGGATGAGCAGGACGAGTTCGTATCAACAAGTCGATCCAATTTAGAATTATGTTCCATCTTTTTTAACTTCAACCCAAGCTTATTTAAAATCTTCATATACGTACTGAGTTTGCATATTATAGTACAATATTTATTTGATCTTTACTTGTATTTCTTTGACAATAATAATTTTTTTAAATGAACAAAGCATTAGACATGGCATACAATAGAATTGAGAGAACAGAAATTATGGAACAGAAATCTTTATGTATTTTGTACTTTTTGATACTTTTATCCATCGTAAGTGTAAAACTTAAAGTCTTTCCTATTTTCTTTTCCTTTCCTATTATTTAGTTTAGTTCCATCATTTTATTGTGTTTTGGTTTTGGCCCTTATTTACTTTGACATTTTCTTTATTTGATGTTTAGTAAATATTTTTTCCAAAAGAAATTGTTGAATGTAAGACCCTTTTTGAATGTAAGACCCTTTTTGAATCATTAACTTTATCTTTAGAAATCATATATTTCATAAAACTTTATACCTTTTCCTTTTAGGTAACTGATTATTAATTCATTAATTAACTCACAAAAATCATGAACAACTTAGAATTATAATTAATAGGTTTAGTTCATTCATTGTAGTATGATATAAAAATGTAAAACTAAACTAAATTGGATTAAATATATTGAAAAACTTTTAACCTAAGTATCAATCCTAATTATAATTAAAAATCACAGCTTCATTGTTACTTCAATCATAGAATTGGCATTTTCATACCAGACTTATGATTTAGCAATAAACACATACATGTAATAAACTAGTTGATTATTCTAATTCATAATACTTAAAGTTGAAAGTTTGTTTAGTTATGGATCTAATATTAAATCGGTGGAAGTATGGTAAATTAAAATTTTGTAAGCGACCAAACAACCAATCACATGTACATAAAGTAGTGCGAAAATAAAAATATCAACACACGATATTTTTAGGTTAAATCAACATAAGGCACACCAATGACCTTAGAGGAAAACCACTGATCCACCGAACCATCTAACTATCCACTATTAAAAATAAGTATTCAATTACAAGGTTATGACTCAAACTATCCATCTAGGTAATGTCCCAAGTAACCTACTTTCAAGCTACTCCTTTCAACATAGTATCTATAAGATAAGCGTTCAGATCAAAACCAGCATTCTGACAAACTCGAGTCCTATGAATTAAGTAAACCCACACCGTTGTCACTTGAAAAGTTAGTACATAAACATAAGTACATGAATGTGTCCTATAGAAAATTCAATAATGAACAACTCTAACTAGTTGATGTAGACAATATATCAGATAGTTGATGGGTTCGATTTGATAGGTTCTCATCATGAATAACCCTAACTAGTTGATGTAAACAATATATCAAATAAAATAAAAACAAGACTATTGTTAATATATAAAAAAATATTTGAAATTTCTATTTGGTGTATGTATGTATATATATACATACATACACCAAATAGAAATTTCAAATATTTTATTGATTTTATGAATCAATTCTTACCTATTTAGGAAGTAATGAATGCTCTTTAAAAAGAAAACTTGATATATATATATATATGAACGATTTCAAATAAGATTTCTCATTCATTAGATAGAGAAGATCACCAAGATTTCATGATCTGATGCTAGGTAAACTTAGTTCAATTCAATGAGCATTCTCAATATTCAATATTATTCCTTAAAGAGGACTCGAACCTCCACTCTCTTTAGCATAAGGTTTTGAGTCTCTCTTGCCTCCCATATCACCATCAAGGAATCTTAAAAGTGAACCATATTTCATGAATAAAACATTTATCTAGTGTGATGTATGAAATCTATGACATGGGTAGATTGTTAGAGTCTTTCTATTTACCGATCATATAGGCCTGAGTCGAACATCTAATTGCTTCAATTTAAATTATCCTGAGGATGCCTTATTTAGATAAATTATTTATCTATATATTATATAAAAATGATGGACACTCAAACCTATTTCTCGATTTAATAGAAACCTAAAAAGATGATTAAGGCCCTAAATAACGAGAGAGATATAACAAGCAGATTCGATTACTATTCTTAATCTTAAATGGATATGTGTGTGTGTGCATACGCACACGCATGTGTGTGCGTCCACATGCCTTACAAAAAGGCTTTAATGTGATATAGCAATTGACTTCATGTATTGTAATCACATTTAACATTAACCTTAGTTGCTTCAAATAAAATAAATTCGAGCATCTAAGCATTTAAATAGTATTGACTTAAATATGTTTTATGTCCCTAATGTTTTGAATCTGTAGCAAAAAAGCCCCCGACGTTTAGTTGTGTGTAACATTTATATCATTCTAATCATTTTATTAATAAACTAATGGTTAAACGTGATAATAAAAAAAAACCAATTCAATTATTAAAAATGACCAAAAAGACATAAATGTTATGGATAATTTTACAAGCTAGTTAAACTATTCGGGGACATTTGTGATATCGATCTAAAAAATTATAGACATAAAACATTATATTTAATTAAAATTTGATATAAAAAGAAACAAAAAAATCAAAATTGAGATTTCATATACAATAACAAACAATCCCCTAACTTTATTAAGAATAATGATATACTATAAAGAATTATTTTTTTTTCTTTTTTGATAAATTATTTCAACCTAGCAAAAACTTATCCCAAAATTTATAGTTTTCTAGCCATAATTATTAAAATATCCTTACAACATACATTCATCAATTGAATAAAATAAAAATAAGATTAGACCTTATAAAATCTTCAACATCCACTACCGACAGAGTTCTGACGACCATCAACTACAACTTATCAAAGTTCCAACGACCATCACCAAGGACCCACCTAATGTAATCTATTACATCCATTTGTATCCTTATAAGTAACACATTATATCTACCATAGTTTTGGTAACCCACTCGCTATAACATGTTACATCCACCTATATCTTTCTAAGTAACATATTACATCTAAATGTATCTTTTTATGTAACATGTCACATCCACCTCTACCTTTTGTATGTGACATGTTACATTAAACTTTACTTTTATATGTAATATGTTACATAAAACTATATATTTTTGTGTAACATATTACATACACTTCTGACGTGATCAACGATTGTGGCTATCAGAGTAATTGTGGGTTATCAGAGCAATAATAGGGTCACTGGAGCACCTGCGGTGTCATCGAATGGGATCCAATAATGTTTCCAACGGTCTCCATCAAGTTTATGGTAAGAATTGACCTTGCTTTCATTTTATTAAATTTAGAAAATGATGGTTTTTTTTTAATTTTTTATTAAGCAATTAATTTAATAAAAAGGTGTGACCTTTGATATGAGTTATTTTTAGTTAAAAAAATTGATTAATTTATTCAAAATGAAGCTATTTAGGTTAAAAACTAAGATTTATTAGATAGTATCTATATCACCAACAAAAAACCCATATTTGAGTTTTAAGAAAGTTTTAATCTGTATTAAAAATATCTTTCATATTTACATAAAAGTGAAGTTTTGGATATTTTTAAAAATATTTATATAATTATCTTTAATAATTACATTATAAATTTATAAGTAGGACTAGAAATTTAAATTTTTTTACATGCCTAAATAAGCACAAATAAATTTAAATTAAAAAGGTATTTTTATATCAAGATTTAAAAAAAATTATTTTAGACCTCACTCTATAGTATAGGGAATAGAACTCCACATTTGTTTGTTTAAAAAAATCTTTAAATTTCAATGAAAAAATTCAAAAATATATTTTGAGTTATAATAATATTTACAATTTATTTTAAGCTAATTTTATTTTTTAATATATTCTTATCAATATGCATGTTACTTTTCTCTTTTTTAATTTTTACTTTCACACAATTGATTATATATATATATGTGTGTGTGAAATTTCTACTCACTTTATCATGTTTCAAGTTTGTGTAAAGTTTGTGAGATATAATAAGAAGGAACGAACAAGTATATAAAAAAATATACACTAATAATACAAAATTATCAAAATCATAAATTACAAATAAACAAAAACTATAAATAAAATTAAAGTTTAAAAAGGACCATAGACTTGTGTGTCAGAGTGTCCTTAAGATAAATTCATCACTGTGGATGTTTGAGAATCTATAGACATCTATCACCCAAGATTACTATGATCAACTAGTAACAATCATACACTAATTAATGTTGCTCTAACACATTGAATAATATCTAAAATTTATCAAATATAACCTAATGTCTTCTCACGTATATAGCATAGAAAGACAATTAAATCATTCATGTTTTGGAATCCCAAAACATCTTATTGATTAATGATCAAATTAATGATCAAATTGATATACACCAAAATGTTTCCAAAAAGTCTCTCTCATCAAGAGAGAGAAGCATTTAATTTTTTTTAACTAATAAATTTTTAAATTAATGGGTAAATTTTTTGATTTAATTTTTCATTCATCCAATGTCATTCTAACATGAAAAAAAGAGTTTGAATTCCTTACATAGGAGAACCAAAATCTAACAAGACAATTCACTTATAGTATAGGGGGTAGAACTCCATATTTCAATGGAAGCACTCTAGAAATAAAAAGTTGAGTTATACTAGTATTTATAATTCATTTTGAGTTAATTTTATTTTAGAATATATTTTTGTCGGTGTACATGTTACTTTTCTCTTTTTTAATTTTCACTTCCACACAATTGATTCATATATGTATGAAAATTCTACACACTTTTAACATATTTCAAGTTTACGTAGAGTTTGTTAAATATAATAAGAAGGAATAAATAGGTATATAGAAAATTATAGAAAAACATAAACTATAAATAAAATTAGAGTTTAGAAGGGACCCATAAGCTTATGTGTCACATCATCGTTAAGATAGATTCATATTTGCACTATGGGTGTTTGAGAATCTATAGGCATCTATCATCCAAAATTATTTTAATCAACTAGTAACAATTATACACCATTAAATGTTAAATATTGCTCTGACAAATTGAAATATATTTGAACTTTATCAAACATAACCTAATGTCTTCTTATATATATAGCACATAAATCCAATTACATCATTCATGTTTGGTCTCCCAAAACGTCTTATTGATTAATCATCAAATTAATCATCAAATTGATATACACCAAAATGTTTTCAAAATGTCTCTCTTAATAAGAGAGAGAAATATTTAATTTTTTCAACTAATAAATTTTTGAATTGATGGGTAAACTTTCTTGACTCGATTTTTCATTAGCTTAATGTCAATTTGGTATGTAAAAGAGATTTTTAAGCCCTCACATAGGAGAATTAACAACTTGCTTATATCAACGGGATCCCACTCAAAATGATATTTCACCATGGTTACAACCCATTTTTTTCACAATTCCCCTTATAAATGAAAATTGACAAAGTTTTCCATAGATAAATGATTCAAATAAACTTGACACAATAATAGAGTTTAACTATCTAAAACCTGCATAGGATAGGTGGTTGGGAAAAATATAACTGTAGATTATTAGGGAGCTTTAAAGAAGGCCTTTGTTGATGGTTCTAGTGCAATTGGTAAACAATATATCAAATAAAATAAAAATAACTATTAATTCTAGAATAATTAGTTTGAGCATAAATTCAATAAAGATTGTTTTTTTAAAGATTGATAATGAAATTAAATAATTATGATATGACACACAATTATTTGATCTAGCAATTCATGAATGAAAATAAAGAAGAACTTTTAATAACATATAACCAAAATATCATAGATCAATTAGGCTTATTAATCAATCAAACACAACCAACAATGTTTGATATATTAACTAAAGAAGCCTAAAGATTTATGATCTTATATTTGTAAAACAAGAGAGAGAAAAAAAGATGAAGAGAATAAGCACAATAGCTCTTATGTGGTTCATTTCAAATGTATGCTTATGTTTGTATTTATAGAATAATTTGAAGCACATTAAGTTAAAACATAATAACTATATTGTCCATAAATTAGTTAAAACACTTTCAAGAAATAAAGCCAATAGAACTCATAATAGAAATACATTTTAAAATCATATAACTGGCTGCTCCATCGATCTAACAAAGTGCTCAATTGATCGAGTATATTTATTAATCGATCGAACATCCTCTCAATCGATCTAGGGATCATTTAATTAATATTAATAAAAAGTTGGATAGATCCAATGATTAAACTCAATCGATCTAATAATATATTAAAACCAATTTATTCTGATAATATAGCTCGATCGATCCAATCACTACTCGGTCAATCAAGTAGCCTATTTTCACATTGTTCCTACTATGTATAATATGTAATCCAACATGTACAAAAATATAAATATACTCGATATGAGATCATTGAGGTTCGATGTTTTCTTCAGCTTGAAAATTTTCTCCTAAGACACACCTAGAAAATATTACAACTATATGTTTTGTTCACGAATATTGTCAATACTCACATAAAGCTTACAATATCCCTCTTTGGCGTATTCGGGTGACAATCCTCTCTATCACTACATAACACTCATAGGAAAATCAAATTTTTACATAATAGTACTATCTTATGATCTAGTGAAACCATCTTGCCTTGAATCATGAAAACTCATGTTTACACTAAAAGTCAAAAACATAAATACCCAAACAACTTGTTTCAAAAGACTCATTATTCATTAGTTCAGTATATATAATAATATAAAGGTGAAGAATGATCAAAAGAGGATTAAACAAGTGATATAAATAAAAACAACAATAATTCAAAGTAATTCAAAAAAAAATCTCCTCTTAAATTAACTATTCCCTTTTTTGAGGTTTCAATTTAAGTTCAAAATTTTGATGGAATTTTTATCCCTCTTTTATCATATGAATAAAAAATATAATCATGAAGCAATGATAACAAGTTAGGCAAGCAAGCAATATATTTAATGACCGAAAAAAGAGTATACATTCTTAAGAGTTCAAAACAGAAAGCTAAAAATAATATCTGTCATAAAAATGAATAAACTCACTCTAAGTTCTACAACTCTTCTAAATAAACTAGAATAAAATAAAATTTATAGAAATTGATATATATATAATTTTTCTTTTTTGAATTGAGGTTAGTACACTTAGCATAACAAGACCACAATAGTACACACAAATGATAAATTTAACTTTGTTGAAAGTATAACTATCCATGATAATATAAATATATGTAGACAAGAAACACAAACTAACTAACACATATGGTGACATATCAACAATCACCAAAAGTGAAATATGTGTTGAAAATAGGATGTCAATTTGTCCATTCATGATCATTTATGAAATATTCAAAGACAAAAGTATCACCTATCATGAAAAATTACAATTGAATTCATACTTGCACATAATAAAATTTTACTTACCAAGAGAGAACTTTAATCTATTTTTTTGTATTTTTCTCTTGTATTAAATTTTGTTTCGATATGGATTAGTCATTTTTTTTGTACAACCAATTGTGGCTCTTCCTCTCAAAACTAGATGTCTTTCTATCATGACATACTAATATATATAGTGAGTATGTGAATAGATTCATATTGAGAAATATGTAAATGCACAAATCAAAATATCCATTTGTATAATGTATAGCCAATCAAAACAAATATAAATGGAGTGGGTAATCACCGTATAAATGTTAAATGTCTACTTCTCTCCTTTTTTTTATTTTTTAAAACTAAAGAAACATCAATAAAAGTAAAAAATAAAAAGAAAAAAACAAACTAGTGATGTTTACCTAGAGTCAATTAAACACTCAAGCAAAAGTGTTTTGGTGAAATAATAATGAACGACGGTCTGGTGACTGAAAAGAGATCATTTTTCATAACCCATACTTTCTTGGATTTTGGTTTCGTTATATCTTTAGGTTGGAAATCAACTACATTAGTTGTCACAGGTATATTCTTGGACTTACCTTTAGATTTCTTATCCATCCTAAATGAAAATGCAACATGTATAAGGAGATGACTGTAACAAGTCCTAGAATTGCTAATGTTAAATTTTGCATGCCTCTTTGAACCAAAAACTTCACGCTTTATACTATAATTTTTGAACATGTTATTTTATTTTCTATTCAACATAGAATATGATGAAACATGTATATATGAATATGAAATATGAATAGTATTATTAAATTCAGGAACATTCATCAAATCTATACTTGGGCATAATATACATTTCCTATCACAATGATAACAAACAGGCATGAACCTAACATATTTTTCACTTACAGGTGCAACTTTCCTTTGTATATAATGAGTAATATTAGGTTAAGAAGCAATATAATCATGAAACAATGACAACAGGTTAAGAAGCAAGTAGTGTATTTAATGACTGAGAAAGGAGCACACATTCTTAAGTGCTCAAAATAGAGAGCCAAAAATAATATGTTTCCCAAAAATAAATAAACTCCCTTTAAGTTATACAACTCCTGTAAATAAATTATAATAAAAAAATATTTATAAAAATTGATATATATAATTTCTTTTTGTTGAATTTAGGTTAGTAAACTTAGCTTTTTATGACTATAATAGTACACACAAATGATAAAACTAATTTTGTTCAAAATATGACTATCCATTGACAATATAAACATATGTAGACAAGACACACAAACATACTAACACATATGGTGACATATCAACAATCACCAAAATTAAAATGTGTGTTTGAACTGCAATAAGATGTCAATTTGTTCATTCATGATCAATTATGAAATATTCAAAGAAAAAAGTTTCACCTATCATAAAAAATAATAGTTAAATTCATACTTGCATAAAATAGAATCGTACTTACCAAGAGAGAACTTTAATCTACTTTTTGTATTCCCCTCTTATATTAATTTTTTTGTGATGGATTGATTTTTTTTGTACAACCAATTGTGGCTCTTTCTTTTAGAACATGCAAAAGTATTTGTATTTTTCTTTTTGCTTCAATATTATTATCAAATTTTTAAGGAAATATGCATAAGTCAATATACTTAATATGATGACTTTCAAAGTAGTTGTGAGGTAGCCATTTTCGCTCACTACTATATCTTTCTCACATTATAGTAGATAGCCCTCTAAAAACCATGTGTCTCTATATACCAGTATTTTATAAAGCGTAAGATAGATTTCAATTATAAATTTGATAGCCAAGGTTATCTCATGCCCTAAAATCTCACATAATTAATTATAAACTTCTAGTATGGCATATTAATGTGTCCAGTGAGTATGTCAATAAATTCATATTAACGTCAATCACTAGATGTGAGAAATATGTAAATACACAAGTCAAAATATCCTATTATATAATGTATAGTCAATAAAAAAATAAAATAGAGTATGTAATGATCACATCAATGTTAAAGAATGTCTACTTCCCTCTTTTTTATTTTTTTATTTTTGAAACTAAAAAACATCAATAAAAATAAACAAATAAACTAGTGACGTTCACCTAGCATCAATTAAGCACTCAAAAAAAGTATCTAGGTGAAATAATAAATAAAAATGGTCTAGTGACCAAAAATAGACAATCTTTCCTAACCCAGACTTTCTTGAATTTTGGTTTCATTATATCTTTGGGTTGGAAATCAACTGCATTGGTTATCATAGGCATATTCTTGGACTTACCTTTAGATTTCTCATTCATCCTAAATGAAAATGCAGCATGCATGACATGATGATGGTAACTAGTCCTAAAATTACTAGTGTTGAATTTTATATGCCTCTTCAAACCAACAACTTCATGCTTTATATTAGAATTTTTGAACGTGTTATTAATATTTCAATTCATCCTAGTATAGGATGCAACATGCATAGATGAATGATGGGTATGAATTATTCTATGTGAAGCATGGAAAGTATAACTAAATTTAGAAGCATTCATAAAAAATTTACACTTGGGCCTAATATAACCTTTCCTACCATAATAATGACACACTAGTACAAACTTAAAAGATTTTTCAAGTATAGGTGTGACTGTTTTTTACGTATAATGAGTAAAATTAGGAGTAGGGTTAAAAGGCCTTATAGTTGTGGTTTTTGATGTTGAAGGAATGGACCTCTTATCCTTATAACAAATATCATGTGCATCATATAGAGAGGTCATGTTTAAAGGTTTGACAAATTCAGTTGATTTTGATGAAGATAGTATAGTATGCTCGTTTACATATCATGTCCCTTTCTTGTCTTTAGCTGGCTTTCTATAATCTAGAATTTTGTTCAACTTTTCTACTCTAATTTTTAACCTCCCTACTACTTCCTTTTAATATTCAAGTTCATGTATAAGATACTTGTTTTCCTGTTTAACATCTACAAGGCTTAGATTCAAAACATTGGCACGTTTAGATAGTTTATTTTTTTTTCTTTTTCTATAATTGAGGAATTTATTTCTACGGATTTAAGTTTTTCATTTAGTTTAGCTACGTTCCTTTTGCATCTTACATGATCTATAAACCTTTCATCAATACTAGTATTATTAAATTTGTAGAGTATAAATTTAGCATCACTTTCCCATCATCTAAATCAATGTCATACTTACTGGATTGTCCATCAACAATTGTTATAAATGCCAAGTAGTTGGTTCCAGACTCAACTAGGTTATCATTATCACTTTTAGAGTTAGTAAGTGTAGCATTAAAAGCTCTTCTAGTTTCGTTCTTCTTCTTTGCACAGTCATTGCAAAATGACCAAAAACCATACATTCAAAGCATTGAGGTCCAGTGGGTTTAGATTTCTTACCATTAGAACTCACATATTTGAGTTCTCTCAAATTCTGATCCTTTTGAAAATTTAATTTTCCTTTGTTTCGAGGAGTCTTATCAATGAGTATTATGTTCAATCTTCTAATTAAGGGCACCAGTTCTTCATCATCATTGTCGCTATCTTCAATCATAGCATTTTTGAAAGCAATAACTTTTTTCTTTGGAGGTTTTTGAAAGCTCATCTCAAAGATTTGAAATGAGTCAATGAGTTTCTCTATTTTGATATTGTTCACAACTTTGTTTTCATCAATAACAACCTTTGGATTGAAGCAATCTAGTAGCGAGTAGAGAATATTCCAAACTATCCTAAAATAATCAATTTTCTCTCCAAGATTGGCAAATGTGTCAGTAATATCACATATTCTAATGTAGAATTTAGAAAAGTCTTATATTCTTTCATCCTAATATTATCAAATTAAGTACTAAGTATGGAAAGTTTTGTTTGTTTAACTTATGAGGTACCCTCATGGGCAACCTCCAAAATATCCTAAGCATACTTAGCAGTTTCAAGATGAGAAATGTGATAAAACTCATTATCAAATACAGCACTAAAAATAGCATTAATACCTTTTTGATTCAATTAGTACCAATTTTATCTTGATTGTTCCATTTGTTCCTAGGCTTAGAAGGGACTATATTATTTTTGATAACCATAGATGGTTCCCAACTATAAAGTACAAAGCTCCAAACACTCTCATCTATAGATCGTAGAAACTCTCTCATACAAGCCTTCCAATAGGGGTTATTGGATCCATCAAAGCAAGGTGCACGTGTTGTAGCCAAACTCTCTCTCAAGTGATCCATAACGAGGTCCTAGGAACATTAAGTGTATCTATCCTAGGTATACTAAGTGTATCTAGTGACTGCTTTGATACCAAATAAAAGTTTGTTTAGTTATGGATCTAATATCAAGTCAGCGAAAGTATGGTAAATGAAAATTTCATAAATGGCCAAACAACCAATAATGTGTATTTAAAGTAATGAAAAAATAAAAATATCAACGCATGAGAATTTTAAGTAGAAATAACCTAGGCCACACCAATGACCTAAAAGTAAAACCATAGGTCCATCGGACCACCTAACTATCCCCTATGAAAAATAAGTATCTAGTCACATGGCTAGGACTCAAACTACCCACCTATGTAATGCCTCCAAGTAACCTACGTACAAGCCACAACTTTCATCATAGTCTCTACAGGATAGGCATTTGTATCCCAGCCAATGTTCCAAAAAATTCTAGTCCTCGAGTTAATCAAACCTACGCCACTATCACATGAAAAGTTAGCATATAAACACAAGTAGAAGTGTGTGTTCTAGAGTAGATTCAATAATGAACAACCCTAATTAGTTGATCTAACCAATATACTAGATAAAATGAAAACAACTAGCAACTCTGGAATAATCAGTTTAAGCATAAGTTTAATAAAGATAGCTTTTTTAAAGATCGATAATCAAACCAAATAATTATGATATAACACACAATTTTTTGATCCAATAGTTCAAGAATGAAAATAAAGAATAAGCTATAAGAACATATAACCAAAATATCATAAACAAATTAGGCTTATTAATCAATCAAACATAACCACCAATGGTTGATAGATTAACCAAATAAAGAAGCTAAAAGAATTATGATCTTATGTTTGCAAAACAAGAGAGAGAATAAAAGATAAAGAGAATAAGCATAATAGCTCTTGTGTGGTTAGTTTCAAATGTGTGCTTAGATTTGTATTTATAGAATATTTTGAAGCATATTTGGTCAAAATAGAATTACTATATTATTCATAAAATAATTTCAAACACTTTTATGCAATAAGGACAATACTATAAAAAAACCAGTCCAACTCATAATAGAAATATGTTTTAAAATCAAATAACTGGTTGTTCGATCGATCTAACCAAGTGCTCTATCGATCGAGTACATTGGTTAATAGATCGTTGTACTCGATCAATTGAACATCCTCTCGATCGATCTAGTGATCATTTAATTAATATTATAAAAATATGGATTGATCTAGTGATTAACTTGATTGATCTAGTACTCGATCAATCAAGTATATCCCTCAATTGATCTAGCAATGTATTGAAATCAATTTATTTAAGTGATATTGCTCGATCAATCCAATCACCACTCGATCGATCAAGTAGCCTATTTTCACATTGTTCCTATTGTGTCTAATATGCAATCTAACATGTACGGGAACAAAAATATGCATGATATGTGATCGTTGAGGCTCAATAGTTTCTTTGGCTTGAAATTTTTTTTCTAAGAGATACCTAGAAACTAAAATAATAATTGTATGTTTTATTCATGAATATTTCCAACACTCACACATAAACCTTACAAAGGTTTTGAAATTCAAACATAAAATTTAACACGTCAAGAATTCAAGAATTGAACTACAATAATTCATGACATTAAATTAATTAAATCATATCATTATCCATAATCATAAATAATTATTTAGCTAGCCATAGAAATAAATAAAATACAATAAATAAACTAAAATTTCATTCAAGAGTAACACAAAGATAGATTTTTCTAAATTCTTCTCTCAATTTTCATGTATTTTGACTAATGTATGTGTTTAATGGTGTTGTTTGTGTATTTTTAGGAAAAAATAGGTTTATGGACTTAGAAAAAATTGTGACCATTAGATGAAACCAATTTGATGAATATAGATGTGACACTGATCCATTAACAAAATCAGAAGTGAGATTGGTGAGGTGTTACATGGCATGGATTTTTGATCGAATGACATGTCGTTGGTAAAAGTGGAGGGCCTGGTACAAAAAAAACGACATCATTTGGTAGCTTAGGGGATGAACGATGTATTAGGTTGGTATCGTGTGCCTTAGGGGAATCGAAACGATGCATTTTCTAATGCCTAGTGTTAAGTACATCCACAATTCTTTTTTAGTATAACCATCTGTCAAATAAAATTACTAAAAAATTCATAAAAATTGTAAAAGAATTCCATAAATCTAGAAATTTAATATTTCTTAATAAATCAAAATGAATAATTTTAACACATAAGAACAATAAAATAAGTGTAAATATAAAGAACATAATATCTTAAATGTGTATAAAATAGTACTTATAGAACTCCTTGTGCCTACTCTTTACAAGTCCTCGAGTAAAATCAATACCAATATTTGAGAGAATAATTTTTATGACATTTTATCTCAGAACTTAATAATATTATGGTCTCAAATTTTAATAAATATTAGATATTACTTATAGTTATCTCATTGCTATCTAGCTACTGTATAATAACCATGCTCAAAATGTGTGATGTAGCATCTATTAGCAATAATCAATTCATGTAACCTAAAAAAGTTAGAATATTATTACTTCCTATAAAACATTACTCTTATTTAGGGTTGAATTGGACACTATAGAGTTTTTCTTAAAATTGTATCTCTACTCACTAAAAGTGTTCTCTAAAATCAAAATTTTTTTTATTTGGTTGTTTTGTGACTAAGTTTGTTAGTTAAATAAATAAATAAAAAATCATGAGTCCATGGTGTGTAAGAGAAAAAGAAATATAAATAAAACTATCCTAAGACCAATTATGTCAATAAAATACGATTGAATTTCATTATTTTAGACTTAAATATCATTATTGGCTTTTTTTCTTATTTTTTTGTCAATCATTTCAATACACAACTCTTTTTATATTTCTTTTCAGGTTGTCTCTTTATTATTATTAATATATTTTTATTTTTAAACTAAAATATATGTGTGATATATATTATAGTAAGGATTGTTTTGTATATGTTTGACATTTAATCAAGTATAGCATAATTGACACTCTTAAATCTTATTCTAGCACTTTACTCTACTCTCCTTTTATGCAACTCTTCTTATTTTTGAACTATACTATATGATCAATGTATTTATTTTGAAGGGTAAAGAGTGAGTATGAATTAGGCCACTAAAGTGGTAGTCATTTATAAAGACACCAATATCAGTGGTATAATAATTTAGCCAAAAGTTAATCCTAATACTTAATCATTTTTCAAGAAATATATTTAATATTTGTCTTGATAAACTTAAAAAATAGTTCTAGCATTTTATTTTTATTCATTAAACTCATATCAAAATTTCAAGGAATTCATAAAAAAATTCACAAGTTCAAGCTCATAAACTATTCTATCACCAATTTAACTATTATACATGCAAGCGTTGAACAAAACATCATAAAATTGTCTTTATTTGGGAACAATGTCAAGACCTTATCAACATTCATTAACTCTTTTATCTAACATTATTAAGATAAATTCATCACTGATGCAAAAAAAAAAACAAAGATAAAACATATTATTGTTTCCAAGCTCGACTGTTAACACTAATTATCTTTAAAAATGCAATAAATAATTATTAAAAAAAATTATGCTACCTAGAACATACTAATATTAAAACATGAGAACTAATAAAGAAAAAGAAAATAAAGATAAAACATGTTAACACTTTCCCGTACCTAGTTGTTAGATTGTTTTCAATGTAAACACATGTATATATGTAATGCAAAAATAAGTAAAAGGTAGTAGAAAATAAATATAGTGGATTGTCTCCCACAAAGTGTTTGGTTGAACTTCTTTAGCTTGACATAATCTCATCTTTTCATCCACCATCATTATGAACTTCTTTAGCTTGACATAATCTCATCTTTTCATCCACCATCATTAAATATCTTGAAGTGATGTCAAACTGTTAAGCTAGTAATCCATTAACTACTTCCTTGCGTGATGATGGTAGTCTTTTTTAAAGCAACTAGATACACACTCTCACACACCTTGATGGTAGTCTTTTTTATTGTATGTAGGGTGTGTTGAAGTCATATATGTACCTATTTCATTGACATTCAACACTTTAAGAAAAACATTAGTGGCTAGAGAAAAACAAAACTAAAAAAACTAATAATAATAATAAATGAAAAAAATTGAATAAAAAATAAATAAAAATTAGTAATTATTAGAAGCACAATTAAAACAATCTCCTGGGACACGGCGTCAAAATTTTAACATACCATAAAATGGCACATAAAAGTTGAACTTTACTTTTACTAAAAATATGTTACTGGTAGTCTAATGGCACATAAAAGTTGAACTTTACTTTTACTAAAAATATGTTACTCCTAGTCTAGTTGAAGTAAAGATCGACCCTGAAGATGATTGATAACAATTTTTAATTCTACATTCTAATTTTTACGGAGTTAATTAAAGTTAACAATAATGGATTTTTGGTTGATTTTATTTTAAAAAAAGAAGATAAAAATCAAATAAAGAAAATAGTGAGAATACTATTTTTGATAGAAAATAATGAAAGATGTGTTATCACGGGATTATCATAATTACTAGTCTATTCAACTAATTTTGCCATGAATCAAAATTAAGTTCATAATTCATAATTTAAAACTCTTTTTAAAATTTTAGTTCTAGTTTTAGAAATCTTATACCGCTTAAGACTTTCTATCTTTTCTTTCGGTGTAATTAATTAACAATTCAATTATTAACAACATAAAATTATAATTACTAGATTTAATTCATTCATTATATTATAATATAAAAAAATAAACTTAAATTAAGAAAGATTAAATATATCAATAACTTTTAATCTAAATATTCAATATTGATTGTACTTAAAAATTATTTTCCACTTTAAATAACAGAATTAATAATTTCAAATCAAACCTATCATTTAATAATAGACATATACACACAATAAATTACTTATTTATCACAATTTATAACATAAAAAATTTTAACATTCAAACACATAACTAAACACATTAAGAATATAAAAATTAAAATTAAAATAATTTATAATATTAATTAAATTAAATTATAATAAAAAATTATTTAACTATCATAGAATTTATAAAGTCTAATAAATAAACTAATTATTCCATTATAAATTAAAAAAAATGGTAGATAAAAGAATCAATTTTGACGAAATATTGTAGCCAAAAGCATCAATCATCAATCATCAATCTTTTAACTTATTTTTCAATCTTCCTTTAAAAATTTTCAAAAATGGCAAAAAGTTGAATTTTTCTCTCAATTTTCCTGGCTTTGCTAATGACTGTCTTTAATGGGATGTCTATGTATCTGTAGGAGAAAAATTAGGTTTTTGGGCTCATAACAAACTAGAACTGTTGGGTGAAACCAATCTAATGGATATATATGTGTCACGTGTCAATTAATGAAATCAAAATGTGAATAGGAGTAAGAATGGCGAGACACTGCACAGAGTTGATTTCTGAGTGAACATGTATACACGTGGGAAGTTGGGCACCACATAAACGATATGTCGTTTGGTAGTTTGCAAGATGAACCAGTTGTTGGCTTGGCGTCATGCAACTTGGGGCGTCTCAAAACGACACCGTTTTTGGTGCTAAGCTGTCAACTAAAATTGATAAAAATAATCTAAAAAATGATAAAAATTAATATTTTACCGATAAATATAAAATAAATAATTTTAACACGTACAAACATTAAAAACTTTATAAATTTAAATAAATTAATAACTAAAAATATGTATAAAATAATACTTATCAGATATTAATCTTACATTATAACTCAATTTATTTGCACATAACTTATGTTTTGTGTTTTTACTAATTTTTTATTGGTTAGTATATAATGTGAATGATTATCAGTAATATATTAGTGTTATTTCGTATATATGTACTCGCTTTCTAACTCAGGGTTCTCATGCAATAAAATTGTATTCAAATATGAGTTCATTTCATTGGTGTTTGAATAAAATTTAAATAGTTATAAACATGAGTTTTAAAATATTTAGTTACATTAGAAAATTTTGTTAAATCATAACTATATATTATTTATAGTGACAATAGTTAAAAAATTTATTTGAGTTAGAAATTTTGGTTTGAACATGTGGCTCATTTTATGTTATATTTATAATAAATAATCTATTTTATAATATTTTTTAAAATATTATTTTAAGTAATTTTATCATTGATTATGTTGTTGTAGAAGAATGACACTAAATCTCATTATAAAACATGCAAATTTAATATTAAAATTTGATTTTGTTTGAGTTGTATAATATTATTTTTAAAATATATTATTAAAAAATTAAAAAAAATTATTATTTTTTTAATTTTAAATTAACTTTTTTATTTTGTGATTGTTATTAAGATACAATCACATATTTTGTAGGTGATCAAAACTAGTAGACCAAAAAATAATACTAAATATCATAAACACATTATTTTATTTTAGCTATATGTTGTAATATTCAATTACTATTTATCAAATCATTTAATATAAATTACTAATTTTTTATAATTATTATTTTATAAAAAAGTTAAGAAAAAATAATTTAACGTTATATATCGAAGATTTTAAATTTTAGGATATACTCGTGTGTTTCATACTCCATCTTCGATCTCTAATTTAAGATACGTTAATGAATTTTTTTCGTATTTCACCAACTTTAAACCTGTGACTTAATATTTAAATATAACTTATTCATATAATTTAGTATCAAAGTAGAAAATATTATTATTCTTAATTAATTAGCAGAGAAAGTAGATAATTTAAATAATTTAATATAAAAATAACAAAATAGTGATGCGAAGTTTACTATTATTAAATTTTAATATAATTAAACATTTATTTTAATATTATTGGGTCTTCTTAAGAGAGGGAAAGAGTAATGGGCTTTACAGAATCTGTGTGCTAGTCAAAGATATTAGTACCGCTGTTGCTTTAGGTACATGAAGTAGAGCTGGATGAGGTGTGTAAAAAATAAAAATAAAAATTGAGCTGGTTTGTTACTTGCTATTGCTTGTTATATAACTATAAATTAACTAATAAGAGACACACCATAAAAAATTGTGTGTTATTATTTAAGATAATTTTTGGGTTTTGAAAGGTTCAAGTTTTGATATCTGGGTTTCATTTATTTATATATTGATGGTAAAAAAAATAAAATTTGAGAAGTTTCGAAAAGTATAACATCATTATTGGATAGAGAAAGGTCCAGATGGGTAAGAAGAAGTCGAAAAAGATGAAGATGATTTCAGTGGCAGTAGCAGAAGCATCATCAGTTGAGCATGAAACCCAACAACCACAGCCTCAGATTCCAAGAAAGAGAGGTAGGCCTCGCAAAATTCAAGAAAAAGTTGAGAGTATTAGTAAAAAGAAAAGTGAAAGCCAAACATCAGAGATAGAAGAAGCACAAGATGGTCAATCCAAGAAAGCTAAACTGAGTGAAGAAGAAGAAGAAGCAGAAGAAGAGCATCAGATACAACATCATGACTTAAAGCAAGAAGGAACATCTGTTTCGAGGAAATATCTAAGCAGGAGAAGTATGAGAAAAAACATTCCCAGAAAGAGCAGCTAAATCAGTATGCTTCCTTTGTTTATTCTTAATTAAAAAAAAAATACCTCCTTGGTTTTTTCTTTTGCTATTTTGAACTATAATGATTAGTTATGGATTTGGAGTAAGGAAGAGCAAATGATTATTCCTCTGTGTTTTTTTAAGGATAAGGTATTTTGGTGAAGTTCTTAAAAATTTATATACATAATTGCAACTAAATTAATAGTATGTATCAACACTACCTGTGTCCACCCTCGAAATAAGCCATAAATGAAACCTATTTATTAAAATTATATTATAATCATAACTAAAATTATAATTTATTATTAAATATAGAGCTGTATTCACTAACCTTTTCATAATGCTTGTGAACTTAACGCGTAATGTACGGATGGATAAAGCACAGCATTACTTGTTAATATGTCTTTGAATATTGATCAGAAGCTATATACTTCATAAACAAATTTCTACAACTAGACATAATTAATTAGTGTGATTGATAAACTGTTCCTTATAAGTTTTACTTAAGTTGCAATTTGTATCTAATTATCTTCTAATTTATATAAGTGGAGTATAAAAGTTCATAACATTTTAGTATTTTAGATAGGTAATATTTTTTTTTTATAAAATTTATAGATTAAAGAATTGAGTCAGATTGTATTGTTTGTTAGTCATGGAATTAAATTTGTTAAGGATTTTTTTAAAATAATAATTTATTGATATCATTAAGATAATAATAATTGATTAGAAATAATTTTAAAAATTTAATTACATGATTAACACAATTTAATTTTTTAAATAATAATTAAAATAGAATTTTAGTGTTGGTTTTATGTAATAACTAAGATCTCTGTGATCCAATCCAAACTTATGTGATATATTTGTATAAGATACATGAATACTTAAGCCATTTACACTTTAATTAATTGAGTTTGAAAAATTCCCATTTATCTCTTTCCATTTTCTAATGATACTGTATGTTTAAAAGGTGGAAATGGTAAATTTATTAAAACAAAATCTACAAGATTTGAAATGAAAGGGAGACACAAAATTTTAACCATATGCTACAAGTTGAGTTACAGCTATTCCGATAATGAGTCATAACCAGAACCAGCTCTATGCTATTACTGAGGGGCAGTAGTTGATGTCAGCATTCAGCACTTGTACTCTTCCCAACTGGCAATTGAAAGTTACTCCCCCAATTAATCGGGGGTCTCAAAGTGGGGGGCGGCACTAGCCAGTCAAAATTAACTTGTTGTATAGGTAAAAATAATTTAAGAATAAATTTATTTTATTAAAAATTAAAAATATATATAAATATAAAATTTAAATAAAAATTAATAATAATAATTAAGTACAGTGTCCTTAAAATAATTTTTTTACTCACCGTGTATGTTTGAGAACGACAAAAACTTATCTGTCAAGATATAATGATTAAATAATAATAAATTTACATCATAGTTTATTATTTTACGAATTTTAAAATGTTTAAATTATATCAAAAGAAACTTTAAATAGAAAATATACAAACAAAATAATAATAATAATAAATAAGTTTATTTACCTTTTTTCGCATGATTTTTTTCTTACTTCTTTCCCTTTTCTTCTTCTCAACAGTCTCGACTATGTTTTTTTTCTCTAATTTTCTTTTCCCTTTTCGTTATCAGTTTTTCTTTTATATTTTTCTTGTTAATTTATAGAAGAATTATATATAAACAGAATCTGAGAATTGATACTTGAGTAGAAAAACAAAAGTTAAAATTGAAGTAGAGAACATGAAGAGTAATGGAAGAAATTAATTTTCCAGAAAAACATAAAAAATCAAAATTGAAGGTAATGGAAAATTAAAAATTTATTCAAGTTTTAACAATCCACACATGAATAAAAATTGATATGAATTTAAAATCAAATTTTGACACGAAAATAGAGTTCAACGGATTGAAATCTGCAAAGGATAGATAGATATTACCTTTTGAACCTTCATTTGTGAAAGTATATTTACCTTGTTGACTGACGAGTAGACACAATGTCCTTAAATTGTTCTACCGTTTATAAAAGCGATAACATACTTCACACAAGAATCTTTCTTAACACAATTCAATTCTCATTATTATATTCGTTTTGGTCATGAACATATGTTTGATTTTATGAGAGTCTATAAAGAATTGAGCCCTATAAAATTCTCTTTCGAATTGACCCCACTCCTCCCTTACATAGATGATCTCGTATCTTTAAAACTAATCTATAACGAGTAATCCACATACTCCGTTCGGTATTCTCTTCATAAAAATCATTAAAAACCTTAACTTATCAGTATTCATCGTTTGTACTCTTCCCAACTGGCAATTGAAAGTTACTTCCCCAATTAGGGGTCTCAAAGTAAGGCGACACTAACCCATCAAAATTAACGTGTTGTATCAACCTATAGCCTATTAGCTAGTGTTTTGGTCTATGGTCATACACAGGTTATACCGTGTATGAATTTTTAAGTTATAAGATTTTTCATATTATGTTGTGTTGTTTTTGCTACGTCAGGTTATACTTGACGAGTTTACTTAAAGTTATACTCAAAGAAAACAACGCTTGATTTGTTCCTCCATTTGATAGTTTTAGGAGAGCACTACTTTACATGATAAGCGACTAGTTTTTAAGTTCAATAACAAATGATTGGGGATTTTGAAGATCAGATCGCAATCCTCGATGAGATGATTTAATTATGCTTGTTTTTGATCCTGAATGAAGGGACATAACCAGTGGCCATTAAATCCAAAAGTTGCACTTTAAAGATTCGTTATTCATATAATATATGCATGTACTAATTACCCATATATATATTATTTTATCAAAATAAAATTTTAAGAAGAATGAGGTGCGTTCAGGAATACGGTTTAAATGAGATAATAAAATTTTATGATATCTAGACACCCAACTTATACTTAAGATGAAAAGAAATACTGCTTAATTTTTTGCGTGGTACAGTCACCACACCTCTCAAATTATTTAGTGCTTTTGAATTTCCAATAACTCAAATTATTCGTGAAATGAAGAGAAAATAAAAGTTATTTATTATGCAATTGACATACTTTAATTATTTGCTTTTTGACTCACTTATCTTAAATTTATTTAATTTTATACTATTTATCTTTAAATTATATAAAAAAAATCGTATAAAGAGGGATATTAGTTGGAAATCAATTAATCTCTTACTTTGACAGATGTGAGTCATATAATCATTTGTATCTGTGTTGATTTTTTATGTACAAAATACATAGTATTTATTTTACTTAGTATATCTGTCTTTTTTTATGTAAGGTTGGTTATTAACAATTAGTAATAAACATACACACATAGTTAGGTACCCTTTGTATACAAGCATGTTTACACATAACATGTGATTGGTTTTTATAATGCTTACTAGCCTAATTTGTCGCTCGTGTTTTTGTTTTGTTTTGAATGCAGGTATTTATGAAAATTACTCGATAACTTTAAAAAAAAATGGTTTTTTGGCACCTTGGCAAGGCTCTCTTCGTTCTACGAGATAGTTTGTAAGGACCCTTGGCGAGATTAGCCATGTGCTTGCATGCTTTATATATATACCCCCTCTTTATGTTTGGTATCTAGAAAAATGTAGCAAAGCTCTATCAAATTGGCATCGTCGGTACTAGTGATTTATGCCTTAGTGAGCAAACCATGCTTTTGAGTGGTGTGTACTCGAAGTGGTGTTTGCAAGTGGGTTTTAGGTGAAGAGCCTGTGTGATTGGTAGTTTCTAGGATGCAACTTTTTCTTTGGTGAGGAGCCTATGTGACTGTAAGTCATGTGTTGCTGATAATTACTAGGATGCAACTTTCTAAAATTGTTGGTTGTGTGTAGTATGTGATTGAATGTGTTTCACACACAGAAGATTTGTGGTTTGTGGTTGAAAATGTTTCTCACAATGGTTATTGGTTGTTCGTGATTAAGGGTAATCCTCAAGTTTGATTATTCACTTCACTTACTAATCTACTATTACTGATCACACACACCATATTGGGTAGTGTTAGCTTTGGAGGAAAGTTGAGTTCTTGTGTTTGACCAGGTTATTACAAAGGTAGCAAGTAGGGGTAGAAACAGGCAGTTCGGTTAGAAGTCCCAACTGATAGAGATATTGACGGTTTTATTTCTATTATGATTATAATTATTTTATTACTTAGTGGATTTGTTTATTGTCAAGTCATTATCATAAGTAATCCAAGGATGTTACCACATAGACAAGGATTCTATGTGAGTTTATCTCATTATATCTCTTTTTATGCATGATCAGTTGTCATGTTAGTATAATCAGAGTTTTTACCATGTATGTCCCAACATACTAGATTTAGACTATGATTAGAAAGCTTATGTGATTTATGTTGTTGCATGCTTTCTTCCTTTTCCTTGTAGTATGTCAATAGCTTTCTGTTTATTATTTTTACTGTATTAAATTAATATGTATGGTTCCCAATTAATTTTTATTGCTTTTGCTTATTACCTGCATGCGAGTTTGGTGGGAGTCTCTAAGGAGTTTTTATATCCTTACTCTGGTTATGTACCTGGTATTGGACTCTTTTAATTGCTTTTTCATGTTGCTAGTCCAGACAGGAGCTTGGTGGTACACTATCATTAGTGTATTTAGCGTAGATTATTCTTTCTTATATGCTAAAATTAAGCATGTTGTTTTGTCCTTTCAGTGTAGTATCTGCTTAATTCATGTTGTAAGGCTTGCTTAGTTAAGGAATAGAGCTCACGAAAATATTCTATGGGTTGGAATTTTTACCCCTCTTCAAGGTCTCGGTTGCCTATTTGGGTCAAAAAAATAATTGACCTTTGTGAAATTGTTTCTAGATATAGATTTCTCAATTGGTAGAAAAGCAAGTCACCCATGTTTAGGCTTACTCACTTGGGTACTCGATCCTAGAGCTCTATCTTCATATATACATACCTTGTATGTTTGTGCCCTTGTTCACTAGTGGTATGGGCTATTGTTGGTCTGTGAGGTTGTTTAAGAACCTTTGTTGCTTGCATGTTCTCTGCTCTCTTGTTCATGCATATCTTTTTTCTCACTACTTTTCTATCTTGCATAGTTTATTAATTGTCTTATTTGTTACTATGCCTGATTGTTTGATCCTTTACTAGTCTTCTTGACATGCTCTTTGTGTGTGTTTTCCTTACTTATTTATTGCTTCTTCTTTTGTGGCTTTTACATGAGCATTATGTCACATGTTCTCATCATGTAGCATCAAAGTATTAGAATTTTTCTTTATGCAATCTTGTCATTCATATGTCACATCATGTAGACTTCATCTCTTCTATTTTTACTAGGTTCCTCTCTCTTTTGCCTAGTGTGTATTGAGTGGTTCTTCTCTTTTCTCTGTAATGTGCTTGATCATTTTTTCCTTGTGCATCTGTATGTCACAAAGATTATTTACCTGTCTTTAGGACTCTTTACTTATATACATTTCTATGACTAGTTTAGTAAGTTTAGTTGGCATTCATGGTGGTTGGGTTGTTCATCCTACCTAAACATGTCTCTTTCTTCTGTGTTGGAACATGAGTCTTCCTCACAAACTTAGATGTTTTAGTAGCATCCCTTGTTTCTTTTCTCTCTTGAGAGTGTTGCTTATGTTTCTTACTTGTTAGTTAACTTCTTTCCTTCTCTTAACTAGCAATGATGTGAGTGTTGTCAATGATCTCTTTTGAGACAACAGTGTGTGGTTTGTTGCCGATGATCTCTCTGGAGGCAACATTGTATGGTTTGTGCCGTTTCTCTCTCTCTTGAGAAATATTCTTGTCTTTTTGGCCTATGATCTCATTTAAGGCCATCCTTGTCATCTCATTTATTTTTTATTGTTGTGTTTCATAAGTTTAACTGTTTCTCTTTCTTACTAGCTTATTTCTCTTGTGTGAGTTTGTGAACTATGATTTTCTTAACTTACTTAGTATGCTTCCCTACTTCTGTTTGTTTGTTTTCTACTATGTATAGATGCTTTTGTTTTGGGAGAGTTTTGAAAGTGTAGGATGCATAACATGTTTATTCCCTAACATGCATACATTTAGAGAGAGATATGTGTAACATGCATGATGTCTAGGGAAATGCTTTGTTTGTTTTGCATCCTTAGTTTTTATCCTATTTGTGAGTTATTGTTATGTTGTTATGTTTTTGTGATGATTTTTTCTTCTTAACATCACTTTGTATGAATCATGCACAAATAAGACTATTAGTATGATATGTTGCATGCATAGTTTGCATGTTCTTGTTTCGCATGTCATCCTATTTATTTACCATCGTTCTTCCTTTGATGTGCTTTATTGCATGTTTTCTTACATGTAGTTGTTTTCTTGGTGTTTGCTATTAGAATGCATGACACATGTTTTTTGGTAGACTATGATGTATTTTTGTATGTGTGTGCATAGTATGAGATGAGATTGCATGATTGAATACACTCAAGTGTTGTTAGGGGGGGGGGATAGTTGAGTCACTAAGAGTGTGTCAACTTGGAAGATAGTTGGACACCTAACCAACTTCTTCTTTCTTCTTAGGGATTCACTAGCATATTTATATGACATTGATGTTTGGGGGAAGAAAGTTGAGTCACTAGGAGTGTGTCAACTTGGAAGATAATTGGACTCTTAGTCAACGTCTTCTTTCGAACTCGTTGTCAAATTTATGTGACATTGGTGTTTGACCATCCATACTATCGATGTGTTGCAAGCACATTGCAAAGCCTTTCATGCCCTCCCATAGCACATAGAGACGTTGGGCTCTATGCTATGTATCGTATTCAGGTGATGTTTTTGCTTGCACTTCTCTTGGTTTATCTGTGCATTTAGTTTGTTGTTTGCTACATGCTTTTACCTTGGTATTACCTCGATGTTGTTCTTTGTCTATTTTTATGACAACATGTATTGTTTCTTATTATGTTTGCTCTAATCTTCTCCATTGTGTTACATAAGTGTTAGGATAATTGAATTTCTGTTTGACTTATCTCCTTCATATAAGGGTGTGGTATATTGCATACTATGTGTGTGTTTGCTTTGACTTTCCATATCAAAAAAGGGGAGAAATTTACACAACTTGTATTTTTTTTGTTAACATGCTACTTCCTACATAGGATAATGAGTGTAGTTTGCACTGCATAATGGTTAGTTGATATGCATACACTTAGGGGGAGTATTGCATATACTCAAGGGGAGTTTGCATATTTTTGTTACATGTAGATTGTTTTTATTTGTGCTATATGTTGATTGTGCTTAGCTTATCGGTGTGTACTTGTGTAGGAGTAACACAAAAGCATTTTCATAGACTACACATTATTTCTACATGACACTTTCACGGGTATATGTTTGTTTAGTGTGTGTAGGTTACAAATGTATATTGAAGTCATCAAGCTTTAGACTTGCAGATGTGTTAAAGCCCTCGTGTTTCAGACTAACCGAGTGTGGATGAGTTGATCCGAGAAGATGGATGAAGCGCACAAGATGGATACACTTGGACTCAGTGTGTTTTTGGATGTTGAGTGTATGTTGATGTTTTATTCAAGGGAATAAACATATTTAGGTCATCATCATAATCATCTCATGATTGATATGCATTTGTAGTTAGTTGTGTAGTGTTTTAACATGGAAAGCCAAAGGGAGAGAATGTAAGTCTTATAGTTTTTCCTGTCTGTTTTGGCTTCCCGTTTGCAAAACACAAAGTCTATTTATTTTATTTAGTATATATATCTTACTCTATGTAAGATTGGTTACCGATGATTAATTATGTACACATGAAATTAGTTAGGTACACTTTCTATGTGAGCATGTTTACACACACCATGAGGATAATTTTCGTAGTGCTTATTAGTTGACGTTGTCACTTGTGTTTTTGTTTTGTTTCAAATATGGGTAATTATGAAAATTACTCAATAATTTTTGAAATAAAAATGGTTTTTTTGGGCATCTCGAAGAAGCCCTCATTGAGGGTCCAACGAGATGGTAGGCGAGGACCCTCTATAAGGTTGGCCGTGTGTTTAGATGATTTCTACAAATACCCCTCTTTTTGTGTTTGGTATATAGGAAAAATATAGTGAAACTCTGTCAAATTGACATCTTTTTTTCTATTTTTAGATCACTATTACCGTGAGTGTTGTTTAGCATTAGTGATTTGTGATTGACTGAGCAAAATCGTGCTCTTGAGTAGTGTTTACTCAAGACGGTGTTTGTGAGTGGATTTTGGGTGAGAAGCTTGTGTGGCGATGAGCCGTGTGTTGGTTGGCCATTGTCCAACCTGCATGTTACCTGATACAAACGTTTGTTTTTGTTATTTTCATGTGCCCTATCTAGGCTTATCCTTTTTTTATTTATTTGGCACCACTTCTACATCAGTGTTATGGCTTTGACCAAACCTAGCTCCCTCTTGAGGTTGACAAACTTTCTCACTCTCTATAAGCTTCTTCTATGGTGCATGACACTATCTTAGTTAGCTCCATAAACAGGTCAAAGTTCTTCAGTAGGCCTCGCTTGAAGGCCTCTACCGCAATAGAACTAGGGAAGTCAGAGATATCCAATTTCTCTTCTCTGAACAGTTTCATGTATTCCTTAGTGGATTCCTCTCTTCCCTAAATAATTGAGAAAAAGTGTGAGACTCATTTTTCAAAGGTTTGTTGCAGGCGTAGTTTGTGAACCATTTCTATGCTCCTTCACAGAGGGTGGAAACGAACAAATTACGCATCATGGCGTCTCTCTTTCCCTGGCTGAAACTCATAGGAACAATGGTTGTTTTAAAGTGTTGAACAAGTGTTATCGGGTCTTTTGTCCCAAAATAATCAGGACATTTAGGGGCGTTGAACTTAGCTGGTGGTTCATCATTGTCAATTACATCATAAAAGGGAGAGACACATAATTTCTCACAATCTCTATCCACATCATAAAGGATTTTGCCCTTCTCATGTTTCTCATTTGCTACCTTCAAGGCCTGATCTTGCCTCTTATTGGTCTCCTATAGCTCCTGGAATCGTGTCTCCCAGTCTTTTCTTTCTTGAATCCATTATTTATCACTTGACCTTATCGAACTATAGAGGGGATTCCACTTTTCTTCATGTTAAGCTTGTTGGGGCTCGGGCTAGTCACGCCCAGCTATATTTCCATTGGCCAGATCAGTCGTTTGGTCATCCAAGGTAATTCCCCTTGTCTGGGAGTGTAGCGACATGTTTTCTCTTTTGGACTCCTCAAGCTCTTTTCTCAGCTTGAGGATTTAGCAAGCCAACTCTTGGTAGTGGGTGTTATCTTCCACCTTGGTTTCATTGAGGGCTAGTGAGGTATTTCTCTGATTTTCCATTGCTTCACGGTTAGCCAACCTCGACTGTCTTCCAGTGCGAGTTCCTATCATGGTATTTGTAGTTTGTGAGTGAACACGATTGGTTTTCCAAGTTTATCTCAAGGAGTGGGGTGAATCTTAAAGGATATGGGGTAAGAAACTTACGCTCAACCTCAGAATCTGAGCCACACAGTAGGTGCCAAAATGTTAAGATTTAACCAGTTTCCAAAGAGAGAACTTAGAGAGAAGTTAAGATTGATTCAATATGTGGCCCATAATAGGTCTCTCTATTTATAGAACATTACAAATACAGGTGTCGGTTACATAATGTGTACACACATTTACATGTTAGAAGGGTATAATTAGTATAAAGTACAAAATATTATGGGTTAAGGTAGATCCTAGCTTAGTTTGGTGATCAACCATATAGGGGATTCAATTCCTTACAATCGACATGCTACTTATTAATGCATTTTGAGCTATTCCGTCTTATGACTTGAACTATTTATATGCTCGGTCTGATTAAAAAGATCGATCTAATTACTAAGCTCGAGATGGTCTACAAGTAGGAAATTTGGGGTGCTTCACCTTCCATCTCTAGTTGATGACTTTGCTTTAGCAGTTCGAATGGGTCAGGCACAAGTCCAATCCAGATGTCCAAGCAAACACAAAATTCTTTTACCCAAGAGCTATAAAAAGAACCAGACAAAAGCAAATATATTGGTTGTTTAATTCTCACGAAGGGTGAATAAAAAATTCTAGTTGACTAACTAAGCTACCCAAGAACAGTTTCAGTATTTATTTCTCTTTAAAACCTAGTAGATGGACTATTGAGAAAGTTTTACAAGTTATCGACATAAAAGTTATACAAGATATGAATATCATTCTTTCACAAAGTATGGCGGCAGATGTTACCAAAGCACTTTTTGCCTAATTAAATGATCACTGATAATATCTAACTACACATAAGCTATTGTTGCACTTGAAGTCTAAGAGAGAAGGAAAACATTAGCAATTGAACCTCAAATTAAAAATGAGAAAAGCTATAGTTGAAATTGTGTTTTTTTTTCTATGGAGGAGGGAGGGAGGGGATGATGTAAGTTGGAATTTTCTCCTAAGTTTGTTGCTTGGATAACTTTGGAACTCAGCTTTAGCAAATTGCTTAAGTTCGTAGAAAGCTTTATTTAGTTTACACATCAAATAAGGATAAGGCTTATCTTCAAAGCGATAAGGTTGACACATGTCAACATCTTCCTCTAGCTCTTCATTAAGGAAAGCATTGTTCCCATTCAAGAGTAAAGTTTGATTAATCCACCACATACCTCTATTTGTAACCTCTGGCAACTACTCTAGACTTATATTTGTCTAGAGTGTTATCATACTTGAGTTTAACTCTATACACCCATTTACAATTGATAGTTTTACACCCTTTAGGCTTTTTCACCAAGGTCTAAGAAGTGTTCTTGATTAAAGCATTAAATTCTTGTTGCATAACCTCCTTCCACTCAAGAATGCCTCTAGCTTCCTCAAAACAAGATAATTAAGGTAAACTAATAATGGCAATGTAAGACAAAATTTTAGGTTTAGAGATGCCTAGCTTAGAATAAGTGACTATGAAATTATCGAGTATTAATAGGAAAATTAGAGGTAGAAACATTGGCGTCAAGAATATCATCAACATCATAGAGAATTTCAAGAGGAATAGTATTGGTAGTGGTTGGGAATTCATGAGAAGTAGAAGAGGAAGAAACAATAGCAAGAATTATATGATCAAAAAACAAAGGGCTAAAAGGTGAAACTAAAAAACTAATGGATAAAAGACTCAAAAATTAGAAGGGTTTGATGGAGACACATCAAAAGGAGCTATATGACAAGGGCCAAAATAGATAAAAGAGTCAGAGTTAACTGGTGTAGAAATAAGAACATGAGAATGTAGAAAACAATGACACTACATTAGAAGGCATGTTAGACATATGTGACTGTGGCATATAATTAGCAAAAGGAAAGTGATCTTTGTGAAAGGAAACATGTCTTGAAATAAACCTTTCCTTAGTAGCAATATCAAAGCATAAATAACCTATTTGTTGAAAAGCATAATCAAAACAAGCACAAGTAGATGAGCTAGGTTGTAATTTATGTTTATTGAAGGGACAAAGACAAGAAAAACACAAAAATCCAAACACTTAAAGAAATTTGCAATCATGTGGTTTATCATAAAGCAATTGATAAGGAATTTTGAATATTGAGCAAGGTAATCTATTCATGGTACAAACAGCAGACGAAAAGCATAATGATAGAAATGAATAGACACAGAACTTTGTAAGAAAATAGCTAGACCCATCTCCACTACTTGTTTATTTCAACTTTCTATTATACTATTTTTGTTCAGATGTGTATAGACAAGTTACATGATGACAAAATCTAAAGGAATGAAGTTTGGTACTAAGAAATATGAACTCTCCTCAACCATCAGTTTGAACTTCTTTAATTTTAACATAGAATTTTCTTTCAATCATAGTTGAGAAATTTAAATAAATAAAATAAACTTGATTTTTGCAATAAAGAAAGTAAATCCATACAAATATACTAAAATCATCAACTATGAGTAAAAAGTATTTAAAACCTAAATTGGTTAACACTAGAGAAGTCCAAATATCCATGTATACTAGATCAAAAGCATGTTTTGCCAAGGCATGTTTAGAATGAAAAGGAAACTTGTGACCCTTAACCAAAAGACATATAATTCATAGAGTTTTATTACTATATACATAAGCACTCAAATCAAATCGATCTATTATCTTTTCGATAATAGTATATGATGGATATGCTAAGCTTTTATACAAAATATCAGCTACAACAACACTAGTAAAAATAGAAGGAAAGTGATGATGAACATCAAAAGAAGAAGCAATAGTTATGGAACTACCAACTTAGGATAAGTGACAGCCTTTAGGAGTGGTATGCATGCCTTCACAAGCTAGTCCTTCAAGAAACACTTTCTTGTGTGCACCTTCTTGACACAAAAAAAAGCAACAAACTCAACAACATTATTATTTGTGCATAATTTGTGAACACAAAGCACATTGTTTGAGACTTGAGGTGTGTCTAACACATGAGTTGAAAAATTTTCAATGATACATCTAAGGTTTTGGTTTTCTTCACAAATGTCCTCAACTTTTTAAAATAGGTTCTAAAACTCTCAATGTTTCTTAAATCTTCACAAATACCTCTCGTTAGTAATGAACATTACAGTAAGTATTAGTGGCACTATTTTTTAATGAAAAAATCAAGAATGCCCATAACATTTACCTTTTCTTCACGAATGCCCATAATGTTTGAAAATTTTCTTTAATAACACTAAGGTTAAATGTATTATTAAAGATAATCTCAATTAATAACAACATTAACTTTTCTATACACAAACCTTTTAAATTTGTTTTTTCTAAATTATTAAATTTCACTTTAAAAATTATAGGAAAAATATATTTATTTATTGTGTTTATTATAGTTAAAAATAAAAATCTATAATAAGTGAAATACATAGAAATTACAAATTGACAAAAAATATCTTATTCTATTGTTTTCTTTTCTAAATAAGTAAAATCATATTTTTTAATTTTTTTTTATATTTATTGAAATGCATAGAATAAATAAATGTTTATATTACTTATTCCAAATTATCATATGTAGTAAAGTTGTAAACTTTTAATTTTTGGGAAAACAACAAAAATAACACTTTAAAAAACTTGTATCCTTAAATTAGCACCCCTTGTATCTAATTTATATATTTTTACTATTAAAAAATTAAGCCTATCATTTCACATTGAACGTCGTCTAATTAGACTATATTCAAATAAAACTATGATTATATAGATCAATTCAATATTAAATTCATTCATTGGACCCATTCAATAAGTAAACTATTTTGTTGTGATAAGTTTTAGGGATATTACTAAATTTAATTTCCATTATTTTTTTATTTTCTAAAAAGATTAAAGACCAATTTTAATTAAAATTAATCACATATAGCTCATGTTTTGAGAATTACTTATGTATTAGGGATTCTAGAGTGATGTTAGAGAGAAGACAAATTCATATTCTCTACTCATCTCATTAATGAGGTGTATATATATATACATATACATAAAGGACAAGTGTTCTCATTACAATGGCTAACGCTTTATTTAAAGTATCAGAACTAACCTATTCATGATAAATTTACAAAGGCTAAAAAGGTCGTTATTCCAAGTTATTTCTACTCATGTCGTTGAAGAAGGATTGGTTAACCATGTCCTAATTCTTGTTCATCAAGTCTTATACCATAGAGTATACCTAAAGTCCTTTAATCAGAACTGAATAGATTGCTTCCAAGGACTAGGTAGCCATATATGGATTGTTAAATGACAATCTTACATTCACCATATGAGTGAGGTACATCGGGTCGTTAGGGTTGCGTACCTGCTACTTGGATAATACAAAACATTAACTTCTGCATTACCTAAACTTTGAGAAGTTAAGGGAGAATTCAAGAAGTAATTATTAGACTTTTATGATTGTTCACATTTCTTTATATCCAAGTCCTTATAAATAGTAAAAACGCTTTTTTTTACCATTTATCACTTTTGTCTCTTAACATAATTTCCTATTAGAGAATCTTAGCCCAATATTCAAATTTTCAGGCTGAAATTCTATGGATTCAGATCGTTGTAATAAGACTTTGCTTGAAAATCAGTCTAGTTTTGTTTTAATTTCATCGTCATATCAACTTGTTTGACATTTTGAAGCCGCCCTTCCACCAACCTATAGATCGTTTCAAGCCATTCTCTAGGTAATTTATCTTCCTCTCTTTTTCTTTTAAATGTCTTCCATTGATAAAAAAACACATAACCCTTCTGACATCCTCCAAGAAAGTTCCATCAAGTCATACGACGAGTGTTCCTCTAAAAATAGAAATACCCTAAGATCCTTTCTGGGACTCTGTCAGGTCACAACCAGGTCCAAATCAAGCTAAACGACCTCTAGACACAATGAAAGGTCGTGGTAGGGGAATCAGTAAAACTAGCAATACGTTAGTGAAAAAAGTGTTATGGCTCTCCCCATTTCCTCCAGATCGCATCCAGCCTCCTCCTTGTTCACATAAGATCCTATAGCTATAATTAGGATCCCAACAACTATGGAAAAGGTACCCTATCATAAGAAGAAACGTAACTCTAAGGGTGAGCTAACCTATAGAACCAAAGATAAACATCATATCGAGAAAATACCAAGAAAGCTAGACATCGATGATCTGGTACAAATACATAGAGAATATAACATTACACCCCGGGTAGGGATGATGCCTATTTCTTGCCACCTTTATGACATCGATGATCCTCCTACGGGGTGGTGGATTATCCACTTCAGTGCCTTCAAAATAGGAAAAAGGTGTCTTTTTGCAAGAACATGTCTTGTATCCTTAATACATTTGAGATCAACCTTGCTCAAGTTAATCCCAATGGATGGCGGACTCTATGTGGCTATCAATTGTTACTAGGGAGTATAAGGTTGACTTAATAGATGAAGTAATCATATATATGTATTGCCTCCAGAAGAATGGCCTTGATAAATTTAGGGAGTACATATCTTGTGTGGTTGGCCATGGACTGCACTTAAAACTCCTTGATAGCACTTCGAGTTGAAAAGACAAATATTTTTATATTACAGGAGATTTTTAGGGGCACAGAGCTAAATTCTCAATCCGTAGCTCATGGAATCATAACTTCAATATGACCCAACCTTTTTCAAGTGAGTTAATCAATAAGCTAAGTCTTGGTGGTAAAGACAAAATAAGGAAAATTGAGTTGAGACCTATAAAGATATTCTCACATCTGATCAATTTAGTAGATCTAGCGTATGGAAGGACTATGATGATGACTATACAAGTCATTTCTCTCTAGCGAGGTTCAAATTTTAATGATCTCATTTATTAACTAAAGGAGTATTCACTTTCATTTTTGTAGGCATGGACTATTTAACTGTGGATTTAGAAGACTTGATTGATATATCGGGTGTGCATGACCTTAAGCCCATATACCCAAGGGTTATCCACACATTGCCTTCACAAACTAAAGACTTAACTTGGTTGGATGATGAACCAATTAAAGTTCCATCCCCGTCCATTAACGACATGTTGAGCATCTCTAGCTCGTCATCTTTACCACCTCTCGATACGAACCCCAAAAAGAGGAAGGTAAGTAAGACCTTAACTCCCTAGATTCAAGTTGTGGATATGGATGACTACAAGTTCAACGAAATCATTTTGAAGGATGTCATAGTTTTGATTACCTCAATTACTTACTTTGATAAGAGTGTCTTTATAAGGCCTAATTTGATGAGACACCTCCTTAATCACTTTAAGAGTGACGCTGAATGGGCCAAGATTAGAAAATCCGTAAGAAGGAAGGAGCCTCAAATGCAGGGATGATGGAAGATCATCTAATATAGATTAATACTTTTCACTTTGCAATTTCACCTTGCCTTTAGGTTATGTTCTTATTCTGAATTGTGTTTTTAGAGCATACAAACATGAAGTGCAAGCTAGTCTCTTGTACATAACAAAGTACCAAAAGGCCGTAGAAGAGAAGGATGCTCTACTTGTTGAAAAAGAGGCCAAAATTCTAAAGTTTGAAGGCAATATGCTTGACAAGTTTGAGAAGCTGAGAAAGGAAAACAGTTATTAGTTTAAGCAGGATCAACAAGTAGCTTGTTTTGAGAAAGAGGCCAAGCCTTAGCTACAACTAGCTCCCTTATGGATCAAATGACATCACTAAAGGAGCACGTGATCTCGTTGTCTAAATTGTTATAGACACTAAAGAGTGCACCAAAGCTCATAGAAGCGAGGTAAGCTTCGTGATAAGCATCCTGAAGACACAAACCAAGAAGCTGGACTTGACTCTTGCTTACTCATATTGATACAAGCTTTTCAAAGAAATAGGAGCAAAGTACCTCTAACTAGCACACCACTACCATCACCTCGTGTAGTGGAAACCAGTCAAGGGGGCCATGCTGAAGGCGAGGTTGATAAAGCCACCCCTTAGTTTGCTTTATTTGCTCTTGTAAGCTTCTCTTAGTGCAACCTTTTTCTTTTGTGATATCACTGTTAATACCTGAGTGATCGATAGTCTCCAAATTTTAGGATTGTATTGTGATTTTGATATAATTGGTGGTTCTTTTGTAAATGCGCTTTGTATACAGTTTTGACGTGTACAACTAGTATTTATATTTGTAAATAAAGAATTATAAATGTATCCTATTTATCCGTTTCAATTTTTCTTGTATTGATTCAATGATATATAAATGCATTCAATATTTCTCTATTTATATGATATGTTTTGCCATTTGATTTCCTTTCTTGAAATTTCTTCAATCATCTAACTTGATTTTGAGTTCGCATTTTGGAATTTTGAGTCTAGTACTTAAATTCAGCTCATGCTTGTCTAATAAGCTAGCCTATATTAGATAGAAATTAGGTCATATACCACATGTATTACTCACAAATTGACCTTGACGACCTAATAGATATGGGTCATGTTTTTCTTGCACCCCAAAACCTTTCCTCAAGATAAGAAAAATCACCTGGTTTCACCATCCATAAGTGATGAGGTGAATCAAGCACCTCAACTGTCTACCTCGTTCATGGAAAAAAATGTAGGGTCCCTTATCCATGACGATTACTTAATGGACATGAAAAAAATGTAAATATAAATTGACTCCACCCCACATCCATCATAGAAATGGGCACCCATGTGAGCTTGTATAGCCAACCCATTGTAATGGAACACATTGAACCTATTTTTGAGGTGACAAGTGACTAACCAATGAGGTCTAGAATCTGGGGTGAAAAGCTACCATTGGAGGAACATGTTAGTCTACATGTCAATGTGACCCTCGTCCTCCAGATTGGGGTGAAAATAAAAAGGTGGAAGGGCTATTTACCAACATGATGTTTGATAACCCCATTGCTCAGGACGATCTTTATCATCACTTTGGTGTTCGTGTTGTCGTTCCACCATATATGCAGTCTATAAAAGAGAGAATGGGACTATATGGCACCTAATGGAAAAGCGTGTTCTTGATGTAAATAGTCTTATGTACCATTATGTGTATCTTTTAATTCCTTTCATAATATTTTTTTAATATATAAGCTTTGTTCTTTTCCATTGATTTAGAATGAGAAGCAGAGACTTTCTGAGAAACTTTTGAATTTTTTGATCAAGAGATGTGTGGACTTAAGGCTCATTTTGAAGCCATAGAATAAGAGTTACAAGATACTATCAATGAATTGACTAAAGCTCTTGGTCAAAGAGACAAATACAAAGAGGAGAGGAATGAGCTTCGCAAACTAGCATAATATTGGAAACATAGGGCAGTGTAGAAAGGTACTCATAAGGCTCTTGTTTCTAAAAGTAGTTGTTCACATTCTTGTCTATGAAGTTGAAAATGATAGTTAACTTGAATTGATTTGTAAACTTATTCATTTACCCAATGCAATTCAAATATAAAAATGTTCTGTAATTGAGTTGCTTTACCTTGGTTTACATTTTTAAAGAGAAAGTTCATGTTTGTGAACTTAATACTATTTCTTAAGATAAGCATTATGCCTTTTATCCTACATCCTAAGTAAGGAGGTCCATTTGGCCACCTCACTCCATACTTGGGGATTATCATGTTAATTTTTTGAGAGATATGAGACATATAAGGGCAAAATTGAATACATTCCATGTATGTAATTGCCAGAGAGGGAGTTCGTATTTGGGAACTCAAGACCCTTTCTTATGTCGGTCATCTGATGAGTGCTCAAAAAGCACTAAAATAACCATGATTTTATGCAAATTAATTGATTAAAAATATATATATATTTATATGTTTTATCATATATTTATATAAATTTGTCTTTTTCGGAATCACGGGTATTTTTATTGTTTTTCAGGTATTTTGGCTTAAAAATGCAACTTAAATACTCAAAGAGGAATAATGGAAGCAATACATCACAAATATATTAATAAATAAATGCGTAAAGGTCGACAAATATGGAAAAATTGGACAAAATGGGTCAAAAATGTCAAAAAAGAGAAAAACGCTGGCCGCTTGACTCCGCCCAACAGCTGCGCGGGTTACTGTTCATGCGCGCAGCACTGCGCGCGGGTTACTGTTCACGCGCGCAGTGCCCAGCAGCCGCCCCTCCGCGCGCCAAACGCGTTTTCACCCCATTTTTCACGTCTGCAGCGTGATGTCACGCCGACATCATTGATGACCTCAAAGATTTCCATTACACGTTTTTTAATTTTTTAATATTTTTTTAACATTTTTTTACTCATTTTTTCTCTCCATCCTCACCTATAAATACCCCCCTTCCCTTCACTTCAAAACACACCTTCAAAACCTCCAAATACATTCTTTTCTCTCTTTTCTTAGATTTTTAGTTTTTCTTATGTTTTCTTAGTTTTTAGCTTTTCTTAGTTAATTTCTCTTAGTTTTAGAGTTCTTCCCTTTTTGGGAAGAACTAGTTATGTTTTTGTAATATTTTAGCTTTTTGATTCAATAAATGGGAGTGCAAATTCCGCTTGGAGTTTTTCCAGCAACGGGAATAGCGTCGAAGTTCTGTAAGGATTTTATTTTCTTTACAGTTATTTTTATGCTTTATTCTTACATGTTATATTTAATTTGTCTGTGGTTAAATTTAACTGTGCTAGCTGTTTATAATCATGATATAATAATAACGTTGTTATGCTTGCGAAATATTAAATAGGTGAAATTTTTTCAAATGAATTGATTTTATTTTTATTCAAGATTTTATATTAAGGATATTAGAGAGAAATATATTATTTTTCATTACAAACTTAAATCTAAAAATTAGATTTTACGGTTTAGTTATCCGGTCTAATTTAGAGTAGTGCTCTTTTATTTGTTGGTACAATCGCCCGGTAGTTAGAGTGAAACTCTATTTCAAAAGTTTTTATAAGAATTATTATGTGAAAATGTATTGACAACATGTTTTCAATAGTGGTTTTAAAACTTGAAAGTTAGTACTCGGATAACTAAATTCTTAGGTTTAATTTGGACACCTTGAATAAAGTTTAAACTGTCTAACCCCACCAAAGGTGGCATTTAAATGGTTCATTTTCAATCTCTTAAAAAAAGGAATTAATTTAATTAACCAAATTAGTTATCAACCCCACCCATAGGTGTTAATTGATTTGTTTAGTTAACAAATAATATCTAACCCCACCAAAGGTGGTATTCATACAAAAAAGGGAGAATCAATAAATATCAATTTATATCTTTAATAACCTAAATAATACGAGCAAGCATAATTAACTTAGTTATTATATCCATAAATACTCCACTATTTATAAAAGATAAAATTTGCATGAATGTTTATTGAATCTATGTTTATTTTTCTGTAAGTAGATTAAAACACAAAAAACCCAAAAATATCGTGACAGGATGTTTAGGATTTAATTTCGTTTTTAAAAGTTTGAATAATAAATTAAAAACCACATACATTCCTTCCTTAGATCGACCTTGGGAGTATACTTATCATTTTCTACGAAATGATTCGTGCACTTGCGAGAGTTTTATAAATATAAAACCAAAGTATTGGCAGGATCGGCGATGCCGGTTTTCGTTCATCAAGTTTTCATTCATCAAAGTATTTGGCGATCACGATTCTGCCCATCATCATCATGCCTCTTATCCTGTTTCATTTGGCCATCTCACTCCATACTTAGGAGTTATCACATTAATTTTTCACAAGATGGGAGATATACAAGGGTAAAATTAAATCTAACCCTTGTATGCGAAAGAGAGGTTTCATATTTATGAACTTAAGACCCTTTCTTAGGAAGAGCGTCATGCCTTTTATCCTCGATCTCAAGTGAAAAGGTTCATTTGGCTACCTTACTTCGTACTTATGAGTTATCATCTAATTTTTCATGAAATATGATACATAAAGGGTGAAATTGAATCCAAACCCTATATGCGATTCCCAAAGAAGGGGTTCATATTTGTGAACTCAAGACTTTTTATTAAGACAGGTGTCACGCCTCTTATCTCGTATTTCAAGTGGGGGTCCATTTGGTCACCTCACTTTGTACTTGGGTTATCGCATTAATTTTTCGTGAGATTAATGTGAACATTTGAAAAATGGATTCAAAATGCGTTTACTTATAATTCAACCTTGATTAACACTTTATACATAGTATTTCTTTAGATGCTCTCCATTCCATCTTAATTCTTCCCTTCTTCCTTGACTTTCTATCTAGTATGAACCCCTAGGGTGATGTCATATACTTGATATGTACCTTCTCATGTTGTGGAAAACTTTCAATAGACATTTTCTATCTTATTTTCCAGTGCTTTCCATAGGACCCAATCCCCTATATTGAAGCCTTTGTGTTCAATGAATCTATTATATGATTTTTGTAATCTTCTTCTTTTTTTATCCAATCCGTATCCAAGCATTCTCCTTTTATCCTAAACTAATAAAAGGTCATCTCTTTTGAGAACATCGTTGTGTTGTGTGATTTTAAATCGAAGGGTAGGTTCTTGTATCTCAGAAGGGATCATCACTTTCGTGCCATATACAAGAGAGAATGGGCTCTTTCCTGTAGCCGTCCTAGGGGTTGTTTTCATTGCCTAACAAATGTTGGGTAATTCATCAACCCATTTCCCTTTAGCTCCCTCCAATCACTTTCATAATATATTGATAAGAGTTTTATTTGACGATTCTACTTGATCATTGGCTTGTGGCCTACAAGGAGTAGAATGTGACTCCCACCTCTTCACAAAATGAACTTAAGCCTTGACCTATGAATTAGAGGCCACTATCTATAACTAGCTTATGAGGTAAACCAAACCTACATATTATGTTATGCCAAATGAACTTATGAACATTATTTTCTTGGATCCTCGCCATTGGTTTAGCTTCTATCCATTTCAGGAAATAATTGATTGCTACAATTGAGAATTTCCTTTGTCCTGGAGCAAGAGGTAATAGGCCGACTATATCTAGGCCCTACTTTTGGAACTAACTATAGATTTCAAGTCATTGGCTGGTTGATGAGGGATATTACTGTCTCTAGCACTTATCACACTTTTTGGCACGGGTGATACAATCCTTTTGAAGGGTAGGCCAATAACCTTATCGTATGATTCATTGAGATAGGGTTCTACCTCATGATGGGCGCAACATTATCTTTCATGTAGTTCTCCCAAAATTGAATGTGCTTCTTGACTAGGTAAACATTTTAACAATGGTTAGGTGTAAGTTTTCCTATAGAGCGCTCTATGCATAATAGTCTAATTTGTTTTACACTTTGTCACTACTTTCCATATGTCTTCCTTGTTAGAAGCCAAAATACCTTTAATAAGATATTCTAGGTATGGGGTCAACCTGTATAATGCCATATTTCTACTTTCTTGTTCTTTCTCCCTATCCTCCCTTCCTGTTATACTAGGATCAGATAGAATGAAACGGGAATTACTCTTTTCAATTCTACACTTACCACAGATGCCAAAGTGGACAAAGAATCTGTATGTTGATAACTCTATGAAAGTAAAGTTATTTATCCACTTCTAAATCATTTATTTTCCTTGTTATATGTTAAAATATCATGAAAAAACTTAATTTGTATTTACTATGAAAATGGAGGTGAAAAGATATTAAACAGATCAAAAATAAGCAAAATGAGGACAAATATAGAATTATTGGGTTGATTGATCGATCAGGAGCTGGATCAATTGAAAATAAGTGGATCGATCGAGGTTCATTGCTTGATTGATCGAGTGGCAAGGATTAAAACATGTCAACCTAGAGTTAAATCCTAACTTTCAATCTCAACTCTTGGATCAAAGTAATATGAATCCCAATATAATAAAGATCAATTTTAGCTTATTTAAAGCACCATAAAGAGGTCATAAAAACACACAATTAAGATTACAAATCCTAACAGCTACCAAAAAGAGAAAATGTTCAAGAAGAGATTAAAAAAGACACAACATTGTGAATGATTCAAGAAATGATTAGTACTAAAAATCAAGAGATTGAGTGTATATCATCTTCTCCTTTCTTTATTAATCGTATTGTCTTTCTTTATGAAAAATCTTAGCTTTAATAACATAATTATGTCCAGTTAATTTATTAATCTATGGATCTTATAAACCTAATTTTCTACATGTGATGATCTATTATTTTACTCAAATTTTTATTTCAATTCAATTATATTATTTAATTTGATTTTTTTACTATTAATTGTCTAACCAATAATTGATCTATAGAGGGAATTAAATAGATTTAAGAAAATTATTTAATTATTTATCTTCATTAAATAACATCCATATTTTTTAGGTAGGGATGTATGATCCTTATGTGTGATCTATAGTTGATGAACTTAATGAGTAGTATGCAATCTAATTGACATGAAAGTATAATTAAGTTAATTATTATATGATGTGTAGTGTACTTGAGAGGGAAATACATAGTAGGTTAGATTCAATTGATCATATAATTGATTAATGATTATATTGGAGGAAATTTTAGTGATTCACATGTTAGGAAATTAGGGGATTAAAGATTCCTAGATCATTTTCTCATATATCTTCATAGTTGTTGAGTCTTGTAATTTAAAATTAGTTGTCATTTATTTTTCAATTTTTATAATTTTTTATTATCCAAATAATATTCGTAATAATTATATTGGTACTCAGTTATAAGTTACACGACTCCTTGTGGGATCGATATCCGTACTTAGGTACATTATATTACTTGTACGACAAAGCAAATTGCATCATGTTAATATAGTCTTTGGAATTATTGTTGGGAGTTCAATATTTATAACGGATATTAATAACAGTTATTATTATTCTAGTTTGGACATTTTAAGTTTTTCTTTAGTGTTTTTTGTTGTATGCCTAGGATAATAAGTGAAAATCTTCTTCCTTTTGATCTAGAAATAGAGAGAATTTTACTTCGCTTAAGAAGGTAATAGTTAACACAAGATCAATCTGGAGCAATGGTAGAACAAGGGGATCAATGAGTTATTATGATCTCTAAACCTTTAAGGGATTTTGCAATCCCACGAATAAATAGAGTCCAATCATCTATTAATAAACTGGTCATCAATGCTAACAACTTCGAACTTAAGCTAGGAGTCATTCAAATGGTACAAGGAAATTAGTTTGGAGGTTTAGTCAACTATAATCCAAATCTTCACTTCGACTTCATTCTTGGAAATATATGAAACCTTCAAGATGAATGGTGTATCAGATAATGCAATTCTCTTTTGCTTGTCTCCTTACTCACGGAGGGACAAAGCTAAGGCATAGTTACAGTCACTACCTGCTAGGTCAATTAATACATAGGATCAATTGGCTCTAAAATTCTTAACAAAGTACTTCCTACCTTTAAAGACAGCTAAGTTTAAAAATGACATCACATATTTTAAGTAATTTGAAGGGAATCACATTATGAAGCTTGGGAACACTACGAAGAGCTATTAAGAAGATGCATATACCTTCTTGCTTGGTTGCAAGTGTAATCATTCTATAATGGATTAATGGGGTAGTCGAGGACCATAATTGATGTTGCAATTAGAAGAGCTTTAATAAGTAAAACTGAAGAGGAAGCTTTTGCATTACTTGATGAGATAGCATCCAACAATTGCTAATGGCATGTGGAGAGGCTAAACCCAATAAGAGTGGCTTGAGCAGTAGATGTATACACTATAGCAGCATTGGAAGCTCAAACAAATACTATACTACTAGTTTTAACTGAAAAGTTAGATGGTGACAATGTGGGGGTAAACATTCTACAAAGCTAATTCATGGGGTATGATTATTGCAATATATCTCATTCTACTGAGGCATGCAAAAACCTTCTTGAAGCAATAAACTATGTCAATAATCAAAACCGACAAGGAAGCCCATACTCAAACACATACAACCCAAGATGAAGAAACTACACAAATTTCTCATGGAACAATAACAATCAAGGTGGTAATCAATTCCATTTTCAATCTTTCCTATTACCAAGATTTCAACAACCATAACAACCACAAGCCCAGGATAAGCAACACCCAGTGTGGAAAACACAAGTGCTTTAATGGGAATGATGAAAGACTTTATTCATTCAATGAATACAAAAGTAGATCGCATAGAGTCCACCTAGGGGCTTTTATTAAAAATTTGGAAATTCAAATGGGACAACTGGCCCAAACCATAAGTCAAAGGCCTCAATGTAACCTTCCAAGCAATATAGATATTAATCCAAAAAGAGAAGCCAAGGAACAGTGTAAAGCAATAGCCTTAAGAAGTGATAAAACTTTAAAGGAAGAGGAAAAAGTGAACAAAAAGAGTATTGAAAAATAAGTGATTCATCCAAAGAAGAAACCTCTATAAACCCATTATTCATTTCCCTCAAAGGCTCTAGAAGAAAAAGTTAGACAATTAGTTTTTAAAATTCCTGAATGTCTTCAAGATGTTGCATATAAACACATCATTTGTAGATGCACTTGAATATATGCCTTCATATGTCAAATTCATGAAGGACACCCTATATAAGAAAATGAGGCTTGGAGATAATGAGATAATAACCTTAGATGAAGGTTGTAGTGCCATACTTTAGAGAAAACTACCTCAAAATCGTAAAGATCATAATAGCTTTGACATCCCTTGCATAATTGAGAATATACATGTTGGCAATACATCATGTGACTTAGGCGTAAGCATTAACCTTATGCCACTATCAGTTTTCAAGAGGTTGGGGTTGGTGAAGTCAAACCCAATTCAGTAACATTGCAAATGGCAGATAGGTCAATCAAGCGGCCTTGGAGTGTGGTGGAAGGTGTGTTAGTAAAAGTGGAAAAGTTCACCTTTTTGGAAGATTTCATTGTACTAGACATGGAGCTGGACCGCGACATTCCTATCGTATTTGGTCATTCATTCTTAGCAACCAGAATAACACTTATTGATGTATAAAAATGTGAGCTTACAACGAGAATGCAGGATGAACATGTAAGATATAATGTTTTTAAAACAATTAAATTTTTTGATACTGATAATGCTAGTAATTACTTTCATATAGATGTTACTGATGAACTAGCCAATGATGTACTTCATTACATATTCCCTAACGATGCTTTAGAATATATGCTTGTTAATTCTGTAAACACATATATTGTTGAACACCATGATAATCACTTAGGCATGCACATTCATGATGATAATTTAACTAAATTTGTTGAACCAAACACATTCAAGACTTTGACACATGATACTATGAACAATGAAATAAATTCATTAGAAAATAATTCAACCTATTTTATTATGAAATTGTGGAAATTGTGGTGCAAGTTGATATTGTTGACTATGTAAAATATTTGGAAGCTACACCTCCCATATGTGTATATAATACTATTATGGAGTGTCATGAGCCAAATTCTAAATTTAAACCATCTATTGAAGAGTCACCAAAGTTAGAACTCAAACCTTTTCACTACCATCTCCAATCAAGTAGGCAAGAAAAAGTGTTCGATAGAGAGATAAAAAGAATGCTACAAATAAATAAATTGGATAAGTCATGGTGGAATACCAAGTTGAACAAAAAGAAAACAAAAGGACGGCATGATAAGAAAATTGTGCACCATGTTATTGACACATGACAAAAAGTGTAATTGAACAACTTAAGTCTTAACTTGTTTCTAGGCAAACTCAAAAGTATATGGTTAGGTCCATTCACCATCACTAAGGTAATAAACCAAGGAGCCATTGAATTAGAAAACAAAAACAAAGAAGAGTTCATGGTTAATAGGCATAAAATAGAGCATTGTCTCAAAGACTAATTGCCAAATGAAAAAGTTATGTTGACCTTGGTGGATGCACCTTAGGAGCCTATATGAATGTCTAACCAAAGACGTTAAACGTGGTGCTTGTTGGAAGGAAACTCAATGTTATTTTACTTATATGCTTTCTTTTTTCGTAGGTGAATAAATGTAAAGGACAATGACATAACAAATATTGAACAGTTTCAACAATATATATAGTGTGCCAAGGTTAAGTGTTAGGGAGTGACTTTTGTTTTCTACTTTCGTGTTTGGTATGCAATTTCATTTTTTCGGATACTTTTTATTTTTTAGGATATTTTTTATCATCATTTAGGTAAAACTTAATTATTACATGAAAATCAAATGCATGCATATTTGAAATATAATATATGAATCCAATGATAAAATTGGTTGTCATGTCTAGGATAAGAAACGCAACATGCTCGTTAAGATACTTACATTAATCATGTAATATGCTTACTAGTTTTGATTGAATTGATTTATATTTTTATGCATGTGTTCATGATTGATTTTGGTGTTCTTATTGGGATAAAATTTGGAGTGATTTATGCTAGCTGATGAGCTCTATCATGTTTTAGAATCTATTTAATCGTCCATTGAGAGAAAATCCTAAATAGTATTTGGTTTAAGAAATGATTTAGGCCTTAATTTGATCGATTAAGCATTTCAAGCTAACCATTGTTTATATCCTTAGTCACCCTTTGGAGCCTCACAAAGAACCATTCATATCTTTAAGCCACATTTTTAGCCTAACCAATAAGCATTAATTTTACCCGTTCACCTTTAGCTTATATGAAAAATGCAATCACATGCTATGCTATGTAATGCAACCTATTTCTTCACATCCACATAAAAGAAAGAAAAAAACTAACTATTACCCCTCTAAACAAATGAATAAAATTAAAAATAAGTTTAGAGATATTCTGAGGCTAAAAATAAAAAAATAAATGAAGAAGATATGTGGAATAAAAGAATGGAAAGAATGATAGGGTGCCCAAAAATATCAAATAAAAGCTCAATTGAAGTTAAGTATTGCATGATGAATAAAAAGTGAGTTAAGGTCGAGAAAACCTAAATATATCTATTTATCTATCATCAGCTAAGCCTTACACTACAAGCATATAAAACCATATTGATCTTTAGCTAAGTGCATATTTACATTGGTGGAGAGATGTGTGAAAAATAGACTTATGATACTTGTTCTAAGACATAGTTGATTAGTATGCTCACACAAGTTGATTTCATGAGCACATTGGATGACATCAGGTGCAACACATACACACAAATCAATTCATCAAAAACCTTGCATATTCTTACATTGATGGAACTTTGATTGATATATATGTAAAACTCATTGTCATGAAATTGTACAACTTTTGAAGGTAATAGTTTTTACTAAACATGCATGTATTAATAGATATGTATTTATGAATATACTATCCATATGTTTTTAGCTAAATAGACTTGGCTTTGCTTGAGGGAAAGAAAAGATTTAAGTTTCATGGAGTGATAACTCCATAAAAATAGAGTTATTTATCCACTTTTAAACCACTTATTTTCCTTATTATATGTTAAAATATCATGCAAAATCTTAATTTTTATTTAATATGGCAATGTTTGTGAAAAGATATCAAATAGATCAAAAATAAGTGAAAATGAGGATAACTATAGAATTATAGGGTCGATCGATCGACCAAGAATTAGATCAATCGAATTGTTATAATTGGATAAGTGGATGTATCAAGGATCATTGATCGATAGATCGAGTGACGAGGATTAAAAGGCGTCAGCTAGGAATTAAATCTCAACTTTCAATCTCAACTCTTGGATCAAAATAATATGATTTCTAATCTAATAAGAATCAATCTTAGCCTATTCAAAGCACCATAGGGATATCATAAAAACACATAATTAAGCTTACAAACCCAAGCAACCGCCAAGAAAAGAAAATAAGAGAAAAAGTTCAACAGGAAATTAAAAGAGACAACTTTGTAAAGAATTCAAGAGAAGATTAGTGTTGTGAATCAAGAAAATGAATGTATCACTTCTCATTTCTTTATCAATTGTATTATCTTTCTTTATGAAAAATCTGAGCTTTAATAACATAATTATATTTAGTTAATTTATTAATTTAAAGGTCCTATGAACCCAATTTTCTACATGTGATATAATACTTTACCTTAATTTTTATTTCAATTCAATTATATTATTTAATTTGATTTTTGTGTTATTAATTGTATGACCAATGATGAGTGCTCAAAAAGCACTAAAATTACCATGATTTTATGCTCATTAATTGATTAAAAATATATATATTTATATGTTTTATCATATATTTATATAAATTTGTCTTTTTCAGAATCACGGGTATTTTTATTGTTTTTCAGGTATTTTCGCTTAAAAACGTAACTTAAAGACTCAAATAGGAATACTAGAAGCAATACATAAGAATTATATTACTAAATAAATGGGGAAAGGTCAACAAATATGGAAAAAATTGGACAAAATGGGTCGAAAATGTCAAAAAGGAGAAAATCGCTACCGGAGCTTATCCCGCTACCGGCCGCTGCCACGACTGGTATCGTTTCATCCGTCTGAGTGGCTGGTATCGTTCATCGACGCACATTGCGTGCGCTACTGCCTCCGCGCCGACGCCATTTCGCACCATTTTTCACGTGCAGCCGCCCCCATGACGTCATGCTAACGTCATCAATGACCTCACCATGTCCATTACGCGTTTTTACATTTTTTTACTCATTTTTTCTCTCCATCCTCACCTATAAATACCCCCCTTCCTTCACTTCAAAAACACACTTCTCTCTTCTTTCTTTCTCTCCATTTCTTAGTGTTTCTTATGTTTTAGCTAGTTTTTCTTAGTTTTAGAGTTCTTCCCTACCTCTTTGGGAAGAACTAGTTATGTTTTTTTTGTAATTTATTAGCTTTTTGATTCAATAAATGGGAGTGCAAATTCCGTTTGGAGGTTTTCTAGCAACGGGAATGGCATCGAAGTACTGTAAGGATTTTTTTTTTTTGTAGTTATTTTTTATGCTTTATTCTTATATGTTATATTTAATTTTTCTGTGATTAAATTTAAGCGTCTTTATTGTTGTAAAAATGATATAATAATAACGTTGTTATGCTTGCGAAATATTAAATAGGTAAAAATCTCTAAAATGAATTGATTTTATTTTTATTCAAGATTTTATATTAAGAATGTTAGAGAGAAATATATTATTTTTCATTACAAACTTAAATCTGAAAATTAGATTTTAAGGTTTAGTTATCCGGTCTGATTTAGAGTAGTGCTATTTTATTTGTTGGTACAATCGCCCAGTAGTTAGAATGAAGCTCTATTCAAAAGTTTTTATAAGAATTATTATATGAAAATGTATTAACAACATGTTTTCAGTAGTGGTTTTAAAACTTGAAAGTTAGTACTCGGATAACTAAATTCTTAGGTTTAATTTGGACACCTTGAAGAAAGTTTAAACTGTCTAACCCCACCAAAAGTGGCATTTAAATGGTTCATTTTCAATCTCTTAGAAAAAGGAATTAATTTAATTAACCAAATTAGTTATCAACCCCACCCATAGGTGTTAATTGATTTGTTTAGTTAACAAAGAATATCTAACCCCACCAAAGGTGGTATTCATACAAAAAAGGGAGAATCAATAATATCAATTCATATCTTTAATAACCTAGATAATATGAACAAGCATAATTAACTTAGTTATTATATCCATAAATACTCCACCATTATAAAAGATAAAATTTGCATTAATGTTTATTGAATCTATGTTTATTTTTATGTTATTAGATTAAAAACACAAAACCCCAAAATATCGTGACAGGATGTTTAGGATTTAATTTCGTTTTTAAAAGTTTGAAAAATAAATTAAAAACCACATACATTCCTTCCTTAGATCGACCTTGGGAGTATACTTATCATTTTCTACGAAATGATTAGGTACTCATGGTAGTTTTATAAATATAAAACCAAAGTATTGGCGTGATTAGCGATCTTAGGTTTTTAAGCTTCATCAAAGTTTTTGACAATCCAGGTCATTTCATCAAGTTTTTGGCGTCATTCTTGGAAGGAATAGCGTTTTTAATTTATTTATCAAAATTTTAAAAATATTTTTGTGCTGTAAATAATTGTGATTTTTTTTTGTTTTTGTAAAAAAATAAAAAATAAATAAAACATTTAATCAAATTTCAAATTTCATAAGAAATAATAAAAATAAATTAAAAATAAATAAAAAAATAAAAATAAAATTTAAAAAATTTAAAAAAAATTAAAAAAATTAAAAAAATTAAAAAATAAATTAAAAATTAAAAATTAAAAAATAAATTAAAAAAAATTGTAGCGTAAATAGTACAAAAATTTAGAAATTTGAAATTTTAAGTAAAAAGTTTTTACCGTTAATGAATAGTAAAAATAAAAAAAAATTTAGCGTGAATAATAAAATAATTTAGAAATTTAAAATTTGAATTAAAATAAAAAAAGTTTACCGTTCATGAATAGTAAACAAAAAATAAAAAAAAATTTCAAAAATTTTAAGTTAAAAAAATAAAACAAATAATAAATAAATAAATAAAAAATAAAGACAAAATAAAAAAATAAAAAAATAAAAAAAATAAAAAAAATAAAAAAATAAAAAAATAAAAAAAAACCAAAATTTTAATTTTTTGAGTTTAATTTTTACTATTTTTTTATTTATTTTAAATCATAATTTTAATTTTTTTTATTTTCTTTTCTTTTACCTTTTTCAATTTTATTTTATTTTATTATTTTTTATTTTTCTTTCTTTAGCTATTTTTTTTTCTTCTTGATTTTTATTTAACTTACTTAACTTAGTTTTTTTTTACTAACTTAATTAACTTAGATTGTTTTTAACATTAACTTAGGTTTTTACTTAAATTTTCATTAACTTAATTAACTTTTTTTTCACTTAACGTAATTAACTTAGATTTTTTTTTATTTCACTTAACTTAATTAACTTTTTTTTCACTTAACTTAATTAACTTAGATTTTTTTTACTTCACTTAACTTAATTAACTTTTTTTCACTTAACTTAATTAACTTAGATTTTTTTTAACTTAACTTAATTAACTTAGATTTTTTTAATTCACTTAACTTAATTAACCTTTTCTTTAAACTTAATTAACTTAGATTTTCATTAACTTAAATTTTTATTTAATTTAACTTAATAACATGAAAAGTAAAGATCTAAGTGAGTTAAATACAGGAGACTAGTTCTTGGAAGCCTTTGTGCCACTAGTCTTTCACAGGAACGTTAATGCAATACAGGATGATGGTTTTTAAGGAGCCTTTGCACCACCATTCTTTCCTGAGAGCACTCTTGGTTAATACTGATTATGTTATTTTTTTTCTTAAAAAAAACAAAAAAAAAAACAAAAATTTCTAAACTATCTCCAAAATTTTAAAGTTTTAATTACAATCTAAGGAGTTAGTTGCTTTGTTTGATCTAGGTGCAATTGTGTTTTGATACCTTAATTATTTGATTTGCACCTAGATGTGGGTTATCTAAAACCCTCAAGTATACCCCTAGTTTTAAGTACATAAAGAAATTTGAAAATCAATAGGGCATGACTGAAAAAGTATAAGTAGACAACCTTGTCTTACCTGTATGTTTGATTGACTCAATGATGAGGGGACATTGAGTTTACTTAAAATGCAATCCCCAAGTTACGTCTTGCTAAGATGTTAAACTAAGCGTTGGATGGGAGGCAACCCATCATTTTAGGTAATTTTCTTTTATTTCTTTTATTTACTTAATTATTTCATTTTAATTACATGTAAATAATTTTTAAATTGTTAAAACTAAAAATATTTGTTGAGATGTTAGAAGTTCACAGCGATTTGTCTGTATACACTTTAATGATGAATATGGTGGATGCACTTGCATTTTCCATTACTACTTTCACATTCTCAGGAAATAGGTAATCTTTCTTCTCTTTCCTCTTTATCTTTAATTTACAGTTGTTAAATTTAGGACAATGTAAGTTCTAGGTTGGGGGTGGTGAAAAGTTACCATGCTTAATTAAAAAAAAAGTTTTAACAATTTAAAAATAAAAAAAATTAAAAAAATTAAAAAATAAAAAATATACTTTTTCATTTTTTGTGTGTTTAGTTTTATTTCTATTTTGTGTGATTTAGTAATTTTTGGAATTAAAAAAAAACTTTTTCACAAAAATTTTTCATTTCTTTAAATCAAATTTAAGTAAATAATTAAATCTTTTGTACTGTTAGATTAATTTTTGAAAACATATCATGAAATATTTTGTAATTATTTTTTGATAATTAGTTAGTTTTTGTCATAACTAGTATTTCTTGATAAGATGTAGAAATTATATTAAACCCAAAATCGGTGTTTATGAATTTTTTTTAGTGGAGACTACCTTTGTGAGATATAATTTGAGCCTAATTTCCTTTATTCAGAGTGAAATATATATTTTTTCTACTCCAAACACATTTCTTATTTCTTCAAATTTTTAGATGATCTCTATAGGTATTAGCATTGAATGTATGAATTTTTTCTCATCTTAATACAGTATCGTATATTTTTTATTATTATTTTTGCTTAGATTAAATGATTTGAGTAGAAATTGATAGTATATGCTTATATCTCGTTCATGCATGACTGCTACAAAAAAAGACATATCTGGGGTTACCTAAACCACGATCAAACAGAAAAGCCACAAAATTAAACACTCACCAAAATCCAAAAAAAAAATGTACAATCTGTACATGGGTTGACTCTCTAAAATACATATATTGAGAAATATCTTCAGAAAAAAATAGAGAGATAAAGAATATATAGTATAATCTACATACTATAACCCACATTGCCTACAAAGTTGTGAGTAAAGGTTAATTACAAAAGAAAGATATAGGAAATAATTCCCTAAAAAGTCATTGCACTCTCTTCATTTGTAAAAGGCATATATCTTGAAATTCTTTCTTAATGAGTTTGATTTATGCTTGAAAATAATTTTTATATATGATATCTTTATAATTTATACATTTGATTCCTTTCATGAGATCAATGTTAAAATAACACTTTGAGCCTTTATTCTTTATACATATGCGAACATATTAGTTCATTTCTATACATCAACTCTTTCGCATATAAAATAGTATGAGTGTTTGAACCCATAGGATTCAGTGTTTTGAGAGTATTGACTTGTGAGGAATAGAGTCGAAGCGAATTCTTATTCATGACACTGAAATTGGGTGAAATTAAATTGATACATTTTTGACATGAAATATGAAAATGATTTTCGACTAATTATTATAATAAATCATGATTGTTTAAAGAGATTAAAATAACTTATGCTTGAGATTTTAATTATGATCTTAAAGGAGATTAAAAAGTATGAGACATTTTTGTGAGATGTTGTTAATTTGTGATTTTGTTGTAAATTTAATTTTTAAGTTGTTTGCCAAAAACTTGATGAGCAGAATCAGGATTGCCAAAAACTTTGATGCCATCCCCGCAACGGAGTCATCCCCGACAACGGCGCCAAAAACTTGATGAGCAGAATCGGGATTGTCAAAAACTTTGATGAGCGAAAACCGGTATCGCCGATCCTGCCAATACTTTGGTTTTATATTTATAAAACTCTCGCAAGTGCACGAATCATTTCGTAGAAAATGATAAGTATACTCCCAAGGTCGATCTAAGGAAGGAATGTATGTGGTTTTTAATTTATTATTCAAACTTTTAAAAACGAAATTAAATCATAAACATCCTGTCACGATATTTTGGGGTTTTGTGTTTTTAATCTACTTACATAAAAATAAACATAGATTCAATAAACATTCATGCAAATTTTATCTTTTATAATGGTGGAGTATTTATGGATATAATAACTAAGTTAATTATGCTTGCTCATATTATCTAGGTTATTAAAGATATGAATTGATATTTATTGATTCTCCCTTTTTTGTATGAATACCACCTTTGGTGGGGTTAGATATTCTTTGTTAACTAAACAAATCAATTAACACATATGGGTGGGGTTGATAACTAATTTGGTTAATTAAATTAATTCCTTGTTCTAAGAGATTGAAAATGAACCATTTAAATGCCACATTTGGTAGGGTTAGACAGTTTAAACTTTATTCAAGGTGTCCAAATTAAACCTAAGAATTTAGTTATCCGAGTACTAACTTTCAAGTTTTAAAACCACTACTGAAAACGTATTGTCAATACATTTTCAGATAATAATTTTTATAAAAACTTTTGAAATAGAGCTTCACTCTAACTACCGGGCGATTGTACCAACAAATAAAAGAGCACTATTCTAAATCAGATCGGATAACTAAACCTTAAAATCTAATTTTCAGATTTAAGTTTGTAATGAAAAATAATATATTTCTCTCTAACATTCTTAATATAAAATCTTGAATAAAAATAAAATCAATTCATTTTAGAGATTTTTACCTATTTAATATTTCGCAAGCATAACAACGTTATTATTATATCATTTTTACAAACAGCTAGCACAGTTAAATTTAATCACAGACAAATTAAATATAACATGTAAGAATAAAGCATAAAAAATAACTGCAAAGAAAATAAAATCATTACAGTACTTCGATGCCATTCCCGTTGCTAGAAAACCTCCAAACGAAATTTGCACTCCCATTTATTGAATCAAAAAGCTAATAAATTACAAAAAAAACATAACTAGTTCTTCCCAAAGAGGGAAGAACTCTAAAACTAAGAGAAACTAGCTAAAACATAAGAAAAACTAAAAAAAAACTAAAAACTAAAAAATGGAGAGAAAGAAAGAAGAGAGAAGTGTGTTTTGAGGTGTGTTTTTGAAGTGAGGATGGAGAGAGAAAATGAGTAAAAAAATGTTAAAAAATGTAAAAACGCGTAATGGACATGGTGAGGTCATTGATGACGTTAGCATGACGTCATGAGGGCGGCTGCACATGAAAAATGGGGCGAAATGGCGTCGACGCGCGCGGAGGGCAGCTGGGCGTGGATGAACAGTACCCGCGCGCGCAGCTCTGCACGGATGAACAGTACCAGCCTTGTGACTCGACGGCGGTATTGCCGGCGCGGATGAAATTTCTTCCGGTGCGATTTTCTCCTTTTTGACATTTTTGACCTTTTCAACCCATTTTGTCCAATTTTTTCCATATTTGTTGACCTTTCCCCATTTATTTAGTAATATAATTCTGATGTATTGCTTCCAGTATTCCTCTTTGAGTCTTTAAGTTACGTTTTTAAACGAAAATACCTGAAAAACAATAAAAATACCCGTGATTTCGAAAAAGACAAATTTATATAAATATATGATAAAACATATAAATATATATATATTTAATCAATTAATGTGCATAAAATCATGGTAATTTTAGTGCTTTTTGAGCACTCATCAACCAACAATTGATCTATAAAGACAATTAATATTTGAAAGAATTATTTAATTACTTTTCTTGATTAAATAACATGCATAGTTTCTAGACAAAAATGTACGATTTTTATAGGTGTGATATAAATTGATAAACTTAATGAATAATATGCAATCTAATTAACATGAGAGTAATTATATTAATTACTACATGTAAGTGTACTTGAGAGAGAATGAATGCTAGGTTAGATTCAATTGATCATATAATTTATTGATGATTGTACTGAGGGAAATTTTAGTGATTCACATGTTAGAAAATTGAGAAATTAAAAATTCCTAGATCATTCTCGTATATCTTCATACTTGTTGAGTCTTGTGATTTAAAATTAATTTTCATTTATTTTTTAGTTTTTATAATTTTCTAGTGTCCAAATAGTATTAGTAATAATTATATTAGTATTCAGTTATAAGTTACACAACTTCCTATGATATCGATATCCGTACTTAGGTACATTATATTACTTGCACGACCCGTATACTTGCAAATTGTATTGTGTTGATCAAATGTGCATTCCCTCCTCTTGGTATTTTCCTAATCTCAAATGCTTTGAGAGTTGAAATCTCTTGTTTTACTTCTTGGAGGTACCTTTTCATCCTTTATTCCTTGGCCTCAAATATACTATTGAGTTAATTTACTATTAGTCGTGAATCATTGTGGATCAACATCTTTTTTGCTTCCAAAGACTTTAATTGGCACAACACTATAAAGATGTTAGAGAGAAGACAAATTTAGATCCTCTATTTCATCTTATTAATGAGATATATATATATATATATAGATACATAAAGAGCATGTGTCATCGTTATAACGGTAGGTTATTTATTCAAGATGTCAAAGCTGAGATATATATGATAAACATACAAAGAATAAGCATGTCACTATTCCAGGTCGTTTCTACTAAGGTAGTTGAAGAAGGACTGAATAACCATATCACAGGCCTTGTTCATCAAATCACAAGCATCAGGTCTTGTTCATCAAGTCTTATGCCACAAAATCTACCCAAAGTCCTCTAATTAGAATTGAATCAATTGCTTCCAAGGACCATGTCACAATGTACAGACTATTAAATAACAACATTACATTTACCACAATAGTGAGATAGCCTCAAGTCATTAGAGCCACGTACCTGCTACCTAGATAATACCAAATAGGTCCAAATGTAATGACAAAAAATGAAACTTTAAAACCAAAATTAATAATAAAATAAAAATTAAACTAATTATAAAAGTTTAAAAATATTGAAAATAAATTATATCTCATTTTATAATAAATTATGCAATTATTATAAACACAGTTTATTCGTTGAATGAAAAGTAATTTATAAATTATATGAATGATAAGTAATTTTTACTTATCTTAAGTAAATTTACAATTTTTCATAAGTCAACGTCAAAAAAAATTTAATTTTTTTTTTCAATCTAGTTAATTGATGAATAAATTTTCTATTCAATACATGTCAACAATAAAAGAGAAAAATTTATATAATATATTAAAATAGTAAATATTTTTAAAATTTTTAACAAAGATAGTAAATAATATGATTTACTGATTTAGAAGAGACAACAATAATATAAGCTTATTTTTATGACTATTTTTAATTTAAATAAATTTTAAATTTTTATATATTCCTTCACTTGTTATAGATTTTTATTTTTAACTATAATAAACACAATAAATAATAATTATAGTTTACTTTATAATTCTAAAGGGTATTTTTGTGATTTTAAAAAAATAGAAAAAGTATGGAGATGAAAAAATTAACATCATTATTAACTGAGATTATCTTTGATATTACATCTAACCTTGATATCATTATAAATATTATTTTTCACATATTAGGGACATTCGTGAAGAAAATGCAAGCCTTAAGGGCATTCTTCAAATTTTTCCTTAAAAAATAGTGCAACTAATGCTTACCATAATGTTTGTTGCTAACAATGGATATTTGTAAAGATTCAATAAACGTTTAGGGTATTAGAGCCTATTTTTAAAAAGTTGAGGATATTAGTAAAAACCAAAAACTTAGACGATTTAAAGAAAGTGATGACTCATTTGTATGAACGACATTGTAACCTAAGTGATGAATAGGTAAAAAAACACCATTACCTACTATCACAATTTCCTGACCATCATATGATTAAAGTTGTTGCAAGTTAGACGCATTTCAAGTAAAGTGATTTGTAGCACTATAATCAAGCTTCAACTGGCTAGAGGAAGGAGTAAGTGTAGAACCTACATTGTCCTGAGAAGATGCCACAAAGGTTGAGGACTGACCATACTTTTCTACTAACATATCATGAAGTTTGAAACATTTATTAGCTATATGGCCTAGTTTATTGCAGATTTGGCATACAAGTCGATTGCTTAAAGAACCAATATTGTTAGGATTGAAAATCGTCTTTCCGCTACTAGTACCACCATTAGAACTACATGTTCTTCCAACATTGTTTGTGTAAGTTATGTAGTCTTTTGTGTCTTTGTTGACTTCTCATGTGCAAAAAACATAATTTATTTATTTTACTTAGTGTATCTGTCTTTCTTTATGTACGATCGGCTATTGACGATCAGTAATACACACGCATATAGTTAGGTACACTTTGGTATGCAAGCATGTTTACACACACTATATGTTTGATTTTTGTAGTGTGCATGCTAGGTGACTTGACATTATCGTTGTTGAGTTACGTGTTCAGGTATTTGTGATGTGTACCTTGACAAGGCACTCGACGAATCCCTCGTCGAACCCCTAATGAGCCCTAACTAGGCTTCGACGAGGTTAGCCATTGAGCTTGGATGAGTTTTATAAATATCCCCTCTTCTTATTTTTTATCCAGAAAATGTGCAGCAAAGCTTTGTCCATTTGGCATCTCGTTTTTTTCCTGGATCACTATTACCTTAAGTATTGTTCGATATTAGTAATTCATGATTGTATCAGCAAAATCGTGCTTCTAAGTGGTAAGTACTCGAGGCAGTGTTTGCTAGTGAGAGTGAAATAACATTCTTAGACTATGAGTGACTAAGACTATTTTACTAAGTGATTTAGGCAATACTATTCTTTTGGGATTATTAAGTGTTCCCAAAACAATGATTGTGGATGTTCATGGTTTAGTGAATTTCCCATGAGTGATTATTCTCTATTGTTCACGCTACTAATCTTCGATTATTTATCGCACTACATTGAATGGTGTTAGCTTTGGAGAAAAGTTAGGTCCGTGTGTCGAACGAAGTCGTTATGAAGACAACAAGTGAAGGTAGTAATAGGTAGTTATGACAGAAGTCCTGACTGATAGAGATAGTTGTGGTTTTATTTCTATCAGTGTTGTACATATTTTATTACTTGGTGGATTTGTTTACTACTAAGGGATTTCCATAAACAACCCAAGAATGTTACCACATAAGTAGGAATTCTATGGTTTACTTCATTACATGATGTATGATCAACTGTTAGGTTAGTATAATTTGAGTTTTTATTGTATATTTATCAACATAATAGATTTAATGTCTGATTAAAAAACTTATTTTTTATATGTTGCCGCATGCCTAATGCTTTTTTACTTTTAATTTTGTTGTATTAAATTAATGTCTATTTCTTGATTAATTTATATTGCTGTAATTTTTTATCTACATAGGAGCTTGGTGTGTCTCTAAAGAGTCAACATTTTCTTATCCTAATTGTATACTGAGTGTTGTACTCTTCTAATTGGTTTGCTATGTTTTGTATAATCACATGCTATGAGAATACAATCATATTTTATCAAATATGTTCTCACTTGAGGTTTTAAAGTAATTAAAAATACTTTATAACTTTTTCAGTATGTTTGTCATTTACACGTGTGATGTATGTCTTGTATGAATGATGCTAGTCTTGATAAGAACCTATAAGACACACTATCACTAGTATGTTTATTGTAAATTATTCTATCATATCTACTAATTGTCTTTGTTGTATTTTAAATTAAACGTCATTTTATCATTCACTCTGCTATCTACTTAATTAACATGCTTGATCAAATTAGGATAGAGTTTGTAAAAAAATTCCATAAGATGACATTTTCAGCTCATTTAAGTCATAGTTGCCTTTTAGGTATGAAGAACAATTGACGTTGGTACAATTATTCCTATCTATATAATTCTTCAGTTTAATTGATTATTCTTTTGAAAAAAATTATTTAAGTTCCAGTTTGGACAACTTAGAGGTCTAGTAGAGCTATCATAAACACTTGAAGGTCCTTTAGGCGTGAGAGCTTATTTATTTGCTTGAAGAAGATCAATCTGATCATAAAATTGACTAATGTTCATCCTCTCATGTTGCAAGAGTAAGTTCTGAAACTCATCAAAATCTAGATGTCCAGGCCTCATTAACAAAGAAGATATGAAGTATTATAGCAAAGATCCAAACCTCGCATAGCGCATAAAATCAGATCGCGATCTTGAACTATTTTACCAGCTGCTAACAAGTGATCAGAAGATCCAGCTCTTCATTATACCATTCTTGCTTGATCAATTCTCATAATCAGGATTTGGAGCATGTAAACCTTGATACATCGGCAACAGAATAGGATCCACAGGATCAATGATTTTCTCAAAGGCTCTATATGCAGAAATAAGGGAGAACAATTGTTTTCGCAAAAGAAAAAAAATTGTACGATCTAATTTGACCAAGAAATTCAAATTCACAAGTGGAATGATGAAGTGAGAACTCAGTGTGATGGAACAACAGTTTGTCTTGTTGAGTTTGAAGTTGAGTTTCTCACTGGTGTAGCCATTAGAACTGCTTTGTACGATTACAATTTCAGCTCTGATACCCATAGAAAGGGCAGAGATGTAACTGAATAAATCTCTGAATGATTAGTATTCAACATATACTGAATACATTGAGTGAGTCTATTAATAGACACAGGCACAATCTGTTACAAAGCTAACTGATTATGGTTAGCACTGAAAATATCTAAGATATCTAATTGGAGTCATATGTAACATAGCCGAAAATAGAAACATCCTTTACGATTCAACAAGGGTTTTCCTTTATCATGAACATCTTTCTTCAAATAAAAACATAAACCATCAAAATATCTATAAAGAAAATGGGGAACTGCAACTACTTTCAGAGGAGCACAGGTGGAGGGAAGGGTGAGCATCTGAGACAGACAGACATTATTACAGCAATCAGAAAGAGCTTTTCGATTAATTTGACCTTATCAGTTCAAATAATATCCCTAACGTATCTAACCTTTCTTGTAAGACTAACAGCTCAAGCGTAATATGGATGAAAAATACAAGTACACAACAATAAACAGTAAAAATATAACTAAAGAGAAAATAAAGAAAAAAGAGTAAACTGAAAAAAAACTACTTGAGTCAGTAACTGTATTTAATTATAAAGAGAAAAACTTTCTTTAGTCGTATAGAGCTGCAATTGTAAACTAAAAATAAAATGGTCAGATCCCCAGCAGCGAAAGTGCTAACAGATTGCTAACCTGGTATTTAAGTTACAGGTTTGATCTTGTGATGTCGTTCCTTCCTATACCGTAACTGATCTGGATCAAATCCACCTTCCTCTGCTCCATAAACAGCCCATGATGGTGTGACAGCCATGTAATCACTACTATTGAAAGGTTTTCCAGAAGCCACCTGCACTTGTAAAAGAATAACATCAATCAACAATATCAGTATATGAGCCCCTCAAAAAATTGAAATGACTGATGTTATGATTTGCAAACCAGGTCGTGGAATTTTTCATAGTCTATCCAGGTATACCATTGACCATTGATCTTAAACTTCTCCGTTTTTGCAAGAAGAACACAACAAGAGTGGACATGCTCACATGCAATCTCGTACTCCCCTTGACTTCTTGAGGCTAAGAGCTCGGAGAAAGCTTTGACGTCCGAATGCCAAGGTACATTCTCCATTGTCAACTTTGACGTGGCAGAACTGTAAAAAGATTTACTTGACTGAGCAACTAATACATTGCTTATGATAACGTGCATAACACTAACACATCAACTACCTTGCCTAGTGAAAAATAAAACAAATAACTTACGATCCACAATATGTTACTCCTTTGATTTCAACAAAATCAGGTTTTCCAAGGCTGAAGAGGTTTGAATAAGCATCTATCTCCTCTGCATTCCACCCTTTCACCAGAGTTAAGCGGTAAACAGTTCGCTGCTGCTTTTCTCTGAGAGCTGTCAAGGAGTCCTAACAACAAATATACCAAGCACAGAAGCAACTTCTGAGATTAAAAAAAAAATTATAACCCTACATGTTATGTAAAATATTTATAAAAATAAAGGTAAATTAGAAGTTATTTGCATATTGCATTATGTCCCTCTATTTCAACTTCTACAAAAGCTGTGCCCCCTCTAATATATTGCTTGAAATATGACTTTTGGAACTTTGTTCCAGCTAGTTGCCAAACTAATCATGGATCTGGACCAGTCACCCAATTGGGCCTCAGGTCAGATCCAGAAAGTTGAGAAGAGAAGGAAATAAAAAAATGAATAAGAAATCACCCTAAAATTAAGGTGCCAATATGATATTATCATGGTTTCAAAAAAAGTTATGAGGCGAGCCTTGAGGGCTTGTTTTCCACCTGAGCAGCCTTCAGACTAGCTTATTAGGGGTTGAAAAAAATATGCCTTTTGTTGTTGAAACTTGAGCCTTTTTCTCGTACTAAAACTATTGAGGTGTAAAGCCTCTGTCTCGTACCAGAAAGAGACATTGGTGGGATTGAATCCAAAATTAAAGCTCCATTTGAACTAAAAAAATTCTGTTAATATTTCGGCCAAGGCAATAAAATAGAAGCTAGAAAAACCAAAAAAAAATACCAAGAAAGTGAGACTAGAATCTGTCTTTTAAAACCTTGGATATTATAATTTTTCCTTTTGCATTATTTGTATTTCATTATGATACATCAATTCCATTATGATACTTCGCTACTTTGCATACTGAATTTAGACCCAGATCCAATTAGTGCAATAAGGCAAGGCTACAAGCAGCCTATTGCTTCATGAATTGACAAACAAAAAAATTTATGATACTCATCCTAATAGAAAAAACACATAGACTCTGACCCTATGGACACTTTACTAACACAAGATAATTTTATCATGTGTTTAAGATACTACTTATATTCCAAATTAATGAAGCGGATTCGTCTCAGTTAAAGACATACAGTAGCTGCCTTTCTTGTTTTGATAACTACTTCTGCTTTTATTATCCCTATCTCCCTCTCCATATCTCTATACCCTTCTATCAACTCATCTATCTGTATATCTATTCAAGTAAGCTCCCAGTCCTTGCATATTTCATTTTTAAAAGTCAAGATAAAAATAATGCATTATTTAGGAAAAAAAATAATTACAAGGAATCTTTCCCAAAAGTCTCCAAAAAGTGGCCTATCAATTGCCTTCAAACTCTCCTTTGTTGCGGCATCCACACTTACATATAACTGCACACGAAAGGACAGAAGATGTTTATTATCATAAATAAAATAGATTACTAGAATTTTCATATGAAAGAAAAGGAATGAAAGAGGAGCATGCAAACCTGTGTTATAGGCTTCAGCATTTTAATCTTTTCAGGGAACTGAGCATTGGTTACTAGAAAAGTTGAAATCCGTCTTCTATGCAGCTCATCTACAAGCGTATTAATCTCCGGATACATTATAGGTTCACCAACAAGTGATAAGGCACAATGCCTGGGTGTGAGACCTTCTGTTAACCGCTCCAATGTGACACCTATAAATGAAAACTAGTCTGTCATTACCAACCTACACTCTAAATAGTCCTTGAAGATTGTCTAATTTGATAAAGGCATCATTTTTAAATTTGAAACATCTGAACTTAAAAACTACAAAGCAAAAAAAAGTTGAATTCTTCAATCATTGAAAACCTGCACTGTTAAAATAATAATTTGAGCAAGGAAGTACAAACTGGAAAGCATAATCTCTGAGCCACAGGAATTCTGAAAATATTGAAATTTCTGAATCAGATCTTATCCAAATCGAGCAGGAAACAGCTAGCAGATTTCTATGAGCTGATGATTTGGTTTTTGGATAAATAAACTGACAGTTCTGATATTAAAAGAATTGACAGTTGAAGAACTAATTACATCACATTCTGAAGAAAATATCATATAATTAATCATTGCCCATGAAATCTATGAAAGATAGACTAGACTCCATTTACCAAAAAACTCGATTAACTCTATGAACTGACCTGGAACTCCTTTCATTTGTTTAATCATCTTTACATGCTGGTCTATGGCAGAATTCACAAGTTCCAGTGGACCATCCATCTGCCACTGCCAACTCTTTGCTACGGGATTTGTGTGGTGCCTCCAGCAGAACACGCACTTGTTTGCACATGCTAAACTAGGGGTTGCTTCCATGCACCTGTTTGATTGCTAAACTTAACTAATGAATTAATTGATAACAGAAGTAACCTAAATGCTAAAATTAACAGCACTCAGAATAAATAGCTAGATATTTAAAACTAGGATAAACCAGTACAAATACATATTACACGAAATTTTAAATACCTATGGCTCTCTATACCATAAAATGAGTGCTTGTAGCATCCTCCTCGGCCTCTAAGCTGTGACTTTGTCCATCTACAAATTTTAACACCACTATGTGAACCAATTATTTTATACCCCTGCAGTTTGAAGTCAATAAGAAAAAGAAATACCATTATAAGCAAAAAATGATCCATTGAGCAAAATATATTCCAAATTATGGAGACCCTGCCAATGACGTACGGTCCCTTCGAACTCAGATAAATAGGAGACTATTATAAATCCCAAATTCATCAAAAATAAGTTCAACGAATTAGCATTGACTTCCAATTAATCTTGCCTCAACCATATTGTCAGAATAACATCTTCTATCTACAATTAATAACAGCTAAGAATTGTACAAATCTGCTCAATAACCAACAAAAACAAGAATACCTGTTTTTCTAAGTTTGCCCTAATCACTGGAGTAACCATCTCTTTTTTCCCATTCAATGTTCCATTAGTTCGAGCCACGGCTGCTGATCTCCTAGAAGGCCCTTTACCAGCAATATCCTCAAGATCAACAACTTGAGACTCCAAATTTTCCTCCTCATCAGTCTCATCTCCACTCTCCCAATCACTCTCACCCCCCAATGCATTACTCAAAACCACACCATTTTCAACAACACCTTCACTTAAAAACTTCACAAGTTTCCCAGACCAATCGTCAAATACCTTATCTACATCACCACCATCCACATCCCCCTCAATAACTGGCAATATCTCCGACGCACCCAACGCTTTCATCCACTTCGATACATCCCTGGAAACCGCATTGAACGTAGCTCCATAGGCTCGGCTTCCGACTCCAAAAACAGAAAACTTACAATGCTTGAGCAACAACGACCCAACCCTAAAATCCTCAGCACTTTCTTCGAGCCAATTGTAGAAAAACTTGGCATTTGAAGGTGCTTTCCCATCTTCCCAAGTCGAAGCAACGATAAGAACTAGCTTTTCCTTGGGGAGATCCTCAGGCTCGTAATTTCTCGGATCGACTAGCTCAAACGCAAAATCCTTTGAGTTTAGAAGATCGAGTAAACGTGTAGCTAGGGTTTTAGATGTACCTGTTTGAGAGATAAAGAAGATCTTAGGTTTGGTAGATGAAGAGCTAGTTTTAGTACTAGGGTTTAGAGAAAGTCTGAGGCTTTTGAGGAGGCGAGATTTATAGATGAAGTAAAATGTGGAGGCTGAGAAGAGAGCAAGTAGTGTGAGATGTGTGGGAAGTGAGGACAATTTCATGTCGAGAAAGTAACTATCACGTTTTGTTCTTCTATGCGAAGTCTTAAGTCTGTGTGTGAGTCGCTGAAGTGTGTGTGATACGAACGGGAAGAGTAGCAGAGTTAGTGTATTAGAAGACTGAAGAGTTTTTCTCTAACTCCTAAGACGCCGTCACGAGTTAGAAGACGGGCGGGTCTTGGAGTTGCTAACGTTGCTATGCAAAGTTTGTAAATTCAAAAGAGTAGGAAAAACGATAGGTTTTATTTATTTATTTTTTATTCATAGGAAAAATTATAGGTTTGTTAAAATAAATATGTATTTTTATTCGTGTAATAAATCAATTATACAATCAATATAATATCATTAAATTTAAAATGAAAAATATATTTTAATTTAATTATATATGTTTTTACTAAACTATAAATGCGTGGATCCAAATACTTTAAGTGTAAATATGTGAAATATTATTTTAAAATACTTAAAAAATTTAAGCTACAATAGTTTAAAAAGATTTATAAGTAACAAAAAAAAAGTTGGGAATCTTTTTTGCTTGTACAAAAAAAATTGATTTAAAGATTAAGTAACTTAAGAATATATGATAGTTTCTTTGGGTAGTAAGATGAATAAAATCAATAAAACACAACGAAGAAAAAGATCATCTTATATTTTATGTTTAATTTAAACAAAACATTATCATTTGTATTTATTTAATTTATTTAAAAAAAAAATTAGATGAATCGGACCTAATACAAAAATAATAAAACTAATTAAATATTCATTTTCAAAAGAGAACTATTACTTGCATTCACCGTCCAAAGCTAAATACATATTATATCTTTTAAAATTCTTATAAAATAAAAGAAACAATTTGTAAGCATTTATAAAATAAAAGGCAAGAATTTGTAAGTCTTTTTTTTTTACATTATCCTTAAAATGACATAAATAATTAAAATATAAACACAAAACATCTCAAAATATTTCTCACAAGTAATGATAATTAACAAAAAGAATTTTGAAAAAATATAAAAAATAAGATTAAATTTAAAAGAAAAAGATAAATTTAAAAATTCATCATTATCCAGAATAAAAAAATATTCCTAATAAAAGATATAATTTATTATATAATAAGTAATAAATAAATGAATACTAATATTATAGGTTCAAAAAGAATATATAATATATCATTAATTGATAGAAAAACTATTATGAATAAATTATCAAAAAAAAATTCATAAGGATAAAATAACTTGATATATCCATTTTAAAAATATCTAAATATTAATAAAAACACATTTTAGATAAGAAATTGATACACTAATAAAACTATCACTACTATATAATATAATAATAAATAGGAAAAATGTTTTATTAGAAATGATCCAGTAGAGTTAGTCAACTTTCAAACATAATATTTGACTTATTTTGTGCTAAATATCATGAAAAAGCTTAATTTGTATTTATTCATTTCAATATAGGTGGAACAATGATAAATACGGTAAAAATGAGTAAAAGAAAAAGTAGTTCATGCCGCGACATGCAAATTATTTATGTTACGGCACGTACGGAGGAGTAGAATTCAAAGAAGACCATGCCATGACGGGAGAAAATAGCTATGTGAGATTTGGGTTGATGACTTTAATCCTGATCTTAATCTCAACCCTTTGATCTTTTAAGAGTTGATGGCCCATATTAAGTCGTTTCTCCTATTAATTTACCCTAATGAGGTATAAATCAAACACAATTAAGAATTACAAAACCCTATATCAGATACCAAGAAGAGAGAGAAAAGAGAAATTTTAAGATAAGATTAAAGAATACACAACTTTTTGAACAATTCAAGAGAATATGAGTGCGACAAATCAAGAGATTGAGTGTATTTATTTTTCTTCTCTTCTCTTTAACAATTGTTATGTATTTCTTTATGAAAATTCTAAGTTTTATGACCTTAATTATGTCTAGCTAATTTGTTAATTTATGGATCTGTTGGTATCTTAAAAGAACAACAACGTGCAAGTATACACGGTCATAAATAGTAAATGATAAATACGATATTTGGATAGAGTCAAGGTAAACCAATTCTAAATAACAATATATGAGATTAACACTTGAAATTGCAGTTTCACCAAATTAATTCACTTGAATCATATTATTTTCTCTTGATTTATATTCTCACTTTTAATTTATCAACTAAGAACTCTTAATTTATCCACATGTCTCTTCCGATAACAAATAGACACATCTCACTAAATTAATTCACTATATTCCTATGATAATTAAATTTACCAAAAATTCATTAAGCTCAAAGTTCTCAATGAAGCATACAAGAAAGGTATATTCGTATCCCCCCCACACACACACACATATATATGTGTGTGTGTGTGTGTGTGTGTGTTATTCTATCCAAGAGCAAAACACAAAAAATTCTTTTCCAAATTCATTAGGGTTCACAAATCAAATGATTAATCTTCCAACAATCAAAGACATTAAGCACAGATAGAATAAACAAATTAAAAGCAACATTCCACAAATCATTCAAAAATAATAATTAATTCAAGCTTCATAATGTAAGTTACATTGCAACCCTAGAACAAATAATTTAATTCATAGCAAATATTGAAATCATAATTCAAAAATATTTAGACATTTAAGAAAAATTAAATCAAAAGACAAAAGGATTAGAAGAAACTCTTTGATGATTCCTCAATCCCCAAGCAATATTCCACCTCAAAGTCTTGCACAATAGTCTTCAAGAATGCCCCAATATTCAAGCATTGCTAACTCAATATTCAACTAAAAATACATTTTTTCCTCTTCATTTTTCTCTCTATGTAGCAATAGATAGTTCGAATAAAGGTCTCAATTGATAGAGGTAATAACAGTTTTATTTCTTTCAAAATTGTAATTATTTTATTGATTGGTGAATTATTTTCTGTTGAGTAATTGCCTTAAACAACCTAAGAATAATACCACAAAGATGCGGTCTCTGTGGGTTTTTCCTCGTTACATTGCTTGTTGTGCATGATTCTTTATTGTTTTATTATAATCTGAGTTTAAGGTATGTATGTTACAATGTATTGTAGATTAAACTCTAATTAAAAGGCCTTTATTGTTTCTTACCTTCTACTTGATTTATAATATATGTTGTTAAAATTTATCTGCTTATCTGATATTATACTACTTGTATTTCTATTGCATTTTTTTGTTTTAGTGTTCTTTATTCTGTTTGTGTAAGGTAAGGTTGAGTCATTAAGTAGTATGTATCTCCTTACCTTAGTAGTGTATTGGGTCTTAGAATCTTTCAATTGGTATTAGAGTGAGTGCACCCTTGTTGGGTTTAACTGCTTTAGTGTTGATTCTATTAACTCACGTTTCTCGTATACACTTTTTCTCTAATAGATTCGAGAAAAAGAGGGAATATTGGTAGACCTCCATTCTTCATTGGGCTAAATTATGCCTTTGGAAATCACCAATAAAAGCCTTCTTGTGGTCCCAAGAAGACTATGTGTGGTTTCTTATTAAGAATGCCTAGACCTATCCCATGAAAACCCTACCCGATAATACTGTGATTCCAACACCAATGATTGAATAGACTAAGGAAAAATATAAAGAGTAGAAATGGAACAGTAAGGGCTTATATTCTATCATTATGGTTATGATGCCTGATGAGTATAGAAGGATTCAGAGTTGTATAACATCAAAACAAGCTTGGGACATTCTTTATATAACCCATGAAGGTACGTTTACCATTAAGAGGTCCAAAAGGCTCAAGTTAAATAGAGACTTTGAATTATGCATTATGTAAGAAGATGAAACTCTTGATAAGTTTTATGCATGATTCTCAAACATTGTCAACTATTCTTACAACCTTGGTAGACCCATTAATGAAGAAAAATAGATTAAAAAGATCATCACTAATCTACCTTATAGGTTTCATGCTAAAGTTACTATTCTTGAGTCAATGTACAAACTCGATGAGCTTGATGAGACACAAGACCAGTATCGGGTTAGTAATACCGATCTAGCAGATACTTTGGTTTTATATTTGTAAAACTTTTGCAAGTGCAAGAATCATTTTATAAAAAATGGAAAGTATACTCCCAAGGTCGATCTAAACAAGAAATATATATGATTTTTAATTTATTATTCAAACTCTTAAAAATAAATTTAAATCATAAACATCTTATCACGATATTTTGATTTTTGTTTCCTAATCTAATGACATAAAAAATAGACAAAGATATGGATTCAATAAACAATAATGCAAAATTTTATCATTCATAATAGTGGAGTATTATGGATATAATAATTAAGTTAATTATGTTTGCTAATATTATTTAGGTTATTAAAGATATAAAGTGATATTTGTTAAATTTCTCTTTTTTGTATGAAAGTGTCCTTAGGTGAGGCTCAAATTATTTTGTTTAATATTAATTAAATAATATCCATAGGGAATACCTATTAATTAATTAAGTATTAAATTTCATCTTTATTTTTAAGAAAATATCAAACCATCTAATCACAGCTTTAAGTGGAGTCAATTAATTAGACTTTATTCAAGGTATCCAAATTAAACCTAAGGATTTAATTATCCTAGTACTAACTTTCAAGTTTTAAAATCATTACTGAAAATATGTTATCAATACATTTTCGAGTAATAGTTCTTATAAAAAACTTTTGAAATAGAACTTCACTTTAACTACCTGGCAATTATACCAACAAATAAAATAGCACAACTTTAAATCAAATTGGATAATTAAACCTTAAAATCTAATTTTTAGATTTAAGTTTGTAATGAAAAATAATATATTTCTCTCTAGCATCCTTAATATAAAATCTTGAATAAAAACAAAATTAATTTATTTTATAGAAATATTTTAACTATTTAATATTTTGCAAGCATAACAACGTTATTATTATATCATATTTATAAATAGCCAGCCATGTTAAATTTAATCACGGACAAATTAAATATAATATATAAGAATAAAACATAAAAATAATCGTAGAGAATTCATTTTAAAATTATACATCAAAAAAATCCTTACAGAATTTTGATGTTAATTCCGTTTATGAAAAAACCTCCAAACGGATTTGCATTTCCGTTTATTGAATCAAAAACTAGAAATCTACAAAAGCATAACTAGTTATTCTCAAAAAGAGAATAACTTTAAAACTAAAAAAACTAAAAAAAACTAGGAAAGCTTTCAAAGAGAAAGAATTGAGAAAATTGTGTGATCGGAGATTGGAGGATAGAGTCCTTTTATAGGTGAAGAAAAGGCTAAAAATGTGGAAACATATCTTAAGAAATGATCTTGGACCCGTATTGGACAAGCTGGCATGCATGTGGGGCACTGACGCACACCACTGGGCGGGATTTGGGGTAGAAAATGTGATGATGTGCACAAGATTCGCTGCATGGATGGGCACCGACGTGTGCGGGATTTGCGGCATGGATAAGCGCTGATGCACATGAGATTTTGGCATGAATGGGTGCAGCTGTGCATGAAACAAATATGATGCACGCGTGACTGTGCAGTTTTGTCCATTTTTTCATTTATTTTGACTTTTTCTCATTTTTTTCTCAACTTATTTGTGATGTATATAGCCTTCAATATTTTTTGTCAAAAATACTTGAAAAAATAATAAAAATAACTTTAGTTCCGAAAAGACAAATTTATATAAAAATATGATAAAATCATACAAATATAAATATTTTTAATCAATTAAAGTATATTAAATCATGGTAATTTTGGTGATTTTTAAGCACTCATCACAACCCCAACCAACTTCATGTTAGTCCCTTAGCAAAAGAAGCATTAAAAACTAAAAATTAAACTATCCTAAATCACTTTTATGGATTGACACGATTGCATTTAGCATATGCAATTAGCTTTTAAACCCCTAGGTTTTCCTAGCGGATGAGTTTTGAGTCTCATGAGGGTTTCAGTAATGATACCACAAACATTGAACTAAATGTAAAAATTAAAAAGAAAATAAAAAAATAAAAACTCAACAACTAAAATTATAACAAAATAAAAACTAAATAAAATCAAAAATTAACTTTAAAATAAAATAAAATAAAACAAGAAAACAAAACATAAAATGTCTTATGCTTTTTAATCTCCTTTAAGATCATAATTAAAATCTAAAACATAAGTTATTTTCAACTTCTTAAACACTCATAGTTTATAATAATAATTAGTTGAAAATCATTTTCATACTTCATTTAAAAAATGTTTCAATTTAAATTTACCCAATTTCAGTGTAAAAAATTTGAATTCACTTCAACTCTATCCTTACAAGTCAATACTCTCAATTCACGGAATCCTATGGGTTCAAGCACTCATACTAAGGCATATGAAAATAGAATTTATGTTTAGAAATGAACTAATAAATCTGTATACTTGTAGAAGAAGAAAGGCTCAAAATAGTTTTTAACTTTGATCTCATGAAAGGAATTGAATGTTTAGGATTTCGTAACGAAATCACAAAATTATTTTCATGCCTCAATCAAAATGATTAAATAAAAATTTCAAGATATATGCCTTATAGATTTGAAGAAAGTACAATTACTTTTTAAGGATTTACTTCCTATAATTTTCTTACAACTTTGTAGGCTATGTGGTTCATAGAATGTAAATTATACTATTCATTTCTCTCTCTCTCTCTATCTCGTACATTTTTTTATGATAATGTGAGTGGCTAAATTTTGTGGATATTCTGTTTGATTTTGGTTTAGGTAATGACAGATATGTCTTCTTTTGGTAGAAATCATGCATGAACGATGAAAGGGCATATACTATCAACTTCTACTTAAGTTATTCAATCTAAGCAATAAAAATAACATATGAGACTTTACTAGATGTGGAAATCCTAACATTCAATGCTAATACTTATAAATATCATCTAAAAATTTGAAGAAATAAGAAATATAAAAAAAAATATTTTGCTCAGAATAAAGAAAATTAAGCTCAAATTATATTTTACAAGGGTAATATCTACTATTTGATTCTTAAACATTGATTTTGGGTTCATTATAATTTTCACACTTTATCATAAAATATTACTTATGACAAAAATTAACTAATTACTATATAATGCATGATATGTTTTCAAAAATTAATCTAACAATGCAAAAATACTTAACTATTAATTAGATTTAAAGAAATGATAAATTTTTGTGAAATTTTTTTAAAAACTAATCCTAAAATTCTAAAAATGACTAAACCATTCAAAGAAAATAAAATCAATCACAATAAAAATGAAAATGTGAACAAAAAAAATTTAAAATTGTTAATTTTTTTAAATTAAGCATGTTAACTTTTCACCACACCAAACCTAGAAATTATATTGTTCTCAATGTAAGAATTGTAAATTAAAGATAAAAGGAAAAAAGAAAAAAAAAGTTACCTATTTCCTAAGAATATGCAAGTAGTGATGAAGAAATGCAAGTATATCCATCATGCTCATCATTAAAGTTCACATAGAAAGATCGTTGTGAACATCTAATATCTCAACAAATATTTTTAGTTTTAACAATTCTAAAATTGTTCACATGCAATTAATGTAAAATAAACAAAAAAATTAAAAAAAAATAAAACAAATAAAATAAAATTACCTAAAATGATGAGTTACCTCCCATCTAGTGCTTAGTTTAATGTCTTAGCAAGACGTAAATGAGTGATTTCATTTTAAGTAAACTCAACATCCCCACATCATTGAGTAAATCAAGCCTACAAATAGGACAAGTTTGTCTACCTATGCTTTGTAAGTCATGCCCTATCGATTTTCAAAATTTTATTTACTTAAAACTAGGGACATGATTGTGATTTTTAGATAACCCATATTGAGGAACTCGTTGGCCCACTTCAAACCTTTAAGATGAACTTTCAAACACTTCCAAAGAACATAGGTATCATTTTCAAAATTGGCATGACTGATGATGGTGATAAAGACAGTGAAAATGATAATGAAGAGCTAGTACTCTTAATTAGAAGAATGAAAAAAATCCTAACAAAAAGAATCCTAAAAAAAGGACAATCAAGTTGTCAAAAGGAGCAAAATCTAAGAAAACTCAAATCTATGAGTTATGATAGTAAGAAATCTAAATCCACTCGACTTCAATGTTTTGAATGTATGAGTTTTTGTCACTTCATAGTTTACTTTGCAAACAAGAAGAACCAAATTGGAATAGTTTTCAATGCTAGACTTCCTGACTCTGAAAGTGATAGCGATAATCCAATAGTATCTGACACCAACTACTTAACATTTACTACAATTACTAGTGGACAATCCAGTAAGTTTGACATTGATTCAAATGATGAGGAAAGTGATGCTAAATTTCTACTCAACAAATTTAATATCATTAATATTGATGAAGTTTTCCCAGATTATGTAAGAAGCTAATAGCTAAACAAAATGACCAACTAAAATCCCTTGAAATATTCCTTAGTTATAGAAAAAGAAAAATTGAACTTTATGAACGTGCTAATGTTATGAATTCAAGTCTTACACATGTTAAATAGGAAAATAAGAATCATATATAGGAACTTGAACAATCAAAGGAAGTAGTAAGGAGATTAACATATGGATTTGAAAGGTTGAACAAAGTTGTAGAATATGGAAAGCCAATTCGAGACAATAGAGTGCTAGGATATGTAGACGAGCACACTACGCCATATTCGTCAAAATCAACTAAATTTTTCAAACCTTCAAGCATGTTCTCTTAAATGATACACATGACATTAGTTATAAGGATGAGAATTCTATTCCTTCAACATCAAAAACCACATCTATAAGGCCTTCTAACCCTACTCCTAATGTTACTCATTATACACAAAGAATAGTTGCACCTATGATTGAAAAATATATTAAATTTATGCATGTCTATCAGTCCTGTTGTTCTTGTATCTGTTTTTTGGCTTCCTGTATGTAAAACATGGTGTTTTTTTATTCTTACTTAGTCCTTTTATGTAAGGTTGATTACTGCTGATCAATAATACAAACATACACGTAGTTAGGAACACTTTGTATGAAATCATGTTTACATATACCATAGGGTTGGCTTTCATAGTGTGCATGTTAAGTGGATTATTGGTTTTCAATAATCGAGTGTGCAATTGAGCTAATGTTTTTCACTTGTGTTTTTGGTTTGTTTCGGGTACGGGTATTTATAGAAAGTACTCAATAATTTTTCAAATGAAAAAAATATAACTTTTTACCACCTCGCCACCAAGCTCACCTAGGGCCTTTCTATAAGTGGTGGCAAGCTTATCATTCATATTCCATGTCATATAGAATGCATTTTGTCTATTCTTCTAGGTTCTTCTTTCTTGTACCTAGTATGTTTTGTGTTGGTTCTTTATTAGTTTCTTATTGATTTTTGTTCATCTTTTGCATGCTCTTCCTTTTCTTATGCCTTAGTTGTATCTTTAGAGAAAATTGAGGTGATGTTACAAGCTTGTTTACATAAGTATTTTTCTATACTATGCTTATATAGGTTTTCCTTATGCATATATATGTCATATATAACATTTATCTATCTTTATGACTCTTAACTTATATGCATTGATATGATCAAACTTTTTTTGTTTAATTAGTATTCCTGGTCTTTAGGGTGTTGACCCTATCTAAGCATGTCTCTTATTTCTATGTTAGAGCCTGAGCCTTTCTCATATGATTAGATATTTTTGTAACATCCCTTGCTTCTTCTCTCTTTATGGTGTTACATGTGTAGTTAGTCATTTCCTTCTTTATTATGACTAAGGATGATGTTATTGTTACCGATGATCTCTTTTGAGGCAACCGTGTATAGTTTATTGACTTTTCTCTCTCTGGAGACAACATTGTGTAGCTTCTATTGTTAATCTCTCATAAGGCATACTTGTCTTTTTGGCCTATGTTCTCCATGAGGCCATCTCTATCATCTTACTTCTTTATTGTTGTGTTTCTTTTCATGTCTCTAAATTGTGCTTATCTTCCTTCATTACTTTAAAAAATAATAATAAAGAAGAGGGCGTATTTGTCTTTGATCGTTTTACATTCTATTTTTCTCTCTTTCTATGATTATTCTATATGTTTTTCTATCCTCTTAACTTTTGCATGAGAAATGAACTTTCTTTTAGGGATTAATGATTTTGTATAAGTGGCATGCATTTGACTTGATTGGAAATGTGGCTTTTATTACATGTATTTTCATTGAGCATTTGTATAGCTAAATTCTTGTGTTGAATTTAAAAACAAAATTTTATTATACATATGCCATAATTCTATAAATTTATATGGATATTTTTAGAAGCTTGTGTGGATTTATGCTTTGATGATTTGTATAACTCTAACAAGATCTAGAATCCATTTTTAGTGTCTATTAAGACAAAATCCTAGGTGTTACTCAAATAGAAAGATGATTTAGGCCATCATTGAATCATTTTATCCTTTCTTACCACTAATGTTTTCTTATCATTAGTATCCCTTCTCTGAGCCATCATGTTATGCCTTCTTTTCTTTGCACCTAAATAGTGACTTGGCTAAAATGATTATTCCCTCTTACCTTTTACACCCTTAGCTTCCTGTGTGAAAAAATGGTGTCTGTTTTATTCTTACTTAGTGTAATTGTCCTCTTCTGTGTAAGGTTAGTTATTGCAGATCAGTAATACACACATGCACATAGGTAGGAACGCTTTGTATGCAAGCATGTTTACACTACCATAGGGTTAGTTTTCGTAGTATGCATGCTAAGTGGAGTATTGGTTTTTTATGAGCGACCATGCAAGTGAGCCGACATTGTAACTTGTGTTTTTGGTTCATTTTAGGTGTGGGTATTTATGGAAAGTACTCGAAAATTTTTGAAACAAAGAAATTTGACTTCTTACCACCTCACCACCAAGCTTGCCACCAAGCTCACCATGGACATTGCTAAAGGTGGTGATGAGGTAGTGGTGAAGTGAATGGTGAGATGGCTAGGGAGGTGGCAATTTTGAGCTCTATAAATTCCACCCCCTAAAGTTTTTCTTATTTAGTATCCAAAAAAGAGGTAGTAGAGCTCTATCAAATTGACATCTTGTCTTTCTATTTTCGAATCACTAATACCTTCTGTGTTGCTTGGTATTAGTGATTCGTGACTGTGTGAGCAAAACCATTTTTATGAGTGGTAAGTACTCGATGAGGTGTTAGAAGTTGGGTTGTATATGTTGAGTTGTGTGTCGATTGGTAGTTGCCTTCGTACAACATTTTCTTATTCACTTTACATAATACCATTCTTTGGTTACTAATCATACCACTGTGAGTGGTGCAGGCTTTGGAAGAGAGTCGAGTTCGTGCATCAAACAAGGTCTTTACCAAAGCAGCAAGCAAGAGTAGCAATAGGCAGGTAGGATAGAGGCCCTAGCTGATAGAGGTAATGGTGGCTTTATTTCTCTCAAAGTGTAATTGTTTTATTATTTAGTGGATTATTTACTGTTGAGTGATTTCTTTAAACAACCCGAGGATGTTACCACATAGATAGGATTTCTAGGTAGGTGTACCTAGTTATATCTAGTGTTATTCGTGCTTGACTATGTGGCTAGTATAATCACAGTATAAATGGTTTATATTCCTACATACTGAAGTTTAAATTCTCATTGGAAATCTATATTTTTCTTTATCACATGCTTTTCATTTATTAGAATCTGTGCTTATCTGTTTTGTGTTTATTTCCCTATGATTTGCATATTTGAGTTGAGTCCTTAAAGGGACAGTATCCTTAGCCTAATTATGTATTGGGTCTAAGACACATTTATTATTGTTATGCATGATTTGTAGGTATGTTAGTATCTTCTGTGTTTCCAACATATATGTTCTAACATGCTATATGCATACCCTAATTAGAAAGCATGTTTATTATATCTTATCACATGCTTTATTTTCTTTTTATGTAGCATTCCTATATGATTTCTAATCATTACTTGTTGTGATAAATTAATCTATCTATTTCTTGATTAATTTATATTATTTAGGTCTATTATGTGCATGTGAGTTTTTTGTGGGTCTCTGAAGAGTTAGTATCTCCTTACCTTGGTAGTGTACTAGGCATTGGATTCTTTATTTGGTTTTCTATGATGTCTATGATAGCAAGTTGTGAAAGTACAATCATCATCTATCGAATGGTATTACCTTTTAATATGTTTGATTGTTTCACATGCTAAGTGTTTCTTACCATGTATGTATATAGATAGCCTGGATAGGAGCTTGTGAGGCACACCATCTCTTATATGTTTATTACATTTTCTTATTTCTTACTAGAAGTAGCTTTTATTTTGTGTTGAATTGACAATGTTGTTTATGTACTTCCAATTTAATAATTGCTTAATTCATATTGTGAAGCTTATTTGGCCAAATTAATATAGAGCTTATAAAAAGATTTCATGGGTTGGCATCTAGAGCTTATAAAAAGATTTCATGGGTTGGCATCTCCACCCCTCATCTAGGTCTCGGTTACCTATTTGAGTCAAAAGAATAATTGACTTTCGTGTTATTGTTCTTAAGAAAAGGAATCTTAAGATTCAACACATAGATAGTCCAGTCAACTACCTCAAGCTAGAAAGTCCTTGGAATGTTTTTCTCATAAAGCATAGTATGAACAGTGTTTATAATGGTTATGTTCTTTCTCTCTGCAATCCTATTATGTTGAGGTGAATACATAATTGTCAATTGTCTACTTATGTCATTCTCATTGCAAAAAGTAGTAAATTTTTGTAATATGAATTCACCACCTCAATTAATACACAAACTCTTTATGAATATGCCTATTTCTTTCTCCATGAGATTTTTAAAGCTTCTAAAAGTGTCAAAAGCTCCTAGCTTTTCTACTAAGAGGTACACCTATGTCTTACCACTATAACCATCAAAGAAGGTGATTAGGTACCTTTTGTTTCTATTTAAGATGGATGTAATAGGTCCGCATACGTCAACATTTACTAGCCATAGGATCTGAGAAGCTCTCTATATGCTTTCTTTTGGGAATGGATCCCTCTACTATTTTCTTATTATACATTCTTTACAAATTTTTGAGGGAGTCTTGAGTTGTGGTAGGCATTCACCATCTTCTTTTACTTAAGAGTCTTCAAGCATTTAAAACCTAAATGTCCATATCTACTATGCCATAATTGAGCTGAGTCTTTAGTAATTGTGTTGAAACACGTTGACACACATGATTGACACTTAGCAAGCAGAATGAACATTCTATTTAAGAGCATTGTTGTTTCTATGATCAAGCCTTTCTCTAAATGATAGACCTTGCATCTTCCATGTTGAAACAAGATTTTTAGTCTCTTTTCTTACAGTTGACCAATACTCAACAAGTCGTTCTTTAGCTTAGATACATAGAATACTCTAGTAATGATCTGTAAAATTCCATTTAACTAAAATCTTACATTGTCATTTTTCCTTCGTAACCATGCGAGAATTATTTTGCAACTTCACTATTTCCCTAAAAATTTCATCTAAACAAAAGAATAGTTCCTTTTTTCCACACATATGATTGTTATACCTTGAGTTAAGGAACCATATGCATCTTCCTTCTCTTCTTGTGGTGTCTTTCATATGTTCCATCAAAAGTATTTCTTCTTGAACTTCTACATAGTTGGCCTTTTCTCTTTGCTTGGGCACTTATATTGAAAATGTTCAAGTTTCAAGTTTATTGCAATGATAACGCTCCACAATGGACTTGTCAAAGCTTGATGTGCCTTTTCATTATCCATGAAATCCTCCATGACCTCATCCTCTTGCACTTCTTGCTCTATCTTCATAAGTTACCTTCAAAACTTACTCTTTAATAATGACACTCATGTTTTTTTTTTCATGCTCTAAGTGACTACTTTATAACTAATTAATAGATAAAGTGTCAATGTCATTCAACTTTTCAATTTAGCAGACAACATAATTGAATTTTGGAGTCATGGATTGCCAAATCTTCTTAATAATAGTGACATCTCCCATAGTCTCACCATTAATCCTCATCTCGTTAGCTATGGTGAGAGTTCTTGCAAATTAGTCATTCACTCACTCTTCTATTTTTATTTGAAGGATTTTGAACTCCTTTCAAAATGCTTGCAACTATGCTCATTTAACCCTTGTTTTCCCTGGATACTTATGCTTCATTGAATCCCAAATTTCCTTTGTCGTATTGATGAGTTCTCAAAAAGCACTAAAATTACCATGATTTTATGCACATTAATTGATTAAAAATATATATATTTATATGTTTTATCATATATTTATATAAATTTGTCTTTTTTGGAATCACGGGTATTTTTATTGTTTTTCAGATATTTTCGCTTAAAAAGTCACTTAAAGACTCAAAAAGGAATACTCAAAGCAATACATCACAAATATATTAATAAATAAATGGGGAAAGGTCAACAAATATGGAACAATTGGACAAAATGGGTCGAAAAGGTCAAAAAGGAGAAAATCGTGCCCGGAGCAGCCCACCCCGCGCGTGCCAGTGCCCAGCCGCGGGCGCAGCATGGCCCACGTCCGTGCGCAGATGCGCACGCCTTCCTCTAGATCCGCGCGCGCCACAGCACGCTGTCACTGTTCACGCGTGCCTGTGCGCGCCCCAACTGCCCTCCGCACGCGTCGATGCCATTTCACCCCATTTTTCACGTGCAGCCGCCCCCATAACGTCATGCTGATGATGAGTGCTCAAAAAGCACTAAAATAACCATGATTTCATGCAAATTAATTGATTAAATATATATATTTATATGTTTTATCATATATTTATATAAATTTGTCTTTTTCGGAATCACGGGTATTTTTATTGTTTTTCAGGTATTTTGGCTTAAAAATGCAACTTAAAGATTCAAAGAGGAATACTGGAAGCAATACATCACAAATATATTAATAAATAAATGCGTAAAGGTCGACAAATATGGAAAAATTGGACAAAATGGGTCAAAAATGTCAAAAAGGAGAAAAACGCGTCGCCGCGGCGCCAAGACTCAGCCCGCCCAAATCGCGGCGGTATTGTTCATGCGCGCACAAGCAACGCGCTGGCAGATCTTGTTTATGCGGCGCGGCAGCGCGGGTTATTGTTCATGCGCGCGCGCGCGCGCGAGGTTCTTGTTCACGCGCGCACGCGCGGGTTCTGTTCACGCGCACAAGATGCGCGGCAATGACAAGCGCGCGTTAGCGCTCAGCCAGCCCGCCACTCCGCGCGCCCAACGCGTTTTCACCCCATTTTTCACGTGCGGCAGCCACTGTGACGTCATCGCCGACGTCATTGATGACCTCAACATTTCCATTACACGTTTTTAATTTTTTAATATTTTTTTTAACATTTCTTTACTCATTTTTTCTCTCCATCCTCACCTATAAATACCCCCCTTCCATACACCTTCAAACACCTTCAAAACCTCCAAATACATTCTTTTCTCTCTTTCTTTCTCTCTTTTCTTAGATTTTTAGTTTTTCTTATGTTTTCTTAGTTTTTAGTTTTTCTTAGTTAATTTCTCTTAGATTTAGAGTTCTTCCCTTTTTGGGAAGAACTAGTTATGTTTTTGTAATATTATTAGCTTTTTGATTCAATAAATGGGAGTGCAAATTCCGCTTGGAGTTTTTCTAGCAACGGGAATGGCATCGAAGTACTGTAAGGATTTTATTTTCTTTGCAGTTATTTTTTATGCTTTATTCTTACATGTTATATTTAATTTGTCTGTGATTAAATTTAACTTTAATGGATGTTTGTAAACATGATATAATAATAACGTTGTTATGCTTGCGAAATATTAAATAGGTGAAAATCTCTAAAATGAATTGATTTTATTTTTATTCAAGATTTTATATTAAGAATGTTAGAGAGAAATATATTATTTTTCATTGCAAACTTAAATCTGAAAATTAGATTTTAAGGTTTAGTTATCCGGTCTGATTTAGAGTAGTGCTCTTTTATTTGATGGTACAATCGCCCGGTAGTTAGAGTGAAGCTCTATTTCAAAAGTTTTTATAAGAATTATTATCTGAAAATGTATTGACAACATGTTTTCAGTAGTAGTTTTAAAACTTGAAAGTTTTAAAACTTTAGGATTGTCGATTAAAAAAACTATTTTCTATCATATTCTTAAAAAGAGTGCTGCTTTTCAAGTCATGAGCAAGCCTTTAGAAAGAGACTCTAATACGAATTGTTAAGAACTTATGTGTTTGATGTGGAATAAAATTTGAAGAGAATTTTAATTTTATTGCACTACTACAAAACAAAGTATTTAAGTCGATATATAAAGTCGGTTTTTGAAAAACCTAACTTATAATAAATTTAAAATCGATTCGGTGTAGAACCGACACTACATATAGTATTGGCTGATGTGTCGAACCAATGCTCATGTAGATAGCATTGGTTCACCACGTCAACCGGCACTACGTCCCACATGTATTTTTTTATTTAAAAAATACAGTTTAAAATTGCATTTAATTATGTAGTACAATTTTATTGTCAATTATTAATATTTTATTTGAACTCTTTAAAATTTAATTTGAATATATATAGTATAATTTTTTTCTTTTTTTTAGTCAATTAGTTTTTAAAATTATATAATTTTGTGTATTTGTTTGGATACTTAATTTTATGTACATACGTACATGTTTATAGTTAAAATCAAATAAAATAACAATTGACCAAAAAAAATGGTACTATATAATTGATTTCAGTTTTAAACTGTATTTTTTAAATAAAAAAAATACATGTATGACGTAGCGTCGGTTGACGTGTATAACCAACGTTATACACGTGGATAGCATCAGTTCACCACATTAACCGACACTACATCCTACGTGTATTTGTTTTATTTAAAAAATGTAGTTTAAAATTGAAATTAATTATATAATACCATGTTTTTTTTGGTCAATTGTTATTTTATTTTATTTTAACTATAAACATGTACGTACGTACATAAAATTAAGTATCCAAACAAATACACAAAATTATATAATTTTAAAAACCAATTGACTAAAAAAAGAAAAAATTATACTATATATATATATATATATATATATTCAAATTAAATTTTAAAGAGTTCAAATAAAATATTAATAATTGATAAAAAAAATTGTACTATATAATTAATTTCAATTTTAAACTGTATTTTTTAAATAAAAAAATACACGTAGGATGTAGCGTCGGTTGACGTATTGAACCGCCGCTACACACATGGATAGCGTCGGTTGACACGTAGAACCAATGTTATCCATATGTGTAGTATCGGTTCACCATATCAACCGATGATATCCACACGTATTAATCCATTTCTCTTATCTCTTCTTCATCAAAACGTCTTTTTCAATTTGTGCAGCAATAATAAACGTCAAAACTGAGCTCACCTCCTCCACTATTTCTCATTTTCCAACCACCTCTGACCACCATTTTAAACGCTATTTTGTGGGTTATATTCCTCTCTATATTATCTTTCAGATCCCCTATTGTTTTTTAAGCGAAATACTCAAATTTTTTATACTCATTTTCTCACTTATTCTCACTTACAAAACACCCATTTTTTTCTTCATTTCCTTCATTTAGTCACTTCATTTACTTTTGTAAGTATTTCTATTAATCCTACGCACTTATTATTCAATTTGCTTTATTTTTTGTATAAATATTTTATTTTTTGTATAAATATTTTATTTATGTATGTTTTGTATTATGCTTGTTATTATATGTTTGGCTTATTTTATGGAGAAATAATATCTGAATATTGTGGGTTTGAGAGACTATAATATTTACCATACATGGATAAATTTATTTACATATAAATAATTATATTTTATTAAGTAAAAGTAATACAATTGTAAAATGATTAAAATGATAAATTTTTGTATTATGTATGTTTTAGTATATATTCTAATAATTAGGGAATTCATATATAATCATATTTGAAATATATTAATTGGATACATAATTAATATGTTTAATTAATGTCATTAATAGAAAATTGACAAATCTTGGATGTCAAAGTGTAGAATCGAGTAGGACTACATTTCTAGAGTTGAAAGTTTCATGGAATTTGCTTATAGAAATAGTAATAATGAAATTAGTATGATTCGATACCCATGTGTTAAATGTAAAAATGAGTGATTTCATGAAGTTGACGAGGTTAAGTATCACCTTATTCGTAATGATATTCTTTTGAGCTATAAATTTTGGTATTATCATGGAGAAAATATTGATAATACTCATGAGGAAGAGATAAATAAGAATGTGAGTGGATTACATACATCTTATCATAATGTAAAGATAGAAAATATGTTTCATGGTGTTGAAGATGAACTATGTGAGGATGATCCCGAAACCTTTAAAAACTTTTAGAAGATGCTGAAAAACCATTGTATCCAAAATGCAAGAAATACACTAAAATGTCAGGATTGGTTCATTTGTACAATGTGAAGGCAAAACATGGTTTTTCTGACAAGGGATTCACAGAATTACTAAATCTACTAGTCGATATGTTTCCTGAGGGTATTGAATTTCCATCTTCAATGTATGAATTGCCATCTTCAATGTATGAAGTGAAGAAATCTATTAGTCGATTTGGCATGGAATACCATAAGATTCATGCTTGTCCAAATGATTGCATTCTTTATAGAAAAGAATACGAGACATTAGATGATTGTCCGATGTGTAAAGAATCGAGATGGAAGCATGCTACAAATGAGACAACACCTAAGAAAGGCGTGCCCGCAAAGGTTCTTTAGTACTTTCCTCCTATTCCTCGCTTTCAAAGGTTGTTCAAAAGTAAAGAGACAACAAAGATGTTGACTTGGAATTCAAATAATCGATCTGATGATGAGATGCTATGCCATCCTTGTGATTCTCCAAATTGGAAACTGGTAGATAATTTATCTCCTCAATTTGCATCTGATCTGCACAATCTTTGTCTTGCCATTGTTGTTGATGGAATTAATCCACATAGTTCCCTTAGTAGTAGATATAGTTGTTGGCCAATAATTATGGTAACATACAACCTTCTTCCCTGGTTGTTTATGAAAATAAAATCCATGATGTTAACATTATTGATCTCAAGATCGAAACAACCTGGTGTTGATATTTATGTATATTTGTAGCCTCTGATAGATGATTTAAAGATGTTGTGGAATGATGGTGTAAATTTTTACGATGCACATAAAGAAGAATAATTTAACTTGATGGGGGTACTTTTATGGACAATTAATGATTTTCCTACCTATGAAAACTTATCAGGACATGCAACAAAAGGTTACAAGGGATGCCCTATATGTAGTGATGGAAATTATGCAACTTATCTTGTTCACAGATGATTGATGCCTTATAGAAGACATAGAAGATTTGTGCCATCTGGACACAAGTTTAGATACCAAAAGAAACCGTTCAATGGTGAAAAAGGTCATGGTCATGCACCCTGACCATTGCGAGGTGTTGAGATATTAAGGTAATTGAATGGTATGACATTCAAAAGATATGGAAAGATGGAAAAAAGAATACTCACTAAGGTAGGGAAATGAAAGAGGTCAACTAATGAAATGGGTGAAAATGAAAAAAAAAAGAGGAGAATCAGTAGACCATGGTTATTGGAATAAGAAATCAATATTTTGGGAATTATCTTATTGGAAAGACCTACACATTCGTCACATCTTAGATGTCATACACATTGAGAAAAATGTATGTGAGAGCTTGGTACTTTACTTAATATACCTGGAAAGACAAAGGATGAAATTAAAGCAAGACTAGATTTAAAGAAACTAGGCATACGAATATCAATAATTCGTCTTTGTTCATTCTTCGATACAATATGCAAGAAATCTATATCAATTGGTGAGTTAAACTCTTTACAAAAAGATGTATAAGAGACTTTGTGTCTAATTGAAAAATATTTTCCTCCTTCTTTCTTCGATATAATGATTCACTTGTGTGTTCATTTAGTTTGAGAGGTTCAATTGTGTGGTCCTAATTACTTAAGGTGGATGTATCCTTTTGAGAGATATATGCAAGTCCTTAAAGGATATGTATATAATATAAATTGATCTGAAGGATGCATGGTGGAATGCTACATTGTTGAAAAGGCCATTGAGTTTGGTTCTGAATACTTTAGTGGTTGCACTGAAATTAGGAATCTTACGCACAAGTTGTTCTTAGAATGTCACATTATCCAAGTAGGTAACCCTATGCTTAGGGGAAGTAAGAAATTTTTTATTGATCGCACTCGATGGAAAAAAGCACACTGAATCATTTTGGTAAATAATAATGAGGCACAACCGTACATAGAGTAAGTGATGTTTAATCTTTCCATTTATGCAAAAAATATTTTTATTTAACTATTAATGATGATGTCTACTTCATATATCTTTAATAACATTACAGGATGTATTTAAACTTATTGAAGATCGATCCTTGTAATAAAAAAAAGGAGGAGAAAAATGGTTGTATGATAAACATAAGTGAGAACTTATTAATTGGTTTCACAACCATGTAAGTGTCACATACAAGAATTCATTAGTACTTAGATCTATGCAATGTTTTAAAACTTTGCTTTAAACACATTTCATGTTTTTGTATACATAGATTCAAGATGAACTCAAGAAACCCAATCATAAAATAACAAAAAGTTTAGAATGGCTTACACATAGTCCAAAATTCAATGTCAAATCATTTTCTAGTTTCACAATAAATGGATCGTGGTTTACAAATCAAGCTAGGGAAAAAGTCCGAGTAAATCATAATAGTGGTGTGAAGATGGTTGCCCAAACTATTTCACAATAAATGGATCGAGGTTTACGAATCAAGCTAGGGACAAAGTCCGAGTAAATTAGAATAGTGGTGTGAAGATGGTTGCACAAACTATACAATTTTCCAGTTCAAAAGATGGTACTCTTGTACTTTCTGATAGAACATATTATGGTATAATTCAAGAGATTTGGGAATTGGATTATGAGATCTTCCATGAAACAGTTTTCTTGCGTGATTGGGTCGAAGATGTTATCAATGTTGGATATAAAATAGATGATTTTCGATTTACCCTTGTAAATTTATCCAAGATAAGTCACACTGATGATCCTTTCACGTTAGCACTTCATGCAAAACAAGTATTTTACGTGAGCGATCAAATTGACACAAGATGGTCTGTTGTGTTAACGCCTCCACAAAAAGAGTTTTACCATTGTGATGCTTTAGAAGATGATGACCCTATGCTTGATACATTAACCAATATTAGTAATTTCTCAAACAAATTGTCTAATGTATGTGATAATCTAGTTGATGATGATAATTCTTTGTCATGGGCTCGAAGTGATTGTGAAGGAATATATGTTCCTAAAATTGTCAATTAATTTATATTTTTTCATTATTTGCAGATATTGCATGGATCCTCGAGTAATAGAGCTTGTAGATCCAAATGATCCATTGGGGCATTTGAAAATAAGGGTTGAGCGAATATATCTAATACTCCACTTAACCCAGATGATAAAGTACTCGTTCTCTTTGATGCTACTGGTAATCTAATAGGGGAAAATGGCAAATAATTGAAATCCTTTATTGGTAGACTTGTGAAGTCCAGTATACCAATCAATATAAATGATTGGACTTAGGTTGACGAAGATGAAAAGTTCAAAATATGGAAAATCATTTGTGTAAGTCTCTTATATTTTATAATCAATTACATATATTATATCTTTTTTTGTATTGTATCTAATCTTTTGTAGTGTGTTTTTACAGAATCATTAGAAAGTTGATGACACTTGGAAGACCAAGTGTTATAAGATTGAAAATAAGGCGTGGAAGGAATACAAGACTTCCACATTGGCAAGAAATTTTATGTTTCCATATGTGGAACCACTTGATGAAGTAGAGCTCTACAAAATCCCTAAAGGATATCCCTGGATTACACCTCAAGTTTGGAAAGACTTCATGAATTATAGACGTACGAATGAATTTCAAATTATTAAGGAAGAACATCAGAATATACAAATGAATAACATTCTTCCTAACCATACTAGGGGGTCTTCAAATCCTGAAGTTAGATATAGAATGGTATTATTAATTTGTGTTAATTTATAAATATTTTTATATTTATTTTCCTCAATTTAATTTCATGTCATGGTTAATAAATTTTTCATAATTTATGTAGGAAGTTGAATTGGGTATACCAGTTACCCGATCTGAATTGTACATAGAAACAAAGACTCCCAAAAAGAAGAAGTCAAGACCGATGAATAAGCGAGGAAAAGAACAACTAAATAAGTTGACTAGTAATTTCGATTGACACAAAGTCCATATGATTTTTTATAATTGATGTAATATTGTATGATATGTTTGTGTGCTTTATTTACTTGTAGAGAGATGTTCAAGAACAAATATCCGAGGGTGAAATAATCGAAAAGCCTAGGAGAGATGCTATATATCATGCATTCAGACGTGAGCATCTTGGTCATATTAGGAGAGGTAGCCAATATGATGGTTATATGGAGTATTTTAACATTCCAAAATAAAAGCCTTAGATGGTTAGTAAGGAGAAGTACACTAAAATTGAAGAAGAACTCAACTCTTTTAAGGCCTTAATGTTAAGTGAGATTTCCACTATAAAAGAATATCAAGCATAACATATTTCAGGTATGGAATCATTCTACAATTAGTTCATTCCATATTCGCCAAGCATGCAACCATCCATGCCAGGCATACCACCATCTATGCCAAGTATGCCACTATCCACTCCAGGCATGCCACTATCCATGCCAGGCATGCCACCCACGCAATCTCATGGCGCTTAAACTATATCCAATATGAGATATAGTCATCCTATTAGTCCTTCCTTTATGCCATGAATGCATATACAATCAAGTAGTGGTTCATTTTCTCCAATGCAATCTACGCATTCTTACCATCATCCAATAGCTACCTCACATGGGCGTCCTCCTGTATTTGATGAATCATATGTGGTAAGATTTTAATTTCTAGTGTAGATAATTTATTATTTTTATTTATTATATATAACACTTCAATTTTTTACAGAATATGAAATGTTTGTTGAAACATCCTTCATCAACAGACTTGGTTGCTATTGGAACGATACAACAATTGAGCAATGATCGGATGATTCATAATCAATATTTGCCTAATCATTGAAAAATAGTAATTGATTAATCATTGCTTCATGATTGTCCACTACCTGTGCCTTCTGATGCTACCACGGTCCAAGAGGGGATTGGACAGTATGTGGCTTGGCCGTCGATTCAAGTTGTTCTAAATTTTGATGTGGTACTATTTTTTAACTTAAAAGATAACACTTGTTTACTACTATTATTTTATTATATCTTTTATTGTTACTAACATACATAATACTTTTTCTTTAGTCTATTATATCATAACTCTTAAATGCGGCACATTTAAGAGATACGAAGCAAGTATCTCGTGCTAAATCTATGTCTAGTGGCCAATCATCGCATACTAAGTCATTCAAGAAAAAGCCTTGGAAAAAGTATAGTTATGATTATGCTTTAAACTTCATCAGAAATCTTGGCGCTTTGATGACTATTGTTGCGAGGGCATCTAGCATAAATGATGGATGGACTGTGCCACTTCCTATAGAAATTTCTGGTGTAAACCTCAGCTAAACTTATATATCGATCGAGTGAATATTGCAACTATTTGAATATCAAATGATCAATTTAAGTATAATTCAAGTGTGGACAAGGTGAGTCCTTATTCTGTTCATTTTCTTTCATTTATGTAGAACATATATAATTATATTTATATTATCTAATTACTTATATATATTTCTTTTATATAAGATGTGTTATTATCGACTTCAACATAATCATTTATCACATTTAGTAATGTTCTATGATTCTTCATATGTTAATTAATATCAAGAGAATGATGTTAGCATTAGAGCTAAACAATTATATGATAGGGCATTAATACTTAACAGAAATCAAAAGTTGATAATCCTTTGGCCACTAAGGTTTGAACAAGGCCAAGATCATTAAATGTTGGTAATCCTTGATTTGTTCAATAATCATGCTTGGTACTGTGACTCAACTTCCATAGAATTGAGTAAAGATACAAAAGCAGTTGTTAAAATGTAAGAGTTATAGCTAGCTATTTTTCTTCTCTTGTTTTTTGTAATATTTAATAAAAAAAACTATCATTTTAAACCTTGATAAGGCATGGAAGTTATGGAACAAGTTTAGGGGCATTGCAATTAAAAAATCTAATAAGCTTATATGGAATAAAGTTATGGTATGTACAAATGAATATTAATAATTTTATTAATTTTACTATTGAATAATAAAGATATTCGAATATGGAAAATCATGTACACTTGTTTTTTGTAGGTTCCACAACAAAATAATGGAGTCATGTGTAGTTATTATATCATGAAGTTTATGAGAGAAATCATCACAAATATCAAAATTCCAATTGATGATATGGTAATATCTTTTACCCATATACAATTTTTTTTAACATATATGAGTTATTTTCTATGAAGTCATGAAATTACATTCTTATTTTGATTTTAAATACATGTAGTTCTTTGGTTGGAATAAGATGGGCTATGACCATCAAATTTTTGATGATTTATGAGAGGAATGGGTAGAACACATGGTTCAAATTATATCATCACAAGAAGAATCAGGAAAAAATTCTGATAATCTTGAATAGCATATGACAACCTAACGGTAATTTTTATAATGATTTAATTTCTCTATTCCTGTGTCTGAAATCTCTTGTTTGATGGATGTTTATGTGCTCATATATTTAGGAGAATGCATTGTTTTATGGACCTATTTTTTGCCCAAACATCATCTCATCTTTCTTGCCTACTTTCCTTATGACAACATCAAGGTAGCAATTAATCATTTGTCTATAAATATGAATTTATTTAGAATTTTTGCTGGTATTTTTAATACTATAATGAGCTCTAAATATGAAGTCAGGTGTAAGTTATATTTTGTTACTTGGCTTGTATGAGTTTTGGTTCCCATAAACGTATTACAGAATTGTTCCATACGTTTAAGGACACCAAAACTCATACAATCTAAATAACAAATCGGAGTTACACTTGATTTCATATTTAGAGCTCATTATAGCATTAAAAAGACCAGCTTGATTCCAAATAGCTTTATATTTATAGACAAAAGATTAATAAAGTGTTAATATGAGGGATAAGGTTATTATTATATCATTTGGATGTTGATGTGGTAATCTCTTTTTGATAATTTACAAGAAGAATGGACGGAACACTTTTTTCAAACATTATGAAAAGAATATAATCTTGAATAACATATGACAACACCATGGTAATATTTATAATGATTTAATTTCTCTATTCGTATATCTCTAAAGTTTAGACTACTTGTTTAATGGATGTTTACGTGCTCATGTATGTAGGAGAATGAATTGTTATATAGATCAGCTATTTTTTGCCCAATTTCCTTATCACTATGTTAGTGATCTAAGCCAACCAAGCTTGTAAGGACATTATTTTATTTGTAATTTAAGTTAACTATATATATATATATATATATGTATTGTATATACATTATTTATTTTTATAATAAATTTAATTATATTTAAATTTTTAATTATTTGTATTATCATTTATATTTTGATTTTTTATGCTATATTGAATACAAGTTAGTATAGTAAAAAAAATGAGAATAAAAAAAAATCAATACACGTAAACTAGAATAATCTATTTTGTAGTAGCGTTGATTTAGAGAATTGGCTTTCAAATATCCTTATATAAACTAGAATCCTAAAAAAGATGCATCCCACGTAACAATCTATAATGGGTGGTAAAATGGAAAAGGAATAGGTAAAAGTAACAACTTATCCCTTAACAACATGGATTATTGATCACACTAATTACACAACTCAAACATAAAGCAATAACAACTTCAACGTATATAAGGTGTCTATTTTTTTTATTAATTGTCATATATGAGATCCATTATTAACTAAATCAAGTAGAATTTATAGTAATTAATGAATAATTTAGTTTATTTTAAGTGCAATGGAGTAGAAATGAGATAATAATGGAATCATATAGAATTTTTCGCGCATATGTTGATGTGGCAAACCTCTTGGACCAATAAAAATCCTACGTTAAGTTATCATGCATGCGAGTCAACTTATCTACCATTAATTAGGCTTCTAAACCAATTTTTCCTTTCTATCAGTCTTTTGTTTAGGTGGTGAAGGTTCAATATTTTGGCTGTCAATTGGGTTTTTGGTAGAATGGTTGACTACGATGCCTTCACTAACAATTGTTTCACTTATGACTTTTTTTAGGAATTTTAAGGATTAAAGGAGCTCTAAGAAAGAGAAAAGACAATGAAAGCAAAGAAAACTATGAATATTCAATATAGTAATCAAAGAAGGCGTATTTGAATATTCTCTATATATGATTCTAGTTTCAAACTACTGAAACCTATTTACTGACGTGATGTTAATTTAGTATTATTGATCGCATACTGATCATACTCTTTGAATGGTTAAGTGCTACCAATGGATGCATGTCATTCATACCTAATGAAATTACTCAAACATATTTTAAAAAAATAAAAAAAAAATTAATTAAATTGAGACTTAAATAAACCCTCAAAATAACACATTATAAGTCTACCACTAAATTACTTTCTTTATTATTTAAAAAATTAGTTTCCTTAGTTTAAGGTTATTATTACTAATTAATTAAAATTTAATAATGTAAACAAAAAAAAATCCTTTTATTTTATTCAAAATTTTGGTTTTAAATTTTCATTCACAATTATATCTTTGTTATAGTTTTTCATTTATTTAATTTTAATTTTACTTTTACTTATTATTAAAATTAAAATCACTACTTTTTTTTAAAAAAAAAAGTATCTTAAAATAATATATAAATTCCCATTTCCTTTAAGGGATCCCATTTCCTATTTGAAATCCTCGTTATCTCACTACAAGAAGTTTTTTTTTCCTGGATGAGAAATATTTTTTTATTTTGAAAATGAAGGATAGAGAAAAGGTCTCAACACTACTGCCCAAATCATGCTTGGAAAGCATAATCAACTAGATTAGCCGTAGTGATTTCGTAATTTTGTTTCACTTTTTTATATGGATAAAATTTAGATTGATTTAAAATGAATATTATTATCATAACGTTAAATAAACCATATTTTCGATTTAATTTACTAGTAACAGAGCTTGTAAATATGTAAAAAGGACAAAAAGTGAGGGGTATCTTAAAGGAGCCAAAAGTTGTGAAAAATACCACTTAAGACCCTATCTATATGTGGTTTTTTTATTAAAAAATGGACCCCTTAGCATATTCATGACTGATAATAATAAGTAATTGAATTTCTGTCTATATCGATTATAAAAAGTGAACTATTATTATAACATATCACAAATTACTAAGAGTCAATTTTTAATTAGAAAAATAAATACCTATGATACCTCAAGTGTTTTTTTATACCACTTTTAGTCCCTTAAATACAAATTTCCATAGTAAGGTATGCTTAGAAAAACTTCCTTTTTTTATTAGCAAATTATCGTGAAATAAAAAAAAAGAATTAATTAATTAATTTTATTTATATATTTCAAAAAAAAAACCTTCATATCTACAATGTATAAATTTTTATTGGTAAGTAAAATTTTTTTGTTAAGTACATTACAACATGATTTCCTTGATAGAATAAATAGGTTACCATTTTCCTCTAGTAAAGTATCTTAATGGTATATATATATATATATACACACATATACATATTTATTTCCTTCTTTTACTTTAGATGAAATAATTTGCTTCAAATTCTATAACGTTTTAAATTGTTTTCCATTCATTTTATAGTTCATAGATTTTTAATTTTTTTTTTGTTGTTGTTGAGAGTAGTTCAGAGAAATTAGACATTGATTTAAATTCTATATATTGTAATTAATAATGTATTATCCTAAATATCATAAATCATAATTATTCCTAAGCATAATCAAATTCGACTTTTAAACCAAAACTTTATATAAAACCACTTTGTTTCAACTCTTTCTCTTACTTGTAGAAACAAACATCAGAAATTAACCAAACGCCTTCCATTAATTCGCGTTGAAGAAATATGGAAGACCTTATACGGATCGAAAAGAAACACGAGTTCTTTGTTGATGAATTAATAATTAAACATTTATTTAATTAACATCTATTTTCTTTACATGGAAAGCATAATTATAAGGAAACAAACGTAAATTAATTATTTCAATAATTAATATTTAGTTTTATTGCCAAAGAGTTCTTACTCAACAGTATTAATAGTGGTGTTCATGCAGTAAACAAAGTTACTTACGTCTGAGTTGTGTTGTATTAAAAAAAAAATGTTTAGCTTCATTGGACAGGAGTTAATATCGTATCATATTGTTTTACATGTTGCATTAAATAGGGGCATAAATGTAGAATACGAGAAGCAAAAATGCAAGAGGTGGGGGAACAAAGTACTATTTTATCCTATAATATTCTAGCATTTTACATGGCTATCAAAGTAATAAGACATTTCTACCCCCTCTTGTGGCCATGGCTATGCAAGCCATGCAATGGGTTTGTCCATGAGTGTACCTATGTAACCACCCTAAGAAATATAGCTACTTTCACTTTCATAATCTAATTTAAAGTTTCCTTTCTATTCTGGTAACTAGGGAAAAAAGAATTGAAGAAATTGTATTCCTCGGATGTTTGTTTGCTTTACTTTGAAAAACAAATGAATAATAATTCTCTGAAACCACAATAAACCATTTTTATACAAGGAAAAATGAATTCAAATAGGAATAAATATTGGTTGTAAAAGAACAGGTGCAGTCACTTCATGGAAACTCTCACATTTACACATCCAGAGCCTAAAAATTCTGGAAATATGGTACATTTACGTTAGCATCCGTGTTAACAATGAAAATGACAGGAGGCTACATACCTAGCAAAAAAGATGAAAATCTTCTCTTCCTCAAGTATCTCAATGGAAGCTTAGTCTCGATCTCTGCTTTAGTTTTTGTTCTTAGCTTAAACCGTATAAGATTAGTAGTCTCAAGTCTGTGGCATGCATGAAAAATGTTAAGGCCGCCACAGAGATTTTTGGGCACAAAGGATACCCTCCTGATTTTGAGCATAAGTCATTCTAATTTCCCAGTGTAAACTTTTCAATATTCCCTCCAATAGATCCAGTATTTCTACCTTGTCGCGTATAATTGCCCAACCTCCAGGCCGTAATATACGGTCCATCTCAACAACAATAGATACAGGTTGCTTACACCTGAAAAGCACACATATAATGAAAAAGAGTCATCCTTTGTATATTCTAAAATAAATTGGCAAACCAATATGTATAACTATCACTCTGCATTGCACAAGTTTAAAGAGAATGGATGGATACACTTGCAAAAGGGTAGCAGCAACCCAGTCAAAAAAGGGAAGCTTCATAACTTAAAGAAAGAACATGGCATTATTATGTCATGATTCATGAGCTTGTAACTTGTTAGAAAGCCATAACTCATGGAGTTTTCTCTTACCTATGCTTTAACCGTGAAAACAGATGATCAGCGTGCAAAAGGTCATATGATCTAGGATAAGTGCCATAAGATTCACACCAATCATGATAAGTACCGATAAGTCCACGTTCATATATGACAGGAAGTGTATCTGGGGCATGGACGAGAATCACATTCATCACCCAGACCTTCTGTTTTACAAGGGCTGCTGCGAATCTGCATTAGGATCATCATATTTCCTTGTTATTTTTTTTAATAAAACATAACGTGAAAGAAAGGAACAAGATACATGTATTTTACATCCAGGCTCATTGCACAATTAACTCAGTTATTATTCCAAAGAGCATAATGTCTGTTACAGGAAAGATAGATAATTTAGTTGTCGTCTTAACATACCCTCCATAGATGGCTTTCATATCCATTACATTTCTTACACTTGACCAATCAATGCCCATTCCGGTGAGATAGGAATTGTCAACAATAGAAGTCCAGTGCTTGCTGTCTGCCATCAATTTATCTTTATTGTTCAACCAGTCAGGATAGGTTTCGAGCCGCTTGGGCCATTCCTCTGGCCACTCTGATCCATGTTGTTCAATGGAAGATGGAACCGCATGCAAGCAAGTCCTAATAGGAACATACCTGTTCAGAGAACTGACATAAGTTGGCATAAAATTGATATAGATAACATTGGTTCAAAAAAGGAATTGTGCACAGGATCTTGAATTTTGATTTACAACTCAAAAGATTTGATATAAAATTATGCATTGCCACTAAAAGATATTAAGACCTCTAACAATCAACATTTGGTTATAGAGAAACATCCATATTTGGGTTTTTCAAAAGTTAGTACATAAGGCAGTTATTGGAAAGGCACAAATCATTTTTAAGGAATAAACAAATAATGCATCTAAGCAAAAACAAGGAATTAAAAAAATAACAAATATCACATCAATTTTTCGCAAATTTGCTTTTAAGTCCAAAGACTTAAGACTCCTGTGTAAGGCTGACTGTTGACAACGTTCAAGTCCAAAGTCTCTTCCACTAATACAGTAAAACTACCAGCTATACTGGGTTTCAGAATTGAAGTGAACTTTTTCTGCTACATAAAAAGGAAACAATTCCTTTTCACAGGAGAAAACTGTTTGGCCCAGCTGGTGGCAAGATACCCTATTAATGTGACAATCAAATCAAAAGGTTTACTACCTGGCTGCGAGCTGAATCATGGCCTGCAACAAGCAAACCAACTAGAAATCTCTTCCTCTTCAAAATAGGGAAGATTGTTTCATGCTTTAATGATAAAGGCGTCTTTTGTTTTTCACAACAAGAAATAAGTTTTGTGAGATTTCCAATTGAACTTACCAAGCTGCATCCGGGTTTTCATTTTCCTTGCATAAAGGTGGAAATTTCTTTCTTCTTAATTCATAAATATCATTTGATTCAGGCTTCTGATATATTTTAATCCCCATTTCACTAACATCATCAGTCTTATCAGCCAGAATATTCCAACAGATAGATGCTGTCAATTTGATCGTTGCTGCAAAAAGAAGGAAATATCAAAATGCATGTGACAGTTAGCATGAGTATAAAGAAGAATGAGTATAATTAGTATTATAGGATTTCAAAATGCATGTAAAGATGGAAAACATCAGGATTCAACTCATCATAAAAAATTCTAGACATACTATATTTCTTCATGATTGACAAACTATGTAATGCTTTGAGCGCAATCAATGCACAGAAGCAAACTAGTTGAATATTTGTTTTAAGCCGCAAGGTTGCTATGAGTACCCAAATCCAGCATCCAGTTATTCCATGCCAGTTGAATTACTCTACAAATAAACTGAGCTGGAAAAAGTAAAATATAAACTTCACACTTTCAACTGCATCATCACAGAGCAAATAGGTCTAGGTGCCACATGGTATTTTTGGTAAGGAAAGGATGACAGATTTCTGCTTAACTAAAGTAGAATATTTGTGAAACAAACCTTCTTCTTCTTCTTTGCTTTCATGCTTAGTTGACAAGACAAAGTATCCTCCTGGCCTTAAAATCCTATTCATCTCCAATAGATGTTTTTCACCTGCAAACACGAGTATATGAATTAGGATGAGATGCCATGTAGAACCCTTAGATTAGGTTATATTATTTTTATCATTTAGTCCCTCGTATAAAAAATGGTGTTATTTAGTCCCTCGTATAAAAAATGGTATCATTTAGTCCCTTAGCTATGAAAAATGGGCCAATTAAAGACAACTTATATTATTTTAATGATTTTTCTATTAAAATATTATTATTTTCTACCAAGTGAATAAAACGTAATTAAAATACAAGTTAAAATAAGGATAAAAGTAAAATTTAATATGAAATTATTTAAGAAAAAACCAACCATAATAATATTTAAAGATGAAGTAGTTTAAATATATATTTTAATTTTTAATAAAAATTAAAAAACAATAAAACATTAAAATAATACGGTTGCAATTAATAAACATTAAAAGAAATATTTTATGAAATTTTTTTAATATTAATTATCATTTTTCCATTATTTGATAGAAAAATAACAATAATTTAATAGAAAAACTATTAAAATAATATAATTTGTTCTTAATTAATTCCTTTTTCTATAAATAAGGGACCAAATGATATCATTTCTAACCTAAGATATTAAACAACATAAATGATATAATCTAAGAGACTTCTGTGACATTTTTCTCTATGAATTAATATGAATAGAGAGATGCTCTTCCGAAGATATTTGAAAACTAAAAACAGGGAAAGAAAGTTAACACAAACCATTTGAATGCCATAATACAGTGCAACTCCCACAATGAATAGCATCAAAGACACCACTAGGAAAAGGAAGTCTTCTCCTTCCAAAAGGGCTTACTATAGCAGGGAAACCACGTTCAAGGGAAACCTGAGCTAGATCAAAGAGGTCATCTTTGAAACCCAATTGTAATGTTAATACCTCCTTATCAAACAGAGATGCTGAAAAGCTTGAATCTCTACATCCAATGTCCAGCACTACACGAATATTCTTCCCCCATTCAATGTCTGGTACTGTCTATCATATACATAATCAAAACTCAAATCTAGATAGAGTAAGGATACAAAAAAGAAAAAATAAATAAATAAATAAGAGTTTAATTTGTACATATGATACGGTCTATCACATACACAACCAGATTCGGAATGCAAGATACAACAAGGATAATAAAAATAAAAGTTGCTATTAATTTGTACATAGCAACTTCTTGATTTTAGCAGACTAGCACATATGTAACATCAATCATTAAATGATAAAAAATAGGGTAAACGTTAATAACTTCCTATCAATTTCTATATTATGTTTTTTTTCAATTAATTTGATACTTTATGTTTTCATTTCTATATGAATGAGGTATTTTATATTGTCATTTCTATATGAATATGATACTTTTAGTTGATATTGACATTAGTCACTCTGAGTGGTTGAATTGGATTTATATAAATTTTTAATCAAATTGGGTAGGGGAAGGGTTGGTGTTATGCGACAATTTCATAATTTAACTCATTCAAATTTAATGTAGATATCAACTAAAATACATAATTGATATAAAAATAAATACATAAAGTAACAAATTGATAAGAAAAAAACTTAAACTAGTATATTGAAAGTAAATCAAAACTTGTAGTAAGAAATAAAATGTTTATCCAAAAAAATAACATGTACATTGAAAACCTAGAGCCACCTCAGTGATAAGGATTAATTACGTTTTATGCCTACAATATATGAAATAATTTACAAAAATACCCAAAATGTTTAATTTGTTACAATTATACCCACAACATATATATGACAAAAAAATGATCAACTTTGAGCATAATTGCATCATTATCCATACATTGTAGGCATAATTACAACTTTAAAAATGAATGCATTAGGCATGTTTTTATTGTTACTCATAATTTATGTGCATAATTGCAATAAAAGTAAACATTTTGAGTATTTTTGCAAATTGTCTAGTACAATGTAGGCATAAAATGTAATTAAGTGAGCATAATTACAACTTTAAAAATGCAAGTAGTTAGACATGTTTTTATTGTTAACCATAATTTATGTGTATAATTGTAATAAAAGTAAACATTTTGAGTATTTTTGCAAATTGTATGTGTGCATAAAATATAATTAACCCAAATGTCAAAGTACAACTCTTTCAAATAAAACTAAGTTGAAAACTCACCTCTTCAATGGACTCAAGATAGTGAAAAACTCCACCTTTAAATTCAGATTGATTTTGAGGAAAAGCAAGATACTCTCCTGACTCCATCAACCAACTATGTTTCTTAATAAATGCGGTGAGTTTTGGATGTGCAACATTCTTATACAAAATCTGCGATAATTGGTAATTTACCAAATGATCAAATCCAAAAACCCTCACCACTAAACACACTATAATGAATCAAAAGAAGGAAAATGCTGAAAGATTAATATACCCTCATTTTGCGATCGGGCCAGCGCACAGGAGTACCATACCCTTCATGAGGTAGAGGTACAAGACACATTGGAGGTATTTTCGGGCAACTCCTCTCAGTATGCCGATAGCTTTGGAGCTTAGCAGAGGACCCTTCAAAATCAATACAAGGAATGTAATTATGCTTGCTCTTTGCGTTACATAGTTTCCAATTATAATGCGCCTTTGGATCAAACAACGGACCCTTTATATTCTTTGTCTTCACCTCAACTTTTTTCAATTCACTGTCTTCATCTTCCAACTTCTCATCAGATTCTTGATCCACAGAATCAACCAACTCACCTTCCCTTTCTCCATCTTCACTCACTTCACCTTCCCGATCCAAAGCTTCTTCCTTGCCATCCACAACTAATCCTTCTTCATCTTCCTCTTCCTTTTCCTTCTTTGATTCTTCATCTTCAGATTCCTCTGCCCCATTGTTTTCCTCAGACGATTTTATCTTTATTTTTTGTTTTTTCTTCTTATTTCTAATTTCTTTTTTGTTCTTTTTCTCAGATCTATGAGTATTTTCAGGTAAAGACACAGACCCATTAACCTTTTTCTCATGATTTTGCTCCAAATCAGATTTAGGTTCCACCTTCTTACTGGGTACATGCTTTTCCACCGCTTTCTTATTAGATTGAGTACCGAAATTGCTTACCTTCGCATTTCCTGAAACTGGTTCGGCAATGTCATCAAAGCTCTCTCTTCTAACAGTCAAAGAAGATGACGAAGAAGAAAACACAGACCACAACACTGCAAAGCAGAGAGCCAAAACGACAGCTACCGTCAATTTTGCGCAGAATCCATATGGGCGTTTAACTTGTCGGCTAAATCGAGCAAGAGCCATCTGTCTCGTAACTCCTAAATAAATGTTACTTCCAAGAAAGTAAACTAATAAAAGAAACACGCAAAACAAGGAAATCAAAAACCCAACTAAAAGTTAGGAAAGGTCGACTCAAAAAATTGAATCTGAATCAGATGATAAAGACCCGGAAAGAAGAAATATTAAGGGGTTCAAAATCTGCTAGGAAATGAATGAAAAGCCATCAAAGCAAGCATCGAATTCAGATGGGTTTGTTTTTATGCATTTTCCACCTAACGGATTCATCTTGTTTTACAATGAATTGGATAAAAAAGTTGGAGAAACTTCATTTTCAGAAGCTGGAAAGTATAATTAAAAAAATATGAGGTAGAAGAACAGATAAATCGGAGTGAATTTAGAGTGAATTCTTTAAGGGATGTTTTCTTATGACAAGAAAAAAAGATTTTGCAGCGACTTAAAATACTGACTGCTGTCACCTTGGAATGGGATAGCAGCAGCTAAAAATACTCTAACGAAGCAGAGGAACACGAGAAATTATTTACTGCATTATGGTTTTTTTTTATTGAAAAAATATATATAAACACACGATGGTTAGTAAAGAGAATAAATAATATGATTGAAAGTAGTGCTAGATCTATCTGTAGGCGAAGAGATTACGTGTTTTATCTTAATTTTTAATAAATAAATTTTTGATATAATATTTTTAAAATTATATACACAAAATAAAATATATATCAATTAAATTTTAAATTTTAAAGGTTTATTAACTTAATATGTCATAAAAATTTAATAATTTATATATATTTTTATTAAATTAAAATACATTTAATATTTTTTATAAATTAAAAAATAATTAATATTATTTATTTTCTTAATGAATATAAATCTCCTTACTAATTAATAATAATAATAATAATAATAAATAACACTTAATGATAAATTAGTAAATCCAAATAACAAAAACATCCTCAGATAAAAATAACATCTACAGATCTTACTTGGGGCATAAAAAGTTATTTTAGCATAATAACAATGAAACTGATCTTTTATATTTAATTAAGTGGTATCATGTAATTGTATTTAAATAAGTAAATAATTTATTTATTATAAGTTATACTATTATTATATCTAATATATCAATTAATTAAACGTTAAAAATATATCATTATATTTTAATCAATAATTATCTATTATATTAATTATAATTATATTGTCATTTATAACATAAAAAAATTACTCTTACGTAATTATAAATTTATAACCAATCCCCTCCATTTATCTCAAATAGTTTTTATTCTTCTCCCGTTATATCACTTACATGATGGGGATACAATATTAGGGCAGAAGATTTAGATAATTTTTATATTTAAAAATAAAAAGGTTTATATGTAATAAATTTACTATATATATTAAATAATAAAATATAATAATATTAATAAATATGATCTAATTTATATGATTATATTTAATAAAAAATTATCAAATATAATATTATTATGATATATTTGTGTTATATATAATATTACTCTTTTGTGCCTTAATTAACCATCTAAAATAATATAAAAACTAAACTAAAAATCTTTGAAGTAATTATGTTTTAGAATCAAGATATTGGAGAGAAAATATTTTTTATTGGTAGATTATAATTTTTTTTATTTATATAACTTAGAAACTTATGTCTAATTCTGAACCCAAAAGTTAGCTTGTAAGTTAGAGGGTTGTCCAGACTTATAAGCAGTACTGATGCATTACTCTTAGCCAATGTGTGACTTAATATCTCCTCTACATCGATTAGAGTCCAGATTTACTGCACGGTCCAGATTTACGGAACGAAGGTCGATGGGAATACGAAGAAATCAAGAAATTTCAACTCGATACCAACTTAAACGCAGCCTGCAATCCAAAACCACCATGAAGTTGTAGACCAGACAAACTTATAAACATTAACTTACTTTTAGCCAACGTGAGACTTAACAATATATATTTATGATGTTAATAATTTGTTTGATTAAATAAGAAAAAATAACATATAAGGATTTAGCTGGAGGGAAATCACGATATTCCAATGTCTACTCTCAATGAATCACGTACCGAACATTGTAGTCAACTAAACAAAGAAAAATAAACGTTTCCATAATTAAAGGTTAATCTTGCACAACTTATGAATATTTTTATCACACAAAATTGTTTGCTTTCAATTGAGTATTGAAATTAATTGACATCTCTTCTCTCTTGAAAATGGTGCATATTGATATTGTGCGTGTATACACGGGAGCTTGAAAGATTTTAGCAATCACAAGATAAGTAGGAAACTATTTCTTATTTTAACCCAATATAAGGAACACACCTAAATTATATGTTATTACTTATTAAGAATCTCATTATCACATTTCTATCTCCATTTCAGATAGGGAATCATATTTAATATTAGAGTGTCTAATTTAATCTAAATAAATTAATTAAATTAAATCTATAATCTATATTTATTCGATAAATAATTTTCAAATAAAAATATTACCAAAATTTCCTTGAACAAGTCATACATGCCAACCATGTGTACATATAGATATTTTTAATTTTTATTAAATAATTACATAATTATTCAATACAATTAGTACATAAATTAATTAATTAATTAAAATAAATATTTATATAGTAAAATTATCATTTTATTTTTTTTATATATAATTTGATATTTATGATACTCATAAGTTATCAACATACACACCTATACTATCAAATGTATTTGACAAATAATTATTTTAAAATTAATTATTTTATTTAATGAATTACAACATAGTTCATTCGTTATTAGCTTAAATAGTATTGACATTATTTATTATCAGTATTCTATTATAAAATATCTCATGCCTCGAAGATCATAATTATTCTTTACGTGATACTTACTTTTCTTTCGGAGAATTTAAATTACATAAATTATTATATATATTTATTCTTTAATTAGTTTTTTTTTGTAATATATTTAAATATTGATATTTTTAAATAAGTATTAAGAAATTAAAAAAATTTATTTAAAATTAATAATGCTAATATTAATTTTTTAATTTAAAATTAAATTGATGATTAATAATTTATTAGATTTTAATATAATTTATAGCTTTTGTTTATTTAAAAAAATAGATTTTTTTTAAACAAAGTAATATTTCTTTGCCACGCGTGGGTATATCATCACCTTAAATAAAGATATTGGGCCATTAGACTCTATAAAGAAAAATAAAGGAAACAAACCTAAGGGATTTCTAATATCATTTTCAACCATTTTTACTCATTTTTAATATTTAAAGTATTAAATTAAAGCTATTTTCATCTTATTTATTTATTTATAATTTTTTTAATACTCATTATTTTAAAGTTATTTAGTTTAAATGATTGTTTAAAATCAATATTAAAATATCACTTCTTAATAGTTTTAATTCATGAATGATTATAAATTTAGTATTTTTATCACTATATTATCATTATTCATGATTTATTTTTGTATATTAATTATTTTAAAAAAATTTAATTTAAAAAATTTAATTTTTTAATTTGTTAACAATATGAATAATAATTAAATAATTTATTTTATTAACTATTTTTATATAAATTGATTATTTTTAATATTTATTACTCTTCGATTAATTTGGATACTTTTTGATAATTAATAACTTGATATTAGTTTATACCTTACTGGATTTAGAAAAAGATTAAGAAATTTTATTTTAGAATTTATTTTTTAGTGTAAGTTGTCTAATTTGAAAAGTTTCGATTTTTAAAAATTTTAAATTATCTAATTATATAACTATGAAATTAATAAGAGATGATACTAACGTTAGACTATTTGTGTTCTTGAGCTATTAAACTTGTTTGGTTTAGTAAGTCAACATATTTTACTTAAATTTTATAATTACTTGTTCATTATGTTCATAGTATTTAAATTTATTAATGTTTCACAAATTTAATTATTTCTTATAGAATACGAGTATTTTATGTTTAGAAAATAGATAATTGATTTTTTACACAAGTTTAGAAGTTTAATCCAAATTTATAACATAAATACATATTTTGATTATAATATAGAAGTTTATATTTAATTTTTAGCAGCAATATTTTAAAATATTATTATTATGTCAACTTGGAAGCTTCAAATCAATTTTATATCTTAATTTAGACAATAGATTTTTAGAATATTATGCATAGTAGTAAATATTAATATTTTTACATAATCAATCAAGCACTATTTCTCTAATTCGGCAGTAAAACAAGAAATAAATAATTAATTAATAAGCCCTATAGACCTTTGTCTATGTACGTATGACTAGCATACATTTAATTAAAACTTTTCTATCTACTTGTGTAAAAAGCTCTGTAAACGTATGACCAATTTATCCGATGGTACGAGTTTAGGGAGGTATTTCTTTTGGTAAATTATTACATGTAAGTTACTTATAACTAATCTATATGCATAAATACATTTTCAATTACATTTAATTTTTGAATTTTTTTAATAAAATTTGTATATACTTTCATGTAACCATCTGTAACTGTAAATCTTGTTGTACTTAGTGTCTTTGAGTTGACTTTTTATGTATAAAATATGGTGTTTGTTATTTTGCTTAGTATATTTATCTTTTTTTGTATAAGGTTGGTTACTATGTATAAAATAGTAATTCACATACACATAGATAGGTACACTTTGTATACGAGTATGTTTATACATACTAAGGGATTGGTTTTCGTAGCCCGCTTGCTGACTTTTTTACTTGTGATTTTTGGCTTATTTTTGTTGCTAATATTTGTAGATATTTACTCTACATTTTTGGAAACAAAAAATGTAACTTTCCACATCAGCTTCTTCTAAATAAGAGTCAAACTCAGATCTCAAAGGTCCAGGTTCTATTTTGCATTAATTTCCATTGTTTATACTCGATTATACCACTAGGATTCAAAACAATAGTACCTTTTGAACTTTGAGACATATTGGAACGTGTTGAAAACTCCATTTTTTGACTCTCTTATTCTATAATTCATTTTTTTGATACATATTTATCAAATCACAACACTTTATTCTCACCTTTTAAATTTCAAAAATGGTATTCTCTTTATATATTCTTGGAAAATAGAATTCAAGATAATTCATCTTAAATCTAGTGTCCAAAAAAGCTCATATAGCCATGACAGTATTAACTTCTTATCAATACTTTTCGAATTTTACAAGCATATTTTTATATATTTCCTTGATCAAATCATCATCATCATTAATCCAATGATATAATGTCAATTTGATGTTCAAATACAAGAAAATAACATGTTTATAGTGGGATAGTTAGAACCATAAATCAATTCGGTGACCTTGTAAAAGACCTCTAACTTATCACAAATATAACTTGCCTTTTTCCATTCCATGTCATTAGGAAGAGTATTATAATTCTTATCCAATTGTTTCAAACGAGGAATCACTTTCTCATAAAATAATGCATCTTTAAGCATTAAAAAATTAGAATTCTAGTGAGTTTGACAATCAAGAGATAAATTCTTCCAAGAAGACTTTATTTCTTAAGATGCAATTTTTTAAAAAATTTCCTCCCTCTTTTATGTTACTATTTAATATGCAACACTATCTCTAACTTTAACAATGCATTAAGAAATTAAATTCAACCCATCTTTCATTACTAAGTTTAATATGTGAGCAGCACAACGCATATAAAAAATATATGCATACAATAACAATAAAGTTTTATCTAAAGAGTCTAACAGATCGAGTAACATTGAGTCATTAGTAGAACAATTATCTAAAGTTAGGGTTGAATCTTACTATTAATTTTCAAATCCAAAAAGCAACCCATTAATTCCTAATCAATAATCTCAACAGTGTGTGGAACATGAACATATAAAAACCTACAAAAAAGTAATATACAATCATTTAATATATTAAATCTCTAAAAAAAATATTTCATACAAATTGCATAAATTTCAACAATAAACTTATAAAATTTACTTTATTATTTTACTATTTAAATACCAATTGTCATCAATGAAATGACAAGTTATAGTCATGAATCCTTTGTTATGATTTCCAGACTTTCACATATCACTCATGATTACAACACGACTTTTGTTGTTCTCTAACATATCCATCATTTTTTTCTCAACATCATGTATCTTTATAATGTTTCTTTTAATTGTCGCACGAGAAATAGGCTTTCATATTGGTTATAATGAATGTGAATACTCCCTAAATACATGATGCTCAACAATATTGAGAGAATACTCATGTAGAATTATCATCTTTGCACATTTATCACGAGAAACTTGAGAATCAAAATTCCAATATCCTAACTCAATTCTACCCCTCTTCTTGTTAGGATTTAACAATGATTGACCTATAACCCTTCTTTACCGTTTGAATGGACAACCTTTTGTATGTACTTTCAAGTGAGATGTCTCATTTCTTATATCACCTCCTAACTTTCTTTTCACAATAATTACATATTGCTTTCCATATCTTATTAATTTTCTTCCTAACAAAATGAACCCTTGTTTCAAACTTTAATTTAGCTTTCCCATCTTCTTCTTCACTTGGTTGACTTTGTATATTTTCAAGTGAGGAGATTGATGTAAAGAGAAGAGCATTTGTATGCTGATTGACACTTGAAGTTCCACCACTTGTTACCTCCACACTAAGTTCAATGTCATTTCCTCTTTGAGAGGATTGTAGTGAAATATTTTGAAAAATAACTTTCAAAGTTTAAATTCATATATAAAAAAATATATACATATGTTTTCTATTATCTCTCATTACCTTTTCAACATATTCACTAATAATGTTTGAAGTCTCTGTCATCTTCACAAATCTTAAACTCTATAAGACATGATAAAAAGACTCAAATTCTAATAAAACTTATATTAAATCAATAATACATACTTATTAATTATTGATCTTTTTTACAAGTGAATCAACTTTAAAATATATTTTATAAACTAGAAAAGTAAATGACACATTTAGAAAATCTGATTAAACCAATGATTTTTTTTTTATTTTTTGGCCCTTTTTTAAAACTAGCTAAATTTGTTTAGTCTGTTAAAGTGTTACAGATTGGTCTGGCCCAATCTTGACAATTTCTTCGACATAGTTAGATGAATCTTTTATTTTATATTAAATGTAACTAGTAAGTTTTATTGATATTTTTATTTTTAAAAAATTATTTAAATTATTTAACACTTAATATTGTATATATGTAATTAGAGGAACAATGAGAGAATCTAACCTCCATCTTTATTCTTCTTTAAAGTTTTTGGACTCCAATTTTTTTCATCTTCTTATCCATTTTCTTCACTTTTCCCTATAAACTTTATCAAATTTCCTCCGATTTCTATCTATAATATCTTAAATGTTCTTCAATTTCATTTAAAGAAAAAAAATCAAATATATAAATAAATGTTCTTCAATTAAGAAGACAAAAAATACAATTATACACACTCCTATATATGATCATCTACATTAGTGTTCATATTATTTCACTATATTTACGATTCTTTAAAAAACCAAACACTTAAAAAAATGTGAGCCCATCATCATATTCTACCTTCAACAAACAAAACCACACTTTTGAGTCTAGCATTGATGGAAGTTACCTTAACTTTTCATTCTCAAATGCATTTAGGACTGTATTTTAAACCACACGTTTAAGAATATTTTGATGTTACTAAACTACAACTGCTTAAGCTAAACAAAATTATCATTAATTACAATTTTTTAATAAAATGATTAGAAAATATACATGTGCATGATCTTAAAATAAAATAATGAGATTATAACGCTACTTTCCAATAACAAAAGCACTTGTAAAACACAAATACTTATCGTTACTTTTGTTTTATATCTATGGCCAATTGGTCGTACACAGAACATAACTTATATGTCTCATTTGGGCTTGATCCATTGTTAGATTAATCCAAGAACAAAAAAGGGGGATTTTGTGTGGACTTTTGTAGTTTGGTCCAATTTTTTCAAGTTAACAAACTTTACCCACCACAACCGCACTTGCATAAGATGGGCTATCTTTGAAACAAACCAAAAGTAATTTAGGAAAAAAAATTATATCACTACTTATTATTATTATTATTATTATTATTATTTGGTAAGAAAAAGAGAAAAAATTTCATTTAGTATAACCAAATAAAAACCTAGTAGCCAAAACCACCTAAATAGAGACTACACAAGATAGCGAAAAAAACAAGAAAATATAAACCAACAACACTTAACAAGATGACTTCATCTTTAACAAGAAAAGAGGAAGATAACCTAAAGCTAAAAGAGTCGGCTTTATTATAAAGGTGATCGGTGCAAAACTGCAAATGCACAGTATCGTAATTTTATAATAAAGTGATAAGAAAAGTTTTGTCCTCAGAGATTGGTAACTTACTTTTGACAAATACCAAAATTATATCAATCTCAATTTTATCTATAAAATTCACTCAGGTTGTTGTAATTGAAATTTAAAATAAAATTAATTTAAAGAGAATATGCAAAAGAAAATAAAGATATTGTTCGAAAATCAAATCAATGAGAAGAAAACTTCTAGGAAATCGATTTCACCTAATCCCTCACTATGCTTTACTCATCTAGTTAATTAAATTTAATTCTCGTTGTTTGTTAGCAATCTCCAAAAATATCCAAAAGCCTCTTTCGATAGTCAATTGAAAATATTCTTGTTCATTAATTTACACAAGAGTATGCAATTTAATAAAGCAAGAAAGCATTAAGACCAATGATTTTAAAACTACATAGGTTCATACAAGTCTTTTGATCTCTATATTTACCTATGCCAAAATATTTCAGATCTATCCTATAATTCCCTCTTTCGATAGTAAATCACAAGATTAAAATCATCTAATTAATGGTCAGTTAATTAGAAGCATTAAACTCAGAATAAATCAGATAAACATGAAGAGAAATAATTCAAATTAACATAGAAAATCAAGCATAGTTCAAAATTAAATTACATCTTTTTCCTAGAATAAAGAAAAATTAGTTCATGCTAAAAATTAAATTTAACATAAACGAATTTACCATAATATTTTGAGAGAAATTGAAATAAAATTGACTCGCAAAAAGAATTTGCTTTTGTGTAAATCTGTTCTAGATTTTTCTTCTATTATGCGTTTCCTTTTTCCATCTTTTTCTTCCAATTTCAACGTTTCTATCTATTTTTTTTTGTTTTTTTTTATTCTTGCGGCGTGCCTATAACGAATTCACCATAATTTTTTGAGAGAAATTGAAAGAAAATTGACTCGCAAAAAAATATGTTTTTGCATAAATATGTTCGAGATTTTTCTTCTATTATGCGTTCCTCTTTTCTAGCTTTTTCTTCCAGTTTTTGTGTTTCTCTCTGTTTTTTTATTCTTGTGGCTTCCCTATAATCTAGGAACTCCGTCTTTTATATATATATATCATATTAATGTCAAATTATATATAATACATATCTCCTTCTTCTTTTATATATTATATATCTACATCTTCTCTTTTATATATATATATATTAATTTAAATCTTAATTTAAATTTGATAGTCCTTAAATGATATACTTCTAAAATTTTGGATCTACATTAGCTTCAAATATACAATAAAATTTATATAATAATAATAATGAATTCTAAAATCAATAAAAAAATAAAATTAAACTAAAGTTAATGTTGAGAAGTGATAAATTATGTCAAATTATGCAAGTTATCAAAAAGATAATAAAAATTAGCTTCAACTCCATACACAAAACCAAATATCCACTTTTGAAGCATAAAATAGAGTAAGTTAGAGATCTATTTCATACGAGGAGACAAAGAAACACTTTATGTATCTATAATATACCTGATAAGATCAAGAAGAAGAAAAAGCTGAGGAGGACTGTAGAAGTGAACGATAAAAGAACTAACTAGGGGGAGAGCTGAGAGTGAGAAAGTTGAGAACGGTAGGGCATTGGGGTTGAGACCAGAGAGATGATCTGCGAAGTGCATACTGAAAATTTGAGATTGAAAGTGAAATTGAAAACCCTAACCCAATTAATATATAATTTAATTTATTAAATATATAAATTAATTAAATATAATTAATTTTGAGTATGGGCGGGTATAGTTTTCAGTATAACCGTAACCAAACCATACTTGTTGCTACATCGATTTATATCTAAAACCATACTCATCCCCAAAATTTATCGGATAAAAATCGAACCGTTGGTTTAGATAACCAAACCTGCATCTTTTTTACCCATTCCTAGTCTTTCTATTTGTCACATAATGATAATGTGAGATTGATTTACGGATAGGAAGTGATGGTGCTGCTTCACACTTAAAGAGTCGAGTGAAGGCCTTTTTATGGTCATAGAAAAAAGAGGAAGAAGCGGCTACTGATTAGCTAGAAGGTTATGAATTAATATGTTTTCTCAGTAGAGATGGAGAATTTCTATAAGTTGCCCCAAAATGACTTGGTGACTTGTAGGTATTATTTCCTTATGTTTATAAGGATAATTGTTGCCAATCTATTTGCTTTCATGATTGACTTGGTAATAACTAAAATTATTTTTTGTATTTTCTTTCCTAGTTTTAATTTTGATTTCAATTTTTTTCTTTGTCAAAATAGTTGTCTAACAACAATTTAAAATGCATGTACATTGTAGTTTAATCATGAAGGAACTTATACTGATGGTGATATTGATGAAATGCAGGAGTGGGTAAAGTATACAGTTTGTTCCTTTAAGCGATAACTTGCTGGTTAGATCATCTATATGCTCTTAATTATTTTTTTCTTAGGTTGATTTAGATTATGAATAATTTAATTAGTAATGCTTTAATTAACTAGTAAGGTTTATTATGTTTTGGTGCATAAACTTTTAAAGGTAATTTACTTCTTAATTTTAATATAATATTGACTTTTAATATTGTATTTGATAAATTTTTTATAAATTGTTTTTTTTACCGTAGACATCATTTGGTCACGATTTTACAAAACATCATGACCAAATTGTATGTCTATAGTTAAAGTCTTTCATAAGATCATGACTAAATATTATGTGTGTAATCACAATCTTTTATAAAATCGTGACCGAATAAATGATGTTTGTGGTCACAATTAAAAATTGAGATCATATGTAATAGTTTATGGTCTCTTTCACTTAAGCCTCGATTTTTATAATAGTGGTCATAGATCTATGATCAAGGTAGAAAACTAAGATTATATATCAATATTATAGTAGTGTTGAGAGAAACACAATCAGTCCCAAAGCAAAAACATTCAATTAGACAAAGTTGAAACTAATCAAAAAAAGCTCCATGTAAGTAAGATTTATTATTTAACCTAGGCTAGATGGTGCAAAGAAATGAAAGTATAATAAAAATTCTCAAGAGGGGAGACTGAGGATAAAAAGATAAGGGGTGGCAAGAAGTATCAAATGGTTTAAAGAAGGTTTGAATCAACTTTCTATCTAAGTAGCACCTATAATTTCACCTTGAGAGACATTAGACGTGGATCATAAAGCTTGTTAGAAGCATACAAATCATTTAAGTAAGGAGCCACACAAACTTCTCAAAATATCCACATAAATTCAAAATGTTAAGACATGGATAAGAAATAATTCATTTTAAGAAGACTGCAAGAATTTAGTCAAACATATCGTTCAAGAAATACACACATCAAGATAGCCTTATTACAATTTAAGTCAAAGGAAAGTTAATCATATAGCTACAATGGTTCTTTTAAAATCATTTTACATGCAAAAGGATAACATGACAAAAGAACGTACATAACTATCCTAAGAAGAGAGAGAAATAAAGTATCAAAAAATCAAATACAATAAACAAACGATATGACAAAGATGGCCTCAAAGAAGATCATTGGCCAAAAAGACAAGGATGTGTGTAAAGAGAGATTATCATCACAAACAGTACAATGTTACCTCCAAAGAGAAAAGGCAACAAACAAACTACACACAGTTGCCTCAAAAGAGATTATTAGCAATATTCACATCATCGCTAGTCAAGAGAAGGAGGGAAACTGACTAACTAATGAGCAACACAAGTAACACCCCTAGAGAGAGAACATACAAGGGATGCTACAAAAACATCTAAGTATATGATAAAGGCTCAAGTTCCAATACAGAAACAAGAGAAATGCTTAGATAAAGTCAACACCTAAACACTAAGAATGCCAACTAAACACAGTCATAAAAATGCATGAAGGTCAATAGTCCTAAAGATAGGTAAATAATCTACAAGACATACAAATGCATATAGAAACCCCAAACAAGCACAATATAGATAAACACTCATGTACTCAAAATTTTAACACACCTCATAATTCTCCAAACAACATCTAAAGCCCAAAAGAAGGAAATGTAGGAAAAAGATGAACAATAATCAGTAGGAAACAAACAAAGAACTAACACTCAACATACTAGATATAAGAGAGAAGAACCTTGTAATGAGTTAATTTGATTAAATTATGCCTAATGTCTAATAAATTAACAAATCATCTAATTCGATACCTTCCAATGGGTTATAAACTCCTATTCATGTGGTCTAAATTAGATATAAATGATTTATATGAAACCTAATTTTCATATTTTAAATTTATTATAAAAAGTATATTGTCAATATATTAACCAATAATAAACTTGTTAAAAATCTTGAAATAAAAAATAAGTTGTATTTATTAATTATTAAAAACATATGCATAAATAATCTATATAAACATGGTAACAAAATTAAATTTTCATTATCACAATCAGCAAAGATGCTCAAAATTAATAATGACCAATAAATTAATTTCAATAAATACAATAAATATAAAAGAGTTTACTAAAAAGAAGCATGAATACATATTAGAAAGTATGTTATCAATATATTAACCAATAATAAAATTTTTAAAAATCTTGAAATAGAAAATAAGTTGTATTTATTAACTATTAAAAATATATGCCTAAATAATCTACATAAACATGGTAACAAAATTAATTTTTCATTATCACAACTAGCCAAACATGTTCAAAATTAATAAATGACCAGTAAATTAATTTCGATAAATACAAGAAATATAAAAGAGTTTACTAAAAAGAAGCAAGAATACATATCAGAGTTTAATACCCAATAAGAGATATATGAGTGTGTCCTACTCCATAGTTATAATCTTGATCTTTACAATAATTCCTAATTTTCAACAACCTTTTGTTATCACTTAATTTAGAAAATCTCCATGTTGTTACCTCTTATTTGTTGGTGCATAATCTAAATTATGTATAAACTACACCTAAGCTAAGAACATAAAATAAAAACAACGACTGCTACTCAGAAAAACATATAAAATTCTACGTTATGTTACCTATGATTGATTTTGATTGCCTATTTTAAAACCTAAAGAAAATAATTTAATATATAGGTGAGGTTGATGTAAAAGGGCTTTGGCCAAATATATTAACGCACGCCACAGCCCAGTTACTCAATCGCATCTGCCCAAGACACATAAAGCTTTGCCTGATCCTATCCTGAATAGTTCTAGCCACAGTACACGATCTCCATACCATGGCACCGAATGAACAATGTGCCTAATGAATCTATGCATAAAGGAATGTGCCACAATATACTATATCTTTGTTGCTACATGAAATGATTTATTTGAACTCTAACCTTGCATCCCTTACTACTAGTTGGTTCTTTATGTATATTTTATATGCCTTATTCCTTTAAGTTTTTAAGGTTCAATTTGAGTGCTTCAGATGTTGATCAATTTGTATATTTGAAGCTAAAAATACTCTAAATATAAAATAAAATATACCAAAATTTCAAAGTTTATTGTTTAATTCAATTACAAATCACAAATTCATGTCCTATTACAAAAATATATCAACCTTGACTCACCCAATCTTAGTCTTAGGAAATCGAATTCATTTTGAATCTAATCCTCACAAGACATACTCTCAATATCACACTGATCCGACGGGTTCAAACACTTAATAAAGATATATATGAATAGAAGTTATGTAAAGAAATGAACTAATATGTTCGTATATGATTAAACAAGAATGACTCAAAAAGTGCATAAGATTAATCTCATGAAAGGAATCAAAGGATAGGTCTATGAAAAAATCACATTACTATTCTTATGTACAAATTAAAGTCATCAAGAAAATATTGAAGTATGTGCCGTAAGATGAATGAAAATGCATTGACTTCAAGGGAATTTATTTTTTATTTTTCTTTTGTAATAACCATTACACCACTTGAAGAACTTTACGGTCATAATATTTAGTTATATGCTTATTTTTATCTCCTTTTTTGTACTCTTTAAATATATATGGGAAGAGAGAAAGAGACAATGGACCCTTGTACAAATGTATATTCGATGAATGACTAATTTTTGGCTCTTTTTTTGTTGCTTTAGGGAACCCATATATATATATATATATCTTTTTTGGAAGTCAAGCATGAATGAAATATGCATAAACTTTAAATTTCCACTTAAATCATTCAACCTAAGCAATGAGAATAAGTACATGATTATTCATTAGATGTTAAAAAATCCTAACATTCAATACAAAACTTATAGATATTATCTAACAATTTGAAAAAATAAGAACATTGTTTAAAGGAGTAAAACAATATTATTACTTAGAATAAAATGATATAAGATCAAAATATTTGCACAAGGTAGTCTCCATTATTTGATTCTTAAACACCATTTTATATTTATCTCAATCTCAACATCTTAGCATGAAACACAAACTATGAATAGAAAAACACTAATTTTCACAATATTCTATGATATGTTTGGACATCAATCAAACAATATAAAGATTTAATCATTTTCTTTGAATCAACTAAAGGCATGATAATTTTGTAAATTTTTTTAAAATGAACGTAAATACCCCTAAGCAACTAAATAAACTAAATAAATGCAAACAAAAGTTACCACATGTTTAATAAAAAAATTTGAAATGCATAAACTTATGTGTAATTTTTCTTCCACCCAAACCTAGAATCAACATTATTCTCAATGTAGAAAATGTAAATTAAAGATAAAGATAAAGAAAAGAAAAGTTACCTATTTGTGTTAGTTCAATGTAATCAAGCAGTGATGTAATAATTTATGGTGCATTCATCATCTAAAAAATTTTTGTTTTATAGACAAAATGTTGTAACAAACAGTTATAAATTGAACACGTCTAAAATTAAAATAAACATGGGTTCCCATTAATAGAAAATAAATAAAAATAATTTGGGGTAAATTGGAGCTCAATCATCTATGTTATCTGATCCTTGGTCATAACCATATGGGTGTTTGAGTGGTCTAAAAACAAACTCATATAATGGATTCTCAAGTTCTCTCAAATGACTAGAATCACCTCAAAGATGAGAGATAGTGAACCGTTTCATGGACATTTTTGAAGGAGCTACCTTTTTGTCCCTTTGAGTTCCTTTAGTACCTGATGTGAGCTCACAAATGTATGTTGGAGTCAATAATTCATCCAATTGTAATAACACCTTAACCTTTGGATAGATCAACCCCATTTTAGAACACAAAGCAACTGAGAGAAGAAATAGCTCAAATGGTGATTGTTTGTAGATAATCTTGTTCGTTAGTTAATTATTTCTCCAACATCCACACTCATTATGGATGATATTACAAAGAGTAATATAGCATGTTCTTTGTCCACAGAAGTGTAGTATATGGTGGGCATAAGTCTATAGAAGACAAAATATTGCTAAATTTGGAAAACCTTCAAAATATTTGTTCTTTCCATTGCAATATTCCTATTCATCCCTATCTATAGCTAGGATTTTTGTTACCTTTGTATAGTCCATATTGTTCAAATCATTTTTATATTCACTTTGGCCCACATATATTAAACCATAATAAGAATTTATATCTGATGGGTTAGATGGGACTCGTACACCCTGAACCATTACCTTATTATCACAATAATCGGGAACATTAGCTTAGAATTACCAAACGATAGACTCAACAACGAATTTTGAGCTATTAACGAACCTTCTCCATCCAAGTGCTGCTATTATGTTTGTAATCCCCTCAAAATGACTATCATCTCTAATTTGAAATTCCATTGCCCTTTCTACAATAAAGTTTTTGTTAAATTTTATTAAACCTAATTTTAGCCATTGCACTAAGAAATTTGGCTTTATTGTATTCTATAGGGACCTCTTTCTCCTTTATTGTATCACTTTTGTTTCTTTTAAGAGCCATTGAATCAAGTTCTTACAAATTAGGATTTTCAAAGAAATTTCATAAATTTAAACAATACAATTCTGTAAATTATTCCAAAAATTTCCTTCACCCTCTTTTAGGCCAATTTAGGGTTTAGTACTCTTTAATCCAAAAATTTCATAATTAACTCACATAAATTACAAAAAATAATCCAAGAAATATTCTAGGAATTTTTTATCACTTGTGTTGTTGTGAAGAAGATGAAGATTAAAGAATACCCCCTTTTAGAAGACGAACCCTTGAAGAACTTTGATGGAGATTTGAAACAATCCCTCAAGGAATGGCTAAACAACAATTAGGATGGAGAAGTTTGTGAAGAAATAGGAAGAATTTTAGGAAAAAAATATGATTTTTAGGTGATTTTAGTGTTTGGGGGGAGAGAAAGTTAGGGTTGTATCGAAGAAGAAAAGAAAATGTGACAGAAAACGGGATGGAACACGTAGGACTAGTGGTTTTCATGAAAATTTTGATTACAGATCGTGGCATAGGTTTATCCATGCCACAACGTGAACTTGAATTCATCCAAGCCAAACATTGAGTCACCATGGGGCCACAACATGCAAAAGTGCATCCCATATTATGAAGTTTTATTCTTCACTCCCAAATTGCATCCCGTATATCTCATGTCGCAGCAAGACAAAGGCCATGTCGCGACTTAATAACTTTTTTAATAAAATAATATTATAACTAATAATATAATAAATAATAAATAAAATCTTAGTACTAAATAATTATAATAAAATAAAAAATAATTATAATTATTAAATAAATAAAAATAAAATAAAAATATTAATGGATAACCTCTCATTTAGGACTCAGTTTATCGTCTTAGTAAGACGTTGCTTAGAGGACTTCATTTTTAATAAACTCAATGCCCTACCTTATTGCGGTCACTTGTCATTTGACTTGGGAATCGCTCTTTTCCTTATTTCTGTAAGTGTTTAGCTAGTTACTTAACTTATATCTCTACGCTTTTCACAGATGCTTCCAACGAGTCCAACCTTTGATTATTTTTTGATTGGTTGTCTTTGCTTACTTGATTGAAAGCATTCAAACTATCCTCTAGGGTTAGTTTGTTAGGAATATTTCAGGGAACTTGTTGGGGTGGTCTTGATGGCCTTGTTATTTATTGCTTTAGGGAAAAGGGAGGATTGTTTGTCCTCTAATTGAAATTAGGATGATTTATCCACACCAAATTATAAGTGTTTGCATTGGGGGTCAATCCTAGGTCTAGGTTGGTAATTATTTATTGCATTCACTTAATTAGCTCCTGTAATAGCTTCTCTTTGATAAGGACATATATCTACAATATGTCCCAAAGTACTACACACTCCACGGTGTTCTCTATTTGGAGTTTCTTGTGTAGTGAAAAGCACAACTTACTTGGTAAGTTGTGCAAGCTGCATAAATACTTCAATATGACAGTCTATTTTATAGACTAGCTATTTTGTTGGGAATTAACACCCAACATGTCAAAGAGATTGTAAGTCTCTAAGATGATTTTCTCACCCATAGCACCACCCGCAACGTTATCAATGATGAATTGGCACTATTGTGTCAACCCATAATAGAAAAAACTAGTTTTGTAGCTACAGTGGCTAACTTTGGTAACATCATTAAGTGGGGAATAATTTAAACCTATCCCAAGTCTAATGGAATGGTTCAACTTCCATTTGAGAGAATTAATAATTTTTGCTCTCAAGTTATAAGTCTTTTTATGGGAATATAATTTTTTTTCATAAATTTGTTGTTGACCTTCTCCCAAGTCATTAGGGAACCTAGAGGGAGATACATTAGCTAAGCCTTGGCCCTATCTTTTAAAGTGTTGGGAAATTTTAGACTGTGAAGTAAAAGTTTCTAGTGAAAGACAAAGAGTGCTCACTTGGCAGTCCATGTAAAGAAGGTATGAGAATAATTAATATTTTTCAATTCATAGTTCTATGCAACCACACCCAGTTGAATAGAACTAGTAATAGTGCCAAAAATTGGCTTTGCGTACCTCTTCATTGTTATGTCCCTAGGTATAATATTGTCCCTAATTTCTACTTGTTCAACTAAAGGGTCTAGAATTGGCTCTAAAGTTGACCTAATTAAAGGTTCTTGAATTTTAGTATATAGTCTTCTTAACATTTCTTTTGATATATTAACGATGCCTATGAAAGGTTCAAGGATCTCCTACCTTACATAAACTACAAAAACAACAAATTAAATCACTAGTCAAAATAACAAATAAAAAAGGCAAAATAAATAGATAATAACATACAATATATAGATACAAGAATTTAAATAATAAATAATAAATAATAAATAACAACTAGAAATAAGTTAATAAAAGAAAAGAAAATATACAAGAAATAAAAGTTAGTATACAAAAATACTAAATAAACATAAAAATAGAAATAAAGTTAGTAAATAAATAACCAAAAATAAACAAATAAAATAAAGTTAAAATAAAATTAGTACATAAAAATACTAAAAGAAAAATAAATTAAGTTAGTTAGTCAATAAATAAGTAAAACCAAGTTAATAAAAATAAAATAAAGTTAAAATAAAAATAAGATAAAATATTTGTTTTTGAATTTTTAATTATTTATAAAAGTTTTTAGATTTTTAATTTTTCTATTTTTTGATTCTTAATTTAAAGAACTAATAAATATTTACAAAAAATTACTAAAAGAAAAATCACGAATATTTATAAATTGTTTTAAGAATTTTGATAATAAAAAGGTAAAATGTTGCTCTTCTCCAATAATGACGCCAAAAATCTGATGCACAAAAACTTGATTATCAAATTTTGTATTTTATAAAAAGCTTGCAAGTACATGAATCACTTGTAGTAAGCAATATTTTGGTTTTTAAAATGATTAAACTAATGACAAAATAATTAAAATCATAAAATATATTTTTGGCTCAAAAAAATTCAAGATAAATATAAATTTAATAGTCAATGTAGAATTAATAGAAAATTTAACTAGTTGACCATGAAGTATAAATACATATTAATGATTCTTCTTATATATATAAATAATAACTTTGATTAGGTCACTATTCTTCATTAATCAAACCACTTAATGTTTTTGGTCGCACCACTAATTAATTTGATTAAATTATGCCTAATGTTTTAGGAATTAACAAACCATCTAACTCAAACCTTTGGCCAGGTTATGAGAACAAACCATCTAACTACACCTAAATAAAGAACATAAAATAATAATAGCACTTGATATTTATAAAAATTTATAAAATTCTACGTTATATTACCTATGATTTACTTTGACTGCCTATTTTAAAACCTCTAGATAACAATTCAATATACAGGTTAAGGTTGGCATGGAAGGGATTTAGCCAAATAAATGAAAGTGCGTTGTCACATCGTGGCACACTATTTCCATGCCATGACACATAATGAACGTGCCCAGTGAATCCATGCAAAGAAAAATGCACTGTGGCACACTATATATTTGCCACGACACAAAATTATTTACTAGGATTCTCGCCTTAGACCCCTTACATATTGGTTAGTTCTTCATGTAAGACTTTCATTCCTTATTATTTTATGCTTTTGAGGTGAAATTTACCTACTTTGGGTGTTGTTCTTCCATGCGTTGATTAATTTCTATATTTAAAGCTAAGAATAAGTTAAAGAAAATAGAAAATACCTGTGATTTTGAACTTACAGATTTGCATAATAATGATAAAAATATGCATATTCAAATCTAATTATTATATTTAAGTGCAATAAATCACAAAATATTAGTATGTTTCAAGAAATTATCAAATATCTAGTTGGTATAGTTGATAAAAAAGTGAGGACAAGCATGCATGGTCTATGTTAGTTTAGCGATATTCATGAATAAAATATACAAATGTAATTTTAGTTTCTAGGTGATATGCATGTTAGATTTCATATTAGACATGTAGAAACATTTTAAGATTATATTACTCGATCGATCGAGCTAAATAGATTGATTGAGAATAGATCTACTCAATTTAAAATATTGAATTTATTATTTAATTAACTAGATTGAGTAATTAGTAATCGATCGAGTGAGCACTAGATCAATCGATTTATTAGTTAGATCGATTGGCTATGGTTTAGAATTAATTAATTATTATATTGGATTGATCGAACTATGTACTTAATCGATCGAGCATATGTTAGATCAATCGAGCAGTTATGGCTTTAATTTTAAAACCTATATCTAACTTGAATTGAATTTCCTTTTTACTATATTGTTTTTTTTTAAATTATTTTAATTGATTTTATGGACAATGTAGTAATTTTACTTTGACCTAGTGTTTCAAAATATTCTAAATATACAAACCTAAGCACATAACTTTAATCAATCACATAAGAGCATTATTCTCTTCACCTTAATCTCTCTCTTATTTTATAAAAACTATTCAAGTAAGCTTTTTCATTGAGTTAATTTATCATACATTTATAATTGTGTTTGATGAATTAACAAGACTATAATATTTGTGATATTGCACTTTAAACTAATTGTTTTATGGTTACTAGTTGATTTTGATTTATCTGATATATTTATTAAATCATCTAGTTAGGGCTATTAATTATCGAATCTAGTCTTGGACACCCATTTGCACTTATGTTATTGTGCTAATGTTTTAGGTACTAGTTGAATGGGTTTGATTGCTTGTGTGACTCAAGTTATCAAAATGTGTGTCCAAATCTAAATACCTTTCTTGCAAAGATTATGATGGAAATTAGAGGCTTATAAGTATATTACATAGGGGCTTTATTTTGGTGGGTAGTATAAAACTAGGCCTTTTAATTGGACCTCATTTTTCATAGTGGAAAGTTAGATAGTCCAGTGGACCGATAGTTTTCCTTTTAGGTCATTGGTGTGGCCTAGGTTTTTTCCACCTAAAAATCTTGGGTGTCATATTTATATTTTTATATTATTTTATTTACACGTAATTGCATGCCTGATCGTTTGTGAAAATTTTAACTTGTCATAATTTCACTGATTATCTATTCATCCCTTCTAGCTAATTAGTTTTGTAACTTAGAAAAAATCTTTCATTTTGTATCAAATCCATCACTACATACACTTAGTGTGTTTAGGACTTTTTTATGGATCATTTAAGAGAGGTTCCATCTATAACTCGTACACCTTACTTTGATGGGTTTAATTACCAATCTTGGAAGGCTCATATGAGAGTCTTTTTATGGTCTTCAGATGAGAGTGCATGGAACTCTATACTTTTTGGTAAAAATTACCTAAGGTTACTAAAGATAATTTAGTCACTCCTAAGCCTAAGAAAAAATGTGATAACTTTATGAAATTATTGTCATCAGGGCATTTTTCTACTTCATATTTGCCTGTTTTATTCAATAAGTAGTACTTTTGGGAATGTTTTGAAATTTTTTATGAAGTTTTTAATGCAAAAAAAATTAGAAGATTACACATAGATGCCATATAAGTAGAGAGCTGACTAGGCATTCCACGTGAATGCCACGCAAGCAAAGATGATAATCGTGCAAAGTTGTATGTACTAGATGATGCAGGTCATGCCACGTGTTAGCAAAATCTTCATTCCGAGTTTGCCATATGGTCAATGGGTGTGCCACACGTTATCATATGATTCACCCTTTTTTGCACCAAGGTGCCACATGATCCATATCCGCGAATCACATCATGTCCCATGGTCTTAACTCAACGTGCACTGCCCATGACCAATCAACCATTCCATGTGTCATACACTGATTGGATCCATCTTTCTCCTTTTTCATGTGTCGTGTTTTTATTGGTCAATAGTGTTAAGTTTCTCTTTTTTCATCCCAACCTTTGATCTTAAGCTGATGTGATAATTGAGATTCCACCTAAACCTAATTTAACCCTTAATTGCCCTATAAACCTGAATGAGCCAAACATTATAAATTTTTATCATTTTTTGGAGATTCAAGAGGAGATCGGTACTACAATTCAAGAGATTGATTGTATTTCTTCTTCTCCTTTCTTTATCAATTTTATGTCTTTCTTTATGAGAAATATAAGTTTTACGAACAAAATTATGTATAGTTAATTTATTAATCTAGGAGTCTTATGAACCTAACTTTTAACATATAATGATTCAATATATTTCCATAATTATGATTTCAATTTAATTATATTATTTAATCTGATTTTTATGCTATTAATTGTTGGGCTAACAATTGATCATAGATGCAATTAAATAATTTTGAGAGAATTATTTAATTGTTTGTCTTGATTAAATAATATGCATAATTTCTAGGAAGATATGTATGATTCTTAGGTATGTGATCTATAATTGATAAATTTAATGAGTAGTATGCAATTTAATTGACATGAGTGTGTGATTATGTTAATTACCATATGGTGTGTAGATACTTGAGAAGGAATACAAACTAGATTAGATTCAATTGATCATATAATTAATTGATAATTATATTGTGGGATTTTAGTCATATTTAAAAATTTGATGGATTAAGTATTAGTAGGTATGTTCTCATAGATCTTCTTAGCTACCAAATCTAAGTTTATTAATTACTGCTATTTATTTTTAGTTCTTTTCATTTTACTTTCTTAAAACATAAAAATATAAAAAAATGGTTTTTATTTTTTAGTTTAAAAAATTAGTTTCTAATGACATAATTTTTGTGAGAACAATATTTTCTTATTATTATATTACTTGTTATGATACGTATACTTGCGAATTCATCGCACACAATTTGTGTTAATCAAAATGGACCAATCAAGATAAAATTGCAAGCAACTGGAATAAAAAAAGTATTAATGTCATTTTTAGTGTTATGTATATTGATGAGTTTCGTTGTATTTCTAATGTTGATATTGTTAAGAATGCTTGAGATATTTTGAAGGCTACCTATGAGGACACCACACAAGTTAAATGGTCTAAACTTTGTATGCTTGGTAGTCAATTTAAAAATCTTAGGATAAAAGAAGATGCAACTTTCTCTTGATTTTATATTATATTATGTGATATTACTAACACCTCTATCAATCTTGGAGAGAAAATTGATGATTTTAGAATAGATTGAAAGATTCTCTACTCATTACTAGATCATTTCCATGCAAAGGTCACTGCCATTGTTTAAAGCAAGGATGTGGACACCATAAAATAGCGAAACTGGTTGGCTCATTTCAAAACTTTAAGATGAGCTTTGAAAACCTCTAAATAATAAAGGCATCACTTTCAAAAATGCTATGGTTGAAGAAAGTGACAATGATGGTAAAGAACTAGTACCTTGAATTAAAATATTGAACAAAATCCTCAACAAAAAGAATCCTGAAAACAAAGGACAATCAAGTTGTCAAAATGGTTAGAATATGAGAGAACTTAAATCTATGAGTTCTGAAAGTAAGAAATCTAAACACACTAGACTTCAATGTTTTGAATGTATGGGTTTTGGTCACATCAGAGGTAACTATGAAAACAAGAAGAGCCAAACTAGAAGAGCTTTCAGTGATATACTTACTGACTTTAAAAGTGATAACGACAATCTAGTTGAATAAAAAAATAGTGACAAGTATTTGGAATTTATTGAAACTACTAGTAGACACTCCAATAAGTCTGACATTGATTCAAATGATGAAGAAAGTAATGCTTAATTTCTACTTAATCAATTTAATGTAACTAGTATTGAAGAAGTGTTCAGAGATTATGTAAGATGCAAAAGAGAAGAAGATAGATTTTTATAAGTAACTAAACTAAATGATAAACTAAAATCTATGAGGCAAAATTCATCAATTTTGGAAAAAAAAGGTAATCTTGATATGTTTGAATTTTCTAGTATTTTGAATTCGAGTCTTGTATTGTATAAGTAACTAAACTAAATGATAAACTAAAATCTATGAGGCAAAATTCTTCAATTTTGGAAAAAAAGTAATCTTGATCTGTTTGAATTTTCTAGTATTTTGAATTCGAGTCTTGTATGTTTATAATAGGAAAAACTAAATTTGATGCAGGAACTTGAACAATCTAAGGGAGCCATAAAAAGGCTGACCATTAGAGCTGAAAACCTAAACAAAATTCTAGATTATGAAAAATTTGTTGGAAACAAGAGAGGACTAGACTATATACTTGAGGATTCTATGCCATCATCTTAAAGGACAATTGAGTTTGTAAAACCCTCCAACCCTTCTTCTTCACAGGCTGCACATATGGCTTCAACATCAAAAACCACATCTATATGGAATCTAGCCCTAATTCTAATGTTACTCATTACACACAAAGAACATGTGCACTTGTGATTGAAAAATCTATTAAGTTTATGCTTATCTATTATTAATGTGATAAGAAAAGTCATATTAGGCCTAAGTGTATATTTTTTATGAATGCTCCTAAAATTAATAAAACTTTCCATGCTTCACATGGTAGGACTCATAACCATCATTTATTGCATCATGTTCTAGGATGAATGGAAATTATAATAACATGTTAAAAAATTCTACTAGAAAGCATGAAGTTGTTAGATCAAAGGGGCAAGTAAAACTTAACAATTTTAATTCTAGGAATAATTAACATTATCATATCATGCATACTATATCTTCCAATAATATGTCTATGAATACTAAGGTAGTTGATTTCCAACCCAAAGATAATAAGAAACCAAAATTCCATAAAGTTTGGATTAGGAAAGATCGTCTCTTTTTGATCACCTGACCGTCATTTATTGTTCACCTAGATACTTTTGTTTTAGTGCTTAATTGACCCTAGGTGGCATATTTAGTTTATTTTGTTTGTTTTAAATTTTAATTTTATTGATGTTTCTTTAGTTTCAAAAAAATAAAAAATAAAAAGGAAGGGAAGTAGACATACTTTAACATTGACATGATCAATACATACTCCATTAATATTTATTTTGATTGGCTATACATTATACAAATGGATATTTTGACTTGTGAATTTACATATTTTTCACATCTGGTGATCGATGTTGACATGAACCTACTCATACACTTATTGGACACATATGTATTTTGAAGTTTATGATTAATTTTTTGAGATTCTAGGGAGTGAACTAACCTTGATTGCAAAGTTTTTTTTAGATCTATATTTCACTTTCTAAAATGGTACTATAGAGAGACACTTAGTTTTGAGAGGGCTACCTATTGTGATGTGTGAAGCTATCACAGTGAGCAAAGAGGGTTACCTCACAACTAGTGTGAAAGTCATCATAGTAGGTATTTTCTTTGTGCATAGAGGGGCTACTCACTATGGACCTTGTTACCACCACCCTTTTTGCCACCATTGACGAGGTGGCTGGTAAGGTGGAAATTCCAAGGGCTATAAATACCCTCTCATTTCTCCTTTTTCTTACCCATTTTTATAAGCCAAAACTATGTTAAAATTAACACTAGGATTTATATATATATATATACATTTGAGAGTGATTCATTTTGTGCTTTGTTATTAAATTGTTATTTGTGTGAATATGTGATTTGACTGTTTGTCTCCCGTATGCAATTTGATATTTGTAATGGACTATGTGTGTGGTGAGATTGAGAGTAGTTATACTTCTTGTTGCTAATTAGTGGTTTCAAATTACACCATATTGGATGGTGTTGGCTATGGAGGATAGCCAAGTTTTCCTGTTAAACCTAATAGTTGCAGAAGTACCAAGTATGAAGCATCAGTAGGCAATCTGGACGAAAATCCCAACTGATAGAGGTAATAATGGTTTTATTATCTATCAAAGTTGTATTTGTTTTATTGCTTAGTGAATTATTTGCTAATAAGTGGTTGCCTTTAAGCAACTAGAGTATGTTACCACATAGATACATTATTTATATGGGTTTAACTCATTATATAGCCTGTTATGCATGATCAGTTGTTGTGCTAGTATAATCTGAGTTTGACATGTATGTGTCTCAATATATTAAAGCATAAACTCTGATTAAAAAAATTTATTGTTTACATGTTTTTTGTTTGATATATAATATATGTTGTCATAAGTTATTTTCATTGTTTGATATTATATTTTCCTTACTTCTACTATGTGTTCTATTTATGTGTTTACTATATTGTTTGTGTAAGTTAGGGCCAAGTTATTTAGGAGTCTACATCTCTTTACCCTGGTAGTGTACCAGGTTGTGGATTCTTTTAATTGGTATCAGAACGAGTGAACCCTTTTGGGCTTAACTGTTGTGGTATTGATTCTATTAATTAGGAGAATGAGGTAATATAGATAGATCTTTACTTTTCAATAGGTTAAACTATGTCTAGTGGAAATCACAAATGAGAGCCTTCTTGTGGTTCAAAGGAGACTGTGTATGGTTCCTTGTTGAGAATGGCTGGACCTACCGAATAAAAATCCTACCTGATAATACTATTATACCTAAACCAATGATTGAGTGGATGAAGGAACAATCCAAGGAGTCAAAATGGAATAGTAAAGGTTTATATGCTATCATCAAGGCTATTACACTTGATGACTTTAGAAGGGTTTAGAGAGTTATAACTTCTAAACAAGCATTGGTTATTCTAGAGATAAATCATAAAGGTACTACAACATATAAGAGGTACATAATGATAAAGTTTAATAGAGACTTTGAATTGTGCATTATGTAAGAAGGTAAGACTTTTAATATATTTTAAGAATGGTTCTACAACATTGTCATTTAATCGTATAACTTGGGTAGACCCATCAGTGAGAAAATAGATTGAGAAAATAATTGCAAATCTACCCTACCATACTAGAGTTGTTTTACTTAAGTCTACGTATAAACTTGGTGAGCTTTCAATGAATGAGCTAGTTGATGACCTGTATGTTGTCAAACTACATCACCTGTTGTGAAGATAAGAGCAATCTTCTTTCGAGAAGGGAAAAAGCCTAGCTCTCAAGACAACAAAGGAAATTGGTTTAGGTAAAAATGTTTTGGTAACAATTATTGGTAATGATGACTCTGATCTCAATGAGAAGGAAATGCCTATGCTCACATAGAGATATACTAAATTGTTTAGAAAGAAGAGACCACTTTTAGGGGTATTGAAAAAGGTTATTTAAGCTACAAAGGCTCAAAATTTGTAAAATTTGTTGATGACTTTGATAATGAGTCTAAGAAACCTAGCAAAGAACATATAATCAAGATCAAATGCTTCTAATATAGGAAGCCTGGTCACCTTCCAGCAAGCTATTTTCATAAACAAAAGCGCACAAATAAGCACACAATGAAGGCTAAGGTTACTATTTTGGATAGTACTAATAGTAATGATGGGGATCATACTAATTTTCTAGCCTTAGTTACTTCTAGTAATGTTTTTGATCATCCGATTAATGCCTTAAATGTTTAAGAGGTTAAATCTAAAGTTGATGATTATGACGATTAAGATGAATTGCTTGACTCCTAAAATGCATTCCTATTTGAGCATATATAGTGTGAAAATCTAAGAAAAAGGCCTCGGAAAGCTTATTAAAATCAAGAAGAAAAGAAGTTCTTTATTGATGATCAACAACTTGATCTCACCAAAAAATGTGAGGTCATTCAAAAAAGATATTATGATTTGCCCAAAAAGTTCGATGTAAATCATAAGCAAGTAAATAATTAAGCTAGAGGAATAGTTGAAGGTTCCTACTTTGGACAAAACTACCTGGCTATTTGTAAGTCTGGATCCCTATTCTGATTAGAGTAATGAGATTTGAAAAATTGAAGAAGCATATTATATTCCATAAGAGTGAAAAGAATTATTTGGCATACTCGTTTACCAAAAAGAAAGCTAAGGTTGATAAACTAAATAAGAAAGTTAGGATTCTGAACATTTATGCAGTGTATCTTGAAAACTTTCTTAAATAAAAAGGAAGAGTTGATTAAAGATTTAAAAGAGAAGCTTAGTATTAGTGTGAAGAAATTGGCTCATTCTACCTTAGCTTTCAACAAGATGATGACCATGTCAAAGAATCTAAATGAAATCTTCAAAAATTTAAAGACATTTGGAGAAAAATGTGTCATTAATTATGATGAATGGATTTATATCTCAATAATGGGTACCACTAAGTTTGTAAAGTTTATCAATCAAGAACCAAAGTTGAAGCATGCTACTACTGACCCAAGAGGTAAGTATGTTGTGTTTCCCCAGCTAGCTTTTTTTAGCAAGTTGAACCCTTCACCTAAGGCTAGTACTTCCCATCAATCTAGTGATGGTCTCTTGCCTCTATGTATTATTATGTCTACTTGTCACCATTGTGTTGAACTCAGGCATTTGAGACCTCATTGTAGGAAACTAACTTTTTATTCTAGTATGAAAGTTAATATGAACACTTCCTCTTTTTCTCCTCCATGTTCTACTCCTTAGAGTTAGGGACCTTGTTTTACCAGCTCCAATGTTTGTACTAATTTTTGTAATGGCACTGCTAGCCACATTGGTAGGCAGTGTCTTAAATTTGTTAGGAGTACATCTTGGAGTCCTCTTCCTCGATTTGCCCCATCTCCTTTGTCTGTATGTAGCTATTATGGTTCATTGAGCATGTTCATACAAGTTGCATTATGCACATGAGGCACAAAGTAAAAAGAAGTAAATCTACCTCTAAAATTCCACCTTGCCCAACTTATATGGATGACTCAATTGAATTTTGTAAAAAATATAAACAAATAGATCATCAGTTCCATATACACATCATGCTTATATGAGTCAGAGACTATCTTGAGTTATGTTGCCCCTCACAAATTCTTTAAATGAAGGGATGTAGTTTGACCACTATTTTTAGGTGATCTGTTAGGGTTGAATTGTTTAATTTCACTCCTCTTTTTTATCGTCTTTCGGTATGTGAATGTATGCCATTTTGTTTGTGTTCATCTTTTTTACCCTTCTTCTTACCATGTCCTTGGCTTGCACAATATTCTAATTTTTATATTTGTTACTTTACCTATTTGATTGATCCTTACTAGTTTTCTCAAATGCTAGTTGATTTGACATGTTCCTTATGTTTGTTTCCCTTGCATACTACCTATTTCTTCATATATGACCTTTTGTAAACACATCATGTCACATGATCATCATGCAGAGTCAAAGTATTAGGATTATACTTTCTATAGTCTTATTATTCATATTCCATGTCACATAGATTGCATCTTGCCTATTTTTACTAGGTTTCTCTTTCTTGTACCTAATATGTTGTGTGTTGGTCACCTATCTGTCTCTTATTGGTGTATATTCTTATTTTATCAGATTTTCCTTCTCTTATGCTTTATGTGTATCTTTGAAGATTTTAAAGGTGTTTTTTCATGCATGTACCTTTGTGTGTTTCACTGTTCTATGCTTACTCTGGTTTACCTTATGTATCTGTATGTCATATAGTTTATTTACATAACTTTTGGCCTTTTGACATGCTTGTAATGCTTTATCTAAAATTGTGTGATTTGTTAGCACTTCTATTTATTGAGATGTTATCCATATCCAAGCATGTCTTTTATTTCTATATTGGAACCTGTGCATTTTCACATGCTTAGCTGTTTCAGTAACATTCCTTGTTTCGTCTTTCTCTTAGGGATGTTGCTCGTGTTGTTAACTAGTTATTCAATTCCTTACTTTCTCCTAGCTAACAATGATGTTAGTTTTGTTATTTGTCTCATTTGACGCATTTTCCACTTATTTTTGGGTCTTGATCTACTTCGAGACCTTCCATGTCTTCTCACTTCTAAACAATGGTTATTGTGTTTCATGAGATAGACATCACTACTCTTTGCTATCATGCTACATGTAAAATAGTTTTAGAGGGTTTGGGTTAATATATGTTTGGCATACTTTTGAACTAAATTGAAGTGTGAATGTTTAGACATGTGTATTCCTTGAGAGCATGTATGACTAAATATTTATTTTTTGTCTTATTTGAAATGAAATTTTCTTTTGCACATGCCATAACTTTGTGAATCTATATGATTATTTTGAGAAGCTTGTATGGATCTCTTGCTTTTATACTATCTCTAACAAGCTTTAGAATTCACTTTTATGTCTCTCGAGGAAAAATCCTAGGTGTTGCTTGGATACAAAGAGGATTTAGGTCATCCTTGAATCGTTTTAATCCTTTCTTACCACCAATATTTTCTTATCCTCTGTCTCCCCTCTTTGATCCATTATGTTATTCATTCATTTTTTTGCTCTTAAAATACTGTCTTAACCCAAATATTTATTCCCTTGCCTTTTACACCCTTTGTTGAGCATGTATTCTTTAAGATTGTCCATTTTACCTTCTTATTTTCAATCAACAAAAAAAGGGGGAAGGTTGAAAATGGAATTATAAAAAAAGGAAAGATGAAGAAAATAAAAAAATGAAGTGGTAAGGTTTGTTTGGGCTAAAAACATAAGGAAGGATAAAAGACAAGAAAAGAAAAATGATGATAAGCATGAAAAACAAGTGGTGCATAAATTTTTGATTTTTATGTACAGTTCTCTCAACTTCTCTCAACTTCTTAATTGAGTTTTGAAAAGTAAAGAGAAAAGAATCCTTGTTTTAGGGTATTTATGTCATAGACACAAACTTTTTTGTGTTTGAGCTTAAATGTCATCTATCCCTACCCATACGTTAGCCTATCATTACAAATTTTGAAAGACCAATTGATTTCTTATAGGCAGGCACTTATATCAGTGGAGAGAGAGAGAGACTATTTGTGGACGTATGAAGCTTGGTTCAACTTGAGTCTATATTTAGATTTTCTTAGTTTTCATAATCATATCATAATGGCATATAGAGTAAACAAATTTTGCATTTCACAAACTATGCATAGTATCAAAAATTTAGTCATACCCTTACATGAATGCATCATAGATTGATGGACATGTGGATATTTATGTTGATTGTATTGACTATTCTGTAAGGACCCTTAAATTTATTAAACTTGCTTAGTTTACTTCCATCTTTCTATATTTCTTGTTGTCTACTTTGTATATATGCTTCTGTGTTGGGGGAGATTTTGCTAGTAGAATGCGTGACATATTTATTGTATCACATGCATAATTTTAGGAACATATGTGTTTGTCTTGTAAATGCTATCAGGGGAAGTTTTGTGTTTGTTTTTCTTATTGTTATTTATCCTATTTAATATTCATTGTTACTGTCTTGTTCATATGATACTTCTTTCTCTTTGACATCACTTTATATGAACTATTCATAAATTATAATGACTTGTTGCATACAAATCTTGGAATCCCTTGCTTCACATGTTGTCGTTTGTGTCTACTCATTTCCCTATTGTAGTGAATTATTGCATGCTTTTCTCATGTCATTCTTTGCCTAGTATGCATTGATAGAATGCATGACATATGTTTTGGTAAACTGAGATACCTTTTGTATGCTCTTCTCTTGGGTTATTTATGCATTCAGTTTGTTAACTGTAGTATTCTTGTATTTTTTGTTTTTTCTTGGGGTTATCCTTTGTCTTTTTCACATCACTATATGTGGTACTTCTTATAGTGTTTGCTTTAATATTATCAATAGTGTTGCATTCGTGTGAGGATTACAACATATTTGTATGTCTTGTCTCCCTTATATAGGGGTGTACCTTTGAATTTTAGTGTAAAAAAGAGAGAGAAGTTTCTATACACAACTATATGTTTATTGCCATGATGTGTGTTGCATGGGCTGTGAGTGTAGGATTGCAATATGTATTGTTATCTGAATTGCATGCATCCAGGGTGAGTATTGCATAAAATTAGGGGGAGTTGTGCATGTTTACTTGTCTTTGTGCCTATCATTGTATACCTATGGATGCTTGCAAAGGTTAATCATTTTTCAATGCTATTACCCATTACCTTGAAATTACACCAAAAATTTGATATGACAAAATTAGGCTTATATATTTTGTATAATTTGTAAAATAGCTAGTAAGTGCACGAATCACTTATAGAAAATAACAAGTATACTTACAAGGTTGGTAGAGGAATCATGTAGTTTTTAAATCATGCAACGATTTCTTTAAAAAAGAAATTAAATAACCTAAACATCCTATCATGATTGTTTTAGGCCAAGTTTCTAAACTACTAATATAAGAATAAAGATAGATTCAATAAACATTTAAGTAATCAAACATTTAGCATGCTTGTTCAATACCAAGTAGAATATTAAATATATGAATTAAGATTATTGATTGTTTCTTATTGAAATGAAAATATCGTATGGCATGGATCATTTTGACTGTTAATTAAACTTTAGCTTGCCACCTTCGGTCGGACCGAAAATTTGAATATTAATTAAATTATTCTCCTTTTCTAAGATATTACTAAACCATTTAACTTTTCACCTTTATTCCGGTCGAAAATTTAAACATCATCAAGGTGTCTAAGTTATGTTTATGATTTAAGTATCTAAAATTGACTTTCAAATTTTAAAAGTATTATGAAGGATATATCGTTGATATATCTTTAATAATAATTCTTATAAAAATATTTGAAATAAAGCTCACTTTAACTATACAATTGATATAGATCAAAAGATTTAAGAGTGCTACTCTAAATTAGATTTAGATAATTTAAATCCTAAATTTAATTCTCTTATTTATTATGAAAAACACTTCGTCAATATATGTTTCATTTATAAATTTTGGTTTAAATCTTGATGATGAAATAACACTTAATTTATTTCATAAAAAAAAAATTAATCTACTTTAATATTTCACAAGCATAACATTACTAATATCTCATACTATTTATAGTCGAACATGCATATTTTTATAAATTATCAATAAATTAAATATATAGTGTGTAAAATAACACTATATATCTTAAAAGAATAAATTTAAATATATCTCAACATAATTCTTAAAATTTCTTCTAGAAAAACTCCAAATTGAATTTCTATGTTATTTATTGAACTGAAACTAAAAACTATTACATAAACTAAATTTTTTCTACTCTCGAACAAGAGAAGAAATTTAAACTACTAAAAAAAAGAAGCTAAAAAGAGCTAAGAAATGTAAGGAATTAGCTAGAAGAGCTCTGGTGGGATATATATTACAAAAAAAATGGGTTCTATTTCGACTAAGGAAAGGAAAAAAGTGGATTTTTTAGCCTCGTGTCGTGGTATATAGTTTTCCCACTCTATGGTATACACAACATGTACACGATTTAAGCACGATCCATTCTTTTTCGCACCATGACACACAATATTTTCACATTGTAATGTTTAACTTCTATCTACTAATTGAACATAAATATATCATGTTTCATAATCTAATTAACTTGTAGAGTATTTTGATAGATTTATCTCTTAGTTAAAATATAAAATATGTTTTATGTGCATAACGTATTGAATTTGTAAGAATTATGTAGAAAATATTTATACAAAGTTACAACATTAAACAATTTTATCCTCTAAATTAACATAAAAATATATTACATATAGTAACTATTTTTTTAATGTATTTTAGTAATTATCTTTCTTTAATTTAAAATTATAAATAAAAATAAATAAATTGAAAAATCTAGGTAATGTGACCGAATGTCCTCACTATGACACACGATCTATTTATGTTAATTCAATAGATGAAAATTAATGATTATGATTATAGCATTATGTAAATGTTTTAGACATAGTTATAAATTTAATAACTTAAGAGTATAAAATGTCTCTTTTCTTTCACTCATGAGAAAAATTTACCAAAATATCCTTAAAAATGATCAAATAGATGAGACATGATTTATTTCCATTATTATATAAATATTGTGAGTATGTTTGCAAACATTTTGGACATATTTGTTATTAAGACTGGTAATCAGAACTCTACGTTTACTTATCAGGTAAGATGTAACCTTACTTCAATACAAATTGTTATCTTTTATTCTGCTGGCAGCTTGATTTATTGGGAAATTATACAGAATTCTATACAGAATATCATGTGGCTGATTTATTGTTTTGTCACAACCTTCCGTTAAAATTCTTGTTTTCTTGTCAGTTTTTTTGCAAATCCCCTAAAAATAAGTTTGAAAAGGTCATTAGAGAATGCGCGTAGTAGTTATTCCTCTGCGAACAACTCTCCAACCTGACTATACAAGGCATGAAAGCAAGACATTGTCCCAAAGCCTCTTTCTTTTTTCGTATTGGTAAAACTCTTGTTATAGCTGAAAGCAAGTGTCCCCTTTACAATATGATAAATTTTAGCTGAAAAAATATAGAAATTTCAATTATATAAGCTTAGCGGTAGAATGGTTACTATGAAAGTATATTTTAACCGTAAATAATTGAATTGTAATTATTTGTAAAAATCCATCCATGAAAATAATCGTAACCAATAATGCATGCAAAAGCAAAAGAGATGATTAATGTAATAAAAAAAATTGTATTTAATTGAACCCTAACATATATTAATATTATTTTTTTATATACATATAATTATATAAAAAATACATTTTTAATAATAAAACATAATAATTAAAATAATTAGATTAAATTTTATTTATTCTTAATTTTATGTATTTTTATTTTACTTATAAACATATACTAAATAGTTAAAAATAAAAATTAACGTCTAATATTTTAACATTTATCTTTTCAAAATAAAATAAATTTTTAAATAAATGTGAAAAAATAAAAACCGTGATTAAATCGTAAAAAAACTACTACTACCTTATATTAATCGAATACACTTAAAATTAGTACAAGATGGTTATGGTTGTGAAATTTCTCACATCATGTTTGTAACGGTGCCGGTAAGATTAAACATTTCTAACTTGTTTTGAAAATGAAGGCTAGATTTATATTTTCGAGAGATCGCTGTGGATGTTGAGGTGAGCATTAAAGAGGCACCTGAACAAATTGGAATGCAATAAAATCATAATAATCTTCAATCTTTTACAATTTTGAATTCCACCTGTGGTATCTATTTATAAGAAGCATCAGATACAAGAAAAATTGGAAGCTTGTCTTTATAAGGATCAAGCTTTGAAAGCCTATAACAAATTGCTTATCAAGTCGTCTCTTTTTCCATTAGACCATATACAATCTTCAATGGAAAAAAATCAGCTGGCTTCCATTATCTTCATCAATTCACTCAACACTCCCAAAAGATTGAGCTAACATCGAAATCTGTTCATAAACTTAATGAGGAAGCTTACACCAGCATTCACAACAAGTTCAAAAGCACTACTCTATTACTCATCTTGCCTTTCCAAGTCCTCCATTTCAACAGGTTCAGGAAAAATCTCGTTTGATAGTCTCTTTCGTGACGAAGAGAACTCACCACCACTGCTTTGAGAGCCTAATCTTCCAGGTTGTTTCAATCCACTCATGTTCTCCCTGTTTGGGTGGCCTGGAACCACTGCACTCTCTGAAAAGCTCTGTCGCCAACTTCCAAAGACAGTAGTACTCCAAGATCTTGTAGATGAAGTTGTTCGCAGCCTTGCAGAGCTAGAACTCTCTACTCTTACCACCTTTAGAGGGTTTTCTAATGCTTTGAGGATATATTTCATGAGAGGACGTCTGGAAGGCTTGGGGTTAAGGCATGACTTAGCTATGATTGCCATAGCCCATACCTCTTCCAATAGATCCTCATCTATGATCAAAGACGGGTCAATAATCTTAGTCACCGTATCTTTTTCATACATATTAACATAACGAAGAGTGTGCTCCAACCATTCTCTTGTAGAAGTATCTTCTGCTTCGCTGATACCAAGCTTACCCGTCACAAGCTCAAGTAAAACCTTCCCAAAGCAGTACACATCTTGAGCACATGTTGCCATGGATGAACCTGTCAATACCAAAAGAATGAAAAATACAATATAAGAACACAAAATTAATTTTTGCACCAATTCTAGCTTCAGTTAAGTTTATGGTATAATTATATAAATCCCATCAAAGTTTTAGCATGTTTAAAAGTGAATTATATCATCTGCCATGAAAGTAGAATTTACGTCAATAGGGAATTTAAGGATACCCAATTAAGTATTGAATGCTATTTCAATTCTTTCTGTCTCTACTAATGGACGGGAACTGAATTACGTGCATGATGAGCAATACCAAAAGAAAAAAAACTCAATACTTTATGCTGATATTGACCGAAACTGGACAGAATTCATAATTATATCCTTTTATGAGAAGTGGAAGAAATTAAAAATACAGTTTACTTACCACTACAAGGGGAACCTTGTTCAGAGGTTCTGCATCAGATCAAGAAGAAAATGTTAGTAATAAAGATCTCTCCTTAAAAACCTTGGCAAAAACAGAGAAAAATGGCAAAGTTGAATAATACAATTCTGAAGTACCCAGAACATGTTATATTGTTATGCCTGATGAAAGACTTACTGAGGTTTCCGCAATAATCTCGTGAGCACATGCTGATTTGCTTCCCCTTCTTGGACATGGACCTCACTCAAGCTTCCGAAACGCACCTCAAATTTGTCATCAAGAAGGATACTGCTTGCTTGAACATCCCTTTAACCATCAAAAGTTGATTGGAATTTACTAGTTGCAGAAAAATAAGCTGTTGTCAAGCAATGAGTAAAATAACAGCTAAAGCAATTTAATACCTATGAACAAGTGGAGGAGTGCATTCATGGTGCAGATAAGCTAGGAATTCTGCAGCTCCTGTTGCAATCTTGAGTCTCGTTATCCAATCAAGGGATTGTAAACTTTCATTTTCTGTGCTGGTACCTCTGTGCAAAGAATTAGCTAAATCTCCATTTCGCATGTATTTATATAGCAAAAACTTTTCGTTGTCATGCTCTAAGCAGTATCCCAATAAAGGGACCAATCTTGTATGTGAAATTTTACGGAAGAACTCCAATTCCACCACATATGATTCTTTCTTTACAGAAGACAAATCTACCCTTTTGATAACTATAGGGATCCCACTTTCTAAAAAACCCTGGAAGAGGTCTCCAGAGTGTCCATTTTTAATAAGATTGCTTTCATTAAAATTACCGGTGAAATGGACCATCTGCTCATAGGTAAATGACTGACCTACACCTGAAAGGTGTGTAATATCTTTATGAGGGGAAGGGCTGTCTCCTTCTGGAACAGGCCCTACATTAGCACTGCTTCTTTGATTTGCAGTGCCCTTATTGCAAAATTTTAGTAGTACTACCATAATCAATACCAAAAGCACAATGAAGACAAGTCCACCAAATGCCCCCACCAGGATGAAAATTAATTTATTTTTGCTCTTTGATTCTGGTTTTGTTTCAGGTGGCTTGGCCGGATCTGTGCCCCCAAAATTATCAACCGTTAAGCCTCTTTGGGCATAGAACAATCTACAGTCCTGCAAGCTCCTTTGGTTGGGCACCATCTGTAGGCAATTTTCAGCAAGCGTAGCATTACTTTGACCATTTTCAGGTACCTTGCCTTCGAAATAGTTACTAGAAAAATCAACTGAACTAAATTTCCAGAACAAAGAAGTCAAATTTCCATATAGCTGGTTGTTTGAGAGATTAAATACAGCACCATGGATAACACTTGAACTCAAACTTGGCAAACTACCAGTAAAGTTGTTCCTGGATAAATCAAGAAAATACAAATTGGGAATTGACCAAAATGCAACAGGCAGTGCACCATCCAGCTTATTACCACTCAAAACTACATTCTGAAGCTGAGCAAGATTCAAAAACAAATCCTTTGGAACAGGACCTCCTAGACTATTATCCCCAATATTCATCATCCTCAAATTCCTCAAACCCCTTAACTCCAAAGGCAAAAGCCCAGATAAATAATTCTTGCTAAGGTTAAGCTCAACCAATTGAGAAAGGTTACCCAACTCAACAGGCACAGAAGCGCTTAGACTATTATCGGAAAGATTCAAAGATTGAAGTCTTGAAAGATTGCTTAAATTGGGTGGTATCGCCCCAGATAAAAAGTTCGAAGATAGATCAAGTCTAGTAAGATTCCTGAGAGAAGAGAAACTAGAAGGTATTGACCCAATAAGAAAATTCATTGAAAGATCAAGAATAGATAGCTCCGATAACTGTCCCAATGTAGATGGTATATTACCAGTAAGATTATTATCAGATAAATACAGAGAAGAAAGTCTACCCAGATTACCAATTGATTGAGGGATTGCACCAAAAATAGAAGCATACCGAAGATCCAGCACTTGAAGACCACTAAGCTGCTGGCCAAACCAATCAGGTATAGACCCAGGAAGTGAGAACCCAGAAGCATTGAAAGAAACCAAATGGGTCAAATTGGCCAGAGAGTCAACTGCGAACCTGGGATTGAGCCGTCCAAGACGAGTCCGCTTCAAACCGGATACAGTAATCCCAATTACTCTACCACTCCGGCATCGAAGTCCGACCCACGTACAAGGATCCTTCTTAATTGGCCAGTCTTTTCCTCTTAGCCCCAAAGAAGTTCGAAGGCTCAATAATGCTGACCGTTCAATGCTAGAACCTGAAGACACTTGCTGGGCCAATCCAAATTGAACCAATAACATAAACAAAATTGCAACAACCACACTGACTTGAGCTTCCATGGCTGCTTTCATAATTTTCTAGGGTGGTTCATCTTCTTCTTCTTCTTCGTCACTTGAAACACTGTTAGTAACTAGAAAGAAATACTTGGCTTATCAGAAATTGCCCAAAAAACGAAAAGAAAAAAACCCAAAAAAAAAAAAAATCTTAACTGTTTCTTGTGTTCCGGAAATTCTTACCTCCAATCACCAGTCATGGTTCTCTTTTTGAGTTTGTTCCTCACTCAGGAAACGCAACAGAAGCTACCCAATTGGAAAAATATACAAATAAGAAAATTTAATCTTTTGGTTTAAAATTAAATGTTATGAGTCCGAAATATCAGTAAACTTAAATTCTAAAATAGAGTATACCTGTGAAGGAAGGTACGGACTTTGATAAAAATTTAATGACAACAATAAGAGCTACTGCATAGACTCAACCGCTAGTGCTCTATGTTAGTATTATGTCCCCATCAACTCACATGAGGTAATTAATGAGTCTGGAACGACACTGTGAGCTCTTTGATCTTTACAGGGCAGTTATGGCTTTTAAGATGGTGTTGAAGTTGGTTTAGCTATGGTTTTGTTCTTTTGACGATGACTTGAATGTTGCTTATACAAATTGAAGAGATATTGTTTTGGATTTAGTTTTTATTATTGTTATAAGAGGCTAAAATCCTGACTATTTTGCTGTATTATTTCGTATTGTCATTATTGTTAGACTATTCAATGTTTTTTGGTTTTTGTTTTGTTTTGATTTATTTTTTTATATTAGACAAAAACTATTGGTTGCCATAGCCGTGTCAACTAGTATCAATTTCATACATGTGGGTATAAATATGTCGCATCTAGCTTGGATAAAGCAAAATTATATAATTCATGTTTTGGACATCTTTTTTTCTAAATGGACAAATAGTTGTACAAATAAATGTTTGACTCGTTCGTCGTAAAGAAAATAAAATATGAATTCACAAGTTAAAATGTTATAATATAATTAAAAATTTAATTTTTATATAATTATTAATAAAACATTTTCTTAATAAAATTATTCAAATAAATAACTTGAAATTGTCAAATGTCTGAGGTGAATTGCTGTACTTATATCTTAATTATTTAATAAATTATCAATTTTTTTAATTATAATTTAATTTAAATTAGATTTACTTTACAATCGAATATCGACAGAAGTGTGTCAATAATTTAAAAAATCTTACAAATTATATTAAGTGTTTGCAAAAATTTGTTATCCAGGTATGTTTCCCTATATTAATATCATAAGAATTCCTATTCAAATTAACCACTTTTTGCGGAAGGTATGAATGGAAAGAAGTAATGGGCCAGGTGAGCTTGTCATTAATAATAATATGAGAGAGAACTTAAATTTTTTAATTATATTAAAAAAAATGATTTATTTTTTATTATTTTTGTAATAATTTATTTTATTTTTTATATTATTTTAAATGTTAATGAGAAATGAATATAATATATTATTTTTGACGATAAACAATAATAACTATAAAATTAATTAAAAAAATTTAAAATTTAATTATTTTTCATTTTCAAATTTTTATAACAAAAAGTAAAAAAAATATATAAAAATAATAAATAAATTAAAATTTTTGAAATTTTTTTCATCAAAAGTCAAGCAGTAATTGTATTAAAAACTAATTACAAGATGGAACACTTAATGGGCATGGTAATACAAAACTAATTACAAGATGGAACACTTAATGGGCATGGTAATACAAATAATACCATCCAATATACCAATAATTCAAGATGAAACAAAGAAGCATAAAACAGAACTAAGCACAACACTAAAAGTTAACAGTCAAAGGGGCAAAAGAAAAAAAAATACAACATTAAAAGTGTAGCACAACTATTCATCTAACCACAACATAAATTTAAGAATTAAATTAAGAAACCCTCCCTTAATACAAGCAATTAACAACAATAAATTGTTGGTGGTACTTCATGTAATACATTGGTGGTATAAATTCAAACTTGAAAAATAAAAAGACCAGCTTTAATAGTACTTGTATATGTAAAACTTCAAAACCTAGTAAGTTTGCCACGGAACCAAACCAAAACCTTAGGCATTGAACATGCATACCAAAATAGAGAACGAACGAGGGCGCATAGTAAAGAACGCACGAGGGAATACACGAAGGACACCCAGGTGGTGCACACAGAGGATGCATTTGCGGCTTATATGAAAGACACACAGTTGACAGACGTTGAAATTATCCCAAAACAATTGCAATGGTTGATCTCCAACAAAAAAAATAAATCTCCTTGAATTGAAAGGATAAACAGAGAAAAACACAAGAAAATAAAAGCTTTACTAGTGGAAAACTTGAAGAGTGGCTAAGGGGATGAAGAAGACGGAGAAAAGATAAAAAAGGGTAAGGAGAAGACAGTTAATATGTCATTAAAATATTCTAACTAGTATAACTAAGATACCATGGGTATATTTATTTCTCAATAATATATAAGTTGTAAATTAAGTGATGTCATTGTTAATTAGATATTACATTAAAAAAAAGATATCAAAATAATTTCAAAACCACTTTTTAATAGGAACCAAGTATCTTACGTTGTCCTATGCATTTATTAAATTGTGAAGAAATCATTTTCTTTAATACTATATATAAATCTTGAATCACAACTCAAACAAATTTGAGGAAAAAAAATCTTCATTTTACATCCTATTTATAAAAAGCCTTAATATAAAAATATTTTTATAATAATTACATTTTTTATAAATAGAGCCTCAATATGTCTTTTGGTTCTTCTCATTTTTTTTTTGTTTTTTTACTAGTTTTTTTACATTAATAAATATTAAAGTGTTTCTATAATAAATACACTTTTTATAAATATATAAAAGAACAAAATTGCATCATTGATCTCCAAATTTTAATTAAATTTATACATAGGTTTCTAAACATTTAAACTACGATTTATTTCCAAACTTTTAAAACTTCATATATAGATCCTAAATTTTTTAATCCTAGAATTTTAAAATTTCACACATAGGTTTGAAGTTTTTAATTCATAAATATGTATTTTAGTAGTTAAATTAGGACATATGGGTAAAATTTTAAAAGTTTGAGAACTAAGTTATAGGATTAAAAAGTTTAGGGAACTATATGTGAAGTTTTAAAAATTTGAGTATCAAATCGTACATTTTAAAAGTTTGGAGACCTATGTGTAAATTTGATTAAAGTTTGAAGACCAATGATATACTTTAGCCTATATAAAATGCCTCGATATGACTTTGATTGTTGTCCCCATTTTTGTTTTTGTTTTTTTTTTTTGACATTATAAATATCAAAATTAAATACATTTTTTATAAATAGTTATTTTGGTAGTTTCTTCGTATATAAAAGACAATGATCTTTGATCATCGACCAAACTCTGTGCCATTTTTTTTAGTTTTTTACCCTAATAAATACAAAAATATACATATAATAATTAAATTTTTAGCTTTTTTTGTTATTTTTTACAACAATAAATACCAATATATATATATATATATAATAAATACATTGTTTATTAATAGTTATTTTACATAATATAATTATTTTTATTATATTAATAATAATAATTCATAAAGTTCATGATTATCCATTTAATATGTTCGATCAATTCAATTATATGTATATCATATTTTTGTTTTTCACACCAATAAATACCAAAAATGTTTATATAATAAATACATTTTCAACATTTTTACTCCTTATTAGTTTTTTTATACCAATAATTACCAAAAAGTCAACATAAAAAATATATTTTTATGAATAGTTATTTTATATAATATAACTATTTTTATTACATTAAATATAATAATTCATACCGTTTATGATTACACATTTAATAAGTGTTTGATCAATTTATTTATAAGCATATCATATTTTTGTTGAACTAATAATTTTCATGTTGAGATCATATCATATCTCATATTAATTAAAAATAATAAATAGCTAATATAAATTATTTTTAAGCAAAAACACTTATTAAATTCAATCAAGTTATGTCTATCATTGATGGAAATTAATTTAAATAAAAAATTGATGAGAATAAGTGCTAAATTTTACTCTCTTAAAATTTTCTCCCACATTGTTAGTTTACATCTCTTTGAAGATATTTAAAGAAAGATTTACAATTGGGATTGGGCCCTAAGAGGTACCCACTTTTGTGAAATAAGAGAGGACTTGGGTAATTGTGATTCCACACTCATGTGTGCGTTGCCACCGCCTCTGTTCGTTCGACTGAACGTACTGTGCAGAGCCGAGTTCGAATGTTTGTGTGAGAGGTGAGGTGGTAGTTTATTTTTTGGAATTTTTTTCATTATTAAAACTAATCTTTCCAACAGACATTATTTTAGAACCGTTATTTTGTAACCGTTATTTTCATAATTGTGTGAACATTGCACATATTTTTCCAACTATAAATAGAGGGCAGTAGCTCTCAGTTTCAAGACACAACAAAAAATAACTCAAAAACGGTTCTACGGTTCTTTATAGCAAAACCAAAGTAAAGAAAATTCAAAATTGTTTTCTTTTCAGTTTTTTGACTAACATAAATATTTTAGAGGTGTAGCATTCTGGACTTCATCAATGCAATGAAGCTCCAAGACAAAAAAAATAATATGGGCTATTTTATTTTGGGAAGATGAGGCTTTATTTTTTTGCACAAATTTGAGCAGAGCTATGAAATGTCTTAAAAAGAGAAACCTAACATGTTGATGAAGCACACTATGTAAGGTATGCCTTTTTCTTTAGCATATTTGATGTCTACAATTCTAATTTATACTATGGAGATGTAAAGTATGACATTCCCTTATAAAACACAACAACCATATATGGCTATAACAAATTTTCATTAGACCTTGGTTTCATTTTGATATGCGAACATCAAAAAAGTAATTGAAATCTTACCCGTGTGGTTAAAAGTAGTTTTTCAATCTCTCATACACATGTCAAAAAGTTGGGCAGATAGGCTCGAGTGATTTTGGATTTATTATAATGGAAAATATGTCCATGTTTATATATCATTCAAGTGACTTTTATTGTTAAATGTTAAGAACCTTGTATCTTAGAGTTTCTTTAGGTCATCATGGAACACCATATGGTGAATGCATTTTTAGAGTTGCAACTCATGATACAAGCTTATGAATATTGGAAGTCTAAATTAATTTAATTGTTGTGAGATTTTTTTTAAAACTTGGTATTTTAAACAACAAAATGAAGTTTCTATAAATTTATGAAAATGCTAAAAAGTCGAACATAGGAATGTGACATGTTTAGATTGAATGTTGAAATAAATAAAGTTTCTTCTTCTACTTATATGTTATGTTCTTTTAATATTTAGCATACTAGACTTTGTCATGTTAATAAACGCAAAATCAAGAACATGAGTACCTTAGAACTAATTCCTAAACTATCTTTGAATAATTTTGAAAAATGTGATTTTTGCAGTCAAGCTAAAATAACCAAAACTTCACATAAGTCAGTAGTTAGAGAATCTGAACCTTTACACTTAATACACTTTGAAATATGTGAACTTGATGATATTTTAACAAGAAATGAAAAACGCTATTTATAACTTTTATTGGTGACTGTTCAGATTATACTTATGTATATCTAATGAAAAATAAAAGTGAAGTATTTGACATGTTTTAAAATATTTATGACTAAAATTGAAAATCAACTTAAAAGAAAAATAAAAATATTTCCAAGTGATAGAGGCATTGAATGTGATTTCAATATTTTCAATGTTTTCTTTATAAAACTCATGGAATTATTCATGAAAAAACTATACCTTATTTTCCTTAAATGAATGGAAAAGCTGAAAGAAAAATAGAACTTTTACGGCATGAGTTATTGCAATTTTATTAAATTCTGGTGCTACTTCTCATTAGTGGGGAAACTTTTTATTAACTGTTTGCTATGTACAAAATAGAGTGCCTAAATCTACTAGTAAAATTTTACCATATAAAAATTTTGAAAAATAAGAAACCTAACTTAAATTATTTTAAAACTTGGGGTTGTTTAGCCTATGTTAGGATTCCTAATCCTAAAATAAATAAACTTTCTAGTAGAGCATATGAATGTGTATTCATAGGATATATTGTGAATAGTAAATCTTATAAATTCTATGACTTAAATGACCATGTAGTTATAAAATCAAATGATATTGTCTTCTATGAACGTAGGTTTCCCTTTAAATTGAATAATAGTGGGAGCTCATATTCTAGTAGTTTACCCATAACTAGAACTAGTGAACAAAATGAGGAATTAAACAAGGAAATTAGGAGAATTAAACCAGCTCAAACCTCTAAGGATTTTGGGCTTGACTTTTATGCTTATACCTTAGAGGAAGATCCCCAAACTCTTAAAGAAACTTTATCTTCTTTAGATGCCAATTTATAAGAAGAAGCTATAAATGATGAAATGGACTCTCTTGAGTATAATAGAACTTGGCATTTAGTTGACTTACCTCATGGTTTCAAAACCATAGGATGTAAATTGACACTAAAGAAGAAATTAAAACCTAATGGTACTATTGAAAAGTACAAAGCTCATCTTGTAGTCAAAGGGTATAAGCAAAGAGAAAATGTAGATTTCTTTGATATCTTTTCACCAGTCACACAAATAACTTCCATACGTGTGCTTTTTTCTCTTGCTACTATCCATGATTCATTAGTGCACTAAATGGATGTTAAAATTGCCTTCTTAAATGGTGAGTTAACAGAAGAGATTTATATGGACCAACCTAAGGGTTTTGTTGTCCTAGGTCAAGAAAATAAAGTTTGTAAACTAGATAAATCCCTTGATGATCTTAAAAAAGCACCTAATCAATGGCATGAAAAAATTGATAATCTAGTTATTTTACATGGATTCAAAATGAATGAAAGTGACAAATGCATTCTTTATAAATCAGAAAATGACATTTGTATTATCATATGTTTATATATATATGACATGCTTATTTTGGGGTCAAATATTCATGTTAATGTGAAAACTTTGTTGTGTGCTAAATTTGATATGAAAGATATCGAAGAAGCGAGTGTAATCCTTGGTATAAAGATTACTAGGTTTGAAAGGGGACTTTCTCTAGATCAATCTCATTGCATTGAGAAGATCTTAAGGAAATATAATTATCTTAACTACACACTTGCATATACTCTTTTTGATCCTAATACAAATTTATTCAAGAACACTAGCGACGATGTTAGGAAAACTGAATATGCGAGCATCATTGATAGCTTATGTTATGCTACTGACTGAACTAGACCAGACATAGCTTATGTTGTGGGACTACTATGTAGGTTTACCAGTAAACCTAGTATAGAGCATTGGAATTCAATTGAAAGGGTCATGAGATACCTTAAGAGAACTATGAATCTTGGATTACACCATAAAATATTTCCTATTATTTTAGAAATATACAATGATGTTGATTGGAACATTCTATTAGAAGACTCTAAAGTAACTAGCAGTTATATATTTAGCATTGCTGGTAGAGATGTTTCTTAGAAGTCTAAGAAATAGACAGTATTGGCTCAATTTATGATGGACTCTGAAATGATAGCACTATCTACTACTAGCGAAGAAGCAGGCCGGTTAAAAAGTCTGTTAGTTGAGATCCCTTTATGGGAAAGATCGATACTAGCTGTTGTGATCCACTACTATAGTACCGTAGCTATTGTAAAGATTCAAAACCTTTATTACAACGGCAAGAGATAATAAATATGTCATAAGCATAGTATTATTAGAGAATTTCTTTTACAGGAGCTGTAAGCATGGATCATGTACGTAATGATTAAAATTTGGTTGATCATTTGATGAAAAGATTAACAAGAGAGAAGGTTTTCAAAACCTCATAAGGAATGAGACTAATGTCCTTAGAATGAAGAGTCACTCGTGATGATCACATACAAACAAATAACAAATAATAAAATAAAAACTAAAATTTCACAAAGTAAAAATGAAAATGAAAAAATAACAAAAAGTAAAATAAAAATACAAAACTTCTCATAGTTTTAGTATCTTTTAAGTTCATAATTAAAACCCAAAGTATAAGTTAAATTAAAATCCCAAAGTATCACAATTTATTGTAAAAACTAGTTAAAAATCTCAAATTCATATTCTATATAAAAAATGTATCCATATTGGTTTACCTAATTTTAATGTTAAGAATCCAAATTTGCTTCGGCTCTAATATTGGAAAGTTATACTCTTAATATTACATGATCCAATGGGTTCAAACACCCAATCAAAATTATCTATGAATATAGTTTATGTAAAGAAGTGAACTAATGAGTTCACATATGTTTAAAGAAGAAAATACTCAAAATAGTGCATAACATTCGATCTCATGAAATGAATCAAATAATGGGATTTATAAAGAAATCAAATACTAATCTTTTGCATCAATTAAAATTATCAAATAATAATATCAAATATATGCCTTTAGAGATGAATGAAATGCAATGGCTTAATTAAGGGGATTTATTATGTATCTTTCTTTTATAATCCCATCTTTATTTTATAATAGTCATTTCTCACAACTATGAAGGACTTTTGGTTCATAATATTTAGCCATACTATTAATTTTTTTTTCTTTTTTTAATGAGTGGACCCATGTACATTTTATACATGTTTTGCATAATTTGGTGAGTAGCCCATATATATAATTTTTTTGTGTAAGTTATGGATGAATGAAGAAAGCATACACTTTCAATTTTTACTTAAGTCATTCAATTTAAGTAATAAAAAAAAGTGTATGAAACTTTATCAGATGTAAAGTTCATAACATTCAATGCAAAACCTATAGAGATCATCTAACAATTTAAATAACAAGAAGGGTGTTTAACGGAGTAGAAAAAATATTTTCTCTTAGAATGGAATGATAACAGGCTCAAATATTCCCATGAGATAGTTTACTTTATTTGATTCCTAAACACAAATTTTTAGTTTATCTCAATCTGAATCATTCAAGCATGAAACACAAACATATTAATTATCACATTATTTCATGACATGTTTAAGACATTAATCCAATAGTTTAAATACTCAATTATTAGCTTAAAATCAATTAAAAACATGATAATTTTGCATTTAAACCTAACTATCCCCAATCCAATAAATAAATAAAGTAAAAAAATAAAAATGTGCTATAAATTGTTTTTTTAAATTTACTATAACTTTTCATCCATACCCAACCTAGAATAATCTACATTGCCTTCAATGTAATAAATGTAATTAAAAAGAAAGATAAGGAAGATAAAATTTAGCCATTTTATTTTTCTCAATATAATTACTCAAGTAAACATAATTTCATAATTTCAATCACACAGATAGATTGATGTGTATTTCTTATATATCTTATCCAAACAAACAGTTATAAATATAACTTTTCTAAATAAAGTAAACATGGGATCACAAAAACACAAAACAAAATAAAATAAAATAAATTATATTAGATGAAAATAACATAACACCAAATAAAATATATTAAATCTAAAATAACAGAAAACATAAGCATGGTTTTTGTGCTAACTATGGTACGGGACTATCGAGATAAAATTGGGTTGAAGAAAAATTTTCACTCCATAACATGAATGTTTTGTGCATAGTGGCAAATGGATCCCTTTTTAAATATGCTCTGTTATATTTTTGTTTGCACTATAGTATGAAACTAAGTGAGCCATAACCGACTATGAATTTTTACTCTCAGAAGCTAGCAAAATGCATTTCAAATCAAATCTATACAAATTTTCTCTTCTTCTTCTTCAACCCAATTCTCTCTCTCTCTCTCTCTCTCTCTCTTTTAAAGTACACAAAATACTAAACAAGAATAATAAAATAAATAAATAATAAAAATAAACAACAAATAAAATAAAATAAATAGAAAAAGGAAATAAAAAATAAAAATAAATACAAAGAATAAAAGAAATAAGAAGAAACAATATATAAAAAAAAGAAAATTATAAAAAAAGAAAAATAAAATAAGTAAATAAAAAGGAATAAACACAATATATATGATACAAACAATTTAATATACGTTAATACGAGTTTAATAAACAATTACAATAAGTTAATATAAATATAATATACAATATATATTATACAAATAATTCATTATATAATAATATAGTCAAATAAAAAAATTTAATAAAGTGTATTATACAAGTTAGCACATAAAAATACTAAAAAAATTATCGACAAAAATAAAAAAAATAAAAATTAAAGAAAATAAAAGAATTTAAAGTTATTAAATAAATAAAAATAAATAAATTGAGGAAAAGAAAATGAAAATATAGCTAAAATAAAAATTTAAGCTAGTATACAAAAATACTAAAAAGAAAATTCTAAAATGAAATTAAGCTAATAAATAAATATTTAAGTCAATTTAAAATAATATTTAGAAAATGAATATAAATTAAGATAATTTTAGATATTTATTTTTTTAATATATAAAGTCAATTAATAACTTAGATATTATTAGATTTTTGATTTTCAAAAATATTAATTTTTTACAAAATGAATCACAAATATGTATAACAAATTGTTTTTTCTTAAGATTTTTGATAATAAAAATTTAAAACATTATTACTCATCTATAACGGAGCAAAACAAATTATGCATGAATTTTGTATGTTTATAATATCTTGTTAGTGCATAATAAGTATACTTCAAATGTTGGTCTAAAGATGAATTACGTGGTGTTAAATAATTTAAAAAAACTCTTAAAATGAAAAATAAACCTAAAAATTCTATTACAATATTTTAGTTTTGAAAAATATTAATTAAAATGAAAAATAATAATAAAAAAAGGTAAAAAATAGATTAGTTCATATAAATCACAGGCAGATGTGCAATTAATAAATCATTAAGAATTAATATGATATTTAGCTAGTTGATTATATTTTTTAGAATTAATTAGGTTCATAAAATATAAACCAAATTTATTGATTCTTTTTTATATGTATAAATAATATATTCGGTTAGGTCGTTATTATTTATTAGTTAAATCACCCAATCCCTTCGGCCAGATCGTCAGTTAATTTAATTAAATTATGTTTATTTTTTAAGAAATTATCAAACCACTTGACTTGCCATATTTAGTTGGGCTCACAATTTAAACTTCTATTTAAAATGTCTAGATTAGATTTTAGATTTGCGTATCTGAAGACTAACTTTCAGATTTTAAATCTATTATAAAAATATGTTATCAATATATTTTTCAATAATAAACTTTGTAAAAATCTTAAATAGAAAATAATTTGAATTTAATGATGATTAAAAATATTCACATAAATAATCTTATAAAAATATATCAACATAATTAAAATTTCATTATCACAATCATCTAGACATATTAAAAATAATTGAAAGAGTTCAAGATTTGGTATAATACCAAGGTAAGGAGATACAAACTCTTTAAGAACCTAGCAATGACTCACTTAAATAGAGAAAGAAGCATTTAGCAAAATACATAGAAAAATAATAACAAAAATAATAGAAAGCATGCAACAGTAAAAAAAGCTTTCTAATCAATGTTTAAGTAATTAGTATGTCGAAACATACACACCTTAAACTTTAATTATACTAGCGTAATATCATATCATGAATAACACTCGATATAATGAGGTAAATCTATATAGAGATCATATTTATATGGTAACATCTTCATATTACTTAGGGCAAGCACTCAGCATTAAATAATTTACTAAAAAGCAAACAAATTACAACACTAATAGATTGTAAAACCACTATGAACTCTATCAGTCTGGACCTCTGTCTAAATTTCTTACTGTTACTCTTCACTTGCTGCTTTCACAACTGATTGGTTCAACTCTTAAACCTGACTGTCCTTATAGTCAACACTATCCAATATGGAGTGATTGGAAACCATAAACCAAGTAACTAGAAGTGTAACAACTCACACTAACAAAGCACATATAGTCCAACACTAATATCAAATCGTGTATAGAATATACACAGTCAAAACAAGTATGCACATAGCCTACAATTAGATTACTAAACTCACAAAATGATCCATTCTCAAATGTATGCTTACAAAAATGATTTCAAAAATAGATATATTAATCAATACGAATTTTGGCAGAGTTTTGCTATGGAAAGCATAGGTAAAGAAGAGATAAATGAGTGGGATATTTATAAGGCTTGGTTTTTCCACCTCATCATCCATCTCATCAGCCTCACCAACTACCTAGCCAAGAGTGGTGGTGAGGGTGGTGGTGAGCTTGGTGGGTGCTAAAAAGTTGCTTTTTTAATAGTTTCCAAAGATGTTGAGTACTATCCATAAATACCCTTACCTAAAAAAAGCCAAAAGCCATAAGTAAAAATGTCAGCTCGCTTGCTCACACACTCACTTAACGAAAACCAACACTCTACCTAGTATGTACACTATGAAAACCAACCAGTGGTGTGTGTAAATATATTGACATACAAAGTGTACCTAACTATATGAGTGTGTGAATTGTTGATCCATTGTAACTAGCCTTACATAGAGGAAGATAAAAACACTAAGTAAAATAAGATATACTGTGTTTTGTACACGGGAATCTAACACACAGATATGAGTACAACATGAATTATATTTTCTTCTTTTGGAATTTTGTGTCAAAACACTGTACAACTAGATACATAAACTAATCAAACATGAGATGATCATGAAGATGTCCTAAAGTTTTTTATTTCAATGAACAACACAACGACACACACTAAAACCCAAAAGACATACTCACTCTAAGTACATCCATCTTGAGTGCTCCATCCTTCTTCAAAAGTCAACACATCAAGTCATTTGTCAATCATAAACATGAGAAACTTAGCACCATTTTTCACAGTAAATCTAATACTTTACTTTTGTAACCTGAACATAAGAAACAAACACATATCCTGTGAATGTATCGTGTAGAAACAACACATAGTCCACTAATATATTATCATGTTACCCTTACACAATTACCCATTAATAGGTAAACCACAAGTAAACATGTGTAACTCTCCCTAAATTCATGCAACATTCCTTCTTAATGCATGCAAAGAAGACAACAATATGTAATGCAATCATACATCATAGTCTATGTAACACACAATATGGCAACAAACTTCTCACCCTTTTTGACATTGAAAGTCAAAGGTAGAGAGAACAAACAGAGAAGGAATAACTTTAAAGGAAGACCAATATAGTTTATACAATTAAACTAGATAAATTGAGCAATAAGAAAAAGGAATAACATCAAACTTGTATTCATTAAACATAATTTATTTTATAATGAAAAGTTTAGAAATAAACTAAAGCAACAAGAAATAAATTAGCAAATAATTTTTTTATAAAAATGATCAACATTCTCCTTCTTCCTCTCCTGGCTCATTAGTCCCTAGAACATCACTATGAGAAGATTATATAGCATTAGAAGGATTAGATAGTGTGGGAGTAGTAAAATGAGGGTTGAGGACATCGTTATCAATTTCCTCAAATGGGTGATCAGTTTCAAAAGAAGGAATGAACTCATCTCCCCATATATAGTAAATAAGGTTAACAAGGACCCAAGGGAAGAAACATAAGAATGAAGAGGTATGGAAGGGGTAGGGCATGGTCTGACGAAGGTGGAGGAAACATGTGAGCTATGAAAAGGTAGAGCCACAAGACGATAAAAAGATGCAACACCCTGAGCAAAACCTTAAAGAAGAAGTATATCAAGGCCCTTCCTTTCAAATTCTGCAACTTTAAAACAATAGTAGAAATGGGAGTTTTGACTCTAGATCAAGAGTAATATAAGTGGAAGGAGTGAAGGAAATAGGAGTGGACTTGCAATGAGTTTACTAAGCAGCGTTCATAGAAGAAGAGGAAGGAGGGGAGGCAGGAGAACACCAAGAACCACAACTGTTAGATACACCCATGAGCAAGAGAACATACCTACTCAAACAATTGAGAAGAATGTTTTTGAATTTAGTGGAACCCTATGGAAAATCAAAGAAGAGGACTAAAATGTGGGAGGTGGTGGAGCAACAGTATAAGAAATGATAGTTCTATATATCAGACCAGCAAGATCTATATCCTCACTGTTTAAAATTGCACAGAGGAAGTGTCATCAGTATGGAGTAATAGAGAAAATATTCGAGAAAGGATGAATAATATTATAGACAATAGCATTAAGAGAATTACCAGGGGTAGAGGCACCAACAACGAAGATATTACTAATAAAAGAGTAGTCACGCCCTACCAGCGAAATAACCATTTCTTCATAATTGTGATCATTCACAATATAAAATTTAGAAAGATAGAAGGAAGTAATTAACATAAACATCCATATGCCAATCAATCCGGATGTATCCAAGAAAAATTATGACTAAAAGAAAGGTTTCATGATTAGTGTGTGTGCTGTGTATATCAAGTTTACTCTATATGGTAGCGAGAAATGCTTATGTGAAACAAGAAAAGTAAATATATACTCAAAATGAACCAAACTTCATAGGTCCACAAGAAGTCTCTCTCTCCATTAATATAAGTGAAAACTCAAAAAAAATAAATAGGACTTTCAAAACTTATAATGAATGGCTGCAATTAGGGTAGAAGGGAAGAAATGTTTAAGCATGGGCACACCTTTAGATGATCATATGTTCACTAAGCATGGAGCATACAATCAAGAAAAACTTTTAAACTTGGAGGCTCCTTGACCTTCTTAAAAATGAGACACTTATAGATTTTGAAATATTGAAGCATTTATATTTATGATTTAATCATTCATTTATTGGAGCTCTTCCATTTATTTCTCCTTATTCTTGTCATTATTTACCCCTTTGGATTTATCCCTTTCTTCTCCCTTTTTTTAATTTTTCTTTTTCTTTTCTTTTCAATTTCTTTCATTTTGTCACTAGAGTAGTACATGCAATCACAAAGCATGGATGAACAACATAACAACACAGAACCTTAACATGAGGCATGTTAGCAAAGTGGGATTTAATATTTAAGTTAGGTTTGAGTGTGAAAATAAATGAAATAACATAAAGGATCAAGAGGGGAAACTAAGGATAAGTAGAAAAGGGTGGCAAGAAGGTTCAAACGGATCAAAGATGGCCTAAGTCATCTTTCTATTGGAGTAGCACCTACGATTTTTCCTTGAGAGACACTAAAAATGGATTCTAAAGATTGCAAGAGGCATGCAAATCATTTAAGTAGGAAATCCATATAAACTTCTCAATCAAAACCATATAAATTCACAATGTTAATGCAAGTGAAGGAAATATTTTTTTTAAGATCCACACATATTTTAGTCATACAACTCTCAGGAGATTCACATGTCAAAAGCATCTCAACCATGAAGCCACAAATGTTAAAATAATAGGTCTAGATAAAATATAAGGAAGATGTATGGAGAAACCTACTGGACTGTCATAGGTGGAGTGAGAAAGGAGAAATAGAGAGCGAGAAAACCACACTTACAATATAAATACACATTTTTTTAAATAATCAAGTACATAAAACAAGTAGACAAATATAATATGACACAAAAAAATACTACAAGCACAAAAGAAAAGAATAGTTTAACCCCAAAGAGTCACTAGATAGAAATTTTGATCAACCAACATTCCTCCATTTAAAGTATTTTTGAAAGGTAACTAATTATGGAAATAGTGTTTATGTCATATGACTAGTTATCAAGACTGGCTTTGTTTATTATTTCTTGAAAAGCCAATTGAGTTACTCATATAAACAAGGAAAGGTAGACTATTAGGACATAGTTATTTCTGTTTGCACTGTGTCTCATGAGTATAATACATATGACTTGAATATGCTAAGATGAGCCATAATAGCTACATCCAGTCTTAGAAGAAAGGGATGAACGAGGAGGAGAGCTTTGAACAATAATTCTCACATTTCTAAAGAACTGCCTAGTAAAGTGGCCAGAAGTGCCATACGAATAACAAACATGAGCGGTGGAGTTAGAGAATCTAGGTTCTTGACACTGAGTAGTACACTGAAGAGAGGAAAGTGCTCATATCAAATCTCACATGAGGATGAGTGTTAATTACTCACAGTATGGTCGTAAATTCCCAAGTTTATTGCAACTATGACAAGAAAGAGTGATAGTAGGTAGGGGAAACATACCAACACTAGAGAAATGACAGAAGCTAGCCTTAGATGAGGATTTCATTATGATAGATGAGCAGGTTTGAGAAGACACAATAGTCTTACCTTTTAGGTCAGTAGGAATAGAATTGAACTCAAAATTTTGACTATAGGCTTTGACAAACATGGTAGAAAAACGCTTTGAGGTGGAAACATTTTCATGATAGCCAATACCTTGTTTATCCCCTATCATCTTGGTGTTGTTAAGGATGCCATTAAGGTTCTTAGAACTAGCCATCATTTTTTTCAAATAAAAAATAAAGTAGGTTAGGTTCTGCTCACTAACTTTAAGTTTATCCTTTAAGGAAATACTCAAATCTTCCTTATTTTTGAGAAAAGACTCAAGATAAGTTGCAAAATTGGTTAGAATACTAAATTTTTCATTTAGTTGTAGAATTATTTTTAAAAAAGGGAATAAGCTATGTATTCCTTTGTATTATCTAGTATAATAATTTTCCTTTTCAATCTCTTAACCTCAGCATTTTGATAAAGAGAGAGATCAGGGGAGATAAATTTTTTTTTGACTTTACTAGAGATGGAAGCCTTCAATTATTCCTCAAGATTCTTTACTTTTTATTTATTTTCTTTGAATTTCTCAAGTAAATTTAAATATATCTTTTGAATAAACTTACATTTCTTAGTGAGGCCAAGTTGATGACAATCATTAAAAGATTTCTTTTCCTCTATATTTTTCTTTAAAATGCATATCTTGCTCTTCTTTTCATCAAAGCTTTCCAAAGCCTTTTTATTTACCTTCTTAGACTTGATGTGGTTTTATATGAGAGCTTTGTAAGAATCAAGTAGAACATCTTGATCATTATCTTCATTATCAGCTTTACCAGTCTCCTTTTAAGTATATGAGGCAATAGTCAGAGGATCATCGACATTATTAGAGGCAATAATTAGTGCTTAAAAAGAATTAAAATTACCATGATTTAATGTACTTTAATTGATTAAATAGATTTATATTTATATGATTTTATCATATTTTTATATAAATTTATCTTTTCGGAATCACGAGTATTTTTTATTGTTTTTTAGGTATTTTAGTTCAAAAATAACTTAAAGACTCAAAGAAAAAAAATACTTGAGGATATAAATCACAAATATATTGATAAAATAAATGAAAAAAAATCAAAAAGATGAAAAAGTTTGACAAAATGGGTCAAAAAGGCCAAAATCATGTGTGTTGCCTCCCATCCGTATCGAGAAATGCGCGCAACACGTCCATCTGCCCTGAGTCCCATGCTAAGCATCACGCCCGCCGGTGCCATGCTATGCATATTCCTAAACACTCCTCTCCATGTCCCGCACGCACCAGCCGCCCATCTACCGAGCTAATAGCTCGTTTGTCGAGGTTTTCGCACGCCAACCTGTCCAAACGCGTCCAAATTCATATTTTGAAATATTTTCCCCCATTTTTTGGCCTTTTCTCCCATTCCAAAACACATAATATTTTGAGCTCTTTCTCTCTCTAGAAAGTTTTCTTTTTCTTTTTTTTTAGTTTTTATTTTTAAAGTTCTCTTTTTGAGATGAACTAGTTATATTTTATAAATTTTTAGTTTTTGATTCAATAAGCAGATATGCAAATACATTTGGAGGTTTTTTAGTAACATAATTAACATGAAACTGTGGTAAGGATTCTTTTAAGGTATTATTTTAATGGATTTTTTACAGTTATCATTTTATGTTTTATTCTTATATGTTATATTTAATTTGTGTGTGATTAAATTTAACATGACTGACTGTTTGTAAATATGATATAATTATAAAGTTGTTATACTTACAAAATATTAATTAGGTAAAACACTTCTATAAAATAAATTGATTTTGTTTTAATTCAAGATTTTATATTAAGGATGTTAGAGAGAAATACATTATTTTTCATTGCAAACTTAGATATGAAAATTAGATTTAAGGTTTAATTATTCGGTCTAATTTAGAGTAGTGTTTTTTTATTTGTTGGTACAATCGCCCGATAGTTAGAATTAAACTATATTTCAAAAGTTTTTTTATAAGAACTATTATTCAAAAATATATTGATGACATATTGATGAGCAGAATCGTGATTGCCAAATACTTTGATGAACGAAAACTTGATGAACGAAAACCGGCATCGCCGATCCTGCCAATACTTTGGTTTTATATTTATAAAACTCTCGCAAGTGCACGAATCATTTCGTAGGAAATGATAAGTATACTCCCAAGGTCGATCTAAGGAGTATTTATGGATATAATAACTAAGTTAATTATGCTTGCTCATATTATCTAGGTTATTAAAGATATGAATTGATATTTATTGATTCTCCCTTTTTTGTATGAATACCACCTTTGGTGGGGTTAGATATTCTTTGTTAACTAAACAAATCAATTAACACCTATAGGTGGGGTTGATAACTAATTTGGTTAATTAAATTAATTCCTTTTTCTAAGAGATTGAAAATGAACCATTTAAATGCCACCTTTGGTGGGGTTAGACAGTTTAAACTTTATTCAAGGTGTCCAAATTAAACCTAAGAATTTAGTTATCCGAGTACTAACTTTCAAGTTTTAAAATCACTACCGAAAACATGTCGTCAATACATTTTCAGATAATAATTCTTATAAAAACTTTTGAAATAGAGCTTCACTCTAACTACCTAAGGCGATTGTACCATTAAATAAAAGAGCACTACACTAAATCAGACCGGATAACTAAACCTTAAAATCTAATTTTCAGGTTTAAGTTTGTAATGAAAAATAATATATTTCTCTCTAACATTCTTAATATAAAATCATGAATAAAAATAAAATCAATTCATTTTATAGATTTTTACCTATTTAATATTTCGCAAGCATAACAACGTCATTATTACATCATGTTTACTAAACAGCCAGCACAGTTAAATTTAACCACAGACAAATTAAATATAACATGTAAGAATAAAGCATAAAAATAACTGTAAAGAAAATAAAATCCTTACAGAACTTCGACGTTATTCCCGTTGCTGGAAAAACTCCAAGCGGAATTTGCACTCCCATTTATTGAATCAAAAAGCTAAAATATTACAAAAACATAACTAGTTCTTCCCTAAAAAGGGAAGAACTCTAAAACTAAGAGAAATTAACTAAGAAAAGCTAAAAACTAAGAAAACATAAGAAAAACTAAAAATATAAGAAAAGAGAGAAATAAAGAGAGAAAACAATGTATTTGGAGGTTTTGAAGGTGTGTTTTGAAGTGAAGGGAAGGGGGGTATTTATAGGTGAGGATGGAGAGAAAAAATGAGTAAAAAAATGTAAAAACGCGTAATGGAAATGCTGACGTCATTGATGACGTCATGGGGCGGCTGCACGTGAAAAATGAGTGTCGGCGCGCGCGGATGAACAGTAACCCGCGCGCAGTTTGGGGCGGAGCTGGGTGCTGGGGCGCGGCGGCTGGGTGGCGCGGCGGCGCGTTTTTCTCCTTTTTGACATTTTTGACCTTTTTGACCCATTTTGTCCAATTTTTCCATATTTTTCGACCTTTACGCATTTATTTATTAATATATTTGTGATGTATTGCTTCTAGTATTCCTCTTTGAGTCTTTAAGTTGCATTTTTAAGCCAAAATACCTGAAAAACAATAAAAATACCCGTGATTCTGAAAAGTACAAATTTATATAAATATATGATAAAACATATAAATATATATATTTTTAATCAATTAATTTGCATAAAATCATGGTTATTTTAGTGCTTTTTGAGCACTCATCACATATTTTTAGTATTGGTTTTAAAACTTGAAAGTTAGTACTTGAAAAATTAAATTCTTAGGTTTAATTTGGACACCTTGAATAAAGTCTAATTATTTGACTCCACCTAAAGCAGTGATTAGATGGTTTGCTATTTTCTTAGAAATAAAGATGAAATTTAATATTTAATTAATTAATAGGTCCCGCCTAAGGATATTAGTTAGATAATATTAAACAAAAGAATTTGGGCCTCGCCTAAAGACACTTTCATACCAAAAACAGAAAATCAACAAATATCAATTTATATATTTAATAACCTAAATAAGAGGAGCAAGCATAATTAACTTAATTATTATATCCTTAAATACCTCACTATTTTGAATGATAAAATTTGTATTATTGTTTATTGAATCTATATGTATGTTTATATTTATTTTTATGTTATTAGATTAGGAAACAAATAAACCAAAATATCATGACATAATGTTTAAGATTTAATTTTGTTTTTAAGATTTTGAATAATAAATTAAAAACCACATATATTATTTCCTTAGATCGACCTTAGGAGTATACTTATAATTTTCTATAAAATGATTTGTGCACTTGCGAAAGTATAAAAAATAATAAAACTACAAAGGGTAAATTTCATAAAATTGGTATTTGTAATTCCGTTTTTGCGATTCATCCATCAGGCAACAAAGGCTATAAAAGTAGTGTCATCCTCATTGTTACTACTTGTACTGTCCAAAATATTAACCTTAGCTTTCATGGTAGCTTTATTTGAGCATTTTAGTTTTTGAAAACATTTAGTAGCAATGTACCGTAGCTTATCACATTCAAAGCACATTCTTCTATTCAAGTAACCTTTACTTGGTTTTTTAGAACCATTTTTTTTAGTCTTTGTCACTTCAACAGATCTTGATGTTTTAGAACTAGAAGTATCTCTCCCAGTAATCCCACAAGAAGATTTCTTCTTTCTAAAGACTAGGGTAAAGCTTTGAACAAGGAATGCTATTTCCTCCTCATTAGGGTTAGAATCATCATTATCACCACCTAGAATACACATATCTTTAATTGGTTCACTTCACTTAGTAATCTTAAGTGCTAATATTTTTCCCTTTTCAGAAGCAATCTCTCTTGTCTTGGTAAAATGCGATGCAATTCGAAGACTTATAAATCACCAACCAACTCATTTACAGTGAGTTCACTTGGTTTGTACATTGACTCCAGTATAGTAACCTTAGCATGAAACCTAAAAGGTAGACTTGAAATTATCTTTTCAATTTGTTTTTCTTCACTAATTGGTCTACCTAGGTTGTGAGACCAGTTTACAATGTTGGAGAATTGTGTATAAAACTGATTTAAGGTCTCATCTTTTTACTTGATATAGAGTTCAAAATCTATATTCAGTTTTAGCATTCTAGATGTCTTCACTACAATAGTGCTTTCTTGCATTATCTCTAAGATATCCTAAGCTTGTTTAGAAGAAGTACAACTCTGAATTCTTCTATACTTATCAGGTAACATAGCTTTGATGATAGTATATAACCCTTTACTATTCCATTTAGATTCCTTGGATTCTTATCAGGTAACAATATTATTAGGCCAGGTTTTGATAGGGTAGGTCTAGCCATTTTCAATAAGGAACCACACATGGTCTCCTTGGGACCATACTATTATCCCAAAACCTATGATTGAATAGACCAAGGAAGAATCTAAGGAATCTAAACAAGCTTAGGATATCTTAGAGACAACGTATGAAGGCACTTCTATAGTGAAGAGACATAGAATGCTGAAAATGGATAGAGATTTTGAATTGAACATCAAGCAAAAAGATGAGACATTTAATTAGTTTTATGCATAATTCTCCAACTTTGTAAACTACTCTCACAACAATGAATGATCAGTAAGTTATTTATAACAAATTCAAGAAATACAATATTTTTTACTAAAAATAAATATGAATACAAATCTGATTTATATCTAAAAGATAGATAGAAAATTGTGTCCTATTTAACAAAAGAGGTATTAATCTTCACAGTATTCCCTAGATTATAAAAACTATTTTATATCATCTTATTTGGATTAGCTTTCTTTTCTCCCTCTTACTTGTGAAAACCTAATCTAAATTGTGTATAAACAAGACATAAAATAAATTTTTTCAACTCTCAAAAATTGAGAGAATGAAAGAAAACAGCTACAAAAGAAATGTCTATGTCAAAAAAAATTCACTCAATTGGGGATATATTTTAGATGAGAAATGAGAGGCTTTATATAGGTGAGAAAACAATGAGAAAAGGAGAGAATAATGGATTGTGAGGTCACATGCCATGACACACTTTTTCCATCATCGTGACCCACTTTAATTTTGGTACAAGTTAAATTATGATTAGAGAAGATTGCGTTGCTGCATACATATATCCTTACTGAGGCACATGTTATGTTGCATTTCTCTCTTACATTTGGTTGGTACATATGTAAAGCTTACATATGTTATTCTTTTATTCTCCTAAGTTGTAATTTGGTGCTTTCAGATATGATTCTTTAAGTATTTATGAATTAAATCATTTTGAAGCTCGAAATACCTGAAAAACAATAAAACATATCCATGATTTTGAAAAAAAAAATAGATTTTCTAAAATAATGATAAAATAATGCAAGTACAAATCTATTTTTGATATTGAAGTGCAAATAAATCATGTAATATTTAATGTTTTTCAAGTACTCATCAATGACATGATTTTAGAGACTTCTATGGCACCTTATCTATTAAAGATAGCTTCCGTCAATAATAACGTTAACTTTTGCATTCTTTAATACATCTCTCACAACATAGCTTTTGAATTGTTTTATGCTAAAGTAAAATACCTTATAAAAATAATAACAAAATAAAAAATATTTATTTATTTACAATATTATGGTTAAAAAATATATAAATAAGAAAGAAAATACGTAGAAAATTAAAAGTGATCCTAAAAACTAATCTAATGTTCTTTATATATTTATTTATTTTCTCTCTCATTGTTTTCTCTCTAGAAATTTAATTAACTAATTAATTATATAAAAAAACATATTTCTCAAAGTTAATATAATTTCTTCAAAATTATAAATTTATTTCTTGATACATTTAATATAATTTGAATAAGTTTGTACTTAGTACATAACTAAGGCAATGTGATGTTGGTATCTTAAGACTCACGCATAAACAATAATATATAATGATGAGTAATAGGAAGAAAATCATAAAGAAAGAAACACCTAAATATTAAATAGTACACCGATAGATAGTTTAACAACCACTGCACATCATGCATGAAATCAATAATAGTAGATATAAAAAAACAGTAAGGAAGGAAAGATGAGAAAGAAAGAGTTTTCAATCATAATCATATTCTCTTATGATTGAACATATTTGGAAATAATCTTTATTGTACTCACACTAAATGCGATCAACAAACATATTCATATAATTTGGTAAATTTATGTAGGATTTATATCTATGTAGTAACATCCACAAGTTGTTTATGACACCACTCGACAAAAAATAATTCACTATGTAAAATAAATCAACAGTTCACAACTTAAAGATATTATTCGTTAATACTTCTATTAGTTGAAGAACCATGTTTAGCGGTGCCTAAACTATCTCCATTATTGTCTACATAGAAACTACGATCCCTCTTCGAATTTGGCTCTCATTTGGAGTCCCACGACCACATAATATAAGATAATCACCAAGGAGTATGTGATACAACCTAATATAAAGGTAATCTCATGCATATGTACCTAATTTATAACTACATCTGGGTTTTCATTCAATTTTAATTAGCAAAATCCAAAAATCATTTTGTAAAAATACTCAATATATCACCAATATTGAAGCACACTTGAATTATTAATGATATAAAATTTAGAAAAAACAATATTTCACTAAAAAATTACATTAGTTTTCTCACGTTTTCTAATTTTTTCCAAAATTATAAATGAGTATATATTGAAAATCCTTAAGCTGCTCAAGCCTTTGTTAAACATTTTCCGACCCTTATAGTGAGGATAATAGCCATTACGGCGAGGATAATGGCTACAATTGTTTGTTGGCTTTTTCGTTGAATATCTCGCTGAACTTCCAAAAATTATCCATTTTGTTTGGAAAATTTTCAAGTAGTTTTTCAAAAATACCCAAAAACAACAAAAACAACCTAATATATAAACACAATCTAAACATACCAATTACATTCTCCCAACCCTGGTAGTGTGTGTAAGATGCAAACATACAAAGTGTAACAACTATGTGAGTGTGTAAAATATCGAATCATTAGTAATTAACCTTAAATAAAGGATGAAAATACACTACATAAAACAATACAAACTCTATCAGTTCCACATAGGAATTATGAGACTTACAATTTACATATTTGGCTTTCTATGGAAAAACACTACCAAACTAAAATAGACACAACATCAATACACAATATATTCATACAAGATGACCAAAATGAGTTCATTCTCATGAAATAACTTTGACACACAACCTATACATGACTAACACATCTAATTGTGGTGCATCCACCTTATTATGCTCCATCCATTTCCATAAATCAACACATCTATCTTGATGTACACTCCATGCTACATTTTTGAACTCCAGCTTTACTTGAGCCTCACAAATTGTAATTGCACTTGTAACTGGCACACATAAAATAATACATACTTATAAATGCATCATAAAGACCTATATGTATTCTAACCAAATACTGACTTGTTAATCCTACATAGGTAAACACCAATAGGGTAAGTACAATCAAACATGTAATAGAGAAACAACATAACTCCTTTCACTTCATCATACATTCCCTTTATGTGTATGCAAGTCAAGAAAACATGATGTAGTTGATGCATAAATTTTGTATTTATAAAAATCCCACAAGTGCATGAATCACTTATAATAAGTGACAAGTATAATCACAAGGTTAGTCTCTCAAGGAATTGCAATGGTTTTAGATATTTCTTAAATTTTCTTAGAAACTTAAACAAATATGGAAAATAAAACCTAAACACTCTATTACAATGATTTGGGTTTTTTAAAATCCTAAACTAATAACAAATAATTAAATTAACTAAATATATATTCAATTCAAACAAAATCAAGACAGATATATAATTAATAATCAATAGAGAATTTATGGGAAATTTAGTTAGTTAACCATTATTGTTTAGAAATATTTAGGTTAATTAAAATATAAACTTAGATTATTGATTTTCCTTTTTAAATAAGAAAAATACCTTCAGCGAGGATCATTTTTCTTTGTCAATCAAACTATTTTTGTTTAGAAATATTTAGGCTAATAAAAGTATAAACTCGGATTATTGATTTTTCCTTTTAAATATGAAAAAATGTCTTCTGTCGGGATCATTTTTCTTTATTAATAAAATCAAATAATAGCCTATAATCGAGATGTTTAACTAATTGATTATATTATGCCTAATTCCTAATAAAATAGCACACCGTTTAAATTAATGCTCTTGGTCTAGTCACCAATTTAAACTCTAATTCAAGTTGTCCAAGTTAGATCTAGATGATGTGATTGAAACCTAATTCTCAAATTTTAAATCAATCTATTATGAAGAATAAATAGTTAATTAATTATTCATAAATAAATATCGTAACAAATCTTGAATCAAGAAATAATATTTATTTATTTTATTATAAAAATATTCATCTAAATAATCTATATAAATATGACAAAAAGCTAAATTTTCATTTCAAAAATTACCTAGAAATTCTTAAATTAAAATCCATGATTAGTGATTTAAAAACAATATCCATTCAGAAAATATAAAAAGATTAATCTAGAAATAAAACACTAAAAATCATAGCTAACTTACCAACAATGAATGGATGATATGTCCCGATCCAAAATTTTGATCTTGATCTTCATTGTATTATTGAACTCTTTAGCAATCTTCTCTTCTTTTCTTGACGTTGAAAATCTTCCAAATATTGCAATTGATTTGTTCTAGTCTAAGCTATATTATGTCTAAGAAATACTATAAAACTAAAAACTATTCTATGGCTATTTATTAAAATATGAAAAGCTATGTGATTTAATTCACATAACGTGTCTATTTATAAGAAAATATTATGTAGACTGCTTCGAAATTGGAAATTAACATCTTACACTACAGTAGATTTTATTTCCCATTACGGTATGAAGTTTGAACATTCTCGCACAATCCAACCCAAGAAGGCCCCACTATGGCACACTTTCCTACTCGACCATTTTGTAATAAAAAGGAGAGTCCTTTTCCAAGAAGAAGGGATTCCATTTTGATAAGAAGGAGATGTAAATCGAAGCCTAAAAGAAACAAACCTACGCCACTAAAAAGAAAAAAAGTAGTGAGATTGTGTTAGAAAAAGAAAATAGAAATGCGATTTTTCATATTAGAGTGTGTATTCGCGTCTACATCATGATCTGGCCTGGTCGACCCAATCATGATATTGAAGGATGGGACCTTTTCTCGAAAAAACTGTGGTTTTAGAACCACCTTTCTGGCTTGACTAAGAACCCTTTCGAGCATCTTAATCTTATTATATAATTACTAATGTGGTACAAATTGTTCAACTTACCTAGTGAATCTTCTCGAGAGATGTTTAGCGAGGCACATATAGTTCTTTCCACAACACACTTTTCTTTTCTTGAGTTTTTCTTTTTCCTCCTTACACATTGTATGGTTCTTGATAGAAGGCTTACATGCCTTAGTCTTTTTAGCTCTTAGGGTGTTATTTAAGAGCTTCAAGTGTTGTGTTTTTATGTGTTGACATGTTTATATCTTTTGAAGCTAAAAACACTTAAAATACAACAAAACATACACGTGATTCCAAATAGATAGATTTGCATTAATAATCAAATAAAATGCTAGAATGAGACCTATTCATTTCAATTAAGTATAATGAAATCATAGAATATAAGTTCTTTGTCGGCACTTATTGGTAGTGTGATCTTACACTTATCTCTCAGGTTGCAAACCATGTAGCAGTTAACGAGTGATGCGAACAAACTTATCCCTTTTTTGACATATAAATTTAAAGGAGTGTACCCCTAAACGAAGGAGTGAAGGAATATAAATATGCAATAATCCTAACCACTCATGCATATAGCAAAGATAGATTAAAGCATTAACACAACTACAAATATCAATAACACGTTGCAATAAATAAATAGCACTAAAAACACAAACATCTAAAGAAAAATTCTTTTAATTAATAAATTTTTTGATTGCATTTTAGGAAGAAAAGTACGTAGAAAAATACAAGAGAATAAAAAGAAAAATAAAGAATCCTAACTTTAGGCTCTCTATGATCATACTATGGGTAGTGTGTAGGGAAGAACTCATTCAAGTCAAAACTAGAGGTTCTGGTCATCTAGTCAAGAGAAGTAGTGGTTTATGGCAGATGAATACCACAAAGTAGAGAACTGGGCCTGACACTTATAGTGTGAATAGAAGAAGCACCGTCACTCACTTATAGTTTAACTAAAGGGTGTAAGCCAAAGAATTTGGGTGTTCAGTGCTCCAAACTATAGATATGGTCATTGATTTGTAACAAATTTATCTATAAAGAGTATGCTCCTAGTGAATTGTGGCTTAATCTTGTATCACCTTAGTTAGTTGTTATTTGATCATTTCCAATTCTTGATGAAGTAAAGAGTGCTCTAATAGTTAATGACTTGGAAGGAAAGAAATAGGAGTAATAATAGTAGGAAAGGAAAAGACATGGAGACACTTTAAGATGAAGCAAAAGAAGGATCAGAGTACATTAGAGGGGAAGAGCGATAGGAAGAGAAATATGTAACAAATAGTTAAGATTTTTTGAAAATGGTGTTGGAAAGACCACCAAAGAGAGCTTCACCTTAGCGGGTAATCAAAGAAGGTGTAGTTAAGGAACAAAAAATAGTGTTCCTATAGATCAAGCTTGTAAGGTCTATAGTCTCACTGTTTATAGTAGCACAAAGAAAGTGACCAAGAGAGAGAGAGTCACAGAGGAAGTGAGAGAATGAGGGTGGACAAAAAATTTCATAATATCATTAAGACGATTACCAGGTGATGATGCCCTTATTTATTCTACTGTACTTGTGGTTAGGTCTAACTGATAGGGTAGCCATAATATGTGTTACAAAACTCATTTAGAAAGTCCCCTCTGAGTACACATCCGAATGAGGGACAATATCCAAATGACATCATCTTAGAGAATGTGACCTCACATATTTTCAGATGAATGAAGACAGAAAAAGAGTCAGTATAATAAAGAGCAATAGTAAGTAAAACTTCTGAACAAAATAGAGATAATAGAATTATTAAAAGTGCATAGAGAGATCCATGAAAAGTACACAAACCTTTCTCGAACATAAGGAAAGTTATTAATATGTATTGAGTGCTCTCTAATGAAAGTTGTAGAATAAGGAAGAGAACATGATGACTAAGCATAATCTTCTCAGTATTTTTGTTGTCTGTATTCTTTCTGAACACTTTTGGGCCATTTCCAAAAATAGGTAGGTAGAGTTAGGGGAAGACTTGTTTAAAAAGTGAGCTAAAAGTATTTAAAGGTGGAAGTGTTTAGAAAATTTTATGTAATGAAAAATGAAAGGGATGGATTTTTTTTAATATAGTTTTCACGACCTTGTTGAACACCTCATTAGAAAGACACAATGTGTGGGTTAAGAACACACTCAGTGAGACCTCAACAAAGGGTCAGTGGGGTCAGTAAAAAACTTGGTGAACAACTAGAGAGGAGAGAGCAAAATAGAGAACAAAGCCCAATTTTAATTTTTTTTTTGGTATTTTCTTCAAAAAATTACGTTTTAAAAACTTTGAAAACACAAACAATAATGAAAATAACAGAAATACCATAAATAATAGAAATAATAGAAATCACATAAGCAAGAGATAAATTTTTTTAAACATCTACATAAATTTCTTCATCAAAAGAGATAATAGAAGAAGAAACTCCACTCAAACGGATCACAGCAAAATGTGATCAAATTGTATCCCTCTTTTTAGTACAGAATTTGAAATGGGCAGTAGTACCAAAGTGCAATCTCAGTTTGACTTGAGTTTGAGGTGTATGATGTGTTTGGGTAACTTTTTGTTTTAAAATTTTAGAAAACTAGTTGAATAATCATTATACACAGAGCCAGGTCAGACTTTAGAAGAAAGTCTTTCCTATTTTTCACTATGCCGTTGGTGCATAATGCACCTTGATTAAAAGTACTAACGTCAACTACAATAGTTGTAATCAGAGTAATTAGAGTGAAGAGAGAGGGGGATGATCTCATAGAACTACTTCTAGAGTACCTAGGGGACTATCTGGCAAGGTGGCCAACGATATCATAGAGGTGACAAGAGCATGTAGAGGAGTGAGAGAAACAAAGACTGCATTTGGGAGTGTTCCAACTCCTCTTCCATCTTTACCTATTTAGCTCCAAATGCTTTTGATAAAGTCATTTTTTTATCTTTATAGATGCTTCTAAGCATTTAGAAGAACAACCAAGATTCTTTACTCTTTCTCAAAGCGTAGCTAACTTTTAATATTTTTTAGAAATAATATGAGTTAAATACTCTTTATTACTTTTGTTAATGAACATTTGTTAACAGATTAATGTATATCATATATGTTAATGTATATCATGTTATGGGCTTTAGGCATATCTAGTTTACTTGTAACTCATATATAAAGGCACCATGTATATTTCTTAAGATACGAAATACATTACAAGCATTCAGTATTTCTAACATGGTATTAGAGCCACTGTTCTGAAATTTCTTTTAGCAGTCTTATCTCTTATGGTGTTATTCCACTTTTATCACTTCCATCGTCACAATAGCCGTTACATCCACTCACTGTTAAACCTCTAACGTCTCTCAACTATTGTCCTTGGGTTTTGGACTAGTAGCTGCCGTCGTTGAGGAGTCCCGCACCACATAGATCACTGCAACCATCGTCTCTGCCCTACATCTCGCTTTGATAATTTTTTTGAAGGTACCACTGTGATCGCTCGACTAGATCTACACAATCATGGAAGTCTCGCAAGCATCGGAGCCAGCATACATCCTCATGCACCACCAACAGAAACCACGCTTGTTGACATCATCGCCACCGTTGACCATTTGAATGTTGTTGACCGTTGACTGTTGACCCTACTATTGACCGTTGACTTTTCTACAATGTTAACTTTTTGCCTATCAGGTTCTCCCTACCTAGTTTTTCAAGTAGATCTTATTTTTGCAGACTGTTTATGCATATTGCGTTTCTAAATAGATATAAAGGATGTTTTTCTTCCTCATCCCATCAGTATTGTATTGGAGGGGACCAAGAGTTATTTATCATGGTCTCAAGCTATGCGCAGTTTTCTTAAGGGTCACATGCTCTGGAATTACTGTACGAGTTCAATTACCATTCCTATCAAAGGAGCAAGTAAAGAAGATGTTGCCTACCTTGGTCGTATAATTGAATGGGATAGTCACAACCACATGATCCTCACATGGATTCAGAATACTTCCATTCCCTCTATCTCCAATCTATTGGGCAGCTTTGATGATGCAAAATTAGCATGGGATATGTTGGCCAAATGGTACTCCACTAATCACGGTTGTATGGAATATCAGTTAGTAGTTAAATTGCATCAAATTTGACAAGAACCAGGACAATCCATCAATGACTACTATGACCAGCTTCACTTTCTTTGGGACCAAATTGACCTTTGTGATCCAATTTGGGCATGCTCAAAGGATGCTCAACATATTCTGCAATTAGAGATGAGCTTCGTCTCTATGATTTCTTGATGTCACTTCACAAGGACTTTGAGCCCATCTGAGGTCAGCTTCTCAATTGCAATTCTCCTCCTCTCTTGATACTGTCGTAAACGATTTGGTTAGAAAAGAAGCTCGACTTGCAACATTACAGGCCCAAAATAAGTTCGATGTTTTGGATATTACTCCTTCTGCTTTTGCTCCTACCATTGAGAAACCTCAGCAGGGAGGTGATTCCTCTAGCTCTAGTAATCTTCACAGGCAGACGAATAAAAGGTTCTGCAATTATTGCAAGCATTATGGCCATACCATTGAGACTTGTTACAGTCGCAACAAATCTACTACTGTTGTTACTAATACTGAGCCTACTCCGTTGATGCCTTCTATTTTAATTGAGTCATTGTCTTCTAGATCCACTATCAATCTCTCCCCCACTGAACTACAGAAGATCATAACTCAGGCTATTCATATGGCTGGTAATGCATCTCTTTCCACTACTCTCTCAGTTTTGCCCAGTAAGTGTCAAACTTGGCCTTTTGACTCTACCTGTTGTAATCACATGACACCTCACTCATCTTTATTCTCTAAACTTGACCCTGCACCACATCATCTTAATATTTATATAGCTAATGGTTCCACCGTGCATGGAAATAGTCTAGGTTTTGTTTCAACTTCTAACCTCTATGTTCTTAAGGTCTTCCATGTACTTGACCTATCCTATAATTTATGTTATGTGGGACAATTAGCTGAACCTTATTTTTTACTATTCTAGGTGTATTGTATAGGATCTGAGGATAGGGTAAGAGCTTGGGACTGGTCCTAAGGTTGGGCGTATGTTTCACGTGAACAATCTTTAACTTCCACCTATTGCTCCTACAGCTTCTTCCTTACCTCCTCTCGCACTTTGACATTCTCGTCTTGGTCATGCCTCATCTACTCGCGTACAACATTTAGCTTTTAAAGGTTTGTTGGGTTCTATGTATAAAGATAATTTTGATTATACTTCATGCTAGTTAGGAAAACAGTCAACTTTACCTTTCAATAATAGTGAATCTATCTCTAATAGTATTTTTGAGTTATTTCATTATGATGTTTGGGGACCTTCTCCTGTTACTAATATTGGTGGATCTCATTATTTTGTTATTTTTATTGATGATTATTCTCATTATAGTTGGATATTTCCTATGAAATCTTGTTCTGAAATCTTACCAATATACAGTAACTTTGCAAAAATGGTTGAAACACAATTCTCCAAACATATAAAAAAAATTTGATTTGATAATGCTCTTGAATATACTCAATATGCTTTTCAAGCTTTGTTACATTCCTATGGAATTGTACATCATCTAACATGTCCAATCACCTCTCAACAAAATGGTCTAGCCTAAAGAAAACTTTGTCATATTCTTGACACTTTCCATGCTATTCTTCTTTCTACCAAAGTTCCTGCCCCATTTTGGGGTGAAGCCGCTCTTCATGCTGTTCATACCATTAATCACATACCAAGCATTTTCATTCATAATCAAACTTCGTATGAGTGCCTTTTTGGGTCATCCCTTGACTATCATTACCTTTGATCCTTCGGATCTACCTGTTTCATTCTTCTTTAGCCTAATGAGCACAACAAACTTGAGCCTCAATCTAAACTTTGTTGTTTTCTTGGCTATAGTGAAACTCAAAAAGGGTATTGGTGCTATAATCCTATCTTGCATCTTCTTCATGTTTCATTTAATGTTGTCTTTTGGGAACATCGCTTATTTATTGAACTCTCTCACTTTCGTTCTTCCCAAAAATAACTCTTCTATTTTAGAAATCTTTCTAGATAAGTCTCATGTTCCTTCTATAGATACTCTTGATTCTCCTTTGGACTTCTCTATTCAATCTTCAGATATTTTTGATGATTCTCTTAGACAGGTTATAGATGAACAGGTTGATGATGAGCTACCCCATCTTGAGCATAGGTCCCTTGCTTCTACTCTGCCTGAAGATCTTTCACAAGACATTCCACCTTACCACTCAAGTTGTGTAAGATCCATTCCTGTATATTTGCTTGATTATCATTGTTACATTGCCTTTGCTACACTCCATGAGCCTCACACCTATCATGAGGCATCTACTGACCCTTTATGACAGATTATAATGAAAGAGGAAATTGATGCATTAACCAAACACCATACTTGGGATCTGGTTACTCTCTCTTCCTGATCAGTCTATGGTTAGTTGTGAGTGGATCTATAAGATCTAGACTCACTATGATGGGTCCATCGAGTGCTACAAGGCTTGTCTTGTTGTAAAAGGTTTTACACAAGAGTATGAGATTGATTATGAAGAGGATTTTGCTCCAATTTCCCGTATCTCCTTTGTTCGTGCCCTTTTAGCTATTGTCGCTACTAGTAAATGGGAAAATGTCTTTCTTAATGAGGATCTGCATGAATAAGTCTTTATGTAACCTCATTTTGGTCTTTCTGTTAAAACAAACATGGTTTGTTGCCTTCAACGTGCACTTTATGGCCTTAAACAAGCTCCACGAGCGTAGTTTGCTAAGTTTAGTTTCACCATCCTTCGCTTGGGATACACTGCAAGTCCTTATGATTTTGCCTTATTTCTTCATCGCAGTGATAAAGGTACCATTTTTTTTCTCCTATATGTATATGATATGATCATAACTAGGGGTGTGTAAAAAATCCGATCATTCGATCAATCTGATCCGATCCGTTGATTTTTCATCCGATCTGATCCAATCCGATGGTCGGATCGGATGGAGATTTTTTTCATCCGTTAAATGAGGATATGATGGTGGATTTCACTACGATTCATCTGATTTGATCCGATCCGATCGAAATTAATTATATATATATATATATTTAATTAATATATATTTATTAAATTAAATATCTATATATATAATTAATATATATTTATTTAATTTTTAATGTTTTTTAAGTTAAATAATTTTATGTTATGATTTACGTAAAAATTTAAATTTTTATTTAAAAATACAAAAATAGAGTTAATTAAATTTATTGGTCGGATTGATCGGATGTCACCCGAATAGTTTACGGATTGGATTGAGCAGATGTAAGAAGTGATCAGATCGGTTGCGGATTTGGATGTTTAAATCCAAGCGGATGGTCGGATCGGATCAGATGAGTGTAAAATCAGTGGTTTCGATTCGATGAACAGCCCTAATCATAACTGGTGATGACCTCAGTGGCATTCAAGAACTCAAGGATTTTCTTAGCTAGCAGTTTGAGATGAAATACCTTAGACATCTCAGCTATTTCTTGGGTCTTGAGATCACTCGTTCTACAGATGGTCTTTATATTACTCAAGCCAAGTATACATTTGACCTTTTATCTCAAGTTAGACTCACTGATGGCAAGACTGTTGACACTCTAGTTGAACTTAATGTGCATATTACACCCTCGGGGGGAAACCATTATCTAATCCCTCTCTTTACAGATGATTAGTTGGAAGCCTAGTTTATCTTACAGTTACTCGTCCAAACATTTTTTATGTTGTTCATCAAGTGAGCCAGTATTTGTCTACTCCACGAACGACTCACTATATTGATGTTCTGCGCATTATACGATACTTGAAGGGCACTCTCTTCCATGGCCTTTTCTACTCAGCTCAGTCTCTTCTTGTACTTCGTTCATTCTTTGATGCTGATTAGGTAGGAGATCCTACTGATCATAGGCCCACTACACGTTATTGCTTTCTCCTTGGTTCTTCTTCGATTTCTTGGCGAAGTAAGAAAATAAATTTCATGACCCGCTCCAGTATTGAAGCAGAATATTGTTGTGTGTTTAGCAACACACATAACTCGTGCAAGCATACACGATCACAAGTAATAAAGATTTGTAAGTAGAGTATCATTCCCACAAGGATTTGTTACTATAGTTTGTTGAGTACTAAAATTGTATCTTTCTGATTTTATCCAAAATAATCTTGATTTAAAATAAAGGTAATAAAAAAATAAGAGAACTCTAGGATTGCAGTTTTTCACCAAATTATTCCACTCCAATCATATTATTTTCTTTGGATTTATATTTTTTAGTACATTTAATTTGTCAACCGAAAACTTCTTTTTTATTCATACATCTCTTCCGAGCTCCGTATAAACACACCTCGTTAAATTAATTCACTATATCTCTATGAGAATTAAATTTAATAAGATTCATTAAGTTCTAAGTTCTCAAATGGTCACACATACAATTAGGGTATATTCCTATCCTTCATCGTACATGTCATTCTATTTACGAGCAATATACACAAAAATGCCTTTCTCAAGTTTATTTTTATGCCACAAATCGTTTTGATAAAATTCGTAAATAATCAAAAAGCATTAAGCACAAAATAGAATGAACAAATCGAACGTCTTATAAATCTTTCAAAAAATAGTTAAAATAAAAGCTTTATAAATTTAGATCAAATGAAACCCTAGAAAAATTAAATTACTTCATTAAATTAAAATAAAAATTACAACAGATACTGAAAAATTAAAGGAAGAAGAAGGAAAATTAAAACATGAAGAAACGAAAATATTTGGCACACGCAGAACACAACAAAAGCCAAAAAATGGCTTCTGCGTGTTCCACCGTCCAGCCCCAAACACTACAGAAATTCTACACCAAAAAAAACTTTTAAAACCCAACATAATATCACCTATTTATAGCTAAAAAAATACATCAAAAATATTTAAATTTAACATACGCGGGGAACAATGAAGTGTGGGACGAATATTAAATTACACCGCGTGGGGGACAAAATTGTATCGAAAATGGAATCGAAAAAGTGAGTGGAGATGCTGCGCGTTTCTGTTTTTTTTTCTTCCACGCTGCCACGTGTCGCGTTATGATTCGCGGAAACAATTAGTGGGACACGTGGCAGCATCTCATTCGTTGAAGAAAACGGGCGCACGATTGCTTGTCGCACGGGAGCCAACGGCTGCATCGAGGGGTGCGATCCAGCGCGGTCGCGCTCATTGTAACATGCCACGAGTCGGAATATTATTTGCTGAAATATTAAGTGGGACACGTGGCATATGCTGGTTCGTGGAATAACCGGGCGCACGTGAATCAACCGCACTGGAAAAGGAGCGCGCGATGGTGGGGGACAGCGGCTGCAACGCGTCAGACACGTGGGTCCCACCCTGCACGCCGGCCTGCGCGGCAGGTGGGCCCCACTCGGACGCCGAGCCGCGTGAAAGCGCAGAGTCTGCACGCATTCGCTTTGGTCGGGCTTGAACTACACGCGCCAATCTTGACCGTTTATGCTTTGATCGGACGGACCACGTTGTACGCGTGGATGTTGACGCGTGGAACTTCTCTCCTGCGAAGACAAATAACTTCTATTAATTATGTTTTCACCCACAAATATATTTCAAATTACATTTTGAACTTTCTTAAATTACAGTCAAGCCCTTTGCTAATTTTAAATTAAATTTTTAAACTTTTAATAATTATAATTAAGCCCAAATTCAATTTAAATTATATTTTCGATTTTTATAAATTGTAATTAAGAACAATATTATTTGAAATTATATTTGTGGACAGAAATATGAAATTAAGTACATTTTCGATACAAATTATTTAATTTTATTAAAAATGTATTTTTAGCACATAAAAGGAAAATATTAATTTATTTAACAAAAATTAACTAAATATGAAAAGAACATAGCAATTATCATTACTAAAATTGATGAAAATAACTATATAAAATACAGTTATCAAATATCTTGCTCTTACTGATACCATATATGAGCTTCTTTGGCTACGATGGATTCTTAAGGATTTGAGTGTGTCCACATCCTCTGCTACTCCCCTTTATTGTAACAATCAGAGTACCATTCATATTGATCACAATGATGTCTTCCATAAATGTACTAAACACATTAAGATTGATTGTCACTTTATTCGTTCTCATCTTGTCCATGGTGCTCTCCAACTTTTCCCCATCTCTTCCAATGATCAACTTGCAGATATATTCACCAAGGCAATTTCTAAAGGATGCACTCATAATTTGGTTGACAACCTCAAGTTGGTCTCACATCCACCTTGAGTTTGAGGGGGGTTATTAATGTATATCTGTTAACAGATTAATGTATATATGTTAATGTATATCATATCGGCTAATGTATATCATATTATAATAGGCTTTAGGCATATCTAGTTTACTTGTAACTCTTATATAAAGGCACCATATATATTTCTTAAGATATGAAATACAATGCAATCATTCAGTATTTCTAACAACTTTCAATAACAATAACCTTCTTTCTGAGAAGTATGATTTGATTAATTTGATCTTTAGATAAATCATGGTTTATAAACCTCTGATTTTCCTTGGCCTTACTTAAGCTTCTTTAGGTTCTCCTCTAGATACTTCATTTGGGAGATGTTTGAGTTTCATTCAACTTGTAGATCATTTTGTCATTTTTGAATGATCTCATATTGGTGGTCAAAGAAGACAATATAGAAAATAAATAGACTAATAATTCATAGTAAAGAACATTAGGTTTTGAACAATAAATGTCTTTGACATCCAACTATAACAACAAATAAGTTATTAAATTTTTTGAATGGAAATTAAAAAATATGCATCTATATATATATATAAAATGTATTCATAAAAATATTTTTGAAAAGAAAAGCATATTGGGAAGCATTAAAAGCCTTTTCATTAGCGAAGTCTTTCTATGAGGAGTTCAAAAAGTTCTTTTTTGTACGAAAAATAAATGATCAAAGATTGGAATGGTCTAATTCGTGAAAAGTCTTCTAGTAAAATTTGTTTAGAATTGAAAGGTGTTTATTATTTTGAAAACAAAAATTCATGTATTTTATTAGAACATATATATGTTATTCCATTAGTGTATTATACTATCAAAGATAACTTTCTAAATATATGTGTGTTAAATATATTTTATCTTTCTTTTTATTATTTTATTTTTAGAATTTAGAATAATATAAATAATATTAAAAATAAATAAATAAACATAATTACAAGGTTTGACCTTACTACCTTTATTTTTAGTATATTTATCATTTTTTGGGTAGGGATTCTTATTTTCCCCATCAAATTTTTTTTCTCATTACTATGTATATACCTAACCTTTACACCAATTAAGAAATAAGATATTTTTTCCCATTTTTAGGTATTTAGAGAAAGAATGATATGATTTTAAATAATCCACAATATTGGGAGGCTCGTTACTTTCAATTGAGATAATGAAAAAACATTTCATTTTTTAGTTGGAACTTTAGGTTGCTCTAAGTTGACTAAGGATTTATTTTCCTTAAGAGTAGCTTTAGCATGCTAATCTCTTTATCCTTTTCATCAAGGCTCTCCTAAAGCCTTTTTTTCAATATTTTTCATACTTAATATGCTCCCTCAAGAGCTCATTGTAAATTTTCAAGGGCTCTTCCTTATCATCTTTATCATCTTTAACAAAGTTGCCTGAACTTGAGGTTATAGTAAGAGTTTCCTCACTAGACTTAGATTCCATAAAGGCAATAAAGTTGTTATCTTTCTCATTTGTACTTGATGAGTGCTCAAAAAGCACTAAAATTACCATGATTTTATGCTCATTAATTGATTAAAAATATATATATTTATATGTTTTATCATATATTTATATAAATTTGTCTTTTTCGGAATCACGGGTAGTTTTATTGTTTTTTAGGTATTTTCGCTTAAAAACGTAACTTAAAGACTCAAAGAGGAATACTGGAAGCAATACATCACAATTATATTACTAAATAAATGGGGAAAGGCCAACAAATATGGAAAAATTGGACAAAATGGGTCGAAAAGGTAAAAAATGTCAAAAAGGAGAAAATCGCGCCCAGAGCAACCCATCTCAAGGCCAGCTTAGTCACAAGACTCAAGGCTTATCGTTCATCCGCGCACAACGCGCGTGCATCGTTTCATCCGCACACGCCCCCGCCCTTTTCGCCCCATTTTTCACGTGCAGCCGCCCCATGACGTCATGCTGACGTCATTGATGACCTCACCATGTCCATTACCCGTTTTTACATTTTTTAACATTTTTTTAACATTTTTTACTCATTGTTTCTATCCATTCTCACCTATAAATACCCCCATTCCCTTCACTTCAAAACACACCTCAAAACACACTTCTCTCTTCTTTCTTTCTCTCCATTTCTTAGTTTTTAGTTTTTTTTAGTTTTTCTTATGTTTTAGCTAGTTTTTCTTATGTTTTAGCTAGTTTCTCTTAGTTTTAGAGTTCTTCCCTTTTTGGGAAGAACTAGTTATGTTTTTTTTGTAATTTATTAGCTTTTTGATTCAATAAATGGGAGTGCAAATTCCGTTTGGTGGTTTTCTAGCAACGGGAATAGCGTTGAAGTTCTGTAAGGATTTTATTTTCTTTACAGTTATTTTTATGCTTTATTCTTACATGTTATATTTAATTTGTCTGTGATTAAATTTAACTGTGCTATCTATTTGTAAACATGATATAATAATAACGTTGTTATGCTTGCGAAATATTAAATAGGTAAAAATCTCTAAAATGAATTGATTTTATTTTTATTCAAGATTTTATATTAAGAATGTTAGAGAGAAATATATTATTTTTCATTACAAACTTAAATTTGAAAATTAGATTTTAAGGTTTAGTTATCCAGTCTAATTTAGAGTAGTGCTCTTTTATTTGTTGGTACAATCGCCCGGTAGTTAGAGTGAAGCTCTATTTCAAAAGTTTTTATAAGAATTATTATCTGAAAATGTATTGATAACATGTTTTCAGTAGTGGTTTTAAAACTTGAAAGTTAGTACTCGGATAACTAAATTCTTAGGTTTAATTTGGACACCTTAAATAAAGTTTAAACTGTCTAACCCCACCAAAGGTGGCATTTAAATGGTTCATTTTCAATCTCTTAGAAAAGGGAATTAATTTAATTAACCAAATTAGTTATCAACCCCACCCATAGGTGTTAATTGATTTGTTTAGTTAACAAAGAATATCTAACCCCACCAAAGGTGGTATTCATACAAAAAAGGGAGAATCAATAAATATCAATTCATATCTTTAATAACCTAAATAATACGAGCAAGCATAATTAACTTAGTTATTATATCCATAAATACTCCACTATTTATAAAAGATAAAATTTGCATGAATGTTTATTGAATCTATGTTTAATTTTCTGTAATTAGATTAAAAACACAAAAACCCCAAAATATTGTGACAGGATGTTTAGGATTTAATTTCATTTTTAGAAGTTTGAATAATTTATTAAAAACCACATACATTCCTTCCTTAGATTGACCTTGGGAGTATACTTATCATTTTCTACGAAATGATTCGTGCACTTGCGAGAGTTTTATAAATATAAAACCAAAGTATTGGCAGGATCGGCGATGCCGGTTTTCGCTCATCAGTACTAAAGAAACTATCTAAAATCATAACTTTGGCTTTCATTAATTTGTTCCTAAAATGGTAATGTTTTGTAAAATATCGGGTAACTATGTGTCAAGACTTTCCACACTTGAAAATCTTTATTTGGTTGATATGCTTCTACTATGATGTTTTTCAATTTCATCATTAGAGCCTTTAATCTTCTTCTCTTGTCTTAAGATGCTCCTGCTTGAGATTTCTCTTTTGGTCCCACTAGATTTGTTCTTTTTTCTTAGGATGAAATTTGTAAACTTCTTGGCTAATTGATCTATGTCTTCTTTATATGGGTTATAGTTGTCATCCCACAGAGGTATAGTTTTTTTTTTGCTACTATCACTACCTTTAGTGGACTTAAGAGCAAGGCTCTTCCCTTTTGCAATAGCTACCTTCCTTTTCTTAGGAAAAAGGGGGTGATTCTCAAATGATTAAAGAACCAATTTATGCATGTATCTTTAAGTCCTCGAGCTTATAAAAGATTTGAATTGCACTGGCTTTATCCCTGAACCAACGAGGGAGACTTGCAATGACTTTCTCAACCTAATTCTCTTCATTGATCGATTCACCCAGGTTGTAAGAGGTGTTGACCAGATCTAAAGATATTGCATAGAATTTATCCAACATATTGTCTTCTTCCATCTATATGAGCTCATTGTCTTTTTTTAGGAGAATCGACCTTGACATTTTGACTACAAAGGTACCATCATACATCACTTCCAATATATCCCAAGCTTTCTTGGACGTTGTACAATCTTGGATTATTCGATACTCATCTACATTAACTAAATAATTTATTTGATCTAGATAAATAATTAATTGTAAATAACATAAAGAAATCACAAACCATCTAAAATAAAAAAAATGATCATGTCATTAATTTAAATTTTTATTCAAGAGAGCATAATTTGATATTGATGATGTTTTTAACAAACTAATTCTCAAATAATCACTTTAATCATAAATTATAAATGGCTAATAAATAAATTACTATTAAATATATCAAGAACCAAGAACTAGAATTAATCAACTTAAAAATTCAATTTAATCATGGAAGCATAGCTAAAACAAATCCATTAATAAATTTAGTCAATTATATTCAAATCTAAATCATGAATTTAATTACAAAAGGTATGTTTTTTTTAATAAAATTTAAAATCAAACCCAAAGAATAAAATATCATTGAAGAAACAATCACCAAAACCTTGATTTGATTGATCTTCCTCTTCAAAAACCTTGTAAAAATTCCTAACAATGGTAGAATTATTCTCTTGGTTGCTACTATACTTTTAGGCTTTTTTTCTGCAAAATTTCATACAAAACTCTGGTCAAATGGGGAAAATGATATAAATATGTCGTATTAACTTGGGGATATCGAATTTAAATTTTAATTCATTTCATTTAAAGTCGGTTAAATTTAATACCCCTTTTTGTAGTAGTGATATTCATAATAAATCCCCTACACATAATGTATAGAATTTGAATTCGCTTTGATTCTAAGTCTTATCTATCCACTCTTTATATGACACATATCACAAGTTTCAAACACTCATCAAGCATCTGAATGAAGGTTATGTAAATATGAAAAACAAATTGCATATGTATATAAACAATAAAACCTCAGTTACAAAATTGATCCTAACCTAACCTACGAAAGAAATCAAACATTAGGATTATAAATATATTATATTGCCTATATCATAATACAATCAAACTTCTTAAGTAATATTAAGCATTTTCCTAAAAGTGAATGGAAATTACTATGAACTTGACTTCAGATGGGTTATACATTTTAATTTGTAATAGCAACTTCACCTCTTAGAAGATTTTATGGTCATTCTTTTTTTTTTTTTTGCTAGATAGCACCTTATTATAAGAATATACTACTCTTTTTTTGTATTTTTTTGTTTTGTTTTTTATTATAAAAGTAGCATTTATATTACCCAAAAAAATACATTTACTTATAGAGAGCGATTGATTTAGATTTTTTTATAATTATTTTGTGAATCTCAAATAATATCATTAGGCTCAAGAAGTAAATTTAGGAAAGGTACACACACTCTAACTTCATACTCAATCATTTAATAAAATAAAAAAAATAAACAAAATAATTTTTTATAAAATATATCCTAACATTCAATTTTTAAACCTATAAACATGATCTAATACTTTAAACCAAGAGGAAAAAATTTTAATGAGTAGGAAAAATAATAATCTCTCACAATGAATTACTAAAGACTCAAATACTTCATAAGATAGTCTCCACTATTGGATTCTTGGACACCAAATTCAAGGTCATCTCAATTTTAATATCAAAAGCATGATTTATGGATTATGACTATGAACTAATCCTTATAACAAACTTTGAAAATGTTAAAAAGAATGTAAACAACATGCATAATATACTTAATTATTCACCATAAATTAACAAAAAACAAAATATTTTTTGTCTCAATTATTTTTATTGGCACCTATTCACACCTTCATACCTAAATTAAACATTGTACCCTATGTTTTGAATTAAGTATATGTTTATAAAAACATTTAAAAGGAGTAAATAAAAACTAATAAAAAATAAAAATTGCAACTAAAAAGAACAAAGGAATAGATAATATCAAATATGGAAGAAAATCTTACATACAATATGTTGTATGCCATTTATTAATATTAGTTATTGATCTCATCCACATTTCTAACTAATTTTTGCTTTTTTAGAAAAATAAAAAATCAAGATGACTATGTTTCATCATGTGTCCATGTCCCATTATATGTAAGATTTTCTCCAAATATGGTGGGTTGTCTTCCACTACGCCTTTCTTTAATGCCTTAGTAAGACATATCTTGTTTTGCTAAAGAGGTTTATTTGTATCTTTGAAGTGCACATCTTTCTTTTTCTTAGCCTTTCTAAAAATAAGTATTCACTTTACCTATAAAATATTTAAAATGAGTGTTACACAAATAAACTTTCCTTCTAAGGTAAAAGAACTCACAACTCAAGTTTTTATTATGGAAACACTTTATACGTTCTTTGTAAGCATCATCTTGAATCACTTTTTGTGTTTCCTCTACCTTTCTTTTAGTAATTGAATCATCAATTTTTATTTTTATTTTTCTCTTGCAAATTATTTTCACAAATAGATAAGTAAATAAATCAATAAAAGCGCACTTATTTATAGTAGAAATTGAAGCATCATATATTGGTTTGAAAATTTTAATTGTCATAATCTTTCCTAAGATTGTCATTGATAACCTTGCTTTATAGAGTTCAATGTTTTGGTTGTGGTCATGAATGGCCTTCAAAGAATAATAGTATGATTTTTGTCCTTAAGTAGGATATTTTCTATCTTTGACACCACAAAGTCCACATGAAAAATTAATTTGTCCATATGTACCAACAAATTCTTAACTATATCCCCTTCAAATATTTAACAAACCCATTATAGAGCTGAAGGGATATAGTTATTGGTTTAAGCTCCCATAAACCTAGTTGCAATTACATTGAATAAGACATGAGATTTATACTTGCTCCCATGTATATTATAGCTTTGACCACCTTTGTGTCTCCTATAGTGATGTTAATGATGAAGCTTCCTAGATATTTCAAATTGGGAGGCAAGTCATGTTGGTGCACTGAACAAGAAAATTGTGGCACCATCACTTTCTCATTATTTTATATCTCCTCTTTTTGGTGATAAGGTTGTTGACAAATTTAGCATAAGCTGGAATATTCTTGATAAAATCCATAAGGTAGATTAATATTAACTTTAGAAAATATTTTAAAGTGTAAGAAATTTTCTCATCATATTCTATCTCTTTCAATTAGTGTGGAAAAATAATTGGTGGTCTGTAAGGCTCAAGTGCCATGTGTAGCAAAGAAGGTGAAGATGAATCCTCCTTGTTCTCCTTAGAAAGTTTCAAAATTTGATTGTCTATAGATTAGCTTTCATTGGGATTTTCTTAGTCCCCTTCATTCCTATTTTTGTTTCCTATAGTAAGTGGTAAATGATCAGTAATTTTTTAATAAAATCTTTATTAAGTGTCATACCACTTCAAAAGACTATGATAGCATTCACTTGTTTACGTTAACTAGGCAACTTTCATTTTTCTTGTCTTAGCATCTGTTCCACTTGTTGACCTACTTATATTTCTACCATTCTCGTAGAGCCTCTAAGGAATCTAAACCTTGATCATTTATCTCATAATTATCTCTACTAATTTGAATAAAGTTCAAGTTCTTCTCCAAAATATTGGTTTCCTAGGTTGATTAGGTGGTACTATTTGGTTTAAATGTTTGCAAATGATGTTTTGGGAAAATAATTGATTGTTATCAAATTTTCAAGATAAATTGGGATGATTCTTTCACCTAGGGTGGTATGTATTTTCATATGGATCATTTATATGGCAAGGCTGGTAGGACTTCGAAAAGTTCACTTGCTCTTGTTTGCTACATGCATAAGTGATGAGTGAAAAATTCCAAGTGAACAGTATCGATCGTAGTTTTATAGTAAAATGATAATAACAGTATCATCCTCGGGGATTGGTAACTTACTTTTGACAAATACCAAAATTATGCTAATCTCAATTTTATCTAAAGAAGTCACTAAGGTTATTTTAATTGGAATTTAAAATAAAATCAGTTTAAAGAAAATGCGCAAAAGGAAAGAATTATGTTGTTCAAAAATCAAATCAATGGGAAGAAAACTTCAAGGAAATCGATTTCACCTAATCCGTCATTATGCTTTATTTATCTAACTAATTGGATTTAACTTTCTCTATTTGTTAGCAATCTCCAAAAAAACATCCAAAAGCCTCTTTTGATAGTCAATTGGAAACATTCTTGTTCCTCAATTTACACAAGTGTATGCAATTTAACAAACAAGAAAGCATTAAGACCAATGATTTTAATACTACACAAGCTCATACAAGTCTTTCAATCTCTATATTTATCTATTCCAAAATATTCTAGATCTATCCTATAATTCTCTCTTTCTATAGTAAATCACAAGATTAAAATCATTAATTAATAGCCAGTTAATTAGAAGTAATAAACTTAGAATAAATCAAAAAACATGAAGTGAAATAATTCAAATTAACATGGAAAATAAAGCATAGTTTAGAATTAGATTACATCTTTTTCCTAGAATAAATAAAATTTAGTTAATACTAAAAATTAAATTCAACATAAACGAATTCACCATGATTTTTATAAGAGGAATTGAAAGGAAAATCAATGTTGAAATGTGTTAATCTGTTCCAGCATCCCCAATCTGCTTTTCATTTTGCTTGTTTCTTTTTTTATTCTATTCCTAGTGCCTCTCTCTTGTTTTCTTTTTTTCTTCCCTGTTTTTCTCTACGTAGCTTTTTGTTTTTTCTCTATTTCTATTCTGCCCTATGCTACCTCTATCTTTTTTTTCTTCAGCTTATATATATATACCCTAGTTTCCTACTGGGTCTAAACCACGTTCTTTTTTTTCGGTTGTTTTTATGTTTTAGCTTTCTCTTTTATTTAGGAAATCTTCATTTAAATTTGAGAGTCTGTAGATGATATGGTTGTAAAATTTTAGATCTTCATTTTCTTTAAATATGCAATAAAATATAAATAAAATTATATTAAGGTTTAAAGTTGAGACGTGGTATATTATTTCAAAAAATGCAAGTCATTAAAATACCCCCAAACATAGAATTTTTTTATCCTCAAATACAAATAAAATAAAAGAGAACTATAGACAATATCAACTAGATCTCCTAGAGAACCACCATCACTCATAGCCATGATCTGAATTTAGATTTCATCACTAATAACTTACTCTTTTGACATTGAAGATAACATGTAAATCAATCAAATATTTAGTAACTTGTCAAGTAGGAGTTAAGAATTTACTTTAACCTAAAGCTAAGTCCTTGAATGTGTGTGTGAAATAGTCAATTTAACTCCAAACCACTAGCAAATTCATTTAAAAGTAAAACAACGAAAATTAGAAGAATTATCGTAAAACTTAACTCCATAAGTCCAATTTTTAGAAATATTCTCCACTAATGTAATCAAATACCAAAATCCTAGATAAAAAGGTCTTTAATTAGGGTTTCAATGATAGGCCATAGGGTGAGATCTAAGAAAGAAAGGGATATGGAAAATAAAAGAAAACTGGGAAAATATTTGGTAAAAAAATTAATAAAAAGAATATGCACATGATTCCACCAAAGTATTTTCTCAAAATTTAAGGTAAAATTATGGTTTTTTAGGCTTAGAATGGGAATGGTTTATGTAGTTAAAAGAACAAATAAAGGCTTATGTAAAATAAGACTCAAGGGGGTTTACTATAGGAATACACCATGCAATGATGGCATGATAATTAGGACGGCTGGGAAAGTTTTTTGGTTGTGACAAAAACAATTCCTAGATCTTTTCTCTAATGTTTGGTATCAACTAGGATTTCGTCTCAAGGATCCATCAATGGATTCTAGAGTAAGCAAGATTGAACTTTCCTAACCCATTTAATTCAACTCATTCTCTTCATAGGAAAAATGGATTAAAGAAAAATTTACTTTGTTCTCAATTATTTTCAAGGACAAAGATTTAAATAAAAGTACCCATAAAACTCTAACTTACATAATAGCAGATTCTGAAATTTTTTCACAAAACCATCCTCAATCACAAATTTCAGAGTCATAGCGAATTCAATCATACTCAAATACATGCTTGATAAGAGAATCCAACAACTCAAGACTATAGGAGTTTACACCCCTAAACTTAAACCAAAAAATGTCCTCATTGTAGTTCAAAAGTGAGAGACATTGAAGATATAAAAGGAACTTCCTTGGTTTTATGGTGGATTCGTATTAGTTTGTAATTTTTAGCTCTTTATTCTTGGAAAATAAACCAACATCAAAATTCAAATTATTCAAATAGATAATAATTAAATAACATAAAATAAAAGAAAGTTTTATGGATTGCCTTCCAAAAGCCCTTGTTTATTAGTCTACAACTAGACATTTCAATCTTCATTAATTAGGATTTTGAAGAGGAATAAATGTACGATTCCTCTCCACTTGTTCTCCAAAATAGTGCTTCAATCTCTGACCTTAACTCTGAATATATGCCATGCCTTGTTCTTTTAAGTCTATTGCTCCAAAAGTGGAAAATTTGTCAATTGTATAAGGATCTATCCATCTTGATCTTAACTTAATGGGGAAGAGTTTTACTCGTGAATTGAAGAGAAAAACCTATTTTTCTAGAGAAAACTCACACCTAAGAATCTGTTTGTCATGCCATTTCTCTGTCCATTCTTTGTAGATTTTTTCATTTTCATTAGCATCATTTGGAAACTCATTCATCTCATTTAATTGAACAAGTCACTTTTCCCCTACTACCTTCAAATCAAAATTAAACTTTTTTATAGCCCAATAAGCTTTATGCTCCAACTCAACATGGATATGACATGATTTTTCAAACATTAATTGATAAGGATATATCCTAATATATTTTCTAAAAGTTGTAAGGTATGTCCACAAAGCATAATCAAGCTTCTTTGCCCAATCCTTTCTATTGGTGTTGACCATCTTCTCAAGGATATTCTTGATTTCTCAATTTGAAATTTCATCTTGGTTGTTAGTTTGAGGATGGTAGGTGAGTGCTATCTTGTGCTTCACACCATATTTAGAGAGAAGGTTGTGAAACAACTTGTTACAAAAGTGGGTCCCTTCATAACTAATAATAGCTTAAGGAGTGCCAAATCTTTTGAATATGTTCTCATGTAGAAATTAGAGCATTACTTTTGCATCATTTTTTGTTGCAGAAATTTCCTCCACCCACTTTGACACATAACCAACTGCTAACAAAATATAAACAAAGCCAAAAGAGGGAGGAAAAAGACCTATAAAATCAATTCTCCAAACATCAAATAACTTAACCTCTAAGATATTTTTTTATGGTAGCTCTTGATGCCTTGAAATATTCCCATACACACTATTCATAATTTTTCACTTAAGTATAAGTATCACAAGAAATAGAGGGCCAAAAGAAACCACTTTAAACTACCTTATATGTTGTTCGTGCTACTCCAAAATGTCCTCCATATGATGAGGAATGATAATGATGGATAATGGCTTATCTCCTCTTCAGAGACACATCTTTGGATGATTTGATCAGGGCATATTTTGAAAAGGAAAGGCTCATCCCAAAGATAATATTTCACATAATGTAAAACCTTCTTATGTTGGTGGTAAGTAAGATCTAGTGGCAATACCCTACAAGCTAGGTAGTTTACAATATTAGTATACCAAGGAAGCTTGATCTCACATGCAAACAATTGTTCATCAAGGAATGCTTCTTGGATCACTAAATATGCTCTTCTTGCTCCAACCGAGAGAGATGGTGAACAACTGAAATTTCACTCCCTTTCTTTTCTTAAACTTCGAAATCAAATTCTTGAGGAAGAAGGATCTAACGAATGAGACTAAGCTTAGCATCCTTCTTGCCAAACAAATAACAAAGTACTGCATGATATGTGAACACTATCACCTTTGTACCAATGAGGTAAGACTGCAATTTTTCACAAGCAAATACCACAACAAACATCTCCTTCTTAGTTTTTGTATAATTCAATTGGGCTTAATTCAATATTTGGCTTGCATAGTATATGGCTCTAAATAGTTTGTCTCGCTTTTTCCCTTACACTACTCCAATTGTAAAGTCACTTGCATCCCACATGACTTCAAAAGGTTGACTCCAATCAGGTACAATCATTACTAGTGCTAAAATATGTTTCTCCTTGATTGCATCAAAGGCCTACAAACAAACACCATCAAAGTCAAATGCATAATTGTTTTCGAGAAGATTACATAAAGGTTTAGAAATTTTATAAAAATCCTTTATAAATCTTCTATAAAATCCCACATGTCCCAACATCAATGATCTAGAATGGAAACTAAGACCTAGTGTGAAAATCCTTCAAGGAAAGCCTATGTGACTTACTAACTTGGCATGTATGAGACACATCAAGACTATTCAAGGATTTCAAGGTCTTATTCATATAATTAGATACTAAATGAATAATTTTTGAATAAGGATGGCCAAGCCTTCCACGAGGGAGAGCAGTACTAATCTCCATCTAATTACAGGAAATAGATGTAGTAGTATATCCATGTTCAAGCTTTTATACATAGCTAAAATCTAAATTGTTGCAAAATTTGCTTAGGCCTTTATCAACAACCCCTTTAAAATGATATTCTTACTCACAATATCCTTTACACGTAAATTATTAGGATATAACTCCACACAAACATTATTATCAAAACTGAAAGTTTGCTTATATAGTTATGGATCTAATAATCTAATTAGTGAAATATCAGCAAAAGTATGATAATTTAAAAATTCTAAGAATGGTTAAACATGCAATCACATGTAAATAAAATAATGCAAAAAATGAAAATTAACACATGAGAGTTTTAGGCCGAAACAACTAGGCCATACCAATGACCTAAGAGAAAAACCACTCGTTCATCGAACCACCTAACTATCTACCATGAAATATAAGTATCCACTTACAAGATTAGGACTCAAACTATCCACCCATATAAAACCCACAAGTAACGCATTTAGAATTTGCTACTTTAATCATAGTTTTTACAAGAAACACATTTAGATATGGTAAAGCAGTCTAAAAAACTCGAGTCCCACGAGTTAATCAAACCTGCATCACTATCACCTGAAAAATTAGCACATAAATACAAGTGCAATTTTTTGTTCTATAGTAGATTCAATACGAAAAACCCTAACTAGTTGATTTAAACAATATATCAGATAAATAAAAAATAACTACCAACTCTAGAACAATCAGTTAAAAGCATAATAACACAATTTTTATTATAGGCTTGTCAATCCATCAAAAAATATCACAAATATTTGATAAATTAACTTAATAAAAAGCCCACTTGAAAACTTTTAGCAAAATAAGGGAAAGAATAAACACAATTAAGCTCTTGTGTGGTTGATTTCAAATGTGCGCTTAGGTTTTTATTTATAAAATATTTTGAAGCATATTAAGTCCAAATATAGTTACTATATTTTCCATAAAATCAGTTAAAATACTTTTTAGAGCTAAGGACAATACAGTAAATAGTCAATCCAAATCATAAAATAAATACGTTTTAAAATCAGATAACTAGTTTACCGATCGATCTAATCAAGTTCTCGATTGATCTAGTGCATTGGACGATCGATCGATTGTTGTCTCAATTAATCCAATCAAAATTTATTTTATTATTAAAGAAGTGGATCGATCCAATGATTTAACTCGATCGATCTAGTTGTCGATTGATTGAGTAAATCCCTCGATCGATTTAGTCATGTGCTAAAATTAATTTAATTAGGTTATATTGGCCGATCGATCTAGTAATTACTCAATCAATCGAGTTGTCTAATTTTAGATTGTCCCTATTGTGTCTAATATGCAATCTAACATATACAGGAATAGAAATATACCTTATATGTGACCATTGAGACTCGATAGTTTCTTCAACTCGAAAATATTTTTCTAAGACACACCCAGAAACTAAAATTATCATTATATATTTTGTTCATGAATATCACCACCACTAACATAAACCTAACAATCTCCAACCTTGGCATATTCGTATGACAAAACCTCTTTCACTACATAATGCTTATAGGAAAATTAAATTTTTATATATTGGTACTATCCTATGATCTAGTGAAAGCATCTTCTCTTGAATCTCTAAAGCTCATGTTTACACTAAATGTCAAGAACGTAAATACCCAAAAATATTATCCCAAAAGACTCATTGTTCATTAATTCAATATATAAAATAATATAAAAGAAGAAGAATATTCATAAGAGTGAGTAATCTTAAAACATAAATTAAAAACTTAAATCCCCCTATATATAATATCTCCAAAAAATATTCAAAGTAATTCTCTCTACAAATTAGCTCTCTTCTTTTTATACATTTTCCAATTAATGTTCCAATTATTTCTCTCCCTTTTAATCATACAAATAAAAAATATACTCATAAAGCAATCACAACAGGTTGAGCAAACAAACAGTGTATTTAATGACTAAAAAGAGGACTACAGATTGTAAAAAGCTCAAAGCAATCAAGACAGAGAGGTAATAATAATAATAAACTCCTCATAAGTTCTATGACTCCTCTAAATAAATTTGAATAAAACAAAAATTTATAAAAATTAATATATAATTTTTTTTTGAATTGAGGGTAGTAGACTTAACTTAACATAACTTATTGTACACATAAATGATGAAAGTTATTTTGTTCAAAGTATGACTATCCATTTAGAATATAAATATTTGTAGACAAGTCACACAAACATACTAACACATATAGTAACATATTGACAGTCACCAAAAGTGAGATAAAAATCAAAATTGCAACGATATGTCAATTAGTCTATTTATGATTAGTTATCAAGGATTTAAAGGAAGAAGTATCACCTATCATAAAAAAATTATAGTTAAACTCATACATGAACAAAATAAAATTTATATACCAAGAGATAATTTTAATCTATATTTTTTTTTTGTATTCCCCTCTTATATTATTTTTTTTTTGTGAAGGATTGGTTATTTATTTTCTTTTTGGATAACCAATTATTGCTCTTTCTTTTTTTTCATGCAAAAGCTTTTATATTTTTATTTTTCCTTTAATATTATTATTATTATTATTATTTTAAGGAAATATACATAAGCTCATACACCTATATGATGAATTTCTCACTAGTTGTGAGGTAACCCTCTCCATTGTACAGTAGCTTTTCAACATCACAGTTGGTAGCCCTATCAAAACTAAGTATCTCTCTATAGTAGCATTTTATAAAGTGTAAGCAAAAACTCAAACAAAATTCTAGTAGTCAAGGTTATCTAAGTCCCTAAATAATCATATAACCAATCATAAATTCTATGCATGACATATATATATATGGGCAGTGAGTGTGTGAATAGGATCATGTTGCATCAATCAGTAGATGCATAAGATATGTCAGTGCATAAGTCACATTATCCATTTTTTAAAGACGTAGTCAAAAGTATGGGGGTGGCATGTAATGTTCATGTCAGTGTTAAAGTAGTCTACTTCTCTCATTTTTTTAATAATTTTTATCCTCTTTTTTTTAACTAAAGAAACATCAATAAAAATAAAAACAAACAAACAAACTAAAGATGTTCACCTAGCATCCATTAAGTACCCAAAAACTGTATGCTTTCTAGTAGAATTTTTCAACATATTACCATAATTTTCATTCATCCTTGAATATGACACAACATGCATAGATAGATGATTATGAGTCCTGCTATGTGAAGCATAGGAACCATTATTAAATTTAGGAGCATTCATCAAAATCTACACTTTATCCTAATATGACATTTCCTATCACAATGATGATCGATAGGCACAAACTTAACAGATTTTTCAATCAATGGTGAAAATGCTCTTTGTGTATAATAGGTAACATAAAGAGTAGAATTAGAAGGCTCTATAGATGTGGTTTTTTTTTTATTTTGAAGGAGTGAAGCTCTCATCCTTATAACCATTGCCATATGTATCATATGAGGAGGACATGTTTGAAGGTTTGAAAAATTTAGTTGATTTTGAAAACGATGGAATAATGTGCTCATCTACATATCATATCCTTCTCTTGTCTCCAATTGGCTTTCCATAATTCAGAAATCTATTCAAATTTTAGCTTCAGTTGTCAATCTCCTTACTGCCTCCTTTGATTGTTCAAGCTTATACACCAATTTTAATTTACCTGTAGCAAGCATGTTGATTTCTTTTTTAAAAGCTGCAAGACTCAAATTCAAAGCATAATTATGTTCTTGCAAAATATTCTTTTCTTCCATTATTTTATATGAAAAGCATATATGTATCTCAAGTTGTTCATTTAACTCTCTTATTTTTGCTTTTAAACCAATACTCCTTTTTATGGCTCTAGGACCTTTAGAGAATAATTCTTAAAAATCTTTAACATTATATTCATAAAGAAAAGAGTATTTAATTTCCTTAACATCTAAGCTATCACCCTCAATAAAATAATCCATAATAAGATCTAGGCACACTAAGTGTATTTAGTGACCCGTTCTGATACCAAATGAAAGTTTGTTTATTTAGTTATGGATCTAATTATCTAATTAGTATAATATCAGTGAAAGTATGACAAATTAAAAATTCACATAATGGCCAAACATGTAATCACATGTAAATAAAATAATGTAAAAAATAAAGATCAACACACGAGATTTTTAAGTAAAAAAAACCTACACCACACTAATGACCTTAGAACAAAACCACCTGTTTATGCGACTACCTACCTATCCACTATGAAAAATAAGTATCCAGTTATAAGACTTGGACTTAAACTACCCATATAGGTAATGTCCCCAAGTAACCTACTTACAAAAGGTGTTCGGAAAATTTCGTGTCCCTCAAGTTAATCGAACCCCATCACTATTGCCAAAATATTTAGCACACAAACACAAGAACAAGTGTGTTTTCTTGATCAGATTCAATAATGAACAATCCTAACTAGTTTATTTAAACAATACATCAGATACATCGAAAACAACTAATAACTTTGGAACAATTAGCTAAAAGCATAATAACACAATTATTATTATAGGCTTGTTAATCCATCAAACACAACCACAAATGTTTGATAAATTAACTTAATGAAAAATCCTACTTCAAACATTTAACAAAACAAGAGAGAGAATAGAAGATAAAGAGAATAAGCACAATTATGCTCTTGTGTGGTTGATTTCTAATATGTGCTTAGGTTTATATTTATAGAATAGTTTGAAGCACATTAGGTTAAAATAGAATTACTATATTGTGCTTAAAATCAGTTAAAATACTTCTAAGAAATAAGGAAAATTTAGTAAAAAGGCAATCAAATCATAATAGACATACATTTTAAAATTAGATAATTGGCTACTCAATCATTCTAACCAAGTGATCGATCAAATGTAATCTCAATCAATCCAGTCAATATTTAATTAATTATTCAAGAAGTGGATCAATCCAAGGATTTAACTCGATCGATCTAGTCCTTGATTGTTCGAGTAAATCCTATTATCGATCTAGTCATGTGTTAAAATTAATTTAATCAGGTTATATTACTCGATCGATCCAATCATTACTTGATTGATCAAGTAGCCTAATTTCACATTTTCCTTATTGTATCTTTTAAGGACTATGAGTGTTAGCTATTTACGTGAAAAAAATATTTACCTATAAAATTATTTTTATTCCTGCTATCAAGTCTATCAAGAAAATCCGAACAAATGCTCGAGTTCTAGATATTCGTATTTCAAGTATATATTTTATAACTACGATAGATAGGATTGCACTCATGCATTTAATAGCACATGTTCATAAATCTAAAATTATTTTTTATGCTAAAATATTAATTTAAACTTGAATCAATTTATGTAATTATTAGTTAAGTATTTTTAGATATGTTTAAATATTTTTAAAATGTGTTTTAAGAAATATTTTTTTTAATAAAGAAAAAGGAAAAGGTGCCGAAAAGAAAAATATTAAAAAGGGAAAAAGGTAAAGCTACCGAATGAAATAAAAAAGAAAAGAAAAAGGTGATGCCAAAAGTAAAAGAAAAACATCATTATCATCTCTAGAGAACATGGGTAGCAATATAGGGTTGATCAAAGGTAGTAATATATATATATATATATACGATTTTGGCAGCACATCAAGAAAGTTTCTTCTTTTTGCTATTCATGGTCATATACATCTTCAATCGAAGGACCAAAAGTCAAGGGAAACCAAGCCTCCTAGCCTTGATGGTAAAAAAAGTAAGCCCACTAGTCCTCAATGCTTTACTTGTGGGGGATTTGGTCATATTTCTGCAAAATGTGCTAACAATAAAAAGAAAATTGGAAAAGCCTTTAATGCTATACTCAATGACACAAAAAGTGAGTAGGAATTTGCTAGTAACTCAGAGGATGATTGATGAGTACTTAAAAATCACTAAAATTACCATTATATAATGTAATTTAATTGATTAAATAGATTTATATTTGTATGATTTTATCATATTTTTATATAAACTTTTCTTTTTCAGAATCACGGGTTTTTTTATTATTTTTTAGGTATTTTCATTCAAAAATAACTTAAAGACTCGAAGAAAAATATCGGAGGCAATGCATCACAAATATGTTTGGAAAAAAAATGAAGAAAAGTCAAAGAGAAGGAAAAATTGGACAAAATGGGTCAAAAATGTCAAAAACACCGAAATTCTAAGCTCAACCGCCCATTCACATTGAAGTACCACATGCGCCAACAAATACCCATGCCGAGTCCTACGCATGTGCATGCCAAACACAAGCCCAACACATGACCGCATATGCATGCCTAGCATATGCCTACACGTAACCAGCACATAACCGCATATTCATGCCTAGCAAACGCCACACCGATTTCTACGCATATTAGCACATATATGTGCCATGTCCCGCACGTGCCTGCACATTCCTGCACCTATCCTATGCTTGCCTACATGCTCTCGCTAGCGGTAAACGTCATTCTATCAAAAATTTGACGCCCCAAATGCGTGCCAACCTTTCCAAATGCATCCAAAATCAATTTTTGAAATATTTTCCCACTTATTTTGGCCTTTCCTCACCCATAAAAGGACCATCTCCCTTATTGTAAAAAAGACACAATTTTCTCAACTCTTTCTCTCTCTAGCTTTTTCTCTTTAAAGAGCTTTCTTAGTTTTTTAGTTTTTAGTTTTAAAGTTCTTCTCTTTTTGAGAAGAACTAACTATGCTTTTATATATTTTTAGTTTTTGAATCAATAAACGGAAATGCAAATCCATTTGGAGGTTTTCCAGCAACAGAATTAACATCAAAGTTTTATAAAGATTCTTTTGAGGCATAATTTAAATTCAATTTTTTACAATTATTTTTTATGTTTTATTCTTATATGTTTTGTTAAATTTGTCTATGATTAAATTTAATATGGTTAGTTGTTTGTAAATATGATATAGTAATAACTTTGTTATGCTTGCAAAATTTTAAATGGGTAAAACATCTCTATAAAATAAATTGATTTTGTTTTTATTCAAGATTTTATATTAAGTATGTTAGAGAGAATATATTATTTTTCATTACAAACTTAAATCATAAAATTAGATTTTTAACGTTTAATTATCCGGTCTGATTTAGAACAGTGCTCTTTTATTGGTTGGTACAATCACCCGGTAGTTAGAGTCAAGCTATATTTCAAAAAAAATTTATAAGAACTATTATTTGAAAATGTATTGACAACATATTTTCAGTAATAATTTTAAAACTTGAAAGTTAGTACTTAGATAATTAAATTCTTAGGTTTAATTTGGACACTTTGAATAAAGTTTAAAATGTCTAACCCTACCCATTTTCAATCTTTTAGAAAAAAAGAATTAATTTAATTAACCAAATTAGTTATCGACCACACCCATATGTGTTAATTGATTTGTTTAATTAATAGATAATATCTAACCCCACGAAATATGGTATTTACATAAAAAAAAATTAATAAATATCAATTTATATTTTTAATAACCTAAATAATATGAACAAGTATAACTAATTTAATTATTATATCAATAAATATTCTACTGTTATAATTAATAAAAATTTCCATTATTATTCATTGAATCCATATCTATATTTATCGAGAAGATGTTTAAGATTTAATTTTGTTTTTAAAAATTTGAATAATAAATTAACTATGTACTAGGTAAGTTCATTCTATGAATTTTTCGCTTATAAGTTTTCATTTTGATGAACAACTCATTTAAGCAACTCATCATAGCCAAGAACACGGTGATGTTAGTCACAAGTAAGCTGTAATTTACATTCGATCCACCGAGAACATACAATGCCTGTTGTCGATCAGCAGTAATGATCTCACCTGCATCCAAAAAGAGATTGATTAAGTCTTTACATTGACTGATATATTACTCCAGATCCTTTTCTTAAACTCTGTAACTTACATCTCAACTTCATTAAACAACATTGAGAATCATCATCATTGAAGGCTTTGTTCAAAGAACTCCAATATTAAGCAGTTATTTCCTTTTGAATAAAGTATTTTAAGTGATTAGAAGATGCAAGATGAGTAGATCCAGTTCTTTACAGTTGAATCATGTCTGGTCCATAAGCAATAAGTTGGATTTTCTTCGAGAAGTACATTATGATCCTGAGTCTCTCCAGATGAAGAAATGGTTTGAATTACTTGTTGACTTCCATAGGTAGAAGAATAGTTTCATCAATGAGAGCTTGCAAATAGTCTCTCCAGATAGAGAGATGAATAAATTCCATAGCATTTCATATGCTCAGATGGGGCATAACAAACTCAGATGCTCAGATGCTCTGTTATGAATAAATTCCATAACAACCTGCCCATGGGCATAACAAACTCAGAAGCTCTGTTAGCATAACAAACACTTGTAATCACCATTTTCAATATCAATGTATATCACATGCAAGATCAGTTCATTCTAGCTTGTTCTAATAATATATAATTCAACTTCTATTCTTAAATATAATTTACAACCAAGTGCAACATCCTTTAGGTTTTGTCTTCAGATTTGTATTTGTTAATAGATTGATTGTTTGTAACACTATTAATATGAACATATCTATAGACTACAAACAAACATTAAGTAATTAAACTCTAGTTACTATTTCTATTTATAATATTTGCATTATATATACCAACGAATTAAAACAAAATCTTTTTTTTTTTTCTAATAACTTTCAAACATGTGAAAAAAATACTCCCACTTTTGAATGAAAAAGTAATATATACGATTTATAATTTTTTTTATAAAAATAAATGAAAAATTGTTTCTCCAAAAAATTCATATCAAAAATTTTAATCATTATTATTTCCACAGTACGTGTAACAACTTATAATAAAAGCAATGATAAATACTTTATGTAAATTTTATATAATCTATAAGTAAAGATGTAAAATGAACTCAGTTCATTTAAGATTGGTCTATTGAGCTTATGAGCGAAAAACAATATAATTTATTTAACTTATAAACTTAAATAACCATTTCATTAACTTATTTGATAAATTCTTTTTACCTTAACATATTTTATTGCTCGACATTTTTTTAATAAACATATTTTTCAGTTTAACATTTTTTGAACAGTTTATTTATTAACATTTTTTTTTGGCACAAATAGCATTTTTTATACTAAACAATTAAGAAACTTAAACCATGAAATTTCATTATTTAACTAATCAAAATGTATATCATATCGCTATTCTACATTAAACAAAATTAATATGGTAAATATTTTTTATATCTATAAAAATGTAAACATAGTTAAAATTAGATAAAAATAACTAAATGACTGTTAATAGAAAATGAGATATAATTAACGTTTCTAGCTAGCAATATAAAACTTAGTACGGTAATTTAATCCTTTTGAAAGGTTTTATTTTAATTTTTGGAAAGCTTTACTATATAAATTTTGTTGTTTGCTTCCCACTTTTCACATGTGAGTAAATATTAAATTTAATTTTTTGAAATAAAAATTAATCGTAGCACATATTTCATATATTGTTCTGTGCTTTTTAAGGTGTCTTGTGATTAACTACTGTAAATAAATATGTATGTTTGTAAAAACAATATAAGTGAAATTTAAAAATGAGATTTTTTATTTGATAGAAATTTCAATTTATGGATTTAAAAATTTTGAAATTAGGTATCTCATTTCCAATTTTTATTTTATAAATTTTGAAATTTTGAAATTCTTAAATTCTAAAAATTCATTTTTAGAATTCAATTTCTATTTTTTTCTATCTTGACATTAAAAATTAATAACCAAACCATACTTAATTATACTCAAATTTATTAAAGATTCAAATTTGATGAAAGTGGATCGAAAATAAATTTAAAATTAAATTTTAGGACTTAAAAAGTTAAACATTGAAAATTAGGAATTAGTTATTAAACAAGCAATATTCATTTTTTAATTTCTACTTTTTAAAATTTAAACTAGAAATTGGTTATTAAATAATTTTTATTTTATTTTTCTAAAATATTTTAAATTTGAAAATTTAATTCCAAATAAAACATTGATAATTAGGAATTAGTTATTAAACAAGCAATATTCATTTTTTAATTTCTACTTTTTAAAATTAAAACTAGAAATTGGTTATTAAATAATTTTTATTTTATTTTTCTAAAATATTTTAAATTTGAAAATTTAATTCCAAATTAAACATTGATAATTAGGAATTAGTTATTAAACAAGCAATATCCAATTTTTAATTTCTACTTTTTAAAATTGAAACTAAAAATTGGTTATTAAATAACTTTTATTTTATTTTTCTAAAATATTTTAAATTTGAAAATTTAATTCCAAAACTAAAGAATTATAAATTATAAATTGAAATAGTTATTATGTCCTCGATGTTTAAAATAATTTATAGCTTAGTTCATATATAAATGAGCTGAATTGAGCTATAGCTCGATGAGTTGAAGTTGAGTGAGGTGAACAAACCTAGCTCATTTAATACCTTTATGTACAAGGAATATAAGCTATAAAATCTTATAAAGTTAATCTCAAATAAAAATATAAAAATATACTACTACAATACATGTCTTTGCTTTTGGGATTTTAGCGTCGGTTTTAAAAAAAATCAAGGTCATAGGGTTTTGACCACGGTTTAATAAAAATTGAGGCCATATTATATATATATATAGCCTCGGTTTTATCAGTACTCGTGACTATAAGTTAAATTATAAACAAATTTATATAGTCACGATTATTAAATGGTTGTGATTATAATTAAAATAATAGAGTTTTTAATACTTTTAAAACCGAAATCAAATAATATACAATATGTTATTCATTTAAAAGAAATACAAAATTTACTTTATAATTTTTTCATTTTTCTCTATTAATTTAATTTAATATTTTTTATTTATTTTATAATATATATATATATATCAAAAAATTTCTTTTTTTCTCTCTTTTTTTCTTTCTCTTTCTTTCTCTTTCTCTCTTTTTTCTTTTTCCCTTGCTCTCTCCTAAATTTTTCTTTCCTTGTCGCCTCAAATTTTTTATTTTTTCTCTTTTCTTTTCTTTTCTCCCCCTCCCACACGTCTTCTCTCTCCCCAAGCCAGCATCGCGCCTTCACAATTTCCCTCTCTCTCCCAACAGCTCCATTGCATCTAGTACTAGAAGCTCACTTGCTCAACCAGTACCAATAGCTTCCTTTCCCCTCTCTTCTTCCTTTTTCTCTCTGTTTTTTTCTTTTCCTTTTTCGATGTTTGTACCTCGTTGGCCGGTAGTTTGTATTGTTGTCGCTCGCGACCCATCTTTGAGTATGTGTTGATACCTTCTTTACAGTATGTATTGTTTCCAAAATCCAATTCGATCTTAGATTTTGTGATTAATTTGGTTTGATTTTTTCAAGATCAAGGGTTCATTCTGTTGCACGATTTTCTTGTGTTTTACTTTTGTTTTGTATTTAAGGGCTTCACATACCCTATTTGCTCCCATTTGTGTAGGAAATGTTTTATTTCTATATGATACTTTCCATTTTTGTTTATTTCATTAATGATTTCCATATTCTCACTTTAAAGTATGAATCTGAATCCCTATATATGGTAATTCTATAGGAGGAATTTGATGGAGAATATAACGTACACTGCTTTTTCTTATTCTGCGGGATCTTTTTGATATAATTCTCCTCTTTAGTTTACTATCTGAGATTGAGAGGTCTTATTAACTAGAGGATTGAAAATGTATGTGGTGGAGAGTAAAGGAGGGGCTATAACTTGTATGCTTCTTGCTTTGTTCTTTTTAAGAACATGGCCTACTATACTTACCCTCTTAGAAAGAAGAGGAAGGCTTCCTTAGTATACTTACCTTGATTATTCTATCACTAATCTCTTAACTGCTGTTATTATTGCTTTAACTTTTGGTGAGATTGGCACCAATTAACTTAAGATATGGTTTTTCTTTATATTTTTGAATGTAACAGGTACAACCTTGAATTACTTTTTAGATTATAAAATTAATAAAGTTGAGATCCTTTTCTTTGGTGTTGGTTGCTTTTTGATTGCTGTCTGCCTTGGATTTTCTGTTCACTCATCTAATGCAGCTGATAATAAAGAAAAGCTTGAGTATATGGATGGAGAAATGCATGTTCTCTTTATTTTCTCTATTTATATATTTTTTATACTAATAATATTGTTTTACGGTAAGAACATTTTTGAAGTCTTCAAATTTTTGGAAGGTGTTCCACATTTGGTTGTATATACTGCATTCTTCTAGGTGGCGTTTGGTTTGTGGAATGGAATCGGAATCGAAATCAGAATCGAAATGGGAATGGAATGGAAATAATTCGGTTTGGTTTGACCACTGGAATAAAGGTCAGAATCAGGATTACAGTGTTTGGTTTGACACTGGAATGGAATGAAAAAAGCTACAAAATGACTTGAATACCCCTACATGCTGTAAAGTTCAAATAATGTAATTTAATTACTAGTTTTTCGTCAGAAAAATTAAATAAAAATTTTAATTTTTAATTTTTTAAGTAAAAAATATATATTTCTTTTTTTATATCATAAAAAATTAATTATATATTAACTTTTATAGAGATGAATGATGTTATTAAGATTGTTTTTAATAGCATTCAATATATTGAAACCGTATGTGGGATTGTTTTTGTACAGTGATGCTATTCATTTTTACAAAACAATAAATTATCAATATAAACAGAATTACAAACGTATGTTGATCATAATACTTTCGTATCATCTGTTCAATGAAGCACAAATGTTCATATTTCAACAGTGTTCAAAATACAAGTGTTGAAAACACTATATTAAAATATTGATATTAGCCTAACTAATATAAAGTTAGATACCAAAACAAGGCTAATATAACAATTACAAACGAATATTCATATAGTAATAGCACATATCCATAACTTAATATAATGCACCTTCACGTCTAAGAAGGCTCCTAATCCAACCATCTTTGTTGCCATCAGGTACTCCAAAAAATACATTCATTCTTGCGGGTTTGTCAACAAGAAGAATTGTAGCAACATCAAGCTCATCGTTGCTAAGTGATGTGGTCTTTTGTAATTCATTGTACAACCTCTTTTGTTCTTCTTTTTGTTCTTCTTTTGTGATGGATCGACTCAAAAGGCTGCCGACATTCTTCATCTCTTCTGCAAGTATCGAAGCTGCCCTCTCAACAGAATTTCCATATTCATTAACTCCAATTGTTCTCTTTCTTTTTTTAGATGAAACATTTGAGTTTTGCTGGTCGGTAGCATCTACATGTTGATGTAATGGATCAGTTTCATTTACTGTCTCTTGATCCCGTTCATTATCAAGTTCTAAAACAACATCATCTGGAGTCTCTGCATCTTTTCCTGTGGCTCTGTCTTTACCAAATACAATAGCCAAGTCCTCGTAATAAGGAAATGACCTATGTCTCCAATGAGCAGCTTCTTTGTGACTCTAAAAAATATTAAAATATGTCAAATTGAAAATATTAATAATCAAATGGATTAATAATCAAATTGAAAATATTACCTGTACATATGCATCCCAAACAGGTGGGTCAGCAGCTACATGTTTATTCACTGGATCCCACCCAAATCCACTACTATTATGACCAGTTAGCATGTCATGTATAGTAGTAAATTGAGTCTTCAATGTTTTCAATCGAGACTCAATATGTGGTTTAGCTTTCATATTGCAATATGGTAGTTTTTAAAGTAGTGATTTCTCAATAGCATTTAAGTAGCTAGGTTTGAAACCACCATCAGCTCTATATGAACCCTGATTGTGTAACTCTACAAGACACTCAATTAGTTTTTCATCTAATGTTATTGTCCAAAATATTTTATTCTGTCCAGGGCCTCGATTTCTTGAGGTAAAACTTTGTGAAGATGACATCCTAAAATTAAAAAGTAAGTACAAAAAAATACTTACTAACTGTTTAACAAAATAGAAATAGAAAACATATTAAAGTTGACGAGCCTAGCAACCAATGAGAATAATTTTAAAATTAAAAGAATACGACCAATAGTATAATGTTTTACAAGATTACAAATAACTTCAATCAAACAATCTCTTCATTACAACCACAATCAAGCATAAATAAGAAAACACGACTTCCATTAACCTAAACACTCACTATCATCTATCCCTCTCTCCTTTCCCTCCATTCATTGTACATGTTTGATGCCGTATTGTCTCTAAATACACTCCATTCATGTGTAGAGTCTACAATTCTTATTGTATCTTCCTCATCAACATCATCATCTCTATCTTCAAGATTTTCCCAATTTTCCTCAAATGGATCATATGACATTACCTTTCTTATATAGTTGTGTAGCAAGCAACAAACAATAATTATTCGATTTTGAGCTTTAATGGGATAGAATGATGGACTTCTTAGAATAGCCCATCGATTTTTTAACACACCAAAACATCTCTCGATCACATTCCTAGCCTGTGAGTGCTTCATGTTAAAAAATTTGTGTGGATTGCGAGGTTGTGAACCATATCTCCATTCACTCAAATGATAACGTTGACCATGATATGGAGCAAGAAATCCATTGGAATTTGCATATCCAGCATCCACAAGATAATAATGCCCTATATATTAAATATATTTTACAGTTCAATTTCATATTCATAGAATTTAAAAAAAATTGATCAATTCACATATTACTTACCAAGTTGGACTTTAAATCCATTCTGTCTACGCATAGCTTCATGTAAAACTCTACTATCAGCTGCTGAACCCTCCCAACCGGGTAAAACATAAATAAATTGCATATCAGGAGAGTAAACCCCCAAAACATTTGTGGTAACCTCATGCTTTCGATTTCGATACCTAGACTTATCACCTACAGGAACTCTTACTCTAATATGAGTACCATCAAGTGCTTCTAAGCAACCCTAGTACCAATAAGTCAAGTAAAATCATTTAAGTATAAGAAATATTACATGGTAATAAGGAAAAAGAAAGAAAGAAAGAAATTAAACATTATATCTACCTTTAAATATTTCCACCTATCGTCATCACAATCATCAAGAATAGGCTCAGGTTTTTTCAATAACTCCTTATGCAACCGTATGATAGCATGCAAGACATTATTGAAATATTTACTAACTGTCTCTCCAGATCTTCTAAATCGATCAGTTATAACTCTATTTTTCACATGGTGTGCAATCACATGAAGAAACATGGCTACCTGCTCATCTACTAACAAATGTTTTGATTGTTTTAGCCCCCCTCTAGTTTCAAGAATTGCACACAAATTGGTAAAAGCACTCATACTCATCCTAATTTGATTAATACAAGTAATGTCACTCTCATAGCACAATCTATGCACAATTTTCCTATTTGAAAAAAAATCAAGCTCATACAATTGTCTCCTTAAAGATATTGTCTTGTTTTTATCCACCACCAACTCAAAAAAGAATTTTACAATATACATTATATGCATCAAGTACACAATAATAGCATCCACCTCTTCCACATTCAAGCTATGATCATCCATTTTACCTTAAGCTACAAACAAAAACAATACTTAATTAGGAACAACAATTTACTCATAAAATTGATAAAATATACCTATTATATTAAACTGCCAAAATTAAATATTGTAGAATATACTGATTATATCACTAACAATAGATAGTTTTTGAATAGACAATACCTCTGCAAGATTAATAAACAGTTTATGAAAGTAAGTAATGCATTCTCTTCGATAATACCTCTGCAAGTATTAATAGGCAGTTTTGAATTCATTAGCATAACAATTAGTTTATGCAGCTCCTTTAGTAATATTTTCCCAATTAGTTTATGCAGCTCCAATTTTCCCAGTTTTTAAACCAAAGTTAGAGTTACCTTATACACTGAAACTATCAAAATTAATCCTAACAACAATTTATGCCATTAAGTCAGAAAACTCTACCAAATAATCAATATTGATATTGTTCGAAACAATATCAGTATCATCTTTATAGGACGTAGAAGGAATGTTTATATCGAAGCTGTGTTTGAGTTCATGAAACCAATAAATCGATTCAAAGCAAATAACAAAGAATATCACATACCAGAATACCAAAACAGATAATAAAAATATGAATCGATTCAAAATATAAATAAATTTCAACAAAATAGAGAAACTTCCTCAGACGAACAATGTATCAGGGATTAGAACAAAGAACAAAATTAGGGATCGATTCAAAATAGAAATAAATATTTACAGAACAGAGAACAATCTCAAAGGAAAAACCCATAATATTAGGAAACAAATAGTGTATTTAGAAGCGAGAAGCAAAAACAAAAGAGAACAACTAGTGAAGAAATTAGGGATGCGACTCAGATGAGCGAGAAGACACAGATGAGGACGAGAACTCACCTCGAATGTCAAGGAAACCACCAGCTATGGAGGACCAGGCGAGGCGACGGCTGAGTTTTGAGCTGGAGAAGAAATCGCGATGGTTGAGTGCAGAGCTTGAGAATAAATCGCGACGCTCGTGGGTAAGAAAAATGTGAGGCAGATTCAATCTGTTTGTTCGTTTATAAAGGAAGGGAAGTTTTGTAATTATAATTTTAGGTGAGGGGTAAAATTGGAATGATAATTTTATATCAGGAATGGAATCATCATTCCTAAAGGGGGAGAAGGAATTGTGATTCCGTCTCCTGTAGTAATCTGATTCCATTTCGCCCTCCATTCCGTCCAACCAAACACACAAAATGGAAGGAATCAGTTCTGATTCCATTCCATTCCCTCCAACCAAAATAGGGCTAGTTCTCAATATCTTGTTTTATAATTGCTATAATTCTCAACATCACCTTTCTTTACTATCATGTTCTTAACTTACCAAGAACACCATTCAAGGTTTATGTGAATGATTGGAATGGTAGAAGCTGGGCCTTATTGGTTGGCTTGTTATTTGGTTTCTATAATGGTCTTCAATTTATGAGAGGACAAGCTGCAAGATACGCTACAGTTGATGCTGTTCATATTTGTTGAGCTTGAATATGTGTTAATTTCTACTTCTGAGATCTCTTAAACATAATGTGCTTTTTCCTAAAGTGTTATCATTTACCACAGTTTTCAATTCTCATAAGCATAAATAATGTGCTTTTTCCTATCTGATTGCTTCTTTTGTTTTTCTGATTACTTCCTTTGGTTTTCTAGGACATGGTATTTTACACTAAATCGTAGTTTATTACTCCCCTATTAATACTTCTCTTTTGGTTTATAGTCTCACTGTTATCTTTCATTTAAATTAAATCTACAATAATTAAGTTGAAGAGTAATAAAAATGCAGAGAAGCAAGGAAGCTGAAGAAGAAGAAGAAGAAGTGTAGAGGATAAACTCCATTATTGTATTTCTCATTTTCAATATTTGTTTAGTGCAATAAGTTGCTGTTCATATAGACTATTTTTCATGTATCATTTACACTTGTAATACCAATTAGTTTTTTTTTTCTTTTTCATGGTAGGCACCACGCGCAGTAGCACTAGGCACATGATTCTTCAATGTAGGCACCAGGCGAGTTAGTTAGGTGTAGGATTTTATTATGACAAGCTTGGTGCGCTTTGCATGCAATGGTTGGAAGACAAGTTTGTCAGAAAACATCTTAGATATGAACAATTGAAATGTATTTTTCCTTATTTTCTTGAAAGTCCTATTATGTCATTCACACCTAAAATCCATGTTTGGCTGTCATATGCTCCTTTGCTTGTTGTTGTTCCACCATGTGGCCACACCTTTCACGATCACTACTTGGATGCTATCAGCCCCATGACCATGCCAAAAATCCTTTATGCATACCTTGTGCCGTGGGCAAGAGTTAAACACCAATAGTTAGAAAGGAAATGAAAAGACGAAAACAAAATTAATGATTTTCCTAGTAGATCTAATAAATTCTATAATTCAAATTTGTACCTATATGTATTTCTGGCAAGGTATTGAAAATTGATCTGCAAATCATGAACTCATGCTTTATGCTTCAAGTCCCTCATATTTAGGGGTGTCTATAAACTAGACTAAATCGGAGTGGATTGAATGGTTTTATAAATTAAACGGTCTGGTCTGGTTTGTATTAATTATAATAGTTTTTCAAATATTTCGGTTCGATTATATTAATTTTTAAACCGGTTGAATCGGACCAGACCGATTTAATAATCTATTAAAATTTTCATATTATTTCTCATTTAGAGATGCCCAAAATTCGTACCAAATTGGACCGGACCGGATTAAACGGTTTTATAAATCAAACGGTCTGATCTGATTCAATTTGTATTAATTAAAACCGTAGTAAAACGGTTCGGCACGATCCGGTCTGAATAATATAAACGGTTTGGTCTGGTTATTTTTTTTTTCCAAAACCAGATTGAACCGAATCGGTGGGCACCCCTACTCATACTTTTAAGTCTATTATTATTCCTTCTTACATAACTTTAAATTTGATTAAATTTCTTTCATCGAGAATATAATTTAAATAAGATTTTGCTTCCTTTGAAGCTCACTGCATTTCTAGGACAGAAAGCCTCTACCTAATATCTTTATAGGCAGAATGTAGAGTGATTGCAGTATATTTACAAGAATCCCCTTCTTCTCTCTTCCTTTCAACAAAAAACATTTATCTATGTTATAAAGGTGTATTCAATCATTTGAGTAACCGATAGGCCAATTCTGAGTACACCTAGCCAAATTACCAACTAAATACCTCTATTCAACATTTTGTTGATTTGATTTCCTTGATATATGTACTTAAAGTTCTAATATATGTTTGACAACATCTTAGCAGCATCAGGCGCAGCAGCGCCAGGCATACCAACACACCATGCGCAACACTAGTACCAGCATACCAACGCACCAGCCACCAAGTGTAGCAGTACCAGGCACCAAGCACCAGGCGCACCATCTCATCAGCACCAACACACTTATAAATGTTTGTAATTAATAGTAAAAAGTAAATTTGTAATAGTAAGATTTTATTATGTTTTAGTGTATAATAAACTCTCAATTGTAATTATACTTTTAATTTTAATATAATATGATTTTTAATATTATAATTAATAAATTTATTGTAATTTATATTTATTTTTAATATTGTAATTAATAATTTTATTTTTTTTAATTTATGCATACCCTATGGCTTGGGTTATTGAAAGATAGAGGCGATAGACATATCTTATGGCCTCGATTATTGAAAGACTGAGGCTATAGACATATCCTATAGCCTCGGTTATTGAAAGACTGAGGCAATAGACATACCTTATGGCCTTGGTTATTGAAAGACTGAGACCATAGACATACCCTATGGCCTCCGTTATTGAAAGACCAAGGCCATAAGACATGTTTATGGCCTTGATTTTTTAAAAATCTAATGCCATAGACATACCTTATGGCCTCAGTTATTGAAAGACTGAGGCCATATGATATGTCTATGGCCTCAATCTTTCAATAACCGAGACTATAAGTAACAATCTATGGTCTCTCTCACTTAGGCCTCAGTTCGTATAACTGTGGCCATAGACCTATAGTCACGGTTAAAAATCGAGGTCATATGTATGTTTTGTAGTATAGGTAAGTCTTATATTTCTTATGTTTGACTGTTACGAACTGAGGTACCTCATAGCCACAGGGTACTTCCACAAGGGGTTACCATGAGGTGTGCAATAACAAGGTATACCAAGGTACCTATCTAAGGAGATCCAAGAGTGAATATGATGTTTGAGAAGTACATGGGATACTCGACCTAAGTTTACTAACAAGTAGGTACTTATCCTGGCCAAGAGACAAGAAGACATGTATTGAAGAGGTATATAGACATGACCTCATATTACGATAGTGAACCAATCTTTGTGTCAACATAAGTCTGATATGGCTACTTCAATGGGTGTTAACACCTAGAGATAGAAGTGCTATATATATGGACCTTTGTAACCCATTAGAAGGATCCACTTACCTCTCTAAATCTCTCTAAGTACCATGTAGCACTTGTAATTCTTCCAAACAATTCAAGATGAAAGAATGAGAAACTAAATATTTGGGTGTTACAGACCGAGGTACTTCATAGCCATGGGGTGCTTCCATATGAGGTACTATAAGGTGTGCAATAACAAGATATACTGGGGTACCAATATGAGGAGATCCAAGCTAAATATGAAGTTTGAAACGGGTACTTGATCCGAGGTGCCTTACAATAGGGTACTTGACCTGGCCAAGAGACAAACAGACATATATTATAGAGGTACATGAGCATAACGCCATCTCGTGACAGTGAATATGCCTTTGTATGAGCATAAGTTAGATGTGGTAATTCCAATGGAGTGCTAACACCTGTAGGGATTTTTTTTATCTCTCTAATCTCTCTGAGTATCTTATAGAACTTGTAATTCTCCCAAATAACTTATAAACACTACACTAATATCAAATTTTATGATTTTAATTTAACATAAATAATTTATATATTCAAGTTTATTGAATATAAAATATACTTTATTTGTTGACTCATTTTTTTATTGGCTTCATCTACTTTATAGTAATCATCGACATGCAATATGTGTATAGTTTGTGAAAAAAACTATGAAAAAGAATTTTTATTATTAAAAAAATATTAAAGAAAACTACAATTTAATTATAGCACATTAATGCATAAAAATGACATGTTGATTATATATTAATGTAGTATATATAAGTAATATAAGACTTTGTTTCTATTAAATTAACCTTTTGAGATTGAAAGTTCCATATTTCTTATAAATTTTTACGTTGTTTCAATATGAGAAAAAAAATAATGGACTTTCAAAAAAATACATGGAAATTATTTCAAAAATTAAAAAATTGTTAAATATTAATTTATTTGACATTTTATCATTTTTGAACTTAAGAAATGTTACTGTTGGGAAAATCGGGTATATTTTCCCTATTCTAAGTAGTTACTATTCACTTATGATTTAAATGAATAGAACTCAAACTAACCCGACAAAATAATGCTATTGGAAATATAATGCTAAAATAAACTAAAACAGATATTGAAACAGAAATATTAAAGCAGAAAAATAATAACACCAGAAATTTAACGAGGTTCGGTATAAATGTTACCTAGGTCCTCGGGCGTCGTTGATCACTTCCACTATCTCCAAATGAATGAACTTCAAAATTACAACTAATTGGGCAAAATTGAGCTAATCAATTACCCTTACAAAAGAGAGGAAGATTTACAAATTTTGGGATGGTTACAAATGGTGAAGGAGGGCTTTATTTATAGCCTCAAAACCAACACCCATCTTCATTCCTAATCAATGTGGGACTTTTCTAATTTTCTCACTAAGGAGCAATATATAACAAATCTCCACCTTAGCGACTTAGTAGTTTTAAATGATTTCTTTAATTGCTAGATCAACGACGCCAGTGCCAATTCAGATGTATAGGATGTTAATCAAGTCTAGACAATGTTTGAACTTGATTGCTATTACCACCTTAGTCATCATATCTGCAGGATTCTCTGTCGTACTAATCTTCTGAACTAGTACTCCACCTTCTTCAATAATCTCTCGCACGAAATGATAACGAACGTCAATGTGCTTTGTACGTGCATGGTAGACTTGGTTCTTTGCTAAATGAATAGTACTCTGACTATCACAAAACACCTTAATATGTTTTTGACTAACTCCCAAGTCTTCAAGCAAACCTCGTAACCAAATAGCTTCCTTCACAGCCTCTGTAACTGCCATATACTCTGCCTATGTAGTAGACAAAGCAACTGTGGACTGTAAGGTAGACTTCCAACTGACTGGTTCTCTAGCAAGAGTAAACACATAACCAGTAGTTGACCGGTGCTTATTTAAATCTCCTGCATAGTCAGAATCATAATATCCGATTGCACATTGACCAATGGTATTATCCTACTGAAATACTAAACCAACATCTACAGTATTTATAATATATCGTAGAATCAATTTCATAGCCAACCAATGTCCTTTACCAAGATCATGCATGTACTTGCTTACAACACCAACCGCATGTGAAATGTCAGGTCTTGTACACACCATTGCATACATCAAGCTACCAACTGCATTTGCATATGGTACCTTTGCCATATATTCTCGTTCTGCATCATTCTTAGGAGATAATTGAGCACTAAGCTTAAATTGAGGAACTAGCGGAGTACTTACAGGTTTTGTCTGTTCATTCATACCAAAACGTTGTAGTATCCGCTTAAAATATTGACTCTGGGTCAAACTAAGCTTCCCCTTCTTCCTGTCTCTACTTAACTCCATACCGAGAATCTTCTTGGCTTCTCCCAAATCTTTCATCTCGAACTCCTGACTTAGTTGAGCCTTTAACTTTTCAATTTCTGCTTGGCTCTTCGATGTAATCAACATATCATCGACGTACAATAGGAGATAGACGAAAGACTCATTTTGTAGCTTGCGAAAATACACACAATGATCATGTGTGCTTCTGGTATACTTTTGTTGCAACATAAACTGATCAAATCGTTTGTACCACTACCTTGGAGATTGCTTCAATCCATAAAATGATTTGTTAAGTTTACAAACCCAATTCTCTTTACCAGTAACAATAAACCCTTTTAGCTGAGACATATAGATTTCCTCTTCTAAGTCACCGTGTAGAAACGCGGTTTTCACATCAAGTTGAACTAGTTCCAAATCGAACTGTGCTACCAAGGCCAACAAAATTCTAATGGAAGAATGTTTTACAACTGGAGAAAATACCTCATTATAATCGATTCCCTCCTTCTGAGCATAGCCCTTAGCCACCAACCTTGCCTTGTAGCGAATACCATCTTTGTTAGGAAATCCATCTTTGTTAGGAAATCCATCTTTCTTTGCATACACCCATTTGCATCCAATTGCCTTCTTGCCATTAGGTAGTTGTGTCAACTTCCATGTTTTATTCTTCTGAAGGGACAGAAGTTCTTCATCCATGGCTTCCTTCCATCTTTCAACTTCAGGGCTTCTGATTGCATCTTTATATATGAAAGGAACATCATCATGCACAACTGAAAGTGCACAGGCTACCGTATTCTTAAATTGAGCAGGTAGGTCTTCAAAATCCTTGTATCGAGTAGGTACCTTGACATTTTGTCGTCGTGGCCTATCAATTGCAGTTTCTTCTTGTTGCTGTAGAGGTTCTTGGGTTAAAACCTCTTCATCTGATTCATCCTCTGTCAATGGAGGATCAGCTTCTATCTTATCTTCACTAACTGGATTAACAATTTTGCTTTCAAACTCCACTTGTTTCGGAGTTTGCTCCACCTGCTCTAAAGTGCCATCAATCTTCTTGGTTACCTTTCTCAACAATGCAGATTCATCAAAGGTAACATTTCTGCTAAAGATTATCTTTTTCGTTTCAAGGCACTATAGTCGATATCCCTTAGAACCAGAAGGGATCCCTAAAAAATGGCTTTCTTGGCTCTTGGGTCCAACTTTGATTCTGTTACATGGTAGTATGCAATTGAACCAAACACATGTAAGAAATCGTAATCTCTAGCAGGTTTTCCATACCATACCTCCATAGGCGTTTTGCCTTCAAGAGCAGACGATGGTAGACGATTGACGAGATGGCATGCATAGGTCACAGCCTCAGTCCAATACTGCTTGCCTAAACCAGCATTCGACAACATACACCGAACCTTCTCCAGCAAAGTCCGGTTCATACGTTCTGCAACTCCGTTTTATTGTGGTGTTTTTTGAATAGTGAAGTGTCGCACTATCCCTTCTTCTTCACAAACTTTCATAAATGGATCGTTTGTGTACTCAGTGCCATTATCAGACCTCAGACGCTTGATCTTTTTACCAGTCTGAGTCTCGATCATCTTCTTCCACTTGAGAAAAATCCCCAACACTTCATCCTTTTTCTTCACGAGATACACCCAAAATCTTCTGGAGAAGTCATCAACGAAAGTGACATAATAATGTTTGCCACTCATGGATGGAGTTCTTGTTGGCCCCCATACATCAGTATGGATGTAATCCAAAATGCCCTTTGTATTATGAAGAGCAGTGCCAAAGCTTACTCTTTTCTACTTCCCCAATACACAATGCTCACAGAATTCCAACTTGCCGGTTCTCGCACCTTTTAACAAGCCTTGCTTTACTAAAATCTGTAAAGCTTTTTCACCAGCATGTCCCAAACACATATGCCACAACTTGGTAGTTTCTAAATCTCTTTCTTCATCTGAAACTACTGCTGATGATATCCCAATAACTTTACTACCAAGGTAGTAGTACAAGTTATTCTTCCGAACATCTTTCATCGCCACCAGTGCTCCAGAAGTAACCTTTAATGCCCCATTTTGTATGGTCACAGTGAAGCCTTTTGATTCTAAGACTCCCACAGCAATGAGATTCTTCTTCATATCTGGAACATAATGAACATCTGTCAAGATCCTCGTTGAACCATCTTGATTCTTCAAACGAATTGTACCGATTCCCAAAACTTTGCATGGATAATCATTACCCATGAAAACAACTCCACCGTCTAGTTCTTCAAAGTTAAAGAACCATTCCTTGTTAGGAGACATATGGAAAGTACATGCTGAATCAAAAATCCAATCACCAGGATGAGATGCTGTTGACGAACCAACCAATGCAAAATCTGAATTTGAATTGCTTTCAGCTACACATGCATCAGATTGCACAGCTTTTCCTTTCTTTTGCAGCTTCGGACAATTTTTCTTCCAATGGCCTTTCTCATGACAAAAGGCACATTCATCTTTACCAAGTCTTCCTTTTGATAGAGATCTACCTCTCCTTCCTTTATATTGTGTTTGCGAACGTCCTCTTACAGACAATGCCTCTGCTGCTTCATTCTTGCTTTCTCTTTTATCTTTCTTTCTAATTTCATAACTATACAAAGCAGTACAAACTTCCTCAAAAGAGACTTTATCCTTCCCAATGAGTAAGCTCGTAATAAGATGATCAAACTCATCAGGAAGGGAGGCTAACAACATCAAGGCTAAATCTTCATCTTTAAAAGTTTCATCCATATTTAACAAATCTGCTACTAATTGATTAAAAGTAGTAATGTGGTCGTTTATTGTAGTACTTGGAAGGTATTCAAACCGGAACAACTTCTTCTTCAAATAGAGCCGATTTTGTCCACTCTTCTTCATGAACTTGTTCTCCAACGCCTTCCACAACTTACTTGCGGATGTCTCCTTCATGAACGTGTACTTTTGTTCTCTTGAGAGACACGAACGGATTGTACCATATGCCAATTGGTTGATATTTTTCCACTCTACTTCATCTGCTCCATCTGGTTTATCTTCTTCAATGGCGATGTCTAGACCTTGTTGAAACAAATCATCTAGAACTTCGCCTTGCCACATGCCGAAATGACCGGTTCCATCAAACTTCTCCACCTCGAACCTTGCGTTCATCACCATAGTTCTGCTTGACGTGGATGACTGGCCTTTGTTTGAAAGAAATTTTTCTTCCGCCATTTCTTCAAATTACAACAACTAGCAACTATATTCCAATAGCAAACAAACGGAATACAAACAAATGCCTAGATAGAAAACCTACGGCTCTGATACCAATTGTTGGGAAAATCGGGTATATTTTCCCTATTCTAAGTAGTTACTATTCACTTATGATTTAAATGAATAGAACTCAAACTAGCTCGACAAAATAATGCTATTGGAAATATAATGCTAAAATAAACTAAAACAGATATTGAAACAGAAATATTAAAGCAGAAAAATAATAACACCAAAAATTTAACGAGGTTCGGTATAAATGTTACCTAGGTCCTCGGGCGTCGTTGATCATTTCCACTATCTCCAAATGAATGAACTTCAAAATTACAACTAATTGGGCAAAATTGAGCTAATCAATTACCCTTACAAAAGAGAGGAATATTTACAAATTTTGGGATGGTTACAAATGGTGAAGGAGGACTTTATTTATAGCCTCAAAACCAACACCCATCTTCAGTCCTAATCAATGTGGGATTTTTCTAATTTTCTTACTAAGGAGCAATATATAACAGTTACATATACGCTTTTAGCAGGGTTTTAGTGACAAGAGCGGTACTAAAAACACTCTCGGTTATATTTTCATTTTTACTTGCATTATTCTTTAAGTAACAAGTATAAACTTGATTTATTTTTAGATTTTTTTGGTATTTTTTAAGGAAAGTTAATGTGTAAAATTTACACATATTATTTTAAAAATAGTACAAGTAAAAATGAAAATACAATTGAGGTCATAGATAATATTTATATTTTAATTATAATTTTGCATTAAGAGATATTTATTTTAAGGAGAGAAGTGTTGCATGTAAGATTAATAACAAAAACTAGTGTTTTTATTTATTTTAGAGCTAGTGGGCTTCTTTTAAAATTTTTTAGTCAATGGACTTTTATTTACAGCCACCACCATCAGCAACTAAAAATCAAAATGGTGGATGGGAGCCTCACGTGAGGCATTAAGAAAGCTCCTTTTATTTGCTTGGCCATTTGGGAGAGTATTAAAGAACATCAATGATAAGAGAAAGCGAGCTTATCGGCAGCGACCAAAGTTTGGAGAAATCTATGTCAAATCTTCATCACTTCTATTTTTCCCTTTGTAATTCTTTTTTTCTTAGTATATTTGAGTTGAATGTTTCTTGGAAACCATATTATATTATCAATTTTTGGAAGCTTTAGTTCATAAATGAATATCAACTTGATATTCTCAAAATTTTATTATCCTTACCCATGAGTAATTTTACCTATTAATCTTATGAAAGAAAAACCCAAAATTTAAGAAACCTAGATTTTCAATTTCTTGACAACAATGAGTGTTATTTACATGACTCCTTTTTCTCACTCCAAGTCTATTGATCGACTATTTTGATGTTATATTCCCTCTAATTACTTAGGTGGCTTTGGGTAGTCAAAAACTAGATTCTTAGGTTTAAGATACTATGGATTTTTGAGAAACTACTAAATATTGGTATTATAAATTAGTTGTTGAAGCAAGGATTAACAATAATTGTTTGGGATTTTGACATGTTTGTTATATGTTGGATTTTATGTCTTTACAAGATGCAATTTTTAGAGTATAATTCTACAAGTTTTGGGTGTTTTATGATGAGGAAGTCATACTCTTTTGGCTAAAACTCTAATGTTTAAAAACTATGTTGCAATATATCCAAAAACTATTTTTAGAATGTTACTAGCAATAGTTCTTCAACACTTAGGCTTCAAGTTATATTATTTTAGGAATACATGGATGTCTAATTTAATAAAAAATTTAAGGTTCATCATTTAGAGTTTTGTATAAAAAGTTATATTAATTTTATCAAAGCATGTTTTGTATAAATCAAAATTGAAAAATCCATTTCAAACTTATATGTATTTTGTAATTTTAAAATAGTTATAAATATTAGAATTGGATGTGTTATATCTTGTTTTAAATCTTAAAATTTCTAATCTTTGTATCATTTTACAAAAAAAGATTTGAACAATTCTATTAAAAGTTATACATAATATTTCAAGGGTAGGTGTTGAAGTATATCAAATTTTACACCTTATGTTTTAATAACTTTTGATTTGGTGATTTAAAATTGTTTTACTAATATTCAATAATCTTGTAATACCTTGTTTGAAAGTTAAAAATACCTAGTTTTAATGGATTTTACAAAACTTGATCGGGATATTTTCTCTAAAAGTTATACTTGTTTAATTGAAGGTAGTGTGTAATAAATTTAAAACAATTTTCACACAAGTTTATGGAAAAGGTGATAAGTCCAAACTTTATTTTTTAGTGATTTTTTATAACTATTTTGACACTTTTACCTATAAATTAAATTGACTAAAAGATATGCCTTCTTGAATTGGAAATAATAGCATAAGAGTATCTAAGTAAAAGTTATATGTTAACGGATCATATTTTAGCATTTTTAAAGTATAATTCAGTTTTATATTAGACAAACTAGATATATGGTGTTATTCTTATTTATGACACAAATATGGGTTATATAGAAAATGATGATTCAATAAATCCTACAAGACAACTAAAGCAACAACGATGATATAATACCATGTCCATATTTTACTTAAATTTTATAAATACTTGTTTATTTTTAACTTTATTCACTTAAGTTTTTACAAGTTTATTAATTTATTATTAAAAAAATGAGTATTTTATATTCGAAAAATAGCAATTGATTCGTACGTAAGTTCAGAAGTTTTTATTGATATTTACGACATAAATATTTTTTATTAATACAAAATTTTATATCCAACATTTAGAAACAATATTTTAGAACATTATATATATTATTATATCAATTTAAAGGATTTTACTTAATTTTATATCCATATTTTTTAGGGTATTATGCATATTAGTATATATTATTATTTTTTAAACCATCAAGCAATCACTATCTCCTAAATTCAACAATAGCATAAAAAATAATTAATTAATTAATGGGTCCTTATACGTGCATGACCAACAAATATGTAATTAAACCTTCCTCATTTACTTGTACAAAAAACTCTATACACGTATGACTAGCTTTACCCCAAATTCAACAATAATATAAAAATTAATTAATTAATTAATGGGCTCTTTTTTGTACACGTATGACCATTATACATATAATTAAAACTTTCCTTCTTGTCTTGCTTGTGCAAAGAATTTTATACATGTATGACTACCTTTCTCGTGCGAATTGGTGAGATTTTCTTAATTTTTATTATTTAACTTAAGTTATTTATTTGTTTTACTTACATAAACATAATTATAGTTATTTGTATTACTTTAAATTATTAATACACTTTGTGAATGTTTTCGTATTATAACTTATATTAATTTTACAGTTGAATCATTAAAGGTTTAATAGGTATAGTAATAATTATTATTTTCTTAAGTTTGTCCACTCACATACTATATTTTTACTTACCCTATATTCTTTTAATTTTTCTCCTCTCAAGTATCATTAGTTTTTGTTTACTTACCTTATATTTTTTTAATTTTTCTCCTCTCAAGTATCATTAGTTTTTGCTTGAAGACTGTAATATCTTTGCATGAGACTTAAATCTATTCAATATATTACCTTGTATGATTTATCATTCTTTTGGAATTATTAACATATTATTTCAATTTCTTGAAAATTTGATTTTATGTTAAAGGTTGTTTTGTAACTCCTTAATAATTGTGGATGGTATAATAGGTCAATGTAAATTATTAGTCAGTATTATCTTTTTTATGACTCGTTATATAAGTAGTGAGTTTTAGATGAGATAAATACATAGATGTTATGTTTTATTTTATATAGATTGATCTAGAGTAGAGAAAACAAGAGACATCATGCCGAATATTTTTTCATATGCTAAAATATAATAGGACTTGCTCAAGTACTAGTAAACTTTGGACTAATAATTTGGTAGAAGACATGGAACAACCTTAATATGGTATTTAATAGCTGTAGGGTGATGATTTTCTGATTTAGTATTGAATAATATAAAAATTATGTTATAATATAAGTGACCCATGGGATTTAGTAAGTATTTCATGGATTAAAAGTTTTACAGAAAATAAATCATTTTTAGGGCCATTTATTTTATAAAATGACGTAGTATTTATGGAGACATTAATAAGTAAAGATTATAATTTATGTGGTTAAGTTGCGATAACATCACGATGAAGAAGAAGAAGTTAAGAATGTTAGCTTATCTTAATGGAAGATATATTCAAGTTTATATATAGTTAATGTATATGATTATTTTAAGATATGATTTATTTTAACTCTTAAAAAAGTGTAAATTATATGAGTATATCAATTACTTAGTTTTCTTGTTTATTTGATTGTAAACATTGTATTATTTAAGTGATTATCTATACATATTAAAAGCAATTCTTAAGATATTTTGAACATGTTAGATTTCTTCAAAGTGATGTCTATATTGAAAGGATATAGTATATGATTACATGAAGAAATATGGTGAAAAGTTATTGAGATTAAGTTAGTTGATTTTTTTTAGGATGAGTTTATCTAATCTAGTTTTATCTTATGCTATTAGTTACTATTTCAATCTAATTTCTAAAGTAAATTAAGTAGATTTATTTAATTATAAGTAATACCTAATTGTATTATATTTAACTTTTAGGGTTGTTTTCTTTTGTATAGAAATGTGGTATCTTAAGACAGTGTATTTACTATAGACATCAAAATAAACTCACCATATGTAAAATTTATCTCTCTTCTCATATTGATGATATATTTGACCAATTACAATGGGCAAAGATGTTCTGTGGTTTGGGAAAAAAGTCGACTTGAGTCCTTAATATGTAGGTTCATACACATCATAGAGTGCATCTGTTTAGTTAGTTATCACTTGGTTTTAATTCCTAAATTTTCACGAATAAATTATGTATATTTCATGTTTCTATGCTTTAAAAATATGCATATGATCTTTCCCATGTTTTGGAATCTCAATCTATTCAAGTAGGAAAAAAATGACCTATGAAGCGAAATTGGTACTAGTTTTTTATAAGAAAGAGCAAGTACATAAAAATAAGATTGTTTCTTTGGTGATAGTTCAATTAAGGAACCATGCAATTCAAGAATCTACTTTGAAACTCATAGGATTATTTCAAAGGTTTCAGCATTGGAATGGAAATAGGACATCATAACAATGATTTTTTGTACAAAAATGACTACGAATTACTCAAGAGCATAACTATATTTAGGATATGTTCATTTTATAAAATTTGTTAACTATTTACCAATAAAGATTTGTTACTTGGTAAATATTTTAAATAAGAAGTATATCTGTAAATCTTTCGATTTCAAGGAGTATTAAAGTTAGTTATGCTCTATCAAGATTCTAAGTACAATTCACATTTATGAAAGTATGTACAAGAAGTTTTGAGCATAAAATCATTGTTTCAATATGGCATATTGTTCTAAAACAAGTGTACGATAGAAAAGGACCAATCAAATGTTAGAAGAAAATTTTACAAACTCTTAATATGAATTTCAAAAAAATTAAAGATATTTTTTTTCACTCATGGGGTTTTGTACCATAATAATTATCATGAAAATATTGGATTAATATCTCATAAAGGTTTGTACATTTGACATGGTTCTTCATTAATACGATATACAAAATTTATGTTAATATGAATAACGACTTTTTAACTTTGAGATAAGTGATTATGTTTGTCAGAAATAACAATTATAAAAAGGTTTTACTCATTTTATAGTAAAGAAAACTTCTCGCTATAATATCGGTAAAATTTTCATAATTCTTATAATTTATTTAAGATAAGTTATTTATCTGTTTTACTTAAATAAATAAAATTACACTTATTTATATTACTCTAAATTAGTAATATAATTTTTGAATAAGTTTATGTTATAACTTGTATTAATTTTATAATTAAATCATTAAAAGTTTAATAAGTATATTAATAATTATTAATTTTTTAAGTTTCTTCGCTTTAGTCACCCATTTTTTTTTCATGCAAGACATCATTAGTTTTTGATTTTGATTGAACACTTGAGTATTATCCTTAAAGAAGATTGGTTTATTGATATTATCTTGTGTGATTTATCATTTTTTTACGGTTGTTAAGTTATTGTTTCAGTTTCTTGGTGAATATTTTTTATTTTAAAGGTTGTTTTGTAAATTCTTAATAATAGATATAGATGTCATGTTCAGTTTTATACAGGTTGTTTTAGAGCGCAAAAAAAGAGACATTTGGAATTTTTTTAATTATAAAATATAACAAAACTTCCTCCGTTACTAGTAAACTTCGGAAAGGTTTGACGAACTATAAAGTCAGCCAACTTAGATACCTAGAGCATCATAGTTGTTTAGAAATTAACTATTTATAAAACCTATCTTTGGAGGCTTCAAAAATTCAACTCTTTGGCGTCTAATTTGTATATTCGTTTTGAGCTCTGGATATTCCCCTTAATTTATGGCATACGTCATGTATTCACATTTAGACATTTTGAGCTGAATGAGTTGATTGTTATATAAGGCAGATTGAGATTAATCGAGATGGGTCTTATGGGTTCTTCATCCCCTTCAATGGCTGCTGTTGTTATTGCTTTACTGGGTTTGATTTTGAATGTGGTTGTGGTTTGTGATGGAGGCAAAACAAGCACTTTCGTCAGGAAAGTTGAGAAGACTGTGGATATGCCTCTTGATAGTGATGTCTTTCAAGTTCCTTCTGGCTATAATGCCCCTCAACAGGTTTATTTTCTTCCTCTTCTATCTGAACCCTATTGTTAAAAATCGAGATTTTCTTGATAATTGATAATTTGATACGTGCAATTTAACTTTATGGGCCATTTTTTATGTGCTTAGAACGGGTTTCAATGGGAGTGGTTTGGTAAAAAATGATTTCTAGAGAAGCAAAGCATTGAGGCATAAGGCATAAAATTATTATGTGGTTTTAAATTCTAAAGTTGCAATTTAGTAAGTATGTAGTTTTCTTTATGAGTGGGATTAGTGGGTCTGGTTTCAAATATTAAACGTTGTACTGGGTGCTATTATGTTTGACCTTTGAATTTTCTGAATTAAGGTCCATATCACCCAAGGAGACCATGTGGGTAAGGCAATGATAGTGTCATGGGTCACAATAGATGAACCAGGTTCAAGTACGGTGCTTTACTGGGGTAAGAATAGCAAGCAGAAAAGGCAAGCTGAGGGCAAAACGGTTACCTACAAGTTTTACAATTACACTTCTGGTTTCATTCATCACTGCACTATCAGAAATTTGAAGGTGATTTCCACATTTTATCGTATTTCTGGTTTTGTGCGTGATAGTTTCATGATTTCAGAAATTAGAATTGTCAAAAAATGATCAATTTTCAATTTCCCTTATTGATTGAGTAATCCATTTCTTCAAAGCCATAAATAATTGAATGTTCTCTCTCTCTCTTTTGTTAGTTCAATACCAAATATTACTATGTTGTTGGGATTGGTCATACGGAGCGGATGTTCTGGTTTGTAACGCCACCTGAAGTTGGCCCTGATGTCCCTTATACATTTGGTCTCATAGGTAAAAAGCCCTTGATATTAAAAGTAGATCAATTGGAGTTATGGTTTAACTACATGTGTGAATTTATGCTGTTAAGCTGGCTTTAATTTGTATTAAATTTAGACTTAGCAAGTCTAAAAAAAAAAATTGTTTGTTTGTTTTACAGTTCTATCATCTATGACCAGTTAACTTCAGAATTATTGTCAAGTAAAAGCTCCTAGTTTAGGAATGCACATATGATTATTCGGTTGAAGTATTTTGGCTTGATATGTAAATATGTATTCTTGTAGGTGATCTTGGTCAGAGCTTTGATTCAAATAGGACACTTAATCACTATGAATTAAACCCACAGAAAGGGCAATCGGTACTATTTGTTGGGGATCTCTCTTATGCCGATAATTATCCAAATCATGATAATGTTAGATGGGACACATGGGGAAGATTTGTTGAGAGAAGTGTTGCGTATCAGCCTTGGATATGGACTGCTGGGAATCACGAAATTGATTTTGCTCCAGAAATTGTAAGCATCTATAAAATGGGAGTTTTGAATTTAAGTTTTTGGTATTCTTTGAGTTTGACCAGAAAATGAGATGTTTGAGGAGTGAATTTAAAGGTTTTTTTTTTTGGCAGGGTGAAACCAAACCTTTTAAGCCCTATACTCATCGGTATCATGTTCCTTATAAAGCATCTGGCAGCACTTCTCCATTCTGGTACTCGATGAAGAGGGCTTCAACATACATCATAGTGTTGGCTTCATATTCTGCATATGGTATGAAACTCTACTTTTTCAAATGTGGAATCTCATTATTTTTTACCACTGCGTGTATAGGCCAATAAATTATTTGGAGGCTTTGATTATAAACTCATTATGGTTCCTGTCTGATAGTCTTCCAATATATTGGCATCAGTTAAGACTGGACTCCAAATCTCAAAGCATCAAATGCTTTTTTCTTCTTTTTTTTCTTATCTTCTGTTTGCTGTCTAGTTGTATGGACTTTGGTGTTCGTTCTAGATGCTCTTTGATTTCTTACAAATAATTAGAAGTGGAAAATATTTGCTATTTGTACCATAAGCCCTAGTTTCTCGTACAGAGGCAAATAGGATTATTATCTGATTTTTTTTCATTTAAACATCATATGAGTTCTTCATTACACTGTTTCGTTTCATCATTACTACTTTGCAACAAAATTTCATTCTATTATCTGCATGATTGTAGATAGTCTATGCTTGTAACTTTTGGTTTAATTCCTCACCAATCTTTGGATCCTTTTTTGTCTGTCTATAGGCAAATACACGCCTCAGTACAAATGGCTTGAACAAGAGCTACCCAAGGTTAACAGAACCGAGACGCCATGGCTGATCGTTCTCATGCATTCCCCTTGGTATAACAGCTACAACTATCATTATATGGAAGGAGAAACCATGAGAGTTATGTACGAGCCATGGTTTGTGAAGTACAAAGTTGATGTGGTATTTGCTGGCCATGTTCATGCCTATGAAAGATCTGTAAGTTCATCATATCTTGTATATTTATCGACTCTACGAACATTGTTTTTACATGGAATATTTGCTAATATCTCTAACTAATTTGTCACCACCTTCTTCAACTATTTTAGTCAGTGAAGATTAATTGACTTTGACAGCACTGATTCAATTGAGTTCCTATCATAGGAGTTTTGGAAAAAGAAAAATGCTACTCTTTCCCACTTGGGAAAATCCAAATCCCAAGTTATCTGTCTAAAGTCCATTGGCTTCTTTGCAAAGCTTCCCAAGTTGGGAAGAGTAGAAGCAGCGTTGTTTTGGAAAATATGTTTGCCAATGCAGCTATCGGCACCTGCATTGTTTTCTATTTTCCTCAATGCATTGAAAAATTTCTAACTACATGCATTTACTAATTTCAAATCTCTCAATGTATTGTTATTTACTTCATCGTTGATGCATATATTTGTGACTGACAGGAACGTGTATCGAACATTGCTTACAATGTTGTGAATGGTATTTGCACACCTGTGAAAGATCAATCTGCACCTGTCTACATAACCATAGGAGATGGAGGGAATCTAGAAGGTTTAGCAACCAAGTAAGATACTTACCATGCACTCTTATAATATAGGATTTAATTACTCCCTATTTGACTAAAACCATTAATACATATTTGTCTTGCTACGTTTTCGCAGCATGACAGAACCGCAGCCAGCTTATTCTGCTTACCGGGAAGCCAGTTTTGGTCATGCCGTTTTTGCCATCAAAAACAGAACTCATGCTTACTACAGTTGGCACCGAAATCAAGATGGATACGCAGTTGAAGCTGATTCGTTGTGGTTTTTCAATAGATTCTGGCATCCAATTGATGATTCCCCAAGTGACCAATGAAAACAATTATCATAAAACCAACACTAAAACTTTGATATTGTTTCCTTCCTATAAGGGGTTTTTACATGGGACAATGTTTCCATGGTCATAGCCACTTGGCCTACTTTATCTTGAGTTTTCCCATTTTTCATGTAATTGCTCTGATTTGATGTTCTAGTAGGGTGAAAAAAGTGTCATATTATGGAAATGACAAGATAATAATAGGAATAATTATGTGGCAAATATCATATAGCATGCAATATAACATCACAATTTTCATTGTTGTATTAAAATTTTATAGAACTCTTAATTGTGATTGAAAGGTTATAATTGGAGTGCTAATCCTTCAATTACTTTGCCTCGTTTTAAAACTTGTCCTTAACCTAATTTTAAATTAATCTTATAACTGTTATAAAGGTTCAAGATTTTACATTTATATAAAAAATATTATACTAGCTTTAAATATAACTTTAAAAATTAATTGGTGAGGTGTATTTTAATTATCAATGTATTCTAGTATATGATATGATTAAGTTATAAATTAATTTATTTTTTAAATTGTACTTAGTGTAAAAATTAATTTATTACATGTATTAATTATCTTTAAGTGAAAACATCTAAACGAGAAAAACAAAAGATTTTTAAAGTAATTGATTATGCGTAAATAAATTTAAAATTTATAAATTTTTTCTCCGTGAAAATATTAAAAAGAAAAATCAAAAGATTCGTGAATATTATAATAATTGTATATTATTACAAAATAAAAAGAGAATCAAGTCTCTTAAATATGTACTAAATTTTAATTTGTTTTTTAAATTACATTTATTGTAAAAAAAATTATTTTTATCTATTAATTATCTTTTCATTATAGAATTAAATCAAAGTACTTATAAAATAAATGAAAGCATATGAATATATTTAAAACTTATAAATTTTTTTAGTGAAAATTTTAAAAAGAAAAATTGTAAGACTCATAAACATTATAATAATTGTTTATTACTACAAATTAAAATAAATTATCAAGTCTTATAAATATTTGTTAAATTTGTTTTTTCAAATTACATTTATTGTAAAAAATAATTAATTATATATATTAATTATCTTTTAATCGAGGAATTAAAAGGAAAAAAATTAAAATTTATGAATTCTCAGTTAAAATTTTAAAAAAACGAAATCAAAGGTCCCATAAACACTATAATAAATTTTTTATTATTATGAAATTAGAAGGAAAAAAGGTTGGAAACTCAAATATGGAACTCAAATATTTCAAGAGCTAAAACTGAAATATACGGAGTAGCATGACCCCAACTAATAGGTACAGTGTCAAATTGGTTCATTACTTTTGATAAGTTGTACAATTTAGTCCACTAGCTTTCAAATAATATCCTGTAAATCCACTAAATTTGCAAAATAGGATACCGGAAGTCCTAACATACTTTTAGTGTCTAATTTTTCAAACCTAATTGACCTATATTGTACCACAAGTAGTACACCATAAGTTTGTTAGGTTTGAAAAACGAGATAACAGAGGTCCATTCGGTTTGAAAAATAGGACAATAGAGATCTTGATAGACTTGTAGTGTTCTATTTTTTAAACTTAGTAAGCTTCTAGCTAACTATCTAAGAGCTAATGACCTGAAGCGTCCAATTTATTTTATTTATCAAACTTCTAGGGTTTTTTTAAAACTAAAATAGAACTCAAAACCAATCATGCAATATGAAACTTATAGCTTAACCCTCCAAAACACAACTAAATTTGAACTAAGTACAATGGAGAGCAAAGATAAAATAGAACCTCTAAACTTGCTACAACAACTAAAAAAAAATCAAAACTAAATATAAAAAACTTAGTTAAAGAGCAAGATTCTTGAGAAGCTCATAGCCAATACCACCTGTGCCGACCATAATCACTTTAGTGCCCTAAAACCCCAAAATCAAAATTCCAAAAGAAAAATAAAAGAGTTAAATATAAATTTGAAGTTCTAGCAAATGTATAACGTGTCTTACAGAAGAATTGTGTGATGAGCGTACCATATAGAAATAAGAATGAGAGAATGCAAGAAAGTGAGAAAAGTTTACTTTTATTAGTTGAGGAGATGCATATATACACGAGTTTGTTACACTGCAATTAATCACATAATTACAAGTGACATTACCACTTAACTAATTAATTAATTACTTATCACTCAACTTCAAACTCAAGTGGCTCAAGCATCAAGAGTTTGCTTCTGAGATCAACAAACCTAGGCTTACTCAAATGCTTGGTTAACAAATCCGCTAGTGTTTTGAAGAATATTCCTCAACTAGTAATTCTTTCCTCAAAACTTGCTCTCTTAGGAAGTAACAATCAATGTCAATATGTTTTATTCAATGATTCATAATAGAGTTCTCAATAAGGCACTTGGCACTAACATTGTCACTATGCTAAGGGAGGTTGTTAAAACACAACACCAAGCTCATAGAGAAGTGATTTCATCCACTCAATCTTTGCAACTAAGGAAGCCAATGCCCTATATTTTTCTTCTACTATAGACCTTGTAACCACTTTCTATTTCCCACAATACCATGATACTAAGTTATTACCTAGGAACACACAATATGTACTCACACTACGCTTATCATCCCTGCAACTAGCCCAATCAATGTCCAAATATTCAATGAGCATGACAATAGGTGAAGGAAAGAAATGCAAACCAAGAGAAGTTCCTTGCAGATACCTTCACACATATTTCATTTCTAACTAGTGTGTGTACGAAGGTTTATTGAGAAAATGGCATATTTTATTAACATAAAATGCTAACTCTAGTCTTGTGATGAAAAAGTATTGAAGAGCTCCTACAAAACTTCAAAACATAGAAGCACTACCTTCATCAAGTGCCTAACCTATATACTTGCTTAGCACTCCCTCTTAGATAATGGGAGGGCCAAGTGCTTTGCAACTAGACATATCTACTGGACTGAGAAGACATTTAATATATTTTTGTTAAGACATGAACAAACTAGAAGAGGAATGAGAGTCTTCTATTCCTAATAAGTAATAAAGAGCACCTATATCCTTTAGAGAAAAGGTGGAGTGTAGTTGAGAAATGAAAGCAGTGAGCAAAATAGGAAAATTAATTGTCAAGACTATGTCATCAACATAAACTAGAAAAATAATCACATTTGAACCTAATATCTTTACAAACAAATTGTTATATATCACTACATTATGAAAGCCCCATTTAAAGAAGAAAGAAATGAGCTTTTGATACTAGGCCCTAGGGGCCTACTTAAGGCCATAGAAATATTTCTTTAAAAGATATGCATGATCTAATTTGGAAGAATCGACCAAACCTGGAGGTTGATGTATGTAAATAATTTCAATTAAGTTTCCATTCCAACTGATGCAAAGGCCAACCAAATGATACTACAATACCACTCTAATGGTGATATCCTTGACCATAGGGTCAAATAATTCCTTATAATAAATTCCATGTGTTTAAAGTACCCCTATGCTACTAGCTTGGACTCCTTTCTATCTAACTCACCATTAGCAACAATTTTAGTCTTATGAACCCATAGGCAGCCAATAAATTTTTGTTGCAAAGGTGGTGGAATAAGAGCCCAAGTCTCATTATATATGAGAGCATCAAACTCAGTTTTCATAGCATGTCTCCACTTAAGAAACTTGTTAGCTTCAATAAAAGTTTTTGGTTACCAAGGGATCTCAAAATAAGAAATAAAAGCCTTAGGCTTTCGAATGACTAACTTGAAATGTGCTTGCATAGGATGGACATTTAAAATAATGACAGGACCAAATAAAGAATGATCATTAGAGTTAATATGAATAGACTTATGCTAATGAGAAACATAAACAATGGGAGAAATAACATTATTAACATACAAAAAAGGTGAAACATGTGACTGATTCATAGATACAGTAGGTAAGGACAAATTACCAATAATTAAAATAGAAGGAATAGAAGACAAAAAGGTAATTTTGTAGCATGAGAAGTAGAGTGTGTAGGAACAGACTTTGACACAGAAGCATTAGAAGACAAGGAAAAACCAAAAAAAGGACCCTAAAAAGTCATCATAGGTGGAGAATATGTATTGGATTTGGAAAGAGAAGATGATAAACATGGAAAGGCATTTTTAGCAAATACCATATGCCTACTTGTGTAAAATTTTCCAATGGAACTGCCTAGACACAGGTAACCACATTGATTGGGTGCATAACCCAAGAAAATGTACACTTATAACTTATTATCAAGTTTATGCTGCCTATACATTCAAAGATAGGGAAAAAAGAAGCACCCAAATACTTTAAGGAAATGATAATGTGGAATTCGATTATATAAAATAAAATATGGTGATTTATAAGTCAGCACTCATGAAGGAATACAATTTAAGACAAAAACATGAGTTCTAACAACATAAGGCGAATAGGTCTTAGACACACAAGATTGAACTAACAAAGACAAACCAGCATCCACTATCCTTCTATGCCTATATTCAACAATGCCATTTTTTTCACTAGTGTAAGGGAAAGCTTTCTTAACAACAATCCCCAATTTTTGAAGAAAGGAAGTGAGAGGCTTGAACTTATCATCTCCATCACATTGAATAGATTTAATCTTCACAATAAACTAATGTTCAATCATAGTTATGAATTTCAAAAAAACTGAGATAGCTTGATCCTTAGTATGTAGAAAGAAAATCCAGGGAAAATGAGAAAAATCATCAACAATTAAGAGAAAATATTTCTCATAATTCATAGAAAAGATGGGAGAAAGCCCCTAAATATCAATATACGATAGCGAGACTTTGTAAGTCATAATTGTTATTGAAAGTTTAAAGTTACGTATCTAATTAATATTAAGGGATGAATAGATATTTTTTTGAATTATTAGTAATAAAAAAATCACAATTGACCATACATGCAATTTTTTGTAAATAATATAAAGCAAAAATAAATAAGAACTTGACATAAAATATTTTAGGTGGAAATAACCTAGGTTACAACAATGACTTAAGAGAAAAATCATCGGTCCATCGGACCATCTAACTATGAACTATGAAAATCAATGTTCAATTTCAAGGCCAGGTTTTATACTACCCTTTAAGATAAAGCCCTTAAAGTAATTTACTTACAAGTCGTTGCTTCTTTCACAATCTCTACAAGATAAGTGTACTTATCCAAACCAATGTTCCGATAAATTGTATCATACAAGCAATCAAACCCGTTCAACTGGTACTTGAAAAGTTAGCATAATAACACAAGGGCAAAGTATGTCCTACAGTAGATTCAATAATTAAAAAACCTAGCTAGAAGATTCAAGAATAAGTCATCTTACAACCTCAAATTAGAAGTTGAAGCACAATTTCAATAAAGATAGCTTCTTTAAAGTTAAATAATAAAATCAAATAATTATAATCACACACAAAATTATTTGATGCAAATATTCAAAAACATAATCAAGAAGAAGCTATATAAACATGCAATCACAATATCTAAATTAAATCAGCTTATTAGTCGATCAAACAAAACCCACTATGTTTGATAGATTAATTAAAGAAGAAGTCTAAATAAAATATGATTCAGGTTTTATGCACAAAAAAATTAGGAAAATAGAATGAGTATAGTTAATTGAAATATGGAGTATTAAGTTGTTTATATAGTAAAGATGAAACCCTAGTGCGAGGTTAATGACTAATAACTATTAGGCTCATTAAAGAATTCCTTGAGTAATAATTATTAAGGACAAAAAGGTAAAAGAATTAATCTAGCTCAAGTAAAAAAATATGTTATAAGTTGAAATCCCAACTGCTCGATCAATCCAATCTAGGCTCGATCAATCAAACCTATAAGGTTAATTAATCAAAACCCTTTTTGATCAATCCTACAATAATTAAAATAAATCCACTACTAGGTAGATATAGCACTATCAATTCTTTATTGATTCTATACCTCGATCGATCAAACCCTACTTCGATCGATCTACATTAATTTGAAAATCAAACCTAGAAGACATAGATCATATAAGATCAAAACTTGATTGATATAACCCTTCAATCGATCTACCTACCACTTTGATCAATCGAGAATTACATATACTAAATGTGTCTAATTGCATAATATGTAATCTAATGTGTTTAAGAATAAGTATATACTTGAAATATATTGACTTGAAGCTTGAAAGTTTCTTCAACTTGAACAAAAATACAACTAGAAACTATTTTACATTTAAACATTTTGTTAACGAATATCGCCAATATTCAAATACCTTATAGTTACAAACAAAACTATGAGAAAACTTTGTTACATTGATATTACAAGAAGAAAGAATTATGTGAAGTATAGGATCATAAACATGGCATTTATGATTATGCCAGACACTAAAGGTGTCCAAAAGAGTTGCTAGAGGAACATGATGATCCAGTGAACATCTAGAAGTTTCAACACTTCCATACTACACAAGCTTATAAAGGCCTATATCAAGTGGACTTTGAAGCAGCACCTTCTTTGAAGTGTTGTCCTTGATGAAAAGCATGTGAGAATGAAACTCAATGTGAACATTATTTTCTCAACATATTCAATCGGTTGAAACGAGATTAGAGGTGAGAAGAAATGCATGTAACACATTGTGAAGAACTAAATCCTTATTTAGTGAAGAAAGATAGTGTTACTAGTGTAAGAACTAGCAAGATACTGATCATTACTAAAAAGAACATCATCATGGCCAAGATAAGGAGTGGTGTTTCCAATATTGGAAGAATCATTTGTGTAGATATTTTGAAACCAAAACTTTGTGACAAAATGTTTAGGTTTATTTTCTTTTTTAAAAACTTTTGAATTATTTAAAAATTACGTAATTACGTAATTCCTCTTCCTCTTTAGATTGACATTGAAAGTATACTTATCATTTCTTATAAAGTGATTAGTGCACTTACTAGCTAGTTATCAAATACAAAAACTAGAGTATGAAGTTTTTGTCACCATTGCCGGGAAAGAATAATATTTTTAAATCTTTATTATCAAAATCTTAAAAAAATTGTGTTGTAGTAAATTTTTGTAATTGGTTTCAATTCAAAAGTTTTTAAAAATCGAAAAATCTAAAATAAAAGTCAAAGCATTAATGAGATGTCAATGATATTGAATATATATATATAATTTGAAAAATAAAAAAAGGATCTTAAAAAAATGTAAAAAAAATATAAGTTATTAATTTACTTTAGATATTTTAAATAAAAATATATGTAAGTAATTAAATGACTAAGATATTTTAAAAAAAATATTTTAATTGACTATTTTTTTATTTAGTTAGCCTAGTTATTAATTTATTTATTAACTTAATTTATTTTTTAAAGTTTCTTTTTAGTATTTTTTTAGTAAATTTAATTTTATTTATTTACTAAATTTATTTTATTTTTATTGTACTTCATTTCTATTTTATGTTAATAATTTGTATTTAGTATTTTTGTGTACTAACTTGTATAATACATTTTACTAACTTGTGTATAACTTGTATTTTTATTTTTATCATATGCTGTATCTTGTAATTGTTTATTTAACTTTTATTATTGTTTATTAAATTTTTTGTATCATATATATTATGTTTATTTCTTTTTATTTGCTTATTTTATTTTATTATTTTTTTTAATTTTTAATTTTTTAATTTAAATTTGTTATGTTTTTAATATAAAAATATGATCTACAATATGGTGTTTCTACTAGCCAATCGTATTGGGTTCTTGGTATACAATTAGGTTAAAGAAAAAAATATATGTACACGGATCCCTTTTTGAATACATTGGATTTTATTTTTATTGCGATGAATGTTTAAACTAAAAATCCCAGAATATGAGTTTCAAATTAGACACGTAAAAATTCTCTTCTTTTTTATCAACCCCAATTTTCTCTTGCCTTAAATACTATTTGACTTGAAAAAGAATTGAACGACATAGAGAATTGGGCTCCGAATCTTTTCTAGCTTTAGTTTTATGTACTTTTATTTTATATTATTTTGCATTTTATGTAATTTATTTAAATTTATTTTATTTTCTTTTTTGTGATCCCATGTTTATTTGATTTATAATTGTTATATTTATAATTATTTGTTGTAATATGATGTGTTGGAATTACACAATAACCTGTCTATATGGTTAAAATTATGTGAGATGATGGACGCATCACACCACTTGAGTAATCACATTAAACAAAAGAAAGTCGATAGATTTTCTCTCGCTTATTTTTTTCTTTAATTTACATTTGTTAAATTGAGGTCAATATAAATTCTAGGTTGAGATGGAGAAAAAGTTACAATAAATTAGACAACTTTAGAATTTTTTAAATATGTTTTTGCAATTATTTTTATTTATTTTCTTTATTAGTTTATTTATTGGTTTAGGGATATTTGGTTTAACATTAAAATATTTTCTTGGAAAATTATCAATGCTTTTAGTTGATTTTAAGGAAAGGATTGAGTCTTTGCATTATTAAATTAATATTTTGAACATATAAGGAAGTAATGTGATAGTTAATTAGTTTTTGTCATAATTTATATTTCATGATAAAATATTTATAGCCTTTATATTTTCACTCTGAGTGATAATATTCTATTTTCTATAAGATTTATGTGAGTGTTAAACACCTCGTTAAATTAATTCACTATATCTCTATGAGAATTAAATTCACCAAGATTCATTACGTTCTAAGTTTTCAAAGGCCACACATACAATTAGGGTATATTCCTATCCTTGTCATTACATGTCATTTTATCTACGAGCAATATACACAAAAATGCCTTTCAAGTTTATTTTTATGCCACAAATCGTTTTGATAAAATTCGTAAATAATCAAAAAGCATTAAGCCTTGCAAGATAAAGCGAACAAATCAAGCGTCTTATAAATCTATCAAAAATAATTAAAATCAAAGCTTCATAAATTTGAATCAAATGACCCTAGAAAAATTAAATTACTTACGTAAAATTAAAATAAAAATTACAACATATGCGAGAAAAATTAGAAGAAGAAGAAAAGAAATTAAAACATCACATACGAAAATATTTGGCACATGTAGAACACTGACAAAAGCCAAAAAATGGCTTCTGCGTGTTCTACGAGTCAACCGAACACCTGACAAAATTTCTAAACTACACAAAACTCTTCTCCAACCAAAAAAACTTTTTTTTTACAACTAAAAACTATCTCCTATTTATAGCAAAAAAATACATTAATAAAATTTTATATTTCTTTTTTTTTTAAAGCGCGTAAGGAATATTTTTGTATCGAAAATAGAATCGACGCGTATCGATTTTCGATATTATTATTTTAATTTACGCGTGATACAGTGCCGCCGTTCTGATTTTTTTTAATTCAAAGTGAATGCCACGTGTCGGCGTATGCGATTCACGAAAGATTCCCTCTACCGCCACGTGGCGGCCACGTCGGGCGTAAACCAGCCGCACGTAGGAACGGGCGCAGCGGGGATTGGCGCGGCAGAAAAGTGAGGCAACGGTTGGAAACGGGCGTGATCCAGCACGGGCGCGCGCATTGTAAATAGCCGTGGTCGGACTTTGATTCGGCTGCATGATATTTGATGGACACGTGGCGAGATTCTTGTGCAGTTAAACCGAAGATGCACGCGCGCTCGTACGGGCCAGCGTCACACGGGATTGCAACACGAGCGGCTCGGTGCGCGACGGCTTGGATGGACGCGGCTTCCAATGCGGACCGTTGATCACGATCCAACGGTCGGCGATCGCCTCGGGGAATGCGCGGCCGACATGTGGGGCCCACTACGGCGCGAGCTGCGCGACACGTGGTCCCAGGCGACACGCCGACTGCGCAAAACGAATATCTCTCGTCCCCGATCTCCTTGGTCGGGTTTGATGGACACGCGCGAATACGAGCCGTTGATCCCGTGATCGGACGGTCCACGTTTGGCGAGTGTGATGTCAGCGCGTGGTGTTCATCTCCGCGCAGAATATTCAAAATTTTATAAATTATACTTTTACCCACAAATTTAATCCAAATTACATTTTTGTACTTTCTTAAATTACACTTTAGCCCTTTTCTAATTTTAAATTAAATTTTTAAACTTTTAATAATTATAATTAAGCCCAAATTTAATTTAAATTATATTTTCAATTCTTATAAATTGTAATTAAGCATTATATTATTTGAAATTATATTTGTGGACAAAAATATGAAATTAAGTACATTTTCGATACAAATTATACAATTTTATTAAAAATGTATTTTTTTTTGCACATAAACGGAAAATATTAATTTATTTAACAAAAAATAAATGATTATTAAACGAACATAGCAATTATCATTACTAAAATTGATAAAAATAAGCGTATAAAATACTGAGTTATCAACACCAAACTTAAGTTTTTGCTAGTCCTCGAGCAAAAGGAAGAAAATAAAACAAAGATAACTGCATTTAAAATAGTGATTTTCAAAATATTTCTTTTTAAACATTCCATATAACATAACTCAAAGAAATAAAAGAATTTTATCTAAGCATCAAAATCAATTTAAAAGCATATAACCTTTTTACAATGAACTTTTAAGTGTGTGTGTGAAGTCTTTTCAAATTTTATCACATGCAATCCGGATTAGTTTATACAAATATAAAATCAAACAAATTATCATGAAATCACAAATCTCATAGTCTATTTTTCATTTCTCTCTCCACTAATGTAGACAAACACAAAACACCAAATCAATAGGACTTTATAAAGCTTGTAATGTATGGCTTAGGTAAAGGAAGGAATGAAGGACAATATTTAGCTTAAAACTTTTCCCGAGCATAACATTTCAGGATTGAACAAGATAATTCTATCATCACAATAATTACAACCCAATTTGGGATTTATCATCACATACACCATATTTGTTTTTTTTTTTTATTTCTGCTTTTTTTTTATTTCTTTTTTTTTTCTTTTCTGCTTTTTTTTTTTTTTTAGTAACCCCTTTTTTTCCGATATATCCTTCAACTTTTACTAACAATTGTACATGTTAGTTGAATAAGAACAATATGTATATCTAAACAAATATATATATACTTTTTAGATAGGCTTTTGAAATGAGACATATATATATATAAACTTTGAAGCTCAATTGGGGTATACTATGGATAATGCATGTAAAGGTAGATAGAAAGGCTCAAACGATCCAAAGATGGCCTAAATCATTTTCTTAGTTAAATGTTATCTATAATTTCGCCTCGAGAGAAAATCAAACAAATTCTAAGAACTGTGGCACCACAAAAATCAATCGAATTCAATACTCACATAAACATTCTCTAAATTATCATAGCAAATCAAAAATCAAGACTAGTGCTCATGAATAATTATTCTTGTAAAAATGACATATACGTAAAAATTAATCATCACTTAAACAACATTCAGATTTTTCAAAGAGATATGCATCATTTAAATCGAAGAAACAAAAATAAATAACTATTCATATACATATTTTCAATCAACCAAACAAACAAAAAAAAAAAAAATTTCACAAGCAATAACATCCAGGAAAGTATTTTAATTATGTTCAATATATCCACCACCCCCAACTTAATATACACATTGTCCTCAATGTGTGAAAGCTAAAGACCGTATGAGATGGGTTTAAGAAACTTCCTGGTTTGTTTGATTGGTTAAGCCAAAATAGCTTCATTTCTTCATATTTCAGACCTACGAAAAAAAAATGAAATAAAATAACAACATAACAAAAATACAAAAACTAATAAATGCAAAAAAAAAAAAAAAAATAAAATAAAATAAAATAAAATAAAACACATGGGTTGCCTCCCAAGAAGCGCTTGTTTTATAGTCTTCAGCTTGACTTCTCAATTTGTTTTTCTTTTTTTTTTTTTTTTTTTTGTAAGTTAAGATTTGTGTGTCAAACAAAATCTCAACTTACGAGAAAATTGAAAAATAAATTAAGCAATAATAAATAATTTTTTTCTATTTTTTTTCGTTTTTTTTTCTTTTTGTGTGTTAAGATTTGTGTGTCAAACAAAATCTCAACGCACTAGAAAATTGCAAAATAAACTAAACAAAAAACAATAATAAAAAAAAATAAAAAAAATAAAAATATATTTATTTTTCTTTATGTGAGCTAAAATTTTGTGTGTCAAACAAAATCTCAACGCACGAGAAAATTGAAAAATAAATTAAACAAGCAACAATAAAAAAAACAAATTTTTTTCTTTTTTTTTTTTTGAATTAAAACAAGATTGATTGGTATTAATATCAACAATGAAAATAGTAAAACAAATCCCCGGCAACGGCGCCAAAAACTTGTTGCGTGTTTTTCAACACACAGAACTCGTGCAAGTATACACGGTCGCAAGTAATAACATTTATAAGTAAAGATCGATCCCACTGAGATTTGTTACTATAGTTTGTTGAGTACTAAAATTATTTCTCTCTGATTTTATCCAAAATAATCGTTTATATGGAAAAAAGGTAAAAAGAAAATAAAAGAACTCTAGGATTGCAATTCTTCACCAAACTAATCCACTCCAATCATATTGTTTTCTTTGGATTTATATTTTTTAGTACATTTTATTTGTCAACCGAAAACTTCTTTTTTATTCATACATCTCTTCCGAAACTCAGACAAACACACCTCGTTAAATTAATTCACTATATCTCATGAGAATTAAATTCACCAAGATTCATTACGTTCTAAGTTTTCAAAGGCCATAGCGTACAATTAGGGTATATTCCTATCCTTCATCATACATGTCATTTTATCTCTGAAACGATATACACAAAATGCCTTTCTCGAGTTTATTTTTATGCCACAAATCGTTTTGATAAAATTTAAAGTAAATAAAAAAGCATTAAGCGCAAGATAAAACGAACAAATCAAACGTCTTATAAATCTATCAAAAATAATTAAAATCAAAGCTTCATAAATTTGAATCAAATGCAACCCTAGAAAAATTAAATTACTTCATTAAATTAAAATAAAAATTACAACATAAGCAGAAAAATTAGAAAAAGAAGAAGGAAAATTAAAACATCACATACGAAAATATTTGGCACACGCAGAACACAACAAAAGCCAAAAAATGGCTTCTGCGTGTTCCATCGTCCAAAACCGAACACCACAAAATTTCTACAACAACCCAAAACTCTTCTCCAACCAAAAAACTCTTTTTGCAAATAAAAACTATCTCCTATTTATAGCTAAAAAAATACATTAATAAAATATTATATTTCTTTTTTTTTTTAAAACGCGTAAGGAATATTTTTGTATCGAAAATAGAATCGACGCGAATCGATTTTCGATATTATTATTTTAATTTACGCGTGATACAGTGCCGCCGTTCTGATTTTTTTTTAATTCAAAGTGCATGCCACGTGTCGGCGTACGATTCGTTGAAAGATTCCCTCACGCCACGTGGCAAAGACGTCATTGGGCGAACAAACCGTGCACGTAGGAGCCGGGCGCACGGGATTGGCGCGCCGAAAAGCGAGGCAACGGTTGGAAACGGGCGTGATCCGGCACGGGCGCGCGCGTTGTAAATAGCCGTGTGTCGGACTTTGATTCGCCTGCAATATTTGATGGACACGTGGCGATTCTTGTGCAGTGGCGAAGATGCACGCCGCTTGTATGGACCGCGTCACACGGGATTGCAACACGAGCGGCTCGGTGCGCGGCGGCTTGGATGGGCTGAGCTTCCAATCCGGGACCGTTGATCTCGATCCGGATCGGCCGATCCTCGGGGGAATACGCGCGCCTCGACATGTGGGGCCCCGTACGGCCGGCACGCGCGACACGTGGGTCCCACCGACCGCCACTGCGCAAACGAATATCTCGTCCCACGATCTCCTTGGTCGGGTTTGATGGACACGCGCGAATCGAGCCAGGTTGATCCCGAGTGATCGGACCCGGTCCACGTTTAGCGAGTGTGATGTTGCGCGTGGTCTTCATCTCCTAACGCGAGAATATTCAAAATTTTATAAATTATACTTTTACCTGAAATTTAATGCAAGTTACGTTTTTGTTCTTTCTTAAATTACACTTTAGCCCTTTTCTAATTTTAAATTAAATTTTTAAACTTTTAATAATTATAATTAAGCCCAAATTTAATTTAAATTATATTTTCAATTCTTATAAATTGTAATTAAGCATTATATTATTTGAAATTATATTTGTGGACAAAAATATGAAATTAAGTACATTTTCGATACAAATTATACAATTTTATTAAAAATGTATTTTTTGCACATAAACGGAAAACATTAATTTATTTAACAAAAATTAAATGATTATTAAACGAACATAGCAATTATCATTACTAAAATTGGTAAAAATAACTGTATAAAATACAGTTATCATGAGTGTTAGTGATATTGATGAACAAAATATACATATGCAATTTTAGTTTCTAGGTATGTCCTTCAAGAATATTTTCAATCCGAAGAAACTATCCAGCTCTAGTGATCACAACTCAGGTATATCTATATTCGTATGCATGTTAGAATTCATATTTGACACATAGGAACATTTTAAGATTAGGTTACTTGATCGATCGAGACATGTCTAGATCGATTAAGCTATGTAGATCAATCAAGGATTGATCTACTCAATTTAAAAAGTTCTGAATTAATTTGTTTATTGATTGGATCAATCGAGAATCAACTGGATCAATCAAACCTAGTACTCAATCGATCAAGCATATGTTAGATCAATCAAGTGGTAATGAATTTGAATTTAAAACCTACTTCTAACTCAAATTGAATTGGTTTTTTTATTATATTGTCCATTTTCTTTAAATATCTTTAAACTAATTTTATGGACAATGATTAGACAAGACCGACATTGGGTTAGCAATACTGATCTTATATATACTTTGGTTTTATATTTGTAAAACTCTCACAAGTGCATGAATCATTTTATAGAAAATGACAAGTATACTCTCAAGGTCGATCTAAGGAAGGAATATATGTGGTTTTCAATTTATTATTCAAACTTTTAAAAATAAAATAAAATCTTAAACATCTTGTCACGATATTTTGGTTTTTGTTTCCTAATTTAATGACATAAAAAGATAAACATAGATATGGATTCAATAAACAATAATGCAGTTTTTTTATCATTCATAACAGATGAGTATTTATGAATATAATAATTAAGTTAATTATGTTTCCTCATATTATTTAGATTATTAAAGATATAAATCGATATTTGTTGATTTTCTCTTTTTGGAGCTGCCTATTAATTAATTATGTATTAAATTTCAGCTTTATTTTTAAGAAAATAACAAACTATCTAATCATAGTTTTAGGCGTAGTCAATTAATTAGAATTTATTCAAGGTATCCAAATTAAACCTAAGAATTTAATTATCCGAGTACTAACTTTCAAGTTTTAAAAACATTACTGAAAATATGTTGTCAATACATTTTTGAATAATAGTTCTTATAAAAACTTTTGAAATAGAGCTTCATTTTAACTATTGAGTGATTGTAACAACAAATAAAAGTGCACTACTCTAAATGAGACCTGATAATTAAACCTTAGAATCTAATTTTCAAATTTAAGTTTGTAATGAAATATAATATAATTCTCTCTAACATCCTTAATATTAAATCTTGAATAAAAACAAAATCAATTTATTTTATAGAAATATTTTACCTATTTAATATTTTGCAAGCATAATAATGTTATTATTATATCGTATTTACAAACATCCAGCCATGTTAAATTTAATTATAGAAAAATTAAACATAACATATAAGAATAAAATATAAAAAATAACTATAAAAAATTTATTTTAAAATTATACCTCAAAAGAATCCTTACAAAAATTTTATGCTAATTTTGTTGTTGGAAAACCTCTAAACGAATTTGCATTTTCGTTTATTGAATCAAAAACTAGAAATCTATAAAATCATAATTAGTTCTTCTCAAAAAGAGAAGAACTTTAAAACTAAAAAAAACTAAAAAAGAAAGCTTTCTAGAAAGAGAAAGATAGATAGATAAAGAGAGAGAAGTTTGTGATTTTTTCGATGATTTTTACAATGAGGTATAGGTTCTTTTATAAATGAGGAAAAGGCCAAAAAAGGTGAGAAAATATATCGAAAATTGATTTTGAACGCGTTTGGATAGGTTCACATACGTGTGGGGGCAAGATTAGCGGTAGATAGGCGTTGGCTCATGCGGGTGTACAAGAGACAAATGAGAGCATGTGTTGGCCCGCACAAGACTCGGTGCGGACATGTGTTGGTGTGTACAGGGCTCGATATTTTTGACATTTTTGACCATTTTGACGCATTTTATCCAATATTTTCATTTTTTTTACTTTTCTCATTTTGTTTCTCAAAATAGTTGTGGTGAATTGCCTCCAGTATTTTTCTTCGATTCTTGATGTTATTTTTGAACAAAAATAATTGTAAAACAATAAAAATACCCGTAATTTTAAAAAATATGATAAAATTATACAAATATAAATTTATTTAATCAATTAAAGTACAATAAATCATGGTAATTTTAGTGCTTTTTAGGTGCTCATCACAACCCCCAACCAACTTCTTGCTAGTCCTTAGCAAGATAAGAAGTAAAAACTAAAAATTAAACTATCCTAAATTACTTCTGTGGATGGACACAGTTGCATTTAGCATATGCAATATGCCGTTAAACCCATAGGTTGTCCTAGTAGATGAGTTTAGGTCTCGTGAGGATTTTCAGTAATGATACCCACAAACATTAACAAGAAAATGAAAAAAAAATAAGAAGTTAACTAATATTTAAAATAAAGTAAAAAGACTAAAATAAAATAAAAATATCTTGTGCTTATAATCTCTTTTAAATTTCATAATTAAAATTTTAAGCATATATTATTTCAACTTCCTAAACATTCATGCTTTATTATAATAATTAGTTGAAAATCATTTTTATATTTCATATAAAAAATGTATAAATTTAATTTCACTCAAACTTAGTGTCATGAATTCGAATTGACTTTGACTATATTCCTCACAAGTCAATACTCTCAAAAAACTGAATTAAATGGGTTCATACACTCATACTAATTTATATGCAAAAAAGTTGATGTATAAAAATAAACTAATATGTTCACATATGTATAAAGAAGAAAGGCTCAAAGTGTTATCTTAACGTTGATCTCATGAAAGGAATCAAATGTAATAATTTATAAAATATTATAAATTACTTTCATGCATCAATCAAATTCATTAAATAAAAATATCAAGTAATATGCCTTTTAGAATATGTAGGAAAATGAAATGGCTTCTTAAGGAATTACTTCCTATATATATTTTTGCATTAAATAATTTCTCACAACTATTTAGGCCTTTTTGGTCATAGCATATAGATTATACTATTAATTTTCCTCTCTTTCTTTCTCTTAAATTCTTTTTTTATAAGATAATCCATTTTTTAGAGAGTGGACATATGTAGAGATTGTACATTTTTTATATGGTAAGTAAGTTGTTATTATTTGGCTTTTCTGTTTATATTTGTATAGATAACCCTATATATATATATATATATATATATCTCTTTTTAATAGAAGTTATGAATGAATATATAAAGTCATATACTATCAATTTGTACTTAAATCATTTAATCTAAGTGAATGAAAATTAAATATATAACACTTCATTAAGATGTAAAAATCCAAAAATTCAATGCTAAGTCCTATAAAGATTATCTAATAATGCTAAAAAATAAGAAAAGTGTTTAGAATAGAAAAAATAATATTTATCATTCCGAATAAACGATAATGGGCTCAAAATATTTCTCACAAGGGTAGTCTCTACTATTTGATTCCTAAACTTTTTTTTTTGGTTTAATATAATTTCCATACCTTATCAAGAAATACTAGTCATCCCAAAAACTAAGTAATTACCATGTACTACATGATATGTTTTCAAAAATTAATCTAACAATGCAAAAGATTTAACTATTTACTTAAATTTGATTTAAAGAAATGATAAACTTTTTGTGAGAATTTTTTTAAAAACTAATCCTAAAATTCTAAAAATTACTAAACTTCACAAAGAAAATAAAATCAAACACGATAAAAATGAAAATGTGAGCATAAAAGTTTTTAAAATTGTTAAATGTTTTGAAATGAAGCATGTTAACTTTTCACTACCCACAACCTAGAACTTACATTATCTTTAATGTAACAATTGTAAATTAAAGATAAAGATAAAAAAGAAGAAAATTTACCTATTTCCTAAGAATATGCAGGTAGTGATCGAGGAATGCAAGTGTATCTATCATGTTCATCATTAAAGTTCACACAGACAAATCGCTATGAACTTATAATAACTTAAGAAATATTTTTAGTTTTAACAATTCTAAAATTATTCACATATAAGTAAACGAAAATAAACAAAAGAAATTAAATAAATAAATAATTGTTTTTACCTAAAATGATGCCTTTCCTTCCATCCAATGCTTAGTTTAATGTCTTAGCAAGACGTTACTTGGGATTTCATTTTAAGTAAACTCAATGTCCCCACATCATTGAGTCAATCAAAACTATAGGTAGGGAAAGTTGTCTACCTATACTTTCTAAGTCATGCCCTATAGATGTATAAAATTTTATTTACTTAAGACTAGGGACATGATTATAGGTTTTAGATGAACCACTTCTAGATACAAGTCAAATAACTAAGGCATCAAAACACATTTGTACCTAGATCTAACAAATCAACTACCTCCTTTTATCATAGATTTTGATTAAAAACTTTAAAATTTTGGAGATAGCTTCTAATTTTTTTTTGTTTTTTTACTAATCTAACACTAAGTATTAAAATAAATACTAAACAATAAAAATAAAAATTAATTAAAACAAACAAACAAAATAAAATAATAAAAGAAAAATAAACAAATAAAAGAAAAAAATAAAGTAAAATAAAAATAAAGTTAGTAAAATAAAGAAAAAAATAATTATATAGATTTTACAATATATATAATATAAACAACTTTTATAAAAATTTTGATACATATAATTATACATACTTAAACTATACATATTTATAATACACTCATATGTCATATAATATAAACACGTTTTTTTACAAATAAATATACATGATTAGATTATATAGAATAAATATTTATAATACACTCTATCTAATATTCAAATATAAACATATTTTTATAAAAATAAATATATATGATTAAATTGTACATAATATAACACACTCTATTTAATATTAAATACAAACACATTTTTATACATGTTATATCATACAATATTTACAAGTTAGTACACAGAAATGCTATATAATAAATAAAAATGAATAAACTAAAATTAATACACTCTCAAGAAGTTAATTATTGTTAAGTTAATAATTAAAATCTAAGTTAAAAATTATGCTAATATTTTTTTATTAAAATTAAAAGTAAAATTTAAAAATTAATTAATCTTTTATTAATAACATAATTAGTATTAACCAAGAGTGCTCATGAGAAAAAATGGTAGGACAAAGTCTCAAGAAAACTATCCTCTTAGACAGAGCAATGTTCTCAAGAAAGACTAGTTGCACAAAGACTACCAAGAACAATGTTCTCAAGAAAGACTAGTTGCACAAAGATTACCAAGAACTAGTCTCCTAGACATACCCAATCTATTACACATTTATTTTTTTTAAAAATGAAATCAAAAATTAAAATTAAAAATTAAAAATTAAAAATTTTATTTTTTTTTATTTTTTTTAAGTTTTTAGAAAAGAAAATCATTAAATAAATTAAAGTTTAAATTATTTTTTAAAATTTCAAATTTAAAACTTATGATTTACTATTCATGTAAAGTTTTTTACTATTTATTTAGATTTTTATAAATTTTAATTTCAAATTTTTTATTTATTGTTTATTTAGATTTTTTTAAATTTAATAGTTAAATTAATTTAATTTAAATTTAAGATTTATTATTATTTTTTATGAATAGTAAACCACAAATATTTATTCTTTTTATTATTATTATTATTATTTTAAATTTTAAATTTATTTTTTTTTTATGTTTTTAGCTTAAAAAATCACAATTATTTATAATAGAGAAAGTTTTTAAGATTTTGATAATTAATTGAAAAACATTATTCCTTTTCCGACAACTGTGCCAAAAACTTGATAAAAAAACGATCGACATTTGGTTAGCAATACTAATGTTACAGATACTTGGGGTTTATATTTATAAAACTCTCGCAAGTGCTCGAATCATTTTATAGAAAATGACAAGTATATTCCAAGGCGATCTAAAGAAGGAATATGTTATGGTTTTCACTTTATTTTTCAAACTTTTAAAAACAAAATTAAATCGTAAACATCGTGTCACGATATTTTTATTTTTGTTTCCTAATCTAATGACATAAAAAAATAAAAATAGATATGGATTCAATAAACAATAATGCAAATTTTTATTATTCATTACAATAAAGTATTTATGGATATAATAATTAACTATGCTTGCACATATTATTTAGGTTATTAAAGATATAAATTGATATTTATTGATTTTCTCTTTTTGGTATGAAAATATCCTTAGGTAAGGCCCAGATTCTTTTGTTCAATATTCATTAACTAAGTAGTAAATTTTAACTTTATTTCTAGGAAAATAAAAAATAATCTAATCACAACTTTAGATGGAGTTAGTTAATTAGACTTTATTCATGATTGTCAAATTAAACCTAAAAATTTAATTATTTTAGTATTAACTTTCATGTTTTAAAATCATTACTGAAAATATAATGTCAATATATTTTCGAATAATAGTTCTTATAATTGTTTTTGAAATAGAGCTTTACTCTAACTTTTGGGAAATTGTACCAACAAATAAAAGAACACTACTATAAATGAGATTGGATAATTAAATCTTAGAATCTAATTTTAAAATTTAAGTTTGTAATGAAAAATAATATATAAATCAGATAATATAATTATTTTATAAAAATGTTTTATCCATTTAATAATTCGCAAGTGTAACAATGTTATTATAATATTATATTTACAAACAACCATGTTAAATTTAATGAGAGACAAATTAAATATAAAATATAAGAATAAAACATAAAAAATAATTGTAAAGAATTCATTTTAAAATTATACTTCAAAATAATTCTTAGAGAACTTTGATGCTAATTCTATTGTTATAAAACTTCCAAATGGATTTTCATTTCCTTTTATTGAATCAAAAAGTAGAAATCTATATAGGGATAACTATTTCTTCTTAAAAAAAGAATAACTTTAAAACTAAAAAAAACTAAAAAGAAAGGTTTCTAGAGAGAGAAATTTGTGATTTTTGGGATGATTCTTACAATTGGGAAATGGTCCTTTTATAGATGAGAAAAGGCCAAAAATTGTGAGAAAATATCTCAAAAATTGATTTGGGACCCTTTTAGATAGGCCGGCATGCATGTATGGGCCATATTAGCAGTAGACGGGTGTTGGCGTGTGCGGTATAGGCACGGGCATGTTCTAGCGTCGCAAGATTTAGCGAGGCCATGTGTTGATCCATGTGGGACTCGATGGGGGCATGTACTGAGTGTGTGCTGGGTGTGTGCTAGCGTGGGCGGAACTCAGCAGAGGGGGTTAGCATTATTGACATTTTTGATAGTTTTGACCCATTTTATCCAATTTTTTCATTTTGTTTTGACTTTTTCTTATTTGTTTCTCAACATATTTGTGATGTATTGCTTCAAGTACTTTTCTTCGAGTCTTTATTTATTTTTGAATGAAAATACATGTAAAACAATAAAAATACCCGTGATTTCAAAAAGACAAAATTATATATAAATATATATGATAAAATCATATAAATATAAATTTTTTGAATCAATTAAAGTACATTAAATCATGGTAATTTTAGTGCTTTTAAAGCACTCATCAAGTAACAAAATCATTTTACTTTTACCTATTGCTTCAAAATATACTATATATACAAACCTTAGTACACAACTTTATTCGACCACACAAGAGCTTTATTGAGCATTATTCTCTTCATCTTATTCTTTTTCTCTTGGTTTGCAAAAAATATTTAAGTACTCTTTTTCATTGAGTTAATTTTTCAAACATTTATGTTATGTTTGATGAATTAAAAAACCAACAATATTTGCGATATTGTGGTTTAACTGATTGTTCTAGGGTTACTAGCCAATTTTAATTTATATGATATAATTATGAAATCATCTAGCTAAGGTCATTCATTATTGAAATTGCTCTATGACACATATTTGCACTTGTGCTATTGTGCTAACTTTTCAGGTGTTAGTTGTACATGTTCGATTGCTTATGTGACTTAAGTTGTTGGAACCTTGGTCCAAATGTGAACATCTTTCATATAGAGACTATGATGGAAGAAACAACTTGTAAGTGGATTACTCGGGGGCTTTATCTTGGTGGGTAGCATAAGACTTTGCCTTGTAATTGGACCTTACTTTTCATAGTGGATAGTTAGATGGTCTGATGGATTAGTGGTTTTCCTCTTAGGTTAATGATAGGAACTGAATTGTTTCCACCTAAAAATCTTGTGTTTTACCTTTATATTTATGCATTATTTTACTTACACACGATTGCATGTTCAACCATATACAAAAAAAATTAATTTTTAATAATTCCTTTGTTTATCTATTCACTCACTCTAGCTAATTAGACCCGTACCTTAAAAAAAACTTTTCAATTTGTATCATAGTAAAGGTAGAAAATAACACTCTCAATTCAACCTACAACAAAAACAAACTATAGTAACAAAGGAGAAACTACTCTAAACATATTGATGATGCTGTGCCTCACTCATATCTATCTAGGCTAGCAGCATGTATAAATATAACAAACATCACACAACATGCAAGACAATCATACATATTGAAAAGCTATAAGGAATTTCTAATCTCTCTAAGACCTCATATGTGGGAACAAAATCAGTATATGATGATTGTACTTTCACAGCATGCAATCTTATATTACATAACAAACCATAAAGAGTCTAACACTTGATACATTACCAGGGTAAGGACATATAGACTCCTTAGAGATTCACACCAAAAATGCATTATCAAAAAACAGAAGTAGTAATTTGAAAGCTATAGGAATTCTACAAGAAAAGGAAAGAAAGTATGTAACAAAGGAAGACAAATAAGCTTTCTAATCATAGTCTAAATCTAGTATGATGGAACATACACGATTTTAACTCAGATTATACTAACACAATAGTAGGTCATCCATCACAACAGATATAACAAGATAAACCCTCATAGAAGCCTTATCTATGTGGTAAATTCTTGGGTTACTTAAGGCAACCACTCAGTAGCAAACAATTCACTATAAATAATAACAAAAATAACTTGATAGAAAAGTATAAATCTAAACACCTATGTTATTCAGGACACATGCCATAATAGCCTATTGTAGCTCTCGTTTACTACCTTCGTAAAAACTTGGTTTGATGCATAAACCAATTTTATTCTAAATCCTATACCTCCCAAAGTGATGTGATTAGTAACAACAGTCCAGTAAAGTGTAAAGTGAATAAGAAAATGTTACACAAATGTAACCACCAATTGACACATGACTCATAGCCTCATAGGTTCCTCACATAAGAAAATGTTGCACTAGGGCATCTACCAGCCAACACATGGCTCATATATAACCTATTTACGAACATTGTCTCACCTACTTATAACTCAGAAGTAAAATTTCGCTCACACAATCACAAATCACGAATACCAAACAACACTCAAGGTATTAGCAATTGGAATACATAGAAATGATATGTCAATTTGACAAAGCTTCTTACATTTTCTGCATAGCAAATAAGAAGAAATGAGGTGTATTTATAGAACTCAAATTTTTCACCTCATCAATCACCTTGCTAACCACGTCACCAAGGGTGGTAGTGAGGTGGTAAAAAGTCACATTTTTTTTGTTACAAAAATTACCAGGTACTTTCCAAAAATACCAACACCCAAAATGAACCAAAAACACAAGTGAAAATGTTGGCTCAATTACACACGCACTTCCTAAGAACCAACACTCCACCTAGCATGAGCATTACAAAAACCAACCCCGTGGCATATGTAAACATGCTTGCATATAAAGTGTCTCTAACTATATACGTGTGTGCATTATTGATCTATAGTAACCAACCTCACACAAACATGAGTAAAATAAAACAAACATTGTGTTTTGTACATGAGAAGCCAACATAAAGACACAAGTACCTTGGGATATACAATCTCCCTCTTTGGCTTTCTATGTCAAAGAATTGCATAATTAAATACATACTCCTATCTATCGTGAGATGATCATGAAGATGACCTAAAGATGTTTGTTCCTATGAGAAAAACATTAACATACACCCAAACTGGATTGACACACCTACCAAGTGTATCCATCTTTCCATCTTCATTTACCAACTCATCCACTTGGAAACTTTGTAGCACAAGGAGCTCAACATCACTACACAAAGCACATATGAAGCTTGAGGAGTTCAAATTACACCTGTAACCTACACATATGAAACAAAACCATATCTTATGAATGTATTATGTAGAAATAGCGTGTAGTCTATTATATTACTTTCATGTTATGATAGGCTAAGCATAGTCAACATGTAGAAAACATAAACACATTATATATGCAACACAAATATGCAAACTCTCCTTAAATATATGTAACACTCCTCCTAAGTGTATGCATATTAGAGAAACACTTACCATCCATACAATAAACATCATATTAACAAGCATAAAACAAAGCATAAACAAACATAAAAACATAATGCAGAAACACACACAAGTTATGCACACTTCTCCCCCTCTTTGACATGGAAAGTCAAAGCAGGCACACACATAATATGCAACATCGAACATCTCTATATGAAGGAGAGAAGTTAAATAGAAATGTAATAATCCTAACACTCATGAAATACAACATAGAAGATTAGAGAAAACCTAAAAATAAGTAATATATACAGTCATGCAAAAAAGACAAAGAATAACATCGAGATAATAGCTAGGTAAAAGTAGGTTACAAACCACAATATAAATATATAGACACATTGAGAGTAGTATAGACATAAACCATCTACCTAATGGAATACATAGCATGGAGCCCCATGTCTATAAATTTTATAGGAATTAATAAGGGGCTTCACAATGTGCATACAACACATCATTAGGATTGGCAGTCAAACATCAATGTCACATATATGTGTCAACAAATCTATAAGAAGCCATTGACTAGGTGTCAAACTATCTTCCAAGTTGGTACACTTTTAATGGCTAAGCACTCTTTCCCCAAACATCAACGCCATATAAATGTGTCAGTAAATCCCTAAAAATAAGTAGACTAGGAGTCTAACTATTTTCCAAGTTGACACACTCCTAGTGACTCAATTATCTTCCTCTAATAACACTCGGGTGTACTCAATTCTGCAATCTCACTTCATACTATGCACACACATATAGAAAGACATCCCAATCTACCAAAGAAAATATGTGTTATGCATTCCAACAACAAATAGCAAGCTATCCATTACTGATGAGTGCTCAAAAAGCACTAAAATAACCATGATTTTATGTAAATTAATTGATTAAAAATATATATATTTATATGTTTTATCATATATTTATATAAATTTATCTTTTTCGGAATCACGGGTATTTTTATTGTTTTTCAGGTATTTTGGCTTAAAAATGCAACTTAAAGACTCAAAGACGAATACTGGAAGCAATACATCACAAATATATTAATAAATAAATGCGTAAAGGTCGACAAATATGGAAAAATTGGACAAAATGGGTCAAAAAGGTCAAAAATGTCAAAAGGGAGAAAAACGCACATACGCTTACCGGCGCTACCAAAGACTCACTCCACCCCAAACCGCGCGGGTTATTGCTTCATGCGCTACAACACCGCGCGCGAGGTTACTGTTCATGCGCGACACTCATTTTTCACGTGCAGCCGCCCCATGACTTCATGCTGACGTCAGCATTTCCATTACGCATTTTTACATTTTTTTAACATATTTTTACTCATTTTTTCTCTCCATCCTCACCTATAAATACCCCCATTCCCTTCACTTCAAAACACACCTAAAAACACACTTCTCTTTTCTTTCTTTCTCTCCATTTCTTAGTTTTTAGTTTTTCTTATGTTTTAGCTAGGTTTTCTTATGTTTTAGCTAGTTTCTCTTAGTTTTAGAGTTCTTCCCTTTTTTGGAAGAACTAGTTATGTTTTTTTTTGTAATTTATTAGCTTTTTGATTCAATAAATGGGAGTGCAAATTCCGCTTCGAGGTTTTCTAGCAACGGGAATGGCATCAATCTTGTAAGGATTTTATTTTCTTTGCGCTTATTTTTTATGCTTTATTCTTACATGTTATATTTAATTTTTCCGTGATTAAATTTAACTGCTATTGCTTGTAAAAATGATATAATAATAACGTTGTTATGCTTGCGAAATATTAAATAGGTAAAACTCTCTAAAATGAATTGATTTTATTTTTATTCAAGATTTTATATTAAGAATGTTGGAGAGAAATATATTATTTTTCATTACAAACTTAAATCTAAAAATTAGATTTTAAGGTTTAGTTATCTGGTCTAATTTAGAGTAGTGCTCTTTTATTTGTTGGTACAATCGCCCGGTAGTTAGAGTGAAGCTCTATTTCAAAAGTTTTTATAAGAATTATTATGCGAAAATGTATTGACAACATGTTTTCAGTAGTGGTTTTAAAACTTGAAAGTTAGTACTCGGATAACTAAATTCTTAGGTTTAATTTGGACACCTTGAATAAAGTTTAAACTGTCTAACCCCACCAAAGGTGGCATTTAAACGGTTCATTTTCAATCTCTTAGAAAAAGGAATTAATTTAATTAACCAAATTAGTTATCAACCCCACCCATAGGTGTTAATTGATTTGTTTAGTTAACAAAGAATATCTAACCCCACCAAAGGTGGTATTCATACAAAAAAGGGAGAATCAATAAATATCAATTCATATCTTTAATAATCTAGATAATATGAGCAAGCATAATTAACTTAGTTATTATATCCATAAATACTCCACTATTTATAAAAGATAAAATTTGCATGAATGTTTATTGAATCTATGTTTAATTTTATGTTAGTAGATTAAAAACACAAAACCCAAAATATCGTGACAGGATGTTTAGGATTTAATTTCATTTTTAAAAGTTTGAATAATAAATTAAAAACCACCTACATTCCTTCCTTAGATCGACCTTGGGAGTATACTTATCATTTTCTACGAAATGATTCGTGCACTTGCGAGAGTTTTATAAATATAAAACCAAAGTATTGGCAGGATCGGCGATGCCGATTTTCATTCATCAAGTTTTCGTTCATCAAAGTATTTGGCGATCACGATTCTGCTCATCAATTACAAGCGATAAACGTGCAACAACTCACTACAATATGAAAGTATGTAAACATAGAAGAAGACATGTGAAATAAGAGAATGTAGACTATGCATGCAATAATTCAAACTAACAGTCCTATTTATACAAGGTTCACACAAAGTGATGTCAAGAAGAAGAGGCATCAAAATGTAACAACATAACATAAATTCATAAATAGAATGAAAAATATTCATAACATTCCCCTTACCAATATGCAATTGATAGACACCTTTCCCCCTAAATGTATGAATATAAGGAAACAAACATGTTATGCATTATACACTCTCAAAACTTCCCCAAAAAAGAAGCATCTATACACACTAGAAAACAAGCAATACAAAAAGAGGAAAATAAACAAATAGCACAAAACATGTGAGGATAGACAAATTGAGAGTAAAGAATATAACAAACTTAGTCTCATTAAGAAAACAATATTTTATGAACTTTTAAAGGATAGAGTTTAAAGCTAGAACAATAATAAAATAAATGATGTTCGACACTCTCTATCTCCCTCTTCTACATTAACATTCCCAAGAACACCATAGCAAGAAGATAGTCTAATAACGGTAGAGGTAAAATGTGGTGAAGTAGATTGAGGATTAAGAACAATGGTAACCAACTATTCAAAAGAAATGGTCGAGCTTAAAAGGGAATAATGTTTTCATTTGTACCAAACAAAGAAAGCATGGAGAACAATAGGCCAAAAGAAGAAGTACCACTGATTGCCATACAAATAGTGTGTGCAATAAATAAGCAATTATACATATCGCAACAAGTAATATAATGATAAGAAAAGATCATTCCCACGTAGATTATTTTATTATAAACTAATTTTTAAAATTAAAACAATAAAAATGAATTTTTTTTGTGTTGTTATATTTTAAGGAAGAAAAATTAAAATAACTAAAGGTAAATAAAAATAATTAATTAAATAAGATTTGGTAACTAATAAGATATATGAGAAAATGTCTAGGAATACTTAATTCCCCAATTTTCTAAACATGTGAATTACTAAAATCTCACAATATAATTATCAATTAATTATATGATTAATTGAATTTAACTTAGCAATTATTCCTCTCTCAAGTAAACTACACACCATATAGTAATTAATTTAATCACAATCTCATGCTAATTAAATTGCATACTACTCATTAAGTTCATCAATTATGGATCACATACATAATAATCATACATCTCTACCTAGAAACTATGCATGTTATTTAATCAAGATAAATAATTAAATAATTTTCTCAAATCTATTTAATTACCTCTATAGATAAATTGTTGACCAAACAATTAATAGCGTGAAAATCAGATTAAATAATATAATTAAATTAAAATCATAGTTAGAGTAAAATATTAGATCTTCACATGGTGAAAATTGGGTTCATAAGATCCCTAGATTAATAAATTAACTAGACATAATTTTGTCTATAAAGTTAATATCTCCTTTTTAATTTTACTATATTTTATCTCATTTTAGCTGAGAAAACTAATCAAAATTATGCTAATGGTAGCTCATTAGGGTTTATGAGGTGATTAGGGGCTTAAATATAGCTTAAGTGCAATTTGGATCATCAGATCAGTTTCAGATCAAGGGTTGAGATCAAAACAAGCAACATTAACAACACCAGCTAGTCACAGTGCAACACATAGCACACAAAATTCATTAATACTATTTATTGAATAAAATAAGTAAATATTAAGTTAAAAAGTGCACTGATGACTCTACTTTCATTGAGTCATCACACCCCCAAACTTAACTCTTTACTTGTCCTCAAGTAAAGCCAAGTTTAACTAAGTAAAATAACATGGGTAGTATATTCATAAATATATATCTATTAAAACATGTATATTTAGCAAAACATATCCCTCTCAAAAGTCATACAATTCTATGACAAGAAGGTTCACATATTCATCAATAAGCATTCCATCAATCAACATTTATGCAAGGTTTTTGAAAAAATTATTTGTGTGCGTGTACTGAACATGATATCATCTAATGCATTCATGAAATCAACCTATACAAGTATGCTAATCAATTCAATCTTAGAATAAGTCTTATGAGTCTATTTTTCACATCCCTCTCCACTAATATAAATCTGCATTTAGCTAAAGATCAATAAGGACTGTACATGGGTGTAATGTAAGGCTTAGGTGGGGGGTCGATAAATGACAACATTTAGACTCTTTCCACACCTTAGCCTTCTTTTTGTTTATCATGGATTTTTTAATTGTAATTGAGCTTTTACTTGATATTTTGGTGCACCCTTTCTTGTCATTATTTTCATATTCTTTTATTCCATATCTCTTTTCCTTTTTTTTGTAACTTCACAACAGCCCCAAACTTATTTTTAATTCTATTTTCTTTTTCTTTAGAGGGGTAAATGTGTTGTGAGTTTTTCTCCTTCTTTACTCTCTCTTTTGTTTAGGGTGCATTAGATTTCACCTTACTCTATGGCATAACACTTGATTACATTTTTTTCTTTTCATACAATCTAAAGGTGCAAGGATAAATGTAATTCTTATTAGTTAGGCATCAAATGTGGCTTAAAGATATGAAAGGTTCTTTGTTAGGCTTAAATGGGTGACTACAGATAGTAATAATGGTTAGTTTGAAAGGCTCAATCTATCCAAATAAGGCCTAAATCATTTCACTTTCTAAATACTATTTAGGATTTTGCTTCAAGGGATGATCAAATAGATTCAAAAACCTAGTAGATCTTATCAACTCACATAACTCACTACAAATTTTCTCTCAATAAGCACACCAAAATCAATCATGAACATGTGCATAAAAATTTGAATCAATTCAATCAAAACTAGCAAGCATATCACATGATTAATATAAATATATCAACAAATATGTTACATTCCTTATCCTAGTCATGACAACCAATTTTTATCATTAAGTTCATATGTTTCATATCAAGCATGCATGCACTTAGTTTCCATATATTTGTTAATTCCTACATAAATCATGATGAAAAACATCCTAAAACAATTTCCCTAAAAGTTGAAAATGCATACTAAATACTAAAGTAGAGAATGAAATTCCATCCCTCAAACTTAAATTTCACATTGCCCCCATTGTGCACATATAAATATGAAAAATATAAAGGAAAGAAAACTCCTTTAGTCTTGGCACACCATATTTGTCGTTGAAATTGCTCAATCTTGTTGGGACATTTCTCTCCTTATTTATTCACCTACAAAACAAAAATAATGAAATTATAAGTAAAATAACATTGGGTTTCCTCTCAACCAGCATCACGTTTAACGTCCTTGACTAAACAGTCATATCAAGTCTTGAGGCACATTTACCAAGGTTATCACATATGTATTATTTGATAATTGATCTTTATAATAGTGTTTCACTCTATGCCCATTAACCATAAAATGTTCTTTATCTTTGTTTTCTAATTCAATGGATCCAAGGTTGGTTACCTTAGTAATGATGAGTGGACCTAACCATCTACTCTTTAATTTGCACGGTAACAATTTGAGTCTTGAGTTGTATAATAACACTTTCTGATCCAGTTCAAAGATATAGTGCATAATTTTCTTGTCATGCCATCTTTTGTCTTTTATTTGTAAAGCTTGGCATTCTCATAAACATTCCACTGTTATTCATCAAATTCATTTATTTGAAGCATTCTTTTCACACCAGTTGTATCTATGGACATATTCAACTACTTCAATATGCTTTGTGCTCCAATTCTAATGGTAAGTGACAAGCCTTTCCATAAACTAGCTTCTATGGGGTGGTACCAATTGGTGTTTTAAATGAAGTTCTATACACCCATAAAGCATTATCTAACTTACATGACCAATCCTTCCTAGAGATGTTCACAGTTTTCTCCAAAATTATTTTCACTTCTCTATTGGATACCTCTATTTTCCTACTTGTTTGAGGATGGTAAGGGGTAGAAACTTTATGCTTAATCCCATGCTTAGAAAATAAGGAATTAAATGATTTATTGCAAAAGTGACTATCTCTATCACTAATAATGATCCTAGGAGTTCCAAACCTAGTGAAAATATTTTTGTTTAGAAATTTCATGAAAACTTTGGCATCACATTTCTTACTAGCAATGGCTTCTACCCACTTTGACATGTAATCCACTCCTACAAGTATGTATTGGTTAACAAAGGATGGAGAGAATTGTTCCATAAATTCGATGCCCCAAACATCAAATAGTTCCACTAGAAGAATACTATTTAGAGGTATTTCATCTCTTTTTGAAATGTTACCTATCCTTTGACATTTGTCACACATCTTTACAGGGTGACCTCATAGTTTGAGCTATGCCACACAAATTATGTGTGCAATGAATATGCAAGTATACGTATCGCAACAAGTAATACAATGATAAGAAAAATTTATTCCCATAGAGATTATTTTATTAGAAACTAATTTTTAAAACTTAAAAAATAAAAATCAATTTCTTTGTTGTTTTTTATATTTTAAGGAAGCAAAATTAAAATAGCTAAAAGTAAATATAAATAATTAATTAAATCAGATTTGGTAACTAAGAAGATATATGAGAAAATATCAAGAAATACTTTATCCCCTAATATTCTAAACATGTGAATTACTAAAATCTCCCAATATAATTATTAATTAATGACATGATCAATTGAATCTAACTTAGCATATATTCCTCTCTCAAGTAAACTACACACTATATAGTAATTAATTTAATCACTCTCATGCCAATTAAATTGCATACTCCTCATTAAGTTCATCAATTATGGATCACATACATAAAAATCATACATCTCTGCCTATAAATTATGCATGTTATTTAATAAAGATAAAATAATTCTCTCAAATCTATTTAATTGCCTCTATAGATAAATTGTTGGCCAAACAATTAATAAAATGAAATTAGATTAAATAATATAATTAAATTAAACTCATAATTGGGGTAAAATATTAGATCATAACATGATGAAAATTAGGTTCATAAGATCCCTAGATTAATAAATTAACTTGATATAATTTTGCTGATGAGTGCTTAAAAAGCACTAAAATTATCATGATTAAATGTACTTTAATTGATTCAATATATTTATATTTGTATGTTTTTATCATATTTTTATATAAATTTGTTTTATCTTTTCTAAATAACTGGTATTTTCATTAAAAGAAAATAACATAAAGACTAAAAATATTAATGGAGGCAATACATCACAAATATGATGAGAAAAAGGAAAGAAAAGTAAAAATTGGAAAAAATGAGTCAAAACGAATTACAACTGGCACATGCCTGCGCACTTGCGCCCTGCTAGCACACGTTCATGTACAGCCATCATATGCCAGTGATGCATCCCGTGCGTGCCATCACATAAATCAAAATATCGTGAGAAGATGTTTAGGATTTAATTTTGTTTTTATGAGTTTGAATAATAAATTCAAAACCACATATATTCTTTTCTTAGATCGACCTTGGGTGTATACTCGCAATATTCTATAAAATGATTTATGCACTTACGAAAGTCTTACAAATATATAACCAAAGTATCTACAAGATTGATATTGCTAACCCAATACCGGTCTTGTCTCATTAAGTTTTTGGCACAGTTGTTGAGGAAGAAATAATGTTTTTAAATTACTTATTAAAACTTTAAAAACTTTTTGTGTTGCAAGTAATTATGTTTTTTTTTTCGCTTAAAACAAATAAAATAATAAAAAATATAAAAGTCTAATTTTTTTGAATAAATCTTTGTGATTTACTGTTCATAAAAATAATAATAAATCTCAAATTTAAATTAATTTAACTATTAAATTTAAAAAGAATATCTAAATAAATAGTAAATCCAAAATTTAAAATTTAAATTTAAATTCTAAAGTTAAAATTCAAAACTAATATTAAAATTTAAAATTTAAAAAAAATCTAAATAAACAGCAAATAAAAAATTAAAAATTAAAAATTAAAAAAATCTAAGCAATAAAGTAAATCAAAAATTTGAAATTTGAAATTTAAATTCCAAATGTAAAATTAAAAATTAAGAAAAATTTAAACTTAAATTTATTTAATTATTTTCTTTTCTAAAACATAATAATATTTTTTTAGGAGACTAGTTCTTGGAAGCCTTTGTGCCACTAGTCTTTCGTGAAAATGTTGCTCTCTTTAGAAGGATTGGTTTTAAGGAGGCTTTGCCTCATCATTCTTTCTTGTGAGCCATTTTGGTGAGTATTGATTATATTATTTAACTTAGATATTAACTTAACTTTTTTGTTTAGTATTTTTTAATTAAATATTATGTATATTTTCTCTAAATTTTGTATAGTTATTTTATTATTCTTTTCCTTTTCTAATTGACAAGTGTTTCAAATCTATGCTTTCACTAGTCTATGCATGCCAGGATATCCTTAGGAAACCCTCTTACACCATACATAGATAATATTCATAAATTTAAAAAAAAATTCCACAAGGTTGGATTCTAACCATCAACCTATTTTTGAGCCAAACACAAAACCAAACCTTAATGCTCTACCGAAACCAATAGAAATGGGAGAAAGCCCACATGTTAAGGAAACCACCATGAAGGAGTTTTCACGGCCAATAATTGGTAGGGAAACTGCCTCTATCTAGCTAGGTGAGGATGCTCGGAATTATGACTTGAAAAAATTCATTTTCCGATGCTTCCTTCATTAGGGACTCCCTCTAGGTTCTCTAATCACCTTGGAAGACGTTTACAACCAATTCAGGGGAAAATTCTATTCCCACCAAAAGACATTAGTGTTAAGAGAAATGATTACCACTTTCTCTCATATGGAAGAAGAACCATTCCATGAAGCTTGGGATAGGTTCAAACTATTCCTCACTCAATGCTCCCATCATAGCTTCCCTCTGTAGTTGTAGAACCAATTATTATAGAATGGACTTACGCAACAATGCTAGTTAATTTTCAAAAACTCAATCGGAAGAGCTGTGGAGGAGAACATAATCTCAAAGACGTATTACCTGTTTGAGATGTTGGGTGCGAATTCCCAACAAAAACGATCTTGAGTAGGAAGAGCTAGAGTTCATGAAATTGATTCCATAAATGAAGTTGAATGACAAATTGTTCAATTGAACAAGCAAGTTGCCCTTCTCACTACATAAACCAACACCAACAATAAACATTGTGGTTTGTGTAGCAACATAGGATATGGTATTGAAGCTTGTCCATATCAAGAAGAAGCACCAATTGAAGCTGAACATGTTAATGTTTTGGGAGCGTATCAACAAAGATCAAGATTCAACCCTAATTCAAATACCTATAATCTTGGGTGGAGAAATCATCACAACTTCTCCTAGAGGAAAAAAACCATCCTTTCACCCAAAGCTTAAATTAGCCAAGCCAACAATTCCACTAGGCCATTCGAAGAAGGCCCAGTAAACCAACCTCTAAAAAGAAATTGAATTTTTTTATTTAAGTTTGTATAGATAATCAATCTAAAAACAATCAATGGTTGGACTCTATGGAAGCTTCTATGAAAAAGGTGGAAGTCCAAGTGGAACAGATAGCTGAGCATTTGTAAAAAAAAAAAGACTAACTGAATGGTCAAATTGGATCAAATAAATTTAATGAAGTGGAGAAATTGAGTTTTTCATTCTGAAGTCTCCAAGCAACGTCTTACTAGAAGATGATAAATTTTAATCCTAAGTGGGAGGTCACCCATTATTGTATTTTCCTTTCCTTTATTTTGTTTTGTTTTTATTTTAAGAACGTGTGTAATAAAATTCCAATGAAATAATAAAAATTTATTTGTTTCAAAAAATTTGTCCATTCTTTAAATTTATCTTTACAAAAAAATATTTTAACTTAGGATCCCTGTGTTTTTTTTGTTTAAGCCTATACATTTTTTCAAGTGAGAAATCTTTTTAGAGAGTTATACTATTTTTCACTTTAGTAGCTAGATGTGATATGCAAGAGGAATATGATCAATTGCAACCACAAGTAGCCATGGGAGATGTTGGAGATAGGTAGAAAATGATGAAGGATTATGCAATGCAACTTCTAGCATACAATTGCAAGAGGCTGCAAGGAACTATGATATGAAAAAGATTCATTATTCTTTGTTGCCTACATTTTACGGTATATCTAATGAAGACCCTTTGCATTTCATTAGAGAATTCTATGCTATTTTTCAAACCTTTTGAATGTAAAGAATTGATGAAGACCAGCTTAGATGAGGTGTCTTCCTTAAACCCTTAACGATAAACCTTGGTCATGGTTAATTACTCTACATCTGGGTTCTCAAACAACTTGGAAGGAAGTCTATGAAAATTTTATAGGTATGTTCTATTCCCATCAAAAAATTGCTAATCTAAGGACGAAGATAGCAACATTTTCTCAAATGGATGAAGAACTCTTTCATAAAGTTTAGGAAATATTCAAACTGATTTTCATTCAATGTCCTCATCATAGTTTTCCATTATAGCTATAGAACCAATTTTTTTATGATGGATTGACACTATAGAGTCAATACATGGTTGATAATGCTATTGGAGGTGCTGTGGGAGAAAAGACCATAGAGGAAACCTATAGTCTCTATGAGTTGTTGGGTTCTAATTCCCAACAAAGAAGTACTAGAAGAAGGAGAACAAGAGTTAATAAAGTTAGCTTCGGTAATGAAATGACCTTGAAACTTGCTGAATTGACTAAGCAAGTGAAACTTTTCACTACCAACCAAATGCCAAATCAAGAGGTGTGTGAAGTGTGTTTTTCAATTGGGCATGATGCTCATAATTTTTCATATACTTGTGATTCTAGTGTGGATTCCATAGAGGAAGTCAATCTTTTCCAAGATATCATCAAACACCTATAATCACCCTAACCATCATTGGACACCAAAATATTACCAAGCCTACACCCAATGTCAAACACTAAGGCCAAATAAAAACCACCCTTACCCACCAAATCAATCTTTTAAGCCAATCTTACAGGATAGGTTGAATTCTTTTATTCAAGTTATCCATGACAACCAATTGATGAATAATCAAAGGTTGAGCACCATGGAGGCTTCGGTTAAAAGGATTGAACCTAAAGTTGGGAAACTAGCTGAAAAAATGCAGGCAAGAACCAGGAAAGTTTCCTAGTCAACCTAAACAAGTGAAAGATGTAAGAACCCTTTGAAGTGGTAACATAGTCAATACTAGTTTACCTAAAATCTCTAAAGATATGCCTTATAGTTCAGGTAACAAAGAAGATGAAATTCTAGTCTCACAAAAAGAAGAGATAAGTGCTAAACTTGACAAGCCTTCAAAAAAACTCATTATGGAATCATCTGAAATCCCCAAAATTCAAAAGACAACAAAACCACACTAGCTATAAGTACCTTTTCCACACCGACTAAAAGAATAAAAAAACAAGAAATTCTATGATGTTTTTAATATGCTTTCTAAAGTAAATATCAATTTACCATTATTAGAAGTGAACATGAATATGCCCTCCTCTACTAAGTTTTCAAAGAGTTAAACACTATGAAAAGGAGGTATGAACTTAATGAGCGAGTAGTAGTATCAAAAATTTCTAGTGTTGTACTTCAACACCAACTTCCCCTAAATTGAAAGACTATGGAAGTTTTATCATAAACATAACTTTAGGGGATAGAAAGGTCGCTAAAGTAATGCTTGATTTAGGTGCCAGTATAAACCTGATGCCCTACTCTATATTCTTACAGCTTGATTTAGGATATTTAAAACCACAACTATGTCCCTACAACTTGCAGCTAGATCACTTAAGTATCTAAAGGGAATAATTGAAAAATGTACTGGTACAGGTAGAGAAATTGATAATACCTAATGACTTTGTGGTTCTAGATATGAAAGAAAATCCAACCTTGGACAAAGAGCACACAATACTGCTTTGTAAACCATTTATGGAAACTACCAAGGCTATTATTGATGTCCAAGATGGAAATTTGACAATGAAAATCTTAGGAGAGACTATTCATTTTAAAGTTTTTAATTCTTCACTTTTTCCTTCTATTTCTACCATTGATGAAATATTCGATATTGACCATTTGGATAATCTTGTCCAAAGCTCCTTTTCCCGAACCAAAATAAAAGACAAGCTTGAAACTATTCTTACACTTGTAGAGGTTGAACTACTAGATAGTGATGAACTAATGACAAAATCTAGTACACTTTTAAATCTACCCAATTCCCCATCTTGTCAAGAGGCTAATCCATCTAAACTTGAACTTGAACTCAAAGACTTACCTAAGCACTTAAAATATGTGTTTCTAGGAGAAGGAGAAACTTATCCAATGATAATTTCATCAACCTTGACCAAAACCCAAAAAAATGGAACTTGTAAAAGTTCTTAAGAAGTTAAAGAAACCATAGGTTGGAGTATCGAGAATATTAGAGGCATTAGTCCTACCATGTGTATGCATAAGATCAACTTGGAGGATGGTGATAAACCCATACAAGAGGCCCAAAGAAGACTAAACGCAAACATGCATGATGTATTTAAGAAGGAAATTCTTAAGTTAGAAGAAGGAATTATCTACCCTATTACCGATAGTAAGTGGGTTCCTCTAGTGCATGTGGTACCTAAGAAATCTAGGATAACAGTTTTTAGAAATGACAAAATTGAATTAGTGACTACTAGAATAATCATTGGATAGAGAATGTGTATAGATTTCAGGAAACTGAATTTATATCCTAAAAAGGATCACTTTCCTCTTCCATTCATTAATAAAATGTTGGAACGATTAGCTGGGCATAAATTTTACTGTTTTCTAGACGAATTTTTTTGGATATTATCAAGTACCTATAGCACTAAAAGATCATGAATATATCACATTTACATGTTCTTTTAGAACTTTTTCTTATCGAAGAATGCAATTTGGGTTATGCAATGCCCCCACCACGTTCCAGAGATGTATGATTTCTATCTTCTCGGACATAGATTTCTCTATCTTTGGAAACTTATTTGATGATTAATGACATAAATTGATTTTGGTTTTAGAAAGATGCATTGACTGTAATTTAACCCTTAGTTGGGAGAAAATTCATTTAATGGTTCAACAATAGATAGTGTTAGGGCATATCATTTCAAAAAAAGGTATTGAAGTTGATAAGGAAAAAAGTTGAATTGATATCCAAAGTACCTTCCCTTACATTTGTTAAGAGGATAAGACTTTTCTTAGGACATGTAGGATTTTACAGACGATTTATTAATGATTTCTCTAAAATAAGTTGTCCTTTATGTAACCTGTTATCAAAATATGTTTATTTTCATTTCAACGATGACTATGTTATTTCCTTTAATACCTTGAAAGAGAAACTAACATCTACCCCTATTATTATGGCACCAAACTTGTCTTTACCTTTTGAAATAATGTGTGATGCTTCTAATTATGCTATCAGAGCAGTCTTAGCACACATAGTGGATAAGCATTTTCATGTCATCTATTATTCTAGCAAAACACTCAATGATGCCCAAAATGAATTATACCAGCACTGAAAAGGAATACTTGGCTATAGTGTTTTCTTTAGACAAATTCAGGTCTTATTTAGTATAATCTAAAGTGATTATGCATTATGGTCATGATGTTTTAAGATACCTATTAAGTAAACCGAAGGCCAAGCTAAGATTAATCAGATTGGTCTTACTCTTACAAGAATTTGACCTAGAAATCAAGGATAAGAAAGGAAGTGAAAACTTAGTAGCTAACCATTTGTCTAGGTTGATTTATGACTTCAATTATCCTAAAGGTGAGAGTAAAGAAGATATAGTTGAAACCTTTCCTCATGAAAAATTATTTTCAATAGGTCCAAACCCATGGTATGCGAATATTGTAAACTATCTTGCCACTGGTATTTTGAGACCTAATACTTCATATCAGGACAAGAAAAGGTTCTTTAAAACTATCAAGGACTATTTCTAGGATAACCCTTATTTATACAAGATTGGTCAAGATTAAGTCATTTGGAGATGTCTACCTAAAGAAGAACATTAAATCATTCTGACCTTTTGTCATGAACTTCATTATAGGGGCCATTTTGGTGGCAAAAAGATAGCCCATAAGGTATTAAAGTCTAGATTCTTTTGGCCCACTATTTTTAAAAATGCTCATATATTTTGTGCACAATGTGATAGATGTCAAAGTATAGGCAGCATAAGCAAAAAAGATGAATTTCCTTTGACATCTAATTTAGTTGTTGAAATCTTCAATGTATGGGGAATTTACTTTATGGGCCTTTAATTTCCCCTATCCAATGGTTTTCAATATATTTTGGTTGCTATGGATTATGTATCCAAGTGGGTAGAAGCTATCCCCACTAAAGCCAATGATGCAAATGTTGTTTAAAAATATTAGAGGATTAAACATTTAGCATGTTCAAAATTCCTAGAGCTATAATAAGTGATGCAAGTAGCCATTTTTGTAACAAAATCTTTGATGGAGTATTGAAAAAGTACAACAACACACATAGAGTAGTTACTCCATATCATCCTCAAACTTTTGGTTTAATGGAAGTAAGTAATGGACAAATCGAGGGAATTTTGGAATGCACCATGCATCCTTTAAGAAAAGACTGGGCAATCAAGTTGAATGATGCCTTATTGGCATACCATATAACTTATAAAACACCTATTAGGACAAGCCCTTATCGGTTAATCTTTATGAAAGCGTAACACCTTCCCATTGAACTTGAACACAAGGTTTATTGGGAAATTAAAGAGATGGATGTGGATTTAGATAAAGTAGGAGAAAAATGGTTGCTCCATCTTAATGAGTTGGAAGAGATTAGGGATGAGGCCTATGAAAATGCAAAATTATACAAAGAGCATACTAAACACTATCATAACAAGAGGCTAGTTCCTAAGTCTTTTCTTCTTGGAATGAAAGTTCTTTTATTTAACTCTTGTTTGGGATTGTTTCAAATAAATTTGAGATCAAGATGAGATGGACCTTACACAATTGTCCTAGTTTTTTCATATGGCATAGTAGAGTTATTGAATCCAAAGACCCAAATAACTTTCAAAGTTAATGGGCACCGTGTAAAGCCTTATTTAGAAGGAGAAAAAAACATGGCTGACGTTGATTCCATATTGATAAATTGATCCTCACCACCATGATTATGTGTCTTTTTAGGACGTTAAACTAAGCCTTGGATGGGAGGCAACCAATCTTTGAAAGGTAATTTTATTTTATTTTAAGAAATTTAGTTTGTTTTATTAATTTGTTTTCTTTTTTGATAACTTTGTTTATTTTATTGCATAAAATAATTGTTTGTTAAGATGTGTTAGAATACCTATTTGTATGATTCAAATATGATGTTGGATGCAACTAGCGTTCTCTATCAAAATCCTTCACACATAAAGTAATTTAGTAACTTTTCTATCCCTTCTCTTTTTAAAATTTGTATTTGTTACATTGAGGACAATCTAGATTTTAGGTTGGGGTGGTAAGATTTAAAAGTTACAAAAATTAGGCAATTTTTAAAATGTTTTATAAATAATGTGCCCTTATTTTGCTTATTTAGGTGTGTATTGTCATATTAATTGTTTCCTTTAATTTATTTTTTTTCTTTTATATGTGTTTGTTACTTTCTTTATTTGTGTGTTTAGGTAAATTAGAGTAGTGTTCAAATTTTTGTAACAAAAATAATCATGTCTTCAAAATTAAGTTTAAGCAATGATTAAGTCTTTTTTGCATTATTAGATTAATTTCCAAAAAGAACATATCGTGCAGTAATATGATTATTAGTAAGTTTGTGTCATAACTAATATTTTATGATAAAATGTTGAAATGAAACGAACCCAAAATCAGTGTTTAGGAATCAAATAGTGGAGACTACCATTATGAAATATTATTTGAGCCTTAATTTCCTTTATTTTGAGTGAAATATTTTCTTTCTACTCAAAACACTTATTCTATTACTTCAAATTTTTAGATGATTTCTCTAAGTATTAGCATTAAATGTATGAATTTTCTCATCTCAATAGAGTGTCCTATACTTATTTTTCATTTGCTTAGATTAAATGATTTATGTAAAAATTGATATTATATGCCTTTATCTCATTCATGTACGAATTCTACTAAAAAGAGACATATTTGGGGTTACCTAAACCAAAATCAAACAAAAAAGTAACAAAATTAATCACTCACTAAAATCCTACAAAAATGTACAATTTATACATGGGTTCACACTCTAAAAAAATATGTTGAAAAATCTCTAAGAAAAAGAGAGATAAAGAATATATAGTATAATCTACATACTACGACCTTTTTAGCCTTAAAAAATTGTGAGAGTTGGTTAGTACAAAAGACGATTGTTTATATGAGTGTTTCTCTATATTGTACTTGTTTGGACTTGCATTGTGCATCTGTATGTCATATATATTATTTGAATGTCTTTAGGACTCTTGATTTATATGCATTGCTATGACTAAGCTTGTGAGTTTAGTTGCCATTCCATGAATTTGGGGTGTTAACCTTATCTATGTATGTCCCATGTCTTTATGTTAGAACATGAGCTTTTCTCATATGCTTAGATGTTTTTGTATCATTCATTGTCTCTTCCCTCTTGGGTGTGTTACCTATATTGTTCACTATTTAGTCAATTTATTTCCAACTATTGACTAACAATGATGTAAAACTTTCCGATGATCTTTTTTGAGGTAATTGTGTACAATTTCCTACCTTTTCTCTCTCTAAAGGAAACACTGTACGGTTTACGTTGATGATATCTCTGGATGCACATCCATGTCTTTTTTACCTATGATCTCCTTTGAAGCCACATTTGTCATCTCACATTTTTTTTGTGTTACTTGTTGGTTTCTTCAATGCTATATTTATCTTCCTTTACTGCTTTGAAAATAAAAAAATAATAATATATATTTGTCTATGGTCATTTGGCATTCTTCTTCTTTCTTCCTCTTCCTAAGAATGTTCAACATGTTTGTTTGTTCAGCTTTCTTACTTAAAGTATAATGGAGTTAAGAGGCACGTTGTCGGTTTTTGAGTGGTATGCATTAGATTTGAATTGAAATGGGTTTTTTATGACATGAGTTTTCATTGAGCATATGTATGGCTAAATTCTTATGTCGAATTTGAATAGAACTTTTTCTTACACATGCCATAACTTTATGAATTTGCATGGATATTTTGAGAGGTTTATGTGGATTTCTACTTTGATGATTTGTATGACTCTAACAAGCTCTAGAATCCACTTTAGTGTATCTTGAGCCAAAATTGTAGGTGCTACTTAGATAGAGAGAGGATTTCGGCTATCTTTGGATCGTTTAGACTTTTAAAGCCACCAATGTTTACTTGTCCTTCTTTACCCCTCTTTGAGCTATTATGTTATCTCTTCATTTCTTTGCACCTATTGGTTTAGTAAAAATGCTTTATCCCACTTACCCTGTACCCTTTGTTGAGCATGTATGTTCTAGGACTGTGTGTTTTACACTCTTGGTTTCAATTAAAAAAAGAGGGAAGAAGAAGATTGAAAAAAATGAAATATTAAAAAAAGGGAGAAAAAATTATGATAAAAAGAGGTGTATGAATTATTAAATTTAATGTGTAGCTCTTACAACAACTATGCTATTGATTGAATTTTGAGAAGTAAAGAGAAAATATCCCTTGTTTGAGGGCATTTTTGTTATGGACATAGTTGATTGTTTATGGATGGACAAAGGTGTGTTTGAGCCTAAATGTCATAACTCTCCTACCCATACCTCAGCTTATTATTATAATAGTGACGAGAGAGACTAAATATGCACTTATGAAGTTTGGTTTTCCTTAAACCTATATTTATATTTACTTTGTTCGCATGAGCATATATTAATGGCATAAAGAATAAGTAATTTAAGCATAGCACACATAGTGCATGGTATCAAAGATTTAGTCATAATGAATGAATTATGCATTGATTGCCTTGTGGATATTTTCGTTAATCTCAAAGGGCCCTTAGGATTTTGTCCTACTCTACCTCATATTTCTTCCATGCATTTCTCTACCACTTTTGTGTTTAGAGGACATAGATTTATCTTCTCTTGAGATATTAGTAATTTATTATATCTTCTTGTTGTTTGGTTTCCTTCTTTTCTTGTTATCATTTTTGAGTTTGAAAATGTCTTGGATTCGCATCGATTTCAAGCTTTTGTCTATGTTATTTCTTCTTTTCATCCTATTGTACCTATTATTCATGGTTCACCCATTTTTTTGGCCTAAATTGGACCTCTCCCTACTAGTTTTAGAGGCCCTCTTCACTATGGTTCATTACTCTATAAAAATAAAGTCATTAACATAATTTTAACTTAATATTTACTTATTTTATTCAATAAATAGTATTTTTGGGGCTAAAAATATTAAAATACAAACTTTTTAGTGAAAAGTGGTGAAAATATAATTTTTGAAATTTTTTAAGATTTTTATGGATTTTTAATAATTTTTTAACGCATGATCAATGAGAAGCTACCACATGACCTATCATACAAGTAAAAGAGCTGACTAGGCATACCATGTGGATTCCATGTTAGTAGGGATAATGAATCAGAAATCGCCACATGTGAGGGGTAAAGTAGTGTGTGCCATGTGTCAATACTACGTTTAATCTGAGTTCGGAGTGTGGTCAAACAACACTGCCACGTGTCACCACTATACTCGTCCAAGCATTCCATCCTTATGCCACACCATCTGTTATTGAGAATCATGTTGTGCCGTGTGGCATTGACTCAGTATGCATTGACTTAGACTGGTCTCACCTACCACGCGTCGCGCTTTGATTCACCCAGTGAATTCTATGTGCCATGTGTCAAGCTGTTATTCGTTGGCGTTGTTAATTTTTCTTGTTTTGATCTTAGCCCTTGGTCTGAAGTTGATATGATGGTCTAGATGGCATCTGATAATATTTAAGCTAATAATCACCCCATAAAATATAATGAGCCAATATTAGCATAATTTTGATAAATATTTTGAGCAAAAAAGAGAGAAAAATAAAGAAAAATTCAAAAGAAGATACAATTTTGATGGAGATTCAAGAGAAAATTAGTAGTATGATTCAAGAGATTGATTTTATTTCTTTTTCTACTCTTTTCTTTATCAATTTTTATGTCTTCATTTATGAAAAATATGAGCTTTATGGACAAATGATGAGACAAGACCAATATCAAGTTAGCAATACCGATCTTATAGATACTTTGGTTTTACATTTGTAAAACTCTTGCCAATGCATGAATCATTTTCTATAAAATAACAAGTATACTCCCAAGGTCAATCTAAGAAAAAGAATATATATGATTTTTAATTTATTATTCAAACTCATAAAAACGAAATTAAATCCTAAACATCCTATCACGATATTTTGATTTGTGTTTTATAATCTAATAACATAAAAAAATAAAGATAGATATGAATTCAATAAACAATAATGAAAATTTTTATTATTCATAAGAGTGGAGTATTTAAGGATATAATAATTAAGTTAATTATATTTCCTCATATTTTTAGGTTATTAAATATATAAATTGATATTTATGGATTTTTCCTTTTTTGTATGAAAATGTCCTTAAGCGGAGCCCAAATTATTTTATTTAATATTAATTAACTAATATTCTTAGACGAGTCCTATTAATCAATTAGGTATTAAATTTTAGCATAATTTTTAAGAAAATTTCAAACCATCTAATCATAGCTTTAGGCGGAGTCAGTTAATTAGACTTTATTCAAGGTGTCCAAATTAAACCTAAGAATTTAATTATCTAAGTATTAACTTTCATGTTTTAAAATCATTACTAAAAATATGTTGTCAATACATTTTCGAATAATAGTTCTTATAAAATTTTTTGAAATAGAGCTTTATTCTAATTACTGGGCGATTGTACCAACAAATAAAAGAGTACAATTATAAATTAGATCGGATAATTAAACCTTAAAATCTAATTTTCATATTTAAGTTTGTAATGAAAAGTAATATATTTCTCTCTAACATCCTTATTATAAAATCTTTAATATAAATAAAATTATTTTATTTTATAGAAATGTTTTACCTGTTTAATATTTTGCAAGTATAACAACGTTATTATTATATTATATTTATAAACATTCATCTATGTTAAATTTAATCACAGATAAATGAAATATAATAAATAAGAATAAAACATAATAATAATTGTAAAGAATTCATTTAAACTTATATCTCAAAAGAAATCTTATAGAACTTTGATATTAATTCCGTTTCTAGAAAACCTCCAAACATATTTGCATTTTCGTTTACTGAATAAAAAACTAGAAATATATAAAATCATAATTCGTTCTTCTCAAAAAGAGAATAATTTTTTACAATGGGGGAGAGAGTCCTTTTATTGATAAGGAAAAGGCCAAAAAAGGTGAAAAAATATATAAAAAATTGATTTTGGACTCGTTTAGACTGGCTGGCACGCGTGTAAGGGCGAGCTTTGGGGCAGACTGGACAAGTGTAGGTGTGTGTTGGCATGCACGAAACTTGGCGCAAGCATGTGGTAGCTGTGCACGGGAGCACAAGCATGTGTTGGCTGCGCATGGCCTATGTTGGTTGTGTGTAGGGCGTGCACGAAACTCGGTATTTTTGACCATTTTGACCCATTTTGTCCAAATGTTTCATATTTTTGAGTTTTACTCATTTTTCTCAATATATTTGTGATGTATTACCTCCAATATTGTTCTTCGAGTCTTTAAGTTTTTTTTTAAACAAAAATACTTGAAAATCAATAAAAGTACTTGTGATTCTGAAAAGAAATATTTGTATAAAAATATGAAAAAATCAAACAAATATAAATATATTTAATCTATTAAAATACATTATATCATGGTAATTTTAGTGCTTTTAAGCACTCATCACAATCTCCAACCAACTTCTTACTAGTCCCTTAGCAAGAGAAGCGTTAAAAACTAAAAATTAAACTATCCTAAATCACTTTTGTGAATTGACATGATTGTATTTAGCATATGTAACAAGCTGTTAAACCCTTAGGTTTCCCTAGTAGATGAGTTTTAGTCTCGTGAGGGTTTCCAATAAGGATAACCACAAACATTGAACTAAATAAAACAATCTTTAAAATAAAACTATAGAACATGTAAAATAACAAATTAAAATAAAACACAAAACTTTTCATGCTTAAAATTTCATTTAAGTTTTATAATTAAAACCTATAAGTATAGATTATTCTACTTTCTTAAACATTCATGATTTACTACAATAATTATTACAAAATCACTTTCATATTTTAATCAAAAATGTTTTGTTTTCATTTCACCAAATTTCAATGTTAGGAATCCAAATTCGCTTCGACTCTACTCTTACAAGTCAATACTCTCAATTAACTGAATCCTATGGTTTCAAACACTCATACTAAGGCATATGCGAATAGAATTTATGTTTAGAAATGAACTAGTAAGTCTGCATACTTATAAAAGAATAAATGCTCAAAATAATGTATAACTTTGATCTAATGAAAGGAATCGATTGTATAAATTATAAATATATCATATATATTATTTTCATGCATCAATCAAAATAATTATTTCCTACATTTCAGATTAAACTAAAAAAAATATAATAGTACATTTGTTACATAATATTTAAAATTATGATTGTAAAAATTTTGTACACTACTCGTACATTTGCCTGTAAAATCCGACCGTAAAATAGAATAATAATATAAATATTTAGAAATTTAGTATGATTAGAAAGTTGGGATGAAATTGTATTGAATATTTAATTTAATCTGTTTAGATTTTTAATTATAAAAGTATGTATTTTGATTTTTTTTCATCTTAAATTAAAAATATTTTATTTATTTTAAAATGTAATAAAAATATAAAAATAAATTAAAAATTGATCTAAATAAATCATTTTAAATATAAATTATTTTATTAAAATATTTATAATTAATTTTATCCAAATATATTATAAAGTTTGTCACCAAATATTTTACAAAGTAATTACAATAAAATTCTGTTCAATATAATTATATATAATCTATCCAATAAGGTGTACCAAATATATCTTAAAAATTATATTATTTGGTATAAAAAAATGGTTATATACCTATAACAATTACTCCTCCTACATTATAACTATTTTGAAAATTAAAGAAAATAATACTGTTTAAATTTATAATAAAAAAATATTACCAAATAAAATTAAAAGATGCATAATCAAACGGTATTTAATATTGAATAATTTAAATGGTTATATACTAGCTATAACAATTATTCCTCCTGCATCGTAACTATTTTAAAAATTAAAGAAAATAATAGTGTTTAAATTTATAATAAAAAAAATACTATCAAATAAAATTAAAAGATGCATAATCGACGGTATTTAATATTAAATAATTTAAATTGTCATAATCTAAACGGTATTTAATATTGAATAGTTTAAATTGTCATAATTTAAATTGAATTGCGTTGAATATAAATGATATGTAAAACCATTTTTAATGATAAAAACATGAGTTAAATATAAATTTTACTATTTTTTGTCACCATGTAAAAATTTTAGTAAGGGTCGAGTTATTTTTTGTTTTCCAAACTGTTTTACGAAACCAAGACTAACATGGCTCTACCATTGTACGATTGTATAATTGAATTGAATTTTGTAACATTGTATAATTTAATATCTCGACCAGTATTATAAATTAATTTCTTATAAAATCAAACTTTCATTCTGAGTTTGCCCAAATAAATGTCATTCCAAAGTAAAACTTAATACAATTTCAACATATCATTGCGACTCTCAGCCCTCTGCATATCTATAATCCGCCTGAATTTTTGAGTTCCAATCAACTTTCTCACTATATTGATTTATCTTTATGTCTGGTAAATTACTTCCACAAGTATCCCATATTTAACTACTCATTTAACGTAACTACGAAGTACCTCTCTCTATATATTAATTATGTTATGGTTATTACTAATAGTTGTTCGTTTCATTCTAACATGTTTTTAGCAAAAAAAAAAAAAAAAAATTATTTTGGCATGTTGATGGATGATAATGAAATCGCAAGATCCTTATTACAAATATCGATCTTACGAAAATTCTCTTTTATTGTTTTATTATTTGTAAAACTCTTATAAGTGCACAAATCATTTTATAGAAAATGATAAGTATACTCAAGGTTGATCTAAGGAAAAAATTTATATGGTTTTTAATTTATTATTCAAAATCTTAAAAATAAAATTAAATCATAAATATTCTATCACGATATTTTGGTTTGTTTATTTCCTAATCTAATAACATAAAATAAATATAAACATAAATATAAATTCAATAAACAATAATACAAATTTTATCATTCATAACAGTAAAGTATTTAATGATATAATAATTAAATTAATTATGTTTACTCATATTATTTAGGTTATTAAATATATAAATTAATATTGGTTGGTTTTCTCTTTTTAGTATGAAAGTGTCCTTAGGCGGGACCCAAGTTCTTTTGTTTAATATTAACTAACTAATATCTTTAAATAGGGTTTATTAATTAATTAAATATTAAATTTTAGCTTTATTTATAAGAAAATAGCAAACTATTTAATCACAGCTTTAAGCGGAGTCAAATAATTAAATTTTATTCAAAGTATCCAAATTAAACCTAAGAATTTAACTATCCAAGTACTAACTTTCAAGTTTTAAAACCATTAATGAAAATATGTCGTTAATACATTTTCGAATAATAATTCTTCTTAAAAAAAACTTTTGAAATATAGTTTCATTCTAACTACCAGGCGATTGTATCAACAAATAAAAGAACACTACTTTAAATCAGACCGAATAATTAAACCTTAAAATCTAATTTTCAGATTTAAGTTTATAATGAAAATGATAACTGTAAAGAATAAAACAGTCAGTCATGTTAAATTTAATCACAGATAAATTAAATATAACATATAAGAATAAAACATAAAATGATAACTGTAAAGAATCCATTAAAATAACACCTTAAAAGAATCATTACAACAATTTGATGTTCATTCTGTTACTGGAAAACCTCCAAACGGATTTGCATATCTGCTTATTGAATCAAAAACTAAAAATTTATAAAAACATAACTAGTTCTTCTCTTTTAGAGAAGAACTAGAAAAATAAAATAAAAAAAGAAAACTTTCTACAGAGAGAAGGAGTTCAAAACATTTGTGTTTTGGAATAAGGGATTGACCTTTTTGACCTTTTTGACTTTATTTTATTTTTTTTATCAATATATTTGTAATGTATTATCTCCAGTATTTTTTTTCGAGTTTTTAAGTTATTTTTGAAATAAAATACCTAAAAACAATAAAAAATATCCGTGATTTCAAAAAGAAAATTTATATAAGAATATGATAAAATCTTACAAATATAAATCTATTTAATCAATTAAAGTACATTAAATCATGTTAATTTTAGTGTTTTTTAAGCACTCATCACATGTCATGTCGATAGTTTAGTTATTTTGTCTTCGTAATGCCAATCATGTTGGTGTCTACTTTATTGATTTAGCTAAAAAATAAAACATATTTTTAACACAGTTAGTTGGACTTTAAATTCGATAATACATAATTAAGTCTTAAATAGAGATTTAAAGGCCAAATGATTCATGTTTTTTTGGTCAATTTCAAACTTGATAACTCATCAACTAGATATTTTTCACTTTATAAATGGTAGATCATACGATACTCTGAAAAAATTTAGGCAACTATTTCGCGTTTCAAAAGTTGATGTAAGACTTATGTGTTATATTCAGGGTAATAAATTGGTAGACTTGTGTTACAATTACATTTATGTTTGGGTACTAGTGTGATAAGTAGATCAAAATTTGGTATCTCAAAAGTCTTAAAAAGAGTCTTTTTTTTAATAAAAGCTTCATTTAAGAAGCATATATACACCTTTAAAATTGTCCATGATACTAACGGAAAAATTTGAATAAAACATTCCTAAAATGTCCAATCACATTATTTAAGAAAAATTATAAGTTACTATTATAATATTCATATATGACCTCAGTTTTTAATCGTGATTGTATATCTATGACCACGGTTATAAAAATTGAGTCTTAAGTACGAGAGAAACTTATGGCCTTGGTTTTTTAATTGAGGCCATAGACATACTCTATAGCCTCAATTTTTTAATGATCGAGGCCATAGGATATATCTATTGCCTCAATTTTATAAAAAACTAAGGCCATAGACATACTCTATAGGCTCATATTTTTTAAAAAACTAAGGTCATAGACATATCATTTGATCACAGTCTTATAACTAAATGATGTCTATTGTCTCGATTACACTTACACTATGACCATATACATCTCTATTAACCTTATTTTTCAATATAAACTAAAATAAATTGAGAAAATTAAAAGTCATTATATTAAACTTAAGGGAGAAATTACATTAATTAAGAGTTTATATATGTACTAAAACATAATAAAGTCTTACTATGGCCACGGTTATAAGAACCGAGGCCTAAGTGAGAGAGACCAAAGGTAATGACCTATGACCTCAATTTTTGATGAAAACTAAGGCCATAGATACACCCTATAGCCTTGGTTTTATAATAATCGAGGCCATAGACTTGTAATCAAAATGATATCTATTGTTTCGGTTGTACTTAAACCGTGACTATATACATCTCAATTAAGCTAATTTTCAAATATAAATTACAATAAATTGAGAAAATTAAGAGTTATTATATTAAAACTTAAGATAGATATTACATTAAGAGTTTAATAGATCGATACACTAAAACGCATATAAATAAAACTAGCTAATTAAAGTGTTCCAAAAATATAAAAATATACATGAAAAAACTTTACTAATATAACTAATCAAATTGTCTATAATCTAAATGAATCTGAAAATATTTTACATGTCCCATTGTAATGCTTTTCTTCAAAATCTTCATCCTTGATAGGATCTACTATGTGCATTAATTTTCTCATAAAAAATAGCATCTAGTATGAGCATACCAATATCCAAATTCTATGAATATAATCCTGCATATACAACATCTAGAACACACGAGTCCTCTATACTTATTTATTCTTAATAGGTTACACCATGATTATAGTGTCATATACAACATCTAACATTTTGAATAATTACCACTTTTTTCAATTTATCTTGAACTTGTTTACTTTTGAACTCTCATTCTTTAAGAGTGTTAGCTGTGATAAATACATGAGATCACTAAATTTGTATGCCACCACTTTTTGACTCCTATAGATATGTATAATGAGTTACAAAAATATTGTATACCTAAATATCTAACTAATTATCATTCAAACTTAATTTTAATAACTCACCAATTGAATTCTTAGGTTGGAAAAACTCATTCTTCCTGTATGATGATTATACTCGTTATGCTTCATCAACTTAACACGTTCGTAACTTGATTTCTAATAAGAGCACATATATGAATAGGATTGTTAAGGCATATAACAAAAAATATTAAATGATAATATTTATACTTTGTATTCAATAATACCTTGAATTTCTTAGATCGTGTGTAATTCAAAAATACATGCCAATCATTGTGTACCCATTCAGACTTCTTAAGTGGTTTATATAGCTTTTTCTCATTCAATGGGTCCAAATAAGGCTTAATGTAATTTTTTCCTCAAATTCTTTTTGAATGTCTTCCATCTCGACGCAGCCGTCTTAAGGCACTTACATTTGTATGCCTTTGGAAGATTGTATTTTTTCGAATAAATTCACATGAAAATTTAACAATAAAACTAAATAAGAAAGGACCAAAAAGTACAAGTGCAATATATGTTACATTCAATGTTGCCCATATCATATCTTTTTTTACTTCAGAAACTTCCTTCTGTCAATCATTATAAATAATCCTAATCATTGTTTTTCCTAACACACATATCCAACTAATCATTTTTTACCCCTTCTTTCCAATTGGGTTGCATTCATTATTAAATTCAATTGTAATTTTTTTTGTACACATTAATTTAGAAATTTTCTTTATCTTTGTTATACCTCTTTTATTTTTTCCTTTTTTTAAATTGTGCTTTTGTATATGAAGAGGTATCATCATTCGTAGAACTCTCTTCGTCAACGGAGTTGTGTTCATTCCTAACTCTTTCATCTTTGTCATGATCATCAACAATCTCATTAGGATCTATATACCTATAGACAAAGAATGAAAACATTATAAATGAATATATATATATATATATACCAATTCATAATAAAAAATAAATAATAAAATTAAAATTATAGATGTAAGTTATAAATAGAAACAAACACAATATTTTTTACGATGCATACCTAACAAAAACATTGCAAATAAAGAAAAAAATATCTTCCTCAATCAATCCAAGTTGGCTCACTATCATTGCGCATATATATTGAATTGTCATCTTCTAAATCATTAGCATCATTTGAGTTAGGTATATTGCTTGTATAATATCCATATTTAGACAAAATTTCATTTAATTCTTCCTCTTTGTGATAAAACTCTTGCTTAGGTAGTATTAACACAATTAACCACTGTGTCTATAGGATCTTCTACATAGAATACTTGGTTAGCAAGGGTGGGCATGATGAATGGGTCATATCGATGACCTATCTTACCAAGGATAACAAGAGTCAATCCTAATTCGCTCTTACAAATTGCATTTTGATTATCCTCAACCCAGTCACACAAGAATATTGGAACACAAAACATATGATATTCTAACTCCAAAAGTTCTTGAATAACTCCATAATAAATCCTTTTAGATAGTACCAAGTTCTTATCCTTAGAACTTGCAAATTGCAAAGCTTGAGCATTTAACATAGTAACACTATTTTGATTAACACGAATTTCATCCCTTGCCTTTGTTGTAAATCAAAAACCATTTATAACATATCTAGGATACTTGATAACATCATACCATGGCCCATTTTCTAGCCACCTTATAGTTTTTGTGATGGAATTATTGGGGATACTTAACTCATCCATTACTGTATCTCGAAACCAATAAATAAAATTATGAGTGTGTTCATCTTGAAACCATTTCTCTCCTTTTCTCCTATTTCGAGGATCTACCTTTAACATATCCATATACATCCTATTAAGTAGAAGTAATATGAGTAACATATGAAAAGAAAATTTAAGAAACTATGAAATGTAGATTTAAATGAAACCGTTTTTACCTTATGTATGGTTCAATCTCTTTATTGTTTGCAAGCACCAAACAATGACTTTGTTCCCATTGAACTTATATGATGGTTTCAACTAAGCCTGAACTTATTGGTTCACCAATATTCTCTAAATCACCACCCAATGAAAACCTAGGCTAAGGGATTCCAATTGTGGATACACCAAATAGATACTTAGATCAAAACTCAATAGCTTCTTCTGCAATATAACACTCAACTATGCACCCTTCTCATCGATTATAGTTATGAACATAGTCTTTCAAAAACTTCATGAATCTTTCAAAAGGATACATCCATAGCATGTATACAGGACCACATAACTGCACTTCTCTAACAAGGTGAACAATTAAGTGAACCATGATATCAAAAAATGAAGGTGGAAAATAATTTTCAAGTAAGCATAATGTCTCAACAAGTTCAACTTGTAGTTTATGTAACTTAGATTCTACAATTGTCTTATTGCTTATGGAATTGAAGAAAAGCAAAGACGAGTGATTTCATGACGAACATGCTTTGGAAGAATTTATCTAATTGGCACTAGCAACAATTGTTGCATAAGAGCATGTGTGATTTTAAACCATATAACTTTAAGTCTTGCATTAATAATAGGTTTTTAACATTTGATGATTAACCTTCGGGAACTTTCAATCCCAATAAATATTTGCAAAATGTTATCTTTTCATCCCTAGAAAGTGTAAAACAAGCAGGAGTTAACTTAACACGTGATCTCTTTTTAATTGGAGCCAGTTCTTTTCTAATTCCCAATTCTTTTAGATCCAAGCAGGTAGCAATACCATCCTATGTTTTAAATGAAATATCAAGAAATGTTCCAGTTAGAGTATCACATACATTCTTTTCTATATGAATCACATCTAGTATATGGTGTACAAGTAATGTTTTCTGAATAAGGAAACTTCCAAAAAATTGGCATCTTCTTCCAACATTTGTCACCATTGTCATTTTTTATCTTTTTCTTTGCAATATTTTTGAATTTTCTTTTCCCTAGACTACCTCTTTCTTTTTGCATTTCTTTTCCTTTTCCTGTTCCTCCTAATTTTTTTATAATTTAGTTATTTCTTTTAGAACTAAGTTCCACTTTCCCAACTTCTTGAAGATCATACCTTGTAATTTATGTAACACTTCTTCTCCCTACAAAGCCACAGGAGTATCTTCTTCTTCATTGTTATCTATACCTTTATTTCAAGATCGAAACTTATGCCCTTTTGGCAAGAATCGGGTATGTCCAACAAAGGAAATCTTTTTTGAATGTAATAGATATTGAGCACAAGTTTTCTCACTGCATATTGGAAATGCATTGTACCCCTTGGTCACATATCCACACAAATTTCCATAAGTAGAAAATCATTTATTGTCCATAATACTACTACTTTAAGATTGAAGTACTCCTTTTTGTATAAGTCATACACATCAATTACTTTATCCCAAAGTTTCTTCAAGTCATCAATAAGAGGCTCCAAGTAGACATCAATGTCATTTCTTGGCTATTTTGGTCCAAAAATTAACACGGAAAGCATCATAAACTTCCTTTTCATGTATAACCAAGGAGGAAGGTTATATGTGATAATAATCACTAGCTAACAACTGTATCTACTACTTAGATTGTTATGAGGGTTGATCCCATCAGCAGCAATAACAAGATGCAACTTCCTAGGCTCTCACCCAAAATGTGGCCATTTTTCATCTACTACCTTCCAACACGGGGAATCTACTAGATGACGAAAAATACTATCCATGGATTTGTTATCTTCATGCCACGCCAACATCTTCTATGTCTCTTTAATTTTAATCATTCTCTTAAAATGAGGTATTGGCAAAAACTACCAAAGCACTTTAGTCGGCACTACTTCTTTTACTTCATTACCATTTGATGTAGGCTTCCACCTTAAAGTACCAAACTCCAAAGATTGAGTAGCATTTTCATATTGTTTCTTATAAAGGATACAATCATTTGGACAAGCATGAATATTTACATACTCCATACCAAACTTAATCAATGTTTTTTTCACTTCATACATAGAAGTAAGCAACTCATTTATTTTTGGGAGCATTTCATGAGTTAACTTTAATCTAGCAGTGAACCCAACATCAGAGAATCCATGCTTTGCTTTAAGGTTGTATAATTTCACTATTGGAGACAACTTGGTAAAATTTGTGCAACCAGGATAAAGCGGTTTATCTACATCTTCTAACAACTTGTTAAATTCATCTTGATTTATGTTGGGTTCATTTTCTATTGCATTTACCATCTCAACGGGGGAATCCTCCATATCTATGGATTTGATCCAACGGTTTAGTGATGTGTTTGTTTCATCATCCTCTTGAATTAGGGGTTCTCCATGCATATACCAATTTGTACAATCCCTTTACAAATAAGATGATCTCATATATCATCAATATTTTGAAATTCTATGTTTAAGCAATCTTTACAAGGACAACGAATAGGCTTATCATCTACGGCATTCAACCAAGAAAAATTCAAAAATGCTTCTATTCTTAAATAATCTTGTGAAAATCTTGGCTTATGCATCAAAGACTTATCCATTCTAAATGACACAACACATGTATTGGTTATAAAAAAAATTAGAAGGAAAAAATACAAGTATACACTTAGATTGAAAAGATTAAAGCAATCAAATGAAAGTTTTATGTCTCTCAATATGCTACCCTACCCTACTTTTTAAATAGGGTACTTTAGTCATAATTTATATTTCAATCACGAAACCTTATTTTTATTACGTCAAATATATTTTTAAAAAATCATAAAATATTTTTAAAATTTATAATAATAAAAATAAAATATTAACCCATATATTTTTATATTCAAAATAAAATTGTTATTTTTATTATTATAAGTTTAAAATGTGTTATTTTAAGTAAAATTTTAATATTTTTTTATTGTCCAAGAGTTATTATCTTGAGTAGTGAATGGAAATCAAACAATATATATATATATATAATTCAAATTAAAAAGAGAATAAACTACAAAAATGGCTTTTCTATAAAGACAAATAAGTATAGTGTTGGCATGTATACATAGTTCCAAAATCTAAAATGAGGAGCAATAGCTAGATCCTAAATCTTTATGTTACAACTCTGTTTTTATTCATTACAATGAAAAAAATGTAGAGGCAATTATGAGATAACAAGAAAAGGAAATAACACTATCTGTTACTAAGAAATGACTCGTTATACATACTTGATGCTCAATAGGTGCATAAAACGCTCTACCCTATGAAATTACAGTAAGAAATATAGATTCATACATGAAATGCATAACCCTAATTAAACTGTATTATGCACAGACCTAAATCCACTAAGAATCAACACATATATGAATTGATATAGTAAAAAAAAGAGGGTATCACACATACCCAGAGCTAGGTCATGAGCGACGACAGTACAAACGGTTAGCCAATGATGTGTGAACAAGGGAAAAGGAAAAGAAAAAAACATAAAGAAAAGGAAGAAGAGAAGGAAAAGGGAGATGTTATAACTGTCGAGTGAGATGCTACTACCATTCGAAAAAGGAAAGAAAAATGAGCGAGCTGTTGGACAAGGAGAAGTTGCTGGGGGAGATGGTGAAATTTTGTGAAGCACAACGCTGCTTGATAAGAGAGACGATATATGTAAGCTCGGGAGGCCAAAAATTTAGGAAAAAGCTATAGATGATGGGTGAGAGGGGGACTGTGAATTAATATTAATTAAAGAACTTATATATATACATAAAGTGCGAGGGAAATTAAAAAGAAAAAAAAGAATGAAAAAACTTGATATATATATATATATATATATTATAAAAGAAATAAAATAAATTAAATTAAATTTGATAATAGAGAAAAAAAAAATTGTAAAGTAATTTTTGTATTTCTTTTAAATGAATGACATACATTATATTACTTTATTACGGTTTTAAAAATATTGAAAACTCTATTATTTTAATTATAATCACATTCATTTAATAATTTTGGTTATATAAATTTGTTTATATATATTTAAATAATTTTTGTAATTTAACTTATAGCCACAGTCACTGATAAAACCGAAGCTATATATATACACTATAGTCTCGTTTTTTATTAAACCGTGACCAAAACAATATGACCTTAGTTTTTAAAAAATCGAGGCTAAAATCCCAAGACCAAAGACATATTGTAGTAATGTACGGAAGATAGTTTGCATGGCACATTGTAATGTTTTTCTTCAAAATCTTTTTCTTTGATAGCATCTACTATGTACATTGTTAATTTTCTCATAAAAAAACATTTATTATGAGCATACCAACATCCTCATTCCATGAATATAAGAAAAAGATACCCTGCATTTACTATATGTATTCACTCTAATTTCTGAAGTGCAGTAATCCCTTAAGCAGTACCTCACATTTTCTCAATAAGTTCTTGAACTTGTATCTATTCTTGTATCTACAACAAATGGTCTAGAGTAAATTCTTAAACCTATTTAATAGTGAAAGATGGAATGCATATCCAGAGTAAATCTCCCATTAAACTGAATTCCAAAATCATACAGACAATTACCAAACAAGAATAAAAAAATTAACACAATCAATATTATAAGAGCTTTCACAGATTGTAGCAAACATAGAATTCAGACTTCAGATAGGGAAGTTAAAATGATGTATAAAGTTTTCCATGAACATGTTTACAGTTGCTAATAAATTGGATTCAATACCATACTGCCATGTTCATCTTGTTGCCATAAATCATTTATCCCATATATTTGTTGGGCACAGCGAGTAAAGATAAAATGAATTCAACAGAATAGAATAATGACACCGAAAATTTAATGTGGTTCACCTTTTAATTTGGGCTAAGTCCACGGGACAAACTCCGAAATTATTTCTTCCACTAATAAGATTAATGGGTACAAAGTGAGAGGCAATACAACAAATTGAGATAAACCTAAAATAGTGTCACACAAGTGTTTCCCAAACTCACTATTTTGTCACTCCCCTTTTATAAAAATATCCCAATATTTTTCTAAGATATTCTCTCCACTTTCTGCCTGACACTTATTTTTCTTCAAGGAAATTGTTCCTTTGGCTTTGCTAACTTCTCTTCTTGTTTGTTGTTTTGATGTTTAAAAGGCAAAGACATTGCCTATGTTATAGGCAAAATTGCATATCAATGTTAGATGCACCTACCATTGGTGAGGTTGTACCTACCATTGTGGTTGTACCTACCATTTGTGGTTACCTTACCATTGATGGTTGCACCATTGGTGGTTGCGCACCTTACTCTGCATTTGTGGTTGCCTACCATTGGTGGTTGCACCTACCATTGGGGGTTACACCCTACCATTTGTGTTTTCTTCCTCTTAAATGTAGGAGGGACTTACAAATTTCCCGCTCCAGGCTACGTAGAAACAGCTCGCGATCCGATAACTAGCGACAATATTCAAAATTTTGTCTGGAGAATTTTTGTTAACATGTCGATCCATTTTCTTACGTATGGGTCTTCTCAAGTTGTAATAGCTTTCTCCATTACATCCCTAATCGGTGATATCTCACATCAATATGTTTTGATCTCAAATGAAAGGAGGCATTCTTTCCAAGATGGATATGCTACGACTATCACAAAATAACTATGTAAGTGTCTTGTTGCAACGAGTTCTTTCAAAGAACTTTTTCATCGTAGAAACTCTTTACATGCTTCCAAAGTTGCTTGTATAAACTCTCAACCCGGTAGTGGACAATGCAACACATTTTTGTAACTTTGATTGCCGTGACACATTACTCCCACTGTGAAATGTAATTAGGTAACCTGAAGTAGATTTTCTAGAATCCACGTCACGACCATATCTACATACGTATCCAATGCTAACGAGGTTTATCATTTCCAAAACATAGGCATATTTTGGAAGAACCTCGAAAGTTACTTGAAAATCCATTTCACTTTGCACCCGAATGTTCCTTTCCAGGATTTGAAAGGAATCTACTCACTGATTCAATGCGTGAGTGATATGCGGCGGGTATACGAACCATGGCATACATTAGACTTCCAAGTTGTTGACGTATGGAACCTCTTCCATCTCTTCCTTCTCTTTAATGCGTAGAAGGGCTGCTTAGAAGTTAGCTTAAATTGATTAGCAAGAGGACAACTAATTGCTTTAGCCTTATTCATATGAAATCTCACGAGTACTTTCTCAATGTGCTTCTCGCCTTGACAACCGTAATTTCTTGGCGCTACATGCACAATAATAGTCGTACCAAGAATCTGTTTTCTTTGGTCACAAGTCTTTCATGGAAAAGACTTACTCAACTGTGTTTTCAAGTTGTTGATTACGGAAATATTTAGGCCAACAATCAACATATCATCCACGTAGAGAAAAAGAATAATAAAATCATCGTTAGACAATTTACGCACAAAACACGATGATGCGAAGTAGTCTTTTGTGCTTATGCTCCCCATATGATTTCAAACTTCTTGTACCATTGTCTTGGTGCACTGTTTTTAGCCGTAGAGAATTTTCTTCAATTTCTTGAGACATAATCTTCTTTTCCCTTTTGTTGAAAACCTACCGTTCAACTTCATGTATATCTCTTCTTCCAGTCGCTCATGTAAGAAGGCGGTTTGACATCCATTTGCTCAACCTCCAAGTCAAGACTTGCTTTGCTAATCTAGCCTGAACATGGATGGATGTCATTTTTACAAGCGGAGAAAAAATCTCATCAAAGTCAATACCTTTTCTTTGGTGAATCCTTTGACCAATCGGCTTTGTATTTGGGCGTGTCCTTAATCGCCGTGCTTTACCCTGAACACCCATTTATTTTTCAAGGCCTCTTCCCACTTTGGGCAACCATCAACTTCAAAGGTTTTGTTCTTATGTAAGGAATTCATCTCATCTTGCATGGCTTCAATCCATTTTTTGTTTGGATTAGTCATCCACGGCCTCTTCATAACTCTCGGGTTCTCACGTCGATGAAAGTTACATACTCGTAAATGGAGGATATGAGATAGAGGGTCGTCTCACTCTATCACTTGCTTGAGTGGAACGGGGGAGAAGCCCACGGTGTTGGTCTTGGATAATGAATATCATCATTTCTCTCGTCTTGAAAACCAAGCCTACATGGGGGCATCATCTTCGAGGTGGATAAACCTGGTCTTCATCTATAACTTGTCTTGAAATGCGATGTTGGAGGAATTAATTCCAAATACGATGAGTCACCATTGGAATTAGGAACATCTTTCTTCATTTTCATAATATCTTGATAGGTCTCATCTTGACAAATACTGACATCGCGGCTCACGAAGTCTCTTTGCAACTAGATCATAAAATCTATAGCCAAATTGATCTTGACCATGCTTGATAAAAATACAACGTCTTGTTTTGAAATCAAGTTTGGATCTCTCGTCCTTGGGGATATGAACAAATGCTTTGCAGCCAAACACTCGCATGAGATGATCATAGGAAACATCCTTTCGACCACACTTTATTTGGAACATCCGTCTTGAGAGGAGTACGAGGGTGAAAGATTCAACACATGTGCAGCTGTGAGTATGGTTTCACCACTAAAAGTTTTAGGCAACTTTGCGTGGCAGAGTAGACATCTAACTCTCTCATCGAGGTTCTATTCATCCTCTCGGCTAAGCCATTCAAGCTGCCGGTGTCTTTGGAGGTGTCATCGATGCCGAATACCATGCTTTTTGCAATAAGCATGGAAAGGTCCTGTGTATTCTCCACCATTGTACGTGGGATGCCGCGACTTTCCGGTCTGTCTCTCATTGAGGCATGAAATTCTTTGAAGACATCTAGCACACGATCCTTTGTCTTTAGAAGATATACCCGCGTCTTCCTTGAATGATCATCAATGAAAGTCACAAAGTATTGAGCACCCGGCAGTGACTTTGACATTGGTCCACATGTAATCTGAATGAATCGGATCTAAAATATTATTCGTCCTGGAAGGAGGGAAGCTCTTGAAAGCAACCTTATTTTGCTTTCTGCTAGACAATGAACACATTTCTCCAAATGTACTTCATCCATTCGAGCAATATCTTCTTTTTGGCTAGACTTTTCAAACCTTTTTCACCCGTATGGTGAGTCTCTTATGCCATAACTTCGGTTACTTTATCTTTCTACATGGCATTTCTTGTGCCAGGTGGAGAGCTTTGCTTGCATTATATACGAGTTGTATGCTTCTCACCTCTGTGCTACTAAGGAGCCTTTTTGTAAGTTTCCATTTGTCATAAATGAAGAAGCTACAATATCCTTCATTGCAAGTTTGCGCCTGACAGAGATCAGAATTCGGGCGCGTATACGGAATATGCGACATCATGAGAAATACTGCGGTTCGGTTCTCTATTTCCAAGCAAACGTCTTACTCTACACTCACCTTTGTGAGGCCTTCATTTCCATTCTAACAACACCAAAACTTCCAGGTGTGTATGATGAGAAAAATTCTCTACGCAATGTAGCGTGAGCGTAGCATCATTATCGATCACCCGACTAGTCTCGTGTGATGCAAGATTGATAAAATCTTCATCATAAGCGATATTGAACTTCGTCTATGGTATTTGTTTGCTCATCATCACTCTTGTCGTCCTTCTTCGTTACTTTTCCTTTGTTTGTTTCTTGTTCCTTTTTGAACACCAGGCAAAATTTCTTAATGTGGCCGCTTCTCTTACGGTGATGGCATTCAACATTGGAAAAGTTGTTTGATTTGCCTCTTTCTTACTTCTGGGTTTTGTTCTTCATGCAGTCTCCTTCCTCTAGACTACATGATAAGAGGCTTGTGCTTACGAATTTCTTTCCTTGTTTTGTTTCTGTATGAGAACAAGGCTTCTACAACAACTTCAAACTCCATCTTGTCTTTTGCATAAGTCGAGTTGTTGTGATATGATTATATGATGAGGGTAGTGATGCGACAACATCACATGACTTTCTCTTCATCGCCAAAACTCACATTAAATCTTGCTAAGTGAGAAAACTTTCTTTGTTTGAAATTGCTAACATCTTTGCGATCATGCTCACATTATCTTCCTTCCTCATCGTCGATATAGCTCCTTCTGACAAATAAAATTTATTGGCAAGGTTCTTTGACATGTACCACGTTTTCAAGAGTTTCCCATTGTTTCTTCTGAGTCTTGCAATTTTTGATTGAATATTTTGCAAGACAACTGTCATGAGAGATTTGACGGATTGTACTAGTACAATCTCATCTATTTCCTCTCATTGTTCCTCGGTGACGGTTGCTACCTTCTTTCCTTTTCAGATAGCGCCTATATGGACCTATACTGTTGAATGAGAATATCTTTCATCCTCCTTTTGCCGTAAAGAGAAATTATTATTGCCATTAAATTTCTCAATATCTACCTTTGGCTTGACATTTTTTTTCGATGTGTTTCTTTTACGTAAATCAATACACCTGGACCTAATAAAATCTTTTCGATGTGGAAGATCGGTCTATCTTTATGACCATAGAGCATATTAAAATTTTACTAGACCGGCTACGATACCGATTGTTGGGCATAAGCGGGTAAAGATAAAATGAATTCAACGAGAATAGAATAATGACAAGAAATTTTAACGTGGTTCACCCTTTAATTTGGGCTAAGTCCACGGGACAAACTCAGAAATTATTTCTTCCACTAATAAGATTAATGGGTACAAAGTGAGAGGCTAATCTGACAAGTGAGATAAACCTAAAATAGTGTCACACAAGTGTTTCCCAAACTCAGCTATTTTGTCACTCCCTTTTAGAAAAATATCCCAATATTTTTCTAAGATTTTCTCGACCACTTTCTCACACAACACTATTTTTTCTTCAAAGAAATTGTTCCTTTGGCTTTGTAGCTTCTCTTCTTGTTTGTTGTGTTGATGTTTCTCTAAGGCAAAGACATTGCCTATGTTATAAGAGCAAATTAATATCGATGTTAGATGCACCTACCATTGTGGTTGTACCTACCATTGGTGGTTGCACCTACCATTGTTGTTTTCTTCCTCTTAAAGGTAGGAGGGACTTACAATATTTACATGAAGATCACGTAACACCATATAACTCATAATGATTATTGTTTTCTAGAGCCGAATATGGCTACATACAGCTCGTTCCCCGATGAACAACTACCTACACATGCTGAACATATGCAGTTCTCAGTTCACACCACCCAGTCTCAAATTGTGCATATGATTTTCAATTCTGATGAGAACAAAAAAAATCTATTTTAGGATTCTCAAACGTAACTTATACAAGATATCCATATTGAAAATAATGAAATAGTACCTGCAACCGTAAGTAAATCCACCTCTGTAAAAGTATAATATAAATTCTTAATAAAGTAATATGTAATCTTAAACAACAAAAATGAGAATTCCTTAATTAGTTTGAATAATACTTATTACAACAGCGAACAATTATTTCATGGTTTTAGCTCAGCAACATCAAAAAGTAGAGTAACAACTCAATCAGATATGAGATAATAGAAAACATAAAAGTTAATCCACCTTAGTTTTTATTTGACTTAGCTAAGCTATAATTATAAGAATCTATTTGTAAATTTTGTTAACTCATTCTTCATCTCATCAACTTCGGTATCAACATAAATTCCTTCATGATTAAGCTGTAATGTATTTAAATTATTATTAACTAGCCACCTATTTGAATAAATAAATTATTAAAATTAAAACAAGAAAAGAAAATATAAAAAATAATTTAAATTATTACTAAGTCAATTATAGAAGCAAGTAGATCGGCAAAATTATCCTCATAAACATAAGAACATAATACCCACAAGTTATCAAATTATTTTGTTTAAGAAAATGTACATTAAAATAAAAATTCAATTATAAACTTAATATAATATAAATAAAAAGATATTACATAGAGATTATCAATAAATAGAATAAGTAGATCTAGTGAATATACATATATATATATATATATGAAAATTCTAAAAAGGTTGAAATTATGGAGTTTAATAAACCATGCATTTATAACCTACTCTCATTCTATACCATGTTGGCAAACCTTGAGCCTTTCGATTTTAATGATCGTTCAACATAATATGAACCCTATTTAATGAAGGAAAAATAAATAAGAGTTATTTGTGAAGATAAATTAAAACTTACTCATTCATAATGTTTTCAATATCGGAGAACACTTCACCCCACATTGAATCCCTCTTGACTATTTTGCATCCTTTCAAACACTTGTCTTGCAATTTGAGTATGTGTCCTCTTTTTCTTCTTCTTCTTAATAACATACAACCAACTTGGGTCAATAAATCTAATCACATTATTCAAATGATTCTTTATCAACTTGTAATAGCATCATGTATGAAAATAATTCACAAATTAATGACAAAATAACAATCATAATAAAGCATGTGGATAACTTATAACTCATCATAAAATTAAAAATAAATTAAAATAAAATAAACTAACTGTATTCACAATTTAACAACTGAATATCCAATTTTCATCTTGGTATAAAATTGTTCTATACACTCAACTAATAGAAAAATAGGCAATTCATTGTCTAAGATATGAACTTCCATTAGAACTTTAACAACAAGATCATTAACTGAAGATGCAAATAAGCATGCAACTATAATAAATCTAACATGCATAGGAAAACCACTAGTTTGGTCATATGTATATGAAATTGGTCTTCTTGTTGATTTGGCCTCTTTTCACAATAAAGTAAGAAGTTAGAATGTAACACAAATTCAATAAATCTACACGATAAGAAAATCAATTATTTCACATGCATATGAAGTTGTTGTATATAGGAAGTTTGGTTTTTCTTAATATGTAGTTTTAATGAACTTGTATAAACTTTAACTTAATTAATACAATGTCATAAGGGGGTAACCAATAGAAAACTTATGCATGAGATTAGAAAGTATGTATTTCTTTTCTACCAATCATCTTTTCCATTACTTAGTTTATTCTGGATGAAGATTATTTTTCTATAAACGTTCCCCGTCAAAAAGTTACATGTAACTTATAAATTAATATGAATGCACATAAAAATTCCTAAGGAAATGGGAAATGGGGATACAATAGTTTAGCTTTTTTGAATGAAGCTTGGCAATTTTCCTCAGATATCCCGAAGTATGTTTTGCAGTGGAAGCAGTAAAGACAGATTTGTTGTTGTCTTCTGAAGAGGGTAAGCAAGTCGCTAAAGAGATAGAAGAAAGTCAATATGTATTGAGGGAAATGAATAAGAGCATAATGACACTTACTCAATCCCAAGACCGATCTAGAAGGAAAAAAGAGAAGTATGCACTTGAATTGAAAATATTAATTTAATCTAATAAAGATTTCTTGGATTAGACTACTCTCAAGGTGATTTGATGATTCATGGATCTTTCATACCAAATATCACCAAGCTTATAGCATGAACATATGAAGTTTGAAGGGATTAGTTGCTTGTATAAATTTTAGAGTCTTTTTATGTACAAGTTAGGTTTTAATTGAAAAAAGGACAATGAACATTGAGTGACCTTCCGTTAACTAATGAAATTCAAAGTGGTCAAAAATTAAAGGAATTTATTCATAAATATGATATATGCACCCTTATTTTCTTAAACAATACATATTCTAACATATCACCATCATGTACAAATGAAAAAGAAAAAAAACCATTTAATACTTGGAACCAAAAATAGCAAGCATAAAGTAATCCACAAAAGGTTAGAAGAGACCACCACAAGGAAAGAACTCAAATTTCTTCCAATCATAATGAATCATATCTTATCCATTCAAGACCACAAATGACTCATTATACATACTTGACGCTCAATAGGTGCACAAAACACCTTACCCTAATAGCATAAGGTGATACAACAAAAAGATCTGATGAATTAATTTTAAGATATAAGGCTTTCTTATTATAATAGGTTGTTTAAAAGGATCCCCCTTCTTCCATCAAATATTCTTCTTTGTAAGTGTGAAAATTTGAGGAGAAAAAGTAGGCAAAAGATAAATTCCCTATCAAAAAAGTTACATAAGGAAACACATATGAAGTTAAAGAAATAAGAATGAATCTGTAATATAAAACAATATACATAGAAGTTAAAGAAAACAAATGAATCTATAATAGAAATTACAATAAGAAATATAAAGACATACATGAAATGCATAACCCTTAATTCAATAATTTTTCTTTAGGGACCTAATTTCTCTAATAATCAACACATATATGAAATAATATAGTAAAAAAGAGAAGGAATCACACATACCCGGAGTTGGGTTGTTGTGTGTTTTACAACACACAGAAAATCATGCAAGTATACACGGTCACAAGTAATAATATGATAAGTAAAATATCGTTCCCACAGAGATTTGTTACTAGTATTCGTTAATTATTAAAATTATTTCAACCTAATTTTATCCAAACAGTCGATAATTTGATGCAGTTTGACTAACTAACTTTTATAATAGATTGCAAGAAAATTCTAGGATTGCGATTTCACCAAATTAATCACTTGAATCATTATATTTTATCTTGATTTATGTTATCGTATTTTAAGTTGTTAACCAAGAACTCCTAATTTATCCATATATCTCTTCCGAGCTCCATCTGAGACACATCCAGGTTAAAATGATTCACTATATTCTATGCGAATTAAATTCAACCAGTTTATTAAGTTACGAGTTCTCGAAATTAGCTTACACATACAATAAAAGTATATTTCTATCTCTTATGTATATACGTTACTTCATCACGAAAGCGTACAAAAATGCCTTTTTCAAGTTTATTTAAGTGTCACATGCTCCAGTTAATTAATCTTCCGATAATTAAAAGCATTAAATACGAGATAAAATAAACAACTTAAAACAGTTCCATAAATCATTCAAAAATACTTAATTCAAGTTTCATAATTTACGCTACACTGCAATCCTAGAACAAATAAATTAGTTCATGACAGAAATTAAAATTACAACACAACAAAAATAAAACATTGTAGAGAAACAAAAATTAAGAGAAAATAGATTAGGAGAAACTCTTTCACGATTCCTCGATGAAAAATAAATTCTTCCCTTTCTTTCTTCTTAGTTATCTTCTTTCTCTGTAATTTCCCTAAGAAAATACAATACAAAAATGTCAAATAAACATTCTGCGTGTTTTGTGTAACACGAAGGGAGGAAAAGAAATGAAAATGGTAAAGAGAAAAAAAAAATAAGAAGAACTGTGAGTAACCAAAACGAAAGAAAAACCCAACAAAAGAAGAACCCCAACTAATCCTCGCGTATAGAATATATCCCCCTTTCAATTATTCTTTTTTTTTTATTATTTTTATTTTAAGTGAGGGACAAAAATGTATGGGGAATTCAAAAAACAACACATGCGTGAAAACCATTATGCGCGTTTCTGATTTTTTTTTCTTTTCACACATGACACGTGTCACCATGTGATTTGCTGAGAGAAATACAACGACACGTGGCTGATGTTCATTCGGTGGTAAGGCCGGGCGCATGAAGAACCCGTCGCACAAGATTTCCTCGCGTTGGAAGTGATTAACGGTGGAAGTGGCGCAGATTGCGTTTTATTTCACCAAATACATGCCACGTGTCATACGTATTTATTCGGCTGGAATATTTATGAGACAGCGTGGCTGCTCATTTCCGTTGAAACACGAGGGTGCACGCGGCTTGGATGTACCGCGTCACCTGGATTTGTACAGACAATGGCCGGTGCGCGATAGCTTGGTTTAACGCGCGGTCAATACGGACCGTTCATCTCATCCAGCGGTGATCGATGCGCTCGAGGATTAACGCGGCCGACATGTGAGTCCCGGCTCTACACGCCGGTGCGCGGCGGTGGGCCCCGGCACGCCCCGAGCCGTGCGAGAAATTTTGGAACGCGCTTCTACTGCCGTCGGAATGCACTCGCTACATTTACGCCGAGTAGTTGATTTGATGATCGTGCGGTGGGTGATGGGCGTCGTGATTGTTGCGAGTGTCATTCTTTTCCTGCGCAAAAAAAAAATCAATTTTCTTAATTCTATTTTGACCCACAAATATATTTCAAATTACATTTTCAACTTTGTTTAATTGCAATATAACCCTTTTAGTAATTTAAATTAAATTTTAAACTTTGAATAACTGAAATTAAGCCCGATTTTAATTTAAATTATATTTTCAACTTTTATAAATTGCAATTAATCACTCTTTTATTTAAAATTCTATTTTTGGGTACAAATTTGGAATTAAGTACGTTTTCGACGTAATTTACTTAATATTATTAAAAACAATAAACACTAATTTATTAAACTAAAATTAACTAAAAATACAGAGAACATAGCAATTATAATTAATAAAATAGGTACAAATAACTATATAAAATACAGTTATCATGGGTCATGAGTGACAATGAAAACAAACGAAAGACTGATAAGGTGTGAGTTGGGGAAAAGGAAAATAAAAAAATAGAGATAAAGGAAGAAGATAGGGGAAAGGAAGTTGCTGGGTCGCACCTGGATTGAGTGAGCTAGGTCGAGCGAGCTCTTGAGGAAAATGAAAAGAAAAGAAAAAAGAGAGGGAAAGACGTGAAGGAGCTACTGCGAGGGAGATGAAAAAACTCAAAAAAATGCAAGCAAACTACTGGGAAAGAGATAGGGAATAATATGAGAAAGATGGGGAAAAGGAAAAGAAAAGAGAAAAAATAGAGGAAAAAGAAAAAAAAAGAGGGAAAAAGAATAAAAGAGGAAAAAAAATATAAAATTTTGGTGTGTGGTATAAAAGAGATAAAATACATGAAATTAAATTAATAGAAAAATGAAAAAAATGTAAAATATTTTTTGTATTTTTTTAAATCAATAACACAATATATTATTTTATTTTGGTTTTAAAAATATTAAAAACTCTATTATTTTAATTATGATCACAATCATTTAATAATCGTGACTATATAAATTTTTTATATTTAAAAATATTTTGTAATTTAATTTATGGGCATAGCTATTGATAAAATTGAGACTATATGTATATACTATAGTCTCGATTTTTATTAGACTGTGATCAAAACTCTAAATCGAAGCTAAATTTTTGAGACCAAAGATCACTATTTTAGTAGTAAGTTTTCTAAAAATTAAATACCAAACCTAACAATCAATTATAAATAAAAAAGATAATTTTTTAATGATACGTCATAATTATACCACTCATTCAAAGAAAAATCTTTATCCTCCTTATACTGTTGCATGTACACGGCTGTGTTTTGTGTAATATAAATTAAGACCAGTGAATTTGTTAAGCTTGATTAAGCATAATCTTAATTGATTTTCTCTAATTTGGTCTGAGTATATTTTAGTTGATTTTCTCTAATTTGGTCGAGTATATTTTAGTTGATTTTCTCTAATTTGGTCGAGTATATTTTAGTCGGTGATTCGCCTAATAGTTTGATGATAAAATTTATTTCTTCTTCATTTCAAGTTATTTATTCGAATCATAAAAAATATCATTTAGTCTAAAAAATTATGCGCACAAAATTCACATAAATTAACATTGTTTTTTAAAGAAAATATTGATAGGATCTTTAGATTAGATGATTGATGTCGGTTAAGTCTTTATATTAGAAATAATATCATTTAGTTCTATTCTTTTAAAAAATGAACTAATTAAGAATAATTTATATTATTTTAATGATTTTTTTATTAAAATATTATTATTTTTTTCAAAATATTAAAGTGTTATTAAAACCCAAATTATTATTTTTTTCAAAATATTAAAGTGTTTTTAAAACCCAAATATATAATACATGGAGATGTAGCCTCCCTAAATATTACAAAATTTTAATTATATATATATATTATTAATGTACTACATTAACATGTTTTATATATAAAATAACATGTTAGTATTTTATTGGATATGAAGTTAGAGATATGTATATAAATATAATTGTTAAAACACATAATAATAGATAATCAGTTATGTAACATAATTACATGTAAATTGATGCATAAAAAGAATTAATTTTTTTCTTCATATTTTGTCTTAAATGTATGTATTACAATTGCAAAATATATATATTATATCAAAATATTTCTTTAAACATCACGAGTGATATGTTGTAATCTAAAAATAATTAAAATATTCAACTCTTATTTAATCTATAAGAATAAAAAATCAATGTCATAAACCTAATAAAAACTAAATAAAGGAACATAAAAACTTAAACTAAAGCTATCAAACATTTTACATTCTTTTCTCATCAAAGTCTCTCCATATTTTTATGTCTTATAATTTTAGCTTTAATATTTTTAACCAAATTTTAGCTTTATTTAAGATTATGTTATTTGAACTTTTATTTTAATAATTAAACACACATATTTTTATATATTTCATTTTGAAGACAAATAGATTTAACAAATTTCATTAATAAATTTTTCTGATCATAATATAATCTAAATCAATGGCGTGAACACTATTATTAAATATATTTGTCTAAATTATTTATATAAAGAATGATTGTGATCTCGATAATGTAATTAATGTACTGGGTGAAAATTTTAATATTTATTTAGCTCTTGTTAGTTATTTTATTATTATTTTCTTGCATTTGTTAGTTTCAGATCTTTTTACAGTCTCATATTTGATAGCTTAAATCATATATTTTATACATAAAATTTTAATGTGTTTCTTTTGGTGTTATTTTTGCCCCCTCTAAATTTTGACATGTTTGATTTTATTCCATGTTTATTTAGATTAGCTTTTAGTTTATTAATTTAATATAGTTTTATATGATTTCACTAGTTTTACTTTATTATGTTTTATATTTTATATATTACATTTTATCTTTCATATATGTTATATAATTTTATTAATACAAAATAAAATAATAAATTAATAGAAACAAATATCTGAAAAAAATACCTTTTATGAGATAAGTGACTAATTGATAAAATAAAATATTAATACCAAAACTTTAAATATTGTATTACTACATTATTACATGAAAACTTTAAACAAAACCCTTTTAATTAAAAACATTTCAGGCTCGTCCCTGCTACCATATTAATAATCACTTTGAATTTATTTATTTTATTAAATAATATTTTTATGTGATTTAAACTTGAGATTTAAAACTAATAAAATGATAAAATCTTATAATTAAACTATTAGATAAATCAAAATCAAATCTCAAATTTAAATTACACACTGCTTTGAGAAATAAAATATATTTGCTAGACTTACATTTTTCAATAACTATAAGAAAATAAAACAAAGAAAGTTATCTTCGGTGTAATGTGGACTTTATGGAAAATGATATGACTTGTATATTTGTTTTCCCCTCATTGTATGTATGGTCTAATTTCGAGAATTAGACTTCTCAACTTGATACAAATCGCTACAGATCATATCTTCAAAATTTGTCTTAATATATATTTTATTAATATAAAAAATTATCTAATTAAAAATAATATTTTAAACAACATATTATTAATAGATATATTTTAATATATAATATAAAATAAAGAATTAAAGGTGGTAAAAATTAAGTGCTCACTTAAAGATTTGTTATCTTAAAGATTTGAGGTTCACGTGAGTATCAAAAATGAGATATAAAAAGAATATCTCGGTGTTTTTCATCTATGCAGCCGACTTGAAGATGATTGAAACTTAAAATCATTATATATTATAATTATATCATACTTATAATTAATTAATATAATTTTTTTATTAAATATAATTATATTTATTAATAACTTACATCATCTTACTTATAATTTATGAGTGTCAAATAAACTTTTCCTAAAACCAAACAATACTTGGTTCCCATTTGATGTGGCTTTGTTTTAGTTGCTGAAATATTCAAACAATTGTCACATCACGAAAACTTCAAAATTGACTTGGTCTCCCGCAAAATTGATTAATTAATAGCTATTACTATTATTTATTTTAGGTAAAAATAATTTTATAAATTAAAAAAATCTTTGTAATTATTATAACAAGAATAATATTTTGTTAATATTAAGTTAGATTAAATTAATAATATTTAATATTAAACGAATTTATATTACTATAGTTAAATTTAAATATTGTTTTGCTTCAAAATAAAATGATATGTAATATTTTTTTAATAATAGAAATAAAAAGACTAGACATAAATTGAAACTATTTTACGATCATAAATTTTAAAGATATTATTTTATTTTTTTATTTTACTTATACGTATTGCAAAATTGAATTGATTGCAAATTTATCATTAGTTTTTGATTTACTTTGATATACTTAATAACTTAATAAAATTGTCATCATTTTGTCAACAATCCAAATAAAAAATGACATCTAACATTAAATTTCATAATTTTGTTTTATTTTTGTTAATAAAAATAATAACAGTTAAGCGAAAATATTTAAGATCATGTTTGGTTCGTAGAATAAAAAGAAATAAAAATGATAATGATAATCACTACTATAAAAAGGAGTATTTAAGTTGCAATGTAAAGTTGGTTTGGTATAGAACAGATGCTATCTACGTAAGATGTATCGTCAGTTGACATGGTGGACTGACGCTATCCACACGTGTAGCATCGGTTCGTCACGTCAACCAACGCTACATCCTAGATGTATTTTTTAAATTAAAAAATGCATGCAATTTACAATTGAATTTTTTTAGGTACAATATTTTTTTTATGTCAATTATTATTTTATTTGACTCTTTAAAATTTAAGTTGGATATATATATATATATATATATATATATATAATATAATTTTTTTTTAGAAAATTGCTTATTAAAATCATATAATTTTGTATATTTATTTGGATATTTAAATTTATATACGTACGTACAGTATATCTTTATTTATTTTTGTGTATTTTTTGGGTATTATTTTAAATTTTTTCTTTCTTTTTCTATAGTACATACATACATATATATATATATATATATATATATATATATAAGAGTTTAAATAAAATAATAATTGACAAAAAAAAATTCAATTTTAAATTGTGTGGCTAGCTTCGATTAGCCCCGTCAACCGACGCTAGCCACATAATATTACCGTTTTGCTCTCTTCTTCACCGTAGAAAGTTAAAAAAAATTCATGTCTCTTTCCCCTTCTCCCAAAACCGAGCTCTCACCCACACTCTTTCTCAATTTTTGGCCACCTCCGATCACCATTTTCAACGCTGTTTTGTGGGTTATATTCCTCTTCTCATTATCTTTCAGATTCACTATTGTTTTGAGCGAAATACTCAAATTTTTTATACCCATTTTCTCACTTATTCTCACTTACAAAACACCCATTTCCTCTTCATTTCCTTCATTTAGTTACTTCATAACATTCTTGTAAGTATTTCTATTAATTGTTTTTTACTTATTATTCAATTTCCTTTACTTTTGCATAATTTTTTTATTTATGTATGTTTTGTATTATGCTTGTTATTATATGTTTGGCTTATTTTCTATGAAAATAATATCTACATGTTATGGGTTTAAGGGACTATAATATTTACAGTACATGGATAAATTTATTTACATATAAATAATTATATTTTATTTACATTTGTAAAATGATTAAAACGATAAATGTTTTGTATTATGTATGTTTTGTTATATATTCTAATAATTAGGGAATTTATATATAATAATACTTGAAATATATTCATTAGATACATTATTAATTAATATGCTTAATTAATGTCATTAATAGGAAATGGACAAATCTTGGATTTCTAAGTGTATAATTGAGCAAGACTACGTTTCTGGAGTTGAAAGTTTTATGGAATTTGCTTGTAGAAATAGTAATATTGGAACTAGTATGATTTGATTCCCATGTGTTAAATGTAAAAATGAGCGATTTCATAAATTTGAGGAGGTCAAGTATCACCTTATCCGTAGTGGTATTATTTTGAGAAATAAATGTTGGTATTATCATGGAGAAAATATTGATAATACTCATGGGGAAGAGATAAATAAGAATGTGAGTGAATAACATACATCTTATCATAATGTACAGACATAAAATATGTTTCATAGTATTGAAGATGAACTACGTGAGGATGATCCCGAAATCTTTAAAAAACTTCTAAAAGATGCCGAAAAACCGTTGTTTCCAAAATGCAAAAAATACACTAAAATGTCGGGATTGGTTCATTTATACAATGTGAAGGCAAAACATGGTTTCTGTGACAAGGGATTCATAAAATTACTAAATCTACTAGTCGATATGTTTCCTGAGGGTATTGAATTGCCATCTTCAATGTATGAAGTGAAGAAATCTCTTAGTCGATTTGGCATGGAATATCATAAGATTCATGCTTATCCAAATGATTGCATTCTTTATAGAATAGAATATGAGACATTAGATGATTGTCCGATGTGTAAAGAATCGAGATGGAAGCATGGTACAAATGAGACAACACATAAGAAAGGCATGCCTGCAAAGGTTCTTTGGTACTTTCCTCCGATTCCTCGCTTTCAAAGGTTGTTCAAAAGTAAAGAGACATCAAAGATGTTGACTTGGCATTCAGATAATCGATTTAATGATGGGGTGCTACATCATCCTTGTGATTCTCCAAATTAGAAAGTAGTAGATAATTTATCTTCTCAATTTTCATCAAATCCGCGCAATCTTTGTCTTGCCATTGCTGCTGATGTAATTAATCCACATAGTTCCCTTAGTAGTAGATATAGTTGTTGGCTAGTAATTATGGAAACATACAACCTTCCTCCTTGGTTGTGTATGAAAAGAAAATTCATGATGTTAACATTATTGATCTCAGGACCGAAACAACCTGGTGTTGATATTGATGTATATTTGCAGCCTATGATAGATGATTTAAAGATGTTGTGGAATGATGGTGTAAATTTTTATGATGCACATAAAGAAGAACACTTTAACTTGAAGGGGGTCCTTTTATGGACAATTAATGATTTTCCTACCTATGGAAACTTATGAGGACATGCAACAAAAGTTTACAAGGGATGTCCTATATGTAGTGATGGAACTTCTACAACTTATCTTGTTCACAGACGAAAGATGTCTTATAGAAGACATAGAAGATTTTTTCCATCTAGACACAAGTTTAGATACCAAAATAAACTGTTTGATGGTGAAGAAGATCATGATCATGCAACCCGACCTTTGCGAGGTGTTGAGATATTAAAGCAATTGAATGGTATGACATTCAAACGATATGGAAAGATGAAAAAAATCACTAAGGTAAGGAAACGAAAGAGGTCAACTAATGAAATGGGTGAAAATGAAAAAGAGTTTGAACCTACTTACCATGGTTGTTGGAATAAAAAAATCAATATTTTGGGAATTACCTTATTGGAAAGACCTACACATTCATCACATCTTAGATGTCATGCACATTGAGAAAAATGTATGTGAGAGCTTGATTGGTACTTTACTTAATATACCTGGAAAAAAGGATGGAATTAAAGCAAGATTGGATTTAAAGAAACTAGGCATACGACCTGAATTGGCACCAAGGGTGGAAAATGATAAGAATCGAACATACTTGCCACTAGCATCATATACAATGTCAACAAAAGAAAATGATGTATTTTGTAAATGTTTAGAGGATGTGAAAGTTCCTGATGGTTACTCATCCAACTTAAGAAATTTTGTGTCTATCACTGATAATAAACTTTATGGATTGAAATCACATGACTATCATATCTTAATACAACAGTTATTACCAGTTGCTATTAGATCAATTCTTCCAAAATATGTTCAATTATCAATAATTCGGCTTTGTTCATTCTTCAATACAATATGCAAGAAATATATATCAATTGGCAAGTTAAATTCTTTACAGAAAGATGCTGTAGAGTCTTTGTGTCTAATTGAAAAATATTTTCCTACTTCTTTATTTGATATAATGATTCACTCATGTGTTCATTTAGTTTGAGAGGTTCAATTGTGTGGTCCTACTTACTTAAGGTGGATGTATCCTTTTGGGATATATATGCGAGTCCTTAAAGCATATGTAAATAATAGAAATTGACCTGAAGGATGCATGGTGGAATGCTACATTGTTGAAGAGGCCATTGAGTTTTGTTATGAATACTTTAGTGGTTGCACTGAAATTGGGAATCCTATGTACAAGTTGTTCTTAGAACACCACATGATCCGAGTAGGTAACCCTATGCTTGGTGGAAGTAAGAAATTGTTTATTGATCACACTTGATGGGAAAAAGCACATTGAATCATTTTGGTAAATAATAATGAGGCACAACCGTATATAGAGTAAGTGATGTTCAACCTTTCCATTTATGCCAAAATCATTTTTTATTTAACTATTAATGATGATATATACTTCATATATATTTAATAACATTACAAGATGCATTTAAACTTATTGAAGATCAATCCTCATTATAAAAAAAAGGAGGATAAAATTGGTTATATGATGAACATAAGCGAGAGCTTATTAATTGATTTCGTAACCATGTAAATGTCACAAAAACAAATTCATGCATGTATGTTCCTAGATCTATGCAATGTTTTAAAATTTTTCTCTAAACACATTTCATGTTTTTGTATACATAGATTCGAGATGAACTTAAGAAACCCAATCATGAAATATCAGAAAGTTTACAATGGCTTACACATGGGCCAAAATTCGATGTCAAATCATTTTCTAGTTTCACAATAAATGGATTGTGGTTTATGACTCAAGCTAGGGACAAAGTCCGAGTAAATCAAAATAGTGGTGTGAAGATGGTTGCGCAAACTATGCAATTTTTCAGTTCAAAAGATAGTAATCTTATACTTTATAATAGAACATATTATGGTATAATACAAGAGATTTGGGAATTGGATTATGAGCTCTTCCATGAAACAGTTTTCTTGTGTGATTGGGTTGAAGATGTTATCAATGTTGGATATAAAATAGATGATTTTGGATTTACCCTTGTAAATTTATCCAAGATAAGTCAAACTGATGATCCTTTCACGTTAGCATTTCATGCAAAACAAGTATTTTACGTGAGCGATCAAATTGACACAAGATAGTCTGTTGTGTTAACACCTCCACAAAAAGAGTTTTACCATTGTAATGCTTTAGAAGATGATGACCCTATGCTTGATACATTAACGAATATTAGTAATTTCTCAAATAAATTGCCTAATGTATGTAATTATCTAGTTGATGACGATGATTCTTCGTCATGGGCTTGAAGTGATTGTGAAGGAATATATGTATATAATCAATAACCTAATTAAACATAACATATGTTCTATATTGTTGTAATAACTCTTATATATATATATGTATGTTCCTAAAATTGTCAATTAATTTATATTTCTTCATTGTTTGTAGATATTTCATGGATCCTCGGGTAACAGAGCTTGTAGATCTAAATGATTCATTAGGGTATTTGAAAAGAAGGGGTTGGGTGAATATACCTAATGCTTCACTTAACCCAAATGATAGAATACATGTTCTATTTGATGCTACTGGTAATCCAATAGGGGAAAATGGCTAACAATTGAAATCCTCTATTGGTCGACTTATGAAGTCCAGTATACCAATCAATATAAATTATTGGTCTCAGGTTGACGGTGCAGAAAAGTTCAAAATATGGATAACCATTTGTGTAAGTCTCTTATATTTTATAATCAATTACATATATTATATCTTTTTTGTATTATATCTAATTTTTTGTAATGTGTTTTTACAGAATCATTACAAAGTCGATGACAATTGGAAGAGCAAGTGTTATAAGATTGCAAATAAGGTGTGGAAGGAATACAAGACTTCCAGATTGGCAAGAAATTATGTGTTTCCATATTTGGAACCACTTGATGAGGTAGAGCTCTACAAAATCCCTAAAGGACACCCATGGATTACACCTCAAGTTTGCAAAGATTTCGTGGTTTAGACGTTCGGATGAATTTTAAATTATTATGAAAAAACATTAGAATATACAAATGCAAAACATTCTTCCTAACCGTACTGGGAGGTCTTCAAATCCTGAAGTTAGATATAGAATGGTATTATTAATTTGTGTTAATTTATAAATATTTTTATATTTATTTTCCTCAATTTAATTTCATGTCATGGTTAATAAATTTTTCATAATTTATGTAGGAAGTTGAATTGGGTAGACCTATTACCTGAACTAAATTGTACATAGAAACAAAGACTCCCAAAACGAAAAAGTCAAGACCGATGTCTAAGCGAGGAGAAGAACAACTAAATAAGTTGGTTAGTAATTTTGATTGATACAAAGTCTTAATGATTTTTAATAATTGATGTAATAATGCATGATATGTTTGTGTGCTTTATTATTTGTAGAGAGTTGTTCAAGAACAAATATCCAGGGGTGAAATAATCGAAGAGCCTGGGAGAGATGCTCTATATCATGCATTCAGACGCGACCATCTTGGTCGTGTTAGGGGAGGTAGCCAATATGATGGTTATATGGAGTATTTTAACATTCCAAAACAAAAGCCTCAAACGGTCAGTAAGGAGAAGTACACTAAAATTGAAGAAGAACTCAACTCCTTTAAGGCCTCAATGTTAAGTGAGATTGCCACTATAAAAGAATATCAATCACAACACATGTTAGGTATGGCATCATTCTACAACCAGGGCATGCCATATTGGCCAAGCATGCAACCATCCATGCCAGGCATGCCACCAACCATGCAAGACATGCCACCATCCATGACAGGTAGACCACCATCCATGACAGACATGCCACACATGCAATCTCATTGCGCTCAAACTATATCCAGTATGGGATATAGTCATCCTATTGGTTCTCTCTATATGCTAGGAATGCATATGAAATCAAGTAGTGGTTCATTTTTTTCAATGCAATCTGCGCATTCTTACCATCAATCAAACCATGATGAACGTTTTGATGAGAATGTACATCCAATAGCTACCCCACATGAGAGTCCTCTTCTATTTGATGACTCATATGTGGTAAGATTTTAATTTCTGGTGTATATAATCTATTATTTTAATTTCTTATTATATGTTTTATTTTTTATATATAACATTTAAATTTTTTATAGGATATGAAATGTTTGTTGAAACATCCTTCATCAATAGATTTTGTTGCTATTGGAACGATGCATCAATTGAGCGATGATCGGATGATTCATAATCAATATTTTCCTATTCATTGAAAATATTAATTGATCAATCATTGCTTCATGATTATCCACTATCTGTGCCTTCTAATGCTACCACAGTCCAAGAGGTGGTTGGACAGTATGTGACTTGGCCATCGATTCAAGTTGTACTAATTTTTGACGTGGTACTATTTTTTAACTTAAAAGATAACACTTGTTTACTACTATTATTTTATTATATCTTTTATTGTTACTAACATACATAATACTTTTTTTTAGTCTATTATACCAAAACTTTTAAATGCGGCACATTTAAGAGAGACGAAGCAAGTATCTCGTGCTAAATCTATGTCTAGTGGCCAATCATCGCGCACCAAGTCATTCAAGAAGAAGCCTTGGAAAAAGTATAGTTATGATTATACTTTAAACTTTAGTAGAAATCTTGGCGCTTTGATGACTATTGTTGCGAGGGCATCTAGCATAAATGATGGATGGACTGTGCCACTTCCTATAGAAATTTCTGGTGTAGACCTTGGCCAAACTTATAAATTGATTGAGTGCATATTGCAACTATTTGAATATCAAATGATCGATTTAAGTATAATTCAAGTGTGGACAAGGTGAGTCCTCAATCTATTTAATTTTCTTTCATTTATGTAGAACATATATAATTATATTTATATTATCTAATTACTTATTGAAATCCTTTTTTATATAGGGCTTGTTATTATCGAATTCAACATAATCATTCAACACATTTAGCAATTTTCTATGATTCTTCATATGTCAATCAATATCAACAGAAGGATGTTAGCATCAGAACTAAACAATTATGTGATAGGGCATTAACGCTTAACAAAAATCAAACTTGATAATCCCTTGGCCACTGAGGTTTGACCAAGGCCAAGATCATTAGATGTTGGTAATCATTGATCTGTTCAATTATTATGCTTGGTATTGTGACTCAACTCCTATAGAACTGAGTAAAGATACAAAAGTAGTTGTTGAAATGTAAGAGTTATAGCTAGCTATTGGTTTCTTCAATTATTTTTTGTAATATTTAATAAAAAATTAACCATTTTAAACCTTGATAGGGCATGTAAGTTGTGGAACATGGAAGTTGTGGAACAAGTTTAGGGGCATTTCCCTTAAAAAATCTCATAAGCTTATATGGACAAAAGTTATGGTATGTACAAGAAAATATTAATAATTTTATTAATTTTACAATTGAATAATAAAGATGTTCGAATATGGAAAATCATGTACACTTATTTTTTATAGGTTCCACAACAAAATAATGGAGTCATATGTGGTTATTATGTCATGAAGTTTATGAGCGAAATTATCACAAATATCAAAATTCCAATTGATGATGTGATAATATCTTTTACCTATATACACAAATGTTTTTAACATATTTGAATTATTTTTTTGTAAATACATGAAATTACATTCTTATTTTTATTTTAAATACATGTAGTTCTTTGGTTGGAACAAGATGGGTTATGACCAACAAATTTTTGATGATTTATGAAAGGAATGGGCAAAACACATTATATCATCACAAGAAGAATCAGGAGAAGATTTTGATGATCTTGAATAGAATATGACAAAATAACGATAATTTTTTTAATGACTTAATTTCTCTATTCCTGTGTCTGAAGTCCCTTGTTTCATGGGTGTTTTGTTTGATGGATGGTTATATGCTAATATATTTAGGGGAATGCATTGTTTGATGGACCTATTTTTGGTCCAAACTTCATCTCATCTCTCTTGCCTACTTTCCTTATGACAACATCATATTAGCACTTTATTAATCATTTTTCTATAAATATGAAGTTATCTGGAATCTTTGCTGGTATTTGTAATGCTATAATGAGCTCTAAATATGAAATCAAGTGTAACTCATATTTTGTTACTTGGCTTGTATGAGTTTGGTGCCCATAAACGTATTACAAAATTGTTCCATACGTTTAAGGGCACAAAAACTCACACAAGCCAAGTAAAAAAATATGAGTTACACTTGATTTCATATTTAGAGCTCATTATAGCATTGAAAATACCACCAGAGATTCCAGATAACTTCATATTTATAGACAAATGATTAATAAAGTGCTAATATGAGTTTGAAGGGTTATATCACTCGGATGTCGCTATGGTAATCTCTTTTTGATGGTAATAATTATAATGATTTAATTTCTCCATTCGTATGTCTCTGAAGCTTAGACTGCTTGTTTGATGGATGTTTACGTACTCATATATGTAAGGGAATGAATTGTTATATGAACTCGATGTTTTTTGTCCATTTTCCTTGTCACAATGCTGGTGAACCAAGCTTGCTCACACAATCCAATTACATTTTGACGAAATTATTTTATTTGTAATTTAAGTTAACTATATATATATATATATATATATATATATTGTATATACATTATTTTTTTGTAATAAATTTAATTATCAAGTAATTAATTATATTTAAATTTTTAATTATTTGTATTATTATTTATATTTTGGTTTTTTTATGCTATATATATTGAATATAGGATGGAGTGAAAAATGAGAATAAAAAAAATCATAAAATGTAAATTCGGTTGACATGGTAAACCGACTTTACATTTTAAGTCACTCAATTTAAAGTTGGTTTTTAACCGACTTTAAAGCCCGTTTTTTTAGTAGTGAATGGTAATGAAATTGAGTGTAAAGGAAGCAATATTATTATTGTAATGTTGGTTTGACAACTAGAATCAATTGGAAGTAATATTTGTGAATAAATTACATTTAACCTTATTGTCGTGATGACATGTTGTCAAGCTATAGGAGTGTTTTCTTGATGAGTACATGGAAAATTTCCATCTTCCTCAAATGTACTCTCAATCGAGGAGGACTTCAGTTTATACTTTCCTCTTCATTTGAGTACATGGGATACTGGATACTTTTCAAAGAGAGAGGCTTGATAAAGACGAAGAAAGAAAAACCCTAACTATTGACTTACTGTCTCTTTATTCATGTTCACTTCATGAAAACAAAGAACGAATGAGAATATATAAGAAATAGAAGAGAACCCAAGAAATTACCTAAAGTGGAGGAATAAAAGCAAGACCTATCTTTAAAAGAATTAGACTTGGTTAGACACAAAGAAAAAGATTTTAAGATCCAAGCAACGTCAATTAGTGTCACCTCAGTATCCTTCCAAGACATTTACAAGTATATATTCCAATTCCATAGGGATACACATTAGTATGTCTCAAAAGGTTACAATAGTAAAAACATAAACTATTCTTCTAAGTACTATCACAATGTAAGTTTGAGTTGGTGGTCATACCTCTTGTGTGTCAAATGGCAAGGCTTAAGGTGTAGATATGATCCAAGGCTATGGCACTATTAAATTTCTGGTATTAAGTCATATTTTCTACTCAAACACTATCTATTTTCCATTCAAAACAAAGATAAATCTATCAAATACATTTGTTGGAAGGAGATGCACTAGAATAGACACTTAAAATAGAGTAAAAATAGGGACAAAATGTTTATGGGACATGAGTCGATCAAAAAGTGCATAAAAAAGTAAAATTGTAGATACAAAAGGAATTCATTAAGAAACTTTAGTCAAAATCATGGTATGGTTGAATGGGCTGCTCATTATTTCAATTTTGTCTAGTCTAATATGTAAGGGCTATGACCTCAGCCCGTAGTTAGGTTCAATTTATTTGTTCCATCCATCATAGACCAATACATCATAATTAACAAATTAGTCACTTGCAATAAATCTCTTAATATTTCACAAATAAATATCATAAAATATTTCTTAATAAGAATAATATATTTACTAATGCTAGTACACATATTAAAAATTATTAGAATGGTACACCTAGTCTATCATGCTCTGCAATGCATGGGATAACTGATTGATTAATTAGTTACTTACTTTTCATTCTTATGTAATAAGACGTATATATATTGCACTTTGTGTATACAATCATTAATCTAATAATTATACACAAACTATTTTTCTCTTGTTGTGCATCTTCTTGTTTCATTTCTTGTTATAATGTCAGAGCATATGGATCAAGATCTTGTGAGCTCTCCAATGCAGAATACATCTTTGATTACATGAGGAAAATAGTGATAGATAATCAGAGTTATCAATCAACTTATTTTTCCATTTACGTCATATTAATCATCAATTTTTAGTTAATGTTGATAGCAAAATGATACGAGCAAAGAGTGCCCGTGGTTGTTGGGTGCAGAGATGGTTGCAGTGGGTGTAGTGCATGATGTGCAGATCTGTGTGGGCAGTAAGGAACGCTAAACACGTGAGTAGGAGGACCATTACAATTCAGTTAGGAATGTTAGAATCGGTTAGCATGATCCTTGTAATCCCATACATATGTGAGGCTATATATATAGTCAAAGTTATTTCAAGAAGGATATCAGAAAATATATGAAAAGAGCTCCTCCTTACCTATGTCTTCTTCTTCCCTAACCTCTGAGAAATTCTTCACTTATCAATGGTATCAGAGCCAGTTCTAGCCATGGAAGACCGGAACTGATTCAGCATAGAGACCTTTGATGAGGAATCTGATTCCTTCGTGCCATCTAGGTTCGATTCAGAGAGATTCAATGCCATCCTACATGTGTTGCAAGATGAGGTGATAGCTCTGCACGCCGCTCATAACTCACCACCGGCAACCTCTCTTAGAAATCAGAGGAGTAGATCGTCGGGAACCTTTGAGAAATGGGAAGCTCCACCCATTGGTCCCTTCGCTTCAGAGACTTACTCAATGGCCATGAGATACGCGAGGTTAGACTCAATAAAATCCCCAATTATATAAGAACCAATCCCCTAGGGTACCTAAGGATGAGAAGACGGCATATACAAACACCAAAGTGAAGTCTCGTGAGCCTCCCTTGCTTGGGATTGAGATTGGGCTCAAAATTGGGCCATTTTCTAGTCGTGTATCCCTATAACCAATAACCATGCACTCAGTTTACCCAACCTAACCCAATCTGAAATCAAAGAAAACGAAGAAGAGGGTGATGAGGGTTTGCCCAAATTCACTCATTCTAAACTCAAAGAAAACAAAGAAGAAAATGGAGACCACATTAGGCTTTAAGAGAATGAGGAAGATAATGACTACTCTCTAACAGAAACTCCCTGTAAGTTCCTAATGTACTAGCCATTTATTCAATCACAGAAAGAGGTTTCCCAACTACTCAGAAAATAGTGACGAGTCTTCAAAATGAGAGGTTAGAAATTCAAATTCATACCAGTAATATAAAAGTTGAGTATGAGTAATATTATATTCTTGATACCAGTAACTTGAAGAAATGGTATAAGAAGTGGGGAGGTACAACTTATGCACGTAAGGTGTTTGAAGAAATAGTAGAGAAGAAGTACGTTTCTTGTAACCCATGGATGATAATTTTGTGTCGGTTAAAGGAATGGAAAACTACCTTACAAGGGTTCCATTCCAAGCTGTATAAGAATATAGAACCTAATATTGCTATCAAACATTCTCACTTTCTTATGAGTACCAAGGCAAATTCATGGGGTGAAAAGCACCTGAGGGAGGTTCTTATGAGTGCTGAAGATTCTCTAGAAAAAGAAGACTCCAACCTAATGTCTCAGCTCCTCCGACCTTGTTTCAACTTTACCATTGATGCCTTCTCAACCTTGACAGGCCACTCTACCTCAGTTGAAGAGGTGCCCAGACATATCGTTGAGAAAGTTACTTTGGAGCTTCTCAGCTTAGCCAGAAATCCAGAATCAGAGGTTAAGAGAATTCAAGAACATAAATCAGAACTAAATAGATGGGCTACACAGATTTTCAACCAAGCTACAGTTAAACCTTATGGGATTCATGAAACAATGTGATGGGAAAATTCTGAAGTAGTTTGATTATGGCAATTATTCTGAGGGTAGTTTACAATATCCTATGAGACAGGTATGTCTAATTATCAACAATATGAAATTGGTTACTTCCTCAACCCCACCTATGTGCTCTCAAGAATCAACAGAGAAAGGTCTTGCTGATAATTCCATTAAATATGACAAGAAGATGTTGGAAATTATTGGAAGAGAGTTTGTTGTAGCTATAAGTCATATAGGCTTTAAGAAGGCTATTCCTATGAATACTCTTGATGGGATGAACATAAAATGACTAACTAGAGAAAATATTAACATCCATCTTCAAAGGTATATATAGAAGATCAATGATGTAAAAACTTAGCCAACTAGCACGGTATCTGCATTTGTTCCTATCGATGAACTCAAGGAAGTGGCTGAGGGTATGATTGAGAAGGAAATCGTTTTTATTTGGTCACTTCAAGACCATTTTAAGAACCTATTGTCAATTGGGTCTCTTAAGAAGACAAAGTGTTAAGGGAAGGCACTTTTATGGACTATCCTAACTAAAGTTTTGACACATGAATCAGTTGGAGTTTTTTTGATTCATTATGGTTGTAACTCTGTTTATGGAAGTATTGCAAATAGGATGGCGAGTAAATTGAATGATGAACTTCTAAAAGCGGTTGAGAGGGCTGGTTATAAGAAGCCTTCCCCAATTCAGATGGCAGCTATTCCTCTTGGCCTTCAACAACGAGATGTTATTGGTGTTGTTGAGATTGGTTCAGGTAAGACTTCTACTTTTGAACTTCCTATGCTGACTTACATTTCGAGACTACCTTCTGTAAAAAGAATAAGGCTGAAGGGCCTTATGCTATTATTTTGGCTCCTAACCCTGGACTTGCTCAGTAGATCAAGGTTAAGACTGTGAAATCTACTCACTATATAGGGGTGAAAGTGGTGTTAATTTTTGGTGGGCAGTCTATTAATAAACAAGGTTTGAATATCATGAAAGAATATGAAGTGGTTGTAGGTCTTTTGGACGCAATGCCTTCCAGTGATTTTAAGCCTGAGAATGAGGAGAATGCCTATAACAATTTGTTGTGGCCTTTGGTCTTACATATAAAGGGCCAATATTGCATGTTCTTATCACCTCTAGTTGAGCCAAGACATGTTAAGACATATGCTAGATGGTGTATAAGATCTGATTATGGAAATGTAGTGGAAGTGACTGAAAATTTATCTTCTCTACTCCTTGAATTTCCATTCATCATAGGGGCATTCCGAGTGGCACAAGATATTGAAGATATAGTCACTGGGGATATTGGGGAGCTTGAGGTGGGTGCAAGTGCATATCCATCTGTTGGAGGGTTGTTGGACTCATTGACAGGAACTATAATACTGGAGGTTCTAAAGAGTGGTACAAGGAAATTGGATATAGACATTAAGAAACCAACATGGAAACCATATGATGTAGAAGGATTCCCTGAGTTATTAGTACCCTTGATAGGATCGAATGTTGATCAAAAAGAAGTTTTGTCATTTCATCCTAATGCTCAGAATTCTGAACATAATGTGGAGAAACAAGCAGTGATATTATTTCCACCCCTGAGCAGTTTTGTGTGGATGCCCTATTAGGTGGTTTGTGGTAGTGGACCTCCCATCAAAGGATCTTATCAATTGTCAGTGGTTTCTGAAAACAAAAGGGTAATGGTTTGCAAGCGATAGCTAATGGAAGAGCATTCAATTGAAAGAAAAATAATAACAAGTAGGCATGGCCTTAGCATCAAAACAACCCTCCCTAGAACTATAGGCTTACTCCAAAGTCAATTAAGGGCTACCTTTTGCATCTATCTCAAAACACAATCAGTGATCATACCAACTTATACCTCCACTTTATCCTTGAGGATAAGGATTCTAAAAATGGGAAGGAATGATACCAAAAAAGAGTACTCGTGGTTGTTGGGTGCAGAGATGGCTGTAATGGGCGTAGCGCAAGTGGCGTATGATGCGTAGAGCTATGTGGGTAGCAAGGAACACTGAACAGGTGAGTAGGGGGACCATTACAACTCAATTAGGAATGTCAGAATTGGTTAGTATGATCCTTGTAATACCATATGTATGTAAGGCTATATAAATAGCCATAGTTATTTCAAGAAGGATACCAGAAAATATATGAAAACAACTTATCCTTACCTCTGTCTTCTTCTTCCCCAACCTTTGAGAAATTCTTCACTTATCACAAAACAAATCTTGTTTGGCATGAAAAAATCCAGGTAGTGATTATTTCATATAGATTAGAGATAACCATCGATCATTATGCTGCAATTCTTGTCACATATTATGATAAAATATCTCGGGTTAATCTTGAGTATGATAGTAAAGTGTTGGTTCAGTTTCGCCTAGTATGCATCCGTATCTTAAGAGAGTAGCCACATTTGATGAGTAATGGAAATCTCTTGAATGTGTTCACTCATCTTCTTTGCATGCATGAGTCACGGAATTGAGGATTCAGACGTAGACATTCACTATGCCAAAACCGACTATTTAAGTTGATTAATAACCAACTTTAAATTAATTTCAAGTCCATTAACTTGAGGGGGTCCTTTTATGGAAAATTAATGATTTTCCTCCCTATAGGAACTTATTAGGACATGCAACAAAATGTTATATGGGATGCTCTATTTCAATCTATAACTTACCTTGTGTCACGTACGAAATATGTCTTATAGAATACATAGAATATTTTTTCCATATGGACACAAGTTTAGATACCAAAAGAAACCTTTTGATGGTGAAAAAGATCATGATCCGGCACCAAAACCTTTGCAAGGTGTTAAACTATTAAGGTAATTGAATGGTATGACATTCAAACTATATGGAAAGATAAAAAAAGAATACTCATTTATGGAGGGAAACAAAAGAGGTTAACTAATAAAAGGGGTGACAAGTAAAATGTTACTGAATTAGTAGAACATGATTGTTGGAATAAAAATCAATATTTTGGGAATTACCTTATTGGAAAGACCTACACATTTGTCACATCTTAGATGTCATGCACATTGAGAAAAATGTATGTGATAACTTGATTGGTACTTTACTTAATATACCTGGAATAAAAAGGATGGAATTAAAGCAAGATTGGATTTAAAGAAACTAGGTATATGACCTGAATTGGCACCAAGGGTGGAAAATGATAAGAATCGAACATACTTGCCACCATCATCATATACAATGTCAACAAAAGATAATGATGTGTTTTGTAAATGTGTAGAGGGTGTGAAAGTTCCTGATGGTTACTCATCCAACTTAAGAAATTTTATGTCTATCACTGATAATAAACTTTATGGATTGAAATCACATGACTATCATATCTTAATGCAACAGTTATTACTAGTTGCTATTAGATCAATTCTTCCAAAACATGTTCGATTATCAATAATTCGGCTTTGTTCATTCTTCAATACAATATGCAAGAAATCTATATCAATTGGCGAGTTAAATTCTTTATAGAAAGATGTTGTACAGTCTTTGTGTTTAATTGAAAAATATTTTCCTCTCTATTGTTTTGATATAACATTCACTTATGTGTTCATTTAGTTCAAGAGGTTTAATTTGTGGTCCTAGCTACTTAATTAAGGTGGATGTATCCTTTTGATAGATACATGTTAGTCCTTTAAGGATAAGTAAATTATAGAAATCATCTAGAAGGATGCATGATGGAACGTTACATTGCTGAACAAGCCATTGAGTTTTTTTTCTGTATACTTTATTGGTTGTACTGAAATTGGGAATCATATGCATAAGTTGTTCTTAGAATGTCAAATGATCCAAGTAGGTAACCCTATGCTTGGTGGAAATAAGAAATTGTTTATTAATCACACTCGATGGGAAAAAGCACACTGAATCATTTTGGCAGATAATAATGAGGCACAACCATACATAGAGTAAGTGATGACAGGTTCAACCTTTTCATTTAAAATAAAATTATTTTTTTTATTTAGGGCATGCAAGTTGTGGAACAAGAGTAGGGGAATTGTCATTAAAACATCACATAATGAAAACACCCTTTATTGGCAGCGGTTCAGGGAATTTTTAAAGAACAATCATTTACATATTCCGCGCCCACATACAATAAAAGACCTACGGGAAGAAGTATGTGGGAAACAGGCTAACAACCTGAAATTTGCGGATATTCTAAGCAAATTTTATGATAGGAATGAGTTCAAAATGCAGATTTTCTCCACTCTATAAAATTGGAGAAACAAAAAGTAGTTTATTTTGTTTTCACAATGTGAGTGATTAACTGACCGAAATGAAAGCGAGTAGGCCCCCTTTCTTATGATTCTCGGGGGGACGAAAAGCTATGTGAAGTAAAAGAAGAAAGGGCCGCCGATTGCTAGTCAGAACCTAAGAGAACTTTTCAAAATGTGGATTCTAAAACGGTCGGGGTTGAGAATTGGGAGGCCGACGAGGCTAGGAGCAATGACCGGTCAAGGTCAATCAAAGTGGGGATTCACAGATTCTTCTCAGCATAGAAGAGATCTTAACAAGTCTGATCACCATCTATAGAAGGATTGAAGGGCGGATTGATCATCGACTCAAGCACGTATTTCCAGCTTCACACTACAAAATGTATCCTGAAAGGTCAACAAAGAGGGCCTCCCTCCACACTAAACCGAAAAACCGGACCCCTTTTGAGCTAAACCAACAAAGCATTCCATTGAATGAAGCCCACTTCCCTCCTATAAAGCCACTTTCGTCGGAGAACTCTTGCTCACAGGCTCCCTGAAACCAAGAGACGAGACAGAAGATGCAGAGGAGACTATGGATTCAGAGTGAGCCTCTATCCTATGTCTAGGAGTAGAGAAGAGAGCACCTTCAACCGACAAAGCACTTATTTCCGCTTGGCCAAGATGTGTTAAACGGAACCTTCTTAAAAAATGTCTCTAAAGATGGATAATGGGACTACAGGTCTGCTGCTTTGACTTTTTCTTTTTCCAACTACTGTGACGAAATAAAGCAAAGAAACTCAGCTTATTGCAGGTCCCAATAAGCGGGTAACTAAGGTCTACTCGTCAAGTAAAGCCTCACTTTTTCAGCGAAGACCAGAACCGATTCAATCAATGCGACTTCGTCCCACCGGAAGGAAAAGGCAGAATATGTCTAGAGTGTAGAAAGAGAATCTTCTCATTCAGAAAATGCCATCTTATGCGCTATCCGATCTCGATGAAGCCAATGGGTTAGCAATGCTCCTATCAATTTACTAGTTCAGTTTCGGGACTTCTCCTGAAGAATGACCAATGGAACCGACCGTATCAAAGTAGTGATCTCTTGGCATAGCTGAAACTCGATGTCAGAAAGCACGTTCCTCGCGTAGAAGCCCGAACTCTTGGACGAAGGTCAGATTCAGCGAACGGGTTAGCTTTCCCACTCTCCTTGCTTTCTCTCAAAAATGGAATCCTATGATGAACCACCGATTGTTTGGTTGAGTTCTCCCACATAGCGTCAAGGAATCGAAGCAATCCTGAGATCGTATGGCATAGCGCAAAGTCGACATCTTCGTGATTCTAGGTCAGAAAATGCCCCTTTAGCCCACTCTCTTTTTACATAGCCAACTAGTTGGTGTACTCTCCCTCGACGCTGACCCGATAGAAGTCAAGCCCTTTGTCTCAAAAAGAATGGTATCGATCTTCTTCTTTCTTAGCATTATTGTAAACCATTTGATCCGCGTGGAAGGAGCCAGATGACAGAGACTTTTCTTTTCTCACCCCTCAATATATACTATTAGATTGCGTCCGACCACCCGATCGATGAAGACTCGAACCTAACCACCCCGCTTTTTTTTGGAGATGACGGAGACTTTCCTCGACGTCTTGACCCATCCATAGTCTGCTAATCTAATCCCAACGTCTTTGATCCTGACAAGCTTGGATAGGACTATATCTCTGTCTTTTGTTTGTTACACAACACTGAATGTACAGTTCCTTTGTTCTTCTGGCTATGGTTCTTTCTATTCTTATTTCTTACTTTTTTCTTTATGGTCTGGCCTTTTTCAACCTCATCTATAGGCATTTGTATCTGAATACGAGCCTTGTTCAACTGTGCCCACGGACCCGTAAGCCCTCGAGGCAAGGCGAAAAGGAAGAGATGCTCTGGCTTTCTTTGGTCTTGAACTCGCTCCCCGCTCGAGAATGAATGTTGGAAACTCTTCGATGACATGTTCCTTTGAGTGCACGATTCCTTAGCTGTGCCTGTTTGGTACCGAGCTCTTTGAGGGCCTTTCTTTATCCGTTCACGCTAAAAGGTAGTGAGTGGAGTCAGGCACAAAGCGATCCTCAGCAGCCGAAAGAAGCCTTGTTCGGTCTCCTGTTGAAGTGGTGACTCACCTGCAACATAAGTTTTGCAAACCGGACGAAGGCAAAAAGAAAAAGATAGAATACGACGTCAGGTGTATAAAGAATGACACGATCATCTAGCCTTGGTCCTCTCATCATCTGATTCCCGAAAGGCAGAACTGAAGAACGCACTGTTTGGGACTGGGCATGACCCCTCTTCTTTCTTTAGACTCTCGTTTTTTGTTTTCCGGATGTGGATTGAGCATTTTGTTGAGTATGGTTTTTGCGCTTGTTAACCTTCTTCTTTTTGACCGGACAACTGGATGCGCGAATCTTGCTCTACCACCCTTTAAAAAGAAAGAACTCTAGTGAATGGCTAAGAGGAAGTGCCTCTGGTATTTTAGTTTCGACATGGCCTTGATCTTCTGGTGAAGTGGCAGTAATGTGAGCCTTATCCAATTCCTTTTCCAACCAAGGATACTGAGTCTGACCGAGGAAAAGGACATCTATCTTGGCTGTCTAGCTATGACTAAAAAACCTACTTGTGACAACTCGACACTGGAAGCTTTGATGATACTCTTTTTGCCAGCACACGACCATAAGCTGTCTTTGCTTATTTCCTTGCTTAGCTACCCTCGAATGGCTTGGTACGCGGGCCCCTCACCCCTATTAGTTAGTAAAGCTTGGATGCCGATCAGTGGCCTATTTACCGAATCATGATTCTTTTGAGTCCTATTTTTGCAAACGAATAAGACGGTGCTGATTCCGATGTATTTGAATGACATTGAGTCTACCTTTTCTTTTTTCTTGTATATGATCTCTTGTACAGTCTTTTTTCAGGCATTCAAACTAAGCGATTTCATCTTGATTGAAATTCTGGCGATTATACCAAACCGTTCTTCCGTTTAATTAGAGCCTTCTTCCTCTGTTCCAATCAAGTATCTCGAGAAGCGAGCGAGCGTGTTGAGGTAGAGGAATCCGGATAGTGCGTTATAGTCTTGACCCGAATGCGTTCTTTCATTTCTGACCTTTCGTCCCTGGCTCTGTACCGTACAGTATACATACTTTCGTTTATCGAATCCCTGTTAAGGTTTTCTATGTCCCCAGACATTGATTGTTACACGGAATGTAGGATCAACTCCTTTATTATTAAGATAGGGCGAGAGAGGAACGAACTGAACCAAAACTCGAAGACAGAGAACGAGAGTGAAGGTCCTTTTTCTCCTTGACTGGCCTTTGTTGTACTTACTTTATCCTTCTGTTTACTTAACTCCTGCTGAAGTTTGTTTACCGCCCGCTTTTCCCCTATGGGTAAGTTGTCTCTCTTTCTTTTCCTTCTGTTTCCCCAAGTTTATGATTTAGCGACCGACCACTTTAGTAGCATTCTATTTTTGATTCCTACTTAGTTTATCCACCCCCCGAACAACCATCCGCCCTGTAACCCTTCTTTCCGACAAGATTGGATATTTCATTTTTTTTAGGGAAAAGGGCTATAAGTAGGCCGTTTGCTATTGCTATAAGGGCTGCTCGCCTTTATACGGCTTGGCTTCGCTATCGCTCCTATGTAGTGGTCGGCCTAAAAAGTAGTCTTCCTACCATACAAGAATGCCTATTATCTAGTGCTAGAAGCTTCGCCAGAAGCAAGCCGTAGACCGTACTTGACTTACGAGCTCGTGTAGTACTCGCCCCTATCTCTAAAGGGCCCGTCACTTCGTTCGTACCTTCTTGGCTTAGGCTTCCAACTGAACTTACTTTATGGCCTTGCCGCCGCAGGCTTGAAAAGCGCGCTAAGAAACGTTGCTTCTGTCGGCCTTTCTGTGCAACAGTCCACCAGTAGCGGAAGAGAGGGTTACCGTACATACAAGAGTCTTCCAGTTTTTGCGTAAGCTTTTTCTTACCAGTCAAGTAGTACAACAGCTGTATCTTATCTTATAGCCCGGCGCGGCGGGTCGCCTTTTGAATTCAGTAAGAAGATAGAAGAAACTATTAGATAGATAAGGAGTAGGTGAGTGAGTGAGTCCTCACTGACCTGAGCGATTTCGATCACCTAGCAGGCCTTTTATTTTGTAGGTAACATCGCCGAAGCGTATCATCCGATTTGACTACGAAGGAAGGAACTCGAAGTGAGACGGCACCGTCTTGTCCAACGCAACGATGGTTGGCCCTCTATCATCTTCTATCCGGTAGACTTGGTAAAAGGCCCTGACTTATTTCAAGAATTAGAGTTCGACCGCAGCTGCCCCTTTTTTTGGGGGGGGATCAAGTTCCTTGCCAACTATCGACCCCGATCTCTTTTCATTTGTTTTGGGTATTACCAAACCTAGCCTTCGTCAATCACACTAAAGCAGAGAACCCAACTATGGCAAGTTTTAAGGGTTAGGTTAGTCAATCCGGCCCGGGACGCGTTCGTTGACAAAACCGCCGTAGGAATGGAGACCTTTCAATAGAGCGGAGGCGAACTGATCAACGAGAAAGAGGCCCTACTCACTACAAACGAATACACCACAAGATCGAACTGCACTCATGCCTCTCCCGCATCAAGTTTACCGACCCCCCCCACGTAGTGATTCTATCAATCATGTACGTAGGGGGGGCCCTCCATTCTGATTGGTATATCATTAAAAAAAAAAGCCATTTGCACCAGGCGCACTGCGCTTTCCCTTGCCCAGATGTTCGCCTTTCTAAGTCAAGTAATGGTGACCCGCCGAAGACTGGAGCCTCGTAACATGTTGACGAAGACCTCCGAACTGAGGGTTCG